>CM049839.1:23643284-26043284 GCA_027422415.1 Schizothorax lantsangensis
TAATAACACGATATTGTATTGCTAAGCATGTAAATAATAAAATGGTGCACACGCCATGATTTCCAGCGATGCATCCCTCCGTCCACAAGAGTGCAGGCTTTCACTGCCAGCTGAGTCTCCTCCAGACAAACCATGAAAACAAACCACGGCAAATTCTATGAAAAAAAAAAACTGTTTACATGAATCCATCATAAGATCTTATATGAATGCTTCCAGTCTTTTGTATTAAGATATTACATTTAAGTTAAACAGTGGCGTTCGCATCGGCATCATGTTATCTTGGTGTTTTTAATAATGATCTCCGCGTTATTTTGCATGAGATGCGCTCCAGTACGTTAGTCTTCGATGGACAGATGAAGTCCACTGAGCTGCATTGCCGCTATTACTTCACCATACCTCTTATTACATAATTGGCACATTGTGGAACTATATGGAAGTAGTGGAACGATATTATTAATCGTAAAGACATATTGCGAAAAGAAATAAATGTAGTGATTAATAAGTAAGTGTAACAGGCTTAGTGATCGCCCTAAGAAGAGCTATTCATTGATGAAGAATCATTGTGTGTCCTGTGCTGTCCCCACTGAACCTCCAATCCTGTCTCTCCTCTGAAGGTCTCTGAATTTCTCCAGACAGCGCAACGAGCCTCTCGGAAAGAGGGAGAGACGCTGCTTCTGATGCTCGAGCGACGCTAAACCGACACGAGATGCGCTGCAACATCTGTCTGGATTCTGAGGAAATGAGCTGAGCTGTGAACGAGAAGAAGAGGATGGAGAGGATCGGGGCGACTCGGCTTTACCTCATCAAATGGATTTGTCTACGCTGGGCTTGGGTTTGTGTGGGTAAGTAGACTTCTCAAGGATTGTGATATTATAATTTGTCATGTATTAATAGAACAAAATGTGCACGGTTGATTTAAATTAGAGCAGTCAAGCTCTAGCTCACTTTTTATTGCATTTTACCTTTTTCAGCCCTCGTGTCAGAATAATATTAAATATGTCATTCAGAGCATAGGCAGGTGCTTGCAGGTTGAAGTATGCGAATGGCAGCGATGACAAAGAAAGGTTAAGCGGCGCACGCAGGTTTTGCAGCATTCACACCGGGAGAACCGAGGAGGACAGATCCGCGTTTGGCTTGTTGCCATGGCTGTTATAAACACGGCGGTATCAGCCTGATCTCCTCCGAGACCGACTGGCTGATTGTGTTTTTCTAAAATAAAATATAAAAAGTGCATTATTGTGCAGCCTTTCGCGGATAAAAAAAAGCAAGTGGAGTTGTTCACGTGCAATTCTGCACACCTTCTCGTAATTAAAATGTAAACATTACGTATACCACTTACCAATTTTGCTAAAATGGTTCACTGGTTTCCCTAGACTGGTCTATTAGTTGGTTTTAGAAATGTTTGGGACACGTTTCAGTAGGTCAGACTGGTAGCGCACCTAAACCTACTGAGCACCAGCATCTTCCAGGCTTGGAGACCAGCTTAAACCAGTCCATCAAAACATAACTGGCTACTATATTAAGATCTGATAATGTGTTGTGTTTTTCGACCTCCTCAGCATTCTGAGCATTGGTTCTTTTGAGCATAACATCTATGTTCACAACTAGACAGCAATGCTTTCACGGTCTGCCAAGCATTGGGCATCTAATCTCAACCATAATCTATTCGTAGATAGCACTCTAGGCTTGTTTGAGTAACACATGATCTGTTGAGGTCAGCTAAATGCTCAACAAACATCCACAGATAAAAGAGAGTGAGAAAGAAACGCCTGCTTTTGCTCAAGCAGATGCTCTCATACCACAGACTGAAGCACAGAAAGGGAATGGCTGTGGTATATTGGAGGTGGTATCCAGTGAAGGGGTGGTGACAAAAGAGGGTTTGGTTGGGGGTGGGGGCATGTTGATAGTACCAATGACACCTAGAGCTCTTCATCTCTCACACACAGACAGACAAAGGGAGCTTCTTCTCTGTTTCTTTATCACTCTCTCACACACCCAAATACAAGCCTTTCCCTTTGACTATGGATATTCCATGTTCAGACATGTTTTCCCACTAAACGTGAGTGTGAATCACTGATATTTACACAGTGTTTCCCTGTTGAGGATGTTCCATCTGGTAGACGAAGACAATGAGGATGTTCATTATATTCAACTGTAATAGTTTGCAATAGTTTTGAAATTAAAAAACAACAAATCCAGGTATCTCAATAACAGCAATATCTTCTCCTTTGTGTTGAGGTGATTTGGTAGGATTTCATTTAGGGAAAGTAACAAAAGCAGACACAGAAAGAATATGGGGAAGACTGTTTTGAGTTCAGCTCATTTAAGCCTCACTGCCTTATTTTCTTCTGTGTAAAATTCAATGTGTTGTCTACCCTGATTAAGATTATAATGTGTGCTGTATGTATCTCGGAAAGTAAAAAGGATGTCAGTGAGGCTTGAGACTCAACATCATAAAATGATTAGTACTCATATGCTGGGATTCCCCTGATCTCTGTCCTGTTCTCTCACACGGAGAACAGGGTATTATTAGCTTCTTCTTTTCAGCTTTGTCTAAGGCATTCAGATGCTCCTAGACATCATCATATTATATATAGAGTAAAAGCAGTCTGGGTGTGTGAGAGATGTGTGTTCATCCTGGAGGGTATAAGTAAGTGTCGAGGATGGAGCTGAGGAGAGAGTTACATCACAACATGTGCTGCCATCTGTATTCATGGATCTCATGTCATGCAAAACATAGAAATATCAGGGAATTTTATAATTGTGATTTCTAGTTCTTAAAAGGTCGTGGAACTATTAAAGAGAATATTTTTGTTGTTGTTCAGCTCTAAATGTATTACATATTTTAATATACTGTATATATTATTATATAAAACCCTGTAATCACTAATGACCGGAAAAGTCAAGGACTATTATTATTAATAATGATAGATTATATTTTGATATTTATATATATATATATATGTATAAAATATTTTTAAATCAAAGATTATTATTATTATTTTATTATTATTATTATATTATAATCCAGAAATAACGAATGATTGGAAAAGTCTGGGAAATTCATGTGTCTAAAGGTCCATAATAGACACAGTTCTTTACTGTTGTTTTTTCTCTTTCAAGAGACTTTAGCATAAATAAAAGGAGAGAAAAAATGCTATAGAAAACAGTTAATAGTTTATACGCTTACTTGGACTTTCTCTTTCTTCCTGGACTATTTCTGTTGCTTCCCAGGCTATTTCTTCCTTGTCTTACTGTATTTCTGTTGATATTCGTAATCATTAGCACACACTCTCACATACTTCCCCACTAAATTGAGTATTATGTGTCAGTGCAATTCCACAGGCTCTCTCGTTTCCTTCTTGAGTGAGTGGATCAAATTTTTACCATCATATATACCTCAGGAATCCATAAAGCCTGGTTGATGTCATCTCAATCACAGTCAGCTGTGGTCACTCATGAGTCACTCTGCCACACACAAACAATGCACATGTCTTCTGTGTGTGTGTGTTCCTCAGCTGCCTGTGGTGGGAAAGTGGAGTTACACACCGAGAGGAGAGGAGTGATCTACAGCCCATCATGGCCCCTCAACTACCCGCCCGGAGTGAACTGCAGCTGGAATATACAGGGAAACCGCGGAGATGTGATCACAATCAGGTAGACGCACACAAGCAGTCTCTCACAGTGGTGATTAAATGAGTGGTGACTTGATTATTTCTATTACCATGATACAGAACAAGATGTCCCACCAGCATCTGTCCTGTTCATGGGGTCTGTCCTGTTCTTGTGCATTTGTATTTCTCCTCTGTGCAAGCAAGAAATGCTGCTTTTCATGAACATCAATAAGTCACAGCAACTGTCACACTGTTAGAGACCCCAACAGCTTTTATTTATATACTCAATTGTATGACTGTATGGTATTTCAACCATAGAGATCCCAAACCAATGTAAGGGGTTTTCAAACTAATTAACTGTTTTTTGCATTTCAGTGTTTATGAGCCTGTTTGCAAGTGCATATTGGTCTGCGCATTCTTCCATATGAAAGTGCTTAGACTGCTGTATGACTAGAGCTGACTGCAGGGATTTTATAATGTACTTTTTCTTGCCTCTCCTGCCACTATTGTGTGTGTATGTGTGTGTTTGTGGGCTTCGTCACCACTTTAATGATATTATCTAAAAGCATGACATCATCTCCTCAGAGACTTGTTCTTAGAGGAAACCTGGTTCTTAGTGGGAAAGGATAATAGTTCTGATAAATTGAATTTTAATTTATTTTCATCCATACTGGCTAATTACTCATTGTCTAAAAGCTGAATTAGAGGCATTTATGCAACACTTGATCAATCTCATTTTCTCAAATTGCCTCAGACAGACTGCTATGGGAATCTGACTCGCTCATCTAGTACTGGGATGAGATTTCTTTTGTGGGTTCATTTTTTTTTTCATGCTGATATTTTCTCTATTCCCATTGCAAAAAGTGGGAAATGTTACAAAATTAAATGTTACAATGTAAAAAAAAAAAAAGTTTTACTTTTTAAAGGTAATTAATGGGTTTTGATGTTTTTTAAAGTAAGCTTTAATTTAGTCCATTGCAATAATGGAAACTAGACTACTATAATGTAATCCCATATATCTAGAAGTTAACACATTTTTTGCTGGAAACTGATGGTACTGGATGATTTGTTTATAATTAGTTAATAAGTTATTATTGACAAAGCCTAATCTTCGTCTGTCAGCCAGCCATTGTTAATCCTAGTGTTAAAACCTTGATTTAATTCTTCCAATTTTAAGACGTTTAATACATCACAAAAAAAAAAAAAAACTAAACAGTGCATAAAAACACTTAATATACGTATATGTGTAAGATCACTGAATATAAGACATTGTAGCAATGCAGCCTGGTAGGTAAAGAGGCAGTTATGCCAACTGGCCCAAAACTGGCACTGGCTCCAGGCCATCAGGTCATCCTTATTGTTGAGACCTGTTTAAAATATTCAGAAGCTTTGCATAATGTGTGTGTGTGTGTGTGACTCCATTTGATTGACAGCCAGAGATTTGAATGTCTGTATTTTAATGACTATAACAATACTGTGAAAGTGCAGTTTAATAATGTGTATTTTATCATATAAATTAAAATAGTTTCTGCAGAGTTATTGGGTCACACAGTAGGGGTGAAAGTAATATCTCTGCATTCTGATGAATGAACCATTTACTTTTGCAAAGTGCTTATTCTTGATTATGGCTATAATATTTGTGATATATAAATATGATGTTCAAGAACACCAAGAGCATGTCTTAGTCAGACATGTTTTGCCACTGAAATGGTCACAAAAAATTACTAATTTATCGTAAAACAAACAGTAGAGTTTAAGTAGAGTTTTGTTTAAGCAGAGAGATTTGGAGAGTATATGGGGGAAAAGAGAGGTAAGAAAGAGAACAGAGCAATAGATGTGTAACGTTCTCAAGTTATTGGCTGCAAATAGCCCATTCTTCTGTAATGGTACTGGATGCTGATTTTATCTCTCACTCTTGAGTATTTGTGTGTGTGTGTGTGTGAGAGAGAGAGAGAGAGAGAGAGAGAGATTGTGTACTCTGTGATAATAGTTCCACTGCACATATTCTCTCTCTTTTGCTTATGGTCTCCCATTCCACGGTATCACTGAAATGTTATTAGGGTCATTCCTATTATGTGGAAAAATCAATATGATTGTGAAATTTAAGGAGGTATCACAGGAAATACTATGATAACAATTAAAACAATTTTCCTAAGGAAAACGATTAAGAAGTACCTGTAATATTTCTTAATACATTGACATTTTTTATTTTAATGGCATGGCAAAAAATGGCTCAAACCATCCATTTAAACCAAAGAGTTATAAAACTCGTGTCGTGATTATAAAACTAATGATTTTTAAATATAATATAAATATAAGTCACATGATCATTTATATAAAAATTTGATCTTTAAAATTGTTTAAGATCTTATATTAAAGTAAATATGATGGGTAGATGAAAATATGCTGCAAGTATATTAGTATATTAAGTATATTTTCCAATTTACTGCTCACCTTTTACACAAACAACTGTCTTATATTGTCACAGCAGAAGGGGTCGGCGTGGTTTCAAATGTAACCTTGAAATTAAAACGAATCACTTAAAAGGGTCACATAAGGAGAAGAGAAGAAATGCTTTGCTATGCTTTTATAAAAGTTGTTTTATTTTTTAGAATGTTAATTTGACTTTTTCTTTAGTCTTCTTTTTATCGATTTATTGTGCCTCTGACATTTCATTTGATGATATTGTTCTAGATTTTTTTATGTAGTATACATTATTATAGAGTGGACGTGCTGAAGCAGCTGAGATTCCAGCCCATGTATTAAGCACCGTATGTTTGCTTGTGTCCAGTTTTCACAGCTTTGATGTGGAGGACACGGGGGACTGCAGGGGCGACTGGCTGCTGCTCGGCCCCACATGGAAAGCTGAGTATCGGTTCTGTGGCTCTGTTCTTCCTCCTCCTTTCATCTCCTCCAGAGGACGAGTCTGGGTCTACTTCCACTCTCAGGCTAACAGCTCTGGACATGCACAGGGCTTCAGACTATCTTACATACGAGGTGAGTGACCTTAGAGTGTGAATATGTTTCATTAGAGCCCCTTCTGCTCATTTGTGTTTTATAGTAAAAGTGGTTAATACTTGTGCCCTATATTCCAAGTCTTCTAATATGATAACTGTGACTCATTTTCTGTCATTTTCTCTACTGCCAATATTCACAAATTTCATTTATTTTTGTACACATTCAAACCTGGTGCCTCACAATGCGTCAGATGTCATTTGTTATTGTGTGCCTTATAACTAATTGTCATGTAACAAGTTATAAATACAGACAATCATAGACTAGCGTTAAGAAGTTTGCGGTCACTGAGATTGTAAAAATATTTGTGTTCTAAGTGCTCACAAAGGTTGCATTTTTTTTATCAAAATAACAGTAAAAACAGTAATATTGTAAAATATCACAAATAACTATTTTATGTAAATATTTTATTCCTGTGATGGCACAGCTGAATTTTCAGCAACATTACTCCAGTCTTCAGTGTCACATGATCCTTCAGAAATCATTCTAATATGCTGATTTGGTGCTCAGCAAATGTTTCTTATTATTGTCATTGTTGAAAACAGTTATGCTTCTTAATACTTTTTGAGGAACTCTTTTGTGGAAATCTTTACTGTTTTATTACATCCTTTCTGAATAAAAGTACATTTTTTTAAATAAAAACAAAATCATACTGACTCCAAACTTTTGAACAGTATTGTATAATCTGCCATTCCAGTGAATTTTTATTTATTTATTTTTTTACATTTTTGGGTGAACAAGACTCCAAACATGTACAGTGGTGATGCCATATTATGCTTTTGTGTTCTATGGTTTAATATTAATTGAATGGGCATATTTTTATCATACTTTATGTGTTTCCTTTTGAGTAGTAATGTTTCATCAGCTTTAGTTGTTTTCCTACATTAGAGATCCACTAAATCACAAAGACTGTTGCCGTGGTGGCATATAGATTTACTGTAAGCACAGATTGACCAGGCGAATACAGCTTAGCAGATCAATAGTATATGGCCATAGAGCCGTGATGAAACGCTAATGCTTTGCAGCACGTGTTACATAATGATCTGTGAAAACTGATGTGCATATTTGGATTGCACTACTGTCAGTGTGTATTAGACAGATCTCAGCTGTAGATTATTTAGTTAGATCTAATATGTAGCTAATGAAGATGAAGGAGATAATTGGCTGTCGTTACTCAACTCCACGGGGCATGTGTGCATGAGTGTGTGCGTGTGAGGAGTGAAATGCTGTGTTTGTGCATTTTCCTCAGAGGTGCAGTTCAATCAATAAAACTGAACGGCTGTGTTTGTTAAGCTGTCACCAGGCAAACACCATCTGCAGAGTGGGTAGATTTGATTAGCTTATTTCAGCAAACTGTCAGTACGTGTGCAAAAGACTCTCTTTGTCTCTGTCTGTTTTTTTGTTCATTAGGTGGACTGGGTCAGAGTAGTTGTGAGAACGATGAATTTTTATGTGGGAATGGTAAGTGCATTCCACGTTCCTGGCGCTGTAACGGATTGGACGAGTGTGGAGACAATACAGACGAAAGGAGCTGTGCTGCCCCACCAACACCCGCCCGGGTCAGTCTGTGTCCGCCTGGTACCTTGCAGTGCTCTGATATCCAATCTACCCGCTGTCTACCGGTGTCTCTGCGCTGTAATGGAGCCCGGGACTGTCCTGATGGATCCGACGAGGCCCACTGTCCCGACACGTCCTGTGGAAAACGCTTAGTCAACTTCTATGGGACGTTTGCCTCACCTGATTTTTTCCGTCCAAACAGGAGCGCTGGCAGAGATCTTCACTGCACGTGGTTCCTAGACACACAAGTATGATAAGAACCTCATTTATTCTCATTTTAGGTTGCATTAAATCACTTATGATTGAGTGTTGTGCTTGACTGTTTTTGTTTCAGGACCCAAAGCCGTTGGTGCTGCAGGTGGATCTACAGCTGGGTGTGGGAGATTCTGTCCGTGTTTACGATGGATTGGGTGAACGTGCAGAACGCCTTCTACAGAGTCTCTCTCACCATAATAACCACAGACGAGCCCTGCTGGAGTCGTCCCAGGGACAGATGAGCATCTTCTACCATGCCAAACCACACAGCCCTGGACACGGATTCAACGCCACCTACCAGGTCTCTCATTCTTGGTGATGCTGATAAATTATGATAAATGATGTTCTCCATTTGCATTGACATTGTGTGTCTTGTTTGAATACTTTGCAATAGTACTGTAATGGGTCATTGTATCAAAAGCTCACGGAGACCATGAACAGGTAACAAGAGTATTTAATCTAAACTTAGGGAAACAAAAAACACAACACACTTAGCATAAACAGAGACAGGACGAAATAACTCGGGAAACATAGGACTATAAATATTAAACCAAACAAGGACTAATGGGCTAATTAATAGACAACAGGTGAACCGAGAATGACAGACAATGGAAAACTAGGTCAAAGCAAGACAGGAGAACAGAAACACACAAAAACACAAACTAGAAGTCCATAACCGTGACAAGTACAGTGTAGAATTGTCTTTTAGTACATTGTTAAAAGCTTGTTTTTTCATACCTTTTATGAAGATATCATGAAGTTATGTATCCTGCTCTTGTGTTGACAAGTTTGGGTGAAAAACAAAAATGTGAAATAAAGTAATACTTCTATTCACCAAGAACACATAAAATTTATTTAAAGTGGCAATAAAGACCGTTATGTTTAAACCATATTTCAAATAAATGCTGTTCTTTTGAACTTTCTATTAATCAAAGAATTCTGTAAAAATTATTTCTACAAAAACATTAAGCAGCACGGTCGTTTTTAATAATATTTATTGATAATAGTAAGAAATGTTTCTTGAGCAGCAAATCAACATATTAGAATTATTTCTGAAGGATCATGTGACACTAAAGGCTGGAGTAATGGCTGCTAAAAATTAATATTTCCCATCACAGAAAATAAATTGTTATATATAACATTTTAAAATACATTATAATAGTTGTTATTTTTACTGTAGTTTTTTAATCAAATAAATGCAGCCTTCTTTAAAAAAAAACAGCCTCACATATATTCACTATTAACTAATAGTTTTCACCTAAACAAGCTCTTAATTTGCTGCTTATTAAAGGGGTCCTATTATGCTTTTTCACTTTTTGTATTTTAGTCAGTGTGTAGTGTGTATGTTTGGGCATAAAAAGATCTACAAAGTTACAAATCTCAAAGTCCACTCCAAAGGGAGATATTTAGTTTAAAAAAAAATCCCTTTTCAAGAACTACAACGAACGGCTCGTTTGGACTACAAAGTTGTTTTCCTGTATTTGTGACATCACAAATTGTAAATCCCGCCTACGGAAATTTGAATGGTTGGGGGGGGGACGCTTGGTTGAGCACTGCACGTTTCAAAATCGAAACCCCTGCTGGTGTTTTTATTTACTTTGTAAAAGAGCATAATAGGACCCCTTTAATAGTTAGTAAAGTAGTTGTTAGGTTTAGATATGGGGTAGGTCATGCAGAAAAAGGAATTAATATGTGCTTTACAAGTACTAATAAACAGCCAATATGCCAGTAATATGAATGCTAACAAGCAACTAGTTAAAGGCAGGGTAAGCAATTTCTGGAAGCCAATGTTGATATTTGAAATCACCAAAACAAACACGCCCCTACCCCAAAAGGGTCTTGCCCCTATTTTGATAGATCCGCCCCACACATAAGTAGCCTACGCAACCCAGGCAACGATTAGTTCTGTGAAACATAAGCCGCTTTTCCACCGAAATTACCCTGAACAATATGCCCCAGGAACTTTTTTTCCCCCAGACCTGTTGCTGTCTGCGTTTCCATCGCGGTCTAAAGTACGGAGAAGATTAGGCAAATAGTCTGGTGACGTAACGCTAGGTCTGCGCGCGTTTCTCAATAACAAGTACGCAAATTTCGGACTTGCATCCTCGGTAGTTCGGACTTCACGAGTTAGACTCGGGACTGTGATCTCCCGCGGACGGAACGACGCAAGTCCGGTAATTCTGCAAAGAGCAGCCTACTTGATAACATCAGTCAGCTCGCCTTGGCTGCTGCAATCTTCCTCACTGTATTTACAGACGAAATATATCAAACACCACTGCCTCTTTTCGTTTTCATTTAAACATATTAATAGCCGCAGAAATGTAGTTCAGGGAACGTACATACATTACAATGAAACAAAATATTATATCAAACATTGCCTGTTTTCATTTTCTTTTTAACATATTAATAGAACAATAGAATAAAGACCAAAGATTACCTGTTAGATTTACCCAAAACGAATTATATCTTATGTTTAACCACTACAGAGACATCAGAGCCAGTGGCAAATATCAGAAGGACTAGCTGAGGTTATGCTCCTCTCTTTGGGATACATGAGCACTGAGCGCCCGGTGATCGTGTGGAGCTCACGTCTCCGAAATCGGCGAAGCACATTTTCAAATAGGCGCTGGTTTTATAAATAAACCGCAGATTTGAGTTTTAAACAACTACATTCTTGCCTGAAATACACGCGTCCAGTGCAGGCAGACTTTAGCTGTTGTGGCGCGGTGTCCGGTGCAGACACAGTGTTACTCACCTATCGAGAAGAAACAAAGCAACCTCGGCGTCCGATCGCAGGCCTTCCGCTCCTTGAGTTCTCTCCAGCGCTGGAAAGCTGATGCGATATTTACACGGGTCCTACTTCTTGCCTTATCGTTCCGCAGACGTTTTCCTCTTTTGTTTTTTTATCCGCCATCTCTATCTTTGTGTCACTCGGCTCGGCTGTTCACTGAACAATCTCTCTCCTCCATATCACGAGTAGACACACCTCTTACTGCTGATTGGCTACAAGTTTGCTTTGGTACTCGGCCCCGACTCAGTTTTCTAAAACGTTTTTGAAAAATTGCTTACCCTGCCTTTAATAGTGCAAATTGGTCGCTTAAACTTAATTAAGTGTTACCAAAAAATCTTACCGACCTCCAGTTTTTGAACAGTAGTGTGTATAGAAAAAAATCAGTTCAAAAAGTAACAAAAAATTCATGTCTTGTTAATACATTATGGTATGAAGCTATACAGATTCTATACTATGGCTATAGAGAAGCCAAAATTTCACAGTGCAGCTTTAACTAGATATCCACAAGCAAATCTGTGACCTAATCTGTACTTACTGCAGTTTATGGTTAGGATTGATACACTGTGACAATCGGGACAATCGGGTGTAATAATGTTTAACCTCCATCCCTCTCTCTGCAGGTTAAAGGGTACTGCTTTCCAGGTGAGCATCCATGTGGCACAGACGAGGGCTGTTACTCTGAGCTGCAGCGCTGTGATGGCTACTGGCATTGCCCTGGGGGGCGAGATGAGGAGGACTGCCCGCTGTGTCAGCCGGGAGAGTATCCCTGCGAGGGTGGCAGTGGGGCCTGTTACTCAGCCTCCGAGAGGTGTAACAACCAGAAGAAGTGCCCAGACGGCTCAGATGAGAAAAACTGCTTTGACTGCCAGCCTGGAAACTTCCACTGTGGAACCAACCTGTGCATCTTTGAGACGTGGCGCTGCGATGGGCAGGAGGACTGTCTCGACGGCAGCGATGAAAGAGACTGTCTTGCATCTGTGCCCAGGAAGGTGATCACAGCGGCTCTGATTGGCAGCTTGGTCTGTGGGCTGCTACTGGTCGTTGCACTGGGTTGTGCCTTTAAACTCTACTCGCTCAGGACAAGAGAGTACAGGTGAGGTGATTTCCATCTTCTTTATGCCTGCATTTAAACTCAGAGCAAAATGTGTCAGGAAATGTATAGTGATTCATGAAATTTTCTCTTTTTTACCCCAAGGTATATGGTTTTTCATGCTTTACAATGTATCTTTATATTATATGTGTATATGTACTAGAGCTGTCGATATTAGTCGACTAGTCGATTTTGAAAAATCATCGACTTCATTTTGCTCGCATCGACTAACTGCAAAATACCGGAAGTGCCGCATTTCACGGACGAGAATCCACAAAACACATTATTAGACTATTTTCCAAGGCTGCATGATATTAAACCCATTTAAAAAAACATAATTAAGCATAATTGTGAATTCACAAACGCTATGATTTAATTAAATAATTATATGCGATGCAGTTCTAACACAGTATATGAGCTTTAATTATTTACATGCGTGTAGGTTAAGTACGTGCGTCTCACAGCGGCTCCGTTCACAGTAGCTCCACAGGAACTTATCATTTACATGTGGAGCGTCTCAAACTCCATCTCTGCATGTTGTTGTGAGTTTGGGTTTATTATAACGTTCATCTGGGAACGCAACGTGCGCCATTTCATCAGATTTGTAAGGTAAATCATTTATAAACCTGTGCAAACACAGGAGAATACATCGCGATTTCAAAATAAAAGCTCAAACCCTCAGTCTGAGTTTACACGTTTTGATGTCCACATATTCATTTAATTACAGTGCCTATAGCATTTCTGTCCTAAAGAAATGGCCAAATATTAAAGATTAAGTGGACATTTGAATTAAATGGTGCTTGGTCAATATTAAACAAGGATTAGATCGCGCAGTAATGTTTAAATATAATCATCAGGCTGTCGGCGCCCCCTGCAGGCCTTTGTTGTTATGCGTAATCTACATTAGCTCTATTATTTATAATACATTGTATTTTAACAGTTTTGTTCAATAAAACCATATGATTTCTTGCTTTTGATACTTTATTTGAACTAATTATTATTGCATCATTGCTATTATATATGTATTTTAAGTCATTTTAAAAGCTATTGTTCACTTACATCTATTTTTATTACCACAAAAACATTATTATAATTATAGGGCCCTATGAAATCCGTTTTATTTCCAAATTCAGTTTTTTCCATTTTCACTTTTCTATACTCTGTTTTAATGGTTAAATTAAATTTTATTAATCAAAAAGCCTGTCTAATTAATTGAGTTTTACAGTTTTATCTTTACCAGATTCTGTTTTCCATTATTGTCTGGATTCCATTTTAATGGTTCCATTAATTTTTTTTTTTTTTTTTTTTTTTTTTTTTAAGAAATACTGCACATTTACATTTTTCTCCTAACTAAATTCTGGTAAATAATATTTCTGGTAAATACTCCTTTATTTAAAATACTGATTATAATGTTATTATTAGACTAGAACACGTGGATATGTTGTCTTTCTTACACTATAATACTGAACTGATTTCAGTGATCTGGACTGAGATGAGATGGACACGTGCTTCTTGCACTCTATGTTGCACTTTACTTTTGCTTTAAAAAAGGATTTCATAGAAATTTGGATTTAATTTGGTTTAATAAAATATTCTTAAGTAAAATTGTGGGGTTTTTTTGGTGGGAAATTAATCGTTTAGATTAATCGATAAATTAGTCGATAGATTAATCGAAATAAAAATAGTCGTTAGTGGCAGCCCTAATATGTACTGTATATTACTTTTTATATTTATTTTTAATCGACGACTTTTGCCTCAATAAACTCCTAATTTGCTGCTTATTAATAGTTAGTAAGGTAGATGTTAAGTTTAGGTATTGGGTAGGATTATGGATTTAGAATATGGTCATATGTGCTTTATTTTTAAGTACTAATCAACAGCCAATATGTTAATAATAGGCTTTCTAATAAGCAACTAGTTAATAGTGAGAATCGGTCCCTATACTAAAGTGTTACTTGTTTTTCTTACTAAATTTGATGTTTTTGCTTAAAACAAGTAAAAATATGCTCAACAAGGCTAAATTTATTTAATCAGTGTTTTACAATACAGTAAAAACAATACTATTGTGAAATATTATTACAATTTAACATAACTGCTTTCTGTTTTGATATATTTAAAAATGTAATTTATTTTTATAAAATATAATAAAATAATGTTTGTCTAAGTCTTTATCTGTTTTGTTTAGAAATTTTGGTTACACTTTATTTTAAGATCCAATTCTTGGTATTAACAAACTATGCTGTGACTTGCTGCTTATCAATAGTTAGTAAGGTAGTTGTTAAGTTTAGTTAGGATAGGATTTTGGATGTAGAATATGGTCATGCAGAGTATGTGCTTTACGAGTACTAATAAACAGCCAATGTGTTCATAATTGGCATGCAAATAATATAATAGTTAACAGTAAGAATTGGTCACAAACAATACTAAAGTGTTACCAAAATTTGTACTGGAAAACAAAACAAAATATTAAGAAAATGAAAGATGTATTATTTTTGCAGCTTGTCATTCTTTCTTTTTTATTGGTAACTTACTCTATTTTCTGCTAAATGGATTTGTACTGTCATCCAAATAATTTTTACCTCCATAGTAAAGCCATTGCTGAAAATCTAGAAAAGCACAAGTTTATTCCAACGAGATAAAGAAAGAAAACATGAGGAGAAAGAGGATTCACTCTCTCGTTTCACTTCAAACATAATTGGATCTGCATTAATGGCCCATATGCTGCTCTGGGAGGTGATGCACAGTTTTTCTCCAGTTAGCCTTGTAAAGACACAGCAGCACCCAAAATACCTGCACTTCATCAAACTGTCAAAGTACTGCTGGTTAAGTAACAGCTATTGGAGATTCTCAAGAGATACCCTGCCTGAATGTGTTCAGTAGCTTCCCTTTTTTAAAAAAAACTTTGTTTTTCTTACATTTTTAAACGGCATCAATCAGCATCTTTATAAAACAGCTCTTTTTGTTCCTCTTTCTTGTAGAGCTTTTGAAACCCAGATGACTCGACTAGAGGCGGAGTTTGTTCAGAGGGAGGCTCCACCCTCTTATGGTCAACTGATAGCTCAAGGTCTCATACCTCCAGTTGATGACTTCCCAGTGTACAACCCAACCCAGGTGTGTGAATATGACACTGAATTTGAATTGAGGTAGCAAATAGGATTTCAATTCAAATTTGAAAACAATTAAATGGAAATTAAACTGTGGTCACATTACAAAAAAATTCTGCTAAATTTTAAGGGGCAAAAACAGATCTGTTTTCCATTGTCAATAATGTAGCAATTCACGTAGCACTGCTCACACAGAAGTCACTTTAAAAACAAACAACTTTCTATTGCTCGATGCAGTGAATTTACGTGAACAAATTGAAAACAAGCAAAATCTGTATGGGCAACTTTTTTGCCCTGACGAGAAAATTCCCAATTCCTTTTGAAATGGCATTATTTTGCTTGCGAAATAATGCAGAGCAATGGTAAATGTGACTGGACCACTTTTTTCATTAAAAAAAAATGTTCTGTCTCTCCCAGGCATCTGTTCTGCAGAATCTCCGCTCAGCTATGCGGAGGCAGATTCGTCGTCACTCTTCTCGGCGTTCCTCGTCACGGCGGCGACTTGGTCGTCTTTGGAATCGCCTGTTCCATCGTGGCTCTCGGTTACGGGGTCAGATACCTCTCCTCACGCCTCCAGGCCACACACACCCCGATCTGAGCCTCCACGGCTACAACACAACAGACGATGGCGTCGAGGAGTCATGTGAGAGTGCGGGACAGACTCCGCCACCCTTTTCGACGGTGGCACTGGGATTGGCCCTGCAGGCTCACACTGAGGCCCTCTGCCTACCTGACAGAGAGTCTCCATCCTCTCCTCTCTCCCTGCCCTCCCCCAACTCACCCCGCTCCACCTCTGACACCCTGGAGGATGAAGAAGATGAAGATGACACAAGTTTAGAGGGGATCAGAATGAGATCCAAACAGGGCATTTACCCCGAAAAATAAAGATGATGACAGTCCTCCTGGACCCCCTGATAGCCCCAAACGCAGCACAAGCCGGTCGAGATCCTCCAGACGGCTGGTGCAGGAACTGGCTGCAGAGCTCAGAGGAGTCTCTCTCTTACGGTATACCTCTGTGGGCATCTCACCGCTTTCCTCCCCTGAGTCACCGACGTCCTCCAGCGGTCAGTCTGAGGAGCAGAGAAGCTTTCCTACATTCAGAAAACCACATATGGACGCACATACAGACTCGCTCACAGATGCTCATGGACACGCCAGGAAATCTTCAGTAACAGAAGAGGTTCCTGGTGATAGTGTCAGGCTTTGCAGACTCACAATTAGCGAGGAAGAGGATGATGAGATTTTGTTAGTGCACTGAATAGCCTTTATCACCATCCCTGCTCTGATTTGTGCCAACACAGTGAGCCTTACAAGGTTCAACCAACAGCTCAACATGAATTACTCACCCTCATGTCGTTCCAAACCCATAAGACCTTCGTTTATCTTCAGAACACAAATTAAGATATTTTTGATGAAATCCGAGAGCTTTCTGACCCTGCAAAGATAGCAATGCAACTACCAGGTTCAAGGCCCACAAAGATAGTAAGGACATCATTAAAATAGTCCATGTGACATCAGTGGTTCAACCTTACTGTTATAAAGCTACGAGAATACTTTTTGTGTGCAAAGAAAACAAAAATAACTTTATTCAACTATTTCTTCTCTTCCGTTTCAGAAATTGATGTGCGTTCACAACAGTACCACGATGGTGGGTGGGTGAACTATCCCTTTAACATGTATACATGCTGAACAAAATCAAGCTACAATTACCTCTGAGTCTGTTAGTGTGACTTTGCAGAAACCAGACTGGTACTATTTCAGTCAGCATTTATATGCATTTTAAAAAGACACATTTTTGCTTTTGAAATTGATATTTGTGTACGTAAACTTATGCTACCGTTCAAAGGATTGGGTTCAGTAAGATTTTTTTTAAAGAAATTAATGTAAATCAAAAGTGACAGTAATGGATTCTACATTGTTACAAAAATGTCCACTTCAAATAAATGCTGTTCTTCTGAACTTTCTTTTTACCAAAGAATCAAAAGCAAAAACTGACAGTTTCCACAAAAGCATTAAGCGGCACAACTGTTTTCAGCATTGATAATAAGAAATAAGCACCCAATCAGCATATTAAAATGATTTCTGAAGGATCATGTGACACTGAAGACTGGAGTAATGATGCTGAAAATTCAGCTTTGCATCACAGGGAATTAAAATTCAACAATTATGTTAAACTCTAATAATATTTCATAATATTGCTGTTTTTTAATGTATTTTCATAAAAGAAAAAGGCAGCCTCGGTGAGCATAAGAGACTTCTTTCAGAAATGTTAAAACATCTTACCGGCACCTAAAACTTTGAACGGTAGAGTACTTCCAAAGTTTTGAGTCTTGTACTTACAGAATGTTTGGCATTTATTCCGTCATAGTACAAGATGGAGGATTCCACCTCAGCTCAGACACTGTAGTCTCATGCTTAATTAGATAAGCTCACAGTTCAGCTCCAGATTGTTCACTTGCTAGAAATCCCCAATAACCTTATGAATGTGACTATAACATTATAACAATATTTGATTACTGAAGGACTGAGCATAAATACTTTCCCACATGGAATATCATTATAACACAGAACTTAATTTGCCTGCATCTCTGTTTTTCATCAGTAACATTCTGTCATTTTCTTCAGAAGCTCTGAAAAGACTTCAGAGATCTCCTCTCACCTCCCCAACGCCTTATAAGAGATTCACCATGTCACCCGCAGAGGGTAATGTTCCTGCACTCATTTCATTTCTATGAGAACCAGCCAGTTGTCTCAGAATTATGCTTTATACATTCAGATCTGAATGTTGGTTGTGCGCTACATTAATGGATTTTGACCTCTGATATTATACATACGCTACCGTTCAAAAGGTTGAGGTCAGCAAGATATTTTTTTGAAAGTTGAAGTTTTTGTGCTTATGCTAAATAAAATTTATTTTGTTCAAAAATACAGTGAAAATGGTAATATTGTGAAATATTATTAGAATTTCAAACAGCTGTTTTCTGCTTTAATATAAATGTAATTTCAAATGTAAGTTATTTCTGTGATGGCAAAGCTGATTTTTCAGCAGCCATTACTCCAGTCTTTAGTGTCACATGATCATTCAGAAATCATTCATATATTTGCTGCTCAATAATTGTTTCTTATTATCAAGTTGTGCTGCTTAATATTATCTGTAATTTAATGGATTCTTGCTAAATAAAATAATTGATTTCTTTAAAAAAAAAAGTACTGACCCCAAAACTTTGAATGGTAGTGTACAGTTTTATACCCTCAGACTACTAGAGCTGTTTGCTGATTTAGTGATGATCTATATGAGCTTTTTGTATTTAAGGTTTGTTTTGTTAGTCTGGCTACCAGACTGTAATATCATGGCAGGTCCACCATTGACATTAATTAATGTTAAGATGCTTTTTCCCCATGCAAAAGACAGTAGGTCTTTCTTGAAGGGAAGCAGAACTCAGGGATTGTATAATGAATGGTTCATGAAAGAGAAGCAGTTACCCTGGATGTCCTTGTTAACAGCTGTAGTCTACAGATGTACTGAGAAGAACTGCTGCCTCAGTTGAGTTCTGAAGCCATCAGGACATCACAGAGTCGTGGGAAAATGACTCAATAATCACATTTGTGCTTGAGCTCACACACGTTGGTGTCTTTGTTTTTCATATCAGCCGTTATAATTTCATCTGCATTCATGCATTTGGTACTTGAGAGACTTGTTTGCCAGTAAAATTATGTTGCTTCCATATCATGAATGTATGTATGTTCTGCTAATAAATGTAGTGCAATCCTCACACTTGCTGCTTTAGCACACTTGGTCCTGGTCCAAGCTTGGAAATAAGAACTAATCAAACTAAAAAGCTGGTCCCATCTCTGAAGGGTCAGTCTGTTCCTTCCTTTCATTCTGTCTGATGGCTGACTGCCTGTTATTTCACACATTTCCATTCTCCATGTTCTGACTGCAGGATCCTCTTGTCTGATCCCATAGGTTTAAGAATGTGCAATTTCAGAGATTGACAGATTTTATAGAATCGCACATGTTTTAATACATTGTGAAGCCTTTAGATTCAGTGCCATTATAGAGGTCATGCACTTTCTGTCTTGTCATTTGTTGGGTTCAGTTGAAATGGCTGAAGATTAAAGCACTTCTAAGAGACGTTACTTGCGACATCCATCATTACTTATTTGACATTTTTAATAGTGTATTTTATGTTCTGTGAAATTCAAGTAAAATCCAATAGAAGAGATCAATCAACACATGCCACAATAAAGTCTTTTAGCGTTATTCGGCCAGCTGCTTGAAATCCTAGATCAGTGGTAATTAACCTTTGTGACTCGAAGGCCACCCATTGTCCAACACAATATTTGACCACAATAATTCACCATGATTCATTTTGTGTTTACAAAAGTTTTGAAGAACTGTATGTCCCTGAATAAAAACAATAGTTATTGAGGGAGGAAAATAAATTATATTTTGATTTTAGTTTTTTAGCATTTTAATTGCGTTACATTCATATAATTAATTTAAATAATTGTAAGTCATCCCGTGCCCCTCTTGGAAGTTTACTGAGGCCCCCTGGTTGAGAACCACTGTCCTAGACTGACTTCTCTTTTTATCTCTTCTTAATTTTCATTGCAGTCTATGGTTGCCTTGACCATATTTTGTAAAAAAAAATTATAATATCCAATCTGGTTGTGTGTGGTTGGTAATGGTCAAGGTTGCTACATGTTTGAAAAGGTTTTGATGTATTTCATTTGCTGGAAGGATGAAAAAACTGTTTACCTGTACCTTGAATTAAATCCACATTTCTTCTTTAGATATTCAGACTAACTTATTGTTATCTGGATAAAGTGTAGTCATTCATAAACCTAATGTATGCAATTACCCCCTTTGCATATATAGACCAGGGGCCGTATAAAAGAAACTTCCTGTTAAAAGTATTAAGATAGAGTTAGTATATTTCTCTTAGTATATTTCTTCTCCAATGGTCATTTCTGTCAGGGGATGTCTCATTTCATAATTTCTTTCTTGCAATATAATGGCTACTTTTCTGAAATGAGGCAGACTCAATGACATGTGGCCAACAAATGTAGCCTCATGTCTTTACTCAAACACACACATAGTAACACAATTATTTGTGACCTTTTCCAGAATTAAATTTAATGTGCTAATATTGTTATTGATATTTTTAACATTTTTTTTTTACAAAACAAGTATATCAGCATACATATCTATAGTGCATACAATATGGAACATATCTATAATTAATACATACGCCTAACACTTCACTAATGTCAGGAATGCGATCTCACAATGAATCCCTGATATAAACTTTAAGCAATATTTACATTGAAATTCACAGCAGTGAAATCTTAATGTACTGTGCCGCTGTGGGCCATGCGAGCATAAACACTGCTAGTCTGACGGACATCACTGAGAGACACTGAGCTGGACCCATGGAAAGAGAAGAGCACTGGGGTGTTCATAAAGGTTGTGATTGGGCGTCAAGAAAGATCTAACCAGAAGAGGGCGATCATGTGACATTCAAGTGCAAAATCGCTAATCACAACTCCTTCAGATCCAAACTCTCAAAATCTGTTTGACGGACTTTGGGTGTTTGGTGGTCAGTTTAAAACGAAGAAATGGATATTATTGCTGTTGCATAGCTCAGTGGAATGTCCATGGTCAGTGCCCAGAATAAATGCATCCCAGTCAAAATAGACAAATGCCTTGGTTATCTAAAGGCATTCCTCTCCTTTTTGGACAACAGTTGAAAGTGTCTGGCTAAGAGGATTTTTTTTTTAAAACGTAAAGCACCTTTTATGTAAATAACGTTATCCGAGAAGAATGAACTTGGAACATCCCATGGTTCCTATCATTAGCATAAGGTTAAGTGCTAATTATTGGCAGTGCTAATAAGTGCTGGGGCAGAGCCTCTGTTAAACAGTGGCAGGTGATTGTTGCTTATTCAGGAAGCAAGGCAATAAGTTTATCGTGCAATATGAGCAAAAAATTTGCAAGTAAATTAAAGTGCCTAGACTATTCTTGCATAGACATTTTGAGCGCAGCTAGACGTTACTAATTTTTTGCTCGAGGGAGTCAGTAATTATTAGGAGGACTAGAGGACAAGGCCTAATCCTCAAGGTGAAAAAGTTCAGACTCACAAATGGAGTTTAGATTTCAGACTGGGTTAAGAGGTAAACAGGCTTCAACAAGTCCCCTTCTGCTCACTTACAGGGAGATTACTAATAAAAAGTCTACTTAAAGTAAAGATAAAAACCTCAAAAACAGAGCGAGATCCTGTAAAGCACATGAGAATACACCAACAGTTCTCAAAAATTGAACAACTCCCAGAGAAAACATGAAGAGGTCAAGGGAATTCATCTGGACAGGACAGGAGGAGGGTGTGTTCAATAACAAGGTGATGTCCGAACAAATGTATGTGAGGGGAGAACAGTTACAACTAAGAAATGTGACGTCTGAGCGAGAAAACATAAAACTTCTGTTTCTTCTGCTGTGATGGCTGAGTCTCAGAGGAGCTTCTGGAGGGCATCTCCTCACGCACAGCATCAAACAAGGAAAACACTCACGAACGGATGGAAAACAGGTCGTTTGCTATTCCAAAAAGGAGTGCGAGGAGTCCTCTGCCGCTCACAGCTCTGATTTCTCTGTAAGAGGCTGTATTTCAGAAGGATCATCCTGAGGGAAGACCACATAACACAACTTCTGCCCCAGATAGGTGACTCTCTCTAAAAAACACGTAAATTTACAGATGTCAGATGGTTTTTCATTGCAGAGTGCTAACAAAACAATGCAAAGCAGTTTGGGCTGCTCTTACTCACCCACTGCACTGGAAACCCAGTGTGGTTTGTTCTTCCACTGCACTCCAATGAAGTAGATGGGACTCCAGTGAGCATGATCACCAGGCCCATACCACACACCACTGGCTCCGAGTACAGACTGAAGCCCAGTAACACTGCCCAGAACACTAGATAGCTGCAAGGGACCAACAAGTTTACCTGAGCAAAGTTAGAGAAGAAGAGGGAGGTTAATACCACCTAAACACTGACCAGTCAATCTAAATCAATCTTCCTGATGAGGTCTGTAGGTGGCGACTGAAGTACCTTGATGGGTCGGAACAGTTTGGGTTTCTTCCATCTGTAGTACAGCAGCCCAGCTATAGTGACTCCATATGAGAGGTAGTTTATAAATGACACATAGTTTATGAGGTTATGCGTGTCCCCGATGCACAGGATCACTATGGTCGCCGTGCACTATAGAGAACAAGAGGAGACACTATGGACATGTTGTATGCTGCAGTTCTCAATCTTTTTGACTCAAAGGCCCCCGCTGTCCAACACAATATTCGAAGGCCCATATTGGCCAGAGATATATTTTCTCTGGTATTTGTTCTGTAATTCTGACAACATTTTCAACTCATCCAGGTATTGTTATGCAAATTTTAAGATATTGCTTAAAAAACTGGAAATAGCAAGGAATGGAAATGCCAATATGCGCATAAAACCAAAACCAAAATTGTCTATGTTCTCAATTTAGGTGGATAATTTCTTTATCCAATAAGATTGTGAAAAACACAAAGATGGAAACAAGATGTTTTGGGATCTATATTAATCTATATGCTATATTAACTGAACTTGAAATGAGCTTGATCTGAGTTATTGAATGTTGATGTCAAGCAAATCTGTTAAGTATAAACTGGCTTTTCCCAAATGTTTCAACTGGACAGTTATTTTCCTTGTAAAAGGGGCACATAACCAGCAATGTTTAAACCCTGTTTTACTACGGTGGTTGATTGACAGGTGAGTAGGCGGTCCTTTACTGTTGTCCGGAACACAACAGGTCAGATTAGCTAGTGTTTATACAACAAATTCAATACAATCACATGAGTTTTCCATTACCGCTAAATGTGGTTTGTGTGATCTGTACACAAAACATTCTGGACCCCGTTTAGACCTGAATGGGATCAACCAAATCTTTCAGACTGAAAGCAGTGTTGCGTTGCATGTGCTGTGTGTGCGAATAGCTCTTTCTCTCTCACACAAACGAGTAGGGCAGGGATTGGTGTGCAGCTCTTAAGGTGAATCATAGCCAGCAGGTAGGGCAGGTGACCCTCTCTGGCACCTGAGAAACACAACCTGTGGAGGAAGGACAATGAAGCCAGTTTTAGTTTTAAGGGTTGCTGTATTAGGCCAGTTTATACTCAAATATTTCTGTACCTAGAAGATGTAAACAAGTATCCATTGATCCCCCCAAAGGTGGAAAGAGCTACAGAGATGGGCATCACCCAGGAGAACACTCCTAGCAGCTTCTCTCCAAATGTCTGCAACACAACACACAAAAAAACAGATGCTAATTTATCAAAGCACCTAATAGATGGTACGTTGTTTTAGCAGAATAAGCCAGAAGAGGTCAGAGAACTCACCACAGCGACAGCGTTCGAATCCAGCAGCTCTTGAGGGGACATGGAGGAGAAGTACGCAATGTTGGTGAGAGTATAGACGAGCGTCACCAGGGGGATGGAGATGTAGATTGCACGTGGAAGGTTCCTAGAACAGAAACCACATCATAAAATATATGCTGTAAGAGTTACCTAAGGTATTGCATTTTAAGTAGCATTTGTTATGTGCATACTATAATGCATACTTTTAGTTCAAGAGAAGGTGGCTTGACAGTACCAACATGTTTGATATGTAACAGTATCATTTTTATATTACATTTTATTATTATTTTTAATATATATATTTTTTTAAATATATTTTCATTACATTTTTGTTGACTGTCTTTTAATTCGTTGCCCAGATTATTCTTGAGAAAACATGACTAGTGTTTGGCAACAGAAGCGCTGTTTCTGCCATCCAAACGTGCTTGAAACACAGAAAGCATCTCAAATAGCCAAGAAGTAATCCTTTCTGTGACCTATTTTGTGCATTTCTGACAACTTGAGCACTTTTGAGGATGGTTTGGAATCTGTGAACAATACGGTACTTGAAGCTACGCGACATGAATGTATTATGCAGATTACAATACTTTTTTGTTTCTCTAGTGGCTGCTTTTATTTATACGGTTGCTGTATTTATTGTCACTTGGTGATTTAAGGTATTTGTCAGTTATTTGCGATTTGGGGATTGAAAGCTTCTTTTACATAAGCTTATTTAGGCTTACGGTCACTGTGGTTTGTGTTAAACAAGGCCCATGCATGTGTTCCTGTTTGTGCACTATGCTGTGCGGCCGTTGTTTGACTGCACTTTGTAAACGGAGAACAAAGAATATTTACTCTGTAGTAACCATACTAAAACACGTACATCTCCTCACCAGCCCCCCTAGGCACGTTGGAGCCCCAGGCGACTGCCTCTATTGCCTGTTAGATGGGCCAGCCATGATTGTGACATAGACTATAAAAGACTTACTTGCGAGGCTCAACCACCTCTTCAGTGACGTAGTTCAGGAAGTTCCATCCACTGTAGGCAAATGAGGCCTGCAGGAAGGCCAGAGCAATCTGCCCCACCGACGGATCCTTTATGAACTCAAACGCAGTCTGGGGCTCCAATGCATCATAGTGTCCTAGAGAGAAAATACAGAAAATATGCTTATGACCTCAGGGTTGTACCTGTAGCATAAAATGCTGTATATTTCAGATGCTCTTGGGAATAATCTGTTCATATTCATCTTGACACTCAAGTGTCATCAATTTGATTTCATTATTCCACTAGATAGTCAAAGCCTCCAAAATGCCTTTCTCTCTCCTGTCACTCAAGTGTGAAACTGCACTGCTTAGCTCTCTCGTTTACTCAATTCCTTCTCTTGTCAGTTTAGGGAATGCCTCCAGACAAGCTCGCTAAATAAAAGTAAAGTCTTCCCATAATGGGTCATAGCCATTACCTGCAACTCTAGACCCAGGACAGTACACAACAGAGCATGACTAAGCACCACTGCTTTATTGTAACAGCACTCAGTTGTGTAACAAGTCACACAAAGATCACATTGTTAAAACTATTCTGCAAATTGAGGCTAAAATTGCCATTTTGCTACAGTCTTAGCTTAGTTTGTTGTGAACTGCCTAAAGTAAATGAGTCAGCTTTATACTGTATTGCAACACTTCAAAACACTAACAAAACATCTTAATAAGCTAATATTTTCTTATTCAATTAACTAAAGTTCATTCTATTGACTGTAAGTTTGAACCAATTAGATAATGCAAAATAAAGGTTTTAATAGTGAGTTTTCTAAAGACTGGAATGCAATACACAACTTTTGTTGTGTTTGGAATGACTTGAAAGTCTGGTAGTTGTGTACTGCATGTGTCCAGCTTTTCTCTGTAGTAAGGTGACCAGACGTGCCACTTTCTGGGGACACGTTCGGATTTCTAAATTGCCTAAAATAACCAGGTGCTGACTGTTTGCACTGCGCCGACATCAAACCGCAAGAGCTAGAGAGCAGAGCAGACGGCTCCTTATGTTTTCGAATCACTCTTGCATTACTTTGATGTCATACAACGATCAATCGGCACAGTGCAAACAACCAACACCTGGTTATTTTAGGCAATTTAGAAATCCTGTGCAGAACGTGTCCCCGGGATGTGGCAAGTCTGGTCACCGCAGGATGCTTCACTGTAAATCACTTTGAATAAGTAAGTATCAGGAGTGCATTTCCCTGAAAGCAACTATGGTCACAAGTTCCATCTTCACCAATAGAGTTCAATGGAATTAACGACCACAGTTAGCTAACAATGCTTTTGGGCAATGTACCCTTGCATAGTAACATAATACAAGATCTACCACTAGATGTCACTATTGAAAAAAATTGAAAAAGTTAAAGGAATGGTTTTCCCTAAAACCTGCAGAAGAATAAACAACATCAGGGTGAGTGAATAATGACAGATTTTTTTTTATTCATGAGATGTTAGCATATTCCAAGAGGGTTTAAGCTTTAGAAGCGATGGGTTTAGATGGGTTTCTCTCTTTTTTCAAAATAGCCTATCATTTGTTTGTGTTTACTGGATTATTTCAGTGCTCTGTGCCACTTAAGGTGAATCTTTAGCTTTTTATTCATTAGATAATAGGCAACTGGCCTGTTTAGACTGACAGCAGCTGGCTTTAATGTTGGGAGTGTTTGATGATTCATGGCATTCAACTGTGGGAATTATTCACAGATGTGAGTTTATCAAACTCTTCTCCTTTCTCTACTTTGCCTATTGCTTATTTCTCTCTTTTATCTCTTAACTTCACTGTCTGCTTCTGTGGGTTACATACTTAGCAATATCATTGGGAATATATAACTTTTTTTTCATCGTATTTTGGACTGAATGCATCTGTACATAGGCACACTTTGTTCAGGAAATGCATTACATTGCTTATCTGTGCTACAGTTTGGCCAATCAACTGAAAGTGAAGGGAAAAATCAATACAGTATAGAATTGTGATACCCTTAATTTTAATAATTAATGTCACCGCACATTTATATAATTTAAGATGCTTTGATACTTACATACTGCATCGATTTTAATGTTAGACAGCACAAACCATTTTTTCAGATAAAGTAGCATGTTTCATTTAAAACAACGGCTGGCAAGAAAATAAGTGTTAAGTGTACTTGACTCACCTTTGGCAATCTGGATCATTCCCACTACAATGATGAGGACAAGGGCCAGCAGTTTCCCCACAGTGAAAATATCTTGGATCCGTGTCCCCCAGCGCACGCTGGAGCAGTTCACCCAAGTCAGGAACACTGTAAACACACACAGTGAACACACAGTTATTCAGTCACATATTCCAAACTTTATTCACAGTTAGACATTTTTTCAGATGTTTTCAGATGTTTTCACCAACAAAAAAAAACCTCTTAAGTGTCATGGGGACAAATCAGGTTGTGACACAGCAATGGAAGCAGTGTGATTTTGTTGGCAGAGCAGCACTAACTGGTCACACGGTCCATTTTTATTAGTTTAAAGAGGGGAAATAAAGATCAGATGTAACTTATTTTACTGCTGCAGGCAAAACGCTAACCCATTCATGGCTAAGTGGTTCTCAACTAACGGCCGGGGCCCACTCAGCACACTTCCAAGGGAACCTCAAGATAATTTAATAATTGAAAATAAGACAAAGTACACATCAAAATCAGCTAAAACAACTAAAAATATTATTTTAATTCAACTTCTCGGCAACTTTATTTTTGTCTTGGAATATCTTATAGTGTGATTTCTAGACCTGAAAAAAAAAATCAACTTACTAAAATCTTAAAAATCTGTGGGCAATTTTTATAATAAATATAAACTCAGAAATAAACAAACGGCCCTTTTCATGGTAGTTCAATGAACCATAAACAATTATTGCACATGCACCTTTGAAACATTACTAAAGACACTTACGGTTTACAGGCGATAGGCAATGAAGGTCACAGTTATATTCACTTAGGACATTAAAGAGACCTAACTACTAAGTCTGAAAAACACCAGAAGAAAGATGTTCCTGATCACCTGTGTGAACATGCCATAGACCTGCTGCAGGGAGGCATGAGGACTACAGATGTAGCCAGAGCAATAAACTGCAATGTCTGTAATGTACGATGCATAAGACAGTGCTACAGGCAGACAGGAAGATCAGCTAATCCTCCTTGCAGTGGAAAACCATGTGTATCCGTGTGTCCCTGTGTTAGCGAACTTGCAAATACATTGTTGGAAGAGTGGGTAACATCTCACAGCAAGAACTGACAAATCTTGTGCAGTCCATGAGGATGAGATGCACTGTTAATGCAGCTAGTGGCCACACCAGAGATACTCACTGCCAAGTTTGATGTCAACCATTACTCGTTAATCCATTTCTGTTTATCAAATGCCTGCGAGACTTTAATTCAGTTTATGTCTCAGTTGTTGAACTCTCTATGTTAATACATTTTTTTTTACACGTTAAGAAATTTGCTGGAAAGAAAAGCAGTTGAATGTGGAAAGACATTTATAGTTTTGCTTGTCAAGCTCTAAAATATTTAATCAGGTAAAACTTAATGCAAATTCATTGGTTGAAAAAAAATGGGAGCCTTGAAAAACATGCAGCTTTTAAAACTTTAGGAATCCTGAAATGTAATTTACAGAATTGTCAGGTCTTCAAATATTGTTGTGAACAATGAAGGGCCTCGGATTGATACGGTTACCTTACAGATTTATTTGATATCTTTACGCATTACAATTGGGAAACAAAAAAAAAGTACCTTATCAAGGGGCATCAATACAAAGCAGACTAAAGCTGACAGATTAAAAAAGTAAAACTACACTATACATTCACGGACGGAAGTACATGCGTTAGAGGCCATTGCTTGTCTGTACATCTGTGTTTGAGGTTAGTGGCTGCTGTGTTGAGCCACATTGTGTAACAGCTCCGGTGTAGATCCGGTACACAGAGGTCCGTCTCCAGGGCTTGACGGCACAGTATACCCAGGCATGCCGAGGGAGACACTGGGCAAAGGGGAGACGGGTTACCCCCCACTCATCCATCAATGGCCGGAATTACCCGCCCACACACGCAAACACAAGCAGGGCATCTGTCAGACCCCCCTAGACAAACAGCTTCCGATGCCCCACAACAAAACGGCCCAGACGCCAGCTGAATTTTTGGCGAATGTAGGCAGTCGACAAGAGAGGCTCACGGCCTGCAAACTAACAGCTAACCTACACAACTTCATCAGCTCGTGTGATCCTGAGCTCAACACACACCACCTGTCAACCTTCATGCCCAGATAGCATTCAGTGAATCTTTTTTCTTGATAGTACAGCATTCCCTAACTAAGATAAAAGTACAACTCAGGTAAAAGCAAAAAATAAAACACATTTAAAACCTAAACCTGCATCCAGAGTGCATCCAAATGTATTTTTCATATTTGATTCAGAAAAAAAATTATTGATACGTTGATTGTATAACAATCGTTCTTTCTTTGTTCAATATGATTAAAACAATACGCCTCTAGAGTCACTGTGTGTTTTTTTTTCACAGGTTTAGGTGTTCTTAGGCACCTTAAAATGACAGAAATAGCAGTATGATCAAAGCCACAATGTTCAAATCATAGTTACATTTATTAGTAATAATAATCTGAATTGCCAGTTTACAGTAGCCAGGCAACATAGCAATTTGTATAAGAGATAGTTCACCCAAGAATATTGTTCTCATGTTCTTCTAAACTTGTATGACTTTTTGTACGACCCAAACGCACATAATTAATAATAACACACATTACTACAAAATATGCGGTGACAGGTGTTATCCATTTTATATGATAGGTTTCAGAGCACTACAGTGTTTGCCATGAGTTTTGTTTCCTTTTGTTTGGCTTTAACGGATCTGACTCCAGCTCCTTCTTGTTTTGTATCACAGTGCAGAAGTGACTAAGGGTGGCCAAATGAAGTTAAATGAACACAAAGCTAATGAAAGGAGAATTCTAATGAAGTGCTAACAGCCTTTAAATCTGCCAAAATACAACCACTCACTTCAAACCCCCGAGAGGGGCATCCCTCTGCAGCTAATTGACCGATAAAGCCAACAAAAGATGTGCAAAACACTACAACTCTCTGTGGCCAAAGCCTGAAATAAGTGTTTTTCATGTTTACTCAGTATTGAAAATGGTAGGCTTTTTAAACAGTTTTATTAAAAAAGACAAGAGAAACAATGAAGTGACCAGCATATGTGGAAACTTCTTAAAAATGCTTGAAAAAGCATTGTTTTATTTCATCTTTTTGATGGTATTATGATTTGTATTGTCCTTTTACGTCTTTGGCAGGATTTATGTATTTATAAATGTTTTAGAAATAATATTGCAGACATGAGCAACAAGAGTTGAGTCACATGAACAGATGTGTGGCCTTTACAGGAGAAATTTTCCACACATTCATAACCCAATAAAAAGGTACAAAGCATTTGAACAGTCATTAAAGATACAGTTGAACAGGGCTCTCAAGTTATAGTGAAAGTTTGGAGTGAGATTAGGGGAGGGGCCACTCAAAGGGGAGGGGCAAGTCAAAGGGGAGGAGCAACTCAAATATTTGCAGCACCCAAGTTTTTGCTAGCAGTTCAATTTTACCTATTGTTCATAATTGACCAGCACAAATAGAAATTATAACATCTGGTAAATCTGATGACAATCTAAATTGACAAATTCATTCTAATAAAATAAAAAGATTTATGTATTTTAAAATACAAATGTATCAAAAATAAAAATAAATTTTGCCCCAAACGAGCCAACTGAACAGTAGTACTCAATGTACATACTGCACACATACAGTAGGATTACAGTTCTTACCCTGAGCATGTGTGTCAAGCTGTGTGTGTGTGTGTGTGTGTGTGCGGGTTTATGTGGTTTATGAGGACACAAATTTGTTTAATAACATGGGTATGACAGAGGTATTACAATTTGAAGGTGGTTTATGAGGACACTGCCTATGTCCCCGTAATTCAAAAGGCTTAAAAAACATACTAAATGGTGTTTTTTTGAAAATCTAAAAATGCACACAGTCTCCTGTGAGGGCTAAGTTTAGGTGTAGGGTAGGTGTAGGGCAATAGCACACACAGTTTGTTCAGTATAAAAACCATTACGCCTATGGAGAGTCCCCATAAACCACAAAAACCAACGTGTGTGTGTGTGTGTGTGTGTGTGTGTGAGAGAGAGAGAGAGAGAGACGCATTTATTAAGCATTATGTTTCTTTTTTTCTGTTGTAAATGGTTGTTGCACATTTTGATGCCTGAGGGGTAGAGGACTCCCACATAAAGCACTTCATGACAGATAATAGTGTTCCATCCAGAGTCAAACTGTTCCTAGTTTTGGTTTTGTTCAAACCCACCATGGAAAACACACTGCATCTGAATTTGAGTGGGGAAGCCACAGTGCTTTATATGGGAGCCCCCTACACCTGTCATCAAGGCATCAAAATGTGCAACAAACACAACAGAAAAAAAAAAAACATTCATAAGCTGAAATGTGTACTCTCTCTCTCTCTCTCTCTCTCACACACACACACACACAGCTTGACATACATGCTCAGGACAAGTTCTGTAATCCTACTGTGTGTGTACAGTATGTACATTGAGCACTGCTGTTCAGTTGGCATGTTTGGGGCCAAATTTCTTGGTATTTTTGATACTTTTTTAAATATGTAAAACTATTTATTTTATTTGGATGAATTTGTCTGTCTTTTATCAGATTTACCAACTGTTATAACATCTCTAGTACTTTCCTTTCAGGAAGCCAAAGCTAAGTTAAAGCTTCTGGTTGCAAAGCAGTTGGAGAGTTTTTTTGACTGCATCAATAATACTTTAGCACGAATTTGGCTATATTCCTCAACATTAGCTCTCACTATCTTTTCACAGGCAAGTGATTTCGTCCAGGAATCTTAAAATCGAAAAAAAAAAAAAAAAAAAAAAAAAATGAAGGGGTTACCTACAGCATTCATCGGATCTTTCTCTTCCAACTCCATGTGCGAGCGCATCCATGTTGCTTAGTAACGAACGCGCTTGCGGCAGATCGCGTAATTTAAACGGAAACAACAACATCCTAATTTCTGATTGGCTGGTAGGTGGCATGTAACTCGGTTTAACACGAGACAGCTATGAACTCGGCAGAGAACTTACCTCCGTATTCCCTCGTCTATTAATTGTACATATAGCGGGACAAGTTATCCCTTCTCAGCGTGAGAAATACAAGGTGTGGCGTGAGAGCGTGTGAACTGGTTGAAATGCGTGTCTCATGGTGAATGCGTGAGACTTGAGTTGTAAAAACACAATGTGGCACACATCTTTTTTCCAAATCAAATGAGAGATTGAGTTGAGTTGAATTATGCAGGTTAGATGCTCCGCAAATCTCTGTGTGCTTGTTTGTGTGTCCAGACCAGCGGGAGCTCTGTGTGTGTGTGTGTGTGTGTGTGTGTGTGTGTGTGTTTGTCTGTCTGTTTGTCTGTCTGTGTGTGTGTTTGTCTGTCTGTGTGTAATCTGACTGCAGCAGACAGAGCTTGTGACATTCATTCAGTACATTCAGAAGGGGAGGGCAAATGTAACACATGGTGCAATATAGACAAATTCTCACACAGTGCAACTAAGAACACTCACTCGCACATAACTAGGGGTTCATGCAAAGGCTTCCAAATACATCAGTTTACCATTAAAAATATCCACTGCTGCATCAACACAGACAGCTAGAAAAAAACCCTGTACAAGCTAGGGTTGTGTATTTACAGAGCATGTTCCTGAATTTCAATAATCAATTGTTGTATTTGCCATTGCATTTAATATACAGTATATTTAATCAAATATATTTCATTTTTCAGAATGGTGAAAGAACAATTAATTTCCCACCAATTCATATTGTTGTCAATATTTATTTTAGATTGTATTATTACAAAATTAATGTAGTTACTACATACTACATACTAATAACTTTTGTGTTATTGTTGCAATTTTTTTTTTTTTTTTTTGTTGCAATCCAGTAAATCACGTCATTTTAAAAAACAAATTTCCTGTGGGCATGTCCACTTCAATTCACATTCCAACTATGAACTGAAAGGGTGCTATTATTTTACAATGCAAGGGGTATTTTTGTGGAAACCGTATGTGAAAAATCGGTGCTAAGTGTACGAAGACCTTCCTGATTTCCTGAGGTCTTTGAATGTCTCATCTTATTTCAGGGTATTTACTTGGTTTAAAGGTTAATTGCAGACAGTGGGAGGGTGCGCATTAGAACTGTGCCCTTCCTAAGCATGACTCACACACTCTTAAGCGGCATATCAAAAGATCATAATTCGCTCCTCATTTGACAGGTTTAACGGTATTTTAGCGGCATTCACAAAGTCCCGCCTCTATGCTCTTGTCCATCAAAGAGCATTGGGGTAACTAGGGCAACCGCAAGGTCCCCAAACAATACACAATACAGAGGAGACGCCCACATGTTCCGCCGGCTCAAAGCCTGGCACCATTACGGAGTCTGACGCCACACAGCCTGAGGATCAGGTGCCCTAATACCACGACATCGATACCAATCTCACCCAGCTATCCAGTCCCAAACAAATGCGCTCCCCGAATATCTGGCTAATCGGAAGAGAGCGCAGTGATTTGGGATGCAGGTCTAGCATCCTTTGATAGGGCACATACATGAGGTGTGTTCCTTAAATAGAGCCACTGGCCCTCGTCACTGTGCTCTTTGGAGTATGTCTGACTCGAAGCTTTTGTTGGCTGTTCTTCTGGATTCTGCTGCCAAAAATAGGGATGGATGGCTCAACTCAGCCAGCACTGTCATTAGGACCACTGCCTTCACTTTGACACACCCCCAGTACTCCTTCCTGGGAGACCCTGTCCAGATCTGACAGGTCCAAACCAGCTGAGTCACGGGGCTCTACTGAAGCATACACACATACACACACGCATAGACATTTGACTGGTTTATCTCCACCAGCTCCAAAAATATCCTGCCACGTGCCCACCAGTGTTAAGTTCTAGGATCAAGATTGAAGTGGCATATATACTGCCCTACAAAGGCAAAAGACCTTAACTCGCTAGAGTGTGAAACTGAGAAAAATTACTTTAAAGTTTTTTACTTGTCCAGACAAATTAATTATAGGTAGGACACTGGAAATTTGGCAATTAGATGTTTTAGTAATGAAAATGATCTACATTAAAAAATTGTGAGCTCAAACTTGATTTTTACCCCTTTTTTTAAGTTAATGTACTCTGCCTTTGCATTATCTGCAAAAAGTGAGAATTCACACCAAGGCAAAAGACAATAACTTCCACATGATCAATATTTTGTTACTGGTCACCATTTGCAAAATCGTTATAGTAATACCTGTATAAAATCTAGTGATCATGGGCTATCTCATATACAGTAGGCTATTGCATATAGTAATGTGACTGTATTATTATTATTTATTTATTTTTGACCGGAATAAGCAGACTAAAAGTTAATCATGTGAGTGGACACCGTTTTGCCACCAATTTATTTGCTATGCTCAGTAACGTAAAAGAATGCTAGACAGCATAATTTCTTATATTGACTTGAATGAAATAGCCAAACCTAAAAGAACGACTTGTGGATTTATGTGAACGCCAGCAAGTAGGCATGCTCAGAAATGTGTGTGGATTAAACATCTCCGACGACGTTCAGCGCCATGGGATTGATTTTATCGGGTTACAAGAAAAGGTACGATATGGATTTAATTGTGAAATGTTAGGCTATTGATTTTATGATTTATCATGCTACGGCATTCAAGTACACATGCATCCAACTAGAAGTGACAGCCTGGTGAATAATCTGCATTACAAAAATAAAAAATATTAAAAATCTTTAAAAGTTATTCACGATTATGTATTGCTGCCAAGGTGTCTAGTCTTTACAGTGCTTTGTTATATGGAGCTGTTTGCAGATCGTGATCTATCTAATTCGTTTGTCTACACCGTAGGCTAATTAAAATGCGGCAGACTTTAACGGACAGTGAAAAAAGGCAGAACACCGTCTAACTCCACGCCGGCACCGTAACTTCATTTTGACGCGTAGTTAAACAAAGTCAGAACGCGTAACTCAATTTCAGCGTTCCAAAAAAAGTGAAAGACCGGTAACTGGTGTTATACGGTGTTCTGCCTTGGTTTCTCTGGGGCTTTTTGAAGTTATGGTTGAGACGACCCATTATTTTCTTGGAAAAACAACGAAATTGACTCAAGATACTTATGTACATGATAAATGATGTCTTGAATGTCCCAAAAATATCAATAACTCATTTTCGACAAAAATCAAAGTTATGGTCTTTTGCCTTTGCACGGCAGTATACACACAAGGGAGTGATTGAGAAAGAGAGAAATACAGAATGAAGGACAAAGTAAACTCATCATGACTATGTCTAACAGTCAGAATTCAATTCTAAATGCACTAGGGTTGAACTATACAGTATGTCGACACCATATTAAAGGTTTTTTAATTTAACAGCATTGATGGATATTGGATATATAATTGTTAATGCTCCATTTTTACATTTAGATTACCTTTGCTGTCATGAAATACTCATTAAAGATTATCTTTAAAAACTCTAACAATTTAATAACACTATTACATGTAATCACCACAACCCTACAGAGGATAAGCAGTTTGGAAAATAAATGGATGGATGGATGGATTACATGTAATCTTCAGCAAATCTTCAAATATCATTTTTTCATTTAAAACCAATAATTGTATTTTTTATGGTTTTATTTAATTTATTAGTCCAGAATTTTCATATCTGCTATTTCTTGCTTATCAACCATAACATGAAAATAATTATTGGCCAAAATTTTAATTATCAGATAAAACATTTTTTTATAACGGTGCGTCCCTAGTATGCACTGCATTTCTATCAACTGATTTGCTATAACTAGAAAATTTTAATTAAGGATTCATATGACGGTAGTACCAAATCAGAGCTGACCTACAAAAGCAAAAGACTGCATTATTACTCATGGTGTGTGCTTTACTCACAGACACAGGTGGTTGAGAGGAGCCGGGTGGCGATGAATGGAGGCAGGCAGTTAGGGAAGGCAGGCTGCAGCACATAGTTGGAGAAGGTGAGCGCAATCACAGCCAGAGTTGTTGGGTACATAATCAACACAGCACTCCACAGCAACAAGAATCTGCGAAAACATAAACAAATGGCCATCTTTATCATCACCAATACAAAACATTTAGTGTTGCATCTGAGTGAGCAAGTAAACAAATGTGAATCTCCCCAAGGAGAAGTTCTTCTATGTGTTTCTCACACAAACTGATACAGCCACATTGACATTTAGGTATTTGGCAAACACTTTCATCCAAAGAAATTAATATTGCATCGGTTCATGCATTTCCTGGGAATCCAACCAATGACCTTTGCATTGTTAGTGCCATGCTCTACTGTTTGAGCTACATGAATGCTGAGTGTAACACTATGCAGGGCAACAATAGACCTACCCCACCAGTCCCCCGAAGATCTCAGTCACGTATGAGTAGTCTCCACCTGATTTGGGGATGGTGACGCCCAACTCGGCATAGCAAAGAGATCCCAAGGCACAGATTCCTCCTCCTAGAACCCACACGATGAGTGAGAACCCCACACTGCCTGCATGATCTAGAACCCCCTTTGGAGAGATGAAGATCCCTGAGCCAATGATGTTGCCTGAATAAAAAAACAAAAGAATAAGCAATGGGTTGTTTAGTCTTCATATATTGTTCAGTCTAAAATAAACTACATTACTGGACTGAATTATGAGCCCTTCACCTCAAAACATGATTGGTTTTCTGTATCAGAAATAAATAGACATAAAAAATCTTATTGCCGATTTCTCCAATTAGAGCATTTTAAAGAGTTTATTTGTACTAAGTGCATGAGAATATTTAAGTGAGATTTTAATTATGCTATCTATCTCTTGCTTTTATATCAGTTTCTTACTTGAAATATCTTTTTTAAAAATATTTGTTAAAAATCTGCAATCTTGTTGGTTTTTTTCAGTGCAAGACAATGTGTTCTAAAAGATCTGTTCTCGCAGCTGTCAAAACGCTGCTGCACATTCCAGGCAAACAGACACAAAAATAAGATCAACAATGTTAGTCAACATCAGTTGCGAAATCCAAGATGAGAGTCTAGTATCCAGTAAAAGGTAAATGTTCTGTATCTCTGCATATACAGTACATCTTAGTCAAACCACCCGGAGCATATGCAGTGCCTGAATGATTATGCCTCAGGAAACTTAAACAAAAGAGTTTCAATTATATGAGGCTCAGCCACAGCTATGGGCCAAAGCATTATGCAATCCTTTTGGGTTCTGCGGGTGTTCACATGAAATAGAATTTGGTAGTATGGTGAGTGGATGTGAATGTTTGCTTCCAGCGCCTCAGAACTCCATAGAGGATAAGGCAATAAAGTTGACAAGACAAAAACACTCAGTCAAATGAGGCTCAAAGCTCCTGAATGAAGTTCATGGGATCACACACTACACCACACTTGACTCTGACTGGTCATACAACTCACAGCATAACAAAACAATGTCCGCTTGGCTGATTAACAGACGTATTAACTCCGCCTTGTGCAGTGGTGGAAAGAATGCAAAAAAAAAAAAAAATTGTACTTAAGTTAAAATATTGCTACTTAAGGAAAACATTAACTTGAGTTCAGTAAAAGTACTGAAAAATATGACTCAAGTAAGAGTAAAAAAGTAGTTTGCTGAAAAACTACTCAAGTTAATGCATTATCTATTTTAGCCCAAAAATGAGGCAATGTGAGCATTATGGAGCATTAAAAATTTTAAAAATGAATGTCAGGTCAGAGAGTGAAAACGCAAATGGTAATGCAAGAATTGCGTTTGGATTATGTCACTATTTATTCGTCCACATTTGAAAATTCAATTTGCAATTCCTTTCGAAAATAGTCCCGATTATCCTTCCATACGAGTCAGACCGGTCTGTTTTTGCCTGAAGCTCAGGGCTCCACCCCAGTAGTTTGAAAAGTGCCCGTCAAATGCCAGCTTTTTTATACTTTGTACTTTGGTGAAAAATAAAAATAGTGAAGTTGAATACTTTATTTTTATTCAGCTCAAGTAAAAGTAAAAGTACAATTAAATTTTACTCAAGAAAGTAAAAACAATATACAAAAGCATTTGTTATTAGTTACTTACCACCTCTTGCCTTGTGTCAGTTCCAAAATTTGGACACACCCCCTGGATATTAAATCATTTTTTGTTATCTTAAAACTAAAAAAAAAATATATATAGTATCTTTAAAAAAATGATTTCAGGCCATTTATTACTCTGCTCTCTAGATACGACTATTGACAAACTAATTTTAATCAACCACTAATTTAATTAAGATTTAACTCTACAGAATTGATAAGGGTAAATGAGGTTTCACTGTGTCCACATTACTTAAAGAAGAAAATAAACTGCACTGGCAAAGAAATGTGTAAGTAACTGATAAAATTTGTTATTGACCTTGAGTAATATCAGGAGGACATTCTAGCACAGAGAAACTTTCCCATGGTCAGGAGGTAAATAAGTCACCAGTTAAATTTCAGCAGTTATTTTGCCTCTAGAAAATCCTTCACAAGATGAATCTGCAGAAATCTGCAATTCTATACTCTATACTTAAAGGTCCTTGTCAGATTAATGTCAAACATTTAACATAGTGAAGGGCTGTGAACTAAATTGTCAACCCTACCCGTAAAGCCACTAAACCACAAACATAACTGAAATCTACAGCTGCACCTGTATGTTGATGTTCCACAGGAAAACCAACCTCATAAAAGGAACCACTTTCATCTAATCTTACTACAGTGAGTCAAGACCATAATCAAACAGTTAACATTATATCTTAATCTCTTAATCTTGTTTATCTCTATAAAAACCTTGTGTGAACTGTACCTTTTATCCTGGACAATAATTGTGGAAACCTACATTAGCTTTTTTTGTTGCTAATTCTTTAAAGTACGTTCCTGTATTGAAACTGACTTTAAAAAACAAAAATATGCCAAGAAATATTCGCTGGAGTAAAAAGTGTGACTACTAATCTCCTTGATACTATAGGACTGATATAAGGCTTCAGGAAGAACAGCCAAATAGTGTTGGGGAAAGTTACTTTTAAAAGTAATGCATTACAATATTGCGTTACTCCCTAAAAAAGTAACTAATTACGTTACTTAGTTACTTTTTATGGAAAGTAATGCATTACAGGTGCATCTCAATAAATTAGAATGTTGTGGAAAAGTTAATTTATTTCAGTAATTCAACTCAAATTGTGAAACTCGTGTATTAAATAAATTCAATGCACACAGACTAAAGTAGTTTAAGTCTTTGGTTCTTTTAATTGTGATGATTTAGGCTCACATTTAACAAAAACCCACCAATTCACTATCTCAACAAATTAGAATACTTCATAAGACCAATAAAAAAAAAAAATTAGTGAATTGTTGGCCTTCTGGAAAGTATGTTCATTTACTGTATATGTACTCAATACTTGGTAGGGGCTCCTTTTGCTTCAATTACTGCCTCAATTCGGCGTGGCATGGAGGTGATCAGTTTGTGGCACTGCTGAGGTGGTATGGAAGCCCAGGTTTCTTTGACAGTGGCCTTCAGGTCATCTGCATTGTTGGGTCTGGTGTCTCTCATCTTCCTCTTGACAATACCCCATAGAGAATCTTCAGGTCAGGCGAGTTTGCTGGCCAATCAAGCACAGTAACACCATGGTTATTGAACCAGCTTTTGGTACCTTTGGCAGTGTGAGCAGGTGCCAAGTCCTGCTGGAAAATGAAATCAGCATCTCCATAAAGCTTGTCAGCAGAAGGAAGCATGAAGTGCTCTAAAATTTCCTGGTAGATGGCTGCGTTGACTGTGGACTTCAGAAAACACAGTGGCAACAGCATATGACATGGCAGCCCAAATCATCACTGACTGTGGAAACTTCACACTGGACTTCAAGCAACATGGATTCTGTGCCTCTCTACTCTTCCTCCAGACTCTGGGACCTTGATCTCCAAATGAAATGCAAAATTTACTTTCATCTGAAAAGAGGAGCAACAGTCCAGTTATTTTTATCCACAGCCCAGGTAAGATGCTTCTGACGTTGTCTCTGGTTCAGAAGTGGTTTGGTAGCCCTTTTCCTGAAGATGTCTGAGCGTGGTGACTCTTGATGCACTGACTCCAGCTTCAGTCCACTCCTTGTGAAGCTCTCCCAAGTGTTTGAATCAGCTTTGCTTGACTGTATTCTCAAGCTTGCGGTCATCCCTGTTGCTTGTGCACCTTTTCCTACCCAAATTCTTCCTTCCAGTCAACTTTGCATTTAATATGCTTTGATACAGCACTCTGTAAACAGCCACACCTTTCAGTAATGACCTTCTGTGACTTAACCTCTTTGTGGAGGGCGTCAATGTTCGTCTTCTGGATCATTGCCAAGTCAGCAGTCTTCTCCATTATTGTGGTTTCAAAGAACAAGAGACACCCAGAATTTATACTTTATGGATGGTCATAATATTCTAATATTTTGAGATACTGATTTTTGACTTTCATTAGCTGTAAGCTCTAATCATCAAAATTAAAAAAAAAAAAACTTTTGAAATGTTTTACTTTACATGTAATGAATCTAAAATATATGAAAGTTTCACTTTTTGAAATAAGTTACAAGAAAAAATGAACTTTTTCACGACATTCTAATTTATTGAGATGCACCTGCACATTACTTTTGCGTTACTTTTTAAATATGAGCAGGGCTTGATTGTTTGTTTTTAATATAAAGAAGTTCTATTTATAGCAAATGTAAAAACCCTTTCACACCAAAAAGTGTAATGAATAAATCTCAGGGTGAAGGAAAAGTAAATTCACGTCTGTACAGTAGAACGCAGGAGAAGAAGGTTCAACACTCTTCAGCAATTAAAAAACAATGAAGCACAATTGTTAGTTTATCTAAAGTCATTTTTGCTTATTAGTATGATTGAACTGGATTATCAAAGGTCAGCAGCAAAGACATTGGTTAATAAAATGGGATTAGATACATTTGTGTTAACATTTAATTATTGCAGGTTTGCGTCATATTCTGAGTTTGCATTTCACTGTTTTAATTCATTTTGATGAATACTGAATCTGTTTTTTTGTGAGTGAGATGAATTAATGCACATTCACATTTAGTATAGAACTACAGTAACATCATGTTCACCCAGCGCACACAACGCCTCTGTACTTCTGATTTCTCCCAACATGGGGACAGGAGACTTGTCAGTCAATAAATGGGAAAACAAAGTAACTGGCGTTACTTTTTGAAAAAGTAACTCAGATATTTTCTTGTAAATTAAAAAGTAATGCGGTACTTTACTAGTTACTTGAAAAAGTAATCTGATTATGTAACTCGCGTTACTTGTAATGCGTTACCCCCAACACTGGTTCTGAGAGACACGACACATTACAAATTAAATTAACAAAAGTACAAAGGCATTGTCACGGTGCACACAGCAGGGAGGAACAAGGACACGCAGACGAGGACGTAAACTCAAATAATAGTCTTTAATGCAGGCAAGACAAGGCAGACAGGAAACACCGGGAGTAACGAGTAGACCAGACGAAATCAAACTGAACAGACAGGACTATAAATACACAGGTAAATTATAGATAATTAGACAAACACGGCTGGACAAGAATCAACCAATAATCACATCAGACGAGGACAGGAAATAAACCAAATATGGACACAAGAGGCGGGAACACATGACACACACAACAGAACCCTGACAGGCATAGTGTCATTCTTTTTAAAGCTTCCATTAGATGATCTTCATCTGAACAACAAAAGATCATCAGCTCACATTCCAATGAATAGTTTACATTAAAACACTGTAAAATGTATTGTATACAGTGAATATACATACACACTGAGGATTATTTACTGGATGGATGTGCCTAGCACACTAATGATAAAAAGGTTGCCTAAAGGTTTTTACTTGTGTTTAATTTTGAGGATGTTACACGGTACATAAGAAAATCTGAATCTGAATTGTGATGTAGGATATTTTCCTGTCAAAACTCATTTAATCTTATACCATGATTTACTGACTACAGTAAACATTTACATCTTGCAGTGTGTGTAATCCTACAGATATATGACATCCATATCACGAGACATTTGTGTTTCCATCGAAGGCAACAGTACGATTTTGCTTTGTCTGCACTTAAATCTACACTTCCGCCTACTTTAATTTTATATTTTCCATTGCAGTGTATATAGCAATGGAGTCTTATATGGTGGGTTTGTTCAGGCCACGTGAAGGACACAGTGTAGTGGGCTGGAGCCACGTATGCGCGGAGTTGAGTTTCTTCCTCAATGATGCAATCCGCGCTCTGATGAACAGAGTCTGATGGAGACTACTGTAAGTAGCGGCATGGCACGAGACGCTCTTCTCTACGGAAACCAAGCAAAGCTTGGACTGTTCTCCTAACAAAGTAAGAGAGTCGTAAAGCGTGACGATATAAGTATTGAGACCTAGTTTTTAATACTTTATTTTTCACCACGAACACTCAACATTTAGAGCGAAGCGCATTACTGATAGCAAATGTGGACTGATATCATTGAAGAGAAGGAATATGAAAGAGTGAGGGCTGAAGATATATAGCGGAAAGACAAACAGAGTGATAAAATGACAGACAAAGGAACATGCAGAGAGAAAGTTGAAGCTGGTTAGAGCGCACGCGGTGGCATATTAAATATAAGGAAACATCTCACCTATAATTATGGCACACGCGCTCAAGAGACCAATTTCTTTTTTAAGAGTCACTCTGTCCGTAGATCCACTTTGGTTTCCTCCGGAGTCTAACATCTTCTGTTGCTCCGTTTTCGCGCAGTTTCTCCGGTTCGTTTCAGTTCCATCCATTTGCGCGGCTGTTCAAGAAAACTGCATCTGTATCCGCGCCCGGTCTCATATAGCGAGGTGATGCAGGACGCAAGGCGCTCACGCATGCGCAGAACCCCTGCTGCCTGCCTCCATAAAGATCAACAGGTTGTGCTGTGCGCTAGCACGTGTTCACCTGCACCACGCGCGAACAAAGAGCTAGACACCTGTGTGGCATTGCTGCACCTCAATATCACAGCATTCAGTGTCCAGTTGTATTGGTGTTAATGTGTGATTGTCTATATGTGGGTCCGTGACAGAGTGTAAATGGTTACTTCACATATAACATTTTAATGTTCTTTTTAATTTAGGCTAGCTAAAAAAAATTATCCTGCAATGTTACAAATACAAATATTAAATTTATTCTCAGTATTAATAATAGCCTAACTACATGTACAATATACAAATAATATAAAAACAAAAAAATATATTTGACTTTAATCATAGCACTTCCCACCACAACCCACTGCTAAAACCTGTGTCATGCTTTCACTCACACGGTTCTTGCTTTAGATCCTGTGGCATGACTTCAGTTCAGGGATTACACATTGTGTTAGACCTTTAGTTGGCAGTGCCACCCACTCTTTCCGCTCTGTGGGGATTTTATGTGGTTTTATGGGTGTTAGGAGTGATCTCAAATGCCTTTACATTGTTTCAATATATGTACTCATGTGTGTTCATGAATTTATGTTGAAGTGGTGTGATATGACGGTATGGACTTTCAGTCTGACTCTGTTTTCCATTGCTATACAAATTAAATAAAAAATTGCATAAACATCATTACAGTCTTGAGATAGTTGAGTGCATGAAATCAAAGTGCTCAAAAAGATCAAGCACTGGTTTAATTGGTTTGGATTAAGATATGTTTAACTTGAAAATGGTGCAGGAATAATTAAAAAAAATGGTTGCAGTCTAGTTACATTGGGTCCGTATATTATGACAGCCTGGTTACCTTTAATTACATTTAGAGGTTTGGACACACTAGCCTGAATGTATGTTTTTCATGATCTTAAAAAAACTTTTGACTGGTAGTGTATATTCATAATATTTTTGCTCAGGCATTGACTTTAATGACTAGGCCCACATGGTAACTTCTGCACTATTTGTGGGGAAAATTTGTGCAAAATATTTAAGTATGAAGAAATTTATTAAACAGAGATTTTTTTTTTTTTTTAAAAGAGCCAAAAAAAATAAATTTGCATACACAATGTGCAGAACACTGACATTCTGTGAAAATAACCTTTGCACTCATATTCTGAGTGGGCCTTTTAATGACTCCCTCCATCTCTCCCCCTCTCATTGTGATCTAGTGCAGGAAGCATAAATTCATCTTCATTTTCAAAAAGAAAAGAAATGAAGAATAATAAGAAGAAGAAATATTAGTCATCATTAAACAAACTCTCTTCACTTCTCGACCTGATTTGATACAATCATGCATTTTCTTTGTGAGTGAGTGGAAAACAAAAGAAATCCCAGAAGATCCTGTTCATTGTGGATGTGGCCCTCTTGTGACTGAGTGTGTGTAAGGTGATACTGACTGTTATGGGGGTACAATGACCTGAACAACAAATTATTCTCTTTAGACTGATCTGCTTATACATGTTGAGATCTTTTGTAAAATGAATGTCCTGATGATGTCTTTTTAATTAGTCTTTTGGTATACAAATAGTATCAAAATTAAATTCATCCCTCTAATTAAATAAATTATATATATTAAATAAAAATGAAAATAAGTGTCAAATAGAGTAAAATTAATTTAAAAAAAAAATTATAGTATAATGTAATGCCAGAAACAAGAAAACAATGCTGAGAACTCACTGTTACTCAAATGATAATGTGCAGTACATACTGTGCTGCTTGTTCACTGAGCTGAATTTGTTTAGCTAATTATGTGAACTGTAAACTTTGGATATTCCGTAAAATGAGTGAAGACTAAGAGTTTTTAAAAACCAAAAAAAACAAACAAATAAAAAACAGGAAATTAAAAGGGTTTTATATGCCCATAAAGCAAACCAATGCAATGTGAACATGAGGAAAAAAGAAAACACAGGACACTGTGTGTGTGATGGAGAGGAGTAGTCAGCCCGTAAACAAACATAGCATTTGAAGAAAATATACAGTGGTCTTTTCTCTTTCCTTCAGGTCTAATTAAACCAGAGCTTATAGTAATTAAAATACTTTGCAATAATTAAATACAATTTAAAAAAACATATTACTTCATATACAGTACATTTTAAAGACTCTATAGTGTAAAAACGTTAGAGTATCAACAGTAGAGCAACCATTTGGACATACAGAGTGGAAACCTTTAATCTACCGTCATGGAAAATTTTATCAGGCGTCTAAACCGAATAGCTCTATCTCCAGATATGGTTCACGATGTGAGCCAATTGATGGAAAAAAAGCAGAATGCATTTTTCCCTCTTGGCTTTTCCATCCTCTTGGCAGTTTTAGGTGAATATACAGGGGCTGTTTAATGGTTGAGACACTTCCTGAACTCTAATAGTCTAGATTGCCAGTACAGAATGCAGTGTGCATGGGAGACTGTTGGACCCAACGATTCTGTCATCAATCACTTTGTCCAATGTTCAGTGTAGCTGGTGTGGTCTTTCACACACAAACACTCTCACCCATACATGCTCACTTCCATACACACGGACACACATTAATTATACAATCACAACTTTCTATGCCAACCCCCTTCATCCCCCATTCTCACAAACACACACACACATCATAATTTTTTATTTCTTTACAGACCAAATAGGGATCCTTGAAATTGTACTCAGAGCACTTCACTGCCTCGAATGGTCTGCCATTATGGATCACAAAACATAATTTGTCCAGTGAGCAACAAAAGTTCTTGGGGTGAGGTCTATGGCTGCATAGCAACTAAACTCTGCACCAGCCATGAGCGCTTCTCTGTTTCCACTGATCTGAGGTCAGTTTAACATGACATTTCTCACTCAGCCCATTCAGAGCAGGAAAAGCACTGCCTCACACTCAGCTTTGTGCCTAGCCGAATAGAGGAGAGAAATGAGCGGAAACCTGTTGTTGTAAAAGTCATTCAGGCTCAGAGGAGGAACTCCTCTCTCTAAAAGTAGTTCGGCCTCCTTTACAATAAGTTGACAGATAGTCACTCTCACTCACAAACACTTTCTGATTCTGACTGATTATTTTTGGGTAAAAATTTTCATATTTTCTTATGCTTTGTATTAACATGGGTTGACTTTTTACAGCACGTTAACATTTAAGTATTTTTTTATTATTATTTTATTGGGGAGGCATGCCTGATTAATGTTATTTTAATGGGAAATGTTCTTTTGTACACTCTTTTGTACACTTTTTGCTCCATCTAGTGGTGTATTTTATTAGAATGGAAAAAACTGCACATCTAACTGTCAGCAGGCCTGGAGCTGGACTTAGTGGAATGTTCCATGTGATACACACACACACACACACACACAAAGTCACACACAGAGTCTAAATGAACAAAAAATATCTTCCACGCTGACACTACCAGCAGCCATGTAATAGATCTCAGAGTGGAGAATGTAGGCCTCTGAAGATCATAGAGAAGTCCGTGATAACTAATGGTTAATGCCATTTCAGTCATTAACCAGTCATGGCTATCCCATTTATCACTATTTTGATTACAAAGTGATTTTACTGCAAGAAAAATATGAACAACAACATTTCAAATTAAGCTGCAGAATCTAGTAGTTTGTTTCTTCAGTGTTTTATTAAGCATTCTTTTATTCTTTTATGGTTATATAAAATGCACACACAAAAGTGTGTTGACAGGAAGCGTATTTTATTGATGTGGTTACCTGAGCAGCAAAGTGCTCTGTAAAGGAAACCTGAGCTCTGTGATGAAATTGCTTTTTCAGGGCATACCGACATATCGAAATGGCCAAAACTGTTTATCAGTGTTACATTTAATCAAAACGATGGTATCATAAATTGTTAAGCTCATACAGGGGTTTTCCTGTGTTGACAATACAGTATTTTGGTGGCTGCATTGGTTTAAGAGTGTGTGGTGGTTAAGTGTTTGCGTCTTGTAAGATGTGAAGGTCTCAGTGGTTTGGGTGGAGGCTGACAGCTCATTCCACCAGAGACAAACAGAGAGGGTCAAAGTTTTCAGCACAGTCATAGAGAATAGAAAATAAATTTAATCAAAAAGAGTATTATGCAGAGTAAGAATTAATGTCGTGTTGAATTCATTCATCACAGTAACAATGATAGATGAAAAAAAAAAAAAAAAAAAACCTTTGCTTTCTCCTTCCTTAAATCCCCCCGTCTAGTTTATACTAATCTGAACAATGCCTGAAACTTTGTATTACGAGCACTTCCTGTGTTTATTTGCCTCTTTATGATAAATTGCTTGTTGTATTTCTTAATTGTAAGTTGCTTTGGATAAAAGAGTCTGCTAAATGAATAAATGTAAATGCAATACACCCACTACACCACAAGGACCTGTGGAAATCATGCCACAGTGACAATAAATGATATCATTACTTATCTATCTATATATGTATTTATTATAAGTGATCTTATATATTACTTTCTTATATCTTGTATACACTTTGTAGTCTACTCAAATACATTGGAATTCAATGTAATGCTGTGCACTTGCAACTTTAAGTATGAGAACATTAATAAAGCCCAGGAACATTTAGTGCACAAAAAGATACAAAGAGGTCATAAACATCTTGTATAACATCTTATACAATCTTATTCAAAGATGAACTAAAAGTAGAAGAAAAAAAACATTTAATTTTCTCTCAATTTTGCAAGCATTCAACAAGTACTTTTTGTATGACCTTTTTGTACTAACTCTCATTCATTTGTAGAAGCCCTGTCTAAATGATTTAATTTAGTTTGTAGTATATCTGACATTATTTTTTGTAGAAGCCCTGTGGTGTGGGTTGTGGAGGATTTAACAGATCTGTTTAAATTCAACTTATCTCTTTCAGGGACTTTACAAAACTATTCATTCTAATTATGCATTCTCCTGGTTTGGAGAAGGTCTTGAAAAAAAATAACATTAAATTAAGGGGAGACACTGCAGGCAAAAACACTGTTTTTTCATGCACCTGTCAAGTTTGAGATGTTGGGCTTTGTGGTTTTTCATAGTGTTTTTTCAGACTAGTGGAAAGAAAACATCATGAAGACACTGTGTCAACAGATTTCAATTACAATACATATTTTTAAAGGCCGTTTTCTCAAAATGATTTTTTTTCTCCTACACTGAGCCATAAATCTCCACTTCAGAAGCACTTACACACACCAAACTTTACATTTTTATTCCTGTCTATATCCTGAAGGTTTTTACAGAGGGATTTGTTCATAAATAATTTGCTTGATTATATACAACATTTTATTCCCCCCAAAATTGTGAAAATATATTGTTTTCTAAGTATTTTCTGAATTATGGAGTGACAAAATGAGATACCCAAAATTCCCTCTGTAAAAACTTTTGACTCTAATAACTCAAAAAAATTAAACAAGAATTTTGAAACTGACTTCATCCAGTGTTTAGATTTTTGTACTAGAAATGTATGCAAATTAGCGCATATTTCATTTGCATATTTAAACCTAGCATTTTAGAAAACTTGTAATACAAAAAATGTTTGCAATTATCAATGTAATCAATCAACTAGGTAAGTAAGGCGATAACTATTAGTTGTTGTTTTTTACCCTATGCAGTGTCTCACCTTAATTAATCAATTAATATATAGAATTACTGAATTAAAAGTAAAACAATTGAAAATGGGGTGCTATGATATTTCTTTTTGAGGCTTTCTGACCCTAAGACTGACAGATAAAGGCATATGTCCCCTTCCAGGCAGATTTATAACTTATCCAGCTGATTGGAAAATCTCAATAATTGCCCTGATGGTGGAAATGTTCATTTTCAATGCTTTAGCTATTTAGTTATAGCACTCTCTATTTGGTGGAGCTCAACAATCTTTTGCTGCACATCAGAACTATACTCTTTGGTTTTACTCATTGTGATGGATGATTAAGGGAATTTGGCCTTTACTCCAGTAAAACAGGAAGTCATGGCTTGGCATTTTTATGTTTGTAGTCACTCTGGTGTCAAGTCAAGTCAAGTCACCTTTATTTATATAGCGCTTTTAACAATACAGATTGTGTCAAAGCACTTAACAGTATCAAGTTGGAGGATAGAGTGTCAGTAATGTATAATAATAAGATTAAACACTCAATTTTCAGTTAAGCACCTTCTAAGGCCCCAATAGGATTTCATTATTGTTTAATTCGGGTGTAGAGCGTCAAACGTGGAATGCATTGTCTAGCTATTTCAGTTTTGTGAATTATGCAATAGTAACTGTGAAATCAAATAAAGAATTACTATAATCGCTTTCACACAAAATTAAATAGTGTCCCCAACTGAGCAAGCCAGAGGCGACAGTGGCAAGGAACCAAAACTCCCTCTGAGACAGAATGGAGAAAAAAACCTTGGGAGAAACCAGGCTCAGTCGGGGGGCCAGTTCTCCTCTGGCCAGGATATTATTGTTTATTCATTGTTTACTTATTGTTTTAATTACATTTTTAAATGTATAAATGTATTATATTTCTATTTTTATATTGTTGCAATTTCTAACAATAATCCCAGAAGGCGAAAGAAACACCGCGGACGACGCGCTATTCGTGACAGACTGTAGTTAGGTATTTTCGCATTATCCTATATTTTTAATTATTTGTTTTATTTTTAGTTTTATTGTATTTTAGTCGAGGTCTTCACTGGGGATATGTCTCTGGGGCTCATCGCTGACGATCAGGGCCGCAGACATCATCTCCCGGCGCCGATCCACCCTCTGATCCGGACACGGACTGAGAAACAGAATAAGAAAGAAACAAATATTAGCGTAGATGCCAATCTTCTTACGATGTAACGAGTACATCGTGTGTTATGGGAAGTGTTCCCGGTTCCGGTTGATCTAATTAATGCAGCCTAACAATCCTTTAACGGATTTGAAGCTAATAGAAGTGTAGTAGTGTGTTAGGTGTATGTCAGGTTAAAAAGGAAACGGTGGGTCTTTAATCTAGATTTAAACTGACAGAGTGTGTCTGCCTCCCGAACAGTGTTTGGTAGATTGTTCCAGAGTTTGGGCGCTAAATAGGAAAAAGATCTGCCGTCCGCAGTTGATTTTGATATTCTAGGTATTATCAAACGGCCAGAGTTTTGAGAACGCAGCGGACGTGAAGGACTATAATGCGATAAGAGCAGATCACTCAAGTACTGAGGAGCTAAACCATTCAGGGCTTTATCGCAAGGCGGTGCGACTCTGCCGATCAACGCGTAACAAGATTTTAAAATCTATACGATGTTTATCACCGTAGGGAGCCAGTGCAGTGTTGACATCAGAAAAGCCGGGCTAATGTGGTCATACTTCCTGGTTCTAGTAAGAACTCTAGCTGCTGCATTTTGAACCATCTGTAATTTGTTTATTAAGAAATCGTGCAGAACAACCACCCAATAAAGCATTACAATAATCTAACCTTGAGGTCATAAACGCATGAATTAATGTTTCTGCATTTGACATTGAGAGCATAGGTCTCAGTTTAGATATATTTTTAAGATGAAAAAATGCAGTTTTACAAATGCTAGAAACGTGGCTGTCAAAGGAGAGATTACTATTAAATAGCACACCTAGGTTCCTGACTGATGACGAAGAATTTACAGAGCAGCCATCAAGTGTTAGACACCCTGTAGTCACCCTGGTGTGCTGATAAATGCAAATGGGAATATACTTCATAGCTATTTTATTCCTAAGAATGTCTAGGGGTGCTAATAATTGTGGCTATTGTGTATTGGAGAAAAACATTTACTTTATAATGTGATTTCACACCCACTTTTAATTGTTTTACTTCAATGAATGGTTAGAATTTTTTGAACGAAAGATTAAAATGATAAACATTTAGCAAAAAGTCAAATTCACAAACTTTAGACACGTTAAGCACCTTCTAAGAGCCCTGAATATTGATCATGTCATCAATAGGATATTCAATGATGTGTTTAACTTGCGAGGTGTAGAGCGTCAAACGGTGGAATGCAATGTATTTCAGCTGATTTCATTTTGTGAATTATGCAAATTACTCTTAAAAGCAAATAAAATAAAGAATTATATACACCTACATTTTTTGGGAAGTGCTTTCAAAATGCATTTCACACAAAAATTTGAAATAGTGACCCCTTGGCTTAAATGGGCATGACGCCTCTGAAGAGGTTTTTGGAACTTTTGGGGTCAACAATTCTAGAAGAAACAAAAACAGTCTACGGTATGAGATTACCTGTCTGTCAGGACTCAGTAAATAAGAGTAAACAAGATTCATATGTGGTCTGCAGTGTTGTGTGAGACCAGTTACAGCAGCTTTGACCTCAAATCTCTGGCCCCAGTGTGTGTGACAGCATTAATCCAGTTGGCAAAGAGGACAACATTGCTAACATGAACTCTAAGTCTGTTTGCTGTGTTTTGTGTCAGTATGTTATGAGATTTTCCTTCTCCAGGCTGAAAGGGCAAGAACAAAAATAAACCCCCAGACATTATTGGTGGCTGTGGGATCAGACAGAAAATCACACAAGGATTTGTAACAGCTGAGCACAGCCCAGAAAAAGTAATAATCCCAGGCTGAGGAAAAAAAATGAAATGGCAAAATGACTTCAGACCTTATTTCCTCAAAACTCAAAAGTATTTGCAAAGATGTCCCAAACACATAAGACTGTGTTTGTTTGTGTTAGTGAGTGTCTGGCACACTGAAACTATTCCATAAATCTGCTTCCGGTGGAAGGTATAATTTAGGCCAAACGTGAACAACACGTTTCAGTGCATTCAACATCTTGAATCAAGACACTAGAGGGCGCTTTCACCTTACATTATTGGCTAAATACAGATCCGGAATCAAATATAAAAACAAGAAGAACATAGATAATATAATAAAATAAAATAAAATGTAAAAAGTTTAATCATTTTGTGTGTGTGTGTGTGTGTGTGTGTAGTACAACTATACATATAACTTATGTTTACAACAGGCAAAACAGTCAGAATATGTATAAAATAATTTATGATTCAGTGTATTTGCATAATGTCTCATTTCAGAAGCAAATTTTATTTATTTGTTTGTTTATTTTTTACTACAGTCATATTTGACAAATCAAAAATTCGTGTGGGTCTGTAATTTGAAAACTATCCGTCTAGTTAAACAGTTACCAATATCTGAGCTAAAAATAACGTTGAAGTTGAGCCTTTATAAGCAAGTCGAATCGAGGGCGTGGCAATTGCGCAGGTAAGATCAGACAGACCCCGCCCACTGTCGTGACGCACCCAGAGTGGGGCGGGGCGGGGCGGGGCGAGGCGAGCGGGGAAGAGCAGCGCAAATAGCGGATGCAGAAAGTGATTAGGAGAGTGTGCACAACAGTGGATCATCAACAGACATCCGAGACTTGAGTTCCTCAAAGACACACACCTGTTGAGCTGCAGCAACGACTTACGACTTCTGCTTTCTGGATTTCATCGAGGCAGTCGGTTGAGAATTCAGAAATGACGGACACTCTTATTCCCAATGGTTGCAAGACCAAGGTGGAGAGTGGCTACTTCAAAAAGGTCAGTGACTCGGAGTTTAATTTCCGTTTTTCTCGATGTTTCAGGAGGTGATGATAAGTTCATCAGGACTTTTTATTGGTCACCGTCTAGATGGATACATCACTGCTGTTTTGCTAGCGTTGTTTTGAAAAGATACGAGACTAATTTGTATGTTCTTTCACGAATTTCAAGACATAAAGTGCTGATAACAAGTGAAGGACGAGGCACCCAGCCTCCCTTCTTCATTAGGTGTTTGTAATAGGATCTGTTGAAGATAAGCACACATCTGCGGGCCATGTGGACGCTGGCGAGCTCTGATGCCCACAAACAATGCCAAGCGAAAGAGTTTAGACTTTCTCGTTTAAAGGTTCAGTTTCCCCTTGGTTTTTGTATTTTATTCACCCCGTTAAACCATCTTCGTTTGGCTTCTTAATATTTAGGCTACTTAATATTTTTACATCAACGTTCCTTAGCTACAAAAATGGTAACCCTAGTTTTCGACAAAAATGACTTTAGGTCATTGTTAATACAATCACATCTTTAATAATTTGTGATTAACAGTAGAGTTTTTTTTCAACTATTATTTTAACAATAGATTAATATGTCGATAATTTCTTTGATTTGGACGAGAAATCCAACAGTTATAAATTATTAAAACAATAATTTAAAATTAAAATTATAATTGTAATCAGTTATTTCACATCCTGCCCAGTCAGTGTTGTCCTCCAAATAATGCAGTGCAATTTGAAGTCAATGTAAACAAATGTAGTGAATGTACATGTAGACTACATGTATGTGCATTATGTGCAAAAAGGGGTTAAACTTAAACGATTGCTTACTGTTTGACAGTAGTTAAAATAACAAAAAGTTAAAATCACTAAATTAAAAATGACAATAAACAAAAGCACAGACTGTTGGACTGGTATGAGGTAGGAGGAGCACACACCTGAACACATTACAGTACATTCATTACAATTCTGGAAAAAGAACTGATACATTTGCAAGAATTATTACGTTGCTATTTTTTTTGCTGAACTGTTATTGTGTTTTGGTGGAAATGTGGTTAATACAGTGAATTATTTGTAAAGAATTGTGTACCTTACTCAAAGAGTTGTTTCTGGCATTTGCTTATCTTACATTTTGACAACTGCTTTCATTATATTCAGACTCTGCAGTGGTCATGGTGAAGTTGGCTCAGTGTGTTTGTAAATAAAAGGTTTTGCACAGTCCGTCCTGAAGTGTGTGACTGAAACTGACTGAAGTGTGTGCTTGTATGTGTTTACTTTGGACTTTGGAAGAGTAAATAGTGGCAGGTTTCTGTCATTTATCCTGGATCTTTTATCCTCAGGATTTTTTTGTCAGTGTGAATGGCAGCTGAAGAGGCCCATTGTCTTTCTTGCGCTCACCTCTCTTTGTGTCAAGAGGATCTATTGGGCTTTGTTGATCAGGGCTTCTTATTATTATTCTTAGTTTGATGTCAAACTGGACCAGTAGAGTGATCAGTTTCTACAGTTTCTCTTTAAATGTTTTTCTGAAGTCCCCTTCATATGAAACAGAAAAAATGAACTACAGAGTTAATGTGGGCAAATATGGTTATGTTACTGCATGGATGGGTGGATTTTAGTTTTTTACTCTGCTGCTGGAAGTAGTAGTGTTTGTTCGGTACATTTCCTGTCTCCTTTTCATTTGTCACATTAATTCTTTGAAAATGAGTGTGGTCGTCGTTTGCAGTGAGAAGGTTTCAGGCCGGTTACCAGGTGGGGGCTGGTTCAGAGTGGTGATGTGGTTTTGGTCCAGTTCTGCCTGAGCTGATCCTGCTTGGGCTATGCTATGGGGCTTGAAGAAACTGAATTGCAGATTCAGCATGTTTTTCCAGTTTTCCTCCTATTAACTTTGCATCTGCCCAGTGAAAGTGCATAGCCAAACCACAAACATTAATGAAACACAGATGCTCCAATTTCATGTCCCGGTACAGGCATGAGAAGCTGTTCAGAGCTTTACGATTAGTATAACATGGCTTCTGTGCAGCATTACGCAGAATGAGTAAAGTGATCAAACAGCACCCAACAATCCATGAGTAAGAAGGAAAGAGTGTGTCTTAACAAAAATGAATCATTGATCAGAATGTAATGCACTTTCTGTTGCATAACTCTTTAATGGGTGTTTACTGAAGCCTTACTTTGTTACCCCATTGCAAAAGCAGAGCAGTTAGTCATTGGCACATTTAAAGGATGTCCAATGGCTGAAAATAGAAATGAACATTTGTTACTGTGGTCTCATATTTGTGCAGACAACTGCCATATATAACAGTTGCATAATGTTGAACAATTATACAATTTAGTTGAGGCCCTGTTTTCTGTCTCATTTGTGCCCTGGTTTGATTAGGACCTTGTTTCTGCTCTGTTTGAATTGTTAGTTGAGGGGTAATTGTGTGATTGTGACTGTGGAACGCAGTAGCACTGGCAGCTCTTTGGTTCTGCTTGGCTAAACATTGCCCTGGTCAATGTTCTAGAATGTGTATGGGTCCCTTTGACAACCACTTTTGCATGTATTGAGACGGCCCATGTTTACACTGCAGCAGACTATGATTTTCATTTTGTTTCAGATTGCTACTTTCACACTCAATCCGGTTGTTAACAAAAGTGACAACCAAATTATATCATTGAGTTGGAATTTTCAGTCAAGCTGTTTAGTGAGAACAAAACCGCACTGGGCAGCTAGTGGTCTGTCATGTCATACAATACGAGAGGAACTCTGCACTGCACATGTTCGTGTCTCAAGTGTACAGGGTTTTTTTTTCACATGGGGTTTTGGTAGCTTATAGAGAGGGAGATATGAGCTGTGTGTCATCTGAAACTTTAGATGTACTGTAGTTGCTGTCTGTCTTTTACCAGAGCTGTTTTCACCTGCACCTACAAATGAAGTATTTTAACGCCACAGTCCAATAATTAAGATATGATAGATAATCCTTGATTGTAGTTGTTATTAAATAATGGTTAGTCAAATAAGACTTTCTGGTATTATGAAAGTCGCCATCTTTGATATTTACTTCAGTCGTTGTCAGTAGTGTTGGGCGATATGGTCATTTTTCATATCGTCATATCGCCAGCCTGTGAGATCGCCGATACACGATATTATTGTGCATGGGTGGGTGTGGGCAAGAGAGAGACTCTCTGTACTTGTCATAGGCTATTTCATAACTATTTAGTGATTTTAAACCGAGCGTGCGTGAGAGAGAGCCTGGAAGTACCAATAACCGAAATAATATACTTTCAAACATACTGAAAAACTAACATGTTAAATATAAAAATATTTAAAACAGCTAGTTCATATTCTGATACAGCAGTCATACATCGCTATTAGGACCGCGCGTCCTACTGTAACAAGTTTGCCGCGGAAGTTATCAGTCTAAAAATCAGTCAAGGTGAAAATCAAGAGTAGATTTATTTTAAAGACCAACAGTTTAACACTAAATGTTGGACATAAACGAACACGTTAAATATAAAAGTATTTTCAGGTAAGTTCATATTTTTGGTGTAAAGTTAAATTAAACAGATGGCTACATCAGTCATACAGCGCTCCGGACCGCGCGCCCCATGTTTTAGACTGATAACTTATTAACTGCATATTTTTATAATAACAATGATGAAGAATAAGCATCCATGTGTTTTGATAATGTGCTGTAAAGAAAACGAAATGCTGCCGGTGCAGTTTCGTCATGTTCATTCATAGCTCGAAGCTGTTCAAGAAGATGTCTAAAAGATGTCTCTTTTTGCACTCTTGACATAGCCTAATTTGTAAATAAAGGTTATCACCCTGCAGTTAAATTTTGATGTGGGCTTAGTTTTAGAGTCCGTTTTTAAAACATTTCCAATGAGGAGGAGAAGCCTAAAGGCCCGGGTATACTTCACTTTCCGCGTTCCGTTCCTTTCCGTCTCGCGCAGAGCCGCGTCCGCGCAGCATTCAAAGTATACTCGGCTGAAAGAGTGCGGACGGACGAGCTCAACACATGCACAGTACCACCAACTTCACTTGCGCGGTCTCAAAAAATTGCCTGCACTCGGACGGGGTGCGCGACTGTCCGCGAGCCCTCTTGATGACGAAAATGACGTAATAAGGATGGTGCGCGGACTGCCGAAGTATACTTTATTCCTCATTTGCGCGTGTGTGTGAAATAGCGGGGCAATTTGATAGCCCAATAATAATAGGCCGCCTAACAATAATAATAGTTTTATACATTAATAGGAGATTGAGCCTAACATCGTCTTGACTATCGACAAAGACATTTGCTATCGTCATATCTCTGACTATCGTCGATACACGATACTATCGTCTATCGGTACAACCCTAATTGTCAGTGCACTTCTCTGATTCACGGCTTTTGCACGGATACAAAATAGGATTGACTTCGGTCATGTGTGCATACAGAGTGCATTTGTACTGCCACTGTAAGCTGTTGTATGAACATCACACCTGTTAGTGTAATCATATTTGGGCTAAATTCACAATCAAAAAAGGTCCGTTGTCCATTTATAATAGTATAGGGAATCGATGCATGAAGCACCATTCACAGACAGAGGTTGCTTTCAAACCAAGTAGCTTTTTGTTGGTCAATGTGGGAAATTAGTTGAGCAACTCAAACCCGTTGCAAACTTTTTCGAGTTTGAATGAAATTCCAGATCGCACAGATTCCTGTTGAGACCACTGGATTTCAAACTTGCAATTTGTGAAAAATGTGACCACACATTTAGTACACTTGTCAGTCCAAAACATTAACTGTGTGAACGTCAGTATCTACTTTTACACATTAAACAGTAAATTACCATTAAATTGCCTGCTTGACTTTCCTGGTGTTTGACATCTGCTTTTCACACAAGAACAGTTATGAATCAAACAATCAGTGTTTGATAACTAAAGACATTTGAAGAATAATTGTCATAGCAAGTGGACCTGCTTTCAGAAGTAGACAGTACATTTTCACTGTAGGATCTTATGGAATGTTTGTCAAGATTAGAGCAGTAAGAGGTTTGCTATTTTAACCATCTAGATTGATACAGCCTCCTATAAATCAGACCTCCTCCCTCAGCTATCAGATTTATGACAGATACTCTCTATAGGTGTGTTTGGGTGGGAAATTGATCTCGTTACGTCATGTACTGGGTACGCCACACCTTAAAAACATTACAACATTACAACATTATTACATTGTGTTGACTGGCATGTGCTTGTGTGCTTATTTATAGGCACAATGTAATGCTTGATAAGAATGTTCACAACAGGCAGTAAATTCATTTTAGATTAGCTGTCAATGAGGAGCCCTTGCCACAAAAACCATGCGAGCTGTTGTTGATCTCTTTCTCCTTCTCTTTCTCTGACAGGGATGTACTCCATTTGCACAGACAGGCCGCAGTAAACTGCAGAATAAAAGAGCGCTTCTCAATCAGCAAATCATCAAGCAGATGAGGATGAGAGCTGGAGCGGAGAACCTTTTTAAGTAAGTCAAGCACTCTTATGTGTGGACACAAACACAAGGGCAAATGCTCATTCATCACCCTTACCTTGCATGCTATGTGTGGATATGCACACATATGCAGGAACTCTTTCCCTAAAAACCCAACCAAGTTTTTTTTTTAAAGAAGGTACCATAGTCTTTCATTGATAGTTTTTCTTTGGTTACATAACAGCATCTGTCTTAAAGTGTCTGGCACTGGACCGCAGAACACTGGATGTGTCGGGTGAATCACTGCCCTGTTTTAGAGGAATCCTCTGCTCTTTGTGCAATTAGGTTTCAGTCAGACGTCTTGCTGCTAACCTGTCATCAATTTATTTCTCTGTGTGTATGTGTGCAGAAGCAAATGTTTGGAGTTCATCTGCACTCTGATCTGGCAGTCAGGTGTGCACTTTTATCTTTAGATTTGGAGTTGTTGATAGACACAGTATCACTGAGCCTTTGTTAACAGCTGATGACTAAAGAGACTGGGAATGCTATATGAGATTTTCTCTTTTCAGACCTCATACCCGTGAAGCTCATAGAATCCTTGCTAGGACATTAACATGTAACCATAATATCTTAAACTCAAATATAACTTGTTTTGCTTAGAAACATTTAGCATGCAAGTAGTTTTCGAACATTCTAGCAGCCATCTGTCAACTTTGAAATGCTGGCACTGATTTGAATGGTAACTGCCGGTCAGTCATGCATACTATTATAGCTGATCCAGACAAGAGAGGAAAAAACTGTGTCTGACTAAAAAACATGCAAAATATAATGCAAATATTTTTTTAGTGTCACCTTTCTGGTGTCCTGTAGCACGGCAAGGGGAAGAAGAGTTTCAGACAAATTAGACATCAAAACTTTTATTTACAGAATGTTAAATGCCTTTCTAAACATGAATCATTTAGAATTTGAATTTTGAATTGTTGTTAATAATGATATATCAGTCCATAAACATTCTGCATGTTTTCTATTGTATCCGTTTGTAACTAGCAATGTGCTTCGAGTAGTGATTCAAATAATTGGCCAAAAGTGGAAACCAAAACCAAAAATGGTCATTTTTAAATTAGCCTTTGTTATTGAATAATACAATATATATTTTTCTAAGTGAGTACACTCACTTCCTTCAATTGGCATTCAATTGACTTAATGACAAAATTGACAAATTATGACCCAACAATATAATTATGCACACACCACAATGAAGTGCAGTAAATTGAGATTTACATACACTAACATTTAAAATATTTGAAAAAAAATTGTCTTATGCTCACAAAGACTGCATTTATTTTATCAGAAATATAATAAAACATAATAAATACTCCAATCTTCAGTGTCACATTATTGTTTAGAAATTATTCTATTATGCTGATTTGGTGTTCAAGAAACATTTCTTATCAGTGTTGAAAACAGTTGTGCTGCTTAATATTTAGTGCAAACCGTGACAGGATTCTTTGAAGTTCAAAAGAATAGCATTTATTTAATATAGAAATAGAAATAAAAATAACAATGTAAAAGTCTTTGCAGTTACTTTTGATCAATTTAGTGTGTCCTTGCTGAATTAAATTAAACTTATTGACCTGTGACCTCAAATGTTTAAACAGTGTTTTGTTTGAGCAAATTTTGTCCTAATTTCAGTTCATCCCTGGTTAAATGTTAATGCAAATTACGTGAAGAAAATGTAATGTTCTGTTTTAAAGGACAAGGAAGCTCTGATTGTACTTTGGATTGTAGAATATAATTTGCCTGATTTGTAACTGACCAGTGCTACCAGACTGTCTGCCAGATTTGTATCAGCTCTGTTCAAGGAAGCATTCATATAAATGAAACACAAGCCGACAGGGAACATTAACATCTGATCAGCAAACACCCACATTCATACCAGTGCAGACAGTCAGAGAGGACAGGTATTTGTGAAGTTGACAGAACTGCTGTTGCGTCTTGTTGTGAAAACCCCAGCTTATATATTACCTCTCTCAAAAGCTGCCAACGTTTTTCCCTTTACGACGAGCACACGCTGTAACATTGGACAACCCGGTCTCCATGGGGACGTTAAGTGTGTCTGTTGTCTCCATGGTTTTGAAGGACACACCTGCTGGGTTGGTCCTCGGAGCGAAGCATTTGATTGGCATTGACGTCAAAGTGGCTTTAAATCTTATTATAACAATAAAGTTTGGACAAGCTCTTTTCAATAAGAAACCATAAGTGAGTCTCCTTTCTTTTTCTCTCTAGGGTTAATGTTTGGGCTATAGCCTGTGTTTGTCGAGTCATTGTCATCTGGCATTGGCTGCAGTTTGGATGGATATTGTGAGTTGGCTGAAACTTGAAACTTAGTGGAAAGCAAGGCTGGATCCAAGCAGATACAAGGGTTTGGTGATTTTAATGACAAAGGAATGTTTCTATATGGAATGACATTCCCGCTAGTCAGGTGACGGTTGTGACAGGTACACCAGTGAGGTCATTGCAGTGCTGTGATGTGTTTGCAAATGGCCCTGAGGCCTTCTGTCAGCCTGTTTAACACGTCCACACAGACACGTATGGAGGCTCTCTTAAAAACGTGTCAGCAGAAGCAGTTAAAATTAGGCTGTTTGAGAGGCACGGCAGTGCATTAATATTGGGATTGGTTGGGGTGGGGGTGGATGCTTGCTCAATCTCTTTACCTTCCATTCATTGCTGCTCTGTCTTCAGAGCTGATCTGGAGTGTTCCCTCATTCATGGGTCTCAGAGGTTTGTGGTTCATGGGAGAAAGGATAGCCACATAATAGATCAATTCTAAGGAAGTCGTCTGCTTTTATTAACCTCCCTCCCCCCCACATGCTTTCCATAATGTTTTTCTCTTTCTCTCTCTGTCTGTCTCTTTCTCGCAGATCTAAGCGGCTGTTGTCCACATTCTTGTGTGTTTGTTTGAGTGAGCTCACAGGCCCAACCGGTTTAATTGAGTGCTAATTTTGTGGAGTCCCGCCCTGCCAACGTGACTCTGAGTTGGTGTACAGAATAATACAGTCTTTAAAACATTTCTGACCCCTTCTGCTGTTGAAATTGCACCACTGTATTATAATAGAAAATGTTAAAAGCTTAGAGAGGTTCAAGTAATCTTCCACTCTGTTGACATTTCCATGTGCTTCCATCAGTGAGACGTTTTAGGTATTCAACAAAGAACCAACATGACTCATTAAAGTTATGATTTACTTTAAAATGAAAGAACATCCTGATATGCATTGTCATATAGGCCTCGGGATGAGCTAAAATAATTGTCATTACATGCACAGTAACAGATGGAATCAGAAATATTCATCTTAACCTTATATTACAATTTAGTTTCTAATAGTTTTTTCTACTTTGCTATGTTTTTCAAGATCAATAACATTATTGTTAACAATATAAGTTTCTTTGTTACTTAATTTTAATTTCACATTTTTGTTTGCTCTCCTTCAATTCTATCTTTTATTATTATTATTATTATTATTATGAAGTCAGTCATCCTCAAGCTTGTTACATGTAGCTATGATATTTTATCTGGTTTTGTATAAAGTTCTTTTTGTAATGATTTTTCATTGTAGAGGACTTTGAGCTGAGTTTTTGTTTGAAGCTATTACAGAGCTGTACAAATAAATACATATATTTATGATTAGTATAGTATTACATATACTATTTTATAATAAGGATTTTTGGTAGTCTTTTTCCACTCAGGTGAGAAAGTTTGAGAACCACAAGGTATGTGATTAAAATAGAAGACAGTGATTGACAGTTTGACACAAGTGTGATTGTTGCCTGTTTTGAATAAAAGGTCAGAAGTCTCAGGTTCAACCTGACCTGCTCACCTTCGCCTTGCTTCCTCCCATTGCCTAGAGTTTAGAATAGCAGTCACGGATAAAACAGGGTTGCTATGCAGATGTTCCTCTGTGCCTCTATAAGGTTTTGTATTTTATTGACTGACTGTAGTTAGGCATATTTCCATTTTATATTTGGTGTATATTTTATATGTGCAGTTGAATACTAAAGCTTTTCTTTGACAAACGTGGCTGTACTGCCCACTCACCACTTATTTCTATCATGTGCTTGGGAGTAGAGCTGTCGATTTTTGTCGACTAGTCGATTTTGAAAAATCATCGACTTCATTTTGCCGCGTCGACTAACCGGCAAAATACCGGAAGTGCCGCATTTCACAGACTGGAATCCATAAAACACAATATTAGACTATTTTCCAAGGCTGCATGATATTAAACCCATTTAAAAATCACAATTAAGCATTATTGTGTATTCACAAAAGCTATGATTTAATTAAATAATTATATGATGCAGTTCTAACACAGTATATGAGCTTTAATTATGTACATGCGTGTAGGTTAAGTATGTGCGTCTCACAGCAGCTCTGTTCACAGTAGCTCCACAGAAACTCTTATCATCTACATGTGTGGAGCGTCTCAAACTCCATCTCTGCATGTTGTGAGTTTGGGTTTATTATAACGTTCATCTGGGAACGCAACGTGCGCCATTTCATCAGATGTGTAATGTAAATCATTTATAAACCTGTGCAAACACAGGAGAATACATCGCTTTTTCAAAATAAAAGCTCAAACCCTCACTCTGAGTTTACACGTTTTGATGTCCACATATTCATTTAATTACAGCGGCTACAGCATTTCTGTCCTAAATAAATGACCAAATATTAAAGATTAAGTGGACATTTGAATTAAATGGTGCTTGGTCAATATTAAACAAGGATTAAATCACGCAGTAATGTTTAATAATAATCATCAGGCGCCCCCTGCAGGCCTTTGTTGTTATGCGTCATCTACATTAGCTCTATTGTTTATAATACATTATGTATTTTAACAGTTTTGTTCAATAAAACCATATGATTTCTTGCTTTTGATACTTTATTTGAACTAATTATTATTGCATCATTGCTATTATATATGTATTTTAAGTCATTTTAAAAGCTATTGTTCACTTACATCTATTTTTATTACCACAAAAAAACTATTATAATTATAGGGCCCTATGAAATCCATTTTATTTCCAAATTCAGTTTTTTCCATTTTAATTTTTCTATACTCTGTTTTAATGGTTAAATTAAATTGTATTAATCAAAAAGCCTGTGTAATTAATTGAGTTTTACAGTTTTATCTGTACCAGATTCTGTTTTCCATTATTTTCTGGATTCCATTTTAATGATTCCATTAAATTTTAATAATCAAAAGCATCTCCAATTAATTGATTTTATGTTAAAAAAAAAAAAATTTCTTTCTAGAAATACTGCACATTTACATTTTTCTCTTAAATACATTCTGGTAAATAATATTTCTGGTAAATACTCCTTTATTTCAAATACTGATTATAATGTTATTATTAGACTAGAACACGTGGATATGTTGTCTTTCTTACACTATAATACTGAACTGATTTCAGTGATCTGGACTGAGATGAGATGTACACTTGCTTCTTGCACTCTATTGCACTTTACTTTTGCTTTAAAAAAGGATTTCATAGAAATTTGGATTTAATTTGTTTTAATAAAATATGCTTAAGTAAAATAGTTGTTTTTCGGCGGAAAATTAATCGTTTAGATTAATCGACTAATCGAAAAATTAGTCGATAGATTAATCGAAATAAAAATAGTCGTTAGTGGCAGCCCTACTTGGGAGTACAAAAAATAACACAGACTCTTCCTTCTGTACGGTTGCTTCTGTACATTTCAAACTGATTAAATTATGGTACTTGTCCTGTGTTGTGAACTTATTTGCATGTGACCTTAGCTTATCCTCTCTTTTTCTCTCTTTCAAGGGCGACGTCCAATAATAAGGTTCGGGAGCAGGTGGTGCTGGAGTTGAGTTATGTCAACTCAGATCTGCAGCTTCTTATGGAGCAGCTGGAAGGACTCAACAGCTCAGTGGAAGTTTATCAGAACGTAGAGTAAGTACACACAGCACTGATTAGGATGAAGAAAGATACAGTGAGAACATAACTCAAGTCAGATTAAGATCCATTCTAGAGACAGAATGCACAGTTACTACTCCTACTCTTAATCACACATGTCCATTTCATCTGGACACACGGAGCCTCCCCGACGTGCTACAGTAATGTAAGGGGTGTGTACAGAATGATAGAAGAGCAGGCACCTCTGTTCACTGCCCTGTACTATCACATTTTCTGTACTAATCTCTTAGTAAATTATGTGGAATGTATTTAAATATGGTTAATAATTGTTAAGCAGAACTGAGAGAACTTCAATGATTATTGGAAGTTAAAAGCATCATCAAAATTGTCAAAATTATTCATTAAAAAACACAGAAGGGCCGTGGGATGTTTAGAATTTTGTGAATGATAGGTGTTTGAATTTTGCGGAAATCAGCTAAGCTTTTTTGTAATTTCTGTGGCTACAAATTCCACATAGGCCTGCAAATAAATTTCCTGTGATATGAGACATACCTCAGAAAGACTTTAGTCATTAGATCTTTGAGTTTCAGAAATCTCTCCCTGTTTGTACACGGAGTAAACTGAAGGACAATAATGGAAATGTTTGGAGATTAGAAGCTGCACAAATCATTCTGTAAACTGTCATTATTTGTATGGCATCCACAGTTTTAACACTAAAGGTGAAATTAATACTTTTTAGTGATTTAAGAACTTTTTAATTTCATTGTAATATTGTATTGAGTCACAATGAAATCAAAATTTTAATATTTTATGGAATACTGCTATTATAAGTGTTTTAGCAATGCACATTATAAATATTTTAATCAATGTACCCTCATGATCTTTTAAATTTAAAAATAACCTTCATATTAATATTTATCAATTCCCGATGGACAAAATCAAATCTTATCACAATAGAGAATTGTGAAATCATTCCATTTCACGATGAAGATTTTGAATTCCAATAAGCCAAATGGCTTGTTTTCAAAACATTAAATAAAATTAAATTGGTTCTCATGCCACAAATCAAATGGTCTTGCTGTACGTTCCTTTGCTTTGGTCAGCTTGATGGCTCACTGAAACATTCCAATTGAAATATATTGAAAATATCACACTGAGCACAGACTGCTGATTTCTATTGGACGGTCTCCTCTACACTTGATCCCCATGCTTTCCCTTATTAAAAAAAACTAACGAGCCCACACCCTTATACTTTTGTAAACTTGGCTGAAGTTTAAAGAGAAGACAAGAAATAGGCTGTGGGCTCATTGGTTAATCAGTTACATCCTTTTGAGTTTCTTTCTACATTAATTCTCAGTCGAAAGAGACTCCATTCCACACAACTGGTCAGACAGGTTTATGCAGAGGAGGTTTGACAAGTTGATAATTCTGTTGACTCCTCAAGCTCATCCTCCTTTTGCACACATGACACATTCACCCCCCCCCCCCCCCCCCCCCCCCCCCCTCACGTGTCGGAAGAGGATGCAAGAGTGTTTTAATTTTAATTTTGTGTTCTGTTACCTCTTCCATGGTATCACAACTATAGCATGTATGACAAATTCTCTTACTGCCATCAAATTCTCTTTTGTCAGTTACATGTTAATGTTAATGGTCATACACACGTGGTCAGAATTGTTGGCACCCTTGGTAAATATGATCAAAGAAGTCTGTTGAAATTAATCTGCATTGTAAATCATTTTATCTATTACTTAAAAAATTCACAAAAATCTAACCTTTCATTGGAGAAAAATAATTAAAAATAGGGGAAATATCATTATGAAATAAATGTTTTTCTCTAATACACATTGGACACATATAACATATTCAAAACTTTTTGAAACCTCCATTTGCCAAAATAGTACCAGTACCAGTAATTGTCCAACATGTATTTGAGAAAAAACATTTATTTCATAATGATATCCCCCCCCCCATTTTAAATTATTATTCTCCAATGAAAGCTTAGATTTTTGTGATTGATTTTTATTTTTTTATAAAAGATCAAAAGGATTAACAATGCACATTTATTTTCACAGCCTTCTTTGATCGTGTTTACCAAGGTACCAACAATTCTGACCACGTGTGTAACTTAAAACAGATAGCAATAGTGAGAGAAATACATGTCATCTATATTCAATGATGTTCAAGTGATTCATTCTTTAGAGATACAAACCCTACAGCCAAAATGAAAGGATTCAATAATCGTGCTACAGTCATGCTTTTGTGACCGTCACACTGTGTATATGTTGTTTATTTCGTAGATCTTGAGTGTGTTTCCTTGGTTACTGTTGGATTCTTGTCCTCTTTAAATCCTCTCTAAGTCCTCTTTTGCCTCAGACCACTGTGAGTGAGAGTGTGTATGCATGTATGCACCCTTGAGTGTCTTTGGCATGCTTCACCGTCTGCACGAGAACAGACATCTTTCTCTGCTCTGAGAAAGCTCAGCCATATTTTCAGCTCAAACCCTGCTTAACTAAGCTGTTCTGGCCTAGTTTTTTTTATCAGCATTAGCTTCATAACATGTTGAGGCTTACAACCTTGGGTTTGTTCCTCTGGGCCAAGCACTAATGAATGAGTGTTTATCCCCTGTACCTGGAGGGTTCATAGTAAACCAGAAAAACCTCCTGCAGACATATGTACCTGGTTCTGAACCCCTGACCTACATCCGTAATTACAACTCACTGCAAAGCTGTAAACATGAGACAAGCACACTTTTTTTTTTTTGGAAGTAAAAGTATGGTATGGATTAAAGGGTTAGTTCACCCAAAATGAAAATTGTCATTTACTCACCTTCATGTCATTCCAAACTTGTATGAATTGCTTTTTGTTAATAAACACAAAATAAGATATTTTGAAGAATGTTTTAACTGTTTTTGTCCATACACTTATAAAAAAGATTTTTCAAATCAAAGATAAATAAAAAAATTATTATTAGAGTATGTTTTACAAAAAAATACTATTTCAGTATTTCTACTTCAAAATTTCATTCAATGTGATACTTCCCCTTCCTTTTAAACTATTTTAACTCAGAAATTGCTAGTAAATTTCACATTACAAAGTAAATGTAATGAAAGACCATGGGGTTCAAAACAATACTTCACCTCCTTGCATGGACCAATAACACAAATTATATTTTGGAAAAAAACGTCTAATTTTCATTTTTGGGTGAACCGTCCCATTTGGCAGAACTATAGTTTATTTTATTTTTTTTATAGAATTTAGCTCTCTTAGGCTATACAGTATGATGTTCTGTAATATGTGGGTTTGGCTGGACTCTGTTAGAATTATGCTCAAATAAATAAAAAATATATTTATTCCCCTAGTTTCAAAAAGCCAACAAATGGTTAGATGAGTAGTTTTGATTTAGATTTTTGTCCCTTCATGATTCCATTTTTTTTACTTTTTCTGACTATTTTTATGAAGAAATAGTACTAATACAGCAGTAGGTGTGTCAGTTTTGGACTGCCGCTGTATTTGTTTGTGTTTTTGTAGTTGTGCTCTGCTGCATACCAGCATTCTCTATGCAGAAGCTCTTCTTACTCTCTTCCTCTGCTCTGCAAATGTGTTTCTTCAACTTTCTACAAACATGCTTTTGTCCTGTTAAACAAACAAAGCCTGTCACCTCCTACGTGTGACTGAGTGTGAGAAAAGGAATATTCCCATTGGTGCGGTGTTATCACCTGTGTTTCGTGAAAAGAAATCCGAACAGGACAAGGTCTTCCTGTTGCTGCACACACAATGTGGCATTCTCCATCGCACCTGGCTGCCAGCTTACTCGGGGTGTGTGTGTGTGTGTGTGTGTGTGTGTGTGTGTCAGTAAAAGGACAGAACTGCATTCTTTCATTTTTTTTTTCAAGCCCCTGCACCCCCTCTATCCCTCTCTATCTGTTTTTGAAACAAACCTTTTTCCCATGGTCTGAAGAGCGCAGAGGAACAAAACCTGTCTTCTGTTCTCTGTGTCTCATTGCAGTGAATGTTCTCTGCAACCTGATTAGTTTGCATTCTTGAAGTTCTCATTACATACAGTAGTGCAGAACATAGCGGCTGTCATCATGATGTGATGAGTGATTCAATGCAAACACTTGTTGCTTTCACACTGGAAACAAGTTTATTTCAAACTCCTAGAGAATGAGATCTCATATCTAGATCTGCAAGTAATCTGTACCAGAATTTGAACATCCAACATTCCTTTGTGTGTTAGTTAATTACTGGGTTACACTTTACAGCAAGGTTAGATTTGTTAACATCAGTTTGTTTTCATGAACTAAGAATGAACAATGTTTATATATAATGCGTCAGTTAATGTCAGTTTATACAACTCCCAAATTATGTAACATTTTTATTGTACACTTCTAAGTTTTGAGTTTGGGGTTTTAAAGAAGATTCTCATGCTCACCAAGGCTGCATTTATTTGATTAAAATACAGTAAAAACAGCAATGTTGTGAAATAATATTATAATTTAACATTACTTTTCTGTTTTAATATATAATTTATAATGTAATTTATTCTTCTGAGCTGAATTTTCAGCAGCAGTTACTCCAATCTTCAGTGTCACATGAGTCACAGAAATCATTCTAATATGATGATTTCAGCAGTCAGTGTTGAAAACAATTGTTGCTTAATATTTTTATGGAAACTGCAGTACATTGTTTTATTCGGTTTTTTGATTAATAGGAAATTTAAGCATTTATTTAAAATATATTTTGTATAAATGTCTTTACTGTCAATTTTCAGTAAAAAATATTTTATTTCTAATTGACCCTAAACTTGAACTGTAGGTTATATAAAAGACAAGTTTAACCCAGATTAATAAATGCTGTAAAATTATCGTAGTTCATTATAACAAATGCATTAACCAATGTTAAGAAATTGAACCTGCGAAGTATTACATATTCTTTCTGCTCTATTGATTTCTCTAGTGTTTTTTTTTTCAGGATTTTGTTTATTTCAATATCTCCTTGAAGCACGAGTGATATTTCCTCCGATCTAGTAATATTTCTCACAAATATTTCCCCAAACCACACTAGGGCTGAACTGTTATCTGTCATCTAGACTTAATCAGGACAGACCCAGACTGCCTCTCATCAGCTCACACTCATGTGTTCTCTCGTCTGTCTTCAGACACCAGTGCAAGCTTTGTAGATAATGCAGTGACTCCACAAACATAAATATATTGTGTATTCTGTATAATCACAAATACTTAAAAGTGTGATCAGCGAAAATATAGCAGACTCTAATACACACACACACACACACACACACCCCTCTTTCTCGGGTTAGGTTAAGTTTTTATTGAACAAGAATTGTTGTAGTATTAGTAATGTATGACAGGGGTCACATTCTCTTGGCCCTGCAAGCATGTCTCAGTTCTGAGTCACACAGGGAGGAGGAAGTCTGGTTTTGCTGAATCACTGGCCTAAGAAAGAACGATCACACTTTATTTTAAGGTCCTGCTCTCGCTATTAACAAACCATTAACTACGACTTTTGCCTCAATAAACTCCTGATTTGCTGCTTATTAATAGTTAGTAAGGTAGTTGTTAAATTTAGGTGTTGGGTAGGATTATGGATGTAGAATATTGGTCATACAGAGTATGTGCTTTACGAGTACTAATAAACAGCCACTATGTTAATAATAGACATGTTAATAAGGAACTAGTTAATAGTGAGAACTGGTCCCTATACTAAAGTGTTACCGAAGGAACTTAAGTCTTATTCTTTCTTACTGAAAGTGTTCTCATCTCATCTTGGTTTTTCTAAATTTAATTTCTAATCTGTCTTTTTATTGATTTCACAGAGAGACATCCAGCATCCCACTCATCCCTCTGGGACTGAAGGAGACAAAGGATGTGGATTTCTCAGTTGCTCTCAAGGTTAGTTTCTTTCACAGCGCCCCCTCAATGTTTACTTCAGTTATCAAGATGGAAAGTAGGTCACAGCATGATAAACAAGGAAGCCAAAGACTCAATAAAACTTTAATTGTGGTTTTGGAAGTCTGCAGTGATGTTTGATGTATGCCCCTTGTTATCTTATAAATGTTTGTTTAGAGACGAGGATCAATCAGATGGGTTTTGGTATGCTTCCAACCTGTAATTTAGTCGAACTGTAATGACACAGCCATGGTGAATCTATGACACTGTGTCATTGTAATGTCTGTTTTCTCACTACAGACAAGTTTAGCAAGGAGAACAGGCCTGTGAATACATGACTGTCTGGCGTTTTTGTGTTTGCTTTGACATAGAGAGTGTTTTTTTTTTTTTTTTTTTTTTTTTAAAACAGGACTTCATCCTGGAACACTACAGTGAAGATGGCTCAAACTTTCAGGATGAGATTGATGACCTGATGGACCTGAGACAGGTATGATGTAACATGTTCGATTCTTTGTTTATTTAGGATAAAAATGCATCTGCTAAGAAATAAACTTATAGAAAGCAGGTTCAAATACACAAGGCTAACCAGTGAGATCTTTCTTATTGAAGTTTCTGACTTAAATGTGTTTTAGGCCTGTCGGACCCCCAGCCGTAATCCTGCTGGTGTAGATTTGCTTGCCAACTACTTCAGTCAGCTTTCCTTCTTAGAGACTCGATTCTTCTCTCCTACACGCCAGATTGGCATTTTCTTTACATGGTAGGTTGCATCTCACCCACACCAGCTGTACTGACATTATACACCACTGTATCAGCTGTAAACATCACAACTCATTCAGAGGAAACACACAACTGGTCTGACTGGGTTGTCAGGATGCCATTGTTGTTTCTATGTTTATACATCAGCTTTTGCATTCATTTATACCATATCGACAAAAGGAGATAAGAGGATAAATAAAGAACAAATGTCATCATAAAAAAGCAAATTAAAATGGAGAGAAGTAACTGAATTACTAAGAAAGCTACAGTATGCACTTCAGCATTGCATATGTAATCAAAGTAAAAATAAGAAAACCTGTGGTTTTGTCAATGTGAGTCTTAACACATTTTTTTGTGCCTACGCAGGTATGACTCTTTTACCGGTGTGCCTGTGTGCCAGCAGAACATCTCTCTGGAGAAAGCCAGCATACTCTTCAACATGGCAGCTCTATACTCCCAGATTGGAACCCGAGCCGACAGACAGACACAAGCTGGACTCGAGGACGCCATCGCTGCCTTCCAGAAATCTGCAGGTGAGAGGTTTTAAGTAGATGCACTTGACCAGTAAAAATGCACATAACCAGCTTGGAATGTCAATAATGTGGTACAGATTTAGATAAATTTGCAAGAAGGTAAGGAAAGTATGATGAACTGTGGATGAACTCCTGCATCATGAGAACAGACCGTGTATTCGGGTTCTGGTTGTGTTTCAAGGTGGAGTGAACATGATGCAATTCTTCCCCCTCAACAGCAGATCTGTCGAAGGCTCATGGGAACTCAGTGGCTTTTGTCAGTTTTTAACCTCCTTAAAATAACAGCAGCATAAAGAGAGATTTGGCTGGCTTTCTTAAGATATCAAAACAGCCAACTCCGCTGTCTTTCATCACATCTCTCTCTCTCTTTTTGTTGTTGTGATTATGACAAAGATTGATTGACACATTGTCCTACAAGTCTTTTTTATCTCTAAGATGTGTTTGCATAAGTATTAAAAGGAGGAAATGACAGTGCATTTTACATATGCCAAATAATGTTGGGAAGCTTAAATTATCTAGTTTAATTTACACTCTGCTGATGTTGAAGGAAAATATAAGGGGACTGATGCATGCTCTAATATTAAATTCTGTCTGTTTGATTTTTGTTTGTGTATGTTCTGCTGCAGGTGTGCTGCACTACCTGAAGGAGACATTTACACACACTCCCAGTTATGATATGAGCCCTGCTATGCTGAGCATGTTGATCCGGCTGATGCTAGCACAGGCACAGGAGTGTTTGTTTGAGCAGATTACTCTTCCAGGAATCCGAAATGAGTTCTTCAGCCTACTCAGAATTGCCCAAGAGGCTGCAAAGGTATTAAAAAAATCAGTGATATTACAGTAATTAGTTATTATTAGTTAAGCAAGGATGTATTAAATTGATCAAAACGGGACTGTAAAGACTATTTCAAATATTTTTTTTTTTGTTTTAAACTTATTGTTCACAAAGGATCCTGGAAAAGATGCATCACAATTTCCACACACAGCACAACTATTTTCAACTTGTATTATTTATTATAACATTTTATGAAAATAAAATGTTTCTTAAGCACCAAATCGGCATATTAGAATGATTTCTGAAAGGATCACGTGACATTGAAGACTGGAGTAATGACTTTGATTCAGCTAAAATTCAGCTTTGACATCTCTTAAAATGCATTATAAAATATCTGAAAATACAAAACAGCTACTGTTCATTTAAATAATATTTCACTTGGTGAGCATTTAAAGACTTCTTTCAAAAACATTTAAAAATCTTACTGACTAACAACTATTGTGTTCCAAAGAAAAGATCAAACAATTTGCTGTGATGTGTTTTTTTTGTATGTTCTTTCTTTTGTAATTCAAGCTGGGATGTCTGTATAAGGGGATGTTTTACATACAAATACATGACCTATTGATCCTATCAGTATGTGTGTAGCTTTCCTGTAGCTCAAATGGTATAGCATGGCGCTAGCAACGCCAAGATCATGGGTTCGATTCCCAGGGAAAGCAAGAGCTGATAAAATGTAAAAAAAAACTGTAACTTGAATGCAATGTAAGTCGCTTTGGATAAAAGCGTCTGCTAAATGCATAAATGTAAATGTAAATGTGTGTCTGTTTCAAAGCCTACAGTTACACCTCTGTCCGGAGTGCTTGTGACATTTACCCCTCTCTCCTTTCTGTTCTCAGGTGGGGGAGACCTACAATGAAGTTCACCAGTCCATGATCCAGACCACCATTAAGAACAATGTGCCCTTTTTCTGGACCACCATTTCTGAGCTGAAGACCAATCACTACAACTCTCTTGCCCATTACTTTGTCTCCACCGCTCTGCTGGACCACCAGTGTAAGTCAAGCACCCAATCACAGCTCTTGGCCATCTCCCATTGGCTGACAGCCCACTGGAACCTTTAAAAGGTTACCTTTGTGTCTCATTCATAGAAATGGTTTCCTTTTCCTTGGGAGAGTTAAGGATTCAGGTATCAGTGCTTTAATGGACTTTTATTCTGAGGTGGGTTTTTTTTAAGGATGTAAATAGGGAGGCAGAAGAAAGGCAGAGATGGTTTAGTATCTCGGGCTGCGTTTGGCAGTGTTCTGATAGACTATGCCAGAACAAATGGGATTATGTAACATTCTTGTTGTTATTCAAGCAGTCACTCCCCCGTCCCCTCTTTCTCTCTTCTGTTTTTTTGTCTCCATGACAGACAGTTTTAGCTATTTAGGAGTTAATTTGGACTCAACAGACCAAGTAAATACACAATGGGTTGTGTAAGTGCCATAACATTTAACTTGGCCTCTGTGGAATGAGATGAAATTTACAGGAATGTACTCGTTTCCTGTTTTATTGAGCAAAACAATGCAGTGTTTAAATATTGGTGATTTTATGTGTCTGTGTGTGTAGTGACGCCCAGTGATGATGAGGACAAGCAAGAGAAGGCTCTGTCACAAGTATATGATGCCATGCCAGAGGGACGTTCTCCTCTCGACATCCTGAAGGATAAGGAGGAGAGAAGGCGGATAGGTGAGAGGCTTCTACATACAGACCTGTCAGGCTACAAAGAGTGTAAATGATTTGGATGTTCCACTTAAGCACACTAAACTAACATTTTCTGTCTGTTTGTTTAGGTAAAGCTCATCTGCAGCGCTCCATCATGGGGCACGAAGAGGCCATCCGCACACATTCTAGCTGTCGACACCTGCAAAAACTGGACATCCTGAGTGACATCCTACAAGCTGGCCTCAAACGTGCTCTTACTAAGTTTGAACAAAATGACAAGGAAGAAGAGTTCACAGACTACATGCTTGCACCAGATATCATCTGTAAGTCAGAGATAGACAACTGTTATTAATGGTCACACTAGAATTTCTACTTTTTTTCATAATTCAAAGTGTAAAAATATGCAGTCTACTTCAGTGCAGCGCTGCAGGTTTAAAGTTTGTGTTCTTTTAATTCAGCTAAGAGTCATGCCTTCATGATACAAATTCTGAGGGCAGAGTTCATTAAACTTGAAACTTGGAACACGGTGCAATTTCTATGAGCTTGTGTTTCCTGTCTCTCACATTTGCATGAGTATGAATGAAAGTCAATGGAGCGAAAAGTGTAGCGTGTCAGAAATGCATGCAAGCATAATGCATTTGTATCATAAACACTAATGCATCCGGATGTGTCCTGGCATATTTGATGCATGTTATTTACTGGTATAAACAAAAATTCTGTCTCGCCTGATCATGTGATTGGACTATTGTAGATTTATGTTATTGGCTCATTATGTAGAAAGTTCTGTTATAGTTTGTTTGTTGGTTTAAATCTAAAAAGTAACCTATATGCAGTAGTGAGCATCACACTTTAAACTCTGCGATTTGGTCTAAATGAGATTCTCAGAACAGAACCTGCATCTTACTGTAGAGAACCACAGTTATGTAAGTTCAGTTGACAGAGTAAACATGCAGTAACCCTGTCTTCCTCCTCCTCTGTTAGCTAAAACAGAAAAGAAAGCCGAGATGGAGATTCCAGCTGCCACCAAGGTGAAAGTCAAAGACCTATTCCAGCGGCTGGTATGTGGGCTACTAATTTTACTCAAGACATTTCAGGCTCCTTTCACAGCACAGGAATGCTCTTGCAAATTTGCAGATTTCTTAGTACACAGAATAGTTTTGCATAACATCTAAGTATTCTGTGAGCATGTGTGCTGTTGAACAGACCCATGTTGATTGATCTGTACACACTGGCCAAACACCACAACCCCACCCATCCAAGGTTCCAGTTTCATTTGTAAAACCAAAATACTGCAAGCAGTTGGGGATGGCACTGAGTTGTAATTTTTAATTCTTGGGAAATCTGTTTGGTCAGTCTGTAGAGATGTATACTCCTTTTACAATACTAATATGAATAACCCTGATTTGAACATGAATTTCAAAGTGGTATGACATCCTGTTACTATAACTTTCTAAAACTCAAATCAACCATGTCATCACTATTACCTAACTCATACTTCGTGTTAGGGGTTTGAACAAACTCCTAACATTAAGTATTTAACGTTGGCACAATGTTCACTATTTGTCCTCAGACAAATACCTCTTGAAAAGCTTGTTGAGGGGAGATTTGCTGTTACATTTTAAAATGTTTTTTAAACTTGATTCCTCCTAAAAACCTAGTTTATAGGATGGTTACATGTATGTAAAGAGTGTAAAATTATTTTGGATTATTGTAGAATAATAAGCTCTGCGACCAGCAAATGTTTCGAATTTTTGTTTTGGTTTTTCAAGATAATCTTCACAAGTGAACACAACTTTTACAAGTTTTGAAGCCTAAATACAATCTGCTAAAGTAAAAGGCTAAATAAACTATACCGTGGTCTCATAACTTAAACATCACCATTGCTAAGCTTCTGAAGACTTTAAATTGTTCTTTAAAATCTACAAGATGGAAAGTTTGGTTTAGAATAGCTTGAACATAAACACAATGAGGCTTTAAAAGTACTAGTGAATAGATGACCTTTTCTGTTCAGCGTGATGACATTTAATGTACCCAACATCCTGCTGCCACTTGTTAGAAACCACATTTTTCAAGAAATGTAAAGGCTTAAAAAAGATCACAGGAGGCATATTACTGATGTATTTTATGTTATATAATAAAATGTGAAAATATCTTGAGCTTGTTAACCTTATTTCAGACATTTAACCAAAACCCTCATCCAAAAAACTTTTTTACTACAGGACAACTAGTGTCATGTCATTGACTCATTTGTCTTTATTTTTGGTTTGATTTCTGTAACACCTCAAGATTTCATCTGCAGTAAATTCTGTAAAATTAAAAAAAACAAGAATCATTTTGACTCTGTGCTAGAGTCTTAGAATTTTAAATCTGGTGTACAGAACTGGAACATTCGAGAACCACATTGACGTATATATTCCGTTCCCTCCGGCTGTGGAGAGCAGGGTAATTCAGGTGAAGGAGGCAGAGTTTATGATGTGGTTAGTTTTATGGAAGCGTATGTTTGAGTTTTACCGCCTTCAGATGTCTGAGTGACCTTCAGAGAGTTCAAAGAACCACTGCTGCGATCCTGTAGCAGTTGCCATGGGCACTTTAAATGACCCCTCACTTGAAATTACATTTCCTTAGTACACCGGGAGTTCAGTTTTACATGTAAGATTTGCAAGTCCTTAATAATGTTGAGTGGCCTTTCTGAGGCAGAGGTCAACCATATGCTGCATACGCCTTAAACTAGTGGTTCTGAAGCTTATTGACTTTAAAGGGATAGTTCACCCTCATATTGTTCCAAACCTGTATGAGTTTCTTTATTCTGTTTAACACAAAAGAAGAAATTTTAAAGAATGCTGGTAATCAAACAGTTGATGATTCCCATTGACTTACATATATTTCTTTACCTAATGGGGACCAACAACTGTTTGGTTCTTCAAAATACCTTATTTTGTGTTCAACATGAGAAAGAAACTTCTACAGGTTTGGAAAGACATGAGGGTGAGTAAATGTTGAAGACAATTAAAATTTTTGGGTGAACTATTTCTTTAAGGCCCCCTTTGTCTGAGACAGTGGTTGAAGAACCAAACAGTTCTCCTATCTATTCTGATGTACCTCTAGCTAAATTTAAATCGTATTCCTGGCCCCCTGGAACTCTGGCATGGCCCAATAGTGGGCCCCGGGACCTGAGGTTGGGAACCACTGCCTTAAACTCTTCAACCTTAACATCAGCTCAGATGGCGGTGCTTTTCATGATAATATTAAATAAACTTTCTGCACCATATGAGCAATGCCATTCGCATATACTGTGTGAAGTCAGCGAGCCAGTAAGCCAAATGTTTGGATGTTGAGCAGGAGCCAAGGACGACCAGGGTGGCAAGTTAAAAACACCCTGTGTGTCTTTGAATTTGGTGAGTTGCTATAGTGATTTGGTGTTGTATTTGTGTTGTGTAGGGGCCTTTGTCAGTATTCTCAGCAAAACAGAGATGGTCGGCCCCACGAACCATCAGACTGAGACTGAAGGACAGAGACCTCGGATTCACTTTGAAGGGAGATACACCCGTTCAGATACAGTCACTGGATCCACTTTGTCCCGCAGCGGTGAGTGTTTACACACAGACACAGGCACAAAAAACAATAATGTAGGGCCCTATGATTTCCACGATGCAGAAAATGTGAACAGAATCGCGGAATCCAGTCCTAAAAACGGAATTTAATGTATAACACGGAATATCATGGAATTTGCCAAATTTCGGATCGATAAATCAAGAGTAGGTCAGTACACTGAAATGAAAACACAATATGGATTAGTGTCTGTGAATATTAAGCTGCAAAAATACCATTTAAATATGAATCCTGCATGTTCTGTGTATCTTTGTGTGAATGAATGGCGCAGGAGCGCGGTACTGAAGTGATGCGTGATGCTCGTGGTGTTTTTAGCCTCTGCTGCCTCAATTTATGTTCATGTACTCGTATTCTCGAGCTGCTCTGAGAGTCACTTCGTGAGCATTTTACCATTGCTTTTGAGTAAAACTTTTGTCATATCATATACAAACAGAAGCCTAAAGGTCTTCACAGCAAGCCATCAAAATAAAAGTTTGGTTTAACTTGAAGAAACTGTGACAGAAATATCACTTAATGTAATGAGAGTAGTTCTACTACTACTAATAAAATTATTAAAACATTATTTTTAAAGGAACATTTACCAGAAAAAGTATTTACCAGAATTTATTTAGCAGAAAAATGCAAATACACAACACAGTATTTCTGGAAAAAATAAATAAACAAAATATTTTTTATAAAATCAATTAAATAGAGATGCTTTTGATTATTAATATTTAATGAAACCATTAAAATTAATGGAAAACAGAATTTGGTAAAAATAAAACTGAATTTGAGAACAAAAAACATTGTTGAACTTTTAATAAATTGCTGTTTAATATAGTAGGTTTCAGATTTTCAATTAATGAATTTATACATGATTTCTAATTATTAATTTAATTTAACCATCAAAGCAGAGTCTAGAAAAATTCAACTGAAAGAAAAAAATTAAATGAATGGGGAAAAATTAAATTTGGGGAAAAATAAAACAGATCTCATTGGGCCATAATAATGTTAGTTCACCCAAAAATAAAAATGTGTTACTCTTCCTTATGTTGTGCAAAACCTGTACGATTGTTTTTGTCTTTGTGGAACACAAGCTGTTTTGAAGAACTGTTTTGCCCTTGAGTAAACATTTCCCATATTTCCCTCCTCCTATGTTTTATTGCAAATAATTAATACTGTGTTGTCTTAATGAGAAGAACAAACAGAACCGGATAACTGTCATGACATTTATCAGAAGTGATAACTTCTTCCTGTTTCAATTAATCTCCCTTGCAAACGTATAAATGTCCCTGAAGCTGAGGGCAGAAGATTTAATCTTTGACCACAGCAATTGAATGAAAACAAAGCACACACATTTATCCACAACCACTGCACCTGTTTTTGATCATATGAGTCTCAAGCTGTCTCAAGCAGCTGTGTGTCTCCCACAAATAACCCCTCATTTTTGTTGGAGCACATGAGCGAGTCCTCTCGGAGCTGATCTCTATGGTAACAGCAGTGTGGTCGAGCAGATAAACTCATACCATAAATATCTGAAGTGGCAAAGCGCCGCTCTTGCAGGATGTGATTTACTTCTCTGACCTTTTTCTGTCTTTTCCTTTTGTTTCTTTTTCTCTCCACTATCTCTTCGTCACCAGGCTGAAGGGCTGAAAGAAGGAGATTACCTTGTTGCTGTGGGTGACACAGAGTGTAAATGGCTGGGAGTGAGTGATGTTATGAAGCTTTTAAAGGATGTGGATGAGGAGGGCGTCAACATCAGAGTGGTCAGCGTGTTGGATAGCAGCAGCCAACCAATGGTAACTCCATTTGTTTCAGGGTTTTCTTTGCCTTCCATTCTCTGATTGGTTGAGGAATTATATTTAAATATTCCACTGAAGAAATACATAGGTTTATTTAGATAAATGAATATTAACAGTATAGTTATTAATTTGTATGCTCACAATACTGTTTTTTTGTTATGTTTGTTAAAAGAAGTTAATACTTTAGTTCAGGAAGGATGCATTAAAATGATAAATGCTGTCTTTTCTCTTTGATGAACTTTCTATTCATCAAAGAAGCCTGAGAAATGTATCACGGTTTCCACAACAACAAAAAAACTAAGCAGCACAAATGTTTTCAACATTGATGATGATTTTTTTTTTTTGTAAATCAGGATATTAGAATGATTTCAGAAGGATCATGTGACACTGAAGGCTGCTGAAAATTCAGATTTGCCATCACAGGAATAAATTAAATTGTAAAATTACTGTTTTTTTTTTTTTTTTTTTTTTTTTTTTTTTTTTATCAAATAAGTGCTGCCTTGGTAAGCAATATTAAACTCTTACCAAGAATTAGTTCACAGTCTTTAATCACAAAATAAAAAAACACATTAATATCATCACAATATTCACGATGTGTGTCCCTGTGAAATCCATTTAATTTTTTATATACATTCAATTGTATCCAGCATTACTGATTATAACTGACCTCTTTTTCACCAGTGAACACACCTCTATCTTTAATGTTTCTGTCAGTCAGGATTCATAAGCTGTTATTGACAATATAATAGTTTGTGAATATTTGTGGGTTGATAAACTGTGTGTAATCAGGCAAATAAAACCTCAGTAGAACCGAAAGCATGATAGACTAATCTAAGATAGATTAACTCATAATAGGATTACATTCTCATTAAATCAACAAAACAGCTCACCTAATGTATCCAGGTTTGTGTCACCGTATAACTGAAACCCTTACAAGTTCACACATAATTTTAGTCATTGTGATCTTAAGTTAGATCTGTAGATAGAGCAGAGTTTGTGTATTAATTCTTTGCTTAAGGAAAACTATGTTAGTGTGGAAATGTCAGGTTAGTGAGTATTTAATTTGAGAATTCAGATCAAGTATTGCTAAGAGTTTAATCACCTCTCATCTCTTTGTATCTCTACAGCCCACCAAGAGCGCTACATACGGCGGTCTGCCGAAGACCTACTCCATGATCTGCCTGGCACATGATGAGGATGATAAGAAGTCTCGCAAGGTAGCAAAAAAACCATCATTCCTCAGCTGGGGTCTCAAGAACAAGCAGAAGAGTGGTAGTACGCTGAGTCTCCCCAATGCAGATTACAATGGACCCTGGAACAGACCCTGCCCTACCTATCCCAACTCATGTAATGAAAGTGCCCTCTACTAAACACACAAAACTGGATTTATACAAGGGATTTTTAGAAAGATTGAAATTAATTACAGATGAAAATGTACATTTTGCACAGAACTACAGTATAAACACAGGTGCAAGCTATACTTTTATTCCTTCGTTAGTTTGGTTGTCTAGAAAATCTCACCAATAAATTAAAGGAGAAAATTGTGTTTTAACGAATCGGTAGATAAAAACATTGTATGCTGCTCAGAGTATTTTTATTATTATTATTTGTTTGTTTTATTATCCTTGTATTGAATGGTTAAACGGTGTGATGAAGGATATTTATTTAGTTTCTTTTTTTTTTGTGGAAAATTCCACTAATTGGTGGCACAGACAGGCATCCTCCTCAACGCCTGTAGCTGACATACAGACCAATACAACAGGGTTCTGTGATGATATTACATCTTCGCAATGAAATTCTAACTCTGTCAATCACTGTAGTAGAAGAACAAACTGTAGGAGAGGACAGTGAATAGCTTTTGCCCCAGGAATGTCTATACAAACAGTAATATTATTTTGTGTAACTTAAGTATTTACATACACTGAAGGGAAATACCATGATAGGACTCTATAGTTGTGCATAGCCTAAAGGTATTGCCAAATTCAAGCAAGAAGGATAAAAAATATAGCAGTGAATACAAATGCCATTCTTATTTAACCTTTGTTCCATGTGTTTTACCTAGCACCTCTTCAGTGTTGGAATATTTCACTGTCTACAAAGTAGATTTTTATACACATTTGATAATCAAATAATTTATATGCAAAATAAAGAGAACAAAATATATATATATAAACGTATGTATTCATTTTAAGTATTTAGGTTTTTTATTGTGAAACCTGTTGTATATAATCATGGGTTGTTTTTTTGGATACATGTCTTTCTTTCTGTTACTTGGTGTATGTTCTTCTCTTTATATTGTATAGCTCAGAAAGTACAGATGGCAAGGTTTTTTTCATATATCTTTCTGACAATATTTAATTTTTTATTTACTTATAGAAAACACTGCCTCTCAGAAGCCTTTAAAATGCCTTACCACAGTCTACACTGACACAAGCTTATTTAACTGTGGATCTCCGCTCCTTGCTTGTAAATATTTTATTATTGTCAATGAATGTATCTTATCCATTTATGTTTCTGCAAGTGCCACATTCGGAATTATAATGGCAAACACTGTTCCGAGAGAATGTTGACTTTGCAAGGTTACATATTAATGATTCTTTGAAAAAGTTGATGTTCACAGTGCTTTTCTTTGGGGGTGGGAACAGAATCGGCATCAGTGCTCTAAATTCTGACTTTGTTACAAAAGGGAAAGCAGATTTCTAGATTATATGCTTTTGTGTCGACACTTTGTGGATTACCATTGTGATATGTCTAAGGAAATGTCTGGACTTTGATGTATGTCTGAAATGTATATTGTTGCCTACTTTTGTTGTATATGTAAATCTTGATCTAAATAAAATAAGGGGTCAAAGCAGTGGCTGTTATTGTGTAAGTGGGTATTGTGGTTATTCACTGTGTAATCTTCCCAACCGCGCCAATTCTGGTTAGAAGTAACGTTAAGTAAGCATGTGGTTATATCTTAATACAGGTCATGCATGAATAAGCAGATCTTCTCTGTTTTGCCCTAATTCCTCCTCTTTCCAAATTATGTTTTTTTTAGCCAGAAATCTGACAGTATAAATGCAGCAGGGTATTTTAAAACTGCAGCCCTGTGATTCAGATGTGAAACTTAATGTAAAGGAAGGGCAGAATAGAGAGAATAATCTCACTGTTAGAGTAAACTGCAGTAACACTAATATAATGACTGCTTGAAACTTCAGTAAAACAAAGAAAGGAATTCACTTTGTTGTTCTCTTCATATGAGAGGAAAAGCGGCATTTGTGTTGTGCTCTGTGCGCATGTGAATGAGGGCAGTGAAAATGGTGTGGTGGACTAATGGATTTTAAATCACTCACAGACTGGGGAATTTTATGGTTGGGTTATTAGAGATTGCTTATCAACGCCAGCAGTGATGTCACAGTGGTTACGTGTGTCTGTGTGAGAAAGAGAGAGAAAGATAGAGAGGATGTCTCTGCATCTTCAGCTGGAGAACATTAAGACAGAACATCACAAATACACTGACTCAGGACTTATTCAACAATTGCTTTTATTCAAGAGCTGGAGTTTTACCGGAATCGTGTACATACCGCACACAAGTCTGCTTTTAACTGGAACACTTTCCACCAGAGTGATTTCTAGTATGACTCACCCACTTTCTCCTCTTCAGCAGTCTTGTAAAAGCACAGGGAGCACACATTTAACCCACTTACAAATGTTAGAAGCTGATACATATTATTGAAATAAATACTAGTCCATCAAATATATACTGTATATATAGGCCTATATATTTGTAATAATAATAATGGATAAAATGGACATGGAACAGTTTCACATCATTATGAATGTTTTTGTATCAATACTATGTCATTTGAAGATTAGACACTAAGTACAGAAGGTTTCACTCCAGCAGGGCTGACTCCACAGTTAATAGGATTAATAACTGTTAAACCTCTACTAGATGTGATGCTGACCTCTTTACTACTTTCATTGCATGTCTGGTGTATTTGTGCAAGATAAATAATAATAGCAACAGTAGTAATAATATAATAGGGAGTAATGAAAATATGAGTAAAAAGATGTGGAAATGTGGGGCACAATTCTTGAAAAAATGTGTGCCCCGTTTCTGATTAATTTCGATCACTTGTAGCATTTGACAATAACATAACATATATTATTCTGCTTAAGTGATGAATGGTGTATATCTTAGAGCTAGAATGTTAGGCTTTGTGTATTTCACAAGCATATTTAATCTGTTATGATTGGATCAGTCAGCGAGGGACATTGTCACAACAAATCCATTCACCCCTGCAAAACAATGTTGCAGTACTGTTTAGGAACCAGTGTAGCGGTTTTGGTGAAAATTACATCCAAGGGCCCCATAGATAACTGTATGTTTGAGGGGTTAAATGTGAAGAAGTCAAATATTTTTGGATCAATCTGGTTCATAAATTCAACAACATCAACAATAAAACTCGGTTTAACACTAGGCTGTTTAAAACTGCATAACATGAAGGTGAAAGATCTCATGTTTTCAAGCAGGCTTTAATTTTGATTAGGCTACTTTGAGGTTCTTAACAATGTCACAATGCCTGCTAGTCTCAGTACACGTTTTATTTTTTTACTGAAAACGACATAAAATGACCCATAGACAACAGAAAATCAACAATGCAATGACATCTAAGATATCCTTCTTTATTTTCTCAAGCACCTTGTTTTTCCACGTGTACATGACTTTTTGAGTGGACGAGACGTCCCTCTACTGGAGAACTGCCGCGCTCAGATGCGGCGCGACGCCGTTGCTAAGAGGATTAAACCGCAACGCTGATTGGTTGAGCTGCACAAGCGAACCAATAGGAGGAGTTGTTATATTTCAAGGTTGTTCATGGAAAGCATCTAGTTACTTGAAGTTGAGTTGAAGCTAATAAGATTTCGACGACAAATAATGTCTTTTTTTATATAAAAATAACCTATAAACTCTGTCAGTTTCTCTCTTGAAACATAGCTTTGCCACACGATAGTTCTGAAATGAGCAGTCCTGACCGTGGTTTTCATAAATCCTAATGTCAAATCTCTCACCAAACGAGGAAGTTTGCTGAGGACCATGTCATCCAAATTCAACTTCAGCTTTAGAAGAAGAGAGAAGAAAGAATTTGTAAGTCTTTTATCGCGTAAATATAACAATACAAGTTACATTTTGTGGTGAACTAATGTAGCTGCTAAAAGCCTGTGTTACTAAGCAACCTATAAAAAGACGCATTAATGCAGACCTCAGTATTTATTTTCTTAGCAGTGGCACTGGATTGCTTTACCATGTGTATCCTGTGATGTACTTGTGTCGTAAATGTAATCCTGTGTGTTGCTGTGGTTGTTTAGCGGAATATAGCTCATGGCTTGATCCCTGCTGCCACCATTGCCCCCAGACCTGCTGTTCCCCGCACTCCTCCCCCACGAAGCCCCAACCCCTCTCCAGAGAGACCCAGGTATACTCACATACCATATCCCTATCATTCATATCACTTTTGTTCTCCTCCATCATCTCTCAATGCATTTATGATCTTAAGAATCTCGCTCATCATTTGCCATAATGTTTTTAATGTTTTACAACTAACTTACAACATAGCTGTTTCAGGATTATTGTTTCAATATCTTTACACTTTTTATTTATCTGTATACCTTGTAATCTCTCTGATAACTGTCACAGGTCTGCCTTGGCAGCTGCCATATTATCTTCGTCCCTGATGGGCCGTACTGTTGCCATTCCTCCTCCACGCCAAAGATCTTATTCTGAGAGTGATTGTTCACGTGCAGACAGCCAAACTGGCTGTGAGCCCTATGCTGCCACAGCACTTTATACCAGGTATTATAGTGCACTGTTTCATTGACCTTGATCAGGGATCCCTAACCTTGTATTTTGTGGATGGGCCCCCTTTGACATAAAGTATTTACTTGAACATGGTCACATGACATGGAGGTAAACAAATATTTATTTATTTTTGTAAGCGTTTTATCCTGATTGCTTTTATTTAAACTTATTTATGTATTTTAATTTTACATTTTTAGCATTTAATTGGTTTAATTAATCACATCCCCTTGCCGTTCCCTCACAAACCACAGTCTGGGAAACCTTGACCTAAATAAACCGGCCCTCTTTTACTTTTTTAGAGGAATAGTTCACCTAGAAATGAAAATGTTATTGAATTTTCATGGTGAACATGATTAACAGCAATGATTATATGTTGTGATCAGAATGATATTAATGTACAATTTGCAATACTGACCCTCAAGTCATTCTAAACCCATATGACTTACTTTCTTCAATGAAACACAAAATATTTTTTTCTAAAAAAAAAAAAAAAAAAAAGAACACTGGTGCCCTTTTCAATGTATGAGAGTGAATAAAGACTCAGAAATGGTGAAAAAGCAACATAAAGTTGTTGTAAAAGACTTGTGACTTGTGTTCTATATTCCAAATCTTCTGAAGGCATACGATATCTTTTGAAGAACAGACCAATATTTAAGTTATTCACTCGTTATTCTCACCTTGGCAGGTTCATGAGTTTATGAGATAAGTAGTCAGATCTTTTCAATGAACTGATCAGTTAAATGTCGGTCTGCCTGTCACACAAAGCTATCGTATGACCAGATGACTTGAAATATAGTGAATAAGTCATATGGACCACTTTTATGATACTTCTTTATTATCATTTTTTAAAGTTTGAAAGCAACTAGTTTAGTCTTCTGTAATCCTTTTGTGTTTCATGGAGGAGAGAACATTATAATGACACAAACTAATCCTCTAAGTGAGTCTGAAAGCACAGTCTTTATTATTACACCAGAATGACTTCTAATCAGGGTAACACAGCAGGTTGCATTGATTGTAAGTGTATAGGCATTGTTGGTTCAGCAGGAGGGAAAGTAGTTTACTTACACATTTAGTCTTAGGTCTGATTGCCTCTCCATGATAGGATATGTTACAGATAGTGGTTTAAACAGCATTAGCTGGTCATCATATTTTACGCAATTTAAGTATGTCAGCTTCGCTCTCTTAAGCGAGACATGTAAAATAGTGTATTTGCTCTCTCACCTTAGAGACACCTGGCCAGATTCTGTGACAGGAAGACCCCCTGTGCCTTCCCCAGGACATTCCGATGATGACGAAAGTGACGACAGTGATGAGGTGGAGGGAGATGAAGATCATATATATCAGTCCCTTGAGAGACAGAGCAGAGCTGATGACATAAATGTTGTTTACGCCATGCCATTAAAACACAGGAAGGTACAGTTGTGTGTGTGTGTTTGTTTGGTTGGGTCTGTGTGTGGAGTGCTTTGTCCTGTTAAGCATTTGATGCATTTACTAATATTCACCATGAGGTGGAGCTTCTGATTCATTCAAATCCTGCTTTAAATTTGAAACCTAGTCTGAGATCATAAAGATCATAAAGAAATAAATAATTTAAAACAGATTCAATAGATTCCTGATAGCTTGTGTCATTTAACCACCCCATACCCTGTATTTATGCTCATTATAATATATTATATATATGTGTGTGTTGACTGGCTGAATGAATCTCTCTGTCAGGGCGAGACCAATTCAGACGTTGATGAAGAGACTGAAGACTCTGCATTTGATATTGTGTCTCCCCTACAGACTGAAGGTTAGAAGTAACAAAGAGTGTTAAAATATACTTATATTTAAAGTCTTTTATGCTCAACAAAGCTGCATTTATTTGATCAAAAATGCAACAAAATAGTAATATAGTGAAATATTGAAATTATTGATATTCTGCTTTCTCTTTTAATACATTTTAAAATTTAATTTATCCCTGTGATGAAAAAGCTGAATTTTTAGCACCCATTACTTCAGTCTTCAGTGTCACATGATACTTAAGAAATCAATCTAAAATGCTGATTTGATGCTGCGATGAATCCATATTATTTTTTTCAGGAGTCCTTTGACAAATAGAAAGTTAAAAAAAGAGTATTTATTCAAAAGTGTACTGTCACATTTGATCAATTAAATACATCTTTGCTGAATTAAAGTATTCCTTTCTATTTACTAATAAAAATCTTGCTGACCTCAAACCTCATATTCAGTTTTAAATATTAATGCTTCACATCTCACATCTTACTCTCATAACAATTTTATTGGCTTTGAGAGCCCTGGTAATTTTGCAGCTTGATGGCTATAATTAATAAAATTTTGTATTTCAGAGGAAATTGTGGTTCAAGAAGAAGCAGCTAAAACGGTAAGAGAGCCTCTCTCTTCACATCAACTGTAATGAGAACCTGGAGTCATTATTTTGATTAAGTTAATTCAGGGTTCAAAGCTAATTTTTTAACGCTGCTGTAGGAACGTCAATTATGTTGTGGATTGGTCTGACTCTGGACTAAAGGTCATTCTGCCCCAGGGCTCAACAAATTCTCTAAAGACAGGGGAAAAATGACACTGGCATGAAAGGCTGAGGTTAAAGGGCACAGAGGTTGTTATCAGTGAAGAAATGTGAATGAAAATGAGACAAGATGAAAAGAGACAGTGGGAAGGTGTTTAGACTGGGTGGGAACATGAGAGAGAGTTTATTAATAAACTCAGCTATTTCTGACAAGAAATACCATCATAACCATTCTGATTCACTATTCAGTATGTGGCTCTCTAATATGACAGCTAATACATCTATACATTCACACACACACACCCCAATTAGGCCATGTGAACCTGTGCTCGGTTAATATGCAGACACACGTACGCACATGCACACTGACCAGCCCCCTGCTGTCACATAACTCCGTGTTGTCAGATCTGAATGCTGCCATTCCTGTAGGGGCTTCGAGACCTTTACCAGAGGATCTGTAATCTCATCTCTTAATGAGGAAAATTGCTCATTAGTAGAGATGAACTGCCTCTAATGAGCAAGCACAGTGCACTTTTCACTATTAGATATACTTAGTAATGCTTTCTGCCTTCAGTCTGTTTCACTCTGTGGTCTTTGATATTCTGCAGTAAGAACCCTTTAATCAGTTAACTTCCCTCTGTCTCCATAGCAGCCATCATCGCTACGACAACCAAGATCGGGCTCTCGTGGGAGCATGGCATCTCCAGGTACTTCCCCTGTCTGCCATACATTATCCATCCCAAAAGCTGAACTCCACATGTGCAATGTCACCTGTGCTAATTTCAAAATCTTTTTGTCAGTCAGTGTGAAACGTGAGGATTTTAGGAGTCCTCGAGGCTTTGAAAGATAAGCATCATTTCAGTTTCATTTTGACAGAGAGCAAATTAAGGACAATGTGAACACCTAATTGATGCCAAATTTATTCAGGCACGGCTTTCAACAGACTGGAGACAAATGAAGTAGTTACTGTGTGATACATTTGTGAGAGGCTCATTGAAGTTTCCTGAAGAAGAAAAAAAACAGAATAAAGCCTCTGCCAGTTTAACAAAAGTCTTCTCATTCAGCTCCTCTCACAAGCTTATTGTTGTCAGCAATGAGATATGAGAGAGATGAGGCTATGACCATAATGACTATGAGGACAGAGACTGGAATTACCTTGACATTTGTCTTAATATATTCCCTGCTTCTCCTCTTCCTCCACTGCAGTAATTTTGTTTCTTTTTATTGTTAACATAGTGGTGACAGTAAAGAGTTTTTAAACTTACTCCTAAAGAAGTTGTTAAAGAGGAAATGTCTATTAGTTATTTAAAAAATTTAATGTAGTTATAAAATTTAATTAGTTATAAAAAAATATGCTGTGTGCTGTGTTGGCAACATGATTATTAGCGTTGAAAGACATCAACTGTGCATTACACAGCCAAATGCAAGCTACGCCAATATTTGTCTTGTTTAAGCAGACAATAATTTTTTTTTGTAAGCCAGTTAATGGAACTCTTGCTTTTGGCCGGAAAAAGAATACACAATAAAAATGATAAACATTCTGAAGGTGTGTAGTGTGCACACTTTACCAGGCATGCTACATGTGTCATTCGTGCTTTGACCTATGTTGTTCTAATACTAAAAATAATTTACTCAAAAATCAAGTGTTTTTAAACAAGTGGAATTTATTTTAACCATGTGAAACAAGTTTTGTGGTGCTGATAACGCTCAGACTTAGAAGCTGCCCGAATTTAAAATGTTCAAATCTGATGGCTCTTCTTGTTCTGTGGCATTATGGGACAACAAAGTGTGCACTGTTTGCACACTTAAAGGCATAGTTTACTTAAAAAAAAAAACATTCACCCTGGTGTTATTTTAATGCCCTATGCTCCTCATTTTGAAGAGAGAACATAAAAAATACCCTGCCCGTGCTTGTCCGTATAATGGCAGTAAATAGCGACAAGCTTCAAATGTGATCACAGAATGATCCCATGTGACTTGTGTCATGTTTTTCAAGTGCTCTGCGTGCATGCAATAGGGAAACAAACCGAAATGTAATTTATTATTTAAAGAAAATCCTGACCTTGGCCATTGGTCTGCTGTGCACGACTGTGCATTCATGAGACCGTATTAGTGCCACAGTTTACTCTGGATTGCTAAGGAAAAGCACACAGGTACACTGTTTTGATACATCAAGATTAGTAAAAAACACTACACAAACCACATATAACACACAGTATACATGTCATTTTTGTTTTTCTTCAAACCCTATCATACACCTCCAGAACACTTGGAATATATGGCACAAGTAGCATGGGATCATGGGCTTACTTATTCACTGCCAGTATATGGACAAGTTTGAGCCTTTTTTTATACATTTCCGAATGTTGTTTTTTTAATTGTCAGAAAAAGAAGGAAGCACATGACTTGTGGGAGTTGAAGGGATAGTTCACATTCAGTTGCTGTTCCCCATTGACTTCCATAGTATGGAGAAAAAAACACTATGCAAGTCTATGCAGTATGCAACTGCAGGTGAACTATTCCTTTAATGTTACTTTTCATGTTTCATTATTTTCACAATACATTGTATTCAATACCCAATATAGTTGTGTGTTGCAATACATTTTTTTTCATATATTGTGGCTTTTATATGAAATTACTAATAAATTTCATGTTTCGTTATATTCATTTATTGGAATTAGCAGTGTTTAGTTGCTCAAGAGGTCAAATGGCAGATACAAGCAGACCAGTGTTAGTGTAGTGGAAGAGGATTGCAGGATGGATTTACCCTCTGAAATAGAGCATGAAACAGCAGGTCTGAGCAGTTGCTGCAAAGTGATCAATGGACAACTGCCAAGCTTTTTATGCACCAGCAGACAATGGCTGTGTCACCTTTAACAGCAACAGAGACTTCCAGTGAAGGAAGAACTTTGCTGGAGGAGGAGGTGAGGATGACCTTGAGGTCTGATCTAGGGCTGAGATGTCAGAAGCGCAGACAAAATCTTGTCTGTGTTTGTAATGCTAGAGACCAAAGGCACAGACAGATCAAGGAGAATTAAATCTAGATTGGAAGCAAGGATGATACAGCTCCACTAGGAGTCACAATGTGTACTTTTCAGATCCGTATTCAATTTTAAGCCTTGTGAGAGTCACGCAAAATGTCTTCAGAAAGGATGTTTGACATGATGTAATATAGTATGTACTGCAGTCTATCTTATAATTCCCACCTTCAGTGAGATCTTAATAAAGTACAGGATAGGGTCAGTGTTTAGTTAAGAAATAAAAAAAATTGTTATCATTTACTCAAGTCCCCCCATATCGTTATGACTCTACTTTGTGTAACTGCAAAATTGTATTATTGCATTATTGAAAACACAACAAAACTATTAATTTAGATTAATTTGCAGACTGATTATCACAACTTCTCTAATAAATGTGCCAAGGAGAGCTAGAGTAATTTTTTGTGTGAATAACAACAGTCACACAGAGTTGACAAGTATGACTTCAGAAGACTTGGAAAACAGTACTCAAACCTAAATTGTTACTAAAAACCCATGTTATTATGATACTTTAGGGTGCTTTTGTATCCTTTCTGAAGATTTATCCTTGAAAGCATTATACCCCATTAATTAAAAATTGCATGCATAAAATGACCTGTACATTTTTTTTTTTTTTCTTCAAATTTCTGCTTTTGTGCTAAATGAAAAAAACAGGGTTTAGAGCTGCATGAGGGTTGAATGAATGTTTGAATGCATTTCTTAAATAATGGAGAAGTGGTCTGGGAAAGGGTCAGCTAAGCTAGCTGATTGACAAAGTAGTCAACATCCGCAGGACATTCAAAGTAGGTTATGAAGTCTTCAGCGGTCAGAGAGGATGGAAGAGGGTAACGGAGGCCCAGAGGGATGGAAAATGATTTGTTTGGGATGGATTTGCACATGTGGAATGATAGTAGTCTCTGCGCATTGTATGTTTCCTTCCACTTCTTCCCTGATCCATGCATTTTGTGGTGGTTTTCTGATTACAGCTTTTAGAGGTGTCAACAGAAGTAGTCTGAGGAAGTGATTGAAGCAGGTGAGAAGCCATAGAGGATTTCACTGAAGCTGTCTGTGGATGGGAGAGCGGAAGGTGTTAGACTGTAGGTGTGAGAATCAAGGGTAATCAGACAAATGAAAGGTATGAGAGTAAATGTGAGGGAGAAGCAGCTGATATAATATAGCTATGTTTCCATCGCCCTGTTTTAATGTGCATTTTTAGGGTATCACATCAGAAACGAGTGATGGAAACGGCAAATTTAGAAAAAAAATCCCTTCATTTGTAAAAAAGTTTTTATGCTCACTTGAGGTGTTTTTTGTCTTTGCGAAAAAGGATTAATGTGATTAATGGGAGATGGAAACGCATTTGTCGAATATATTCCTCCATGCGCATCAAGAAAGTCATGTGACTTTGTGCATAACCTGACTAACCAGCGGACCGATCTTGTTGCACAGGATCTGAAATGTTGTTATGGTCATTCTGAAATGCCAGAGAAAAATCTGTCATCAAAGTATTTCTGTATTATTGCCTCACAGAACTGTTACGCGACTGCGTTCCCGAACAGCAGGCATCCACGAAAGCAATGACTACATTCATTGTGCTTCGTCTGCTCACTCTTGAGGCACAAGTCATTTATTATATATGAAAATTATTATATTATTTTATTATTATATTATATAGTTTATCAGGAAGTGACGATTTTGTTCTCTTTGACTCGGATGGAAATGTTTTGTGTGACTTTTGTGCGCAAGTTAATTTGTAACTTTGTATGGAAACCTGGCTTATGAGGTTGGTTGCCAGCCATGTGTTTTTTTGGCAGACAAATGGATGTGAAAGATTAATGGTATAAGGAGATGTTGAAGTAAACTGGAGTACTGGAAGGTTTATAGATGTTGCCAAATAATAGAAGATCCCTGAAAATAATAGAAGCACACTGTCTTCATGAAAGGAGACTGCTTTGACCTTATTAAAGAGACATTCAGCAGGCATATCACCCTGTAGCCCAAGACTGGTTGCCCACTGAAGCTAAGCAGGGCTGAGCCTGGTCAGTACCTGGATGAAAGACCTCCTGGGAAAACTAGGTTGCTGCTGGAAGAGGTGTTAGTGAGGCCAGCAGGGGGTGCTCACCCTGTGGTCTGTGTGGGTCCTAACACCCCAGTAGAGTGACGGGGATACTGTACTGTAGAGGTCTTCACGGGTCCACTTGGATCCGAAAACCCGAGGTCCGACCCAAGACCCGAACGGGTTCGGGTCTAAAACGTCTACAAGTGCCTCGGACACGGGTCGGGTTCGGTATTAGCAGCCTCGGGTCTCGGGTAATTAAAATAAATGTGCTTTTCCCAAATGGACCCGATTAGACCCGAATTCTTTTAAACTTTCCCGGATGCGTAGCCTACTTTTGCATTCATGTTATGTTCATTTTTGAGAAACGCACGGAAAAAAGAAACATACGTTTGTAACCTCAGAAATCCATCTTATAGAAATGAGATCCATCAGGAAATCCACTTACTTCATTACGCTGCATGTCAATGCAAGGCTTTTCTTTTTTGTGTACAGAAGCCCTTCACCGGAGACGAGGTAAAAAACGTTGCAGACAAAACTAGCAAATCCATGATTTATTAACCTATCAATTTAATTTTTATGAAACCATCACGCTTATATTTCAAATCCACTGGTTTGCCTACAATTGAAAGCCAAAGTCAGAAATAACATGTATCCATCAGGCAGGCAAAAATATAAAGTAATAGGCTACTAAATAAGTAAATAAACTGAATGAAAGTAATAGAGTAGCGGCCAAATCAGTCAGCAGGACCCCTGGATTTTTCCGGACCGATGCAGGGCTGCAGGCTGTGCACTCGTCAATGCCGTTTACGTTCGGGTCCAGTCGGGTTCGAAAATAAATGCGGTCGGGACGGACTCGGGTCTAATTTCTTCGGGTCTGTCTCGGGTCAGGTTTATCTTTTTTTTATTTTTTTTATGCACGTCGGGTTCGGGTAGGAAATGATTCGGGTCGGGTATGGATTTTAGGACCCGAGAAGACCTCTACTATACTGTAAAAAGCTCCGTCCTTCGGATGAGGCGTTAAACCGAGGTCCTGACTCTCTGTGGTCATTAAAAATCCCAAGGTGTGACCTCTGCATCCTGGCCAAATTTGCCCACTGGCCTCTGACCATCATGGCCTCCTAATCACCCCCATATCTACTGATTGGCTTCATCACTCTGTCTCCTCTCCACCAATAAGCTGGTGTGTGGTGGGCGTTTTGGCACAATATGGCTGCCGTCGCATCATCCAGGTGGATGCTGCACACTGGTGGTGGTAGATCTCCCCCCCCCCCCTTCCATGAAAAGCGCTTTGAGTACCCAGAAAATATATTAAAATTAATTAAGAAATAAATATTCATTGTTTGATCCTTTATTGAGTATATATTGCACGTAGATGCTCCCATATACAGTGCCTTGCGAAAGTATTCATACCCCTTCATTTTTTTCACGTTTTGTTATGTTGTTGCCTAAAGTTAAGCTGCTTTAAATTAGTTTTTTTTTTCCAACATCAATCTACACTCCATACACCATATTGTCAAAGCAAAACAGAATTGTCACAACTTCGTAAATTAATAAAAAATAATAAAACTGAAATAAGTACATGGCATAAGTATTCATACCTTTAACTAAATATTTAGCTGAAGCACCTTTACAGCCTCAAGTCTTTTTTGTTTGATGTGACAAGCTTTGCTCATCAGCATTTGGCAATTATCTGCTATTCTTCTCCTCACCTCTTCACCTCGCAAGCTCTGTCAGGTTGGATGGGGGCAGACACACATTTTCAGGTTTCTCCAGAAATATTTGATTGGGTTCAAGCTCAGGCTCTGGCTGGGCCACTCAAAGACATTCACAGAGTTGTCTTTAAGCCACTCTTGCTGTGTGTGTAGGTCCATTGTCCTGTTGGAAGGTAAACCTTCTGCCCAGTCTGAGGTTCTGAATGCTCTGGACTGGGTTTTCATTAAGGCTATCTCAATATTTTGGTGCATTGAGCTTTTCTTCTACTCTGACGTTTCACTCAGTCCTACAGCACTCTTTACTTTTGGGATGGTACTCTGCATGTGATGAGCAGTGCCTGGTTTCCTTCAAACAGGATGCTTGGAATAGAGGTTCATCAGACCAGAGAATATTATTTCTCACAGTCTGAGGGTCCTTTAGTTGCTTTTTTTGCAAATTTTAAGTGTGTCTACACTGAAGAGATGATTGAGTCTTGCCACACTGCCATAAAGCCCAGATTGATGGAGTGTTGCAGTGATGTTTGTCCTTCTGTAGATTTCTTTACATCTCTACATATGATCATGGAGCTCAACTAGAGTGACCATTAGGTTCTTGGTCACCACTCTAACCAAAGCCCTTCTCCATCAATTGCTCAGTTTGGCCAGGAGGCCAGCTCTAGGACGAGTCCTGGTTGTTTCAAACGTCTTCCATTAAGGGTAACAGAGACTACATGCTTCTGTGACCCTTCAGTGAACCAGATTTTTTTTTCTGAACTCTTCCCCAGATGTGTGGCTTGACGCAAACCTGTTTCTGAGCTTTGCAGGCAGTTCTTTTGACCTCAGGGCTTGGTTTTTGCTCTAATATGCATTATCAGCTGTTAGACCTTTTATTAAGATGTGTGTGCCTTTCCAAATCATGCCCATTCAATTGAATTTGCCACAGGTTAACTTCACTCTATGTGTAGTAACATCTACAAGCAATATGAATGCTCCTGAGCTAAACTTCAACTGTCCCAGATAAGGGTATGAATACTTGCGCAATGGAATCATTTAAGTTTTTTTTATATTTAATAACTTTTCGAAGATGTTAAAAACCTGTTTTTTGCTTTAACATTATGGTGAATGGAGTATAGATTGATGTGGAAAAAAGTAATTTAAAGCAGTTTAGCATAAGGCAGCAACATAACAAAACATGAAAAAATGAAGGGGTATGAATACTTTCACAAGGCACTGTAAATGTGAATGTATGTACACACATATATACACACATATATACACACATTCACTGAATGAGTTACAGCAGATTTCTAATTCCCAGCATGCTTTGCTTCTGACTGTTAAAGGAGAGTAAAAATGTTAAAAGTAAGTGTTATTTCATGTGTTTTTGCTCAATATTAATATAGGGGGAGATCTGTTAGTGTTTAATGTTGTATTATATTGAAATGTAAAAGGTTTTCTGGTATGTGTAAGTTTGTGGGGTTACCATTGTGCAGAAGAGTAGAGCCTGTGGTCAGGATGATGATTGGCCGAACACCATTATATTATATGTTACTTTATTTAAAAAGTAATGGCTGTGCAATTTTCAGCACAGTGATAGTCTGTTCACTAAGTGTTTAGTATGAGCAGATGTGCTTATGCTATTGTAAACTAGCTATATTTTAAAAATATGAAACATATATCATAAATGATAAATACAAGAAATATATAGCCTATTTCCATATATGAGTGTATATACTGCATGAGTAAATATATGTTTAATATATTTTACACATGCAGTACCATATCTTATCTATATATTATAAAGTGTATTACTGAATATACAATTACATATATTAGGATATATAAGTAAATATATTGTCACATATTTTTCAATATATGAAAAGCGGCAATTCCTTATGTATTATTATATATTTACACAATATATTATTCTGTATAATTTCTATAATTTGCGTAAGGGATAACAGGAATAAATTACATTTTAAAATATATTAAAATAGAAAACAGTTATTTTAAATTGTAATAATATTTCACAATGTTACTGTTTTTACTGTGTTTTTGATCAAATTAATGCAGTCTTGGTGAGAACAAGATACTTTTTTCAAAAACAATTAAAAAATTTCACCAAACGGTAAATATAATGTTTTTTTATTTTATTTTATTTAGATGATGGACTACCATCATTAACAACTCATTTACTCAATCACTTAATTATCACTCTCTAATTCTGTTTTACAATTGCTCATTTATTTTCCCAATAAATTTATCACTATTTACTACTACCTCACTCACCTCCTTGTTTTATAAATGTTTTTTCATATTGTTCTTGTCAGAGCTAAATGATGACTGGAGCGTTCAGTCTCACAGTTCAGTGAATACTTCAAAAAGGAAGACCTCACGGATGAAGGAGAGTCCAGTGAGAGGGAAAGAGAGAGACATCAGTCCAGGTGAGGGGGCATGAACTCTACTCTGTGACCTTTCCAGCTTTTTTGTCTTTCCAATTAATAATTTTGGAGCTAAAATCTCCTTAGTCATGTTAAAGTAATTGTAATGCATGGCCTGGAGTGGCTTATTGCTTCATTTAGATGTTAAATAAACAATTAAATGTATTACCGGCTATTTTACAGCTTAGAACCAGACACATTGTCAGGATTGTCAGGACAATTCTAGGTAAAGACCAGAGCACAAAAAACTAATGAAAGAAACTAATGAGCTAGATCACATTAGTTCTATAAGTTATTTAATAATATTAAGCTTATCTGTGTCTAATTTTGTTTATGCTGCTTAATTTCATGAAAATATAGGATCAGACAGAGTATGTATTTTAATCTGTGGTAATGTGATAAGGCTGATATTAAGATCAGCCAGACTAATAGAATGAATATATTGAGGAATCTCAACAGACTATACAGCGCCAGACTCATAAATGTGTATTAGGACTAAACAGATGGTCATAAACACGTTGTACTGTTTTACATCAAATTGAATTAATATAGTCCATCTTAAAAAGAAAATCAGTCTGCTTAGGAAATTACCTTCATGTCAAACCTTTACATAATCTTGGCTTCTCCTTCATTTCTCTTCTGTCACATTTTCATTTGTTTGTTTCCTGCTGTTTTCTATAAATGCAATCCTTCTCTGCTGTCCTGTCTTTGCATTTTGTGCTCTTGTTGGTGGTCTGTTATGTGGTGCTGTTGCTGTTTTCTGTTTTGTTATATACTGTTAAAAATTCTGTTTTCATATTCATGTGTAATATATTTGCTTTTCTGTTCTGTGGTTTTTATTCTGTTTTTGGCTGTGCTGTGTTTTGCCCTGCCCTGTGTGCTGTGTGTGTGCTGTGTGGTGCAGAGGCCAGTGAAGTGTTGCGCAGTACACTAGATGTGCAGCAAGCACTTTTAAAGGAGCTGAGGGAGCAGACTCGAATTCTGGCCCAGGAGAAAGAGACGCTGGAGAAGAGATGTTTACAACAGAGTCAGCACATAGAGCATCTCCGGCAGGAGCTCTGCCACTCTCACACAGAGAGAGGAAACTCCACAGGTGCCTCCTCACTCGCTGCTATACATCCCACACTGCTAACAGAGCCTATCCAACATTAAAGGGATCGTCTCCCCAAAAATGAAGATTATGTCATCATTTACTCACTCTCATATTGCTTTGTATCCATATGACTTTCTCTCTTCTGCGGGAGGTGAATTTTTGAAGAATATTTGGGCCACTTTTTCATTATAATGTAATAAAATGAATGAAGACTGGGGCCCTAAAATCACAGTTTTTGTAAGACCTCAGAAGACTTTGGATTATACTTGTATGGACTATTTTAATTATGCTTTTATAAAATTTGAATGGTAGTTTTGTGTCCTTTTGGAAGCTTGAATGCTCCAGTCGAAGACTGACTTGAACAGTCTTCATAAATGGTCCTTTTTAAGGGGAAAAAATACATAAAGGTTTTGAAATAGCATGAGGAGGAGTAAACAATGACAGAATTTTCATTTTTGGGTGACCTATGCCTTTAAGCAACGCGCTGTGGAACAAAATCTACATTTCAAATAGGCATACTTCATTTCAAGCAGTGTTTTGCACAGTAATTTTTGACAACTGAGCTGTAGTCAATTAAACAACCCATTTTAATGAGACTTGTGCTTTTTCATACTCAGTGGCCTCTTTATCAGGTACAACATTCTAATTCTGGGTAGGATCTCTAGAACAGCAGTTTTTATGGTTCCCATATGATAGCATTACACAGGTGCATATTCAGGCATATTTTACAGCATTTTTTTGTGAATAGTGTCTGGAAACTGTTGTGCACAAAAATCAAGTCAGCAGTTTCTGAGATACTGAATCCACTCCAGCAGTGACCAACAATCATTCCGCAGTCAAATTCACTTAGATCACATTTCTTCCCTGATCTGTGATTGGGTTTGAACAAACACTGAAACTTTAAAAAAAGCCTGCATGTTGTGATTGCTGATAAGTTATTTGCATTAACCAACAGGTGTACACATGTACCTAATAAAGTAGCAACTTATACTACAGGCATTTTATGTCTCAGGGTTGAAGTTTTTTCTTTTTTTTTTATATGAAGGTCACATCTTTAAAACTGTTTAGCATCGCTTCATTATTAATTTGACATTTTTTCGAAATACCTTTTATACTTGTATTTTATTATTTTACCGATGTCCCAAACTCAAACTTTTTATGTTAAAATATGAAAAAACATAAAAAATGATTAATATGGCATCCTGAAGAAGGCCTTCCTCTAAACGTGAGTGCATTCATGGGTCTATTATAAGTCAGCTGCTTGAATGTTTTTTTTGTTGTTTTTTTACAATTTTCATGCTGCATCCTAATGCTCCCAATTTTAATGTTTGCACAGCTGTCTTTCAGTTGTGGCATCATTCCCATCACAACTGAAAATGTATCCCTTGGTAACATTTTTCCCCAAAATAGTCTACCTGGTTACCAAGGAGATAACAGTGTCAGTGAAGAGATGATTTATGAGACATGTGATGTGTGTAGAAATTAAAATAAAGCAAAATAAAATCAGGAGAAATATTACTTCTGAACATATGTAAAATAATAATAATATTCATAATAATTATTAAAAAAAACTAATATTGTGGCTAATGAAATTAGTCTTAAGGCAAATTAGTCTTAGGATATCATTTCCAACTCCAAATAACCAACTCCAAATAAATGGTGATTTTGAGATGTGCCAGAAATGATGCTTGATCATGGCTGTTCAGGTGAGGAAAAACTAATTGAAAGAATTATCCCATGATACATGTACATACATTTGTAAAAGTCTAGAAGACCCAAAGTGCCCATAGTAGAAGAAACACCCATATATGTATATATTTCTGGGTGGGAGGTCTTGCCTAAGGGTTTTTATTTATTTTTTGCTGGATTAGTTGTGTGTGGTTTTGCATAAATCAGCTCTGATCTAACTATGTGCAGTTGTGTGTGTATAGGTGAGAGCTCTGAGTTACAGAATCTGAGGCAGCAGGCTCAAGAGCTGGTGGATGAGAACGATGGGCTGAAGATGACAGTTCACCGTCTCAATGTGGAGCTCAGCAGATACCAAGCCAGATTCCGACCACTCACCAAGGACGAGGTAAAATAGCCCACTGTACACCATTTTCAGAGACAGGTTTGAAAGCATTTTAAAGACAGGTCTATAGGCTCAAACCCAGCACTACATTAAAAGAGTCAGGAGTTTTGAAATGTTATACTTTTCGAAAAGTTACAGTGAACATTCCCTCCCCTCAACTATACATAAATATCAATGTATATGTAATGGATGGAGAATCTGAATTTTCTATCTTTGCGTAAGTTCTCAGAGTTACTCTGTATGAAGCGGAGAGAGCTATGATTCTACAATGCTCTTTTAAATGCTTGCAAAACAATATGTGTGGAAAGAAACATGCCACACAGACTTTAATTAAAATTCTGGAGATGTTTCTCTGAAATGATAAATGTTTGAGTTCATGTACGGGACATTATATCTGGAGTCTCGCTTGCCTTATCCTCTGTTTTGATGCGAGAGATCGGTGCTCTGTGATAACTGAAGTTAATTGCTGCATATCTGCATAGACTGATTCTGGAGGGCCGCTGGAACTTATAGCTCCATTTTCTTCATAACTGATGAAAAAGGAATCGGCTCTCAGAATTTTAGTAGTATCTGACACTGTCTCCTTTCAGTCTTGCAGAGTGTGATTAGCTGACACCACAGTAATGATATGCAGCACTTCCTTTCATCTCCCACTTCCTGTTTAATGCAGAGATGATAGTTTGCAGGGTATTATAATTTCAAAGGAGCATTAACCAGCGAGAGGTTGAGATCAGATCTGTGTGTGCGCGCGTGGAATCAGAGATTGTTTCTGCTTTGCTTGTGCCTTATTGTTAATGTCTTATGAACGCATTGATCTTCTGTCGCCTCTGAGATGGTGGGCAGCTGAGACGCATCCAAAAACTATGTAGACCTTTATTTAACCGTATCACTATTAGCGCTTTGGTGACAATGTTATTTAAATATGCTGGGATTTGCATGTAGGAGCATAATATTGGAAAGATTGCCTTTATGCAGTGAATAATAAGTGGAAAGCACTCAGAGGAATTGCATAACTGAGCTTCTTTAAGAAAGCCTCAGAAGAGTTTGACAGCCCGAAATCACCGTGACCTCTTTGTCGTCCATCTTTGAAGGATCAAAGATCTCAGATTTGTCCCGCTGGTGTCGTTTTATTAAGGAGGAAGGACCGGATTAAGCTTATTTCATATTGATGAGGGCTGTCTGAACTTTGAGCCTGTCTGGCTCACTGGTTCACTGAGAGAATGGCTCTACTGATTGCACAGATACTTCAGTGTAATATATTAATCTGCTTTTCATTCATATGTACAGTATTCGGATGCCTGACATCCTCCTCAATTAAAGATGAGCTTAGGGCTAACAGTCCCTAACCACAATGAATTAGAGATCTGCTGATCACAGAATTGAAGCTCTTTCTTAAATATTCCAATTCCCATTTTCACCTCTCAGGAGGTTTCGGTTAATATTTTAAATTTAAAAAATGATCTTATCAGTTCTGTTCATTTTGTGTGATTGAACATTAAACTGTCCTCGACTCTTGAACTCTGGTTGTTAAAAGACTGACTTAAATTTGAGCACTGGTGTGTGGTTGGGCAGATGTGAGCAGATGGGGAGAGAGGAGACAATCGGCAGGCTAAATATACTCTGTCACTTTAGTTTCAGGTCAGTAGCCTGGATCCCACTCTCTCTTCTGCTCTTTCTCTCCCGCTGCCCCTCCTTCCATCTCAGCAGGAATTAAATTTAAGGAAATTTGGTCAGTTGTCACATGGGCTTTAGTTAAAGAAGACACAGACACATGCTACACTTCTGAAACTAGGCTCTCTCTGTCTCCTTCTCACTCCATCCACCAGCCTTTGCTTTTTACAGTACTGTTGATTGCTTCCCTTTCTAGCCTTAAGTGGATCAGTGTAACGCTGAATGTGTCTGAACACTCTGTTGAGGGAGCGGGCCACAGGAAGCGTGTACTGGAGGGCTGCTGGAGTGATTAGGGCAGTGGCTGGCAACACTGCTGCAATGTGATTGAGTCATTAAGTCTGGGAACTCTCAGCAGTGTTACTTTTACTCTAATTAGAGATAAAAAAGTACATTGCACACAGGATCACACAGCACTTTGCAAATAAAATTATTTTAGGATAAGTAGCATTTTAAAAAATGTATAAAGTATGACTTTTTTCTAATGAATTTAAAGTTTCATTGTAACAAAGTTTAATATAAAAAGTTTAATCTACAGTGCCCTCCACTAATATTGGCACCCTTGATAAATATGAGCAAAGGCGGCTGTGAAAATAAATCTGCATTGTTTATCCTTTTGCTCTTTCACTCAAAAAATTCACAAAATTCCAACCTATTATTGAAGTAAAACAATTGAAAGTGGGGAGAAAATCTCATTGTGAAATAACTGTTTTCTCCAATGAATGTTGGCCACAATTATTGGCACCCCTAGAAATTCTTATGAGTAAAATATCTCTGAAGTATATTCCCATTCATATTTAAATTTTTTAGCACACCAGGGTGACTAGGAGCATGAAATTGTCCAGCCATGACTTTCTGTTCCACAGGATTATAAATATGAGGAACACAAAGGCCAAATTCCCTTAATCATCCATCACAATGAGAAAAAACAAAAAATATATTTCTGATGTGAAGAACAAGATTGTTGAGCTTCACAAAATAGAAAGTGGTTGTAAGAAAAGAGTTAAAACATTGAAAATCCCCATTTCCACCATCAGGGTAATAATTAAGAGGTTCCAATCAACTAAAGATGTTAAAAATCTGCCTGAAAGAGGACTTGTGTCTATATCGTCCTAATGCACGGTGAGGAGGAGAGTTTGAGTGGCCAAAGACTCTCCAAGGATCACAGCTGGAGAATTGCAGAGATTAGTTGAGTCTTGGGGTCAGAAACCTAAAAAAAAAACAAAAAAAAAACATCCCCTATATCACAACATGTTGTTCGGGAGGGTTTCAAGAAAAATTGTCCTCACTCATCCAAAAACAAACTCCAGCAAATTCAGTTGTCAGACACGACTGGAACTTCAAATGGCACTGGCTTCTATTTTCAGATGAAACTGAAAAAAGAGCTTTTTGGCAGCAAACCCACCAGATGAGTTTAGTACAAACAGGGATAAAAAAGTACCCCATGTCCACGGTTAAATATACTGCTGTATCTTTAATGTTGTGGGCCTGTTTTTCTGCCAGAGGTCCTGACATCTTGTTCAGATGCATGGCATATGGATCTATGAAATACAACAGATAAAAAATCAAAACCTGATGCCTCTGTTAGAAACTTATAATGGGCCGCGTTTGGATTTCCACCAGGACAACAATCCAAAACAAACATCAAAATAAACACAAAAATGGGTCACTGAGAAAAATGAATATTTTACCATGGCTGTCTCTGTCCTCTGACCTAACCCTGAGAAGATGAGTGAGGTGAACTGAAGAGAAGCAGCACCGTCATGGAGCTTGAACTGAAGGATCTGGAGAGATTCTGTATGAAGAAAATGGTCTCTGATCTCTTATCAGGTTTCTCCAACTCTTCAGGCATTATAGGAGAAAACTAAGCTGTTGTGCTGGGAAAATGATGTTGCAATAATTGGGTGCCAATAATTGTGGCCAAATGAAATAGTGAAAGCCATTATTTCACAATGAGATCCCCCGCCCCACTTTCAATTGTTTTACTTCATATAGGTTGGAATTTTGTGAATTTTTTGAGTAAAAGATAAAAAGGATAAACAATGCAGATTTATTTTCACAGCTGCCTTTGCTCATATTTACCAAGGGTGCCAATATTAGTGGAGGACACTGTATACCTGCTATGAAATTGTTCATGTATTATGCTTTTGTAACAGTATGTATTAGCAAATTGAAACTAGCCCACTGCATCATTATTCACGCAATTATAGATTTAGAAAATATTCCAACCAAGCATTGGGATTGCAAACCCACAGGCAGCCTTTTAAAAAAACTCTCTCTAAAATATTTTTCCTTTTCTGAAATCCAATACATAATGTTCAGACCACAACTTAATCCATTCCATGAAAACAACATTGGACCTAACACATGAGGAAAGCTGTCTCATAAGAGCATGTTAACGTACATTTAATTTAACATGTAAAAATGCAAAAAAAGAAATCCATTATATTACTAAGCATATTCAGTAAAAAAATCTGTCTTATAAACTCACAATGGCAGCTTGTCCTAAAGCAACCTCTGAGCTACATCAGCTTTGAGCTGTGTGTGTGTGTGTGTGTGTGTGTGTGTGTGTGTGTGTGTGTGTGTGTCTGTCCTGAGGGGGCCATTGGCTCATGTCACTTGTGAGTTCTGAATTGCCCTCTTGCATCAGTGTCCGAAAGAGGCTCATCTCTCATTGCCTTTAAAGCATATATCCACACACCCACTAAAACACGCTCTCACACTGCTGTCAGAATCAATCCGTTCATGTCACAGATTTTCAATCCAATATTACTGCTAATCACAGTGACCACATACTGCACGGCTCCTTTTGGTACATTCCCTTCAACTTTACTCTAAAGAGTTGTTCCCACAGAATACATTTTTGTGTTCGTCTGTGCTTCTCTTCCACTGTTTTTCTGTTAAATGTGCTAGATTGACTTGTGCTTGTATCTTGCATATTTTGTGTATTTTTTTTTTCATTTCACTGCCCTGCGGACTGTGAGAATTTTACACGAGTCTGTCTCATCCCTTTTTCAACTGTCTGTCTAAGAACTGGCACTGTTCTGTAATTATGTTTCAGTGTAATTACAGTACTTTTACTTATTTTTTCACATCACAATATCTATATAGGATAAAGGGTGTGAGATAATATGTAGTCTCAAATGCATTTCTTGTCCTAAATTTCCCAGAATGCTCAGATTAAAGGCCTGCCAGTGAAAGGACCTGCGCCTCCTTGGCTGGTATGTGAATTTATGATATTCTTTAGCTTTCATTGCATGTTTGTTCCATTTAGGCTAAGTGTCACATTTCCATACTGTCTCTTCCTAATTATTCTTATTGGTTACTTATCCTAAGATGATGCATTCACAGTGTTGTTATGAGAAAATCTCATTAATTAAAGTGAAAATTATCGTTTCTTACTATGTGCTAATGTGTATTATTTAACAAAGGCAGTGATGTCCTACTCTTGTCAGATTATTTCACAGCTGCTTGTTGTTGGACAGAAGAGAAATGCAGAAAATATTTTATTTGTTTTTGTTTAATGCTATGGTTGTACTCTAAATTGCCTGTAGCTGGATATGAAATATTTATCACCCCTGCTGCTGGCCTATGAGGACCATCTGAATGCCAAAGACAAACTCCTCAAGTCTTGTGAGGTGAGTTTGTTTGTGCCTGTGTGAGAAGGGGAACGTTTGAGTCAGTTTACTCTTATTACACATTTTTGTGTTTTGTGTTTGTGCAAGAGTTTTTTTTGGGGTGTATTAAATAGCAATGGCTGCTTTGATCTGTTACATTTGTTTTGGGAGTTTAGAAAAATCTGATATTGGAAAGGTAGAAATATATCACTTTAATGTGATCGATTTTTATTGGACATAATGTATAAACTCATTTGGTGTATAATTTATATTGAGCAGCTTCTCGAATGCTGTATTGTGTATTGTATTAATATGCACAGTACCAATGAGAGATTAAAATGAGAATATAAGAATGAAGTTCATGCAGAGAAAGATGATTTTTGCCACACTAATCATAGGATATATGTAATAATCTCTCTCTAATAGTCTGGTTTTCTTTATTTGAGTGTCTCTCTGTCTCGCTCGCTCTATCTCTATCACACACATTTCTCATTTTCACTTGATCTCTGTCTCTCTCTCTTTCTAACACACTTGCAGTGCAGCCAACACTCCCACCAGGCTTACCTGCCTTGAATTTAAAGATCTTTCCATTCAGAGTCACGTATTATGTTTTAAAGGGACAGACAATTGTTTTTACCATCCTCTCTCTTTAGTCAAGTCTTGAATAATCACAAATAGGTAAGTATGATAAGTATGTCAAAGAAAATTCACAAAAAAAAAACACAATGCAACTTATACTTTAAAAATGTCCCAGATTCTTCTGGAAATTTCTGAAAGATAAGATTAAAGAGATTCATTCCTGTGTCAAGGTGTTATTTTGAGAGCTTGCTAAACATTGGAGAGAGCTGAGGTGACTTTTTCACTTTCAGATGATCTCTGGCTGAGATGAATGCATTTACAAATGCACCAGAGGATGTTCATGCATACCAATAACCTTACTTTAAGTAAGGTTACTTAAAGTATAAAGTATAAGGTATTTTAGCAGTTTGTGGTGTTTTTTCCATGGCAAAATAAACACAGACTATGTCTCTTCTGACAGGAAGAACTACAGAGTCTGAGAGCACGTGCAGAGGAGGTCATTCAGGAAAATGAGAAACTTCATGCTCAGGTCAACAAAAGCAGCACTGTTAGCAACAAAGAATGGTGAGTATGAGTGTGATTCTGTGTAATGTAAAAGTGTATGCATTTTTGTGTGCCTGGAAAGAAATCACAGTGGACTTTCACAGAAATTAGGGGAAAAACATGAAAAGGAAAACTGTCCAGGGGGATTGTGATAGTCCTGAGGGTGATAACAAAAACACGTCATCTTGTCCTTGAGGCATGCCTCACTCTGCTAACCATGCTCTTATCACAGGATTAATAGCCTGTTTGGTTATGGCTGACGGTCACGGGGCTGAAGTTATGAGTATAAAGTGAGGATGTTTCGATACAAACCGACTAAGAATATATGTCATTTTCACTGTTCAAAACAAAGAAAAAAAATGCCAGATCTGTACTATTTTCCTTTAACGGCTCTTGCAGATGCACTCTGTTATTACCAGAATTGTTCAGTTGTGTTCAATTGTATTGTAGTCGTTTAGGTTTCCTCTCTCTTATTTAATGTTAAAGTCATGAAATAATCTGACATAGTCATCTGTTTTCTAAATATATGTTAGTGATCATATTGTAAACAATTCATCCATACATATGTTTTTTTTTTACCTTGTAATGTTTAATCAAATTCATAAGTCAATTTTCTGGTGAAATGACAGACTTCTCTTTAGTTACTTGTGCTGGACTTCTGTATACATTTAGTCTGCTTAAACTTTAATCATTTTGTCTGCTTAAACTAGACTTCAGGCTTGCATTCAGATCTGCCCCTTCATTGAATCAACAACTGATGGATAGAACCAAACCCGCTCTACAATTTTTTTTTGATTTTTGATAATCTGTTTTCTAATGTCTTCTTCAGGTTGTTATGGGCTGTTTTTAAACCATGTTGCATTTCTGAGTTGCCATGGGAGCAGTGTTTGCATCAGCACGTCACACATACAGTAAAATTTCAGCTTGATACAAATACAAAATGTGTGTCTGTAAATGTGAATGTGAAGAGCAGTCTTTTCTGCATTAATGAGAATGTCAATATGAACACAAAAAGAAAACTCTTGCTTTACAGCACCGCACAACTCTCTCAGAAATACTTTTTCCCTTTCTCTGAATTTCTTAATTTAAACCTGTCATTGAGCTGAACTGTGTGTGTGTGTTTTAACCCAAAGCTTATAATTCAGGAAGGTAGTTTGTGTTAACTGGAATTCATTTGTATGTCCTAGAGAGATTATAGCTTCTGTCTTTGCATTAATTGCCAACTGTTCACAGTCAGCCCATCTTCTTCATCAGTGAAAGAATTCTCATCCCTCTTGCCAGCCTCACTGTTCACTCAAACACTCACAGTGTGTGTTTGTGTGTGTGTGTGTGTGTGTGTGTGTGTGTGTGTGTGTGTAGGAGGCACCTGCAGGAGCAGGCTCGTTTGGTGCTGGAGGAGAATCAAGTATTGATAGAGCAGTTGGAATTACAGCATGCCAAAGCTAAAGAAGCCCACAGCAAACATACACAGGAGGGTATGGTACACACAATCACACCTCATACTTCTTAATGCTCTTGATTTTTTTTTCAGTTTTTTTTTTTCTTGCCTCCTATGAGCCATACAAAACGTTTAGTCTGGCTTTGAGTAGTCTCAGCCTCAGACGTCACGCCCACGGACCGTTGGCTAAACGTCTGATGCATATGGCACACTTTTCTGGAAACACTTCAGGAATGTCGAAGTCGTCATATGACTGGTTGAATTAAACCGGATTTCCGGGAGACGCGAGTGTTGCGTTTATTTTCGGTCCGCCGGGAAACAAAGATGCCGTGGAGCCAAACCCCCTCATGAAAGAAGAAAGCCGTCGTGTTTACAAATGTGACGACGACGCTTATCAGGGTCAACTAAACGCTGGATTTTCATAAGTATGTGAAATATTTAAAGTTCGCAGCATAGAATCTTTAAAATACATCCTAGAGTTTCACACACCAGTTTGTTATTGTGACGACATTTCCACGCACCGAAACGTGACGCTGAACGAAACAAACTGTGATTGGTTGTTTGACATGTCGGTCAAACGGCCTCATGGGCCTCATGGCCTTGGCCAATGAAAGCGGACATCTATTCCAGACATTCAGCCGTCAGTCTGAGGTCTGGCTACGCGAGACTAGGAGACTTTGAGTGGTGTAGTCTGACAGCAGATGTAGTCTCTCAACTGATAGCAGTTGCTAATCAAGACAGCTTTAGATAAATGCTGTGGATTTCAGAAACAGACACTACTATGATATTTGTTTTATGAAAAGAAAATATTTTGTTGCTAAAGTTTGCTTTTTTGTAGCTCAAGAGACATAACGTATCTTAATTTTACTATCAGTTTAAACATGAAAATTAATGGTCTTTTAAGCTTTTTGTTGGTCTATTTCCCCTGAAATGTGTAAATGCATAAAAAATGCTGTTTGTTTGAGCTTTTTAGCCAGCCCAGAAAAGCAACAACGTGTCAACCAATGGATTGAGTTTGAGGAGGAACTAAAGATCTGTTCACATCAAGAACAATAACTATAATATCTATATTAGTGTTGACACCAACAGACGATGACGTTTGCTGTCAACATAACTCTGAGCATTTAGAGTCAGATGAATTTTGATTGACTGTCAATGTATGTATCACTCATCAGCAAATGGGGCAACAGGAAGACTTAGAAGTATTTAAATTATTAATTAATATATTCAAATAACACAGCTCACTAATATTAAAATGCTAAAAAAAGATACATAAAATCAAGATCATTTATATTTTTTCTAAATAACTTTTGTTTTAATTGAAGAACATGTAGTGCTGGAATAGTACATAACAACTTGGACTCACACTAAGGAAAAGAATTGCTTGAGATATTTAGATCTCATCTTTCTTAAAGATGGTTAATCTTAATCTCCTGACTTCCTATACATGTACTATATCTTCTACCTGTACAGTATCTGTTCAGCATGTTCCTTAATGTTTGCATTCAGCATATACTGCATGCTTGTTATTCATATAGTTATGAATATAAAACACCTCTTTATTTGTGTGTAGTGTGTAAAGTGTCCAAACAGCTGATGTTGTTGGAGTCAGAGAAAGAGGCTCTGGAGAAAGAGCTAGAGGTGGAGCGTAAAGAGCACCATGCCCTGAAGACAGAGTTTCAGAGAGTGCGCTTGGCTCTAGAACACTCTCTGAGCTTGGCTGAACACAATGCTGTGACTGACAAACTCAAGAGGTACCAAATTTGCATTCCATGCTAATGGAATAGAAATTTAGAATTTTGAGAGGTTTTTGAGTTTTCTTAGTAAAAAGTAAAGAAACTTTTTCACTTCTTTATTGATTAGTCTAAGTCTGGAAGGCAGAAGTAAAAAAAAGACAATAAAGAACAGAGGGTTTGCAGCGAGAGGATTTCTATGAGCATTAAGTGAGGGAAGGTAGTGTGGAATATTTTACTTCAGTTACTCCAGAATATATATTTAAAAAAAAAAAAAAAATGTAGGATGTCTCATTAATTTTGGAACTAACTAGTGCTGTCAAACAATTAATCGCATCCAAAATTAAAGTTTTTGTTTACATAAAATATGTATGTGTTTATTTATTATGTGTATATATAAATACACACACATACAGTATATATTTTGAAAATATTTACATTTATATATTTATATTATTATATTTTATTTTATATATAAATATATTTAATATATAAACATAACATATTTTTCTTAAATATATACATGCATCTGTTTGTATTTATATATACATAATAAATATACACAGTACACACTCATATTTTATGTAAACAAAAACTTATATTTTTGATGCGATTAATCGTTTGACAGCACTAGAACTAACTTAGAGAAATATGAAGGGTGAGAGAAATTGCTTTTTTTCCATTTTATATTTTACCTGACAGTGTGAATTGTGAAAGAAACAGCCTACACATTCTTACCCTACACGCTTTCTGTGTGAGTGAGGTGACAAATTAAAATATAGAATAAATGAAAAAAACACATATGTACTCATCATACACAAGGACACTAACTCATTCACACACACATACTCAAACATACGGACACTTTATGTTGCTTTAGACACACAAAATTCATCTTTAACTGAACACGTTTGTAGGTGTCATTTATTCCAAGATGCCATATCAGACAACACAACATAAACAAAGATTACTGAAAGCATTTTGGAATAGCAATGCTGTTTACTCCATTTGTAAAGTTGAATGCTTTAACCTTGATTTCTTCTTTCTGTGAGCCTTTAACTCAGTCGCGCATGTGTTTTTATTTTAGACAGCTGCAGGATCATGAGAGGGTGAAGAATAGTGAGGTTGAGGAGCTGTTGGCTCGTGTGAGTGCGCTGGAGGCGAAGAGAAAGACTCTGCTACTGGACAAAACCAACCTTAACACAAACATCAAGCACATGGAAACAGAGCTCCAGCTTTCACAGCAAGCTAACAGGTGCGCACATATAAGCACATATGAACACACACACACGCAAACTAGGGCTGGGCGATATGTCTCATGCGATTCTCATGCGCATCTCGTCAGTAAAGCCGGTTCTTTGATTAGCGGTAAATCTCCATCACCTGTTTTCAGATGGAGCGGCATTTAGTACACGCAGCCGTAGTTCGCTGACAAGCCACGCAAAATCGCGTTCATAATCGCTGATAAATCGCATTCGATTATGAACACGATTTTGCGTGGCTTGTCAGCGAACTACGGCTCCGTGTATTAAATGCCGCTCCATCTGAAAACAGGTGATGGAGATTTACCGCTAATCAAAGAACCGGCTTTTCTGACGAGATGCGCATGAGAATCGCATGAGATATATCACCCAGCCCTAACGCAAACATACAGAATACACTTTTAATGTGCAGATTTCTTTCTTTTGTTTCTGCCTTTCTCACTTTCTCCCTGGTGTGTATGGAAGTGAGTCATTTTTGCAATGTTCTCAAAGCCCTGTGTGCTGAGTTGGGGCCAGACTGTTTATTCTGGCTAATGTAGGATGGATGGGTTAAGATCAACTAACAATGATTTGATACCAAAGCTCTGCATTTGAAATAAGATGCACTTTCTGGCTTTTGTCAATCTGGGTGAAGAAAACTGCTGAGGAAAATATAGTGAAACATGACTTTTAGCAGACTCTATAAAGTGTCAATATTGAGGTTTGATGTTTCTGACTGCAAGAGCATGTTTAGCTGGGAGGAGGCAGATCAGGATGAGTAATAGGCCACAGAAGCTGAGACAGATTATTTTGGCCAGAGGGCTGCAGAAACAGAAGGAGAACAGACAGGAAGTGTAATAGCAGCCGCTGCATTAGAGGAGAGATGAGAATGAAACTCTAAATCAAGAAAACAACCAATACCAGTTCTCTGATTCAGGGGAACTGCTTGCTGAAAGATTTAGGCCACTCAGTTGGTGGCTAGAATTAGGATTACATTTAAATGGCAGACATTAATGAGAGACCTTGTAGGGAAAAGGATGAGCTTTTTTTAATCAAGAGAAGAGTAAAACGTTAATATGTGAAACATTTTTAAAATTTAAAGTAGCTTTATTCTATTTTAATATATTTCAAACATAATTTTATTCTTGTGATGGCAAAGCTGAATTGTCAGCAGGCATTGTTTCTGTCCTCAGTGTCACATAATTCTTCAGAATTCATATTAATATGCTGATTTACTGCTTAATAATCATTTCTTATTATTATCAATGTTGAAAATGGATGTGTTGTTTAATATTTTTGTGGAAACAGTGATGGATTTTCTCATGATTTTTTATGAATATAAAGGAAAAAACAGCATTTATTTGAAATAGGAATGTATTTACTATAAATTTGTATGTTTTATCGCATGTATATGTTTGTATATGTATTTGTGTGTGTACTGTGCATATATAGTTATATGTGTATATATGGCTATAGTTTTAATGACAGCAGGTAAACTCCACAAATTTGTACAAAACCTGATGATCCGTGTTTCCCTACGTGAGCTGAGTATATTTAAAACTGCAGTCCGTAAGTTTTGCCTCTTTGTCGCCATCTCTGTTTGAAAACCTGGAATTGCAGTTTCTTGCGGAATTATCTTCCGTGCGTGGGGTTGTGCTCCGCCACGGCTCCAGCGCGGATGAATCTAATGTTTTGAGGTGAATGTGTTGCTGTCAGTCACTGCACCGGTGTGGATATTTACTGTACTTCGCAATCATAGATTCTAGCCTACGTCTTGGAATAAATGACCCAAATAAGAATTTTCACCGTATATTGTCATCTGAACAAGTAAGTAACAAGTCTGCCACGTTTGTTCTGACCAACTGAGGAAAAAAGCATTACAATAAATCGCACTACCAACAGTGATTTAAATCTAACGATCGTTTAGCTCATATCACATTAAACCGTGCAAATTATTATTATTGTTATACTTTATTCTCAAATTATTCATGTATTATAGTATATAAATTATTCGAGTATAGTGTGTATTAGCGTGTAGATTTCAATTTCTGTACAGTCAAATATCTAATTGTCATACCATTCAAATTTCATATTAATAAATTCTTTTAACCCAAAAAGCAAACTATGCTCCCTTCGAACTGGTTTTCTTTCAAATACAAATCTTGTGTAATCTCAGGCTATCTGTAATCAGAAGCACATTTGAAACTGGAATATAATTTAATTTAATTCACGTGTTTCATAAACACATAATCCTTTCTGGATTACAATCCGCCATCAAAATTATACATTTAATTATTCTAGCTGCTGTGAGAAAAGGTTATATACGATCTGTCACCTGCAGGATCCTCACATGTGATAGCCTAGTAGCCGGGACAACTTCTTTATGTTTACAGACGTGACGTAATGACGCAGTGCCATGCTCGAATTTCCCGTGAAAACCTACCCGTACCACTCAAATTAGAAAACATTATTATAAGCTAACCGTTGTGAATCGGGCTAAAGTAAGGCGATAGTTTTGAACACTGTCTGGTTATGTACTTTCTCAAATATTGATTTCGGATCATTTTTAACGAAAAAAAGTTACGGACTGCAGCTTTAAGGAAGCAAGGAAATGTTCGTGCAAAGTCAAATGGTCAGTTTTACAAATTTGCTTGCAGTAAATGCAGAATTTTACATATAGTATCTCTTTTTAATTACAAACCCGATTCCAAAAAAGTTGGGACACTGTACAAATTGTGAATAAAAAAGGAATGCAATAATTTACAAATCTCATAAACTTATATTTTATTCACAATAGAATATAGATAACATATCAAATGTTGAAAGTGAGACATTTTGAAATGTCATGCCAAATATTGGCTCATTTTGGATTTCATGAGAGCTACACATTCCAAAAAAGTTGGGACAGGTAGCAATAAGAGGCCGGAAAAGTTAAATGTACATATAAGGAACAGCTGGAGGACCAATTTGCAACTTATTAGGTCAATTGGCAACATGATTGGGTATAAAAAGAGCCTCTCAGAGTGGCAGTGTCTCTCAGAAGTCAAGATGGGAAGAGGATCACCAATTCCCCCAATGCTGTGGCGAAAAATAGTGGAGCAATATCAGAAAGGAGTTTCTCAGAGAAAAATTGCAAAGAGTTTGAAGTTATCATCATCTACAGTGCATAATATCATCCAAAGATTCAGAGAATCTGGAACAATCTCTGTGCGTAAGGGTCAAGGCCGGAAAACCATACTGGATGCCCGTGATCTTCGGGCCCTTAGACGGCACTGCATCACATACAGGAATGCTACTGTAATGGAAATCACAACATGGGCTCAGGAATACTTCCAGAAAACATTGTCGGTGAACACAATCCACCGTGCCATTCGCCGTTGCCGGCTAAAACTCTATAGGTCAAAAAAGAAGCCATATCTAAACATGATCCAGAAGCGCAGGCATTTTCTCTGGGCCAAGGCTCATTTGAAATGGACTGTGGCAAAGTGGAAAACTGTTCTGTGGTCAGACGAATCAAAATTTGAAGTTCTTTTTGGAAAACTGGGACGCCATGTCATCCGGACTAAAGAGGACAAGGACAACCCAAGTTGTTATCAGCGCTCAGTTCAGAAGCCTGCATCTCTAATGGTATGGGGTTGCATGAGTGCGTGTGGCATGGGCAGCTTACACATCTGGAAAGGCACCATCAATGCTGAAAGGTTATCCAAGTTCTAGAACAACATATGCTCCCATCCAGACGTCGTCTCTTTCAGGGAAGACCTTGCATTTTCCAACATGACAATGCCAGACCACATACTGCATCAATTACAACATCATGGCTGCGTAGAAGAAGGATCCGGGTACTGAAATGGCCAGCCTGCAGTCCAGATCTTTCACCCATAGAAAACATTTGGCGCATCATAAAGAGGAAGATGCGACAAAGAAGACCTAAGACAGTTGAGCAACTAGAAGCCTGTATTAGACAAGAATGGGACAACATTACTATTCCTAAACTTGAGCAACTTGTCTCCTCAGTCCCCAGACGTTTGCAGACTGTTATAAAAAGAAGAGGGGATGCCACACAGTGGTAAACATGGCCTTGTCCCAACTTTTTTGAGATGTGTTGATGCCATGAAATTTAAAATCAACTTATTTTTCCCTTAAAATGATGCATTTTCTCAGTTTAAACATTTGATATGTCATCTATGTTGTATTCTGAATAAAATATTGAAATTTGAAACTTCCACATCATTGCATTCTGTTTTTATTCACAATTTGTACAGTGTCCCAACTTTTTTGGAATCGGGTTGTAGATATCCTATGTTTTACATGTTTCAAAATTCTGAAACTTAAAAGTTAGATTTTCAATGGCAGCTATTCAGTGTGGTTTCAAACCCCACTGTATATATTATAAACTCACATAAATACTGACTTGTGTAAGATTTTAAATTAGGGTTCTCATTTGTGTCCTTATCCTCTGACTGTCTCTCCCTCCTTAGGAAAGCTCAGAGGCGTATAAGTGTCCTGAAGCAACAGGCTGAAGACTCTTTAGAGAAAGAGCTCATCGCTCATCAGTACCTTGCCAACATTGTCACACTTGCAGAAAGAACCACCCATGAAAGAGACCAGCTCATGCACATGGTACTTCTACAGAAACTCACATGCATGCTGTGCAAGCTGCCATCTGTTTACATCTCCATGTGTCTTAACCTCTGGCTCTTGTTAGTTCTGATCTGTGCTTCTACACCAGATAACTTAGGTAACATAAGATGGTTTCAGAGGTTATAGTTTTGCTTTTCATTAATGTGCCAGTTGGAAATGATCATCCCTGAGAACTGTTCCTACACTAGATCAAGTTTTTTTTATTGAAAGTATTAAATAAATGAAAGAATATTGGAATAATTCATGTTCTAATTACCCATATGGAGGTAACCTTATCATTGCCCCTCTCTACCAGTAAAAAAGTAACTTAATAACTGTATGCATGACAAGTCACAGGCAGCAAATCAGTTGAGCCCCAATTACTGTTTTATGAAAGGTTCACACTATCTCATATCATAAATGCACAACTCCTCGCACTTTATTTTAACTTACAAAGCATGTTTTAGCCGAGGACATACCATATTCCCTGAATTCATCTGCCTTAAGAGTTTACATTGAAACCCTGCATCGAATCGTTTCACACAGCAACTTTTGTGTTTGAGGCAGAGCCTTAAGCTTGGGGATTATGAAAGTTTCATAGTCCTCTTATTCCAAGCAGTGAGCCTCACTGCTGCTCGGGGAGATGTTTGTACTCAACAGAATGTTAGTACCCATAAATCTAGTCAAACTTAAAGATTTGCTCTGCTGCTCTTGCTTTGCTGTTTTCCCACTTTTATCAAAGTAACTGGCAACTCTTTCTCTCTTTCCCGGCTCATGTCCCTACAACTTCTCTTTAATGATGGCTATCCTCAATGTCCCTCTTTTTCCACAATCTGCCTCCCTGTAGCTGTGTAACCCTTCCTGTTCCCTTTCTCCATCCTCAGGCTTCATTTCTAGAGAAAGACAAGCAGGGCATCCTCACACGCATCATAGAAAGCACTGTCAGCCTGGGAAAACTTCAAGAAAAAGTAAAGGTGAGGCTTTGCTTCCTTACAATGAGCTTCAGATAGTAGATTCTAGAAAAACGAAGAATGCAATGGTTCTCAACCACAGGGCCAGGGCACACTAAGGGGGGTCTCAGGAAACCTCCAAGGAGGCCTCAAGATGACTTAAAGTTATTTCAAATCAAATACAAAGTATAAAACAAGGCAAAACAACTAAATATCAAGACAACTCTTTTTATTCTTTAAAGAATCAGGAATCCAACTGTTTTAAAACACCTAGATATAGTATGATTTGGGCAGATAAAAGTCAAATTTAAACTCTTAAACTTTAAAATTAAAGTAAAATTTAATTCAGTATCTGTACTTCGACTTCATTTAATTTATGGACCTGGAAAATTCATGTAAATTAAAATAAAATCTTTACCCTAATCCTAACTTCGTGAGCATTTGTGTAATGAATAAACATTTACCTAATTCTACCAAGCTCTAAAATATTTCCAGTATTTATATCCAGTAACAACTGGTGAAGTCATGGGGCCTTTGTCTATTGTTGTGTATAGTAGGGCTTTTGGAGTCAAAATGGGTAAGAATCACTGAATGAGAAGATTCACAAACACAAAGATACACATATAGTATGCTCACTGTCACGATAAGCAGAAGGGACACGAGGAGACGAGAGGTAAGCTTCAAAATAACAGTCTTTACTTAAATCCGTAGAGGATAACACAAGGCAGGGAACACAAGACAGGCAGAGACTCACAGGAAACAGGACATCGACGTTAATACCAGACCGGAAACAAGGGGCAGAACACACTATAAATACACAACTAAACGAGGAAATGAAACAAACACAGGTGGGACTGAATTAACTAATAATGAAACAATAAAGACAGGGACAGGAACATAACCAAATATGGGCATAAGGAAACATGAGGGAGAACAAAACACAAGACACAGGGACACAGGACTGACACTCACAGGTTACACTTCATTTTAAGGTGACATTTGTTACAGTGTAATTACACAAAAAAGTAGTGCGTAGTGTAAATTAACCACACATACTTATGGTTAAGGTTGGGGTTTGGTTTAGGTTTAGCTGCTTGTAATTACAGTATGTGACATTGGCTATTATTTCCATAGTATGTATGTATGTAATATGTAATTTGTACTGTAACTACGTCACATTAAAATAAAGTATTACCCACTCACACAGGAACCACGAGGTATGTTTGTATGAAGAGCATGCTGAGGGGCAGGAGTTAGTTTTAGCATTGATTTCTTTGCTTTAACACGCTTATGAAAGATTCAACAAGGAGACAGAGCAAGACTAAGACACGCACAGAGAATGCTGGCATGCACACAAACACACAGCCCAATTAAATGACCTTGCCCGTCCGACATATCCAATAAGAGGTCAATCCAGACACACAAGCCCCTCACACTCAGCAGATCTATAATTAACATTTCAAATGGAGGGTTATTTCAGTTGCAGAGTGAATGTTTCCCTCTCTCGTTTAACTGCACTTCAGTTCAGATGCTGCCTGTGTCCATGAGGATGGACCTCTGTGTGATTGGACGGCACTGAATGAAAGTGTCAGTCTATATTTGTGATATTTCCCTTGAGTGAGATCCACTACCTGTTTATTTCTACTGCAATGGAAAAAACAGTCCAAAGTAATTTTTTAAGCCAAGGGTGAGTTTTATGCCATAGACATACAGATTGTACCTATGGTGAATGAGCTATATGGAGGCCCAGAGGTAATCAGCTTTTTATCAGCACTATATTTTTCAGATTTAGAATGAGAGAGAATGAGCTTTAATGGTCTGGTATGTTTACACATACGAGGAATTTGTTATAGTGACAGAAGCTCCACAGTGCAACAGAATGACAGCAACAGGACAGGACACAGATAATAAAAGAATAATATACAAATAGGCAATGTACAAAATAGCAAAAACACAATATAGAATATAGACAATTATGTGTGTACAGGTCTGATATGTGCAAATTGAAATGAAAAATTGCACGGAATTAAATTAGCGGAATTAAACACTGTAAAATATGAGCTGTATTGGTTGTAGGCAGAACTAGCCAAAATGTATAATAAATAATCAAACTATGGTCAAGAGGATGTCCTAATAACTTTGTGAATAACAGGCATAAATCTATAGCTTTCTGAACTTCTTTTGAAGTTCTGCATATGCTGGTTCTGTCTGGGTCTGGCCATACAGTATGTTATGGAGGGAAGAATTTAGTGCCACATTAAAGCTGTTTATGTATGCTGTTTTTGATTTATGACACTGCATATAAATATTCTGTAAAGCATTTTTCACTTGCAACAAGTGGCGCAGCACAACTATTGTAATGAAAAAGCTCTTTACGCTAAGCATGCTATGTTGTGTTGTTGATTACAATGGGATTGTTATAGTTTTGTTGTGTCATGGTGCACTGCTCATTTACAATGTGACTCAGTGTAACTCTAGCAGTTGAGAAGGAAACAGTGTGTGAGACCTCTGCATTCTAAATCAGAAAATGAATGTATTTTTCTCTTACTTCTGCAAACAAATTCCTGTCTGTTGGTGCCGTGATTGTTTGTGGACTGTTTTATTAGTTTTAAAGTGACTGTGCAGACCACTGAGCTGTGATATTGCATGGATTAGATTATTTTCTGTACCAGCGGCTGGTCTCATCACAGACGAACAGATTGACAGTCCTTATATCTGTCCTGAAGTGCTCTCTTTTTCCCTCTCTTATTTTCATATTTTCATTCTCTTTTCTGTTCCTTCTGCTCTCTTTTCCACTCTTCTTCAGATGTCTCTTCAGCTAAAGATTTAGCACATACTGTAATTATATACACCAATATTCGCTTCTCTTCGATTGTCTCTTAATTACCATCCGCTTTTACCTGTTACATCACCAATTGTGTTTTGTGAAGAAAAAGAAAAATGAGTTTTAAAACTCTCTGATGTCTTAATCAGGGGTCACGTTTATTTGGATTTAAGTGTATGTGAGTGCTGCGAGTTTGAGTCTCTTATAAAGTGCATTTGACAAGTCTGTATATATTATATTATAAATGTTGAATTTTAAATGATATTTTCCTCAATGCAGTATTTGCACTGGTTAATTTACATTTTCTCTGCTTAACCTCCTCCCTTTGCAAGTCGTATGTGTGAGACGTAAACATCTCTCAGTGTATGTCACTGTATTTTAATGAGAAAATGTATTGAATATCAAAGGCTTTCTCTCACATGTGTATGCTCATGTTTTACATACTTAACATGGGTAAATAAACGCATTTGTGGTCATTACAGGAATAGTTCATTCAAAAAATTATTATTCACTCACCCTTGTTGTTTCAAATCTGTATAACACAAAAAGATAAATTGTTTTGCTGGTCAATTTGTTCCATAGAATAACAATGAATACTGTTTATAAGTTTCAAAAAGCACCAGAAGTAACTTAAAAGTTGTCCATATACATCTAATGCTAATGCATATCTACTTGAGGTGATATCTAGTGAGTCGTTCTTTTGAATCAGGTCTTTTCAGTGAATCAGTTGATCTAGTTCTTAGAACTGTTCTGAAGGATACATTCACAAATCAGACTCCTGCAGTTCTCAATGATCTGCTCACAGCAGTTAACAGACCACTGGAGGGTAGTGAATAACAAGATACATTTGAATCGGTTTCCCTTATGGCTTCAGAAGGCTTATGCATGAGTCATGGACTACTTTTATGAAAGAATTTTCATTTTTGGCTGAATTATACCTCTAATAATTCAGTGTGTGTTTTTGGGACCCCTATGATTCTCTGTGACTGTCGCACTTCCTGCTTTCTTTCATTTTTCTTCTTTTTTTCCTCAGTCACATTTTCTGTCCCTTTTTTCCCCACCTTTTCTTCTTTTCCCCCTGTTGTGTTCTCTCCCTACTTTCCTCCACCCTCCACTCCCTCTCTTTCTCTGCCTATCTCTCCTCGACTCTCTCTGTTTGTCTCTCTCTCTTCATCCATCTCCTGGTGGCTAATTAGAAAGAACAGATGCTAGACTCACGCAGAGTAAATACATGCACAAAATCACTAATCACTACCTCACGGTGAAGCACAAGATGGTAAAAGAAAGTGAGATCAAGCACGTAGAACACAAAACTTGGAAGAAAAAAACATTTTATACCAGATAGACAAGCAGTGCATAAGCAAAGCAGCAGCTGCTTTCACACTGACAGTGTAGATAAAATCAAAACTTTGAGTATTTCTTTTAATTACAGCTGAAATTATTATTTATTTGGACTTAAACAAGGCCTTTAAAGCACAAACTGCAAGAAAACTAGCTATTTTTGAGGATAAAGTGCACACAGTTACAATATATAGCATTGTCTCTACAATTCAGTATCCTGAGAGTTGTTCTTGAGTCTGTGTTTGTATAAGCATTTGTGAGAGGACAGGGTATTGTGTGAGTGTGCTTGTGTTCATCGCGTGGTTTCTTCCCAAAGGGTCAGAATGGCATTCTACTTACTGCCCTTCTGAACAAACTGCCATAAGCTTCTGTTCTTCTGTTTCTGCTCTAGACACTCACACACACTCACAGCATGAGGTACACATGATCATTCATATTATCATGTGGTCCATATGCAGCTCTGTATGGGCGCGGGTCAGCTGTCAGCTGAGAAATATATTTGCTATATTTGCTTTTGCATAAGTCCTGCATAGTTATGATTTACCACATATGTCCTTCTGGAGTTTTCCTACATAAAGATTGCTGCATAATAGATGAACTGTAGGTTAGTTATGGGTCATCACGAGCAGGCCAATCTGTAGATTTTTCCTTATTTTCTGCACCGTTGTTTGGGGAAATTCTGTTCAATTCAGATGGATTTAAACATGGTAAATGTGATGGAGTACAGCTGATGTCCCTTTACATCAGGGTTTCATAAATGTCTGTCAGTTGAACCCCTATGATGACCTAAAGTAATTATTTGAGTTAACTTTTATTTATTTATTTATTAAATAATGGTAATCCTTCAAAATATATTGAATTTTACAACATCTTTGCATGTTTACTATGAAATGTACTACTATGTTTACTTTTATTACATTTCATAGAAAACAAAAACATTTTTATTGCATTTATGGTGGCAAATATATTTATTTCTAAAGTACATATTCCATCTGGAATTAGCTGAATTACTTGTGTTCTAGTAACCTATTTCAGCAGCAGAAGGCCTCTCTGTTTCCGGCATGTGAGCTCTGTTCTGTGCACACAGAAAAGTTCACATGCTTCCCTCATTCCATCCTGATGCAAGCTGTCTCTATAGTAACCGCAGGAACACTGGAGATTGGCTGATTTGAGTCTTCATGGCTCCCGAGTGCTCTGACAGTATTTGTGCGAAGCTACAGGCTGTTTTGCTACTTACTATATTTCATATGTATATGTGTGTGTGTGTGCATGCCTGAGAACATGGAAGTAATCGCTTCTTTTCTTGTCACTTCAAAAAGAATATGGCCCTAGTGAAATCAGACAGCAATTTAAACCTACAATATACTTGAAATTGAAGCCTTATACATAATCACAGAGAGGGAGAAAGAAGGAAAAAGAGAGAGAGGCTAAAAGAGGGCCAGATGCAGTTGCAGGCATTGTGTTCTTTAGGGTTATTTTTGAGTCTCTCGCTCTCTCCTGTGCTCTCTCAGGCTGAAGTGATGTGATAGATTGCATGAGATGGTGTGCGTGATCTTTTAAGAAAATAGAAAGGCTTCATGCATGGGCTGCGGAAAAGAAAAGTGTTTGTGTGGTAGTGTGTTCCAGCATATGAATGGCTGTAAGTGTCATTTATATTTTACTGCATCTTTTCAAGTGATATCATCCAGTGATAACACCATTCAAACTTAAAGGACAGTCCTCCCTTTATGATCTTGTTCATTTTATTTTTATATACATATATATATATATATATATATATATGTATGTATATGGGTAGTTGACAAATAGCCAGTAAAAAATGCTTTTTTTGTAAAAGACCATTTTTGAAGAAGAAATGCATATATTTAGTGTAAAGTCTGATTTTTGAGAAAATATAAAGGGTCACTAACTTTGTCAATTCTTTCATTGTTTTTTAAAACATTTTTACTGAACTGTACCATAAATTTGTCCTATGGTGTGACATAGTAAAAATTAAGATCTTAATAATATATAAATAGCATGAGAGAGATTTATCTTTATTGTTAGACACTTTTTTCATATAGTGTTATTTATTTAATATGAAATTATAATTAACATAATTTTTTCCCCCATGACTTTTTGGACAATTTCAAGACAAACTTTGACAACAAGATAAACTGTGCTGTCATTTGTTCAAAACTGCTGAAAATTATACAATTTTAAGTTGAGTGATATTTGTATCTCCCCTATTGCAATACTCAACTGTTTTGTTAAGATATTTTGAGATAAAAACAAATCTGTGGTTCTTTTATGCGTGTCACACCAAAGGACATTACGTCACACTAAAGGACAGAAATGGTAGTTATTAAAGTATTTCTATTTAACTTTGAACATGTCAAAGGAGAAAGAAAGTTTAATTTTGATATAAACAATATCAATCAGTATGTTACTAAAACTCTTCTAGCCCCCCGCTGCATGTCCGGCACAGCTAAATATGATTGATATTCAAACTATATTCATTAAGATGTGAATGATTTTTTAAAAAACTATATAGCTACTCTTTTTAAGGCATCGTGGGTGGAGCTGGTTGCTGAAACCACGCCTAATTACAGTTCTTTCTGGAATTGCCGATTTAAAATCAGGATGTGGTGTCACACCATAGGACATGGTTTTCAGAGACAAAATGTATTAAGTTCCTACACTTTCAGAAATATATAGATGAAAAAAATTATTGCCATTTACTAAAATAGACCATAGGACAATTTTGACATTTGGCTCAAAAATTAAAAAAATAGACTAACACTGCAGCTTTTTTAACAACAGTTCCATGTAGGACGAAGAAATATTTAAAGTCGGCATGAAATCAAAATTGAAAATTCTTATTTTTTAATGGAATACTGTAGTGTTTATTATAAATTATTTATCCGTGCACTTCATTATTTTTTTTTAAATTCATGTGGCTTTGTAATTAATCAAAAATTTTAACCTCCCCTCCCCCTCAAAACGACTCATCTTCTCTTCCGGTCACGAGCAATGGCGCAAGGGTGGAGCTAGTGACGTAAGGGGTAAACTCTGGGATAAACGACAGGGGGAAAAGCTGCTGAAGCTTCACTTTATAGAAATAAATGCATTGACCAGTGCTGACGCGAGCCATGGGGGAGTACGCTACCCTTAAAAATTGTAAGGATATTAGGATATTACCACAACATTACTCTTAGGACATCACAAACTATTTTAATTTTTTTTATAAATATGACTTAACCTGATGGAGGACGCGCTCAGTCATTCAGGCAGTCTCTCTCTCTCGCGAGATGTTTTGTGTTAGGCATGTTTTGTGCCGTTGATGGCCTTCATCCTCAATAAATAAAACATTTCTTCATGCTAGGGTGTTGGAGGTGAATCCAGTGGAGAGAAATACCCCCACAACTAACTGTAAACTGGCATTCAGATCTGCCTCCATTTTGTTAGCAACGCCCCAACTTCCAATGATCCAATCAATTCTCAAAGGACGAAATCAAGTCCCGCCCTCTTATTTCAGATGCCGTTTCACTCGGATAGATTTCACAGTAGAGAAAAAAAGACAATCGCTACTTCCGTTTCATGCCGAATTTAACGATTTACAGCATTTTAAATAACGACAATATTAATTATATTCATTTTTATCCTGTGGGACAGTGAAAATGCCATGCCACGTCAACAACCCATATATACATGTATGTATGTATGTATATATATACTGTATATGTATATGTATATGTGTGTGTATATGCCTAGTTCTTTCATGAAACTCTGATGGGTGATGGCTGATGGGTCTTTACGTAGCTAATGATATTCACAGTATAGGTCTTCACGGGTCCAAAAATTCGTAATGCCTTAAATGTACTACCCGGACCCGACCATTACTCGAAGTTGGACCCGAACCCGGCTAGGAAGATACAGACCCGACTGCACCCGATCGGCACATATTGCACAGCAAACAGCTATTAAGTCAAATAAAAAGTTGTGGGAAAAAATACAAAAACCTTTTTGCCTTAACTACTGTTAGTAGCCTTCTCCCTGACTTCAATGCATACAATCCTCCTAGCCAATACATTTCCATCCATGTTAGGCTGAACCTCTCTCTTGCCGACTGAAAGAGCCTTCTTAATCCACTCATTATTCCAGCTTCAAAACTCTACTTGCTGTCACAGTGGGTGACGGATGACTAATGCAACTTCGCTTTTTTTTAATCTCGAGTCAACTTCGACTGTTGCATTTACTCTTTTGAACTACAATAATGATACTTTTTGATGGTAGTAATAAAGACTCAGAGCAATTATTTTTTAGCAAAAAACGCACAAACAAGAAGTGCGTTACACTTTACTGCGTGCGTTTTCAATAACAGGTGCGTCTCTTCTTTAGTGTTGTTTCAGCTTTTTTTTTCACATCACTCATGAAGGAATCCATGATCACTGTCCGCTAGTCTACTACATGAACTCCACCCGCGCTCTGCTGTTGGCGGCTGAGGTCATGGGTTTTGTTTTTTTTCACCTTATTTCCCGCTCACACTTTTCTCATCCTAATTTTTCAAGCTGCAAGCAAGCGGCAACCTTCACCTCTCTCGTGAAACCAACATGGAAGTGACTTAAACTGTAACTCGTCAACTGGCCGCTAGAGGCTGGCTGCAGAAGGGAGTCAATCCCATAGACCCCAGTTTCGATTATCCAGGAGTGACGCGCTGCCAAGATGGCAACGGCCGGCTCCGCGCATTTTGAGCTTCAAAAATACTCTTCAGAAACCTACAGGTGACGTCACGGACACTACATCCATTTTTTTTTTACAGTCTATGGCTGCAAGTTACAAAACACACGCATGTTGACTGACACTGATCACTGGCGGGTGTGGTATTCTCCGATCGACTCGGGTATTACACACAATATTAAACAGATCCAGGACCCGAAGTAATAGATTGGGACCCGACCCGGAACCGTCTGACCATTTAAAATATAGACCTGAACCCGTACGGGTCCTGTGTCCTCGGGTCTCGGGTCCTCCGTGAAGACCTCTAATTCACAGAGTTAAATGACTTGGCACAAGCTGATTGGTTCATGTTGCGTATGCAGCCAATGAGCTTGCTACTTTACATTTTAATGGCTGGTTAGCATCCACTTGAGCATTTTGCAGCGCGCTTTCAGAGTTCCTCTGAAACCCTCCACCTTCCCCAGCTCCACCTGTATAGATCTGCTACAGGTTATTTTATATGCTATTTGTGCAGCAGCAGTATGTCTTAAATACTCAATGTACCGTATTGCTGTATGCATTGGCAGTAGCAAGTTCCTGCACTTGCTTGCAGCAGCAGCAGCAATAATCTACAACTACAGAAATAACCAACAGCAGCAGCAGCGTAGCAGATCTATTCTGCCAAGACCAAATACATTAACATTGTCTTATCATTACAATGCTAAAATCTTCAGAGAATTGTCATGATAGAAATATATATAAAAAAAATATTTATTTGACCCTCTAACTCTAGCACTCTCTATTCTAATTCTGTTGATCTATCTGTCTTCTTTGTATTTATTAGTCTTCTTTGTATCTATCTGACCCTCTAACACTAGCTTTCTTTTTTATTTTATCTACTTGTTTTCTTTATAAAAAAAAAAAAACACTTGCTGTGTGTACTGCGTTAGGCTAACCGAGACTCGTCATAGCGCTTACATATTGTTGCTCTTTTGTTGGTTTTTATTGCTTCTATTGTCCTCATTTGTAAGTCGCTTTGGATAAAAGCGTCTGCTAAATAACTAAATGTAAATGTAAATGTAAAACCATATAAACCATAAAACATTTCTTAATTTAGTCATTTGATTTCCATTTTAAAAACAGATGTTATTTTAAGGATAAGTTTGTTTTCATGGGTATAAATTGTTTTTTAGTCTGTGGTCAGCAGGGCCATTTCTAAAGTATCAAGGGCCCTAGTACTGTTTATTGCCCTCTGCGAAATATCTGGGGGCCCCAATAACCATCACCTCTTTTTATCCCATCGACTGCCCTGGTGGTCAGTAATAATACAGCTTCTCACAAGGCACCTCATGAAGTTAGTTTGTAACAGAATGACAAGCTCAATAAACCATATCATTCTGTTTCACTGCTTCAAAATCGAAACACATGCAATTATGCGAAACATTTGCAAAGCGTGGAGTTCCTTTCTGAGCACAGTCAGGAACTGCGTTGGGTGATTTGTCTCGAAAATATAGCAATTTGCAGAGCTTGTGATGTGAAAAAGCTTGATGAATTGAACCTGACATGTGGCTAAAGGAACATTGTCACACTTGTTGTCTATCTGTATTGTCAAAGGGAGAATGTGTCTGACTCTCTTTTCAATTCACAGAGGCCCATGGTGACGTGCAGTCAGACAGTTTTATGGACATTAGCCCAGATCTGCAGACACATCCACCTTGTGTAAATTAGGCTGCTTAGTGTGGCTTATCACACCTCCTTTTACAGCTTTAACACACACACACACACACACACACACTCTGACAACCCTCACTCCATTGCCACTAATTAAGATTTCAGATTCAGATTTGACTGTACTAGAGGAGCAGTGTGACAAAGATCTAAGGCACTGCTTGCATGTGTGTATATTGAGTGGGACGAATAGAGCCGTATCTACTAAAAAACATCTGTTCAAGCAGATTCCAAAATATAAACATTTTTTAAGCAAAGACAAGAAAGGATTCATAAAGAACAAGAACTGGTTAATTGGGTGGATGGTTGAATTAATGGGAGAGATCAGGAGGTGGGTGAAAAAGAAGAGGGAACAAGTCTGTGAAAAGGAGGGATGTGAAACTTTCTACAAGAGCAAAGAATGTAAATGTAAATTATTCACAGGTTATTAAAATTCATGCGGCACATACGGCAGAAAAAAAGATGTTGAATATTTGATTGTGTGTATAAATACAGTCCAAAATGGAGTTTTGTGACGATGAGGGCTGTTTTTAGATTACACGCTTAGCTGTCCTTCCCTGATTGTTGAATTACGTTTAGAGAATGTGGTGTGCTGTGATTAGGAGGTGGTTTGATGCTCGATTGCTCAGAAATGCGTTCTCATGACTGAGTTCAATTAAATTGTTGTTAAACTAACCATAGTTCATGCAGATTTTGTTACTGTTTTCAATGTATTGCATAAGCATGTACAAACGCTGGAATTATTCATTGCCAACAGAGAGCTTGGAAACAGTTCCAGTTTTGATTAAACACAAACCCAAGGTGCTGTGTATTGTTCTAGTATTGACCGACTAAGCTGCATGTGTCAAACTCTGTCTCTAACTCAAGTTCAAAATGATGAATGGCTCTCATTGGATCTCAAGGTGAAGGCCCCTTAAAGAACCTGCAGGGAGAAGAAACACAGGGCTTGAGTGAAGGATTGCAGAGCCGCTGTGCTTGTTGGAGTCAATGTTACCTTTAAGGATATGGATTTTAGATAAAGGTTAAGGTTTAGATCAAGACTCAGAGCAAAGGTTATATCGAAACATTTATGGATAAGCAAAAAGAGCACGGATTTTGATGAGATTTTTCTCTGATTACATCACCACAACTGTAGCTGTGAGATTCACAGTCATGCAGAAAATGGCACGCTCTTCAAATGCTCCTAGCTGTAGGCCAGGTGTCATTGAGTTTAGATAACATCTTCCACTCATCTCATGCAGTAGCACATGTCCCCCCCCCCCCTCCTTCCCTGCACTCTAGCACATGCAGTGTTATGGACTGTTTGTGCTCTGTTATTGAATTCCAGGTGTGTTTTCATTGTGTCAGCTCAGCCAGGAAGTATAGAAGACCATTTCAATTTGTGTCACCACATCAGATCTCAATGGGACATTTTCACATTCTGATGTCAGTGAGAGAAAAACTCTAGTGTGTAGTATGACATTGGTTACAGTTGTGATTTCCATAGATGGACAGAACAACAACATGGGTCAAATCTCTTTATTTTAAGGCCCTTCTTCCATTAGTGGTTACCCACCTCTTCACTTTGTAATGCCTACAGTAGAAGTCTTTATCCAGACAGACTAGTCCAGTCTTAACCTGTAACAGTGCAGCTCGTGGAGCATTTTCATTGAGAATCAGGGCACGCAGTTTATTTCACAGCGATGAAAATCAGCCACAATAAAACTTTATTCTTTATTCCATCCGCTCTGCCTCGCTGTACACACAAAGTCCATCCACTCCGCTTTGATAAACTCCCACTCGTGCATCATCATCTGCTCTGCATGGAGAACATTTCTATGGTCAGCTTTTTTACTTCAGAATGAGCTTGAAGGGTGTGTGCAGAAACTGTTAAGCTAATAGTGTTTCCTCCAGACTGACCTTCCTCTTTAATGCTTGACCCGTCCTCTTATCACAGCTGCTTGTACACATCCCTTCCTAGCAAGATGGTACAAATTGCATTTGATTTGCAGTGAGGAAATTCAGATGCCTAGAGCGTATTTTTAACTCCTGTCTGTATTGTGCGATGATGTAGCCTATGATTTTCACTGGGGCCTGTTTTGTACCAGTCACCCCCTGTTGGAGCAGTCGCACATGCCTTGGCACAGACACTGGCAGAAGCCATAGACCAGACAGACTGTGAGACTGGACGGCACCAGACTCACACACACAATCCCCAGAGTCACTCTCTGGATCACCAGCAAGTAGATGCCAAGCGGCAGCGAACCGAAATAGAAAAAGCCCAGCAGCCACACCAAGACTCGCGGCACGTGATTGCAGAACTTGGACAGTGCGTCTTGGTCCATTGCACCGCTGTTAGATGCTACAGAGACTGAGTCCAGACTGTGGTCGCCGTAGTAGTCAGAGCTGGCGTTTTGGCTGGGTGAGCGCTGCTGGTCCCGTTGCACCTCCATGATGGTGATGACCAGGCAGTTGGAGGAGTCGTGGGATGGACTCTCGTTGGAGGACAGGCTCTTTGGCGTAAGCACTACCTCCTTACTGTGGTCCGAGCTCCAGGACTTGTCCCGCACGGCCAGACGGGATATGATGTTTAAGTCGTCTGGCAACCCAGCCACTTCATACTCGCTGACCTGCGTCTCGTGACGGCAGAAAGGGCAGCTGATGGAGCTGGAGCCGTCCCCCATGTCCAGGATCTTATTGAGGCATCTGGCGCACACGCGATGCAGGCAGTCCAGAATCTTGGGCTTGCGGCTGTGTGCATTGTAGCGCTGGTAGCAGATTTTGCACTCCAACTCATCGTTGGTGGTGCTGTTGAGGCTGGTGTTAGTATTGGCGATGGCATTAGCGGAGCTTTCCTCCGGTCCAGCCTGAGCACAGCTCATGGTGGCTTCATGCTCTGGGGAAAAAGACAAGGATGTTAGCACAGAATACGACATCATGCACAGTTACTGTGATACGGTATAAAATTACAGTGATTTTTAACGGGGTTTTTTCTCACGTAAGGGGTAAGATTTAATTTTTCTTTTGACAAAAGATTTCAGTAAATCACATCTATTTATTACATTTATTGAGTGGCTATGCTTTTTGTGAGATTTATTATTTATTATATAATGTTTATAATATTTTAATGTTAATGTCTATAATATACTTCCATTCAAAAGAATTTAGTTTAAATAATAATACTTTTATTCATCAACGACACATTAAATTAATCAAAAGTGATTAGTAAAGTTTAAGGTTAATTGTTTGTCATTGGATAATAATAGTGATCTGTTTATTGTTGTGGATGCATGCATTTGTTTAGATTTGTACTATAACAAATGTTGTTAATATTTTGAAATGAAAAATTAGAACAATTTGGACATAATGTTCCCAGTGGCATGTTGTTGCTGGTATTCTCTAATGTAATTATCTAATGTAATGATACCACAATTCATAATGATTAGAATTTTTTTAAGTATAGTAATTAATTTATCAAAATGCATACATTTTTATAAAATATTTAATTTAGACTTTGGTCAATTACTCCTTTTTCCACTCCTTTTTCCAAAAAAAAAAAAAATCATAAACAGTGAAAATCATGTCATAAATCATTTAGACTTTTTGCAGGTTTTACTAGGTCATCATCTTACCCCTATTCATAATTTAATTTTGTTCTAAAAAATTGGGTTGACCAATAGTGATAGGAAGTTCAGATCATTTTGATCAGATCTGACTCTCTCGTTCGATCTCGTTCATCAAAATGAACAAATCTTTATTCAAGTTATTTTGTTCATTTAAGTGGTTTTAAATGTTGTACTTTTAACATGGCAAATTTCCAAAACATATCCACCTACACAATCTTGATCATCATTCTGAATTAAGAAATCATTATAATGCAGCCAAAGATAATTTACAGGGAACATAAACTTTTCCTTCTACATCTTTCGTTCATTTGTCACTTGACCGACACAATGAACAGATCGTTCATGGATGACCCATCACTATTGACCAAGCAAATTGGTCTATTTATTTACCTTATCTTGTAGATGCTAAACTTGTCTCTAAATATGTTACAGTTTAACAGTAAATGCAGTTTTTAAGGGGTCAATCTGCCCCAATCTCAGCTTGTTAAGTGTCCCTCAAATTTGATAATAGTTTACTGGATTTTCTCCTTATTATTAATTTATGAATAATAGATCTTGATTATTTTTTGTCAGGATAAAACATTTGATCCACCATTTATATCAAGCTGAAATAGGCTGTCATTAAGAATGAATGACATTATGACAATAGTAAACAAATCTGTGGGTTTAGTCACTGTAGGTGATTTCATACAGGAAGAGGTTCCTACAGTGTGTTATGCAATCATGCATTAGTGCATTGTTAGCGTGACTGTAATATACTAACACCCATGCTATTAAGTCTTCATAGGAAGCTTCCTACTGTGCCACATGGGTGTTTTCAATGTCTCATTCAGTCTGCAACTCTCCAAAGGCCTAATTAGGCCACTTTGTTAATTGCTCTTTGTGAAATTAATTACGGAAAGAAACGTGGGATCGACATGGCGATTTTGCTTCATTGTCTTGGGGAGCCAACTGTTTTTGTTTCCTTAATGTCACCCAGCCGTTGTTATACTGAAGGAAGAAACGCCAATTGTTGGAGGAATGAAATAGTGGCCCTTTGGGCAAAGAGCATGCTCCTCCAGCATACAAACCTCTCTCTATTATTAATGACAACAATGCCCGTGCATAATTGTATTTCTGGGAGGAATTTGTTTTGCTTTGCTGGATAGAAAAATAGCCAGCAGAGGCTCTCAATAGAAGCCCAATAAAGAAACATGATTGCAGGCTGTTTAGTGTTCAGACTGTATTTGCAGAGCCTTTTCAGATCATAGATTAACAGATTCACTGTTTCCAGTCCCTGTTCAAATGGTATCATCCATTTTTCAGATGCATATCAGTGATTAAAAAAAAAACATTCAACTTTTGCTGGAAATGAGTGTGAATGAGAATGGCAAGAATTGATTGATGTAGAAATGGTAATGTACCGCAATATTTGTGACTCCAATGTGTATTGGGGCATGAAAGCTTTTCTTTTTTTTCTCTCGCTCTTTTTCTTCTTTCTCTCCTTCCCTTTTTCCTGACAGTAATGACATATGGACAGATGTGCTCTAAGTTTTCTTACATCTTACATTTCAAATCTAATATAAGAAGCTCATTTGTAGCTTAAATGGACAAAACCAATTTTGTCATTGTAATTGTATCTCACAAAAAGCACTGAAATGGGGACCTAATGAATGTCATGGATTATAAATTATAAATGTTACATAGGCCATTTTATATCACTCAGGAGAGTAGTATGTTGATGTGTACTTGGCACAGCAATCTTCCTGGAAAAATCTGTTAGAAACACATAATTCATCTACTTTCGAGTGTTTTTTCTATTATTGTTGGAATACTCTCTCAACAGACAGAGATTCTGCAATGACAAACATCTGAAAAGATATAGGCTAATATTTAATGCATCTCTGTGCTACATAAATACAGCACTACTATGCAAAGTGAGCAAACGCAGACACCGTTTTGAGAAATGTGTTTGAATATTTCCTCGGATACATAAGCCTTACACCTTTACAGAGGTTTTAACATTAACAGTGGACTCTGTTTATGATTTAGCACATTGTTCTTTCACCTTAATGGAAGCATTAACCCTTACAGAACATTTCTGAGCTGCTCTTTAGGTGAGATGATTTCATGTTCCCTTGCAATTACGTATGTGTGAGACTGCTGTGAGCCTGACTGCAGGTTTCCTGTTCTCCCAAACTAACAGTGCAATCTAGTTAGTTAACAGGAACATGTAGCAGTCCAGACTGCCGAGCTCACAAATAAATAAAATGGTCTTTTGTTATTGCTGAGTCCCACTGGATATTAAAGCTTGTGCTCACACAATGAAGCAGACACAAGCGCTGCAGTTTTGTCAGCACACATAGGGAACACCGTTTAATTCTTTTATTGCTGTGTGCTTGAGCTGCTTGAGTGATGTCACATATGCATATAACAACCAGCCCATTCTAACCTACTCTACAATTCAAACGCTAGGGGTCAATTTATGACCAAGCAGTTGGAGGAGTCATAATTTACATTAGTCATTTTACATACAGTAAAAACAGCAATATTGTGTAATATTATTTTTCTATTTTAATGTATTATAAAATTTAATTTATTTCTATGATGCAAAGCTGAATTTTCAGGAGCCATTACTCCAGTAGAGTTATTGTTATCAATATTTAAAAAAATGTGCTGCTTAATATTTTTTTCACAATTCTTTGATGAATAGGAAGTTCAAAGGACAGCATTTCTGCAAACTGTAAAAGGCATTTTCTAACAAGAAGGACATTTATAGTGCTTACGGCCACTGAAAAGCCAGTTGTCCACTACTGGCTAAATGGCAGCCCTACCTTCATGTTTTAACCTGCTTGACAGACTACAACTCTTCCTTTACACCAAATGCTGTTGTGACGTGTCCCAATCAATTTTTGGGTGAACTATCCCTTTAAGATAAAATAAAGCCCTTGAGTCACTCTCACACACTGCTTATTGGTTAAACACTAAGCATCTCTAGTAATCATACTCCAGGAGATGTGCAGTGTGTGAATCAAAGCTCCTTATTGGAAAGATGTCAGCAAGAGTTCTTTACATCACATACAGCAACACACACAGTTCATTAAGTCGCTTTCAAGTGCAATCACTTAGACTTCTTAAATTTAGCCGCCTCATTCATCTCGCTCTCCAGAGACCTGAGAATCCAAAGTCAATTCAATTATTTAGACCATCTTGTATATGTAAGATGCAAGGTGCAGAGAGAGGGAGAGAAGACTGTGAGTGCTTATCTGTTTTAACAATAAAGGCAATGCTATTTAAAGCTCTGTTCAATCATTTATAGATGATGATTATGAATACCTTATGAATAGTGAGCTACAAAGGGAAGCTCACTGGATGCTGGGATCTGCTCTTAAGGCACATACGGATTTGTTAATATTTCATTACTCAGGGCTGTGGTTTGAAATCCTGCGTGACCAATCCTTTATTTCTGAAGCCAGACTCGCACAAATTCTTATACGTGCAAAAATGATTAAAACTAATGTTCTGTATTAGGCTATATTAGAAGCTGAGTTGACTCTGAATATCTTGAGTCTGGCATTGAGTGGGTTAAACCAAAGAGGGTGTTGGCTCTGTCTTCCCCTAAACCAAATAAATCCTCATTTTCAGCCAAGTTCATCTTCTCAATAAACCAGACTGAGCTCATCATCTCATAACTGTGACATTCAATATGATCATTCTTTCACTAATAATATAATGCTGCATCATTGTGTATTGAATTTGATAATTTACCTCATTAGGTTGGACAGCAGATCTTATAAACAGGCAGTAATGTCTATGTAACATCTTTAATTCTTGTACTTTCAGGGTAGGGATTCAGAGCACAGGAAATAACAGTCTGCTGCTTTTCAATCACTTATAGAAAAGTGGGACAAATTAAGAAATACCTCAGTGACAAAAAAAATCAGTGCTCTCTTTCATTCAAGCTATTCATACAACTCTTTATTGATCTCAGAAAGTGATTACTGAGATTAAAAATCGTTACATCACAAGTTTACATGGTCTTTTCTCATAATCATGTGTCGTTTCACAGATGTTTTGACTGTGTTTCAGGCTCAGGCTGCACATACACACTCTCTTGTGCTGTATCTTCAGCTTGAACACTGCATTGAGAAAGTGTTTCTCGCTTGCACTGTCCAATTTTTGCTACTTACTGTCATCTTAAAGAGCAAGAGACTGAATTCATTTTGCAGCAAGGTCTGCGCGGGAATCTGAAATGCTTTGTATTGCAATAACATGTTTGTCTTTGTGGAGAGATTACAAGGGAATGAAGGGATGGAGACAAAGATAGAGTGAACTGAGCTTTTCTGAAGACAATGGAAGTGTATTTAGTTGGGCCCTTTTCAAAAGCAGATTGCAGGTCTGTGCTGCTAATCTATTCTGCCAGTTAAAATAATTGGATCCGCACAGTATGTCAGGCCATTTGATTAGGGCCATGTCATTATTCCTGTACTCTGAGAACGAGAGAATGAAATGTATTTGCCACCGCTGTGACACAATCTTCATATGCACACAGGTAAACATTTGTTCCTGCATTTGTTCAGCTTCTGTCAAGAGGTTAAATGTTTCTGTTTGTGCCTGAGGATGAATGCATGTTATGTGGATTGCATATATGCATGTGTATGCGTTCATATATGTATGTGTATGTGTAAAGTAAATTCATTCATAGTTGTGCCATCGTTGTGTTGGCATACTTGTTTAATTTAATGTAACTTATCAGTAAGTTACACTCACAGATAAGGTTTGTTCTTTCTAGTGAATCAAAAGCATAAGTGCATATGAACCAGTGTAGTTAATTTCCCAAATGAATGACTGAGTTGGTTCTTTTTAGTGATTCAAACACATTAACTCAGTAGTTACTGACTTGTTGTTCAGTGCTTAGTTAAAGATGCACATGATCTGCTTTACATTTACATTTACATTTAGTCATTTAGCAGACGGTTTTATCCAAAGCGACTTACAAATGAGGACAATAGAAGCAATCAAAATCAACAAAAGAGTAATGATATGCAAGTGCTATAACAAGTCTCAGTTAGCTTAAAGCAGTACACATAGCAAGTGATTTTTTTAATTATATAATAAATAAAAAGAAAACAGAATAGAAAAAGAATAGAGCAAGCAAGTGCTAGAGGCCCTTTTTTGCTTATGTTAATTGTATAATAAAAGAAAACAAACAGATGGAATACAAAAAGATTAGAAAAGTTAGTGTTAGTTTTTTTTTGTCAATAGTTATGAATGACATATGGCACTAGATGTTTTTTATTATTATTGTTGTTTAATGTATAGTTTTAGGCCAATAATTGGATTGTACTTGTGACATCTCTGAAAAGAGGTGAAAGATTTCATCATTTGACAATAGAATTCCTATTTTTTTCAAAATGTTTATTATGTAAAAGTGAAAAATAAATCATTAATAGAACTGTTAATTTACTGAAAAATGACAATGAATCAGAACCAGAATCGTTAAATACTCTACAATTCCCATCACTACTCAACAAACAGAAAAAGAAGGTAGAATGTATTTCCTGAAGGTGTGAAGCTATATTTCTCTTCCTAAATGACGTGTGATCCCTGCAGGTTTCAGTTGCATTAACAGTGTGTTCTCTTACTGTGTGGGTTTGTTTTTGTTTAGCAGTTTATCAACCTGTTTACCTGTATTTCTGCCTGTCAGTTATACATGTTTTATATCAACCTATCAGAGAGCAGATGCATCTGGGGGTTTGGTGCTTTTGTTAAGGTATGTATTAAAGACATTTTGAATCTACAGTATCAAGCCTGAGGGTTTTAGTATATTAAAGATTACTCACTAACACCTTTAGGATTGGTATTATCTAGAGGACTGAAACTCAATCTGTCTGAGATTATTAATGTAGGTTTACATTTCTGTAATCTTCCAACGGTACATATCTAATACATACCAGATCTGATAGACAACCTTAGTGACAGTGCTGTGGGTGTAGAAGTCTTCATCCTCCTGACTCAAACAGGGCAGGCAGAGTGAAGATGACATAGATCATGTATCCACTTTGTTTGTACGTAACAAGTCCCTAAGGGAAGTAGCTGCTCTGTAATGTGTGTGTGTTGTTTGTAGCGGCCCTAACTCACAAGTCCCTAAGCAGGGCCCTTGGCTTCAAATATGCTTTTGTAACAAGGATTTGAGGAAAAAAGCCTCTGTAGGTTTGGTGTCTAAATGGAAGCTATGTGGGAGATGGGGAATAGATTGAGAGAACGAGTGAAATTTATTTATTTCGATTTTCTACTGAAATTAGGGTTATTTGCAGTTCACAGCTGAGCTGAAGAGAAGCACACCTGAAAGAAGCCAATAATAGCTGTATAGAACACCGACAAACACGTACAGTATGCACATCCGCATTTTTGATTCTCAGACCTTAGGACATATTATAAATGCAGCCTACACTGAGAAAAATTATTTTGTGGTGAAGTAAATACTACATGAAAACAAATGTAATGTCTACATTAAATAATTAAGTTCAGGCAATAATAAAAAAAAAAAAAAAAAGTTAATTCTATATTATTACTCAATTTAAGCTTGTAGAAATTAAACTTTGAACTTATAAGTATATTTTACTTAGAATTGTTTATTATGTTTACAAGGATTCTATAAGCTATGATCCCGTTTTTCCCATCATGCACTGGGGCATGAATAATTAAAAAGGTAAAATATTCACTGTTTTTGAGTTGTATTTACACTATTGTATGGTTGCTTTTGTTGTTAGGTTTAGTGACTTACTGTTTTGTGAAATCTGGAGTTGATTTTCTACTCAAAATGACCCATTCATACTCAAACACTATCCACTGATTGTCACTGTCATTGTGTATGGTGTACCAAGTATTGCGGTCTCTGTGTTCATTTGGGTAATAATTCTATTGAGTGGACATATTATTTTGAAAAGATAACAAGCTGTCTACTTGCTTACTTACGTGTTTGTAAGTGAACCACATGCTTTAATAGCCTGTTTTTTGTTTTTTCCCAGTGCTACATTAAGTCAATTTTATAAACCGTGACTGAGTGAAATATAGCAGTGCAGTAAGCAGACCAATAGCTAAGGATCTAAAATAAGTTAAAATGTTATTTTGGTTCAACTCAATTAATTATATTTTTAATATAAATGACTTTAAATGTTAAGTTAACACAACTTGAAATTACTTAGTACACTGTAAAAAAAAAAAAGTTGGGCAAACTTAAAATTTTAAGGCAACCAGCTTCAGCAGATTTTTGAGTTTTCTCAACTTCTTGTTTTAAGTTTATACAACAAAAAGTTGAGAAATTTCCTAAAAAATAAGTTGAGAAAACTCAAAAATCTGCTTTAGCTGGTTGACTTAAAATTTTAAGGTAGCCCAACTTTTTTTTTTTTACAGTGTAGATTATATCATATTATCATATTTTAAGTAAAGAGTGTTGAGTGAACTCAGATATTTAAGTTCATATAACAAAGATTATCTTGTTTATTTTTAAGTAAAATTGTTCCAAGTTGGGTTTACTTAAAAAGTGTGATGCAAAAATGGTGCATATACTGTATATTTTAAGTAAATCTAACACATCAGTTTTACCAGTGTACCCTGTTCATCACTCTTTTGCTATTATCTTTTCAACTTTCATTTGAAAGAAAACCTCAGCGTTCATCTCTGCATTCTTCAGTAAATTGACCTCAGTCTGCCCCACTTTTCCCTCTGGAATATGTGTGGATTCTTTCAAAAGCACAATTTAGTCTTGACCTCCTACTGCATGTCAGGGACCTCAATCACAGCAGCCTTCACATTATGGATCTCATCTGACACATCAGATGCTGATCTACACTTCTTTCAACACTTAATTTACTGCATTGGCTTCCATGCTCATTGTGATTAATCTCCACGTTTCAAGTGTTTACATCCATTCTGTGATTATTAGATAAACTACCATTCAGAGTTTGGGGTCAGTGTTTATTTTATTTTTTGAAAAGTGACAGTATAGACATTTAGAATCTTATAAAAGATTTCAAATAAATGCTGTTCTTTTGAACTTTCTGTTCCACAAAGAGTGAGGCTAGAAAATTGTATCATAAAAATATTAAGCAGCACAGTTGTTTTCAGCAAATGATAAGAAGAAATAATAAGAAATGTTTTTTTGTGCACCACATCAGCATATTAGAATGATTTCTGAAGCATCATGTGACACTGAGGACAGGAGTAATTCAGCTTTGCCATTTCAGAAATAAATTACATTTTAAAATATATTAAAAGAGAAAACAGTATTTTAAATTGTAATATTTCACAACATTGTTTACTGTATTTTTGATTAAATAAACCAAATAAACTTTGACTTTTGAACAGTAGAATATATATTCTGTTATTTTCTAAAATATATATTGTGTATTATATATAATAACAACAGAATGGCAAAACACTTTCTGTTTGTTGTGTTTAAAAATCCATTAAACAACATGCTGTCAGGCTGTGAATGGAAAAGTGCAAGGAAATTCTATCAAAATTAGTAGAGGTGCTAAACGTCATGTTTCAGTTGAGCTTTGGACTGATGGGTGGCATTCAGGTGGAAAGCAGCAGTGAGACTGCAGTGAACATGAGCCTTAATGAAAACTTTTCCAACATCAGGAGTCTCCAGGCAACCACCATGGTTACGATGGAGTAGTTCATTGAGTCATACTACACCGACGTCTCTACCTTTGTTGTCCATACTAACATGAACAAGCCTAATTAAAGAGGTTTAACTCACAACTTCCACACTTGTCTTCTTTATTAAAAACCTCCAGTTTACCAGTACAAACAGTTTTGTCAATTAGAAATGTTTACTGCCTTTTACTTAAAGAGCTGAAATATCAGTTGTGAAACTTAAACAAGCTGTAAAAGCAACCCAGAAGCTTAGCCATCTGAAAAGAGACTACAAACCAAAGTCTCATACATTTCTGTTTATATTCAGAAATATACTATATAATATAATATAGTTTAATTTTATTATTACAACATCATTTTCAGAAGTACACAGATACAGGACACATTCATTCTAGAGAGAGCTGAGACGGAGAGCAAACGATTGCAACAGGACACTGACATGCTCTTTAAAAATAACTATTTAAAATACACAACACATTGGAAAATGTGACTCCAAGAGAACTCCCTTCAAGCCAGTTATGACGAAAATAGTGCGCCTGCTTATTATGATAATTACAGTAATCTGCAGGGGGCACGAAAAGATGGCCTTTGAGGTGTTTTGAGGTCATTTTCTCCTTAAGAATTAAAAAAGATCTTCTTAAATCTGACCCCTGGTTGAATTACAGTTGACAGGCCGAACTTCCCAAGAGATTCCCTAGCCTCATTCTGAACACTGCCTAGAAGAATGTGGCCTTGAGTAGGGCCTTTTCATTTTGACAACCCTAGTTTTGGCATAAAATACCTTAGAAGCGCCTAGGAAGAAGTTTTGTATGGAAAAGCTCCATTATGGACAGCAGAGTTCAAAAGAGAATACAAAACTCTCTAAAGACAGAAAAACTTAAAAACAGAAGTGAAATATCAAACTGCAAATGGATGATGCTGCTAACAGCTCCAATTGACAGATTTACCCTGATGGTAAGAATTTCATGGCTAAATCAGTATAGCCACACCTGTTATCACAAGCTCAATTGAATATATCGCAATGATATGAATAAAATTATATCACAAATTTAAATCACATTGGCAGATCACAGACTGCAGTCCACCACATGTCACTGAAATCACTTCATGTTGCCACATTTGTTTCCAATATTAGTTCCAGTTCTCCTTAATGGGTTTGTGGTTTGTCTGGTGGCTGATCAAGACATTTCTAATATCTCACTGAGGTTTTGGAAGAAGAGAAAGGGAACAGACAATCAGAGAGAGTCTGAATTGCTGTAATTGAATGCTCACACACACATGCACTGAAAGAGCTGTTGACAGAGGCATGTTTGTGTGGAGTGTTATTGATCGATGTGTGAGGGAAAGCTTGGACCTATGTGTTCTTAAACCCCACAGTCAAACCTCTCTCTCTTCCAAACACACACACACACACACACACACACAATCTCTCTCTCCACACATGCTAATTCTCTGCTTGAAGCAGATATGATAACAGGGGGTCCGCTAAAGACATTATCATTGCTAATCAGTGCTCTAAACACATACGTATGTTTTTACATTTATGTGCATGTGGAAATTTTCTTCCCGGTTATTATTAGATGATCATTTGTGAATTCCTCCCTCTGGGTTTTGATCTCTGAAGGAAATCACATTTGTGCCTAACATCAGTTACCAAGGAGCACAACTCTCAGCATCCACTTATCTGTCGCTCTATTTCTTTCCCATTTATTCAATCCATTTTCTTTCTTCTCCTTGTTTTTCTTTGTGCTTAATTTCTTCTCAGAGATCCGTCTCATATCCTCCTCGGTGTCATATATTTACGATGAGGCATTTATGGACTGAGCATATCTGACTACTTGCGTTTACTCATGCGGCTGTAATTGTCTTATTGCCCTCTGCTATATGAAGATGAGTTACATCAACAGGCTGTCTCTCCCTGGAAACCACAGGAGCTGCGCAAATGTGTATGTTTGTTTATCTAAATGGCTCACATCTGTTTTAGCAGCAGACAAGCCAACATCTGTTCCTCTCCATAACGCATCTGCCCTGAGTCTGCAGTTCAACATATCACTGCAGATCTCTGCTTCATTCATCTACATTAACTGTTTCCTTTCTCCTGTTTTATTCTTAATTGTGTGTGTGCACACAGGTTCATTTTTCATCCACAAGGTTGGAAAAGCTTGGGTAAAATATTCCCTCATAAAGGTTTACGATATGAAGTATTAAACTGTAAATTCACACCTTCTTATTGCTTCAGTATCCTTCCCTTTCCTCTGCGCTCTTCTCATTCTAGGTAATAATACTTTCAGTCACTTTTCCAGCATTGGTTAGACTTGATCTAATCCAGACAGATGAACACGTCTCCACACATAATAGCTCTCTTTTTCTAGTCTTACCGTGCTGTGTAGTGTCTTTCTCTGGCTCCTCCAGGGTTGTTTGAGTTATTTTGCTTTCCTTTGATTCTTTTTTTAGTTTAAGTGATACTCCACTGTTCTTCACTCCTCTCCAGTGCAACTGTTTTGATATCTCTCTCCCGGCTGCTCTAGGTGTACAAGCAGCAGGCGTCAGTGAGTGTATGCACTCTGGGTCGGCGTCTGCGCGAGCAGGAGGAGGACTTTGCGGGAAAAGCGGCGAATTATCATCGAGAGATCCGGCACCTGCAGAGCCAACTCAGAGACAGACAGGAACAACTGCATGGAGCTCTGCAGCAGAAGAGGTGATCCTCTCCCTCTCACACATGCACACACACGCACTCTCTCCCCTCTTGCTTTGTGCGAATAGAGGGATGCAGCAGAAGAGGTGAGAGCAGTAGTGGAGCAGCTGTCACAGAGGCACAGACCAATAACAGACAGTGGAGAGAGAGAGAAAGAGAGAGAGGAGGGGCTCTAGACAAGCTGGCACAGCTGCAGACTCATCTGTCTATATCTTCCATGTACTCTCATAATTGTGAGCTCTCATAATTACATTCACTTTTCTTTCATTTGCTACTTTCTCTGTCTTATGGCCCCGTGTACCTGTTCATTCTTGCAGCTTACTTTTAGTTTGGGGTTTCTGAATAAGACAATTATTCAGTTTCTGACTGAAATCCTAAAAAAATTATAAATTTTTAAACTTGAAATCTTTGCTGTATGCCTAAAATTTTTAACAATATTATTGGTAACATTTTACAGTAAGGTTAAATTTATTACTTGAACTATACTTTTACATTATATATTTATATATTTTTAAATACATGAGTACATTTTTAAGATTTCAAGTTGTATAATTTAACAGTTAAAAATGAAAAGTTTGTCATTAATTACTCACCCTCATGTCTTTCCAAACCCATAAGACCTCCGTTCATCTTTGGAACAAAAGTTCCAAAGATATTTTTGATGAAATCCAAGAGCTTTCTGACCCTCCATAGACAGCAGCACAACTATCACGTTCAAGGACATCTTTAAAATACAACCCGAATTCCGGAAATGTTGGGACATTTTTTAAATTTGATTAAAATGAAAACTAAAAGAATTTCAAATCACATGAGCCAATATTTTATTCACAATAGAATATAGATAACATAACAAATGTTTAAACTGAGAAATTTTACAATTTGATGCCTGCTACAGGTTTCAAAATAGTTGGGACGGGGGCATGTTTACCATTGTGTAGCATCTCCTCTTCTTTTCAAAACAGTTTGAAGACGTCTGGGCATCGAGGTTATGAGTCTCTGGAGTTTTGGTGTTGGAATTTGGTGCCATTCTTGCCTGATATAGGTTTCCAGCTGCTGAAGAGTTTGTGGTCGTCTTTGACGTATTTTTCATTTAATGATGTGCCAAATGTTCTCTATAGGTGAAAGATCTGGACTGCTGGCAGGCCAATTCAGCACCCGGACTCTTCTACTACGAAGCCATGCTGTTGTAATAGCTGCAGTATGTGGTTTCGCATTGTCCTGCTGAAATACACGACGTCTGGAGGGAACATATGTTGCTCTAAAACCTTTATATATCTTTCAGCATTCATAGTGCCTTCCAAATCATGCAAGCTGTTCATACCATATGCACTTATGCACCCCCATACCATCAGAGATGCTGGCTTTTGAACTAAACGCTGATAACACGCTGGAAGGTCTCCCTCCTCTTTGGCCCGGAGGACACGGTGTCCATGATTTCAACAAGAATGTCAAATTTGGACTCGTCTGACCATGGAACACTTTTCCACCTTTAAACAGTCCATTTTAAATGAGCCTTGGCCCACAGGACACGACGGTGCTTCTGGACCATGTTCACATATGGCTTCCTTTTTGCATGATAGAGCTTTAGTTGGCATCTGCAAATGGCACGGCGGATTGTGTTTACAGGCAGTGGTTTCTGGAATTATTCCTGGGCCCATTTAGTAATGTCAATGACAGAATCATGCCGATGAGTGATGCAGTGTCGTCTGAGGGCCCGAAGACCACAGGCATCCAACAAAGGTCTTCAGCCTGTTTTATGAGACCTGTAGCAGGCATCAAATTTGAAATGAGCTCATTTAGTGGATAAAAGTGTAAAATTTCTCCTTTTAAACATTTGTCATAATCTCTGTTCTATTGAGAATAAAATATTAGCTCATGTGATTTGAAAATCTTTTAGTTTTCATTTTATTATAATTTAAAAAAAACGTCCCAACATTTCTGGAATTCGGTTTGTAGTCCATGTGGGTTGGGCCGATAGACGATGCCATCGTCCATCGCCGATGGCAGATAGACATCACAATGTTGAGCCGGTGCTCAGGATCTGCAAATCATTCGCCATCGTCCTCAGTCATCTCTCCTTACTCTGTTTATGTGGTAAGTGGAACTTTATGTACTGTACTGTTGCAGGCAACCGTTATTTGTTTTCCGTGCCTTTCTGAATATGGATTCACGCTTCTGGCATGCCACACACCCTAACACCCCCCGACCAGATGTCATCGTCCATCGCAATGTTTCACTGTAGACATCGTCCGATGCCAGTTTTGTAGACATCGCCCAACCCTAGTTCAATCGTAATTTTATGAAACTATGAGAATACTTTTTGTGCACAAAGAAAACAAAAAATAATGACTAGTAACTTCCAGTCAGTCTCTCCCGCCATTCACAAGACTACTACGACCCTTGAATGTGCATTCCTCTGCTCGAACGCCGGCTCTGCAGAACACTGGCTCCTGCATCAGCAGCACCACACATATGCGTCGTGTTACTCTTGTGAACTTGTTGAATAAAGTCATTATTTTAGCTTTCTTTGTGCACAAAAAGTATTCTCATAGCTTCATACAATTATGGCTGAACCACTGATGTTACATGGACTATTTTAACAATGTTCTTAAAGGGATAGTTCACTCAAAAGTGAAAATTCTGTCTTTAATTACTCACCCTCATGTCGTTCCTTTTTTCCTTTGTTCATCTTCGGAAAACACAAATTAAGATATTTTAAGAGCTTTCTGACCCTCAATAGACAGCAAGGGTCATACCATGTTCAAGGTCCAGAAACGTACCAAGAACATCGACAAAATAGTCCATGTTTCATCAGTGGTTCAACCGTAGTTTTACGAGAATAATTTTGTGTGCAAAAAAATGAACATAACAATATTCTTCTCCTCTGCGTCACCCTAGCGCCATTTTGGAGAATACCAAGACGCATACGCGTGCTTTGATCTGCACGTAAACAACGCATGCACATGGTGCTGCTGACGTACAACATGCATGCGCTGCTCCTTGTTTAAATTCAGAGGAAAGCACACGCGTATGCATCGTGATACTCTCCAAAATGTCACTAGACGTGACGCGGAGGAGAAGAATTGTTGAATAAAGTCATTATTTTATTTTTTTTGCACACAAAAAGTACATTGAACCACTGATGTCACATGGACTATTTTGTCGATGTTCTTGGTATGGTACATTTCTAGACCTTGAACGTAGTAGGACCCTTGCTGTCTATGCAGGGTCAGAGAGCTCTCGGATTTCATTAAAAATATCTTATTTTATGTACCGAAGATGAACAAAGGTCTTACGGGTTTGGAACGACATGAGGGTGAGTAATTAATGACAGAATTTTCATTTTTGAGTGAACTATTCCTTTACATTTACATTTTACATTTATGCATTTAGCAGACGCTTTTATCCAAAGCGACTTACATTGCATTCAAGTTACAGTTTTACATTTGATCAGCTCTTGCTTTCCCTGGGAATCGAACCCATGATCTTGGCGTTGCTAGTGCCATGCTCTACCATTTGAGCTACAGGAAAGCTATGAAATGTATAATGCACAAAATACATTATCCTAGATTTATTATTCATTATTTTTTTTATCAAATCCTGTTTCTCAAATGTTTTTTATTGGGTTTTATGATTATATATTTGGAGGAGCAGAGCCTTTTCTTTTGCTTTCTAAATAGCACAAAAGTATTTCTGTATTTGAGTGCAGATGCCACGGGCAGCCTTGGAGCAGAGGAGGAAAAACTGGTTAAAAGGAAAGATGGGTTTTACATTTCCTTACTCAGTCTTGAAAAACGTCCTTTCCACTTTTTTAAATTATAACCACTTCCTCAAGGCTGACGAGAGCCAATAGCCTTTTCAAGGTTGTTATGGCAATGTGTATGGCAGAGTAGAGCTGTTGTGATTATTATTGTGTTATAAGTCATATGTCACACAAGTTGTGTGCACGTGTGTGTGTGTGTGTGTGTGTGTGTGTGTTTGTGACATATGAGGACACATATTTGTATAATGACATGGGTATGATATAGGTATTACAAGGAGAAGGTGACTTATGAGGACATTACCCCATACAGAATGAGTTTTTTTGAGAAAGTAAAAATGCACAAAGTTTCCTGTAAGGGGTAAGTTTAGGTGTAGGGTTGGTGTAGGGCGATAGAAAATATGGTTTGTACAGTATAAAAACCATTACGCCTATGGAATGTCCCCACAATTCACAAAAACAAACGTGTGTGTGTGTGTGTGTGAAACACTAATAATAAAGAATGTATTGTATGTTAATACTGTATGTGCAACACGTAACTGCATACAGCACTCACATATCAATAGTCAGTACTAGACAGGAGAGAGACAAATCAGACAGTCAAGGCAGGATAGAGTGTCCACTATCCAGCTAAAGACAGACACACACTGATGGACCCAGATCTGCTCTGCTCTGCTCTGGACTGCTCACTTCATCCTCACAAACTATGACACACACTATTCTTGTTCAAAATTTAAGGCATGTCCAACTCAACCAAAGACTATAGAATACCCAAGATGCGTCACTCATATACTTTTGAATGGGGAAAACTGCAACACTCAATATGGCCGCTCTATCGAACGAAGCCCCGCCTTCTGAGCAAAAGAGCCAATCGCTAATCTGTAAAGTCAGCGCGTCACTGCAGGTGCTGTTAGAAATCCCGGTTGCTATAGAAACATTCAGCATTCTGAGACGTGCGCCTAGGACTGTGCATGCGCACTTTCTGATAGGGCTGAACGATTTTGGAAAATAATCTAATTGCGATTTTTTTTACCAATATTGCGATTGCGATTTTTTTTTTTTAAAGCTCTTTATATTCTGTATTATTCAACAAAGACAAGCAATAAATCATTGTATAGTATGCAGTGTTGGGGACGTTACTTTAAAAAAGTAATTAGTTATATTACTAGTTACTTCTCACAAATAGTAACTGAGTTACATCATTATAAAATAAACTAATTACCAGGGAAAGTAACTATTGTTACTTTTTTTTTTTTAAATGTTCAAATATGTCAAATAACTTGGATGTCCCCAATATTAAATGTTAAATGAATGAAATGGACACTAAATAGAGTAAATTATTATTATAAAACATTGCACACTAATCTACACTATTTTAATGTTTCTGTGGGACAATGTGAGAGACAACTATCAAATTCAATTGATTATTGTAAATATTATCAACCCTCTATGGACACCTTGGCAATAGAATCTGCATTGGCTTGTCATTTTTTATAGTATATCAGATAATTAATATTGGTCTGGTGAGTAAACTAAAAAAAATGACAAGCCAATGGAGATTATATTGTCAAGGTGTCCATAGAGGGTTGATGATATTTACAATAATCAATTGAATGATTTTCAATTATATATAATTATATCTATATAAAGCTTATGTTTGTAAAATGGCAGTTTTTTTTTTAATATCTCACTTAGCATCAGTCAGTCAAAACATTATAATATGATATTATAATGTTTTGACTGACTGATGCTAAGTGAGATATTATAATATCATATTATAATGTTTTGACTGACTGATGCTAAGTGAGATATTAAAACATTATAATATGATATTATGATAATTTAGCATTAAATTTGAGCAGTATATGATGATATAACTTTAGTAATTAGAATAACCATGTATGAATGTATTTGTCATGTTGACTGAACTTAGGACTGGTGGTGGTGCTTAAGATATTGTTTGTCATTTAGTGTTTCTATAAAAAAAGGAAAAAGAAAACTACAAATAATACTGATAAGATAACAAAACTACAACGAATTCTACTACTAATAACAGTATAAAACGCACTAAGGATTATTGAGCTGCTGGGTTCATGAATATTAATCAGGTTGTCTGTGTTCGCTCGAACTGATTCGCTGAAATCAAAACAGGGACGATGATAGGTGAGCGTCGGCCAATGAGATTGCCGTTTACGCATTAGCTCCGCCCACTAGCGGAGAACCCGGTAGTTCTTAAAAGCTGAAGAATTCCAAAGGAACTCCGTTATTTTGACAGGAAAATACAACAAAGGATATCGTTTACATGTAGCGCGTCAATTCTGCATGTTATGTAAGACCCGCGGACACGAAAACAACCCGCGGCAATCTGCGGACTTGGCAACATAGCGTGCCAACTTGATGCTTCCTCTGAAGACTGCTTAGATGTGTTTGAATTGAAGCAGCGCTGCTAGACCGATCGCTGTGTGTGTCATCAAAGTACTGCGAGAGCTATAAGAGAGCGGACGTCTCCTTATGCTTTATCTCGCCGTACTTTGATGTCATACGATCGATCTTAAAGTCGAACACACCGCTTTACTCCTACTCTCGCGTGTCACGTGACAGTGTAATCGCAGCCTCTGCGGTTGAAGAATCATGTTTTCTCATATCGCGATATTATCGCAAATGCAATTAATCGTTCAGCCCTACTGGCTGATCTAGCCTGAAAAATAAGCTTTTTTAAACGCTATTTGAGCAAAATAAGCATTATTTATGATGCAGTTGTTGTCAGATTTCATTGGTGATTTCAAATATGAAATTTAATCGTGAACTTGGCGAACAGTTTTGGAGAATTTGATGTTTCCCCATTCAAAGAGATATGAGCTGCACTTGCATGCCTGAGAGGCGTTTCAAAGATGGCCGCCGAGTGACATGACTTGCCTTAAAGGGACTTTGACTCAACTCAGCTCCACTTCTTGCAGTATACTCATTCACCCAGTAAACGCTTACAGTCTCTCTCTCGCTCGCTCTCTCAACACTACATCAAAGCTCATTTTGAAGTCATTTCCCTACCCAAGCCTGTAAGTGAAGGTTTTTAAATGTCAGCTTTGATACGTCAGTAAAATGCTTCTCCTTCAGATGAGTTTGTTTTTATGTGGGGTGTGTGTTTGAGATTACTTGTGAAGAATATGAAAGGAAATGACAACGACTTTGTTGATATTCACTACTCTTACTATGCAGCTGTTCAACCATCTGCTTCAACCGCTTGTTTTGTTTTTTATGAATGTTTTTGATATTTAATTTTGACACCAAACTCAATGACTGGAGGGGCTATTGTTCAGGAAGAGATGTGGCATTATTTGACTGAAAAACCCATGGTGATTCACCAAATCATCTTGTCTATAGATGGTGGAGTATGGCCATCACTGCAGCTCATGATGCTGCTGTCACTCACTGTTTCTCTGTTTTCCTCTGTCTTCATGCGAGTGTGTGAATGAGAGTTTGTGGTGAAATGTTTTCTGGTCTAGTGCTGTGTTTGTTTGTAACCCTGTGTGTTGAATGAATGAATTTTTTTTAACACTGTGATGTTCAAAGGTGTAATGAACAGTCATTTAACTCTAGTTTTTCCTTCATTTGTGAATGATTCATAAACACTTACTCACCTGGGCCCTTTTCAATACAAACCGTTTGTAAACAATTGGTAGATTTATTAAAACATTCATATGCCATGTTCATGAGTTTCCTCAGTGCCTATTAAAATGGGGGGAAAAAACAAACAAACCAAACAAAACAGAAGAATATAAACAACCTTTCAAGTGTTTGAGATCGGTAAAGTTTTTTTTTTTTTTAATTACGCTCCCCACAGCTGTATTTATCGATGAAAAACACAATAAAAACAATATTGTAAAATACTATTGCAAAATATTTTTTCTAAATAGATTTTAAAAAGTTTTTAATTCCTGTGATGGCAAACTGACTACATTTTCAGCAGCATTACTCCAGTCTTCAGTGTCACTTGATCCTTAAGAAATCATTTTAATATGCTGATTTGCAGCTTAAGAAACATTTGAAACATGGTGGTGGTTGAGGAGTGACCCCCCACATGATTGTAAAGCGCTTTGGGTGTATGGCAATACACAATAAAGCGCTATATAAATGCATCATTCATTCATTCATTCATTCATTTATTATTATTATTAATTTTGAAAACAGTTGTGCTGCTTAATATTTTTATGGAAAACAATTTATTTTTTAGGATTCTTTGATGAATATAAATAGTAAACAAACAGCATTTATTAAGAATAAAAATTGTAACAAATATACATTTTTGGAAATGTCAGTTTTACTGTCACCTTTGATCAATTTAATGTATTCTTGAATCAAAGTATTACAATTTTTTTTCAAACTAAATCTTATTGACCCTAAACATTTTAAATTTGAAGACTTAACTGTTCATGTCATTTTTCGTAAGACATTTTGAAAAATATCATCTTTTGTGTTGAGCAGAAGAAAGAAAGCCACAGGTTTGGACTGACAATAAACGATGAATTTTATGGGTTTTTTTTCAGGTGAACCGTCTCTTTATTTCTTGAGGATTTCACTCAAACTGTGGGGTGGTTTGCAGTGCTGTGTGGGGGTGAGTGAGAGAGCAAAAGTTTAAAGTGTGGGCCAAAGATGGCCCTCAGTCAGGCTACATGTGGATCCGGAGAGATCTAATCTGGCTAATCTTTGCTGCTCATATTGCTTCTGCAGGCCGCTGAAACATTAGCTTCCAATCATATAGAGATTAGTGTGCGTGCTTTGAGATATATGTGTGAGAAAGAGAGATAAAAAGCTTGGTTATATACTGAAATGTCACCTGGCTTTGAGAGTGAGAACAGAAGGGAGAGAGAAAGAGAATGAAAAGGGAAAAGAAAGGAAAGATTAATGGACATATCTAAATTACACATGCGCGCCTTGTCAAATTATATGTTCTTCTCCCTTGTATTATTATGGGCACGTGATGTGTCAGCAGTGTCATTTATTGTGATTGATTCCTCCTCATCCCAGCAGTGTTGAGTGACAGCTATGTGTGGCAGAAGGTCAGAGGTGAATCAAGGAGAGGCATGTCAATTCTAAAACATCCTCATTTTAATGTCCTGTCTTCTCTCACCATTAAACCTTCTCCTGTCTGTTTTCTGCATAAAATTGTCTCTCTTTTCATTTTTTTGATACTGTTAAGTGCAGGGGATAGACTCTCTCATGACTAAAGTGCTCAGCTTGAGGTGAACATGGCTGTGTTTTGGATCACTCTGTTGAGTCGACTGGCAAGGCTGCCTGAGGAACAATGGAAAAATGTCAGATTTACAAATTACTGCCTGCAAAATGGCCTGTCATTCTAGTACTGTGCAAACCTTTTTTGCAGAAAAGGATAGTTTGATGAATTACAGTTTTCTGGCTTTATCAGTTATGTGGCATCGATTGAAAGAGGGAAATGTGTGTGAATCTGGAAAAGCAGAGGCGTATTTACCTTACAGAGTATAAAGGAGAAATGTTTGTGTGTTTATCTCTCTTGTCATGTTAGTGTTTTAAAAATGAAGGGGTCTGAAAAGGTTTTTGTATTTTGTAGGTCAGAATGATGTAAGTGATTTTAGCAGAATTTACAGCTGAAAATACACAAATGCATCAGCATATGCTCACATTGATCTCTCTTTTTGGGATTAGTGTTCATGTGTATTTACACCTTTTCTTTCTTTGTTCGAAAAACTCACAGGCTTACAAGTAATGAGACACTATTATGCAATTTAAGACCTGTAGCCCTCGTGATCTCACCCTGTCATCTTGACCCTACCACACTTAATGATGCTCTGGTGTCTCTGGGTACAGACGGGTCTTGACATGTTAAAACATTCATTTGCCTACTAGCCATTCTATGTGATCTGCAATCATGTAATAAGTGCTGCATGTTGCTCTGCAGTGCATGGCCGGATAAAGCATTGATTTGATATCCACACACCTGGAGTAGAAGATACTTGTCTTAGTATTACATAATATGATGACATTGCTAATCATGTCTACCACATACAGATTATGAGCGCTTTTGTTTCGCTGTAACATTCAGTCTTTGTCATTCTCTTACGCACTCACTCATGTGAGCATAGATTTGTGTACATGTGTGTGCATGTGTTGGCCATATGTTGATCCACTCCAGTGGTATGGCTGAATCATCCTTCATTAAGTCTGTAATCCATTACACACCACTAATGAATTACATTAGGATTGCTGTATGTGTGTGTGCACGTGTGTCTGTGTTCATGAGACCGAATTTGTGTGTGTGTATTGAATTAATGGTGCTGAGTGGCCATTTGTGCTCCTAATTTAACTTTGTAATGTACAGAAGCAAAATGAACAGATGAGACTGTAAAATGTAGAGTATACTGCAAATTATACGGATTCTTTTGCTATTGTACATTAGCAAGGCCATGCGATGTTAATAGATTAACTCTTAATTGTGCTGTAATATTTCCATATCCATAGATATCTTGTTCAGTTCAGTGCCATGATACAGTCACAGATGTTTCAGATACACATACGAATTAATAATGTAACAGTAATACTTAAATATTAGTAAAACATTAGTCAATTGTATTATTTCATATTAATACTAATATTAATATTAATAATTATTCATTTAAGATGTGATTAAGATGTAGATGATTAAGATGCAGATGTTTTATCCAAAGAAACTTGCAATTTAATTTCTGGCTGAGATTAATGATTTTTGATTAAAAATTAGGATCAATGATAAAACTATAATTAATATAGGTATACTCTCTGTGCCCTCCACCATACAGTCTGCAACTTCTCAAATATAATAGAATTGATAGAATGTGTTCAGAAAGAAAAATTGGACCTACTTTATATAAAGTGTCTTTAACTATAAATTGTTTTTACAATGCACTTATTTTACTGAAAAATGCATGTATGTAATTGCATCTACAATTAATTTCTGTTGTTACATCTATAATTACATGTCGACCCCTACACCTAAACCCACCCTTAAACCTACACATACCCCCCTTAATTACACCAAAGGTATTTTGTAATACAACATTATAACCTAACAATTATTTATTTGTTTGGACAAATAAAAATATTTTTGCATAAAAATACATAGCACCAATAGCTTTGTGGGCAGCACGTGACGACATATAGCGCAGTTGAGCTTTGGGCGTCCCGAGTTCGAGTCCTGGCTCGCGGACTTTTCCTGATCCCATCCCCTTCTCATAGTAGTTAGTTGCCTAATAGAAAGTGGGTCCGAAAAACATTATTTTTAAGTTTTTAATGAATGACATTTTACAGTGTTATTATTGTACATTGTTGTGTTATATGCTGGCTGAGAGGGGTAACTGCTCTATAGACTAGAGCAAACAATGCTTATTGATCACTGGCTGTTTAACTTAAATTTTTAGGTCATGATTTAAACCCAGTTCCCTAAAGTAAGTTTAACAGAAACAAACGATGACTAAACTAACAAAACTTAGTTGATCATGCCTCATCTCGCCTAAGGTACCATCTGAGCCAGGACTCCCACTGGTGCTTTCTCAACAACCATAGAGTAGATCATGTGGTTACAAACCTAGGTCCTTAACCGCTAGGTAATTGAATAAACCAAGCATGAAGTCAAGATTTCTTATCTCTGACATTAGCCATTCACCAGTAAATTACAGCTTGGTTGATGTGACGTAGATGACTTGTATGGCGTCATTAAAAGTGGCTTTTACACACAGTGACACAGCAGAATGTACCACAACCTCATTACTCAAATTACTACTGCTTCCCAGTGCAGCATTCACAAAGTACTCTCCCATCTCTCTGTGCGTCTCTCTCATTTCTGTTTTAATCTCTTGTAGAAGACTTTGATGCTAAAACCAGCTGGGTCAATACTGCTTTCTCTCATCTTTCATCTCCTGACGTTCACCACTCAGACGTGTCACTTCTTTCCTTCACGCCTACTCGCACCCGTCTCTCTCGTCCTCTTCCCTCTCTCTTTTGGCAAGTGGGTCATGAGAATGAGAGCGAAAGCAAACACTAGCAATCGATTAGATGGTGAGAGAAGGGCCTGCAGGAAGCATTATCTGAATAATTATTATTTTCTGCCTTCATGTATTTTAAAAGTATTATATTAGCACAGAAAAAAGCCATTAAGCTATAAACATGTTTTTCTGCAAATATTTATTCCAGTCTAGATTATTTATATGTACAGATCAGAATCTATGCAACTATTAATATGAACGTTTTTCACATATTTTGATGATACTTTCAGCTCTCTCAGCTTCATTTTTAGCACAGAAATGCACAAAAGTCTGCTAAATCCATGTGGGCTTATGCATTCAGATGTGATATTAGTGTGTCAGACATGTCTCCTCTTCTGATCTGTCAGTCTGTGGGTTTATTTGTCCCTCACTTCTGTCCTCTCTGCATCACTCTGTCCTAATGTCTGTTACCCTGTCTGACACTATTGATCAGCTGACCCACCCACTGACAGCAATCTTTCTCTCTCTCTCCCTCTCTCTCTGTTTCTCTCTCTCTGTTATAAATCTCTAAAGTGACAGGGGCAGGCTATCTTTGTGCATAGATAAGGCCTTGTTTGGCTTTTGCTGAGACTGCACAATAAGTGATGAATAGAGAGGGGGACGGAGAAAGGAAAAGGGCACCTTCAAGGAGAAATAAAAGAGTCCTGAGGTGAGAATCTCATTAGGCATTCATGACTGCCTGAAAATCAGATGAAAATGCACGTAGCCATATTTACCTGACTGTTTGTCAGGATGTAAAAAGAGCAGCCTCAGGCAACATATCAATGACAAAATGATGTATAATATTCAGTATTGGGACAAATCTGCTGTCTCAAACTGTGGACTGAAATATGGATTTAAAAAAAAACAAAACCAATTATTATTTTTTTGATTCAGAAATGTAGATTTAAGCTTGAAGGTTCAGAAATTGAGCGGTGGTGAGAGTAAAGCTATTGGCTGTTTGATTAGGCTGTCAGTTCTTTTGTGTAATGAGTATGAGTAATGAGAGAAGAGAGGGACGTGCTGTTTACATTTAGAAGATGTTGTTAATATTATTATTGTTATTTATAATTCCTGTCTCAACAATAGCATCTTTTATATATATATATATTCAGAATTCACTACTGTATTTAGAAGTTTAAAGTATTTTATTCTTACCAAGGTTACAATTATTTGATTACAGTAATATTGTGAAATATTATTAAAATGTATAACTAAACTATTTTCTATTTTAATATATTTTCAAATGTATTTTATTTGTGTAATGACAAAACTGATTTTTTTTAGCAGCCTTTACTTAAGTCTTAATTTTTTGGTGCTCAAGAAACATTTCTTATAATTATTAGGGTGGGTTGCACCACAACAAGGATTAAATTAAGCAAGGTTTAGACTTAGAGCTAATCAGGGATTTGTTGATCTGGGTTTTATTTTAAATCGAGTTGTGTTGCACCACTTAATGTTAAAAGCATTTGTGCTGTTGAATACTTTTTGTTTGGAAACTGTGATTCTTCAATAAATAGAAAGTTAAAAAAAATAAACTTTTTAAATTGTTAAAATATTTATTGCACTTTTAGTTATTCATTCTTATTTATTAAATTTTTAATTTGTATTATTTTTGTTTCAAAATTACAAAAACATTTAATAAAGCTATAATGTCAAACACACTTTTCATGGGAAACAATGGCTTACGTTCCAAAAACTTGTAATTTCCAACACATTCTTAAATTAATATTAAAAATATATGAATGAAAGTACAGTACCACAAGTAATTTCTGCAATTTTAACAAAACAGTTATTTGATGTTTTCAGATCAAATATATACACACAAACATAGATATGTTTGGTTCAGTTTCTGAGGTGTGTGGTGTCTGAAGCATGGGAGTCTGTTTGACACTGCTGGAGTCTGTCAGAGATGACAAGGAAGGTGGCAGCTTAAAAACACATCTTAAAGGGATAGTTCACCCTAAAATGAAAATACTGTCATAATTTACTCACCCTCAAGTTGTTCCGAACCTTTATCTTTCTTCTGTTGAGCACAAAAGAAGATATTTTGAAGAATGTTGGTAACTAAACAGTTGACGGAAGCCACTGACTACCATACTATGGAAAAAATACAGAAGCAAGAAACTCATACAGATTTGGAAGGACTTGAGGGTGAGTAAATGATGACAGTATTTTCACTTTTGGGTCTATCCCTGGAATATCACAGACCCGAAACCTGCAGTGTAAAGGACACTTGCAGAGATGAATCGCCACTTTCCACACAGTGGGATATAAAGAGAGATAGAAAGTTGTCATAAACCATGTGTGTGCATGTGGAATAGAGGATGTGCATCAACAGATGGTCCGGCTAATTGAGCTATGATTACGACAGCTTACACCCCTCCACCGCTCGGTCATCTCTATCGTTCTCTCTCACTCTGTTCAAGTTTGTGCCTTAGCACATTTCCAGCTAATACATGTTATTATTGCACAGCTGAGCCCTCAAAAGCCTGGTGTGCGAATCCACCGGTATTGACTGAAGGGTACAAAATGACTGAAGGTCACTGAAATTTGTGTGCTCATGTGTATTCTGAATGCGTGTGTGTGTGTGTGTGTGTGTGTGTGTGTGTGTGTGTGTGTGTGTGTGTGTGTGTGTGTGTGTGTGTGTGTGTGTGTGTGTGAAACAGGCATTCTCCCTTTTTAGAGAGCGTCATGATATGAGAGCTCATATTTGAATCAGGAAAGCCTACCCATACTGCACTAAAACAAGCCTCTCTCTCTTTATCTCTCTCTCTTTCTCTCTCTCTCTCTCTCTCTTTCTTTCGCTCTCGCTCTCGCTCTCTCTCTCTCCCTCTCTCTCTCTCTCTCTCTCTCTCTCTCTCTCTCTCTCTCTCTCTCTCTCTCTCTCTCTCTCTCTCTCTCTCTCTTTGTGTTTCTCAGGGAGGTAGAAGGTGAATTGGAGGTGGTTTGGGAGGCAGCGACCAGAGAGAGTCAGCGCTTGAGAGAGGTGGTGTTAGGGAGCAGTCCGCTGAGTCCAGCCACCGTGGCTCCAGCCCTGTGCAGCACTTCCGGCCAGACTCCTGCCAGGATCCCTCGTGTAGAGAATAATTTGTCCTGCTCGCTGCCCCCTCCCTTCACCCCCAGACAGTGCCATCTGCCACAGCCTTTACAGTGCAGCCCCATGTTTGACTCCGACTCCGACCAGCACCAGAATCCATCATCTGATGAAAGTGACAAGAGTGGACGGGACTCCTGATATATTTCCATATCCTCCTTAACAAGTGTTTTGAGTTCATGAATTCATTTACCTGAATGCTTAATGTGTTTTTATGCAAAAACTGTCCTTTCTCTTAACTGTGGCAAATATTTTGATGCTTTTTTCCGCATATGTGTGTATAACAATGTCTAACCATATAACGTTCTTGATTGCTAACAATGATTATCCTGCAGATGGAGAACGGTACAGCATTTTATTCAGCTGTTGAGCTCATTTCAGAAAGCATTTTTGACAGAGCACTTCCAGCAGTAGATACACACAATAGCATATGAAATTCTATTACACAGTCCACATGATGACTGGCAGAGCAACAGAAATCTCTCTCTCATTCTCTCTGGGATGAAGGCCTTGCACAAAAGATTACACTAAGGATATCCCATTTAATTTTCTTTAATAAGGACAAAATATGGGATGATATAATTAGCATCCTGTTTGTGTATTGTTATACTAGTGCAGAATTCTAAAAAATCTGTGCAATAATATGTTGGAATAAACAATTACATTATGAGTTTTGTTTGTTTTTCTGCTTATGACCTGCAGTGAGCTCAATTTTCTTTGCTATTCCAAATTACTAAAAAAGTGCATTTGTCTTGAGGGAAACAGTAACTGCAATTGATTATGCATATACTGCCGCATCAGCAAAGATGTTAAGGATATAAGGTTGTATTTATTTATTCTTTTATAGAATATTGCAGTTTATTATGATTAAGCTTTTTTAGAAAAAGCATAGCGCCAAAACACACATTCAGGAAAAACCAGTCAACGCCTTCAGGTGCGTATATCCATAAACAGGTCAAAAATAGAGAAATTAAGATCTGTACACATCAAGATATAGCCCAGAATGATTTTAATATAAATGATTAATCTGTGGCCATCATTTATCCTTTCAATAAATGTTTTTGAAAAAATACTTTATATATGTCACAAAAGGGGGAAAAAAGATGATCCCAATTTCTGCTTTGTTGACTTTATCTAAATTTCCTGAATTTAAAGCATTTTTGCCAGTACAGGGAAATATAAAGAAGCATTGTCACTTTTTTAGGCAAAAAATACAATTAATAGTATTTTACATTACCTACCTTTTGTCTCACTCTATTTTTATATATATGTTTGTGTATTCTGGGACAATAAACACATTTGTATCATTTTTCTTATGTTTTCTTATGAAATCTTAATTCCATAGATTTTAAACAGTGGGTTCTCAAGTAAATCAGCTGTGGTCAGGACAAAACTAGCGAGACACAGCAATAAAACCAGACAGTGACGTTATTGCAATATACCTGATCAATTTTAAAAAAGTGCCTGTCTGACTCTTGCAGCATAATTAGGGCAGTCCAATAGTTCTCTCCATAATAGCATTCTATTTTAGAGCAAAATTATAACCCAGCACTCTATGCACAAAACAAACCGCATTCAGGGCGTCTATTGAAACAGTGGGTCACAGAACTGCAGTCCGTGTGCATGTGTGCAAGCTCCCTGCAGAAACAGAGCACTATCGGTTAGCAGTAGGATATTGATTATAAATTTCATATATTAGCAGTCGAGTAGTATTTCAAGTGTTAGGTAACCGTTTATCAATTGCTGTGCTTTAGTGGTTACATCTTAAATGGTTTTGTTGATTTTTACTGACAGATTGCTGTTTATTGGAGCATGTGTGTTTGTTATATTAATATGAATTGGTAAAAAAAATTTTTTTATGTCACGGAATTCTTTTAAGACCAGATATCTGTTTGATAGTGCAGCCCAGTGAACTGGAGAGTGAAAGAGACCTGCAGTGCTTTGGTTGATGTTATAAATCGAGGAATCTGTATTTTAGGATGAAATGTAGGGCAACTGTCTGCAAAGAGCTACAGCTTATCACAGGTAAGAGGAAAAAAGCATTGTGTGTGAATGAGAGAGAGGAAGGCTGTTTGTCTGCTTATGAGTATGTGAAGCAGCTCTGCATGTACTTGTTCCCTTTCACAGGCCCAGTGGACTGAGGTTCTGACAGTGAAGAAAAATGACGAGGACATCTTACACTGTTACTTCGCCCTGAGTTCCCTCACAACCAGTGAGCAAAACACACATACATACACCTCTCTAGCTGTCTTGCTTTCTAACTATTCTGTTAATTTATTCATATAACTCAACCTCTTACTTCAGTAGTGGGCCATTAGTCATCAGTTTTGAGAATAGAAATACATGTTCAATCCAACTCCTGATTTTTTTCATTTGCTTCACTGGAATTCCTTATTTACATTTGCTCCAAAATGAGGAACTAAAATGATTCACATTAGAATGACAGAATTAAACCTAGTCAGTATTGACCTTGGTCTGTTTCATCAGTGGTGCTAATAGAACTAATAGAAGATTTGAAAAGTAGTGCTGCCATCTGCTGGACATTAAATCAAGGATATATTAAAATAAATGCCACACAGCCTGGCAATAGGCTGGGTAACTGGCAATACCTTTAAAATCATACAGACCACCAAAAATACCATTTCGGAGAAACACAGGCCTGATGAATCTAAGTTCTAAAGAATCTTTGACAGATTTTGTGACAGGCCGTCTAGATAAATCACACAGTGTGGCATAACCGTATATACTCCTATACTCTTGAGAATTTACAGCTCTTGCTGAACAGTTAAAACCCCTGATAGAGGAAGAGATTGTTAAAGTTTAGTACCTGTCCTATGGGATGGTCTAGAGTTATAGATTGTTCCTTATCTAGGTTAACACCTCAGTGTAAGGTCATCTGAACCCTTTCAAGCTCTCAATCACACTATTGTGTTCTTGTGAATAGAGCCCACTCTTTATGCTTGCATTTCTTTTTAGTAGCACTTGTGCTCTTGAAACTCCTCCTAAATCAGTCAAAAATTTAGAAGCACATTTGAGTTTTCTATATATCAAAATATACCCAAAATATTTTTATTTTTTTTGGCAACCGGGGATGCACGCTGTGTCTCACACACCACAAACCCTAGTCCTTACTCCAAGTGTTTCCCTGGGGTGAACTGACAGTGTTGCCCAAATTTTCCAGTTGGCCAAAGTGTGCAATGCGCAGAGATGTGCTCTTTGTCCATCGCTATGACTGCAGCAGAGCTTCCCTGCTATCCTGGCCTGCAAGGGCAGCCTCTCCCTAATTGTACAGGTGGTTACAGGTTTCCTGAAAGCAGACTGTAACAGACTACACTATGGGTACGTGGCTGGTCTGTCAAAACCAGAGTTCTGCACCAGAGATAGGAACCAATCTGTCATAAGGACCAAATCTGACATTTGTTTTGCTTTTGTCATTTGAAAATGTGTTTTTAGCTGCTTTGGTATTAACGTAATTATATTTGATGCAAACTTACTTGTTAGTGACTCTTCTATCTTAAGATAATCACATACCTCCAGAAGTCTTGACTTGATATTGTAGAGATGTTGTTCCACCTGCTGATGTGTATGTGTATAAGTGTGTGTTTGTGTGTGTGTGTGTGTGTGTGTGTATATATATATATATATATATATATATGTATATATGTTAAAGTGATTTACAAATTTAAGCATTCAATTTGAAAATAAAATATAACTTATCTGGCTTATGCTTAATGTTTATAACTATGCTTAAAATATTTAACTAAAATAGTGTATGTATTCATAATTATGGCTTATTGAAACACATATTGTACTATTTTTCTATTACCGTGGGCTCTTTCTATTGACTGTTCTCTGTAGTGCTGAGTTTTTTTAGACCACACATATTTTTCTCATGCAAAGCATTAATGACTAAAAACTGAGGCAAGCAACAAAAAGGCAAGATTTAATTCTACTACAGTGTAATTTACAGAATCAAAAAGTCTTATGGTACTCTTTAGGAAATCGGCACTTTCTAATAAAACAGAAGGACTGATAGAAGTGTATTTTGTGTTTCAGATATGGGGCAACTATATAACAAAGACAGTTGAGCAGTGGACTTCCACTTTTAGAGACATACTCCTCTGAGTCGTCATTGGTCTTTGGGTCAGAACATCGCAGTCTGTTTTATCAAGGTTTGTACCTTAATGTTGATCACAAGACAAGCTGTGCCAATTTACTGATAATAATTAAATAAATGAAAAATATCCCTGATTTTCTTATCCCTGATTTTGAAATATATTTTCCAATGAATTGTGTACAAGACCAGCAATGTACATTAAGAAAATAAATAGGCTGATTTAGATTTCCTGTTTAAATTTATTACTGTGTAGTCATAATAAATATGAATGAGGGATTTTCTTTCATATAGTGTCTTTCCAACCATTTTATTTCATTTTCACTTCTTTTGAGCCACAATTACGGGCTTTAGGATAACACACCGCATTTGTCAACCATTGATTTTAGTCAAATCTTTCTGGTAACTTTACCTTGAACCACTCCATTTCTGAAACAAAATAAAACAATAAAACATGGGCATGGGTCATTCATGAAGACAATAAACATTTGCAGAACATATATATTTTAAACGAAATGCTTAAATGTAGCCCATATACTCATATTGAATGAATTAAAGTTAATTAAATAGTTTGGTAAAGTAGAAATGTTTGATATTAATTATTTTCTCTCTAAATGTTAATTGGTCAGATGGAGAATGAGTTACATAAACATGAAGTCCCTCTGAGATGTTCCTCTGTGTTGCATGTGAAGGAGGGATGTGCACAGCCAGTCATCTGTGACGGAGTCGGGTTAATTGTTAGCTGTTCAGATGCCAACTAGAGTGTGCGCGTGTGTGTGTGTGTGTGTGTGTACGTGTGTGTGTACGTGTGTGTGTGTGTGTGTGTGTGTGTGTGTGATCTCTGCTGTTATCGCTTGGAGATTCAAATTTGAGTTCGGGATAAGAAGTGGAGCCCATCTAAAGGTAAGGAATCATGTGAAGAGTGCACTGTTGATATATTCATGTAGTTTTATATCTAACAATGTTTGCCACAGGTTTGCCTGTCCTTGGATGTTCCTCAATGAATTAATATTATGAAAACTGAATAGAAGTACGAGAATAATGGTGCTTCCTGCACAAAGTAGATCAATACTGTGGTGTCTTTCATTGACATTCTCATTTTGCTTAATATCTATTATAAACCTCAGTTCAGGCAGATTTATTTTAAGGTTATTTCATGGTTAACAATCTGAAGATTGGCAATGAGAGCAGTGATGCTGTTTGTCTCAGTATCAGATAAAGCCAAATGACAGCTATATAAAGGGAATTTAAATTTTGGGTATTTGGGGGAGATTTGAGTGAAAAATCTCTGAACCTCACTTGTCAGTCTGTCTATTTGGTATCATATATAGCTATGGTAGTGTATAGGGTGTAGTGAGTGAAAATCACTGTTTCTGAGTGTAATGTGTTAATAACAATATAGGAAAAGCTCTCTAAGAAAACTGAAACGAACTCATCTTGTCAATAGTAGTTTGTGTTGGTTTTATTGGTATGTATCATTTAGTGTTTAGGTAGGAATTGTTGAAACACTGGTATAGTTACATAGTAACAGCAAGTTAGAGCTGTGCTGTAATTAGTGATCATGCAACTTTACAATACGTTTCTACACTTTAACATTATATTATGGTAATATGTTATGTATTAGCTATCATGAACAGTGAACAACATTCTTACAGTATTTATTAATCTACATAAATGTTAATTTCTACTTATACAAATACATTAGTAATTCAAGTTGAAGAATTGAATATTTCAGAATGTAGTATGAACAAACATGAATGAACAATGATCAATAGTACATTTGTAAATTAACATTAAGCTAGATTAATAAATGCTGGAACTGCCAGCAAAAGTTAGATGAGAAAGTAATTTTTTTTTTAAAAATCCTAAGTTCATATCAAGTATTTTTATGTATAACAATAATTCAGCAGCAAGCTAATGCCTGGTTTTCTTTGGAACTGTGTGTAGAGATACTCTGTGTTCTGACTTCAAAGTTAACCATGCTCATTGGCCAGCTTTTGAACTCTACAATAAAATGGAGAGCCAGCAGAGACGAGTACATCAGTCAGAGAAGCTCTTGACTGTATAACGTATATGGTGTTTATATTGGAGATCACGGGGCTTGCACTGCTTTAATTATTCACAGGCCTGCATGTATTTGAGCACTGGCTTGTATTGAGCTGTATTGGTAGTGCTTTGATCTGAGAAGGTTCTGTTCTGTTCTTGGCTTTATGCTGTCACCCCCTCTTTCGAACCAAACCATATCAAGTGTCTCTTTCAAAGGAGTATTGTGTTGGTCAGAGCCTGCTCACCTCTAGCCAATCCTGGTCCCTCTCCTCCTTCTTATCACGTGTTTGCTTCAATCACGGTCAGCCTGGAGAATAACTGAACATGGAAAGTCCCACCCACTTTTGTTGGTTATTAAACACATGAATTTGGAAATGGATCAAAACTTGGGATATCTGCTGGAAAAACTGATTGCATTGCAGGTTTGTCTTTCGCCTCATGCCTCGAGTTAAACATGATTGTCATGTGACGGTGGAATTGGTGGCACTGAAAGTAAGCTTGAGTTAACCTATAGTTTGTCTTGCTAACTGCACCTGAAAAAATGCATTTAGAAAATATTCAGTACCTCATTTTTGTTACAATATTGTAGTGAAGTTATTGATAATGTGAGAGTTCTTGTCAGTTGTGAAAAGTATTTTTACAAGAATGATAAACGTTTGACAAAAAAGGAAACAGTCATCTTAACTGACGTATTGATTTGTGTTTGTTCATACTGTAAATCTTTCAGGTAAGTGAGAGTATTTATAGGGCTACATAATGGACCATCCAGATAATGGCTGCATGAATGTATCTGTCTCCAAATCAATAGCAAAATCCTATTTAATTTACTCATGCTATTTATTTTCAGTAGGTTTAGCATCAGTAGCCACTTGTGGACATCAGCCTCAATGTCTTAATTGTAGAGGACATACAATAGTTTCCTATCTGTGTAGAATGAGAAAACAGATTCTTTGAGATAAAGTGTTTGGATTACTTGATTAGCACATACCTGATGCACAAATAAATGGATTTTTAAAATAAGCTTAATTAACAAAAAATGTATGTGAACTCTTCTATTGAGTTTACAGTAGAATTGTAATATTATGTATTCTATTTATGTTATAATACTCAGTTTCTCTCAGATTTTTTTGCAGTCGATTCTAGTCAGTTCTTCTTGACTGGAGTATAAACTGAACCTTTGGCTATTGTACTGTAGTTGCTAGGAGACAAACTGATTTGAGTTGAAGTGCATGTGAAGCAGATATTATTGTGTATAAATAAATAGATCTGTCAGAGAGCCCATAACATCTTGACACACAGTCACCTGCATTAGCAACACTTAAAACACTATAATGTCTTTAACCTTTAACTTGGCCTTTAGGTTGCTTGAAGTAATCTGACGTGATGAGCTCCACAAGCAAAAGACTTCAAAACAACAGACACTAAGAATAAAAGTGTTTCTCCTTGTTAGATTTCTGTCATGTCTTTTAGATCAGGTTCTGGCTTGGTTGTTTTCTTCTACTTTTTTTTATTAATTAACTATTTTCCAATTGATTGTAATATGCGTAATAATAATAATGTTTATAGTAAAAAATGTACTATATTTTTGTCTGTATTTATTCAGTCTGTCTGCACAAAATTAAGACTGAACTGTTGATCCTGTGAACGATGGATGAAGATCTGAAGAAGCCTAACCCTCACAATGGGAGCGTCTCAGGGGCTTTGGATGCCAAAAAGCCCGATCAGCCAAAAGCAGCAGCTCTGCAGAAGAATGTGAGTATGAGAGAAAGAGAATCTTACTCATTATGAGCACACATAAGAATGGGAAGAATGTTGCATGATCACTGGTTTCTGTCCAGAAATGGTGCATATGGGTGTGTGAAGGGTTTAACTGTGGGTCAACCTGGCGGTGCCTGGCACCATCACTGCAGTGTAATCCCTCCCCTTCCTGACCCGTCTGTCTGTATATTCTTTTGTGACTCCCACTAATGACAAGTTTGACTATTTATATGTAAATTTGCATGCATAAAGACACGGAAGGTCATATTACTACAAATAGCTTTAGCTTATATTCAGACAAAACAGGCAATATGTGAGGTATAGACCAAGCTTCAAACTTCATTCCCCCTTTAATAAAAGTGTATTGACATCATGTAGATAATTGAAATTAGGGATGCACAGATATTAATATTCTGGCTGATATGTTCAATTATTATTTGTTACTGTTGATAACCAATTAAATGGCAATTCTATGAAAAATAAACACTGAAATCAATCAGTTTAAATGCTACAAAAGAATTTAGATATAACATTATAACATAATGTATTATAACTAGAAAAGGATGTCATGATTGGAAAGATTGAGTGTACAAGGTGCAGAGGAAGACTGCCTTTGTGGACAATCCGTTAACCTTTCTTGATATGTCAACAACAACGACAGGATGGACACTGGAGGATCTCATCAGACTAGCACAAAACTGAACCTCATTCTATCTTATATATACAGTATATATATGTATGTGACCCTGGATCACAAAACCAGTCTTAAGTCGCATGGGTATATTTATAGCAATAGCCAAATAATACATTGCATGGGTCAAAATTGTCTATTTTTCTTTTATGCCAAAAAACATTAGGATATTAAGTAAAGATCATGTTCCATGAAGATATTTTGTAAATTTCCTACCATAAATGTATCAAAACTTAATTTTTGATTAGTAATATGCTTTGCTAAGGACTTTATTTAGACAGCTTTAAAGGTGATTTTCCCAAATATTGTCCTACAAACCATACATCAATGGAAAGCTTATTTATTCAGCTTTCATATGATGTATAAATCTCAATTTCAAAAAATTTACCCATATGACTGTTTTTTTGGTTCAGGGTCACATATATATACAGTATATTATTATACAACAGTTCATTCTGGTCCTCGAATCTGATTGGCTGAGAGACTTTTCCAGTATTGTAATATACTAGTGATAAGAGATATTCCAGCCATTTCACCGTTTGTATCACTCCGCTTGCAGTATTTCTCATAGCGAGTGTCATAGCAGATGCCCAAATTCACTATAATTTTATAAATAATACTGTTTTTGTGTCAAAGAATGTCATTTTTATAGATTAACTTTAATGGCAAAGCTAACCTGAATGTACAAAATAGATTAAATTAACATTTATCCAACAAATATCGCTAAAGTAAAAAAATCTCAAAATAAAAATCGTATGTGGTATCAATATATTATGCATCCCTAATTTTAATATCACAATAATTCAATTACTATACATGATCAATGAAACCAATACCCTTTAACTTGAATGTCTCAGGTGGGTCTCTTAAGTGGCATCTGTCTGATAGTGGGAACAATGATCGGCTCAGGGATCTTCATTTCTCCCAAAGCGGTTTTGGAGGGGACTGGAGCAGTGGGTCCATGTCTGTGTGTGTGGGCGGCGTGTGGAGTGCTGTCTACGATGGGTCAGTATATGCACAACAGACACATTATCTACAAGGTTGCACAAAAGCCTTGATGATAAGCCTTATATACCCTCATAACAAAGATAAATGGGTGACATTAAGCATTGTCACCTCATGTATCGTGCCATATTTGTTTTGGCTGTTTGATAATCTCTCCATATGATGTAACAATAAGATTCACTGTTTCTTAAAGCAAAATACAATCTTTCTCTAATACAGTATAACGTAATTTATGTCCAAAGGTTGCTGTTTTGTTAATTGGTACTATATTTTATTGCTTACACTTTACGATAAGGTTCAGTTAATTAACAATAGTTAATGCATTAGATATCATAAACAATGAACAGTATTTTTACAGCATATATTTAGGTTAATTTTCAAGTATGCTGCTGTTCAATGTTAATTGATTTTTGTTCATAATACATACTACTAAAATGAATTTATGACAAATAAAATTTTAAGTAGTATATTTAAAAATTAACATTAACCAAGTTTGTTAGTTCATTATGCTAGTTGTATTAAATAATAGTAGTGTACTGAGCTTTTTTTTGCTCCATCCATTGCAGCTGTTGTTTTACTGCATTATGTGTTACAAATATCTAAAACTAAATCTTTCTTTTATCCCGAACTTTCTGCTGAGATTATAGTTGGGCAAAGTCAAGGAGGTTAATCAGATATGTTCACTCACTCAGAAACCCTCAGTCGGTCGTTTTAAGTCACATAATGTTCTGGAAAATTCACAAGACACAGAAATCCTCTTTAGTTTAATACTGACTCTGCCTGCTGAAGACCTTTTGGTAACGGACTCATTGACCTCAGCTTGAACACTGAGAAACTAAGAGGTTTGCATGTGTATGCATGTGCAGGGGCCCTCTGCTATGCTGAACTAGGCACAATGATCATGAAGTCTGGTGGAGAGTATCCGTACCTGATGGAGGGTTTTGGGCCAGTGCTGGCATACCTATATTCCTGGACCACCATCATCGTGTTAAAGCCTTCGTCATTTGCCATCATCGCCCTGAGTTGTGCCGAATACGCCTCCACACCGTTTTACCCAGGGTGCACTCCTCCTGAAGTGGTCACCAAGTGCCTGGCTGCAGCTTGTATCTGTATGTACAGGTCTAGGCTCTTTTTATATTCAAATGACGTTATACTGGACTCAACTGTTGTCTGTTCTCTCCATCAGTAATAATTACAGCCGTCAACTGTCTGAGTGTGAAGCTGGCCTCCAGAGTGCAGAACTTTTTCACAGCAGCCAAACTCTTGATTATTTTCGTCATCGTGGTTTCAGGCATCGTTCTGCTGGCTCAAGGTACCTCTTTTACCCAATCTGATATCTCAATGATCTGGTATCTCTTCTGTCTTTGTGACTCTTATCTTATGTGATATTAATTTTTATTGACACCTGACTTACGTGACACTAAAAAGAACATTCGTATTTTAGTATTCAATTGAACGGACTGAGATCAAATACATATTGATACAGATAAAGAAATTATTTTGTTATTATGTTGTGAAAGATGACTCATCGTAGACTATGGCCAGAGATTACTGTAGATGCGTTTAGATAAGGTGACCTCTGTAAATGTTCAATGAAAGATCAATAAAATTTATATTTTTATTGTTATAATTGTTTTTTAGGCAATACACAGAATCTCAAAGACCCATTTGCAGGGGCAACAACATCATTTGGAGCAATTGGCCTTGCATTTTACAACGGACTATGGGCTTATGATGGATGGTAAATTATTGATGAGCTCATATAATGTTGGACATATGTTAAGCAGCAGTGTTCATCTTTTTGAAACGTTTAATACACATACGGTTTCTTCAGAGTCAACATTCTAGTGTGTGTCAGCCCTGGGAATCATTCACACAATCTAATGATTTCTCTGTTAAAGCAACATCCGATAAGAGTGGATTTTCAGCACATGTGAGATATGTGCTAAAATGGGAAAAAGGAATTGAATGCTTTTTGAAACTTCAATGCAGTAGGATCTTTTTTTAGTTGCCTGGACTTTCACCAGATAATTCTCACTCCAGGGCTTTATTGTTCTGAGAGAAGCATGTACAAGACTAGAAGTCAGCTTCAGTCAACTATGGCAATTCATTTAAATGTCCTTTTGTCTTTTTTATAGGAATCAGCTTAACTTCATAACAGAAGAGCTGAAAAATCCATACAGGTCAGAGTGAAATGAAACTTGACATTTTAATTCTATTTTTCTAAATCGTATGAAAACTGTACATGTGCATGTTAGTTTCCCCCATTAAATTTAGTATGCGCTTCAGTGTTAGCCATGAAGTCTTATTGTGTTTTTGTCTCTTTTTTGAACAGAAACCTTCCCCTGGCAATAATTATTGGGATTCCCCTGGTAACTGTGTGCTATATATTTGTCAACATTGCATATTTCAGTGTCATGACCCCTACTGAACTTCTGCAGTCTTCTGCCGTTGCTGTGGTGAGTGTGCATTATAGTCATAGTCACAGACTTTGTCTGATTAGGTATTTCTTTTGAATAAGTAATTACTCTGCAACTGCTAAAAAAAGTATGTTATGTATAGTATGAACATAATGATATCTGGATGTACTACACTGGCCATGTTGTTGTCATTATCATGTGAGCTACTAGCGTCAGTTACATTGCTTCCCTGCCACTCACAAATCCTCTCCCATGGCCATATGGGATAGTAATATGTCCACTGTATGCACACTTCAGATTGTCGCTAGAAGTAGTAAGTCATCTGGGTACTTTTTGCCACCTACTTTATCATGAGTACCGTGAATTTGGACATAATACTCTTTTCAAATACAGTTGTTTGCCTACTGTATAGTAGGAAAGTATGCCATTTCGAATGCAGTCACTGTCGTGGTTATTAATGAGAGAAACAAAGCTTTTCGAAACTTTGAATCAAATGAACCCATTGCGTCACAAAATTATTCACTATTTATGCTCAAAATGCCACACGCTGGGGACACCTGCTGGTCAGAACGTTGTAAATGCACTGAAAAGTTAGATCAAACATGCATAAAAATCTTTTACCTACAGAATAATAATAAAATACAAAATAATTAACAAATCATCTAATGCCATTGAATATGATGTGTCTGTATAATATGTGCTATATTATTAATTTGTAGAACTTGTTTTGTTTATGGAGAGCTTGGTCAATCAGGCCAATAATAGACTAATAACTACAACTTTTTCCTTTTATACAAATGCATCATAAAAATGTCTACAAATGTATGAAATTGATCTGGGATCAGGTCAAAACCATACAGACACTGTTTCATGGACCCTTTGCAGGGCACCATTGAAATTTCGAAACATTTTGAAACAGCCTCTGTTACTGAAATCACATGACTGGCATTTAGATACTCGCCCCAAATCACTGGTTCAAAGCAAATGATTCACAAAGGTTTCAAAGCTTCACAAAGCAGTGTTTTAAAAGCAAACATCACTAGTTCCCACAACCAGGGAAAACCTACAAATATCAGGGAATTTGAAGTCTGTGATTTCCAGACCTAGAAACGGTTATATTCTATTGAAAATATATATTTTTTTCCTAGCTATGCTTAGTTCTATACATTGCAAAAAGCCAAATAATTGCTTTTTGCAAGCACAGTTTCTAAAAATGTATTTTAAAAACCCTTACACTAATCATAAACAGTTGGATATGTCATCGTGGAAATTCATTGGTCAGTAGTTTTTGAGACTTAAATTTAATGTCAGTTTATTTTAAGTTTTCAGTTAATATACTTTTTTATGTAACATGATTCTTAAGTTGTATTTTACTAAATCATTGGTTACTTCACAGACCTTCGGTGACAGAGTGCTGTACCCATTATCATGGATTGTGCCTTTATTTGTGGTCTTTTCCACTTTTGGTGCAGCCAATGGGAGCTGTTTCACTGCAGGCAGGTTAGGAAATTCAGCTGTTTTATAGTCATTTGCACACTGGAAATTGCTGAAAGTTGTTTTCTGGGCCTGACTCTCACTGTCTGTTGTGTCTGTTTATATATGTTAGGTTGACATATGTGGCGGGACGGGAGGGCCACATGGTTAGGATCATGTCGTACATCAGTGTGAAACGTTACACGCCTTCTCCAGCTCTAATGTTTAATGTAAGTCTCATGTAATATTACATTCTCAACACTATTACATTAAATATTTGACAACAGTTTTAAGCACATTAACAATATTTAAGTTTTATGATGAAGTATTTGTTCTTGTATGTGATTTGTAGGGCATCCTGTCAATCATCTACATCATGCCTGCAGACATAAACACTCTGATCAATTACTTCAGTTTTGCTCAGTGGGTTTTCTATGGGCTCACATGTCTTGTGCTCATTGTTATGCGATTCACTAGGAAGGAGCTTCAGAGACCCGTCAAGGTTAGAGTGACACCTCATTATGCAGATTGAAAACTTTCACACCTTTCACAGTATGTACGTTTATATGTAATCATTTAACAGATGCTATTATCCAAAGGAAACTGCCAATTTTAAAAGCTATTTGTGAGATCCAATAATATTCCCAGTGGTGCAAAAGGCAACTTTCAAGAGGAAGCTAGAGTGGAAATATTTTGAGTTTTTTTTATTTTTTATAAATATAGCAAGTTACAGTGCCTTGCGAAACTATTCATACCCCTTTATTTTTTTCACGTTTTGTCATGTTGCAGCCTTATGTTAAACTGCTTTAAATTACTTTTTTCCCCACATCAATTTACACTCCATACACCATAATGACAAAGCAAAAAACAGATTTGTGACAACTTTGCAAATTTATAAAAAAAAAAAAAAACTGAAATAAGTACATTGCATAAGTATTTATACCCTTAACTCAGTATTTCTCCAGAAATATTTGATTGGGTTCAAACCCAAGGTGTGGCTTGGCCGCTCAAGAACATTCACAGAGTTGTCTATAAGCCACTCTTGCTGTGTGCTTAGGGTCACTGTCCTGTTGGAAGGTGAACCTTCTGCCCAGTCTGAGGTTCTGAATGCTCTGGACTGGGTTTTCATTAAGGCTATCTCAATATTTTTTGTGCATTGAGCTTTTCTTCTACTCTGACGAGTCCCTCAGACCCTGCCACTGAAAAACAGCTCCACAGCATGAGGCTGCTACAGCACACTTTACTTTTGGGATGGTACTCTGCAGGTGATGAGCAGTGCCTGGTTTCCTTCAAACAGGATGCTTAGAATTGAGGTTCATCAGACCAGAGAATCTTGTTTCTCACAGTCTGAGGGTCCTTTAGATGCTTTTTTTGCAAATTCCAAGTGTTTTCATGTGTATTCACTGAGGAGAAGATTGAGTTTGGTCACACTGCCATAAAGCCCAGATCGGTGGAGTGTTGCAGTGATGTTTGTCCTTCTGTACGTTTCTCCCATCTGCATATATGATCATGCAGCTCAACTAGAGTGACCATCAGTTTCTTGGTCAGCTCACCAACCAAAGCCCTTCTCCATCAGTTGCTCAGTTTGGCCAGGAGGCCAGCTCTAGGAAGAATCCTGGTTGTTTCAAACTTCTTCTATTAATGCATTTGTGACCCTTCAATGAAGCAGATTTTTTTTTTTGAACTCTTCCCCAGATGTGTGGCTTGACGCAAACCTGTTTCTGAGTTTTACAGGCAGTTATTTTGACCTCAGGGCTTGGTTTTTGCTCTGATATGCATTATCAGCTGTTAGACCTTTTCTGAGAGGTGTGTGCCTTTCCAAATCATACTCATTCAAATGAATTTGCCACAGGTTAACTCCACTCGAAGTGTAGTAACATCTGCAAGTGATATAGTAAGTGGTCCTAAGCTAAATTTCAAGTGTCCCAGAAAAGGGTATGAATACTTATGCAATGAAATCATTTCAGTTTTTTATTTCTAATAAATTTGCAAAGATGTTACAAACCTGTTTTTTGCTTTGTCATTATGGTGTATGGAGTGTAGATTGATGTGGAAAAAAAGTAATTTAAAGCAGTTTAACATAAGGCTGCAACATAACAAAACGTGAAAAAAAAGAAGGGTATGAATACTTTCGCAAGGCACTGTATGTTATGGTTTATAGTAATCTATTGTAAAATGGCTACCCAACATAAAAATGTTTGCTTTTTGTGTCTCTCAGGTGCCGATAGTCGTCCCTGCTCTGGTGGTGATTGTGTCCTGTTATCTGGTTCTTGCTCCCATCATAGACAAGCCTGAGTGGGAATACCTGTACTGCACAGTGTTCATAGTCGGTGGTCTTCTCTTATATGTGCCCTTCATTTACTATAAATTCAACTGGACTCGCCGCATCATGAGTAAGTAGCTGGAAATTACACGTTTAGCTATATTCCAGTGAGCAAAATGTATGTTTGTTTTGACTCTTGATAAATTTATAATAATTTTCAATGATAGTTATTTTCCTGAATAATAAATTGCTTCTTAGTTCGGTTCTTATTGCTTCTTAGTTCAGTGGTCAAAATATCTTTGAAATCTCATCTGGTATTATCTACGAATTTAAAAAAAACAGGAACAATACATTTTGTATGTTTTAGTTTTTTTAATGGTTCTTGGTTCCATATAATACAATTAATCATTTTTATGATGTTTGTGGGTCAAACTGAACATACCGGTTTAAATACAATTCACCAAAAAACACACTGTGAAAAAGAGTAACTAATAACATTGCAATTAGCATTTTCACAGAATGTCAATAGGCCTATTCTGTATACAGTAATTAAAATTTTTAACTCTCTATTATCCTAAAAAACTGGCCACCCTACTTTTAAGGTTGTTTTTTGTGGATGTTCACTAGTACCAAAAGCATTTAGTCAAGGAATGGCTAATAATTAAATAGCATCTCTTCCCATGTTCAACACCAAATTGTTAAACTTGATCCGGTAACTGTTCCAGGGCCACTCACCATGCACCTTCAGCTGCTGCTGGAAGTCGTTCCACCTGAAAAGACTGAGTGACAGATATCACACTGGAGGACAGTCACAGATGTAATAACCAGCAGTGGACCACAGACTGATCCATAGAAATGTGGATAAAGGATCCTTAAAGGGAACATGGCTGCACATGGACTGATTTTTTTATTTTATTATTATTTCTTATGCCTGACCAGCCATTGTTTTACAAGTCTTTCCTGGGTCACAGGGAGGGATATGTTTATATTTTATAGAATAACATAACACTCCCATGAACGTCTGTAAATTCGGAATACTTCCAGTTTATCTAACTTATAATTGTGTGTTGTTGTACACAAGTTTGTTGTACAGAATAGCAAGGATATTTTTCCAAGTTTACTGAACTGAAATTTATGAATTGTAAAGAAATTATGCAAAGTAAAATTATGTTTCCTTGAATGCTAAACATATGTTTTCAAACAATGGCTTTAGGACAACCCAGTGTATGAATAGACTCAGACTCATAAAATCACAGCAGATTAAGAATTGTTGTAATGTAAAGGGGCGGTCACACTGTACTTTTCGTTCCATTGACTTCCATTCATACGCATTCGAATGCATCAGACCGGAAACGCAAGCCCGTGCGAAAAGTTTCGCATTTCACTGCGTTCCAAAGTTCAAACATGGGCTGTATCCGAAATCGCCCCCTATACCCTCAAATAGTGCACTATTTGAGGGGACAGCCATTTTAAGTGGTGTTCGAAACCATAGTGGATGTTCTAGAGTGCACTCATTCAATCCCACAATGCACCGCAAAAACAAGTGTACAACTGATGTACACTCAACGGCTAGAGAATCCCCACAATGCACTGTGAGAGTCGCGCGCCGAATGAATTCCCGCGTCTCGCCAGAAGATGGCGCCCGCAGCTGAATCATCCATTCATTTATTTTAGAAGCGCTCGTCCACGGCGTAATACAGCGTAATACAACACAGGTACAAATTAATTGTAAATTGACTATTAGAGTTTATACATAATTTCCGTGACAGAGTTCAAGATAAATCCTTCAATCTTACTACTGGAGCTGCCCGTTTCAAATGATTATTAAACAGCAAGCAAACTATGCAAAAGCGGCAGTCCTTCCGGTGCACTCAGTTCACTCACTTGTTTTCATTCACTCCTTCAAGTGAACTGTATGAGTGGACTAATGTAGGGAATAGTGAATGAGGGTATAGGGGGCGATTTCGGATACAGCCTTGGTGAACTCTGGCCTGCGAATTCTCATCACGTGATACCGTGTGACCAACGGCAGATCGATACGTCACAGCATGACCTCGTATCTGAATAGAGTGGTGGAACTATGATGTCACTTTGTAGGCGAAAACCCGGAAGCGAGTTAGCATTTTAGCACTTCCGGTTCCATCGTCCCAAAGTCAATGGGTTTTTTGAATGGGATTTTGGTTAAATCCCTTAAATAAGGTCTGTGGTTCACACAGGCTCAAGATACTTTCACGTTTTATTCTATGACATAAAACACACCAGTTACACCCCACTCGTGATTTTTTTAAGCTGTTACGTTTCTTAAAAATGACGGTTGCTAACAAGTTGCTAAATGGGACTACAGGCGCTGTTGGAGACATTCAACGTCATCACGACGAACAGTTTATCAATTTACAGTATTTTCCAGTTGTAGTATAATTAGTAATACAATTAATTTTAGAATAACCAACGAATAGTTTCCCGCATTTTATATTGTTGCTCGACGATGTTGTTGTTTTTGTTTGCTTTGCCCCGAAATGCAACATGTCTTCGGAGGGAAGATGCTTGTTTTATCGCTTAACATTATTGATGCGGATACATGTAATAATTACAATTATTACATGTAAACACCACATTTACCGGCTTTACTTGGTGAAAGTGATGCATGCCTAAAGCCACGTTAAAATTAAATGTTTACGGCCACATGAAGCTGTTAGAAAGCGTATAGATTGAGGATTTCCTAGAAGCAAGGATAAAATAACATTGTGTACCCACCCTAACAAAATGAGAGCTGAAATGTGGTACTTTGTTAACTAAAATAAGTTTAATCTTACCATATCAAAAAACTCGCACACTCTGCTGTTATTTAAAAGATTAAATACGCGGGGGTACGTTTTTAATTAAAATATTCATATTAATCAAGGATTTATTGACTTTTAATGCACCTTATTTCGAAATGTACAGAAATACGTGGTTTTAAATGTCCTTTAGTTAAGATTATTTCATTTATTCACTATACTATTTATTACTAATGTCTCATTTCAGTTTTAGTTTGACTCTAGTTTTGTATTTATTCCAGTTTATATGAAACGGTTCATGTAGCGTGGATTAAAATTCATATATAGAGTAAATACGTTTCACTGAACATGTTAAAAATAAGTTTGAGAAAGTTGTCGGTATCGTGGTGGTGGTGACGTTGAAGGCGAGCGACCGTGGTGCTGTAGTTCGTTTATAGCCTAAGTTTAGCTTTTCAGTTCTGGCGCTTTTATTTAGGCTTCAAAGTTATATTTTTTTGTGAAGATTATCTTGATGGACAAAACGTGTAAGTTTCATGAACTATGGTTGAACACAGAGCTTATTTTGTGCGATAATCCAAAAGCCTACGGAAAAATCATACTGGCTTTTTGTCGAGGAACCGGTTTCATGCTAACAGCCGATCCGCCTACAAAGTGACGTCATAGTTCCCCCACTCTATTAAAAGAACAATTTAAAACTGCAGCGCTGCAGGAAAGTGGAGTAGATTGTATGTTTTGTGTTGAATTTAAGTTTTTGAAAAGACGCTGCACAGCGTGACGTCATATCACGACCGTTGCAGCATGCGAAGCGATTCTCGTGCTCAAAGTCTAGTGTGACCGCGCCTAAAGTCTTTAAGTCGCCTATTAAAGAGTTGATTTTTGTGCAACAGTGGGGTTCTGGGATTAAAAATCCCATTCATTTTCTCCATATATAGGGGAATTATTAAAACAATCGTGTGGAATTCGGTTGCACACTATACCTTAGAGATGCTTAGATGAGTCTAAATAACAAATGACATATTTTAACATTTTAACTCTTTACTATGTATTTTCATTTCAATCAATGGCTATTAAAGTTGGACATTACTCAGGTAATTTTGCTATGTGATACCTGTTATGTTTCTCAGTGCTGATTGGGATAGACTTATTTGTTTGTGACCATTGCATAAGGATTTTTTAGGTACTGTTGGACTTGCTTGAAATCATAAATCAATATATTCAAATGATTCTAGCATACATTTCTCCAATGAGACAAAAAAGTTAATAATTTAAGAATGTATTAAAACCATGCGTTCATCCCTTGCCGTAGATGGCGCTAATCACCAAACACAGACTAACTGCTGCGTTGTTTTCTCTGTGCTGTCCTTCACGCCATGTCACGATTAGTTGACCGAAGTCGAAAGTTGCCGGGACAGTGCACTGGAGTTACTGTGAGCATGTAAGCGAGGACCAGGATGAACACAGCGCTGAAACACTGGAGGGAGGCGGCGACGGTGATCTTGGCGGCCGGCCTGAGACGCGCTCAGAGCGCGGACTCTCTTAAAACAGGTCTGGAGAAAGTCTCTGACATAGCGCACAGATCCGCCTTTGATTATCAAGTGCTGCTTTTGAAACGGAGCGGCAGCAGCGGCTTCATGCCCAATGCCTATGTGTTTCCCGGAGGGCTGGCGGACGCGTCTGACTTCTCCAGCGAGTGGCAGGAGGTCTTTCAATCCTTCACGAAAGCGCCCAACTACGGCATCGGAGTCGTGAAGCAGCCGCCGGACACCAGGCCGCCCATTTTCGCCACAGACAGAGCGCAGCTGGGATCCCCGATCCCCGGAGACGTGGCTTTCAGGATATGTGCGGTGAGGGAGACGTTTGAGGAGTCCGGTGTGCTCCTGGCGGTTCCCAAACACGAGGAAAGCGGGATACGCGTGCGCACAGCTGATGCTCGGGACAGTGACCCCCAGCTGAGCCTGACCAGGCTGAGCGGACTGTGGGACAGAGACGTGCTGTCCAAGTGGAGGTCTCTGGTTATTGGTGACTCGGCGAATTTTATTAAGATGTGCAAGGAGCTGCAGTGTCTACCCAACATCTGGGCTCTATACGAGTGGGGTAACTGGCTGACCCCCATAGGCATATACGACAAACAGAGGCGCTACGACACAGCCTTTTACATCTGCTGTCTGCGCGACACGCCACACACGCTTCACGACGACAAAGAAATAGTTCATTTTAAGGTGCGTTTTGAACAGTAATCACTTGGACAGTCATAAACTACATGTCAGACTCTTACGTTGCATTAAAGGTATATTTGATCAATTAATGCATTCACGACCAATTTGTGTCCAGCTGGCGAAATAACTGACTTTGCTCAGTGTTGACTTGCTGCTTATTTTTATTGTAACTCATTAATATTCATGAGGCTCGTGCTCATTCGCCAGCTAGGCGGCGCCCACTTAACGCAAGTGGCTAAGCGTCACGTAACGTCATTATTATATATATATCTTTTTTTTTTAATAGTAGCTTTTAAGTCATTCAGTCTCATCCTAATTAGTAGAACTGATGCTTAACTTTTGGGAAATACACACTGCCTTGTTTCTTAGTGGTCCAGTCCCTCTGAAGTGCTGCGCAGCTATAAATCAAAGGAGATCTGGATCGCTCCACCTCAGTTTTATGATCTTGGACGAATGTGTCGGTTTCCAGCTCTCAGAGACCTGCATCGCTTCGCCTGGCAGAGGTCTTTGGAGGGTTGCGAACAGTGGCTGCCTATTCACCTGGAGGCGCCTGACTGCTTTGCAAGCATTTTACCAGGTAATTGTCAGGTAATAAGTTAAGATATTTCTGATAATTATCGGCGCTTTATCGGACTAAGTTTCTCTTCATTAATACTTAGGGGATGCTCTGTACCCGGAAAAAGTGGACCCTTCTGGACAGAGCGGCGGCGTGATGAAAACTGAGCTCCAGCAGGACAGTGCAGACCTGCACCGTATCGTCGGTCAGGATCTATATTCAATAACTGTCCAAATGAACATCACACCCAAGTATAACCACCTGTCTCCTCTCTGTGGTACTGATGTGGACAACACCTCCAAAAACCATAGTAAACTCTGACACTTACCTGCAAAACAGGTGCAGGACGGATGGACAAACTTTTTTTTTTTAATCAGCTTATTTCTACCTACTGCAGCGGCACTTGAGCCATTCAATGTAGTTCAACATATTGCCTCCCTAACTTCTGTCATATAAAAATTATAAACAATGACTACCTTGTGGATGTGGCAACTGCTAGTACCACGATTAAAAAAAAAAACTTTTAAAGTGCATTAAAAAAAGATGAACAGATGTAAAGTTTGAATCGTCACAGTTCTTCATTAAAGTAAGTAAAGGGTAAAAGGCACTTTGAATTGTTTTCATTTGTTGAAAGCTCTCAAATTTTTAATGTTTTGAGTTTCTGAATACAGGACTCTACAAGCAAACAACCTGAACAATTGTACAAAAATTGCATTTCTCTGATTGGTTTATAGCTAGCATATAACCAACCAATTACAACAAATCTGACCGTAGCAGCAGCTATTGCACATTTATTTATTTATAGTACCGACTAGGATAAATAATTTAAATCTAAAAAGGTTTTTTTAAATCTAGGTTAAGTACAATGAGTAGTAAATCATGAAGTGTCATTATTTGATTGAACAATTCTAAAATCTCATTTAAATTAAAATGGAAGCATGATGTGCATTTCTGGCATCTTTAAATTCAGAAAAAATGAATTCAGAGACAATGTGTGAGAATGTTTTCAAACAGTTTAATCATACATAAACTAAAGATAAACTACCAGATGACTGCTTCATGGGTGTCCATTTTGCTATATTTCTGTAGAGACAGTAGCGTGAAATCCTTAACCAACCTTATACAACATATTTGTTTCAGACATTTAATAAATTCTGCACTCTACACTTCCAATGAAAACCACACAACTTAAATGACAAAACAACTAAAAAAACATCTTAATTCAGTTAAATGCTGTTTTGTGGAGTTGATTTGTGTTTGTATTTTGGTTACTTTGTACAGGTTGATGTTTGGTCATGGTGTTACGGTCTACATGCTTCTACTTACTGGGATTTACATTGTGAAACAACTTATGAAGTAGAAAAGGCAAAATCTGTACAAATCTTAAATGTTAAATACAATCACTCTGTACCAGTAATGACAAACATCCCACAGGAAAATTTCTCAGAGTACATTTAAACTCACAAAACAGCAGCTTAAAATCTAAATAGAAAACAACCACCTCAACCCCCAAATAGATTAGTCTGTCAGAATACATCTTTAAAAAAAAAAAAAAAAAACGTCTGAATGTAGCTCTTCATTTGTGGAGATGTGCCTTTAAACTAAAGGCGAAGGGGGCAGAGCTGCAGTTGAGCTTTACCAATCAGTCCAGAACTTCACAATTTATACAGATGTCAGAATGGGGAGAAAAAAAAAAACCTCGCAAGCTCTGTAAAACAGACCAACTATAAGGTTGTAACACATTTTCATTAACTGAACAACATCAAGAAGAGCATGTGTTAAAAAAAAAAAAAAATGAGCATGTGTTTTTGCTGTTGTAGGCACAATTTATCTCTAAGGACTCATTTGAAACCCACTTCAATTTTTAGAACAATACATTGTTAAAACTCACTTTAACCCATAACCTAAACACACTGTATTGTTTTTTAAATCTTAAACCATCAAAATGAGACCACGTCATTGCAGCAGGAGCCATAAGCATGATGTGAAACATACTGTAAATGTAACCAACAGCAACATGCAAAACTTTTGGCACCACTTTATTCATCTTGACTTTTTGAAACAGAACTAGATCACATTTTGCTGAGGATTTCAGTGCACTTACAAAAAAACATGCATGCTTAATATTTACCTGTGACAAGAAATTCAACTCTGCTCATTCTATGCATTATTTCAGACTAATCCTGATTTTCACACAATAAGGAAATGAAAAACATGTGCCTGTGTTGGCTCGACACACAAAGAAGAAAAAAAGGCAATTCAAGTGTCTATTGTAATGTCACTCTGTTAATAGAAACTCCCAAAATTACATCATGCCAACTAACCTAACACAAAATTACAAAGTTTATCCTCGATTTCAGCAAAATGTGACGAAAACATCCTCTAAAAAGTTTAGAACTAACAAGGTGAGAGAAAGAGGGAAACACACCCACACTTGAACACACAAAAGTGATTCTATAAACTGAATGGCTGCTTTGAGAAGAAAAACTAAAATCAAAAAGGAGTACAATCAGAAGCGCTAGGAAGACTGCCTACAAAACAATAAAAATCAATAAAGAACAAAATCTGAAAAATTAAAATTAAAAGCTTCTGCAAAAATCTAGTGGTTATGTTTGTACGTTCTAGAAAAATAGACTCTTTGCTCAGAACAATTTTCATGAAACTTTTTACACTTTTAGCAGTCTTTCTAACGCTCCCTATTGGCAGCACAAATGACAAATGAACATCACACAAAGAAACAAACAAAAGTAATCAATAAGCGTCAAAAGTTAACAAAAAGGTCAAGTGTGAAATTTCAAGCGTCAGAGAAGCGAAGAGGACAACGGACTGGACGATGAACTTGACGTCACATCGACATGCTAGGCAAACGATGACAAACGGGCACGAAGATATCTAGAACAAAAACAAAAAACGAATAACAAACCTAGGTTAAAGCACAACGGAAAAAGGAGAGGGGATGAAAAAGAAAATCATGAATGATTATGTTTGCATGAGGAGGGGGTTTCAAAGGTGCACACATCGTCTAAACACAAAACATTGAATGCAACACAGGAAACGATGAAGAAAAGTGGGAAGAAAGAGGGAGAGATAAGCACCATGCCAATAGTGAACAAAGGGAATAACATTAAACATCAACAACACCGAGAGACAACACAACCTGCCTACTACAGCTACGACAACACTGTCCGAGACAGCAACATTTCAAATGAAAATGTTCGATTTCTCGCAACCGCATTTCAATTTTTAGACCAAGGGACAGAGAGAGAAACAAAAAGAAAAATTGTGCTTCAAAGTTTCAGCTCTTTCAGTGAAAGTCCTTTTATTTTGTGCTTCAATTTTGAATTGTGAGGGACTGTGGAATAATGCATATTTGGAGCTGCTCATATTGGTTCTTATTCACAAAACACCCGTCATGGGAAACACAAATGGATACAATTTAGCTACATTGAACTCCGTGAAGAACAACAACATGATGGGACACAGAGCGCGTAACAGTATCATCATTAAACGTATACAGAAAGTTAAGACTCGATGTGTTTGGCACATTAGTGGAACTACTCTGCACTTGTGAGCTGTTTTAAGTCGCACAAATCCGCAGACCTTTGCCCAAACGCCAGTCAATCTGCTCTATGAACAAAACTATGAAACAAATTCTGCCTAACAAACAAAAATCCCTGCCTAGAACAAGTTCACAAGAATCTTTGGATTGTTCAAAAGGGTGATTTGTGTTGCACTCCCATTTTTCTTCCACTTAATGGTTTTGTAATGCATGTAAATCATGTGTTTATTTGAACAGAGGCACAGATCAGGGAGTGGACACTCCCTGCACTAGCATCCAAGCGCTTCAAGAGGGGCTTCACACCTGGGTTCAGTCTAAAGCGTCTCTAACGTATGAAACAAACTGATAGCTGTACAGACCAGACAGCGGCACACTCGTTTCCTCACCCGGACTGAGATGCGTGTCTGCACTCGTTGAAAATAGATAGTGAGGTTAACAAGAATTGGCTATTTGCAATTAATCAGTGAAAATAAAAAGCACCGTTAATAAATACAAGCGTGTTGAACAGTGACGACAATAGTGAGGTAAATGTCAAAACAAAAGAAAATAGTCTACAATATACAATTTTCACTAATTGCCACTCCGAGCTCAAGTTATGTTGTGAGGAAATGAAACGTACGACTTCTGATAATAGGACATTTCAGCATTCGGCAATACACATGTGAATTATGTACTTAGTTTAGAGATATTACACGGAGCATAAACTTTAGACTGAACCGTGGATTTGTTTCAGACTTAAAAAACAACTCTTGGTACTATTTTTTTTGACTAAACAGACGACACTACAACTAGTGAAAAGGGCCACACATCCGTTGTTTAAATAATCGGTGAATGTATCCACAAAACTTCACATTAGGATTCTACAAAAACACGGTTGAATCTTTTGAGTTGATTTTTTTTTAAACAACCGTTTTAATTCAGAGAAATGATTTAGGCAATATTATAAAACCTCTATAAAAATAGAAAAGGCATAATAGTTAAGTACTATACACTATCTGGATAATGTTTTCTTCTCAGTTTCCATAAAAACAATCTTACCTCACGACCCTGCAGGACTCAGATTGGCATTGACTTTTGATTACGATTTGAACACTTATTTACTGACACGATCAACTGAAGCAAGTTGCATGGAGTAACTTAGAACTACAAACTAGAATAGGATTGCAGGACGAGTCTCCATACACCAGGGTACAAGAGACCACCTGCAAACACAGAGATAAAATACTTATTGAACACTTGCCACGAAAGTTAGGAAATTTCAGTTCAAATTATTCTGACAATTAAGCGGCCATGAATTCAGCAATTGTAAACTTCCTTCTTTCTTTTCTTGGCAGTATCGTCTCTCACTCTTCTCCAGAATGCAAATATTGCTAAAAGCTTCAACGCCAACCTCCTGAATTGAGGCGTAGGATAATGTATCAAATGACCATCAAAATAAAAATCGTGTTGTAGATTGTGTCTTTGCTCAAAAAAATCTATACAAATGCCATTTTTAAACCATATGTGCTACCATGTGATTCTTCAGCAAAAATCTTGGGTCAAAAAAGGTTTGTTTTTGTTTGAGGCTTTAAGAAAGGATTCATGAACTAAAATGAAGCACTCCATCACTTATTTCATACATATTCTTTAGAAATTGTCACGTACCAGGCGAGTAGAATAATGGGCGAGAAGTTTTGGTCTGACAGAATGGTGAGAATGTCCTGAGAGTAAGTGTAGCATCTCCTGCAAACTACCAATACTGAATGATTAACCACCATCTATGAACCAACATGGGATATAATACCCTTGCTTAGTGTTTGTCTTTTTAGAATGTAAAAATATGAATGTGAATAAAAACAAACAGAAAGCATCAACATTACGGTTTTTAGCTGAGCCCTCTAACAGAATACATAAAACAGACTTTGAAGCAAAGTTACATCACCCTCATTGTGAAGACACAGATACATTAAAAATAAATAAATAAATTAGTGAAATAAATACATGAATTAAATAAAAAGGCATCCATTCTAGTGGAGTGCAGCCTGACCTTCCAGATGCTCAAAACAATATATTCAGGTGACTGACTGATTATCTTTTGCACCGATGCAGCAAGCCTCCTTCATTTTCTAGAAAGGCAGCATTGTAGGAGGCATCAGCATTACACTGTCTGAATGTACTACAAGAGTCTAGTGTAAACACAGGAGAACATCTACAGGGGCCAGACCGTGGTGATCAAAAGTCTAAGGGACTGAAAGCAGTCACACAGGCTGGCTTTCATTGTGCAACATCCTTTGACGCAAGATTTATACACAGCAAACTTGTAATATGGCACCAAAAAAAATAAAAATAAATATAAATAAAGACTCAAGGGAAAATAAAAGATCAACAAAACAATTAGATATATAAATGTGGAAAACAAAAAAAGATCTCTTTACTCCTTGGAACAAATTCTTAACAATTTGCAATTTGCTTTGTTTTGAAGGTTAAGAGAGAAGATATGTAGGAAAGGCCAGAGAAGTAAAAGGATTAAGAAAGGCGGGTGTTAAGGGTGGGTGGGGTCATTCTAACTTTCCAACGTCACACTCCACTTACCAGAAAAACATTTTCAAACCAAGTCCATTAGAGAGTAAAATCACTCAGTATGGCTTGCTGTCATTTTTGGATCGTTTAAGTTGCACCTTCAGCCGCTTCATTCCAATCTGAAAACCGTTCATTGACTGAATGGCCGCCTGGGACGAAACTGGATTGTCGTAACTAACAAAGCCTGAAACAAAAAAGCCAGACTCTAGTTACCCACTGCACAGAACACACATCTAAAGCTTGCTTCTGATTTCACAATTCTAAAATCAACACAAAACAAGCACAATGTCTCTGGAACGGGGCTCAACTCACCAAAACACTTGCTAAGGTTGGTCTGTTTGTCAATAAAGACCTTGGCAGAGATCACATTGCCAAAAGGCATAAACATCTGCAGCAAATCCTGATCACCAAACTCTTGTGGCAGATGGTAGATGAACAAGTTTGCTCCTTCGGGGCCTTTAGAAAGACAGAGAGAAAACAGACAGAAACAAAAGATAACTTTTGACTCTTAAAGCCTAGAGCGACCTTGTTATTTTCAATGAAGCTTCAACACTTAGTCTCCTTGCCTAGTTTAAAGAACATTCTGTGTTAAATACCATTTAAGCATGCTGCTGCTCACCACAGAAAATAATAAAGACATTCCCAAGTTGACAAAACTCATGTAGGCAAAACTATCATACTGGAGGGTTTGTATTTTGTTAAAGCATTTGAACTGAATTCATTAAAATAGTGATAAAACGATTAATCGCATCCAAAATAAAAGTTTGTTTACATAATGTGTGTGTACTGTGTATATTATTATTATTATTATGTATATTTAAATACACACACACGGTATATATTTTTAAAATAGTTACATTCATTAAAATAGTTATATTCATATAATTTATATTACATATGAATATATTTAATATATAAAAAATCTTAAATAAAGAGATAAATATAAATATATAAACATAAAATTTTTCATAAATAAATATATATATATATATATATATATATACACACAACAAATATACACAGTACATACTCATATTACTTTAACAAAAAAAATATTTTGGATGCGATTAATCGTGATTAATCATTTGACAGCACTAAATTAAAAACATGTTTATTGCCTGATTTGTAAAGTTGGACAATTTTATAGTTTAATGAAGGTCTGGTTAAGCATTACCGGCATAATTACTGTGGGCAAGTTTTGCTAGACTTGAAATCATGGCTGCGACTGTATATACATATACATATAATAAACTTTATATAATATTTTATATAATACACAAATTTTATTTTATTTTAACTTTACATATAAACAAATGTGGCCTTGCTGAAAAGTAGGTGACATCTGGAAAGAGGGCTTTCAGGACGAAGAACAACATCACAATTTTATTTATTTTTTCGACAGTCAAAACAAAATATTTATTTTTTCTTAATGTACACTACCATTCAAAAATTTGGTGACAATACTTTTTTCCCCCTGAACTTTTATTCAACAATTAATCAGCAATTCATCAAATGTGACAGTAAAGACATTTATAATGTAATTTATAATTTTATAATTAAAAAAAATTAGCTTTAGAGCTTTTTTATTCAACAAAGAATAATGAAAAAACATATCCTGGTTTCCATAAAAATAGAAACCTTTTGTTTTCAACACTGATAATTGGAAATGGTAACAAAGTAGCAGCATAAAAGCATCTTCCAGCAGGCTTGAAGTTGTATTTATCACAGAATGCTCAATGAATTCATTGGCAGAGAGATGCTGGTATGGATCTCCATTTACTTACTAAACAAAGCAAAATGTAGAAAATGGGCATTGTGGACAGTGATAATTATCTCTTACCCGCGCTCTGATTGGGACTTGCTGTTGCAGCATATTTAAAACAAGAATGAATCCTTAAGATGGTGATCACAAGAGCCACTACACACACACACACACACACACACTGAAAAGCATCATGGGCCAACACGTGCCCTAAGAACTGACCCTGCTAGCATAAACTAGCAGTTTTATCTTACACATAGGCTGGCAATCTCCCAACCTGAAAAGCAGCTCAAAGCTCAGATCTTTCATGTGCTCACCTTCCCTCTGGCTGCCAGCGGCACTAACATTCTGCTGGGACAGTAAACTCTGACTGTAGAGGCTGGGCAGAGCGGCAGCGGCATATTGCTGGATCCCAGAATAGGCTGCCTGAGTCAGAGCCTCCATAGCACTGCCCGAGCCGTTCGAGAGACCTCCGCTGCCCAGACCACCATTCAGAGCAGCCATGCCTGTGCACACAGAAACACAGCTCAGCATTCAGACACACACACAGGGGGAGGACACAAAACTACTGATACAGAGAAATCGCATTCAGAGACAGAGACGGAGCAGAAACACAAACGAGGCAAAGAAAGTTAAAAACAAAAGGAATGACACAGATCTCATTTAACATCCATTTGAGGCACTTCAAACACGAGTGGTCAGTGCTTAACATTGATGTGAATGGGGTCCAAAACGTACATTTAGAGCAGGGGTGTCAAACTCAGTTCCTGGAGGGCCACAGCCCTGCAGAGTTTAGCTCCAACCCTAATTAAACACACCTGATCCAGCTAATCACGTCCGTCAGGCTAATTTGAAAACTACATGGTATGTGTGGTGGAGCAGGGTTGGAACTAAACTCTGCAGGGCTGCGGCCCTCCAGGAACTGAGTTTGACACCCCTGTTTTAGAGGTACTTCAAAATACATATGATCACATCATACTGGTACTGTAATGCAAAGGATTAAAAAAAAGATTTAAAGTATTAGTACAGTAACAGTGTGCTGACTTATGTATTTTTTTTGGGTAACGTGTCTCAGCTGACCACTTGTGTTCATATCACTTGAGCTCGATTTCAATAACGGGTGTAAACCAGTGTTAATTTTGACTGCAAATTTTGATTTAGTTTTAGTCAGTCTTGACTAAAATGCCATTTAATTTTTGTCATATTTTAATCATCTGAATTGTTTTAGTTTTAAGTTGGCTAAAATTTAATGGGTTTAGTTACAGTGTAATGCATTTATTAAGCATTTCTCTAAAATTTCCAAACTCATATAGGTTTGATATTAAGATTTTATCATGATAGACACCAATTTAACTGCAGTAACACACAACATGCCTTTATATTAAAATTAAATAAAATCACTTCTCATAAAGAACAAGAACATGGTCTTCTTTTCAATGAAATGCCAATGGTTATATAGGCTAATTATGCATTCTTTATAACAAATTGTTTACCATTTTCTTCATTCTTTCAAGCAGACATATTTATTTTTATAAATGAATTTAGATTAATCTTTATAAGAGCTACTAAAGTGATTCAGTCAAGAGCAGTGAGTGATTTTCTGTCTTTCTTTTGTTGCTTGATCAACAAATGACTCGGACAATAGCAACTAAATTAGGCTGCTGTCCCTTTAAAACCGAATGCACTGATGCAACGTACGGATACACATCCAATATTCTCCCTACGGTTTACGTTCACTTAAGACATAATCGACTGTGCTTATGTGAATACTAGTCAAAATGGACATGTAATTCTCTGTTCATGTGACACGAAAGAGTACTCGTGTGCTGTGTGAGACACGCTTTCTGTGCGTGTATGCTTCAGTGTGTGTGCTCAGAAAACCGGACCGAATTGAGTTCTCTTTTGCGTCGTCACATTTATCCATATGCCTGCTCTTCTCTTACTCCCAGATATTGACAATTTTGAACGTTTTATGAGATGTGTATGTTAGCTTATGTCCCGCCAGATAGATCAATAGGGCTATGATACAGTTAGACTGTACACATCGAACCTCCTAACCACGCAGCAGATTCCTTGTGAATGAATCTCTTCCCAAATAGTCCCTTTCTAACATTTTCATCTCGTTTTTATTCGTTGACAAAAATGTCAATAGATTTTCATCAGTTTTTGTCTTTCAAAACAAGTTTTAGTTTGTTATCTTGTTTTCGTTGGTGAAAAAAATTATGTTGACAAACACTGGTGTAAACAGGATATTTAGAAACCATGCATCTGACTTTATACAAGTTACAAAAAAAAGCTTTCTTTTTCTTACTTGCTAGGGAGCTCATGTTGAGACCTGCTCCAGCGCCCGCAGCAAGAGACTGAAGAGCACCTAAAGACGCCATGGGGTTCACAGAAGAACTAGTACTGGAGGTGGGAGAGGAACCCGCTGTGTAGAGGAGAGAAAACAAGAACCAGCTCTGACACATTACTAAGCCTTCAGACATCGTGCCAATTCAAATTTCACATGCTCTCATTTACACAGACAGAGACTGAGAAGAAACAGCATACTGCAATGTCAGTGATCAAATCACAAAAGACAGCTTTTTGAAGCAACTAATGGGAAGTATCAAGAGTAAGGGTACGTAGAATGATGCATGAGCAGCAAGAGATGTTCTAAGGAAAAAAATCCTTACACCGTTGTTTAGGTTTGGAGAAATTGGCAACATTTTACAATAAAGCTCAATTTGTTAAAGGATTAGTTCACTTCCAGAATAAAAATGTCCGTTTCCTGTTGAAGCTAAATTGAAACTGCAATTTGGACCTTTAACTTGTTGGGTCCCATTGAAGTCCACTATATGGAGAAAAATCCTGGAATGTTTTCCTCAAAAACCTTCATTTCTTTTCGACTGAAGAAAGAAAGACATGAACATCATGGATGAAATGGGGAGTGAGTAAATAATCAATATTTTTTTTATTCTGGAAGTGAACTAATCCTTTAACATTAACTGTCATGAACTAACATTGAACAATACTTATAGCATTTATTAATTTTGGTTACAATTTCTACATATACTAATACATCTTTAATATAAAAAATAACTAACATTAGTTCAAGTATTACAAATGAACATTAACCCAGATTAATAAAAACTACACTATGTAACTTTTGGCCTTTTTCGGCACTGATGACTTGAGGTGTTCCTGCTTCCTAGTGCAAATGTCACCATCAACACCAAAAAAGGATTTTTAGTCTTAAGAATGCTTAATGAATCTGGCCCTTGACCTTCTTTCTTTCTTACTCGCTCATTATCTAAATAATGAACCCCAAATTAAAAATTTTGGGGAAAAAAAATGCATGGTGAAACCTCAATAATTGCTATATAATTAAAAAATGAAAATTAGTTGTTAATTGTCAGTTCATGATACCTAATGCATTAACTAAAGCCAACGTATTGAACTTGTAACATTTGTTATTGACCAAAAACCTTACAAAAAGCAATTTATTTCACAGACTGATAAGAAGCAAAGTTAAGGACAAGAGGAGATTAAAAAGCGGGACCAACCCTTGTAGGCGTCCCAGGCAGATTGAGCGTGCTGTCCGGAGGGCGTACCTGAGCTGGTGAGGACACTGAGAGGGGAGCTGGAGGTGGTCAGAGCACTGCTACCTGTGGGGGTGGCCTGCGTAGCACCTGCTGCTGCCGCCAATGCAGCCAGATTCTGCATGGCATTCAGACCTGACGCAGATAGCGACCACCCACATCAAAACTGCATCATTATCGCCAACATTCACATGCACAACCTCCTTTCATTGCCCTAAAACTAACAGGCAGTCTCAACTGATTGTATAGGCATGCAATATAACAGGTTTACAAGTGGCTAACTAACAGCCGCCATCCTCTCTAACGGGTCTGAGTGGAGCAGAGCGCATCAGACTCTCACCTGACATTGGATGGAGATTGTTGAGCGCATTTCCAGAAGACGCAGACTGTTGTAGAAGCTGCAAATAAAGCTAGACATTACATCAAAACAGAGAACAGAGAGAGTCAGGACTGCATCCAGGACTGTGAGAGAGGAGAGAGGAGAGGAGAGGAGAGGAGAGGAGAGGAGAGGAGAGGAGAGGAGAGGAGAGGAGAGGAGAGGAGAGGAGAGGAGAGGAGAGGAGAGGATAAATCAGGCAACAAGGCAAAATAAAGACAAGCAGGAGCACATGTGGAGACAGAAACAAAGAGGAGCGAAATGTGGACATTCAAGGGATATATACAAATTAGAAGGGGACTGAGAAGAATTAGAAGGGAGAAAGATGAAGATAGAAATAGTTTTCACAGCACACCCATGGAGCAGCACTAACACAGTCAAACAGGGCTACACATCTATGCTGGCCCACAAGAGGAAAACCAGTAAATAGTACTTGAGTTTTAGGAGTAGCCAATCATAAACAATCAAGAAGGACTTTGAGAAGCCAAATTAAATGCAGCTAAATAATGGCCAAACACAGACCTGCAGCCCATGTGCTCAAACACAGCAGAAAAACACAGCAACATTTTAAAGGTGAATTAGACTCTGATTAAAAGGCTCTAATGGAATCTAAATAATAGGCAAATAATAATGCATTACAGTCTGAATAAAAAATAAATAAATAGTATTTTAGATGGAGCTTAGGGTGTCGCAATATAGTGGCACTAAAGACAACAGTGATATTTAAAAAATAACAAAATACTGATATCATCTTAATACTACACTTCTTCATAATATTGTAAATAATCCAGTGCCATTATCTGCTTGATACTCTAACAAAGTAGATGGCAGTATTGCATACTGGTTTCAACCCATCATAAAACAGAAAAAAGACGAAGTCACGTAGCTACTAATGCTGCACAAATCGTAATGGAGATTACAAGCGAAAGTATACAGTTACGGTTAAAAACTCTCTTCACCTCCCTACACTAAAGTTTTAAATGAGATTCATTGGCCAAAAGAGAGAAAACACCAAATAATGCTTATGAATTTGACTGAAAGCACTATTTTTATTTCAAAATTACTACAGATATCACAACAAAAATGTTACTGTGACTTCTTTTGGCCATGAAAATCATAGTGAAATTCTAATATCGTGACAGTCCTAGATGGAGCAAACACCAGCCATGTACTAAACACAAATGCTTTCATTCTGCAAGTGCTTTACGCAGTTTATGTAGTGGAGTTTGCATGTTTTAAACAGTCCTCAATATTGGCATGGTTTCTACGTGCATAGACCTCAGATGCAACAGGATCTGTGCTGTGTACTCACTGCAAGATACTGTGGCCCTAGTGAGTTCAGTCCTGTAAGATTTCCCCACATGGAGGCAGCATTGAGCTGTTGCATCTGTTGCTGCAGCTGTTGGGCGACACGTTTATGTTCTTTATCCTTCTGTGTGTCTGCAAACTTTACCACAATGGGAGAAGAACAGCCCTACAGGACACATGCAAACAGAAATTAAAATGCAGCATAGAATTTAATAAAAAAAATTTAATGTAGGCAGCCAAGAAAATATCAATAAACAGCAAGTTTTCACCAATATGTATAATCTAACATCTGTTATAGCAGTGCCTCAGCCTTTCATAATACACTACCATTCATAAAGTATGATTTTTTTGCTTTAAAAGAAAAATACTTGATCAATTTAATGCATCCTAATGGAATAAGCAACATTTATAAATAAAGCTTTCCGTTTCATGCTGTTTTTTTTAAACATTCCATTTAAAGAATCCTGAAAAAAAATGGCATTACTGTTTCCAAAATTAAGCAGCACAATTGTTTTTAATAAAATCTCTCTCTCTGTATATATATATATATAGTATTTTTTTTTAAATAAATGCAGCTTTGCTGAACAAGAGACTTCTTTCAAAAACATTTCTAAAACATCTTAATGATATTACTTTTGAATGGTAGTGTAACTTCTATACAATAAAACAGAAACAGTACTTGCTGTATACTATGGATTAAGGCATAGGCATTTATCATCTCTTAAGCACAGTACTATAAAGCTTAAATGCAGAAATGGTATGGGTGTATGTGTGAATGTGTGTGTTTACCTCCATGGTCTGTGACTGGTGCATGGATTTGACGGCAGACAGGGCCATCTGTCTCGCTGTGAATGTGACGAAGGCACAGCCTGCAGACACAGAGTTGACAAGTATGAAAGTAGATCACAAAAGGACACCAACCTTTGTGATTAAACCATAACAGCATAAACTAGAAGTACTAATAAACTACCACACAGAAACACAACCTCAATCACAACAGGGTTCAGGCCCAGTCTCTTTGGAAAGCGAATGGGTTTGAGGGCTGTGAGTCAATATGGGTCGTGCCTATCACTTAAGCAGTTCCCATGGTGATGGACAGCAAGTTCACTCAAGCCAATTCTAAAATAAATGGCGTGGGCCTCAATGTGCGTTATGTTCCCTTGGTTACACTTTGGTTGACTTAAATCACAGTGATTCTCTACACCGCAGGTAAACGACAGCTAGAAACTAGGAGAATAACATTCCCAAATGAATTATTAAAGCGACTGTGCATATATTATCAATTTGTTGCATGCAGTCATGGTTATATAACCTCTGATATCAGTTGCCATGTTGAGTCTGGGATAAATGAAGTCATTTTCATTTGGGCCGACGGGAGCCAATTGAGTCTCATTTTTCTCTGATGGGTTGTGTCTGCAACTATTAGTTATGCAAAACACTGCCTCCTTGAAATAACTTAAATGAGAGTGCGCAGAGTGACTGGTGAAGATGTACTTCATGTTTATTAGTGCGCTACTAGTGCCCTGAGAGGAAAAACCAGAAGCTGCTGAAGCTAAATTCATTCTTGCATGCGCTACAAGTCAAAACATTCACAGTACTGCCTCCATTCCCATATTTGTGTGTATGGTATCCCATCATGTGTGTGTAATTTGCTTTGGATGGAAGTAGTGATGATATACATGCGTTTGAGTTCTCACCACGGCTCAGTCCGTCAGGGCCTCTCAGTATGCGGCTCTCCTCAATTTGGCCGTATGGAGAAAACATGAGCCTTATGTCATTCTCATTGCACTTCTTTGAAATCATTCCAACAAACAGCTTTCGGTCTTCTACCGCTGAAATACAAGAAAAGCGTGTTATGGCAGCACAGCCTCTGCGCAGCTGTTTGGCGGTCACTGTGGAAATTTCTTCAAGCACTACACTATTGTTCAAAGGTTTGGGGTCTACAAGATTTTGTAATGTTTTTGAAGAAAACATGTTCAACAAAGGCTGAATTTATTTGATCAAAAACACAGAAAAATTGCAATATTGTGAAATGCCAATTTCCAATAAATTTATTTTGCAACATTATCAGTTAACTGTATCTTTGCTGAAACTAGGGCTATGTTTCTTTCTTAAATAAACAAATACATTTTTTAACATTAGCATATATGAATGGAGGACTGTCATAATACTCTTGTACATTCAAGTCACTCACCATTGTTTTTCTCACTGTCTGCAGGCTTCATCTGTATGGGATGATGCATCTGAACAGAGAAAGAAAAAAAAAAAAAAAAAAATCACGTGACTTATCAACACTGACATTTCCCAGCCGCCATGAGAAATCAGCTGTTTGAAAAGCTTTAACAGCTCCATTGGGTGTACTGAAAAAGCTTTTATAAAAGCATGTCAATACGTGTGTAGATCTGATGCATTTTTAAGAGCAATAAATGGTAGAAGGCCAGCTCATCTGACAACACGCATGAGGATTAATGTATTATTGATAATATAAAATAAATAAGTAGATCCTTTTCTCACCCCTGGAAGAATCTTCATGTTGTGAAGGGCATTTTGTGCTTCTAATGCAGATTTACGGGTGTAATATGTGACAAAACAACAACCTGCAAATGCAATAAATGGTCTGTGAACCAAGTCCAAGATGACAACATTTCCATTGAGACCAATTTCTAGAACTCTGTTCCAAATCCTAGTGAGCAGCATTTTAAGGAATCGTTGGCACGTTTCTAATGTAAGGAGCGTTCCAAAAAGTAGGCTACTTAATTAGGCTGCCATCTAAGACAACTTGCTTTTATGCAGCTCTGCGTGTGTGCCATGTGCTCACTAGGTTTTGGAACAGACTATATGTTTTGAGAGTGACTGACAAAGAAAATATCTCAATCTGCAGTGTACCGACTGTCAAGTACCTTTACTCTGTGGGGGGTTCTGACTCCTGTCCCGAAGAACATTGATTTCATAAACTGCACCATAGGGCTCAAACAGCTCACGCAGCTGATCCTCTGACCATGTCCGGGGGATCTGACCCACAAACATCTTCATAGCATCAATGTCGGGCTGGTCTGGGTGGTCCAGAGACCCATTCATCTTCTTGGTTCTACAAAAAAAATATATACATACATGCCTGTTTAACGAGTCTTAAGGACATGACCCTCAATGTCTCCAGTCTCCCTGACAGATTAAACCTAAACATTGCAAATGAAAGGATGCACACAACAATCTCATATAGGGCTGTGCGATATGACGATATATATCGGATGGACGAAATAAAAAGTCTATCGTTTCATATTATGTTCTATCGTTTATTTCGTGGTGTCGCAAAGTACATTGTTTACGGTAATACTTTTTCATCATTTGGATGACTGCGATCTTTACACGCCACCACGGGGCGTAAAGGGGAGACAGAAGCAGGTGGAGAACGATCAGAACTAAACGAGAGACTACATCTGTAGCATGGGCACGCGTTTTTAAGCACTGCAGTTTTAAAACAACCGATTTTAAGCTGTTGAAACGCAAACAACAGCGCTATGTGTGCGCCGTCTCTGTTTCTGTCTGAGAGGACCGCGCTTTTTTTTTGCCGCTTTATTGACTTTGAACGATTACATAAACACAACTATATGCATAAGAATCCCCGTCTTTGCAAGTATCCTCATAAACACAGCGATTTAGGTCTTAAGAGAGAAAACATCTGAAATAGAAAAAGCATATGTAACAGTGTATTGGATCCGGACTTCGGTCTTAAAGGGGAAGCTGTCCAATATTCGTTCTGTCATTTATATTAATCATAGCACATTGCTAGAAAATCTCTCACTGCTCTTGACTAAATCACTTTTGTAACTTTAATAAGAAGAAATCAAAAATCAAAAAAATTATATATTTATATACATGTATAGAATCTATACATAATACACGTGTTAATTATATCTATCATAGATAGATAGATATAATTACCACAGTGAAGACTAATTAATTTACACAATGTATGTAGCTTTTCTTATTTATTGTAGTTTTTGTCCTATTGCTTGCAATTAGTTTCTTATTCTTATTTCATCACTGACTTTATTTATCTTCAGTGAGCTTGAGTTTTTTTTTTTGTCTCTTTTTAGGCTTGTATTAGTTTGATATTGACATTGGTGACAAGGATTATGACAATTCTATAGTATCAAAGATTTTAATATCATAAAAACCTTTTTAAAAGAAAAAAAAATACTATATCAGGATATATATCGTTATCGTGATATAAAATTAGTCATATCGTGATATAAGATTTTGGTCATATCGCCCACCCCTAATCTCATATCATTCCAAAGAATGAAAACACTAAAATTACAACTAGCTTCATTTACTAACAGTGCACCAGTGTTAGACTGACAGTATATTGCTCAAGCTGATTAATTGAATAATGTTTGTCTTGCATTTTCTGTTCTCAGGTTGAGATGAGAAAATGTCATGCAAAATAATTATTAATTTAAACAATTGTGTACATCTTATTTGCCATGAAAAAAATAATACGTTTTTTACTTAACTTATTTTGCAATGTAGAACTAAGCTATTTTCTGTGAATGTGAGAGACCTCTGATTCATTGGCCGCTATAGGTCAATAATTAGAAGAATAACAGTGCAGTAAACAGTAAACTATCTGCACTACAATCCAGTTATAATTACAACAATACATTAAAATAATACCGGTTTGCAATATCAAGCAGCATAAGACGTTTCGTATAGCTTAACATAACTGGAAGCATGACATCGGAAGCCACACACATTCAATTTACAAACGGCCACATCCACTCTAACGTTAAAAAATAAGGTGGATACTAGTGATTAGCAATGCAAACTAGAAGAAAACAGTGTGCTAAATCATTCACTGCATTATAAATTCTTCAGCACTATGTGAAGATCACACATTAGAGTAAAATCCCTATTCGAACATCTATGAATAGTCATGAATGGTTTTCTCAGGTCATACACAAGATTTTCTGAGGTGAGAAATAACTGAAAAAATGTTCATGAACTAATAGCTTACTACTAACTGAATTATTTTTGAATTAAAAGAACATCTTCACAGTGCTGCTTGACAAAGTGGAGCATGACGTCACTGACAGGCCTGAAGCACTGCTTCATCACTCTCTTTAGCAGCTGCTGATCAGTGGAGTGACAGACCACTTTAAGATAAACACAGCATTGCGCTGCTGACAAAGAGCAGCATTAGCCAGCAGCTAAAAGCCAGATTAATGGCGTTTATTGATCTGAGGACAGCAGAGCTAATAAAACCTTCTATTCTGTCGATTTTCCTGCAACCAGAACTTGTTCAGACAAGCAGATAACACAGATTCTCCAGAAGATCATCCAATCATGGACAGAGGATCATTAGGTGTTCACTGGGGTGAAACCATTTTAGGATTGTAAACTCTTTTTCCTAGTGTACTGACTGCAGGGAAGAAGCCACAGTCACAGCACATCAGAACACGATGTTGCTGAAGACTCTATCGATTCAACAAAACCAATTAATACAGAATGGAAGAACAGTCTGACATCTAGGAAGAGATAAGAAATAATCAAGATTGTAGGGCTGGGTAGAGTTACTTTTTAGGCACCAACTGAATTGCCTCGATACCATCGAGTATAAAAAAGGTCTTGTTCAGTACCAATTTTCAATAACTAAGGGGTTAATCTCATCAACGTCAGCCAATAAGCATGCAGCATGCTTGATGTACTAAATCAAGTGCTGGTGATTTGCTCTGTTGAGGAATCAAGTAAAAACACTAGTTTATGCCGGTTACGCCCAGAGACGTGGCTCCCACGTGAGGCTGTAGTGTGTAAGCATCCCAACCCCCATAAATGTAAGGCTATGTTTTCATTTAAAAAAATTAAAACTATCCTCATCCATACTGGCATTTCCGATTGCCACCTAATGCGAGTTAGTCTTATAATGTTGTTGAAATGTTATTTGTAGCCTTTTATATCAAGCTAATCAAAGCTTAGCATTTCTCATGTAAACACACTGTATTGTTATGAGGCAGAATCTCATAATTCTACCTACATGAAAGTCATAACTGTCATAATCGTATGTTTAGCTTTATGTTTCATCTGTAGAAATGTTTTTCTGGGTTTTTTTTATGTATAGAACAGAACGCGGAAGTGTAATGGATGTTCGTCATCGGAGACAAGAGCGGGTTATGAACACATAATATGAGTGACATATGAGCAGCGAATAAGCTTCCTTTGAGTCAGCGATCGCGGAAGAGGAAACATACTGAGACAGCCCTCGGTATGTAAACATAGCGTTCAATTTTTTTGAACAGCTGAGTGATTTGAAGATCTTAAATATGCAGCAGTGAGCCTCACATACCGACTTGAAACTGTTCATTTTGCACTGAAAACTATTTGAACTTATTAAAACTATTTGGACTGATATATTGTGTTGTTATATCTAGTTCCATTGTGCTTTTTTGTTCCTTTGTGCAGAGTCTTTGAGTCTGTAAAAACTTCAACAAACTGAAAAATAAAACCAAAGTTTTTTGAGGTAATGTAATCTTGTTAAAACTCATTTCATAAAATTGGTATCGAAAAGTATCGTTCAGGAACCGGTATCACATTTTTTAACGATACCCAGCCCTAAATGGTAGTCATCTCTTTCCTGTCACCCCAAATTAACATGAATACCATATGAAAACTGCCTTCAATATGAAGTCTATTTAATAGCAACAATGAACTCTTTTCTGCATTCCTTACACAGCAAACAACATAAACAGAACAGAAGACAATTTACCATGGCTGAGTCAGCAGATTCTTGCCCCGTTCTTGGTTAAATTGTTCCCTTTGAGGTTGTAAAGCCTCACACAAACAACCCTTATGACTTTAATAAGACAAAACACTGAAACACGTTGCTGAAGAATCCTGAAATGGCAAAGAATAACCCCTTGCATTTCATAAACCTATAAATAATATCAGGAGAAATACAGTCCATTCTATAACAGACAGGGAACAGCCACACAAGATGCTCCAGCAAGGAGTGAAAACCAGGGTTTCACTTTCATTTTTAAACTGTTGAAATATTTGAGAAATATTTCCAAGACCACACCAACAAGCACTTTCTATCCTAGGCAGCAGTGCAACAATTATGAAATATCCAAATCATTTCATTGTTCATTCTGCAGCATTGTGCCTTTATGTAAGGAGACTGTGCTGGTGAATAAAATATGAATACCAATACATGCTAATAGTGAAAAACAACATGTTTACTACGTTATGTTGTAAACATGTACTAGCAGCCCTCACTGCAGGCCTCTAATGGGCATTAACTGTCATCTCCGGAATGAACCCTGAATCAAACTTACATTCACACAAAATACTGCCTGACATTTAAAATAGCTACTCTCAGCTCCAAATAAAAAGTAAACAAACCAGTTAATCACTCATAAGATTTTACAAACCACACAGATTAATAAAATGAACTATTAAAAATACAGAACATTCCACCCTAAGACAGTGACTATCAATCAAAGGAGAATTTAAGGTATTAGTATGTAACCCAAATCAAGTTACGCCAAGCTAAAGTAAAGTCTGTACTCACACTGAGCTGGAACTCAAACTGCAATGGTCCACCATCATCTCTGGCAGAAAATCCAGCTTAAAGGAAGCCATTTTCTTCAGCACTTCACTAGTCAGTAAGTCTCAAATGAAAGCTGACAAAATCCACAAAAACAGACTCTCTCTCACACTTAAACACTAAAACAGCCACAGCGACTATCCGTCAAGTACGTCTCTCAAGGTTCAGTCATAAGTGACATGGGAACAGCTGGGTAAGAAAGGGAAGCGTACACCTCATGGGGGCTGATCAGACCCCACAAAACTCAAATCGACATGGAGCAGAGAGAGACAACGATAAGGCTGGATGACACTGTGCTGGATGACAAACACAGGCCGTAGCTCTGATCACTGGGCTGGGCCGAACAGGCCACTAAATGCTGCACCCCTGCTCCCACAAAGGAAAGTGCTGATGGAGGGGGACCTTTTTGTGAGTTTTTCTCTTAGCAAAGCAGAACTGAGTGCAGTGTCAGATAAATAAAGTGTCAGATTGATGCTGATAAGCGTGAGTGAGCGGCAGGAATGAATGGGGACGGGCAGCTCTCTGGTAATCCCTGAGCTGAAGCGCCCCAGGACACAATCGGGTTCCAGCAGCGGGACAAGGGCTGTACACTATTCCAGCATGGAGAGGTGGCGGAAGGGAGGGAGGAACAGGCTGCTCAGGGTCATGCGACAAGGGTCGTGTTATAAGCTCGCAGTCAAAGGCGACAAACAAAACAAGCCACAGGCAGGCTAAGGCTTTGTTTAAAGCAAAAACAGCAATATACCTATGTAACAATGTAACAAATAACATTCTTACAACACATTAATTACAAAAAAATCCAAATTACATAGTTTATAATATGCTGATTCATTCAAAAAGTAATGCACATAAATCATATATATAGAAATGTATAAAAGAACACCCTTCTGAAAGAGAGAACTAATATCTCAGCAATTAATTAGAATGTAATCATTTTATTTCTTCCTCAATGGTCTGTCAGACATTCAAACAGGCCATGACATCATCGCTAGCCATGCATTGACATCTGGTGGGCTGCACACTGCAGGCATGGTTACCATTTAGAAAAAGTTATTTTTTCTTCTCATTCCAGCATCAAAAAGAAGCTGCTTGTAAGATTTGTTTCCCACTGAGGGAAAACCTGCAGGTGGAGGGTATCCTCATACCCCGGGTGAAAAGACATGAAGTGTATGTGTTCTTACCCGCCAAGGGCAGGTACTTCCACAGCAGGAAGGGAAAGCTCGCATTGAGGTTGCCCGTGCTGCGCTGTGGTCAGGTAGAGGGCTTCAGCGTCGATGCTATCCATCCAGTGCCTTTGTCAAACGCTACAAAAACACACCAAACATTACAGGACACACACATACACACACACACAGGTAAACGCATACTGGAAAGGAAAAAGAAAGAACAAGGGAGACATTTTCTGACAGAATAGACAGCATGCAAACTGCATATCACAAAACTGCATGCACACATAAAACACATATGTAGGAGAAGACGGCACTTCCTGGATGATCTTAATATAATCATGTAAACGACAGACTATCATCTGAGATGAAGCTGTTCTCACTTTCATCAAAGGAAATCAGTTTGTAGAGGCTCAAACACAAAGGTTTCTCATATTGAAAGAAAAAAAAAAAACTGATCTATGTATTCAAACTCAGCTAGGAGCTTGTTTAAATATATGTTAAACCCAAAGAATAATTTCCATTATCTTTAACAAAGAGAGTTACTGAACAGAGGGTGTATCACAGTTGCAACACTGTGTAAAATACTCATACCCTGTACTCTGCAGACAGCTCTGTAACAAAAAGCTTCACATATCAGATCTGTGGTAAGCAACTATAATTGATACAGCAGTGACATAATATTGGTGATTAGAGTACTCACATTCTGTACAACTTATCAAAATATAACTAAGCACACAGGACCATTTGGCCACAAAATAGGATCTCAGTTACAAAAGAGACAAAAACAACCTGAGGGACTATTTGGGGTTACATTTTAGCTACTTAAAATAACTTTCTAAAATGTAACCAATGATATAATCTGTTAATTTAACCTGAGCCATGTTTTTGTGTCATAAAATAAAAAATCCCTTATTATAATAATAATACAAGAAAGAGAGTTTTAAATGAAGTGACAGAATGACACTTGAACAGATAAATTTACTTTAAATACACAAACTAGAACGGACCCTAATACAACAGAAACAAAAAAAGGATGAGCAGCTCTTAACTAGATGTAAAACAGCCAACCCTAAATACAGCATAGAGCAGCACGTCAGCCCTGGAGTGCCGATGTCCTGCAGAGTTTAGCTCCAACCCTGAAAAAAGACCTCACCTGCCTGTAGCCCTAGTAATTCTGAAGACCTTGATTAGCTTGTTCAGGTGTGTTTGATTAGGGTTGAATCTAAACTCTACAGGACAGCGGCACTCCAGGACCGACTTTGCCTACCCCTGGCATAGAGACTTGAAACATTAAATATTTTGTGTTCATTCACATCCAAACAAAATAATTTACTAGAATGAACCTGACTTTCCAACAACACATTTGAGTGCATCGCTGTAGCATCAGAAAAACAACAGCAAATGGGGAAAATTTTCCAATGTTAAAATTTTCCCAAAAATCTACATTATTTCTAAACTACGGAATGGCTCCTGAACTACAAACTACTACTAGCAGCACCTCAACTTTTGGTTAGCTACTCCCCAACGCTGTGCACATCAATGATTTATCATGCCTTTGAGAAACTCGTGCCATGCAGCTGTGATGAGTCTTCTGACCTTGGAAGCATAGCGAGAATGCTCCGAGAAGACCATAGGCCATGCCATGTTATAATGACTGCTGAGTGACTGTGTGGCTTATTCATGGACTGTCTATGTAAGGCAGTGTTATAGGCCTTTGGGGGGGGTGCAGAACATATGGTCAGCACAGTTCATCTAACAACAAATTCACTCTCGAACACTGGCACAGACAGACAGCACTGTGGACAAATGGAGTTATACTGAAGCATCTGGAACCACCTAGCAGCTGAGAATACAACACACACACAGTTGACGGATTAGAGAGGGGGGCATAGGTGGACATTTACAAACCACCTATCAGTCAGTCATTTTGAGGCACCTCAATCCTATTTCTCTTCTGTATGACAACAAAAACAACAACTTATACGACTACATCCTGATCAGAGCAGCACGTTGTGCCAGCAGTTCAGAATGCCAAGGGTCATAAACTGACAACCTACTACAGGCGCTGAGGCGCAGCTCACTTACTGTCCAAAACAGAAGTTACTTCATGGCAGAAATTAAAACAGCTACAGTTCTATTGGAACTAGAATTTCCAAAGTGTAGCAAAGAGTGTGTAAATAATGCAAATGGAGTTGTTAATCAACTGAATCCTGGTTTACTTCACTGCCTTGAGTGCATATTTGATTTCAGTGATGTGCAGGGCATTAGATCCCACAGAAGCATTTCAAAATACAGCAAGCATCTTTGCCAAGATCCAGAGCAGCTTAGAGGAATCAATGGTATAAAAATGCATTAACCCTCCATTAATTCTGTTGTCCTGAAAAGCACACGCACATACTGGACATTTCACAAGCTCAATTTTTACCATTAGGCCTATGTAAAGGAGAAAGTGAAGTATAACTTTGTCCCCAAGTTACACTTGTATGTTAGTATTTGTAAGTTGTTTTTAGCTCATATTATACCAAAACATCTCAAGCTAAGGAGGAGCAGACTGTATAGACTTGTTCAGGTTTAGAAAGGTGAGGAAGAACACAAGCAGTCAGTCTGTAGGGTCTCTATACTGGTGTATTTTTTTGCTACACATTTAGAAATATTAACTTTCCCTATACCAGCGAAGTCTTGTGTGTAGTCTAACTAGGCAAACTGGGATGCAGCCTTACACCCATTTCACACAGCACATAAATGTAGACAATGAACGGGATAGTTCACCAAAAATTCAAAGGATGTCAAATGTTGTCAACATGGTAAAGGTGGAAGCTTGGCCATTAGTGTTAGGCGATAAGCTCCATAGTTTGTTAGATCAATCGCCGATATGCGATTTTATCATGCTAATTTATTTAATTGTTTACTTGGTTTCATAGCCAGAGAGTGAACCAAAGCCAGGGTATGGCTAAAAGCAACCTAATGTTAGTGTAATCTACACATTATATCTTTTTAGTCAAATAGCATATGGATGTCATGTCATAAAATATTTTTATGATGAGTGAATTTGTATTTAACAAAAAACAATTTAATAAAAAAGTTAAGTTACTAGTTATAATGCTTTCATTTCATCAGTTATTCAAACAGCATCTACAGAAAACAGGCAAAGAACGTTTACATTATCAAAGAACATCATAACTGACTCCTGTTATAGAACAAAGTCTGCTCAAATAATGCACAAACAGGAAATTTCTATGTATTATATTTAGTTCCTGTTTGCAATTGCACTACTGTACTGTAACATGGCAACACTGGGAAAATGACGCTACCCTCTCATGACGCTATGCTCTGCTCACATGCTCTGATAATAATAGCTTTGTAGGACTGTACATAATTTGGATAATTAGTTAAAAAAAAAAAGTTATCTGATTCTGCTGCTCGGAACTGAATAAAAATAATATACTGATATTTAATATTAAGGTAACACTTTACAATAAGGTTCCATTTAGGGCTGGGCGATTTTTCCGTTTTAATCGATTAATCAATTAATTCGAATTTAATGTTTTGCCACGATTTTATTTTTTTAGAAATCGAGGAATCGCAATTTTGAATAGAAATATTAACAAAAGTTAGAATTAGACACTTTGATATGCCACAATATGCCAATGATAACAGTAAAGAGAAAAGAACGATCCAATTACCACACGTCGGCGCATGTGATTAACCGCTCACGTGTGATGCGCATATATCGTTAGGTGCCATTCACACAGAATGTGCTTTTGTGTTGACAAAGAGAACCACTACTGTGTGTCTGATATTTCATGTTTGGATCATGGTGACAGGCAGAAAGCTGTTGTTTATTGTTTTTACAGAACATTTATAGACAAGTCTACTGGTGTTATACCGTCAGTAATTTTGAATTTGAATTACCTTGACTTTTGAGAATTTTATTAAAGCATTTTCTTCATTATTTCTGAACATACGTATGTATGACAAGTTTGTACAAGATGTAGTTGTAGTTCATGCATCTTCTCTACAAAGAAAAAGTAATTTGTTTAACATTTACATTTCTACAATTTCATGTATAGTGCACTTGGAATAGAATTTTCCGTAGCTAGAGGGTTAATAAAGAAAAAGTTACTTGAATCATGTTGTAGTTGCATTTTCAAGTTAACTAGTTAAAAATCGTAAAAAAAAAAGATACAATTTTTTGCCATATCGCCCAGCACTAGTTACATTAGTTAATGGAAATGTATTAACTAACATGAACGAACAATGAACAATAGCCTACATTTACTACAGTATTTATTAATCTTCCTTAATGTTAATTGAGAATACAGTTGTTCACTGTTAGTTCACGTTAATTCAGAGTGCATTAACTGTTAACAAGCACAACTGTTGATTTTATTAATGCATTAGTAAATGTTGAAATTAACAGTAACTAAGACTGATAAATGCTGAAGTATTGTTCATTCTTAGTTCATATTAGGCTAACTAGAGTAGTTAACTAATGTTACCTAATGAACCTTATTGTGAAGTGTTACCAATATTAAAAGGAACACTCCACTTTTTTTGGAAATAGGCTCATTTTCCAAGTCCCCTAGAGTTAAAAAGTTGAGATTTACCGTTTTTGAATCCATTCAGCCGATCTCTGGGTCTGGCGGTAGCAGTTTTAGCTTAGCATAGCATAGTTCATTGAATCTGATTAGACCATTAGCGTCGCGCTCAAAAATGACCAAAATGAAAAGCTGCGATTTTCTAGGCTGATATGGCTAGGAACTATACTCTCATTCCAGCGTAATAATCAAGGAACTTTGCTGCTGTACCATCTGTGCAGCAGGTGCAGTGATATGACGCAGCACCTGAAAGTAGTCCCCAGCTCAGTAGCCTATGATATAGCTGGGGACTACTTTCAGGCGCTGCGTCATATCATTGCACCTGCTGCACCCAAGGTACGGCAGCAAAGTTCCTTGATTATTACGCCGGAATGAGAGTATAGTTCCTAGCCATATCAGCCTAGAAAATCGCAACTTTTCATTTTCCGTCGGTCTTAGTACACGATATAACTACAGAAGAGTCAAGCTTTAAATAGGAAAAATATCGAAACTCTTTGGTCATTTTTGATGACCAAATGCTAGTGGTCTAATCAGATTCAATGAACTATGCTAAGCTAAAAGTGCTACCGCCAGACCCGGAGATCGGCTGAATGGATTCAAAAACGGTAAAACTCAACTTTTTAACTCTAGGGGAGGTGTAAAATTAGCCTATTTCCAAAAAAAGTGGAGTGTTCCTTTAATATAAATTCTGTCCAGTTGTGTTGCTTTTTTTAAAATTCAGTGTCATTAAAATGTATTGAGTTAAAAAAATAATAAAATACTTTATATTAATTCATAAAATAATAAATAATCATTACAAAGCATTTTCAGTTTCAGATTTGGTTTTCAGCCAAGTTAATCCAGAATTTTCGGTTTCGGCCCAGAATTTTCATTCCGGTGCATCCCTAGTTTTGGTCAATGAACTCACCCCTTCAAAACTATTTCGACCAAAACCAAAGAGCAATTTTCTGGTTGCTAAAATTCAGTGCATCCGGTGTTGACCCTTTTAGACGCTATGTGCGTTGATCAATATAATATGTGAATAAAGACCTACATTAAACCTCTTCATCATATAAAGCAAGTTTCTTCAGAAGATTTGTATTAAACCACTCAATTCATATGGATTACTTTTACAATATCTTTGAGCTTTTTAAAGCATCAAAGTTTTGGATTGTGTGGACTTTCAAGGCATGGACAAAAGTGATGAGAGAATATTAAAAGTATCTTCATCTGTTTTCAATAATGAACAATAATAGTATTATGGGTTGGAACAACATGACAGTGAAGAAATAATTTTCAGATAAACTATCCCTTTTAATGTGTGCATCCTAGGGAAATCTCAAACGTATGCAAGACAGATTTTTGAAATTTTGTCTCACCAAAATGGTCTTGTTGGATTGGAAAGGGATTTGAATAACCTTTATTTCAAAAGATCAACAATAATTAGATTTTCATGATATAGCCTTTAAAGACTCTACCATATGGCAGAAGAAAGTGCTTTGTGGCCATTTCCTGTTTTCTTTCTGAACTGTTTGTCAGTTTTGGACTGTTACAATGAGACTCATCCTGCCTCCTGCAGAATCACCCATTTCACTGCCAAACTTGAGAAAACTCATCACAGCCAAATCAACCTTTGACCACCAGCAACCCTTCCTCATAATCAATGCCTGTGCAAAGTGATCTCAAACAGAAAGTCAAGTTCTGTCTAAGGATACTGAAATGTGTATCATAACTGCACAGACAAAATTACCAATACATTACCCACTTAAGCTTGTGCAGCACAAATAGTGAACCCATACTACAAGATATAGTCCCTTACAAGAAAAGAATGAGGGAAAAAAAGAAAAGAAAGTGAAATACTGCCATTTTACAGCCAAAATAGTGTCATATCTTGGAGATGTTTAAATGTATAGGAATAATTACTTGGGTATTTAATGGCATTCATTAGCCACATTAGCAGGAGCACAAACAGGAATGTTCCCGACAGGTGCTGCTGACCTCCATGTGGTAACTCCCTCCTGGAGAGCGTTGTCACGATTTAACAGCTGCCGTGGTGCAGCAACTGTCAGACATGAACTTACTACAGCGAAATCTGACAGAAGTCAAAGCCAAAAAGCTTCTTGCCTTAAAGCATTAGTATGGTAAGGTAAGCACAAAACGAATCTGAAGACTTTCAGTAGCTCAGTACAAGTATTTTGGTCTCCTCGTGAGTCTCTTTATAAGGTGATTGCAGATGATTGATGGCTCTTTTAAAGAGCCTGCACTCTGACACACATCCCTTCCCCCTGTAACGGAGACTTAAACCCCTCTGACGTTGCACTAAGTGCTCGCAAACTCACGCCTACAACTGCACTCCAGACCCTCCCGTCGAACACTCTTCTGAAATCCCTCAGTATTTATGCAAATACACACAAATATGAGTACGGAGTCTGTTGGAATTTCCAGCCCGCAGTTGCAGATAATGGAGGTGTTGCCATGCAGGACAAAAATCCAACTGCAAAGAACGGCCCACCGTAGAAGCATCAAACACACAAGTGTGTGTGTGTGCGCACTAACATGTAACCAAGGAAACCGTTAGTCTTCAATTCTGAGCACTAAACACTAAGGAACAGAGAGTTCATTTCATGCAATTTTGCTTCATGCAGCTCTCTAATAGCACAACATGAATTGACAGAAATGAAGGTGCAAAATCCTAAATGACATAGGACCTCTACATGCGTGACAATACTTTATTACAAGCTGACATAAACTGACACTAATTATCCAAACACTAGCAGCACTGTAGTATAAGAGTTTACAGATATGACACTGGTGGCTCTCATTAAAAGTTCAATACTCCAGGAACTACAAGCACCGAACATCTAAACAGTCTGAGGAGCACAGGCCACAATTGCTCATTCCTATGACAGAGACAAGAATAGAAACCTTAGTTCAAGAACCAGTATAGTGGTTTTTCTGATCAGGTATTTTGTAAGGCTGCATAAGGACTGAAAATCAACTCATCTGCAACCCCTCAAGCTAATCTGTTGGTTTTGTGTGTGCTGTCTAATGATTCTAGTCAAATCATGTTCTGAGCGCTAGTCATTTGGAAAACGAATACCTACCTTTCCCACATTCACACATGACATTGTGATATCTTGCTTAACAAACAGTCCATTGTAACACATCCTAACACAAAAGTGAGAAGCACTTACCCTCTCAGTGGCCTTGCTTTTCTGAAATGTTGCTCCCGTCAATCTGTAGAAAGAACAGCCGTACGGTTAGACCAGCATTTTATCTTTGAACATCTGTGCTGATTCCCAGTATTTGTGGACTTGCTGTCCTTTACCATGCTGAGAAAGACACAGAGGCTAATTTGCTGTCTTCGTGTATTATTTATACTGGCTCTATTAGAGTTGGCTTTTTCCTTTACAATCAAGCCACGGAGACGGACAGATCTTACAAGAGAGTCGATGTTGCACATCCTGCCAATGTCAGATAAGGCCTGAACAGGTCAGTTACAACTGGCTTTATCTAATGAAACCTAATGTAATGCAAAAGCACAATACAGGCATATATTGCCCTTCTATATACATTAAGATAATATAAACCTTCAGTGCAACATTCACTTTATTCTCACAATTAAGGGTGAATGGTTACCTGTGTGCTTAAAGATGTCAATGTATATTAGTTGCATAAAACATTATGGCTAAAACATCCCATTAACTTCACCAATAAATGATCAAACAGAGCACAATTACGCAAATACCCCAAAGAGCCCATTACAAGCAATCACATCAAGCAAAACGGACCTTCTTCCTCTTAACGGCAGTGGTCTTATTCAATAGCATGTTATCAGCTTATGTTGTCTTTTCCCTGAAAAGCTTTTACCAACAAGGCTCCCATTCTAGACATAACTCATTATTTCTAAACCAAGGTCGCAACACTTCTAACATAAAGCATTCCCAACAGAACACAGTCCACATTAGATTACCATTGCATTAAGTACTGACTAGTCCTGCTATAGTCACTATAATGCGACTTTATGATTCCTCAAGTCATTTTCAGAGAGCTTTATGCATCATAACTACACAAAGGTTTTGGCTTGCAAGTAAAAGCACAATCGCCCATTGTGAAGCTCTTATCAAATGATAGTGATAGTTCACGTGACAGTCTTGAGCAGCAGCAGCTTTCAGTTCAACAGACCTCTGAGCTCAAAGCAGAAGGCCAGACTTACATTTCTCACTACACATAATCTTACCCATTTTATTGACACTTAGTGGAAGCAAGCAGCTATATGAGCACTAAGCTATACAAACACTGCCACTGAATGTGATGACCTCTGAAGCAGTTTCGTGTGGTGTATTTATTTTTTATTAGCACATAGCCTTGAAAAAAAGAAAGCAAAAGCTATATAAGCAAGAGACGTTTCTATTCGCAGCTCGGAGAGTCGCAAGACTAACTTTTGCTGGGATCGATACCTCCTTTTGATCGATATGAGATTAAACCACAAAGTTGCATTTTACTTTCAAAAGGACCATTTTACAAATGGGCGAACATGACAGGGCCCCTGTGCTAAACACTTAACACTACTAACGTTACTATACTAACACAATTTCTGCATTAATTTAGCCAGGGAGTGACCATGCGTTTTCCAACAGGACCTCTAGTTTTTTTATTTCCAGAGCGATCACAGTGAAAATACATGCGATGGAAAGACCGCATGTGCAACACAGGGAGCGACCTGTCCAAATCCTGCTCATCGCCTGCATCTTTTTAATTGCTTTGCATCGTTACACTTCTCAATGATGCTAAACTTAGCAGAACAGCTTGAAGAGCCCGCCGAAGTTACACAAGTTCAGGTAACTCTCGACGCAACTGTGCATGCACTACTGATCAAACAGTAACGTTATAAGCGACACGACGACGCGCGGTGGTCGATCTGCTCTTACATAATGACGCATGTTAGCGCGTGCTAGCGACCGTAAACAACCACCAGTTAGCTCGCGCGGCTACAAGCATGAACAATCAACACTTACCCTCGATGCCCCCTTTTGCAAACGGAGGAAACGGAGTAGATATGGTGTGCTGACACAGGGGAATGATTGTGTAATGGGATTTGTGAGTTAGTAGTTTTCTCTGATTACGTCTTCCCACGACAACCTACTTTCTGGGTGGAAGAGGGACTGTGCAAAATGGCTGTCTTTCCTGCATGCACCATCACATTTATTAAAAGGGGAGTGGGGTGGAGCTTCTGTCGAAATGTATTGTATAAATGTGTGATTCTGGTGTCAAAGCGTTGATAGACGCGACTATGATAACAATTTCTGTTTGTGTTTTTATGTAAATTCGCATAGAAATACTTAAAACAACAGTTAAAAGCAATTGGGTAGAATACGTTCCCCCTTCTCAAAGACACAGATGTGATTTTCTCTCACGTGGTCGCTCAAGTCAATAGGCGCGTTCGACTTGAAGCAGCGCTGCGCAGAATGTTCACCGTATGACATCAAAGTACCGCGAGAGCGATAAGAGAGCGGACGGATCCTATGCTTTCGAATCGTTCTCGCGGTACTTTGATGTCATACGGTGATCATTCCGCGCAGCGCTGCCTCAAAGTCGAACGCGCCTAATAAAAGCCCAAGAGGTCTGCGTGTGTGATATGGAGAAAAACTGACAGACTGGTTAATGTGAAATGTGCTTTTAATTTCTGTGCAGCTGTGCTGATATTATTATGAGTTTAATATTAAAATTGACTATGTAGTGCATTCACAATGCCAAACGATCACAAGGGAACACAAACACGCTGCAATAAGGACATAAACCACGTTTACATGCACAAAATTGTACAACTGATGTCCATATGCTGGCTTTATCCTTAAAAAGAGGTTTGCATTCGGTAACACTTTATTTTAAGGTGTCCTTGTTACACGTCACATGTACTTACTATTATAATAACAAATAATTATGCATTATTTCATGCAATTAATCCTAACCCTAACCATATAGTAAGTACATGTAGTTAATATAAATTACTCAGTACTTAAATGTATAATTATACTGTAACTAGGACACCTTAAAATAAAGTGTAACCTTGCATTGCATTCTATTGAGATACTGTACGCGTGTAACTAGAGTATTCCCAATAAACCAAGATTTAACACATTGTTTTTTCTTTTCGAACATACTGTCAGTGTTCATCATTATTGCCTCTTTTGCGCTGTATTGTAGTATTTTGAATAAGCTTGTATACATTATAATGAAATGGATTCATTAATTGTTCATTCATAAACATTAACACACGATAAACTGCAAAATGACACGAGACTCCTTCAAATGTAGGCCATGACTTTAATTTCAAGTCTCATCACACAAAATGTGTTTCTTCAATATATGGGCATCTGATTGAATGGCTAACTAAAGGCGTTCTTGGTTGGTGAATTTATTCCCTTTCCCAATCTGTGTTCAGGAAATGCCTGTCTCCGCTATACAGGTAGAGGTAGGAGAAATGCCATTGGAAGTAAGAAGAAAGCACCTGATAGCAAACTACTGGGTTAATTTGCAGGGGCACAATGATTTGCACCCCACAAAAGAAGTGCTGAAGGAATGATGGAGGAAAGGGAGGAGTAAAAAGGACAACTTTGGTGATATAGGGAACAAAACAGCAAAAGAACTTGGGGTGATTGATATGAAAATTAGTTCTACGATAGTACATTCCGTCATGGCCCCATGGAAGATGAAATGTCCGGAGGTAGATTGGCATCTATTAGAGATTAAAAGGAAAGAAGAACATGTTGATTTGGTTGGGGTGTTTAATGATCATATTACAGAAGTATATAAAAACTATATTCAAATTTATACAGATGGCACTAAGAACCCAGAGACAGGAATAACAGGAATTGGTGTGGTGGTTCCAGCAAGAGGAATTGAAGTAGAAGAACATCTAACAATTTAGCAGTGTATACAGTGGAGATGGTGGCAATTTTAGTTGCATTACGTTGGGTGGAATAAACAAAGATAGTCAAAGCCGTAATATGCTCAGATTCAGCTTCAGTCCTAGTAAGTTTAATATCTTTTCATTCAAAAAGTCGACAAGATATACTATATGAAATTCTCTATTCAGTTACAAGAATAACAAACCAGGGAGGACAAGTCAAATTTGTATGGGTCCCAGCGCACATAGGAGTGAAGGGGAATGAAAAAGTGGACAAGGTCGCAAAGAACGCCTTAAAAAATGAAAATGTAGAAATGCAAATAAGAATCAGTAAAGCAGAAGTGAAGTGCATAATCTGGGAAAAAGTTAACCACAAGTGGCAAGAAATGTGGGATAATGAGGGGAAAGTGAGACATCTATACCAAATTCAAAAGAGTGTCAAAGTAAATAAGGTGGAAACAAGAAAGAGGAAATTGTATTAACAAGATTAAGGCTGGGACATTGTGCTCTAAATAAAACATTAAAAATGATAGGGAAACATCAGACGGGCCTGTGTGAGGAATGTCAGGAAGAGGAATCAGTGGAACATGTAATTCTACATTGTAGATACCAGAGGGAGAGAGAGATAATGGAAAATAATCTGAAGGAGGTAGGGGTGAAGAAACTCACTTTAAAAACAACCCTAGGTATGAGTGATAGAGCACAGGTGAGAGAACTAATAGTCTTTTTAAGGGAAACTGGGCTTTATTATAGGATATGATGGTAAGGAAGGAAGGGTAATTAGTAATAATTAAGGTATATATATATATATATATATAAAAGTGGTTATATATTTATTTTTTTGGTTTGTTTTTTGTTTAAAAAAAATTCTCCTCCCATTACCCCTCTATCCCTAATTCATAGTAGAAATAAATTGTGAATTGACTTACTGAGCCACACTCCGGAACAGAAGGGGGCGGTAATGTACCAATAAGATGGATGCCAACCGCCGTTAAAAAAGAAGAAGAAGTGTTCAGGAAATCAACTTCCAAAACAGAAGGTGGCAATGTTGAGGATCTGTAACAGACGTCGAAGAAAACCTCGCCTCTTTCATGTGTAGTAGTTATGCAGGAGTAGTGAGAATGAAACCCTTGTGACACGTTTGAAGTTGTACGTGTCGTTCGTTCACATAAGGAACGATGTCGAGTGTTCTAGCGAGGACTTTATTTTATCCCACACTCGCTTACAATGTTGTCATGGAAAAGATCACTTCCAGACAATGGTATAATCGCGTGGACCCTACTGTCATTCTTGGTGCTCTTCCATTCAGGTCAATGACAGAGGAGGTAAGATTTGCCATTTACAGTATTTATGATGATTACCTATCTAATTATAAAAATCATATCTATATTTGTAAAATAACATCAAATTCCAGTCCTGTTTCATGACTCACCTAATGCCTCTTGTCTAATTTGGCTTAAGTTGGTCCAAAAAGAGAAAGTCAGAGGAGTTATTACTATGAATGAAGAATATGAGACAAAATATTTCTGCAATTCAGCTGAAGTAAGTATCTCATTACCAACCATAATCACATATGTCAATGTTCATCTAAGGATGCCTTTTTCCTGTTGGTTACATAACAGGAGTGGGGAGATGTTGGCGTTGAGCATATCAGACTCAGCACAGTGGACCTGACAGGTGTTCCCAGCCTAGAGCACATTCACAGGGGTGTGGACTTTGCTTTGAAACATCGAGAGCTGGGCACCAGTGTCTATATTCACTGTAAGGCTGGCCGCTCACGCAGTGCAACTATTGCAGCCGCATACCTCATCAGGGTGGGTATGAGTCTGCATACATACACCATGAACAATAACACAACCAGCAGCTATATATATACCAAAGCTCTATGTCATAGGTCACTATTGTGAACAGTATTTGTCATTATGTGGTTGCATATTTGTTTGGTACTTTTTTAATGGAGCATTTATAATCTTTAGTTTCTTAATTTTATTGGTGGGAAATTTTGGAGAGGAAAAAATGATATATAGGTCAATTCAAGTGATGCTGATCACTTCTCTAAATAAAACCCACATAAGCAGAGTTCAAAGGGACTTTTATACCTTAGCTTCACTTCCCTTTTTTAAGAATAAACCATACACAATTCCATACAGTATATTCTTTATATGAATTTGTTCCTTTTTGACAGCGTAGGTAGTCCTTATTTAAAGGAATTTAATGATCAAGTCAAGTAGTTTGAATCAATGGATATTTTTACATTTCTATTGTATAACAGTAATATTACAGTGAGGAAAAAAATATTTGATCCCCTGCTGATTTTGTACGTTTGCCCACTGACAAAGAAATAATCAATCTATAATTTTAATGGTAGGTTTATTTGAACAGTGAGAGACAGAATAACAACAACAAAAATCCAGAGAAACGCATTTCAAAAAGTTTATAAATTGATTTGCATTTTAATCAGTGAAATAAGTATTTGATCCCCTATCAATCAGCAAGATTTCTGGCTCCCAGGAGTCTTTTATACAGGTAAGGAGCTGAGATTAGGAGCACTCTCTTAAAGGGAGTCTCAGCTTGTTTCCTGTATAAAAGACAACCTGTCCACAGAAGCAATCAATCAATCAGATTCCGAACTCTCCACCATGGCCAAGACCAAAGAGCTGTCCAAGGATGTCAGGGACAAGATTGTAGACCTACACAAGGCTGGAATGGGCTACAAGACCATCGCCAAGCAGCTTGGTGAGAAGGTGACAACCGTTGGTGTGATTATTTGCAAATGGAAGAAACACAAAATAACTGTCAATCTCCCTCGGACTGGGGCTCCATGCAAGATCTCACCTCGTGGAGTTTCAATGATCATGAGAACGGTGAGGAATCAGCCCAGAACTACACGGGAGGATCTTGTCAATGATCTCAAGACAGCTGGGACCATAGTCACCAAGAAAACAATTGGTAACACACTACGCCGTGAAGGACTGAAATTATGCAGTGCCCGCAAGGTCCCCCTGCTCAAGAAAGCACATGTACAGGCCCGTCTGAAGTTTGCCAATGATTCAGAGGAGAACTGGGTGAAAGTGTTGTGGTCAGATGAGACCAAAATCGAGCTCTTTGGCATCAACTCATCTCGGTGTGTTTGGAGGAGGAGGAATGCTGCCTATGACCCCAAGAACACCATCCCCACCGTCAAACATGGAGGTGGAAACATTAAATTTACATTTAGTCATTTTGCAGACGCTTTTATCTAAAGCGACTTACAATTGGGGAATACATAAAGCGATTCATCTTAAGGAGGCAAACAGACAGAGGAAGTGCTCGTAATACCAAGTCTCAGGCATTGTTCAAATAAGTGCAAGCTAGCAAGGGAAGGAATAAATAAAGAATTTAAAGAAATTTAGGATGAAGTCAAGTAGTGTCGAAAGAGATGAGTTTTCAGTTGTTGCTTGAAGGTTGACAAGGATCCAGCATTCCGGATAGGGGTGGGAAGATTATTCCACCAGCCAGGAACGGTGAACGAGAATGTTCTGGAGAGTGATTTTGAGCCTCTCTGTGATGGTACCACGAGGCGTCGCTCACTAGCAGATCTCAGACTTTTGGAGGGGATGTAGATTCATAATAGTGAGTGGAAGTAGGAGGGTGCTGAGCCTGTGGCTGTTCTATATGCAAGCATCAGTGTCTTGAACTTGATGCGAGCTGCAACCGGTAGCCAGTGCAAGGAGATGAAGAGAGGTGTAACATGGGCTCTTTTGGGCTCGTTGAAGACCAGTCGTGCTGCTGCATTCTGAATCATTTGTAGAGGTTTGATTGTGCTTGATGGAAGTCCAACCAGAAGAGCATTGCAGTAGTCCAGCCTAGAAATGACAAGGGCCTGGACAAGAAGTTGTGCAGCATGCTCTGTCAGAAAGGGCCTAATCTTTCTGATGTTGTGTAGCGCAAACCTGCAAGATCGAGCAGTCTTTGCAATGTGCTCTTTGAAGGTCAGCTGGTCATCAAAGATTACACCAAGATTTCTGACCGAAGTTGATGGGGTAATTATTGATGAGCCTAACTGAATCGTGAAGTCATGCTGTAGAGTTGGAGTGGCAGAGAAGACGAGAAGCTCAGTCTTTGCCATGTTGAGCTGTAGGTGATGTTCTTTCATCCATGCCGAGATGTCCGCCAGGCAGCCTGAGATCCGTGCAGCTACCGTTGGATCATCTGGTTGAAAAGAGAGATAGTCTCAGCGCAGTCTTAGTTGAATGGCCACTCCTGAAACCTGACTGGTTAGCGTCCAGTTTGTTGTTCTGTGAAAGAAACAATGATACCTGATTGAAAACAACTCGTTCGAGTGTTTTCGCTATGAATGGAAGGAGAGAGACATGTCTAGTTTTCTATAAGAGAAGTGTTTATGCTTTGGGGGTGTTTTTCTGCTAAGGGGACAGGACAACTGCACCGCATCAAAGGGACGATGGACGGGGCCATGTACCGTCAGGGCCAGGGCGTTGAATCCAGCCAGGGCATTGAAAATGGGTCGTGGATGGGTATTCCAGCATGACAATGACCCAAAACACACGGCCAAGGCAACAAAGGAGTGGCACAAGAAGCACATTAAGGTCCTGGAGTGGCCTAGCCAGTCTCCAGACTTTAATCCCACAGAAAATCTGTGGAGGGAGCTGAAGGTTCGAGTTGCCAAACGTCAGCCTCGAAACCTTAATGACTTGGAGAGGATCTGTAAAGAGGAGTGGGACAAAATCCCTCTTGAGATGTGTGCAAACCTGGTGGCCAACTACAAGACACATCTGACCTCTGTGATTGCCAACAAGGGTTTTGCCACCAAGTACTAAGTCATGTTTTGCGAAGGGGTCAAATACTTATTTCACTCATTAAAATGCAAATCAATTGATAACTTTTTTTGAAATGCGTTTTTCTGGACTTTTTTTTTTTTTTGTTATTCTGTCTCTCACTGTTCAAATAAACCTACCATTAAAATGATAGACTGATCATTTCTTTTTCAGTGGGCAAACGTACAAAAACAGCAGGGGATCAAATCATTTTTTTCCCTCACTGTAAATGTTTAGCTACTTGCATCTAACCTCACACTCTTTCACCATTAAAACTTTAATGATTGCTGTTAGATTACTGAGGCAGACCAGACTAAAAATGTAACTTTAAAACTTTTTGTCATCCTAACAACAAAAAGATCTGTGTGTAAAAGAAGTGCAGCAAAGCAGAAGAAGAATAGCAAATTTTGAGGGGGAGGGGGGGGGGTCAATTTGTCCCTATCAGATGATTGAAGAGAGTATCCTCATTTTCAATGTTTATGGTGGTTACAGCCCTGAGTTAAACATCTATTTTCATCTATTTCACAGCTGCACTGTTGGAGTCCAGAGGAGGCCTGTAAGGTGCTGGCCTCAGTCCGGCCTCATGTGCTGATCCGCTCAGCCCAGTTGGAGATACTGCAGGAGTACTACAAGCAAGTGTGCGGTTCAGAGTCCAGCTAGAAGATATACAGTGTTCAACTGCTGACAATAATGTTAAATCTGACATACTGTACAGCCGTAATACATTGTTTTTCCTTATTGGAGTGCATATTTTTCTATATATTCTTTTAAGAATTTGTGTACTGTACATAAAAGCAGACTTAAAGCTATAATAACACCCATCTGGATCAACAATTACGTTGAGAATAAAACAATATTGTTGTCGTTTCTATTACCTCAGATGTTTTAGTGATGTATGAGTTAGTGATGTAATGTTTTTTAAAGATATTTTTATCCGGAGTTTCTGACTGACTTTGTATTAGGAGGAGTTGTTAAAAACTGCATCTGGTAACTGGTCTTTTGTTTCTTGTTGCATGTTATCTATAAGGCCATGATATTTTATAATTGTACACAGTCGGTTTGAAGGAAATCCTACAGAGCCAAAGCATTTAATTCATTTTTTATGATTACTATAATGAAACAGAGAGAGCCCATTTGCAACAGATTTTAATAAATATAATGACAAACATCAGTATGTGATGGTCTTTTTTTTGTGAAATACAGGGTCAGTGTTAACCCTAGAAGGTGTACTGTACCATAATTTCTAGTGCCTCTAAATTATTAACATGATTGAAATGTTGCTTAAATACTTGCTGTAGGCTATACATCCTAATCTGCCTAATTTACCTAACATACCTGCCTAATATACCTAATCTTACTAACATCAGAATCAGAACTAACATTTTTAGTAAGTAAAAGGTCTTTTAGTAAAAATATCATTGATTTACACTACAAGCAGAATGCAGAACTGCACCAGATGGCCTGTTTTTGCTCAGTTTGGGCTTCTGAAAAAAAGTGTATTTTTGTGAGCTCTAAATTCTCACTTTATCTTGTTACATGAACCATAAAAGCCTGATGTATCAAATATGAAACAAAGCATAAAACACTTATGCAAACTTATTAATTCATATGTCAGCCTGAAGATGGCAGCAGCGCACTGAGAAATGCGCTCGTGCCGTCAGCGGATCCCGCGAGGAAGGACGCGGTGTGGGAGTAAAGATGGCGGCCTCCTTGGTTAGATTTGTCCGCAGCGGCTTTGGAAGAAGTCTAAACGGTAAGAAATAAGCAAGGGCAGCACTGACCTTATCGTGATGAACTATTGACATGATCACTATTATTGTCACTGTGCAGGACTCACAACCCGCTCTTCTATGTTTATGCTTTTCTTCGCTGTTGACCTTTCCTCTTGCTCTAGCAGGCAGCACAAATACACTGAACGCTAATGACAGTGTCGACTCATTTACAGTTTTAATCTTTATTACGCCAGTACTGCTTCTCCTATTCATCTTACACTTCCAGGGAGAAGATTTTTTTGCGTTGTTTTTGCAAAAAGTGCAGGAATTACATTAATTTTGGAATTTAGTTGGACACAACCTACTAATTTGATACATTGTAATGTCACGATCTGAACCTGGCATAATATCAGCACTGTATTGTAATGCATTAATTTCTCTCAATCTCTCTCATAGTTGCTAGACAGAGCGCTGCTATTGTCCAGACAAGAACAACAACAACAACGACGACGACAACTGAAACCAGACGTGAGTAGATTTGGGTTTGTCATGGTTAACGGGCCGTGTTGTTGATGTTTCACGTTTAAATGTCTTTTTGCTTTAGCTACTGTGAGGCCCAAGGATCCAGTCACGCACACTCAGCTCTCAGAGTTTGGAGAATACATTGCAGAGATTCTCCCCAAATATGTGCAACAAGTTCAGGTCAGTTATTATCGTATTTATCGTTTTCAGATGACAGATTAGTAACATATTGAAGATGCACTCGGCAATTCCTCAATGGTTCTCTCGTGTACATCCTTTTGTTTGAATTCTAGGTGACCTGCTTTAATGAGCTGGAGGTAATGATCCACCCAGAAGGGATTATACCTGTTCTCACCTTCTTGAAGGATCACACAAACTCTCAGTTCAACAACATGATTGACCTGACAGCCGTGGATGTCCCTACAAGACAGTACCGCTTTGAGGTGAGCGTGCTCAGTCTTAATTAAAAAATGTCCAAAAATAAGATCGTTTGCATCTTTATTGTGTTTTTTTTCCCCCCACAATGTATTCATGTAAAAGTAACATGCAAAAAGTACATGCATTGGTAGTCTGGATGGGAGAAGTTATTAACATGGGAAATACTCATGCATTTAACAGAATCAAACTGTTCTGCAAAGGATTGTTGATCCAATATTTCCTTTTCAGATTGTGTATAATCTGCTTTCCCTGCGCTATAATTCTCGTATCCGAGTGAAGACCTACACTGATGAGCTGACTCCTCTTGACTCCTCTGTGCCTGTGCACCAGGCAGCTAACTGGAATGAGAGAGAGGTATGTGTCTTAGTTTAATCAGCTGAGGTTTCATGAACAAATTTTGAGCTTTGTGTATAAGACTACAAAAATAGATGTCTGTTTAGTCTGCAATATATTCAGACACAAGCTGCAGTGCTCATGCAGTGGAGCCCCCGAGCTACTTCCCTCCTCCTATGACACTCTGCAGACTGCAAATGACTGTGAATGTCTAGTCAGTGGTCCATGAGGTCATGCGGCATAGCTGTTGTTGCATGCAGATGTTATGTCTGTTTATCAGATTTTAGAGGTAGTGTTGCTTCATTATGAAATGATATTTCATTACAGATCTGGGACATGTTTGGAGTTTTCTTCGCAAACCATCCAGATCTGAGACGCATCTTGACAGATTATGGATTTGAAGGTCATCCATTCAGAAAAGACTTTCCTTTGTCTGGATACGTTGAGGTAAATACACTGAATATTGTTTACTGAATGCCGTCTCTCTGCCTCTCAGAAATGTTTTTGTTGTTGCACTATAAATGCTGTTGTTTTGAACATTCTTTTCATAAAAAAAAACAATCCTGAAAAAATGTATCATGGATTTCACAAAAATATTAAACTGCACAACTATTTTCAATATTGATAAGAATAAGAAATGTGTCTTAAGCACCAAATCAGCATATTAGAATAATTTCTTAAGTATCATGTGACACTGAAAACTGGAGTAATGATGCTGAAAATTCAGCTTTGCTTCACAGGAATAAATTACATTTTAAAAACACATTCAAACAGTTGTTTTTTTTTGCTGTAATAACATTTCACAATATTAGTGTTTACAGTAGTTTTGATTGAATAAATGCAGCTTTAATGAACATGAGAGACTTCTTTAAAAATTGTAAAAAATTTAACCTCAGTTGTTTTTTTTATAGTAGTGTGTTCAAAGGTACAGAGCAATTACGCAGTTATATTTTGATCAAATTTGAAACATTATTAGGTGTGGATTCATTAATGATTATTTTTCTTCTCCTTCGTCAGGTACGTTATGATGATGAAGTGAAGCGGGTTGTGGCTGAACCTGTTGAGCTTGCCCAGGAGTTCCGTAAGTTTGACTTGAACAGTCCATGGGAAGCGTTCCCCGCATACCGCGAGCCTAAAGATGCACCCAAGCTGGAGTCTGGGGATAAACCAGCAAAGTAACCCCCCCCCTCTGTGCAGTGAGCCTTGAGAGTTGTACTCATACCCTCAGATAAATCCTCAGAACATATTTATGTAAATAAGACCCTGTGCTACATCTAAATAAAACAATGAAAACTGCTCCTGTTCCTGCATATCATTTCTAATTTATACATTTTTTTGCAAACATGTCTACCACTTGACACTTGTTAAAAACTGTTGATGGTTGTACCTGTGTACACAACAAGGCAGAGACACCCAAGAACTCTGAATCAAGATTATGCATTTATATTTTACCATTTTAAGAGTTTTATGTTAAAAATTGTAGCAAATGATATTCAAAACAAATCTTTTTGTGGTAACACTTTTAATTGAAATTGAGAAGTGTCAGGAAAATATACAACTGATCTATATAGAAAGTTCTCTCAGGTTTTCTAATGAAAATGTAAACCTGTAAAACAATGTGTGTTTGCATAATGCTTTAAAAGTCAAGTTCATGTTAAATACACTTATGTTTGATACCTGTGTTATTAGTTTTTTGTGATTTGGCAGGTAAATGTGCATATTGCCAAATGCCTTCAAGCTTTTACATATTTCTAGTTACCGCTACAAAATAATAAATCATATCGACAAGTTATTTCCAAAAAGATCTTTATCTAAATTATGGGTTTTACCCCAAAAATATTTAATTGCTATTCAGGAATGTCATTGCACACAGCAAAATTATAGGTATAAGAATCTCTCCTCCATAATTAACTGTGGCTTTTCCATTTACCAATCTCATTACAGAGTGGCAAGTCAGCTACTCAGTAAGAGCACATAAATTAGCTCTTGATAGACGTGAATCATCCAGCATATCAGCTGTCTGCTGCTACTGAGTTCTCTCATCCCTTCATGAGTGGGGCTCTGCTGCAGTCGTTGGTTCTGGCACATATATTTTCACCTTTTTGTGCAATTTCTTTAATATATTACGTTTTCTTTTTGCTATTTATCATTTACTACTGATGACTTTTAAAACATTAGTCTTCATTAAATATAGTGTAGTGTACTGAAGTATTCACTGCCATTTGTTCAATGTTCCAAGAAGACCATTTCAACACATTTACAAATAAATATTTCTAATCCAAGAAAGATTCAGTTCTCTAGGATGAAAGACTTATTTTCCATCTCCTTAACTTTGTTTGCTAGCAGCATTTATATTTGTGTACTCGGAGTGTATCTTTTGGAGCTTTGTACACTTGAGTTCTTTATTTTTATTTTTAATTTATTTAACATTTGGTCAAATTTGAATTGAACAATTTTTCTAAATTAAAAGTCACATTGAAGTCTGGTCCCTGACATTATCTTTTTAGAATACAAACCTTCTGTCCCCCAATGTTCTGCCACAACCACCATGCTTAACAATAAAAAAGGTGTTATCTGGGTGTTGCTGTATATGGTTTTCACCAAAAACAGTGCTTTACTTTCAGGCTTTTTCCAACTTGAATCAAACAAATTCATTTTAAAATACCCCAGGCCTCTCTTTAGTCTTTATGTCAGAATACTAATCTGATCTGCTGTTTTAGTTCTAAGACCTCATAAAGGCAGTGACATTCATGATGCAATCAAGCTTATGTAAATTCAAAAACAATGCAAAGGTGTGCCATGTTAACATTATTGCTGAAAGTAATTAAACACCTCAACTGAGTTAGGTAGTTAAAATGTTAGGTGATTTAGGTAAAATGATTTAGGTAGTTAAAATGTAAAATTTAGGTAGTTTAGGTAGTTGCCAGCAGCCATGTCACCATGCAACCCAAGACTGGTTGCCCACTGAAGCTAAGCAGGGTTGAGCCTGGTCAGTACCTGGATGGAGACCTCCTGGGAAAACTAGGTTGCTGCTGGAAGAGGTGTTAGTGAGGCCAGCAGTGGGTGCTCATGTGGTCTGTGTGGGTCCTAACGCCCCAGTATAGTGACGGGGACGCTATACTGTCAAAAAAGCACCATCCTTCGAATGAGGCGTTAAACCGAGGTCCTGACTCTCTCATTAAAAGACCGACTCTGGTCATTAAAAATCCCAGGATGTCCTTTGAAAAAGAGTAGAGGTGTAACCTCGGCATCCTGGCCAAATTTGCCCATTGGCTGGTGTGTGGTGGGCGTTCTGGCGCAATCTGGCTGCCGTCGCTTCATCCAGGTGGATGCTGCACACTGGTGGTGGTTGAGGAGATTCCCCCCTTCCATGTAAAGTGCTTTGAGTATCCAGAAAAGCATTATATAAATGTAACAAATTATTATTATAAAATGTGTTTTCAGCAGGGATTTTTAAATATTTACTTCAGATATTTGAATTTTAACCTTCCACAGGAAGGTACATTTACAGGCACTGTAAATGTATTTACACTAATGAGAAATACAAGACAAAAGAAAGAGTTTACATTCAGAGTTTTTATTTGGCTTGCTTCTGAGGACTGGCTTCTTCCACAATAAGAATCCAGCGTACACTGAAACCACTTTTACGGTACTTAACAAAGTAGCTCATACTGCACAAACATTGAAAAGCTTATCCAGCACTCGTTCACAAAGTTTATTTATCAGATTAAACCCATACAGAAAAATACATAAGACCAGGCACAGAATTAGAAATGCAAACGTTTACTTATATAGAAATGGATAAAAAACACAGAAGTATTTACATTTTGGAATTGTGCATTCACTTCATATTACATAATGCTTCATCAACTAAATAAATCTTTATGGCCGTATACACACAACAGCATAAACCAGATGAATTATATAAACTGATCGATATCTTTGATAGATTTTCTTTTCAAAATATAAACATTTATATTTGTTGAACTATTTTCTCAAAATCATTAGCATCAGTTGGTGTACAGTAGATGTATTTGGCAGTGAATGAAATCATTGTTTCTTTAGAAGCTGTCAGCCTGCGCTACATTTGGCAAGTTTCTGGCCAAACATAGTAAATTTACAGAAGCGGTCCTCAGTTTAAATGTGTAGTGCTGTTCCAAAACCAGACTGATTATTGACTGACTACATGAATGACTACATGAATGACTACATGATTTACTGGAATCCTCACAGTTTTTTTTTTTTTTTTTTTGTGCCATAAACAGATTTAACACTGGAAATAATAGATGGAAAATCAGAAGACAGTACTCTCGTGCAAATCTTTCATGCAAAAGCTTCAAAGACAACAAAATTTCTTATTTGAAACATGCATTTAATAATTATATTGAAACACAGTTTTGAGTTGGAGCTGTCTAATGAACTGCCTCGGCGGAGATAGGTGCTTTAGTGCTAAGAATTTCAAATCATTCAGTCAAGCTGTATATTTTATGTTTTAAAGACTTCTATTTATATTTAAAAGTGACCTGTTTGTATTTTATCATTATATTATTGTGAGAACTCAGCATCCAAGGGCTTAAAGTCACCATGAAATCAAAACGGACAATTTTTTTATTTTTATGGAATGCTGAAGTATTTATTATAAGTGAATTATCCATGCACATAATGCTTAAAAAATGGTATGTGCTGTCATAATTATTAATACAAAATATTAATGTCCCCTCCCATAACATCCCTCCGTATGTTCCGGCTGGGCAATAATCCAGCAATCTGTCACTCACATGAGATTGCTCAATTAGCAAACAACAACGATCCAATTAATTCCCGATGGACAAAATCAAGTGCTGCCCTACATTTTTTTTCTCATTCGAGAAGTTGTCACGATAGGGAAGAAAAGATCATCACAATTTCCGTTTCATGCCGACTTTAGGGATGCTTAGTTAAATCGAATCGTTACAGGTGCTGCTTGCTTGACTTAGTCATTTCTTCCTAAATCTTGATAAAACAGGGTAAAACAAGAGCTGAAGAGATTTCTAATATGGAGTCTGAAGAAGCAAACCACAAAAGTGATGAGTGACACCGAGTCTCTAGAGTGTAGATGATTGCGTGAAGGGAACTCACATTTTTTTCCACACAAGCACTGCTCCAAACTAGTACCTTCCTAAAGACCCAGACTGACTGGCTCCTTGGCTGGCCTACAGTGTCTTATCCGGTTTCTGCTGCTGAGGAAGGCTTCGGTGGAGCTCGGGATACACCAGGAAGCCAGTGAAAGTGATATACTTGGCGTGATTACTGTAAGCACCAAATCCATCCCTTTGGTGGCTGTAGAGCCAGACAGTATCTCCAGCCTGCAGTGACAACATCAGACTCTGGCTCTGCAGGGCCTTCTCAGTGTCGCTGTCATCGTAGATCATGGTCTGCACCTCCAAATGGTTCTTCATCAGCTTCACTGACAGGGTCTTATGGGGCAGCTTGCCAGCATTGAAGGAGAAGTAATAGGCTCCTGCTACTCTGCATTTTAATATACCAGAGCTCAAGTTGAAGTCGTTGCCGATGTTGACAAACTCTGTGTCAAAGATGATGGGCTGGTGCTCAGGGTATCCTTGATCCACTCCCACAATACTCTGAGTGCGGCCCACTGAGAATGCTGACCGCTGGTCATCGTCTTCCTCCTCTCCATCTCTCCTGTCCTCCTCTTTTATCTCTTCATCCCGTCTCTCTTCTTTCAAACTCACACTAGTGTCTTTGGTAATTGTATTTTCATGCTCAGTTAGTGAGTGATCGCTGGTTTTTGGGGGTTGATGGTCACTGTCATGATCTTTGTGTGTGGGCTCTTGGTAGCCGTACACATCGGGGTAGATCAGGTAACCGTTGAAGGTGGTGTAATGACCCGTGTTGCTGTAGATAGCGTAGCGAGGGTCTCCATGAAGACGAAGCCAGACGGTGTCCCCAAAATCAAGCTGCAGCATGGCGCTCTGGCTCTGCACCTTCCGCTCTTCTCCGGCGTTCTCGTCGTAGACAATCGCCTGAACCTCATTGCGGTTCTTCATTAGCATGACCGACAGGTCTCGCCGCGGGAACTTCCCGACCGTGAAGGAGAAATAGTACGCGCCTGGAATCCTGCAGCGGAATAAGCCAGCCTTCGGATCGAAATCGCCACCGATGTTGACATACACCTTGTCGAAGGTGACGACCATCTTGGGCCCTCCCTCCATGCTGCTGGTACGTGCCACAGAGAACGCAGACCGCAGCTCCACGGCGTCAGACATGCGGGCGAATGCCCATGTGGCGGTCACATGACACAGCACACACAGCAGCAGGGGCCTGGTACCAGGCAGCATTTTAACTGCAGAGGGAATAAAGAACAATAAAACAGCTCTGTTAATTATCGTCAACGAAGCCGTTAACATAAACAAAAACTGTTTAACACTCTCATTTAAATAAGTTAAGCTTGTAAATGATAGCTGCTGTTCATTACCAAAATACCAGGTCCAAAAAAAGAGCAATCATTATGCATACAAGTGCCAGCGGGAGGTGGGATCAAAACAGAACAGATCAGCGCCTTTAGTAGATACAGCAGGATGAGAGCTGTATTATCAGACCCTCTCTCTTTTCCCCTGAGATAAGCGGTAATAGGACACACACTGGATCAGCACATCACAGCAGAACACTAGAGTTGACAGAACACTGAGACTGAAATTTCAGATCAGTTCTACACAGCTTTTGGAAGGGTCCCGTCCCCAAACCCCACTGCAAATTTTCACCCCATTGTGTAGTGTATCATGGCGAACAATACAAAAAGATTACAAAAACATGGGTATTAAAATGCATTTAAATCAAGAGAGCTGCTGTGAAGTGACCACATTTGTTGTGATTCATCAAATGATTCATATTAAAAGGGGTGGATAGTCATTGTTATAGATTTGCACATAGACTGCAAATGAGCTTAGGCTGCATTCAGCAACTCTTATTGTGACGCAGATATCACCAACCCTCTATCTGCTGATCTACGCCCCATAGGGGCATATGCTGTGGGGAGAGCAGTGTATATGGGATATAGCAAGACACCTGGTATCGTGTTTATACAATGCTGTTAAATATTCTTCATAATATTTCTCTAAAACCAGTTTAACAAATTCAGAGATCCATAATGGAGCAACACTACCTCTTTCCCTGTTTTACTATACTGTCGCCCACACCACTGGAAAAAAACATCCCACGCAATCTATGCTACTGTATGTTTCCACATTTCCTTCTTCTTAATAGACTTTAACATCCACAAGATACAGATTATACTGTTGACAGTGCCTCCTGCATGAATTGAGACATTAAACCTTAAATCAGCAGCTTCCATTTGATTTAATGATGGATGGAGCTCATCATCCCTCTGCCACATTAAAATATGAATAAAAATGAAAAGAGAATAAAATGCAAAGAGGTTTTTGCTCTTAATGAGATCTCTTGAGATGCCAGAGAAGTTGGACTTCTGTTTCACGGATGAAACACTGAGCTAAGCCACGCTAAAAATAGAGTGCCCTCTTTCTGTTTGGTCTTTGAACAGTTTAAGAATATTCATGTGAAACGCCTGAGTAAATCAGCATGTGTAGATGGTTATGTTAGGATTTTCCAAAAATATTATTACCTTAACTGACCTAAAACCAATTATCTAGTCCATAAGAAGTGCGTTTTATTTAAGAAATATTTGATTTTATATGATTGTGATCCGCACCTTTCATCTGTTTCAAACTAAATGGCTTAGTATCATGTAAATCATTCATGAAATATCCTGGGAGTATTTACTACTGATTGCATATTTGTTTAACATTTAATGTTTGACTGAGTGTTTACAGGATATTAAAATGTGCTGGCGGGTTAAGTAACAACAACAAAATAACGTTTTCCTCCTGTCGTTTGATCTCTATTTTTAGCTGAGCAATACTTTCATGCCCTAACAATCTGAACACTGGGGAGGGAGACATCAATATTTGTCAATGCCTTTCTTGTGTTTTCAGATACACATTTTTCCTCACCGAATGCTGAACTGCAACATCCTCTGAGAACACACAGAGTAAATCCTTCAGCTCAGTGAAGCAAAAACATAAAATGTCTATATGCAACAGCTGAGTTTAAAAGTGTCTAATATAAATGTTATTGCATCAGTAGATTTCCCATGTTTGCTTCCGTACATTATTTAATTTGGCTTCTTTGAAACATGGTCACTTCTTACAGCTGGCTACAGGCTGGCTATAATTTCATTTAAACTGAACGTTTGTGTTGGTGTAAACAGGACTTGTCAATTCTGACATCAAACGTTTGTGAGGAGTGAACTTTACATGTGAACTGAACAACAAGATTCACAGTTGTCTGAATTGCATTTTGTATGCATCTCAATACTTGGTCTTTTCATGATCAGACAGCTATTTTTAGCTGTTTTAAAGTGACCATATTTATTATAAACAATTTAGCTGTGCACATCATTATTACTTTTTTAATTCATATGGCCTTGTTATCTTTAAACAAAGATATTCATTTTCCCTCACCCTCACAAATACATCTTTTCTATTCTCTGATGACATGTGGAACGGAGTAAAAACTGGGTAATAATCCCACCCCTCCAGCAACCTGTCACCTACATTAAATTGCAGCAATTAGCGAATGAAAATAATCCAACAATCCAATCAATTCCAAATAAGACAAAATCATGTCCCACCTTACATTATTTCTCATTCAAGGAGGTATTTCACTCAGATATACGTCACAATAGACGGCCAGAATTTTTACCTCATGTAAACTTTAAGCTACATAAAACACGTGAAGTGACTAAGTGTGCATCACAGAGACTGCGCTATAGCACTAATTTGTAAATATACACAGAGTCACCAATGGACGTTTCCCCATGGACTGATACTAGGTGGCCTGTCGCATTTACAAAGCTTTCGCTGAGAGAGGCGATACATTATTGAAACTCCTGTGGATACAATCGCTTTTATCACAGGAAACAATAACATCCATCATCAGGAGCACCAAAGTGATTTAAAGCAAAATGTGAATGCAGGTAAAGAGGAGTGGACACACTTGGCCTCAGTTTGCTTGTGAAACTCCACTCAGCGCGTGAGGGGCAGTGTGTGTGACACGGCTGTGTTGTTTAATGAGGGTCTGTGGAGTATCGCATACACTGAAGAGTGCAGCGCCTGTGAACGTGTGCTATAGGGCCCAGTTATCTCCTCTCTCTTTCTCTCTCTCTTTCCCTAACAGCCTTTGGTACCACACTCTGATACTGACACTTTCACTGAACCATTCAGCCAAAGCCGCACACACACCCTCTATTCTAGCAGCACAGTCTAAATCTCAAACACACACACAGACAAAATACAACAGTTTTTACAGAAGGGTAGGATATAGGTGCTGGAGATAAGAAGGAGAAAGAAAGGGATATGTTTTATGTGTCAATGACAGAAGTAGAACAGGAAGAAGATGAAAGACAAGTAAGGAGCCATTTAAATATTGGGACGATGACAGTCACAACTCTGTGAGCGTAATGAGGGCTTGAACCCGACAGCTGGCGTCTCCCGAAACTCCCAGTGACAGACAGAATCAGTCATTCTCCGCAGTAACAGCATTCCATTAGTCAACTAAGTGGTTGTAAATTGAACTAGTATCAATTTGAATATTTTTCATGCTTCAATATTTTACTGTGTAATCTGCAGCAGTCAAATTGAATAAAGCTGGGTAACAGCACGACTCGCCTGCTGCCCTATATGTGTGTGTGTAATCTGTCATCTGTGACAAGGGTAATGACCCAGCATAGGAACAACCTGCTGCCAATAACACAACAACACCTCTTCTGTTAGACTACAGCAAGATACGTCACGCACAGCCTATCATGAAAATAAACAGAAATAATTATACCTCTAACTATCATATGAATATCCATCTCAATGTCACAAGCAAAAAACAAACAAATCTTTAATTGTCCTTAATAACATGTCTTCAAACAAATAAGATAAATTTAAGATACTAGTCTGAAACTATCTTATAAATATGCATGCTGTTTTTTTAGTATGCATCAGAAATTATATAATAAAATCAGTGTTGTATGTCCTTACAATAGACTGTATGCATTCACTCTCCACACATCCAATTAAACATGCTGTGGATATGAATCAAAGCTAATTAGTGTTAATTTACAGTGATCCTTGCACAATAAAACGTCTTTGACTTACGGTGTGAATAGAAGCGCATGTGCTTTAGTGTTTGAATTTTGCCATGGAAACGTGCAAAAGCCTTCCTCTATCTTAACCTACATGCTAAGATCTATAAATAGGGAAACCGACGTTTATCGGGAAGCCAGATAGTCATTTCATACAAATTTAATGAGTTTATCTGTGTAAATATTCACTTTGACCGGACAGCAGGCAGTTTCTGATTCCACACGCACACATATGCGCAAGCTGAATGGGTTTTTAGTGTCTTCGGGGAAATCTCCCAGGCAGTGCAGATCCGTATCAGATCACTATCAGCAACAAAGAGCCTCTCTCTGTCTCTCTCCCCCGCTCACGCTGTCCCGAGGTGATGTAGATATGAGCGTGGAGAGCAGATGACCTGGCTTTGTCAGTATCAAACCCACGTGTGCTGTTTTCAAAGCGTTCAGCCAAAGGTTTACCTCTGTTGCAGCTCTGCTCTCTGTTATGTTCAACAATAGCAACATCAGCATCAGAGAGAACCAGAGAGCATCATCACAAAAGTAGATCAATTCCCCTCATCATGGTCATAAAATGACAGTGACAACTGCAGCACAGAGAGGTACAAGACCGATCATACAAGTTTGCACCTCTGATGGAGTGTTTACGCCGATCAGATAAAAGACGAATACAAAGCAGTGGGGTGCGATCGCCACTGCATCACAAGATAGAGAAGGATAAAGAGAAACCACATCCTCATGTCCTTACCTGTGCGGTCAGAGCTGCAGGAGGCTGTCTTGAAGTTCTCTCAGAGGACTGAATGAAGGAGAGTCTCTTTCTCTTTTTCTTTCTCCCCCCTTATTCTTTTCTTCTCTCTTTTGCTTCCTCTCTGTGTGTCGGCTCTCAACCTGCTGCTGATGTCTGGTGCAGCACACACCCACACATTCATGCGCGCACACTCTCACTCACACACACACACACACACACACACACACACACACACACACACACACACACACACACACACACTCTCCAATACAGTCATTGGAGGATTTAAGAGCAATCGGGGTGCTGCAAGCTGATTGGGGGGCTCTGGAGCAGACGAATGAACAGCCACTCTGGAAGGACTATCAATAGGGAGACTCCAGGGGGTGTTGCCTGTGTGTACATGAGCAAACATCTGGTTAAGAGCAAGCCAAACTGGACATGATGATCTCTTATGATCTTATTTTGTTAATATGCATGTGTTTGCATGCACTTATTCAATATGAAAATGGCTGGATGCGTTAATCCTACATATACGAGTGTTTTTTTCTCACAAGACCCAAGTGCAATGGCAGACTGCAATACACACAGGTTTTAGTTTTGCCACAACAATTGCGGTAATTTCACACCTCTGCACATAATCATAGTCATTACTTAGAATCCCTGAGGAGATACATTTTACACAGAGTAAGAGACTGATTTTGTTAGCTATTCCACTTACATTGTTTGCAGTGTAAATATTTGTTTTTAAACACAAATGACCGTTCTGTTTTGCTCTGTGTCTGTATAACACTCTCTATCTTGCTCTCTCTCTCTGCAAGCACCATATGGACTGGGTCTATCTTCCTGTTCCCAGCAGTTCCCCCCACCCCATCCTGATCATTCTGGCACTGACCGGTTTAATCTGTTTCCAAAACATTCATTCTGGCCCTCTCTCATTGTTTGCCACGATGAATGCTTGTATCTAGTCTCTGGAAGATGAGCATTTGGGACAATAATAGCTATATTTAGTTATTATACAGTTGGGTCTTCTTGCGTAATTGATTTGAAGGTGTTCATTCAGATGTGAAATTGAATCGCCCCTTTTAAAGTGCAAAAGGCTGCTCTATGACTTTCACACGGGTCATGTGGAGAGACGAGTTTTCTCTCTCTTTCTCTCTCTCCTCCTGTGACTCAGTGCTGCTTGAAATGAGCATCTGAAGAAAACAGGTTGCTCAAACCCCTCCTCAAGCGGACTCAGCCGTGAAGACTAAACTCATGGTGACTGAAATGTATTATGATAAAAGACTCCTTTCTAAACTTCAGTCGCAGCCACTTTAAAGCTCCTCAGACATCGAGGCTAATTTAGTCATTCCACTGGAGCAGGTGTTTATACAGTGATATCATTCTAGCTGTTGAACTCACCCTGATCCAATTTTGATCTGTGAGCTACACTGACAATAATGTCATGATTGTCATAATGATTCATCATATTATCATAATATATCAGTAAATATCTGTTGGTCAAATCCATCGGAAAAACAATGCCTCTCTTTTTAGTAAGCTTCTTAAGAGCCTGACGTCTTTGATGCCCTGCTTTGAGGGTGTAAAAAAGCAGAATGGTGGTCATTTTAAGACTGGACATTCCTTCTACACACAAACTCTCATGCCCACATTTTGGAATTAGAAGCATAAACATTTGGCTTGCAATCCACAAAGTAGGGACTCAAGCAAAAGCAAAAGCCAAACTCTTAAGTCCCCCCCCCCTGGACTTCTTCAAGTTAAAAATGAAGGTGGATTTGGATGGTACAAGGGTGTGGAAAAATTGTCACGGGGTGAGGTAAGAAGCCACTTACTGTATATGTGCTTGTGCTGTGATTGCAGGACAAGATGAACAAGCTCCTCTTAAACTACCATTTACAGCTACATTTAAGACATTATTAAGTATAAGTATTATTATAAGTATTATTATTATGCACTATTAATTCATTTTTTAATAGTACATTGTTAAATTCTGATATCCATTTAATGGTGCTAAGGCTGATAAAGTACTTGTAACAAAAAATCAACAAAAAAATTCATGAGGAGCTATGAAACACCTTTTGTTTCACGAGGTGACTAGTAGACAGGGCCGCTGCTGGCCAAATGGGTGCCCTAAGCAGATTTATATTGTTGTGCCCCCTCCATCAAATATTATGCTAATAATAATAATAATAATAAAACACATATAGAGGGTTAAAGTAGAACTTTAATAAAATATAAAAGTTAATAAATAAATTGTACTTATATTATTTACAACTTACAAATACAAGTGTAGCTCCTATGGCTGGCTATGATTTTATTAATACAGTTGTTTGATTGATTTTATAGTCTCAAGCATTCAGAAATCACACAAAAAAAAAATTAAGCAGTTTTACTATGATAAAACCATGGTTAATTTTTGTAAGGGTTGTGACGTCAACATGTTTTTGTTGAAGAAATTATAGAGGCTGTGTCATCTATAGCAAAAAGGTGGCCAAAAATTAAAGATTAAGTGGATATTTGAATTAGCCTAAATGTTTGGTCAATATTAAACAAGGATTTGATCGTCCTGTAAGTGTAACAGCAGAAGTTACCAGGCCTTTGGTGCCCTTTACAGGCATTTTTAATAATATGTAATGTACATAAATTGTTTATTTTGTATTACATTATGTAGGCTATTTTAACAGCGTTATTCAATGAAACCATATAATTATTAATTAACCATTATTGCCTCATTGTTTTTATATAATGCATTTTTAAGTAATTTTAAAGGCTGTTGTTGGCTTAGGTCTGTTTTTATAACCACAAAAATATATTATCCTAATTGTAAACTATTATTTGAAGTAACAAAACCATGGTTAATTTGTGGTTACCATGGCTACAAGAACCATGATTTTTGGTTTTATTAGTAGTAAAACCATGGCTAATTTTTGTAAGGGAACATGGAAACTCAAGAGAGAATATTAGATGCGTTGTTGGTGGTTAAATTATTGCCGACATTAAAACACGTTATTAACGTCAACAGCCAAAATAGTTTCACAGGATTAAGAATGTACCTGGAAGTAATGCACGGGCTTCATCTTTTGTTCTTTTTCTTTTCTTGGCGCCGGATTGCTGATGTCTTTTCCCGGGTATAGTTGTCCATCAATTATGATAATTTGCAGTCAGCCGCAAACATAAGGTGCGAGCGGTCGCGAGCGCTGATGCGGGAATGGCGCCTCACATGTGCTTAGCCTGCTGCCTACTGTGTTCACTGTAAAATGCATTTTATAATTATAATGATATACATAAATAAAAATCTAAACATTAACATATATATATTTATATGTTAATTTTAATATTAATATAAAACAAAAGTTTTTTTTTTTTTTTTTTTTGAGCAACTGGGATGGTGCCCCCCTGGGAGTTGGTGGGAGCGGCGGTACTGCTAGTAGAGCAAATTGTAATCTGTTTAGTCAGAAGGCAAACACAAACTGTTGTTTAGCTAATTAGCATTGCTAGCAGCGCTACATGAGCATGGCAGCCAGGGGAAGTTAACTGAGCAACATGAAATCAGTAATACATCCCTTCAATTTCACGCTCAGACCATGACAAGCTGCTCTGGAACGAGAGGTGCCAAACCTCATGCCTCATGGCAGCAATCCGTGACCAGAAATGTGTCTGTGCGTTTGTGTGTGTGTGTATCAAGAAGGGAGTGAGTGACAGAGAGGGAATTTTCCTTGACAGATCTCTCCAGTTGCGGGGATTAGATGGAACAAATTTCCTGAGCTCCAGTTTCACACCCTCTCTCTGACACTGCTCATTTTCTCTCCATCTCCTCAAAATAACTCCATCAAAGAGAGAGGGAACGTCAGAGATAGTGAGCAATAAAGTGATAGAATAAATAGATGTATGTTCTCAAGCTTAATCTACAGACCACCAAATCTCTCACCTCACGCAATCTCCATCCCACCTCTTTCTATCTCACCTCATGTCTCTTTCTCTTTCTCATACCTCCTTCTCACTTTCTCAGGACTCAGGAGGAATGCTCTTTTTGTGATTGATTTATTTTTGGTCATTTATGGCTATTTATACATCTTTAACTAAAGGAATTGCGAACAAACTATGCATGTTGGAGGCTGCAGAAAAAAAAGTACTTTCAATATAGAGAATATATCAATTTTAACCATTTAATAAAGCTATTTTTTTCTTTTTGATGTGCAATAATTATACATTAATATTTACACATTATTCAGTAAACAAGGTAAAATATTTATTGCTTAAAGGGATAATTCACCCAAAATAAATAACCATTTTGTCATCATTTACTAACCATCAGGTTGTTCCAAACCTGGATGAGTTTCTTTCTTCTGCTGAAGATATTTTGAAGAAACAGTTTCTGGTCCCCATTGACTTCCATAGTATTTTTTTTCCACAAACATTATTCAAAATATCTTATTTTATGCTCAACATAAGAAAGAAACTCATGCAGGTCTGAAACAACATGACAGTTAGTAAATGATGACAGAACTTTCATTTTTGGCTGAATGACCACTTTATTTACTGTTAAACATATTCACATCTCAAGTTCATAACTCTGTTAAATATTTTTTTTCCTCAAATTGTGTATCTTCACATCTCACAATCAGAACTACTGATGTTATAGATCAGAGCAAAAACACACCTCCCACTAGGCCAGGAAATCACATTGATGTGTTCATGGGGAGTAGCCTACTAAACAAAAAGTGCCCTCCAAAAAATCGAATCAACAGCTTCCTAGCCAAATGGAAATGAATAGAGAAGGAGACTTAGGGGACTCACGATTGTTATGAGCATTTGTTTGAGTCTTGATCTGGTGCTCTGACTGATAAACAGCCATCTGCCACAAAGTGAGAGACAGAGGGAGAGTGAGCGAGCGCAAAAGATCAGAGAGAGAAGGAGGTAGCTTATCCAGTCCCCAGGGGGACTTCTCAAACCCATTCTCACCTCCTGAGGAGCAGATGGGGGAGGAAGAGGGACAGTATTGGATGAACTGGAACACACTGATGTCTAGGAGGAGCTGCTGAAGACACTGCAGAGGATAATTGAGAACCACGAATGATATTCTGTGATATTTGCTCTATTTAAGGAGAAGCTAATGAAAAAGAGAGAATGTGCTCTCTGAATGTAAAAATGTGTGATGTGTGTGTGTGTGAGAGAGAGAGAGTGTTCTTTAATTGTCTGGAGGTGAGAGTAAATAGGTCATGAAATTTTGAGTGCGCACATTTCATCGTCTGACCTATTTTTGTGGGTAATTTGTTCATTACTCATTTGCAAATCAAAGCATTAAATCAAAACTACATTATCCTGTTTCTCAATTTCTTTCCACGCTGATTAATAGGAAGAATAATTATTCTATCATTATAACATGAAATGTGTACAATAACAATTCAGCCTAGTGATGATTCCATAGACTAAAAGAGTTCCTTTCACTGGCACACTCTTTAGTTCACCCCAAAATAAAAATATTGTCATCGTTTACTCATCATGTCATGCCAAACCTGTATGACTTTTTTTCTTCTGTGGAACATAACTGATTATATTTTGAGAAATGTCTTCATACAGTGAAAATCAATGATAACCAAAACAGTTTTTCTTCAAAATATCTTCTTTTATGATCCACAGATGAAAGAAAGTAATACAGGTTTGCAATGACATGAAGGCAAGCTAATGTTGACAGGATTTTCATTTTTGTGTGAATCCTTTTTACAACATCACTACTACAAGAACGTTCAGTGTCACAATATCACTCAAACGTGGAGTATCTTTTGTCTTTGATTCAAATTTCACAATTGCTGTTCATAATATTTGGGTTAGGTTAGGTCAGCTGTTTAGCACCTGTGAGTGATCTGAGTTTAGACAAGGAAATCCCTCTTTACTATTAGAATTATATCTCCTTTTAAAGATGATATCATCACATCGGTATATGTAAGATATATCACTTTGAAGAGAGAATTCATCTCTCATCTCTCCTGTACGTGTGCTGTTGCTAAGAGACCAGCAGTCTGCCACATACCACCTCATGCATCCCCCGCGTGCGTTTGTTTCACACCCTCTGCCAGGAGAGAGGGAACTGTACCTTCCTTTCGCACCACACGGAATCTCATCTTACAGTCAAATCATGCCGCTCATTTCTCACATATAAACATTCTCTTACATGCATGTATTCTAAAACGGAGAAGCCATTTTCCAAATTTCAAAACAGTAAAAAGCATTACTGCACTCAAACAATAAGAACACCCCCCCCCCCCACCCCGAAAATTCAAAGCAAAATGAAAAAATATGTTTATAATATAATATATGAATTATATTATATATATTTGTTATCTTCTTTCCATGTTTATTCATAAAGTGGTTCTGCTCAAGACACTGTGATACACCTTATTCAGCAGTCCACGGTGACTCTTAAGTGACCTCGATATAATTTAGAAATGTCATTTTCTTCCATTTCCTCATAACTAAACCAATTTACACACAATATAAAACACAGGTCTCTTCTGTTTTGTGTTCTTTTGATGAAACGCCATCCAAACACAGAACCCCATGTCAGGTGGTGTGTGAATTTTTAACCAAACATGTCTCTAAATACTATGGTGGATTTAAGTGTAGTTTTCTTTTTCTTTTTCGCAAATTTTTTTTTTCACAAGCTTTGTAAGTAGTGACAAGATCACTCATTATGTTGAATATGAGAACTGTGTATTGGAGCATATTTTTGTTGACTACACGAAAATACTGTCAGATCAAACTAAGATGATCTCGCTAGGAAAATGGCAAACCAATCCACAGGGTGTCATCAAAAGGACAGGCATCAGTGTCAGTAAGGTTTTTTTTTTTTTAATAAACAAAAGAAAATGAATGTAATAATTGTGAATAAATGTCAAATGCTCTCTGATGGAAAGAGCAAATCCAGATAGCTCACCCACTTTCAAATTTCACATCACACCACAATTGTTCAATTTACGGTCTTGTCTGAATATATAGTAATAATTTAATTTGGTGATTTACAAAATAAAATAATGCTTTAGAAATGCTTGCCTCGTGAAATATATTACTATTGTACAAAAAAAAACATATATATTAAAGGGGTCCTATTATACTCTTTTACAAAGTCTTGATTTTGTTTTGGGGGTGTACTAGAACTCTCATGCTTGGTGGTTCAAAAATCGCATTATTTTTCACATAATTTACATTATTACAATACCTCTCTCCACAGCCTGACACAAACGCTCGATTAGTTCCGGGTTTGATGAAGGACCGCCTTCCAAAAAACAAAATGTGTTGTGATTGGTTAGCTGTCCCAGTGCGTTGTGATTGGCGAACAGCTTAGAATGGTGTTTCAGTACTGCCCCGCCCCTTGCCAAAACAGCAAGCCATATCAATTCACATAGACATATTATATCTATGTCAATTCAGACCACGAGAATATTGAACAAGAGGATCGCACAGAACCTTTGCACGCACGGATATTGCAAGACATATTAAAGTGGTAACGTTATTGTTGTTGTTTTTTTGGCTAAATCACGTTTTAGGTAGGATGTCAATAACAGCTTAAAAATAACTGCATGTAACGTTACAGATAAGTGCAACGGTAATATGTATTATGTTTATTGTTCTTTAATTCTAACATTATAACATGAATTGCAGTGAAACTGTTATACAGTTGAATTTATTTATACCATAGTCCCACAGAGTTACACTATTTGTGGCGGCATATATATGCAAATTAATTATCTGCCAGCGGGAGGCGCTGTTGTAGTGATCAAGGTTTCCCCGGTAACGCTGTACACAAAACAGAGCTCCGCTCACAAACGCTGATTTATCAGACATTACATGCAAGATGAAATGAAAATGACATCCATAATTTTCTGAAAACAGTCGGTTTCCATCAGAAATACAGTGATATAAAAATGTGCAGTGCTCAACCAAGCGTTCTCCCCACCCCCCCAACCATTTGAATTTCCTTAGGCGGGATTTAAAATTTGTGATGTCACAAATACAGGAAAACAACTTTGTAGTCCAAACGAGCCGTTCGCTGTAGTTCTTGAAAAGGGATTTTTTAAAAACGAAATATCTCCCTTTGGAGTGGACTTTGAGATTTGTAACTTTGTAAATCTTTTTATGCCCAAACATACATATAAAAGTAAACATATAAAAGTGAAAAAGCATAATAGGACCCCTTTAAAAGAAACAATAGGTTGAGTAGTTTGTGGTATGAACATGTACCTTCTATGATGCTCTTCCAGGTGACACAGATACAGTTGTCTGCTAGTTAGCTCATTATGCGGCGCATGATGTATAGAGCTGTGGGACTCAAAGCTGATGTCTACTCTTTTAGTGGTGCAGGGCTTGAAGATATGGCTACAGGATATGGAAGCAAAAGAGTCCAGATCCCGCTGGATGATCTCTAGTTTAGAGGAGGCAGTGAGGGCAAAGGTCAACATAGATCAGTTATATTGAATCATATTAAAGTGATGACTAAAGGATATAAATCACAGCTAGAATACATTACACTATATTGTAACAATTTTGTAAAGAACATTAATGTTTTAAAGAATGCTGTACTAGGCCCACATGGAATCTGTGCCCACAGAGTTATCTGCACCCAGATCTGTTTTTTTTTTGACAGGAATGCAACATTTTAATCTGTTTTTTGTTGTTTTTTTACAGGAGTGCATCATTTTAATTCACTTTGCTCTGTTTTCTCATCATGTAGCAAAATAAATTTTGCCTATCTACTGTATAGACAGCCAGGTTTAAAAAAGCCCGTCTTACCAGCAATGAATTACCCCTTTAAATATTTTAACTAGCAAATTTGATTACACTTACAGCTATCACTAAGAGTGTAGTACTCTCAACATATTTTACCATGTTTAAATAAATTCTGTAGAATACCTCAATTTTTTTGGACAAAATCAGTGCAGAAAATGTGGATTCTCTGGCAAAAACAAACAGCATAACAGCCGTTATTTTGTGCTAAGATCGATTCGATCAAATTAAGACTCACATTTGTAGTTATTCAGCACAAGACATTTTTAGTCAGTAGAATTTACATAAAAATATGAAATATTAAATCTCACTGGATGAAAAGCAATGTGGCTTGTCCTATCACAGTGATTTCACTGTAGTCTCTTTGTTTCTGTATATAGCAATATCGTAGGCCTATTCTGCTCAAAGTCATAATGTCGCATGCATTTTAACTCTACTTTGGTTTTATAAGTTAAATGCAGAGGACCCCAACAATGAGTGCAATCTCAATTTTAACATGAAAAACACTTATACAGAGATGTATGTGTTTGCAGCACCTTTACAGTATGTTACAATCAATGTGTCAATATTTGAGTTATAAGAGAGGTCAATTCTCCATTTCTCCGCTGCATACACACAGACGTCGACTGAAGCGATTGAATAGCAGATGGCACCGCTGTTAAAAAAGCCAGTATAAAATGGTATTGTGTGAAATCTTAATGTTCTTTGTCTTTGCTTATTTAATTATTGAAAAACACTGACAGGAAAATATAAATGTCAACTAGTGAGTTTTGAGGGGGAGGGGCGTCGAACAGAGATTAAGGAATTATGGGCGGATGTGTTTTATAGTTAGGAGTTTAATTAAATGTTTTTATGCTTTTACATTGTTCTGTGCAGTTTTACAGTCTCTGATATTATATCCAGCATTGTGCTGGATGCCCATTTTGAGATGTACAGTTTAAAGGGTTTTTTTCTGCTTCGTTTATGGATGAGTTGGGTCATTAAACCATTATGTGATGAGTGAAGAAACTTTATTACATATAAATCTAACGGTCATTTAACTTCTCTGCAGTGCAGATTTATTACTGATGTTTTACTGTAATGATTTGTAAGTGAAATAGGCTATATTTGAATAAAATTTGCATTCGTTTTTTGTTGTTGTTGTTGTTTTGTTGTCCTTATTTATTGCCATAAAAATATTATTTCATGTATAGGATGTCAAAGTTCAGTATAATGAATCCTAAAAATTATCATCTAATAAAAAAAGGTAAGACTACAAAAACGTCCCCTTTTGTAAAAATGTATATATTGTGCAATAAGATAATTCTGCTATTTTTTTTTTTAATTACATCATAAAACTGTCTCTGCTGTTAAATCATGCATTCTGTAAGCAAAGATCCCACATCAAATCAATCATTAATAATTAGCTGCATTTTGAGTCAGCGATGGCAAGCGTCAGTGCAAACGCCATGTGGAACAAAAAACCGTGCCCAGCGGTGCACATGATATACTTTAATAAAAACAGTGTTTGTAACCCTCTGTGCATGTCTGGTAAATTAAGGGATACGGCAATTAAAGGGTTAATCCAAACCATCAACACATCTGTGAAACACACACAGAACACAGTGGTGGCACTAGGGCGGGTCTTGACAGGGCTATAGCCCTATCACGAACTTGCTTAGCCCCGCACAGCTAAAGGATTTCCAAATGATTTTCCTGTTTTTTAACTCTCGGTGTCACTCTCATTAACATTGAAAAATAAATATTAAAAACCTAAAAAATATGTGGCTATAAACAATTGGTAATATGGGGAGGGGTCAAGTAACTATTTGCCCAAGACGGTGAACGTCAGTCAATTCACTATAGAGAAAGTGAAAGTAAAAAAACTGACGGCTAACCCAGCGCAGCATTAAAGGCGCATATTCTCATATCTGACAACGAGAGACGAATCTATTTTAACATATGCTGATAACGGTAGAAACTGTCTCAAATTATTCCCTTAATATTTCTCTTGTGGCTCGTATAGTAAAAAACATGAGAAGAAACGTAGTTTGCGTTAAACAGGTTGTTTTTGAAAATCGGTGCATGAAATAAAGCTGCTCTGAATTTTCATTGATGAGTGCAGTGTTATACAAAACATTTAGTCTAGTAGATGTGCACTACAGTACTGAACTAATCGCTATAAATTAATAGACCTGTTTTAAAAAAAGTTTTTAAAAACCATCAATGACGTTTGCCCAGATGACTTGGATGTGATTGTCACGGTCGCTACGGGTCTGTTCATGGTTTATTATTCTCACAGCGGCATCATGCGGTGATGAGCTATGAAATTATTGCAGGGCTAATAATTTCATGTAATTTAATAATAAAAGTCCATCTAATAATAATAATAGACCTAATAATGTTTCTTTTAAGAATAATGTAACAGGCCTCTCATTAATTGGAAATGCTAAATCCTCTTAATATTGCTAATTTTTGAAGCTTTTTTTACAATGGCCTGATTACTCTGACTATCATCTACTCATGATATGATGCAAATCAGCACGGAGGTTATCTCCCGCAATGTGTGCCCGTGTGGAAAAGGCACATAGTCACTGTATGAATTGTCGGGATCACTATCTATTGTAAATGGTTAGGAATTTACCATGTTTTCCTAACAGTTGGCATTGATTGACTGACTATGATGGCTCTGTGCAGCAAAAAAATGAGCTAGATATGTGAAAAATTAATAAATCATAAAAGATAACTTAAATATCAATAAATAAAAGACTAAACAATGAAAAAAGAAAAAATCCCAAATTTCTTTCTTTTCTATATTCATAAATCATATTACTTTGTAAGAGAGGTTCATATTGGCAGTTGGCATTAGAAGTTATATTACTAATAACAGTGGCATATTGTGAAGTTTAATACCACAGGAAAAAAGTTTCTCAATATGCCTGTGGTTTGAAGACTGCTGTATATAAAAAAAATACGATAAGCTAAAGTTAGGCAGTGCCTCATAACTTTCTCTCAATTTTAATTAGTTAATTTATCATAATATCCACGCTCTGAACTGTTAAGCCCCCCCTTAGCACCCCCAACAAAAAAAAACATCCTGGAGCCGCCACTGACAGAACAATATATAAAACTTTAGTAACACTTTACAATAAGGTTTTCAAAGTTTTTAACCATTAACTATATTAATTAACATCAGTACATATATATTATTGTGAGTGGTTCATAAGATCATTTAGAAAGTGTACAGTAAATGATTAATAAACTATTTAAATGTACATTTATAAATCTTATTATTTAGACACATCATAATAATTGCTCAATGTGTTAATAATGCTTTATTAACACATGTTCCTGCTTTAATTCATGATTAAGTCAGGTAGTTATAAAATCATTTACAGTAGTTGCCAGAAGTGCAGTAGACATCTATTTGTGTGAGCTCATCTAAAGTGAGTGACATACAGCCACAACAGGGTTTATACATTATAAAGCATTTACAAAGGAGATTTAAAAAGCTACATTTATCTCCCAAAAAGAAAAGTTAAACAAACACAACACAGAGGGATAACAGAACACTTGGGGCATAAATATTTTTTCAAGATGCAAGGTGAACTGTACACTTGATAAATAAATGAATATAATAAACCTCTGCAATTTCATTTTGAAAAAAATAAATTAATAAATATTCAAGTTACAGTTTTCATTTTTGCATCTTGAAAAAATATTTTATTATGAGTTCTCTATCCCTCTGTGTTGTGTTTGTTTATGCAGGTTCTGTGGCAAGCTGCAGGACTGAATGCATTGTAATCATCTCACCAAATGGATATAGGAGCTGTATTTTGAAGAATCTAAACACTAGAATCTCCAGCTCATTGGAGTCTGGAAGGGCAAAGGGCAGATGTTGCTGTGGATTTAATGATTGGTTTACTCACTGGCTATAAAATGCAACAAAAATCTTAGCAGCAAACTGAAGGTTCTGCCCCCTCTCAAGCTACAGATGAGTCTGGCCTACTCCTTGTTGTGAGCGCTGAATGAGAGCATACATCAGTGACATACAGCAGTGTGTCTGTATTCTCGGAGATCTCTGCTCTTAGCTTTTAAAGAAGAGTCAGATCTCAAGTGATAAGATTAAGACTTGAGTCATGTCTGATATTACAGGTTTTGTTGTGATCAACAGCATCACCAGGTCTTCAGGTTTATGAATATTAAAACTGCATTAGATACACTAATATGTTTCACGCGTTTTTATTTTATGTTTATACTGAACATTCCAAATCGGATCACAGTGCAACAAATAAATGTCCTTCATGATGAACTGAGCAATTTAAAAAATTCTGTACTGTACAAATACTGTATTTGTTTTTTTAAACATCAGATGACAAAATGCCATGACTAATAGATTTTTTTGGCTGTTGCAATATACATGTTTAGTTAAATATGTAGTTATTGACTCAGATCTAATTTGGGAAAATATAAAAGCAGAAATGCTCTAAATAGTCACCGCACTTTGTAAGTGCAATTTATCCTAAATCCATATCTCTGGTCACAGCCATAATATTTTTACAACTGCTTTTAATATTTTTAAAAGCACTTGTAATGGAGTTAATTACACAATATTCATTTATTGTTTATTGAGCTGTTATATTCAAAACAAAATCACTCTTAAAATCATGCTGTTTGTATGAATATGAAAAGCAAGATATCTGGTGCAACAGCAGTAGTTTGAGTTTTTTTTGTTTTGACGGTGTGTGAATCCACAGATGGCAGGAAGGGTTGAGAATGAGAACAGTTTGTTCAAATTTTACACACCAAAACTACCCGCGTTCTGTGTTTACAGACATGACATAAGCAAGACATTTCTCAACAAATGTGACCCAACAGCTCAGTGTAATTCAGTGTTTTAGATTTAGGAATATGGTAGGCCAACTGAACTTTTGGAAACTATTTGTTCCCACATCAATTCAGTAAAAGATAACTATTACTATAAATTCATGTTTTCTTTACATTGTTATATTTAAAATAGCAAATGATAATCAAAAATGCATTATCCACACTGGTTTATAATTAATAAATCAGTGTGAATAATCCATTTTCTCTTAAGAAAAAGTCAGTCAGTCAGGCCAGAGAAAAATCAACTAACGAAAGGTTTGAGGTTCTCTTTGACTGAAAATGTATTGGCGATTCAAGTAAGCACAGAAGTCAACACATCCATGATACTTGAATCAACTTTTATTGTAGTTTAGGCGGCATGTCTGGGTGCTGAAGACACGTTCTGTTTTTCCTATATGAGAAAACCATATACAGTATGTAACAGTTTATATAAATATTTATATAATATAACATTTTAATGTTCTATATGTTAAACAACCTTCCACCAAATATAATGTGTATTTTGTAAGTATAGTATGAGTTCTGGAACCATGAGGAGAAATATTTATGTGTGTGTCGTTCTCACTCACAGCACTGGTAGAGCCTGTTGATTCTGATGATGTCATTCTGGCTCATCTCGGTAGATGTGCCCAGCGCAGCATTATTGTTAGGAATGGGAACCATAGTGGGGAGGCCATTCTTGGAGAAAGCATATCTGACAGAGCGAGTGACAGAAGCAGTTATATGACAGTGTTACACCAGAGAAACAGCATCTCCTTCTACTGTAAGCTCACTCACCTCTCGTACTGCATCACAGAGCTGTAGTCGTAGGGAGTTCCCTGGTTTAGAGTGTTGATTTTGTTGAAGTTGTACTTCATGTCTGATGAACAAATAAATATTTACTGGTGATTGCAGAGATCTGTTTTTGCACTTTAACAAGATAAGAAAAGAAGCTGCTCTCTTTTTTAACATGTACTGTACCATCAATGACGTTTTCCCAGATGACTTGGATGTGATTGTCACGGTCGCTACGGGTCTGTTCATGGTTGAAGCCGAGAGCGTGGAGAAGCTCATGCTGCACAGTGCTGTGGTAAAGGCAGCCATTACGGGCCAGAGACACAGTCTGGACATAACCCTGACGACCAACGTATGAGTAGCATCTGTAAGACAGAGATCCATAAAATATACATTTTTGACCCATCTCTGAATATTATCTTTATCTCTTCATTATCTTGATGTACTTTCATCACAAGTTACATTTGGAATGTATAGTTTTCATTCTTCCTCTGATTCTTTTTCTAAACTTGTTCGTTTGTAGTCTCAACCTTAACTTTGACTTCTGTATTTTTTAACATTGTCTTGAAACTAATTCTGTGTTGGTTTGTGATGTTTTTCTGACTTTGATTTTGGTTTACATACCCACTGCGAGATTCAATGCTGACATAGTCTCTCTCATTGCCGCGGGGGAAGAAGCGGATGCAGGTGCTGTAGGAGAAAGAGTCCAGACCACGCTGGATGATCTCCAGCTCACGGGAGGCTGAAAGGGCAAAGGAAATTTTTCCTTTTTTTATTTCACACTCACATTCTTTTGCACTGATTACTAAGACTTAATCATTAGGCTCTGCCATAAAATCAGGAACGGTAGAGATGTCTGAATTCTCATTTTGAAAATGAAAACACACATTCCTGTGCCAGGTTGGTGGCGCTATAACTTTGACTCCTAATAGTCACATCTATGCGCTCGGCATCATACAACGAACAAAACCCTGTTTTTGGATCAGGGATCAGACATCTCATATATGTGGATGTTATTAGATGCTTCCTGTCTCTCATTTTTCGCCATAAATTCATTGCCTCGCCACGGGCAAACCGTTCGAGATATCAAAAACATCCTGGCAATTTATGCGTCCCCAATGTTCTTGAGATCATGTTCACCTAGTTTGGTGGCAATCGGGTGGTAATCTTCAGAGGAGTATATCAAATTCCAGAGCATGCGCTTTTAAAACAGCCCACACGAAATAGCCGACTTCCTGTTGAGCCTATGACAACAGTGTGAAACATTGTTCATGACGCTCAATGAGATCTATCATATGTACCGAGTTCTTCATATAATACATGCAAGTATAGTGAGCTATACATCAAGAAATTGCCATCAGACTATGCTCAGCAGGTGGTATATGTGCATGTATGAAAATGTGTTTTACCACGCCCGGGTTCAGCCTCAGCTGTTGGCCAGCAGGAAGGCCAACAGTGTGTGCAAATTTTCAAGAAGTAACCTTGATCACAAACATGGCAGCCAAAGACCTGCAGAAAGAACCCCCGGGCACAGCGGTTTGGTGAGAGAGAATTTACAGATACTGTCAATACAGTAATGTCATATGAAACCAAGGTCTGAAATCAAATAATCCTTAGCCATAACTTGATCAAGATGGTACACAACTTATTTAAGTTTTCAGTAAATCATATGTTCCTTTCCTCATTTCCTACTCAGCTCAGGAACAGTTAGCTTCTAGCAACCGCATGAATGGGTGGTCGAATTATTAAGTAAAAAAAATTCAGGGGGATGGTGTGTGTGTGTGCTATTATTAGGAGTTTGGGGTCCTGTGGCTAAATTTTACACAATGATTACATTTATTATTAGATATACTTTTTTAAAAAGTTTCTATGATGCATTGAATGAAAAAAAATTCAGCCTTGCTTTTAAATTAACTATTATTTATAGATATTTTTTTTCCTTAACACATGGGGCCTGAAATAGAATGGAATTTTGGTCAATATTGATAATTAAACAATATTTTGCTGAATGTGTTTTTCTCTGTGCTGGCAAGTCCTTGGCTGGTTTTTCAGGTCTGTTCATAGATAAATAAATATGACAATAAAACCGCCAGTAGGTGGCAGCAAGTTCCTGTTTTAATAAATGACTTACTGAATCATTCATATCAAACGATTCGTTCAAAACGGCTGATTCAATAGAAACAAAACAAGTGTAGACCATTAGGCCGTTTCTCAAACGGAAGGCTGCATCCTCCGGAGGTGGCATTTGTAGGCTGCATATGACATCAAGCCTGGTTTATTTCAGTTAACTGAGCATTACAATTCGCAAGTCAAAAACATATTACAACAATTTACACTTAACTAAGAATAATGGTCAAATGTATAACTGTTAATATTCTAAAATAAGATCTTCTTTATGACGTATGCAGCCTACAAATGCGACCTCTGGAGGATGCAGCCTTCCGTTTGAGAAACGGCCCATTTGAATGGACCGTTGAATCACTGGCTCACTCGGTAGACTTGTTCATTTACATTTACATTTAACATTTAATCATTTAGCAGACGCTTTTATCCAAAGCGACGTACAAATGAGGAGAACCAATAGAAGCAATCAGACCATCGAGAGAGCATATCTGACAGCATGCGAAGTGACCATGACAAGTCTCAGTTAGTCTATGCACAGTGGTTCTCAAACCTGTCCTGGGGACCCCCAGACCACAGCATATTTTGTATGTCTCCCTCATTTAACACACCTCTCGATTTAACTCATCAGCTCATTAGTAGAGTCTGCAAGACTTGAAATGGGTGTGGCCTATGAGAGAGACATACAAAATATGTAGGTGGCTGGGGGTCCCCAGGACAGGTTTGAGAACCACTGGTCTAGCACAGTACTGAACGTAGCTAGGATATGTAATTTTTTTTTATTAACAATAGTAATCAATGACGTTTGCCCAGATGACTTAGTGATAGTCAGGTGCTGGCGAAAAAGATGTGTCTTTAGATGTTTTTTGAAAATGGCTAAAGACAGCTGTTCGAATTGAGATCGGGAAGTCATTCCACCAGCTGGGCACAGTCCAGGAAAAGGTCTGTGAGAGTGATTTGGTACCTCTTTGGGATGGCACCACAAGGCATCGTTCACTTGCAGAACGCAAGCTTCTGGAGGGCGCATAAGTTTGAACTAGCAAGTTTAGGTATATTGGTGCAGTGCCAGTTGTGGTCTTGTAAGGCAATAGATCCAGTACCTTGAATTTGATGCGTAGCGGCTATTGGTAGCCAGTGTAACCTGATGAAGAGAGGGGTAATGTGTAGCTTTTTTCGGCTCATTAAAGACCACTCTGGCTGCTGCATTCTGGATCAGTTGCAGAGGCTTGATAGTACATTTGGGAAGGCCCGCCAAGAGAGCATTACAATAGTCCAGTCTGGAGAGAACAAGAGCTTGGACAAGGAGTTGTGCGGCTTGCTCTGACTTCCAGGAAGGGCCTAATCTTCCTAATGTTGTATAAGGCCCAAATCTGCAGGACCGGGCCGTTGTAGCAATATGGTCTGTGAAGCATTAACTGGTCATCGATCACAACTCCAAGGTTCCTGGCTGTCCTGGAAGGAGTTGTGGTTGATGAACCCAGCTGTATAGAGAAGTTGTGGTGAAGTGATGGGTTGGCTGAGACCACAAGCAGTTCTGTTTTAGCAAGATTGAGTTGAAGGTGATGGTCCATCATCCAGCTAGAAATGTCACTCAGACAGGCTGCAATGCGAGCAGTTACCGTCGGATCATCTGGTTGGAATGAGAAGTAGAGTTGAGTGTCATCAGCATAGCAGTGGTAGGAAAAGCCATGCTTCTGAATGACCGATCCTAATGATGACATGTAGATGGAGAAGAGAAGTGGTCCAAGCACTGAGCCATAAAATGAGGAACTCCAGTAGCAAGAAGTTGTAACTTTGAATGAACCTCACCCTCCAAGACACCCTGAAGGACCTATCTGAGAGGTAAGACTCGAACCACAGGAGGGCGGTTGGCCTGAGATGCCCATCTTTCTGAGGATGGACATGAGGATCTGGTGGTTAACTGTATTTGTCAAAGGCAGCAGACAGATCCAGCAAGATTAGGTACAGAGGATTTGGAAGCTGCATCTTGCCAGTCTCAGGGCCTCTGTAACCGAGAGTAGGGCAATGACTCAGTTGAGTGGCCACTTCTGAAGCCAGATTGGTTGTTGTCCAGAATGTTGTTCTGTGCAAGAAACAGAGAGAGTTGGTTGAACACATAAACTCGCTCAAGTGTCTTTGCAATGAATGGAAGAAGGGATACCGGTCTGTAGTTTTCTAAAAGTGCTGGATTTAGAGCAGGTTTTTTTAAGCAGTGGGCATTACCCGAGCCTGCTTAAATGCTGTGGGAAATGTACCAGTGTGAAGTGAGGTGTTGATAATGTGAGTAAGCGCAGGTACTGATGCCTCTGTTGGCTCTGTGCAGCAGTTCAGACACAGACAGCTGAGCAGACTTGTCCTCAACAACTATTATAAAAACACATCAACACACTCACTAATGAACCAGTACTTCAATCAGTTCATCATGTATACTGTCAGCCTGTTGGAGGATTTGACTTACCAGAAAGTTGCAAAGTCATCAGCTGTAAGAGTTGATGCCAAGGAGGAGGGGGAGGAGGACAGAGAAGAGAAGAGAAAGTTTACCTGAAGAGTGCACGAGAGTCGGAAACTCAGTTGTTAATTTAGTTGTGGTAGTATGTCATTTTAGCAGTCGGAGACATTATGCAGAGAAGGAAGAGAGGTGTGACTGATACACACTAAGGTCGGTAGAGTTTTTGGATTTGTGCCATTTCCTCTCTGTAGCCCTTAGTTTAGCATGATGTTCACGGAGAACATCGGACAACCAGGGGGCAGGGGGGGTAGCGCGTGCTGGTCTGGATGAAAGGGGGCAAAAGTTGTCTAAGCAAGATGTTAGAGTGAAGCAAAGAGTGTCAGTAGCACTGTTTGTGTCGAGTGCTGAAAACTGAGAGGGTGAAAGTAGTGCGGATGAAACCATTGAGGATAGGCGAGAGGGAGAGAGCGAGCATAGGTTACGCCGAAAGGTGACCTGCGGAGGAGCGTGTGCTATGTCAGGAGTTAGTGTGAGTGTTAGAAGTATGAGGAAGTGGTCTGAGGTACCATGCAGCTGGAGTTACTAATGTGTTGTCAGTGGAGCAGTAGCGTGTGTAGATGAGGTCCAGTTGGTTACCTGATTTGTGACAGTAGCCATAGTAGACACTCGTTTGAGGTCAAATGACAGTGAGAAGAGTGTTGAAGTCAGTAGCCTGGGGTTTTTCTAGGTGGATGTTGAAGTCGCCGAGCAGTACCAGAGGAGTACCATCCTCAGGAAAGTTTGACAGGTAACACATCCAACTCCTCCAAGAAGTTACCCAGTTGACCTGGGGGACGATACACAACTATAAAGTGGATTTTAGCAGGGTGGGTAATAGTAATTGCATGAGATTCAAATGAACCCTGTTGTCTGTAGGAGATGGTAGAAGATCAAATTTCCATTCATTTGAAATAAGGAGACCAGTGCCTCCACCCCTCCCAAACGTGCGAGGGGTGTGGAAAAAAGTGAAATTAGTGGAGAGGGCTGCAGGAGTGGCCAGTGTCCTCAGGTTTGATCCAAGTCTCAGTTAGGGCCATGAGGTTGAGACCGGAATGAGTTTTTCAGCAATATCTTTGAAGGAATAAAATCTGCTTTGTTTACAGCAGACTGGCAGATTCCAAAGGACCAATTGGAACAGAGAGTAAAGTAGTAGAGGACAGAGGGACCGTTTGTAGATTATTAGGATTGGCCTGCCTCCATTACGTACAGTGCGTGCTCTCCGAGTGCTAGTAGTAATAGTACAGATTATGAAAGCACACAGTGCCTTTCTTCAGTACAATTGACTAAACAAGTTACAGATGAGAACAAGTTAGACAAACAAGTAAAGAAAGGGAGAAAGCAATACTCAAGTGCCTTGTCGGTGTCCTTGCTCCGGTAGGAGTCGTGCAAGGTAGAGTCGATCGTGCTTTACACTACAGTCGGTCTTCACAACGAGGGTTTTATACTGCTGCGACTGCTGCCGCGGTGTACAAACCAGATTTTATACTAGATGATGGCCAGAAGTGCAGGTCTTGAACGATTCGTTCATTTTGAACGTATCTTTAATGTGACTCGGGAAGAACGAGTCGTCTCGGGGAGTGATTCGTTCAGTCACGCATGCGCAACATCCTATAGGTTCTGCACTGAATTAGTTCACCTGTTTCGAGTATGAACCACTTCGGGTTTTTCGAGTCGTTCGTTCATCACGTGACAGCCCCATACGCGTAACCTATGCAGTTTGAGCCGGAAAGAGAATTGATATCAGTTCATCTCCAGTCTTCGGGTTTGAGTCGTTCGTTCATCACGTGACAGCCTCATAAGCTAAACCTATACAGTCTGAGGGAAAAATACTTAATAATGATAATAATAACACACTCTTTAGTGTATTACCTTTGTTACCACATTCAGTGTTATGGAAAAGAACCATCATGACAGAAATTCACACATTTATAAACTGTAAGAAATAAAAAGCTACAATTTGAGACCAGAAACGCATCACGTAACTGTAAGAGTAAATAATAATAATAATAATAATAATATGCAGCCGTTTGTAAGGAAGGTTGTAAATTAACTAATTTCTCTATCCAATGCTGTCACGTTCACGTGACAAAAGAACGAACGACTCAGGACTCGAGATGAACTAATCAATTCTCTTTTTCCGGCACTAACTGTATAGGTTTAGCTTATGAGGCTGTCACGTGATGAACGAACGACTCAAACCAGAATCTCCAGACTCGGAGTCTGTGAAGGGCTAATCAATGTCTCTGTTCCGGCTCTAACTGTATAGGTTTAGCTTATGAGGCTGTCACGTGATGAACGAACGACTCAAACTTAGCAGCGAAGACTCGAAGGTGAACTAATCAATTCTCTTTCCGGCTCTCATATGTTTAGCTTATGAGGCTGTCACGTGATGAACGAACGACTCAAACCAGTGACAGACTCGGGAGGTGAACTAATCTGTAATTCTCTTTCCGAGCTCTCATATGTTTAGCTTTTATGAGTCAGCTGTCACGTGATGAACGAAAGACTCAAACCCGATCATTGTCAGATATTAGAGGTTTTGAGGTGAGCTAATCATTGACTAAAGACCCAGGTAAACAATGAATATTTTTTTTCTGTTTCTTATACACTAATTATAGTTTTGTATTGTTTGTAGTGTGATCAACATTTGCACAGTGCAGTAGTAGATGTGTTCATGGGAACTGTAGCACGTAACATTTTAATTATATTCTTGCTAAAATGTAACGAAATGACTCGAAAAAAGATTCGTTCATTTTGCTGAACGAGACTCAAAGGTCCGAGTCAGTAAAATGATCCGACCTTCCCATCACTACTTTATACTTGCCTAATTACATCGTCCCTGAAGTCAGCTGACCACGCCTTCCTACTTTGGGAAAATATAAAAGCAGAAATGCTCTATAAAACATAGTCACCGCACTTTGTAAGTGCAATTTATCCTAAATCCATATCTCTGGTCACAGCCAAAACAATTTTTACAACTGCTTCTAAAAACAGATTTTTAAAAGCACTTGTAATGCACTGTTAATTAACAATATTCATTTATTGTTTATTGAGCTGTTATATAAAACAAAATCACTCTTAAAATCATGCTGCTTGTACAATGAATATAAAAACGTAAGATAACTCATACATGGGTATTTTTTTGTTTGTTTCATTGACTGGAATGTATGAGGGCATTCTAACTGTATTCTAATGGGCTTCATCGCGCAGTGAATGCTTGTGGACTCTCAAGACGTTTTTTTGTTTGTTTGTTTTTCCTCAAAGTTGGATAATGTCAGCTCTCCTATCGTCTCTCAGTCCCTCACAGTCACACACACACACGTCAGGAGAATGTCTTTAAATTCTAATCAAGGAAAAATCATAGCTTCTGTTGTCTTCTTTTTAAAGAACTTCAAAAGTTGCGATTGAACCATTTTGCGCGAAAAATTACGAAATTGCTTCTGCTTGCAGATTGTTACAGAACCAAGTTCTGATTGGCCAACCGCCATTATTTAGTTCGTAAATGATCATAAGTAGAGCATTTTAACATTTCATGTGCATGATAAGTTTTACGTAGCCTAATACACAAAATTAATAATCCAAAGGTGATGGTAAGGGGGGATGGTGGTTTTACAGAGGGGATGCTTTTTGTCATTTTTTTCGACCAGGGGGATGCCATCCCACCCCATCCCCCCTCAATTCGAGCCCTTATCCCAAAACATACCACTATTCTCACCTCAGTCCCACAAGATTCATAGAGCAACACGTTTTATACCCTTGTGCGAGTTTATATCACAATGTTCTTTACAAATATGGGCAAAAGAGTTAAGATTATTCAACCTTGTTTGAAAAAGAACAGGTGTTAAATTCCCTTCATTGGAACAGTGTCACAAACAACTCTGATGAAAGCATCAGAACTTATCGGTTATTTTTGTTTTGTCCCTTCTTAAAACAATATATAATTTTCATATGTAATTTATATTGTATTTTTTATTTTAAAAGCTGATCAACAATTTCATATAAAACAAGAATAACTACCATGAAGATATGTTATAATTTTATATTCTGTCCACCATATAGAAAAGTGTTTGCCATACAACATTAGATTTAGGTATCTATATATATTTTTTTATTATTATTATGATTATTAATTTATTTATTTTACTTTTATTCAGTGAGTAACACACTTGTAGCAGAGCCTGGTTTTGTGTATAATTCTTTTGTGTACCCACTACAGGACTGAATGCTCGTTGTAGTGTCTTTTAGTGATGCAGCTCTGGACACAGCAGGTTATTGATAAAAATCCAGATCATGGGAGTCTTGAGAGGGTAAAGGATAAGGCAAGGCAAGTTTATTTATATAGCACATTTCATACACAGTGGTAATTCACAAGCATGCTTTACATAAAAGAAAGTGAAATAATCACTTCACAGCAATTAAAACAAGCTGAATTAAAATAATAAAACGTAAGGAATTCCCTGGTTTAAAATGAGTATAGAAATTGATTTAAAATGAAATTTAAAACAGTTCAAATAGAAAAGGATTATACATAAAATACTGGTGAATGCAGTCAGTTCGGACGTAGCACAGTGCTCATTCAACAAATGCACAGCTAAATAGATGACCTAACGTAACTATTGAGACTGGATTTAAATGTACTGGCTAATGTTTTGGCACATCTGATCTCTTCTGGAAGCTGGTTCCAGCTGCGGGTCTGGCATAATAGCTAAACCAGCGGACTCCCCTTGTTTTGTGTGAACCCTTGGTATTTCTAACTGACTCGATCCTAATGATCTGAGTAGGTCTGTTAGGTTCAGTGAGCATATCTGCAATATATTTAGGTCCTCAGACCATTGAGTGACTTATAAAAACACATCAACACGTTCAGTAAAAGTACTTTAAAATCAATCCTAAATGTAACTGTCAGCCTGCTGGAGGATTTGACTTACCAGACTGCATGTGAGTTATGCCAGAACACCACACACGAAATGGACATGGAAGAGAAACATTGAAACATTAAATGACGTCAATGCTATCATTTTACATTATTCAATATTACATGAGTTAGTGTATAAAGAAATTGCATGCATCATATGCCAGCAGGTGATATACGTATATGTGCATGTATGAAAATGTGTTTTACCTTCCCCTCAGCTGAGAAAACCAGCAGGAAGGCCAACAGGCCAAAAGTAACCTTGGTCACAAACATGGCAGCCAAAGACCTGCAGAAAGAACCAGGGCACAGCGGTTTGGTGAGACAGAATTTACAGATACTGTCAATACAGTAATGTCATATGAAACCAAGGTCTGAAATCAAATACATAGCACAACTTGATCAAATGGTACACAACTTACTTAAGTTTTCAGTAAATATATGTTCCTTTCCTCATTTCCTACTCAGCTCAAACAATCTGTCGAAATGTAAAAAAAATTCAGGGGGGATGGTGTGTGGGTGTCAATAAGGAGTTTGGGGTCCTGTGGCTAATTTTACACAATGATTACAAAATTGCTCTCATTTTTAAAAAGGTTTCTATTTAATGAAAAATTAGCCTTGTTAAATGAACTATTATTTATAAGTTTTTTTTTCCTTTTGGGGCCTGAAATAGAGGAATTTTGGTCAATATTGATAATTACACAATATTTTGTTGAATATGTTTTTGTGCTGGCACCTTGGCTGGTTTTGGTCCGTCATGGATAAATAAATATGATAATAAAACCGCCAGTAGGTGGCAGCAAGGTCCTGTTTTTATAAATGACTTACTGAATCATTCATATCAAACAATTCGTTCAAAACGGCTGATTCAATAGAAACGAAACAAGTGAGACCATCTGAATGGACAGTTGATCACTGGCTCACTGGACTCCTTCAAAAACAGATTCATTCATGGAATGAAACACCTTGTTGCTATGCACTGTTGGATAAAATTAGTAGCACATTTGTGCTTGCGGCCTCATGCACATGTGCTGATATACAGAAAAGCACATTGCTTGTACAATGAATATAAAAACGTAAAAACTCATACATGGGTATTTTTTTTGTTTCATTGCTGGAATTATAAGGGCATTCTAACTGTATTCTAATTGGCTTCATCGCGCAGTGAATGCCTTTGGACTCTTTTTTCCCTCAAAGTTGGATAATGTCAGCTCTCCTATCGTCTCTCAGTCCCTCACAGTCACACACACATGTCAGGAGAATGTTTTTAAATTCTAATCAAGGAAAAATCATAGCTTCTGTTGTCTTCTTTTTAAAGAACTTCAAAAGTTGCGATTGAACCATTTTGAGCGAAAAATTACGAAATTGCTTCTGCTTGTGCGCAGCTTGTTACAGTACTGAGTTCTGATTGGCCAACCGCTGTTATTTAGTTCGTAAATGATCGTAAGTAGAGAATTTTAACATTTCATGTGCATGATAAGTTTTACGTAATACACAAAATGAATAATCCAAAGGGGATGGTAAGGGGGGCTGGTGGTTTTACAGAGGGGATGCTTTTTGTCATTTTATTCGACCAGGGGGATGCCATCCCACCCCATCCCCCCTCAATTCGAGCCCTTATCCCAAAACATACCACTATTCTCACCTCAGTCCCACAAGATTCATAGAGCAACACGTTTTATACCCTTGTGCGAGTTTATATCACAATGTTCTTTACAAATATGGGCAAAAGAGTTAAGATTGTTCAACCTTGTTTGAAAAAGAACAGGTGTTAAATTCCCTTCATTGGAACAGTGTCACAAACAACTCTGATGAAAGCATCAGAACTTATCGGTTATTTTTGTTTTGTCCCTTCTTAAAACAATATATAATTTTCATATGTAATTTATATTGTATTTTTTATTTTAAAAGCTGATCAACTATTTCATATAAAATAAGAATAGCTACCATGAAGATATGTTATAATTTTATATTCTGTCCACCATATAGAAAAGTGTTTGCCATGCAACATTAGATTTAGGTACTATATATATATATTATTATTATGATTATGATTATTAATTTATTTATTTTACTTTTATTCAGTGAGTAACACACTTGTAGCAACTGGTTTTGTGTATAATTCTTTTGTGTACCCACTACAGGACTGAATGCTGTTGTAGTGTCTTTTAGTGATGCAGCTCTGGACACAGAGGTTAGATAAGAATCCAGATCATGGGAGTCTGAGAGGGTAAAGGATAAGCTGATCAATTCACATTCACCTGACTTTGCACTGACTCTAAGATGCCACAAAAATCATAGCTGCAAACAAAACTACCAACAGCTGTGAACTATTGCTTTTTCATTTTGGCTGTTGCCTGTTTTTTTTTTATCTGTTCTTAAACTTAAGTCTGTAGTTATAAGCTGAAATCTATGTCATGCAAATACAATAATATAAAAGTACTTGACATTTTCTCAAAATTGTGACCACAGCATTTTTTCTTTGGCCACATGTTCAGAGGTGGGGAGTGCTCAGAACAGTACATGCTGGTATGAATAGAAACATTATCTTTAATCAGTGAGTTCAGTCTTGTGTAACCTTCAATCTTCAATCAAGAACAGGTGTGAATTTCCCTGTCACAGTATGGTGCCTTCACATGCAGATGAATCAGAAACAGTAAGAGTTTTTACTTCATTAAGTCATCCTTACTTGTGTTAAATCTCCTATTCATTTTCTTTCTTGAATTTAATCATCCATTCGTTTAGGTGTTGTAGCTCAGATATCTAGAGAATCCTATTGTGTACCACGCTACATACCCCTGCATATCTGGAGATGTGTTAGTAAGACAGAAGCAAATTAATGTTGTTTTCATATTAATTTAATGACAGGTATTGAATTGTCATTAATGTATGAAAGTCATTAGGAATAAGTGCTATCCAATAACTTCAGTGTGCCCATGCAGACCAGCAGAATCAGCTTCAGGTGTTTTATCACTACTTTTTAGCAAACTCCATGCGGGCCTTTTATTTACATGTGTCTTGCACTGAGGAGAGGCTTCCGTCGGGCCACTCTGCCATAAAGCCCCGACTGGTGGAGGGCATTGCAGTGATGGTTGACAGTTTCTACATTTTATCTCTTGCTTTCCCTGGGAATCGAGCTCACCACAGTGATCTTTGGGTTCATTGCTTTACCTCTCTCACCAAGGCTCTTCTCCCCCAATTGCTCTAGTTTGGCCGGACGGCCAGCTACTAGGAAAGGGTTCTGGTCGTCCCATATTTACAGTCTTCCATTTACTTACAGGATAATTCATGGAGGCCACTGTGCTCTTAGGAACCTTAAGTGCAGCAGAATTTTTTTTGTAACCTTGGCCAGATCTGTGCCTTGCCAAACATTATTCTGTCAATCTGAGCTCTTCAGGCAATTATATTAGTTCCTTTGTTTACCTACATTGATTCTCATTTGTTTGTTATTCTCTGACATGCACTGTGAGCTGTAAGGTCTTATTTGTTCGATTGAGACAGGTGTGTGGCTTTCCTAATCAAGTCCAATCAGTATAATCAAACACATTATGCCTGTGGACTCAAATGAAGGTCCCCGTAGAACCATCTCAAGGATGATCAGAAGAAATGGACAGCACCTGAGTTAAATATATGAGTGTCACAGCAAAGGGTCTGAATACTAGGACCATGTGATATGTTCAGTTTTTAAAGCCTCTATTTTAATAAATCTGCACAAAATGTCAACAATATCTGTGCCTTTAACATTCTGTAAAAGCCAAACATTTTGATTTGGATAGTGCTGTGTGTACATTAATGATGAAAAAAATGAACTTAAATGATTTTAGCATAATGGCTGCAATATAACAAAGAGTGAAAAATGTAAGGGGGTCTGAATACTTTCCGTACCCACTGGTTATATAGAAGGGTGTGTGAATTTCCCATATAATAATTACATAATCATGTATATTGTTGAATTTCATTTAGGTTTTTCATGTCATATAAAGTTGCTGCTGCTATTTTTTAGAAAGTGTGGTATTGATCTTTGTATTGAGAACATACTGTGTTATGGATATTGTATCGTAGTTTTATTGATGTACATACAGTACTATGGATTTAGTGCTTGGTTCATACTTATGCATGAACTACTGATATTAATATAAAGACAAGGACACACTAATGTTGATTGCATTCACCAGTTTTACTACTGCAAATGGATTACCAAAAGCCAAGAACGAGAAATAGAAAAGCTTAAATAAACATAAACATAAATTGGTTTAAAAAAACAACAATTCTCTCACAGAAGCCATCAATCATAGGAGTTTTAATTTTTTTAAGCAACATCTAGTTTTAAAGAGCTTTTTGAGTTCACACTATTTGCAACTTTTGTTGATTTGTCACAAACTTCTAATACTGGAACATAGTATTATCTTTACGGTTTATGTAGGCTACTGAGAGGTGTCAGGATTTCAAGGATGTCTGAATGAAAAAGATAGAATAAGTCAAATCATTTAACACTGTGATGTGCAAAAAAGGAAAGCTTAAAAAAGAATGATTGAAAAGAAGATGAACACTGTCATCAAACATACATCCTTCATACAGTCTGGCAGCACTTCAACCTGAGGAGAAAAAAATAGCAATGAACATGAAAAGAAATACAAGACTTTGTTATGATAAGAGTTACAATAAAAATAAATCCCACTGTAGAGACCACCAGCCTTGTTTACTAGATTAGCCTGCAGGACTAAAATAAAGACCATTCAGACCAGGTAAGTACTGCTAGTGAACAGCATGGGTATGGCGGCCCATCTGCTAACCAGCATAAAACACCCTGTGTGTAAATTCATGGTGGTCTGAGGTGGTGATCTCAGCAGAGAATCACAAATGCAAGTGACAGTAAAGATTTAACGTACCGCAGTAGAGTCTGTTAATCCGCAGGATGTCATTGCGGCTCATACTTCGAGCTTTACCAATCACAACGTTACTATCAGGAATGGGAATCATGGTTGGTTTGTTGTTCCTGGAGAAAGCATACCTAAAACAACACACATAAAGAAAAAACAGAAAACTCTGATAAAAAAAAAAATGTTTTGTACAGAACTACAAGAACACTTACCTTGAATAGTGCATCACAGAGTTGTAGTCATAGGGGGTTGCCAGATTATTGGTTTCTCTTCTCATGAAATTGTGCTGATTTTCTGTTAAAGTGAATATTAAAGACTATAAATGTAAACGTGGTAATTACACTGTGAAATTTATTCTAGACTACAATTAATGTGATTAAATGTAACATGCCATGTTTTATCCATTTTGTTTGATTTAAAACATAAAATTTAATATTTTTTTGTTGTTGTTGTTTCAATTTCTCAGAATAGTTTAAAAGAAAAATACTAGGTTTGATGTTCTCATCAAGGATTTTGATGTGTTCGTCACGGTCGCTGCGGTTCTGTTCATGATGGAACCCGAGAGCGTGAAGGAGCTCGTGCTGAACAGTACTGTGATAGACACACCCAGGACGCTGAAGAGAAACAACCTGCCCTCCACCTTGGCGCCCCAAATATGAATAGCAACTGTGGATCGCATCACACATAACACATAATGTCAGCAATCAGGTTGTATATTTATGTTTTGGGAAAGCACATTTACTATATACACAGAAATGGGATAGAATGGAGCTATATATCAGGAGATTTACCCAGAATCAGACTTTATGTAGAGAAAGTGCCTCTGCCCTTCATGTGGTATGAATCGAATGCAGGAAACATCCGCAAAGGACCGTAAGCCTCGTTCAATCACTTGTATTTCCTCTGGAGCTGTGGCAGAAGTAAACTATTAAAAAGATCATGTGACACTGATGAGATAATATCAAAAGTAGTGATCGTCACTTACAGTACTGGTTGGAGATCACGTAGGGTACATAGACTAATCCATCTCTGCTTCTCTCCCATTTACATCCACGAGCTGTGCACGGATCTGCATTCTTGAACCCCGAAGATACGGCGATGTCTCCAAACGTGATCAAGGGCCCATCCACTCGCTGTCCTGTGTGGTACAGTACAGTATAATGCACAAAATCATTCAGTCTATTGACACTGATAATATAATTAAATGAATAGGATGAAGAGAAATTTGCCATCAACTGCTACACAAAAGATGTGCCTATACTATCAAATCATATAGCTTTCATACTCTTACCTGCATGTTTTTTGGACTGGATTATAGTTGACACTGGCATGTGATCTTTCTTAGTGATGTTACCTGAGACATGAATCAATAAATGAATAATACACTATAACAATTAAAAGTTAGCTTTTGTTTTTCTTTCTGTGCATCTTACCAGTCTTCCCAGAGATCTTTTCGAATAAATTCTGTTTATGAATTTTAAACACATGTACATTAGAAATTATTGGCAAAAAAAAGAGAAAAACTACTCTTAATGGGAAACTGCTGATGATATAATTTTTCATTTCAGATATTATTGTCTGTTCTCACCTCAGTAGGACGACTCTGAGTGGGAACAGAGTTCAGCAGAAGAGAGACGACCACCACCAACAGGTACATGATGAGAGCTTTCTGAGAAACGTTTCTGGATCAAACAGAGCTGGGAGTTATATACTCTTCTGAGAGTCTTAACTTCCTTTTCTGTGCCTGTTAGATTATCAGTTATTTATTATTTTATCACAAACCCCAGTGTGTTCTGTTGCAGCGCAGACCTGGAAGAATAAATGAGCAGACACAGAGAGTCGGTGCATTACCAAAGCATTCTCAACTTTATTAAGGAAGATGGTTCATATTTATACAAACAATATCAGCCCAGATGTCTCAGACACCCAATCAAATTCAGAAGTTACACATTACCCTATATGGATAGAAATAAATATAGTTGTTGGTTATAAGATGCAAGTAAGATGTACATGTGAGTATGTGTGTGTTGAGCATTCTAGACTGCGGTCAAGCAAGATGTGATTAAAAAAAACAAAACTGTGTGCACATATTATCGTCATTACAGTAATTTCAGGAACAACAGAAAGAGAATGCAATTTAGAGTGGTTCTCTTTTTAGTTTCCCAGAATTGTGAGAAAATATAACAAGATGTCATGTTTCAAAGAACTGGCTATTCTTATTACAAATGATGTATATGGTGTGAATCAGTGGGGTGCGGTGGTGTTTTAAAATGAGGAGGCTGTTGTAGCCTATATATGTAGTCTGCGTGTTCCTGTATCCTCCCTCGTGTGTGCACCGTGACAGCAGTAACAATTTGAACAATATTTTCAAGTCAAGTCAAGTTGAGCTTTATTGTCATTCCGCTACATGTGGGGACATACAGTGGAACGAAATGTCGTGCCTCACGGGTCCACGGTGCTACATAAATACAGACATACAACAATGAAGTAAAACACTATAAACCTATACACAACTAACCTACTGACAGATTTAGACTAAGTATACTATATATTAGTGATGCGCGGGTCGGGTTTTTTTCCAACCCACGGGTCCCGCTTTTATGAAATTATACCCGCACCCGCGACCATTAAATAGACATACTAGGCATTGTAATGTAAATGAAAACAGCCTTTATTTCAGCCTGAAAGTGCTTGGAAACATCGCCCTGTAAACTGGCAACAACATACGTTTATGAATATGAACCATAAATCAGGTCATATTAATAACAAGATAATGATAAACATTTTCAACATTTACAAAGCAGCGTTTGTATTCAATATAGGCTAAACAATTTTTTATTTCAGATTTGTATAGGCCTACAGTTTACAGCCTACGCTACATAACCACTGAACTTTTGTTTTATTTAACACACGGAAATGTTCATTTAGCTTTTTTACATTCGCTGTGCAAAAAAAAGAATGGCATCCACTGTACCGGGGTTTAATCTATTACACCTAGACTCCAGCACCCGGCCAGCAGAGCTGAATGTGCGCTCACTTGATGCGCTTGTGGCTGGGAATGGGATACAGAGCTGCTTGGCACTTTCGTGACGTGTCACGTGACGCCAAAGGTTTGGGGACATCAAGCAAGTTACGTTGCTACGTAGGCCTTCGTATTGTAACCTTATCAAAGAACCTAATAAAATATGAAAATAGATATTCCCAAATATTTAATATTGGCTATAGGGAATTGCACGCAACATACATGGATTTTTTTTTTTTTTAATGACCCGCCCCAACCCGCCCCGCAAATAAAGTGACAATTGCTTGACCCGCCCCAACCCGCGGGGTCCGCGGGTTATGAGACGACCCGCGCATCACTACTATATATAAATGTCCATGTTTCAGGAGGTAGGGGTTTGCATGAGGTTTCAGAGGGGGGCAGGGTGATCTGAGTTCAGGGCTCTCACAGCCTGGGGGAAAAAGCTGTTGAGCAGTCTGGCGGAGCGGGCTCTGATGCTCCGGTACTGTCTTCCTGATGGCAGGAGCTGAAAGAGACTGTGGGAGGGATGGGTGGGGTCCTTCATGATGCTGTTGGTTTTGCTGGAGCATTGTGCAAGGAAAATGTCCAGGATGGATGTGAGAGGGGCACCGATGATCTTTGCAGCTGTGTTCACTTTTCGCTGGAGGGTCTTGTGGTCAGCAGCACTGCAGTTCCCGTACCAGATAGTGATGCAGCTGGTCAGCACACTCTCAATGGTTCCCCTGTAGAATGTGGTGAGGATGGGTGGAGGGAGACTTGCTCTTTTCAGCCGGCGGAGAAAGTGTAGGCGCTGTTGTGCCTTCTTGGAGAGTGACATGGTGTTGGTGGTCCAGGTGAGATCCTCCGTGATGTGTACCCCCAGGAATTTAGTGCTGCTGACTCTCTCCACAGTCGATCTGTCGTCCTGAAGTCCAACACAAACTCCTTTGTCTTTGGGAACACTTTGCAATAAGGTTTCATTAGTTACTAGTTAACTTGAACTAAGAATGAACAATACTTCTACAGCATTTATTAATGTTAAATGCTATTTACACAAAGTGAAAATAACTATTCTATTTACACTGTTAAAATAGCAGGATTTTCTGCTATTTATACTACTTATTGCAAACCTTGGTTCCCTGAGATAATGAGAATGAGCATTGTGTGAATCACGCTTGGGGAATGATGTCCAAAAGCGCCATGCTAGGGAGAGGCCCTTAGGAGTGTGTACAGATCTCAGGTCAGGATGGCATGAGGTTGAGGTGGGTTCAGGCTCCTGGCTTCTCTCAAGAACTTAATGACTAAGCTGCGAAAGCTCCCATCGAGGGGTGAGAGATGAAGGCTCCACAACTCAGGTTTGGGGTGCCATAGGGATCCTCTCGCTTGGGAGAGAAAGTCCTTCCTCAATAGGAACTGCCAAGGAGCTGCCAATGACAACTGTACCAGCTCAGGGAACCATGATTGGTTCTGTCAGAATAGTGCCACTAGAAGGAATGAACACCTGACCTACCTAATTTGTCTAATGACCTGAGGGATCATGAAAAAGGCATACTGGCGAGCATTGGTCCATTTGTGGGCCAGTGCATCTTGTTCATTTGAGAAAAATGTTGTGCAATGAGGGTTGTCTTCTGAGGTGAAGAGGTCTACCTCTGCCTTCCCGAAGATCTCCCAAATCATCTGAACTGTGTAGAGGAGACACACAGCCCCAGGACCACATGTGCACTCCTTGGTTCAATTTGCCCTGCATGTGCACTGCCTTTAAGGACTGCTCCCTTCAGTGTGCCCACAAGAGGCGGCACCTCATTCTGTAGAGCAGACCTGGGCATTGTACGGCCCCCGGGCCACATCCGGCCCTCTGGCTATCCTTGACCGGCCCGTATGAGGTAATTTGTGAATTAAATCGCAAATAGGTGTAATTAAGTGCACGCAATACAACCGCACTTCTTTTATTTTCAAGGCAACAGCTATTATTATTAGGCCCTATTATTATTGTTGTTGTTATTAGTTAATTTACATTAAATTAAATTAAGTCAGTTCATGTGACCGTATCTCAAATGTGTTTGTGTCCATGTAGGACAGCTTTCAAGAAATGTGAGTTTGCCATTAGCCCTTAAATATGTTAGCTAACGTAAAAAAATAATTTCTTATTTTTGTCTAAATATTTTTCATTACACATCTTGTTTGGTCTTATTTCGTATTATTTATTGTATGTTTAAAATAGCCTAATTTACTTTGCTATGCAGACGCAAAATGTGAAACTGCAGTCTAAGCTAGCATTTTTATAATATTTGCAAGATATTATATATTCAGCATATTTTACTTAACCTGTTTTGTATCTTAATTATTTAATCCATAAATTAGTCATTAAAACAAGTTTTTTACAAGAGCAGCATCCATTTAATTTTGATCAACAATAATGATCAACAAATTGGAGCAAATCCGTTAGATCATTTTAAAACGTCAAATAGCCTTCAATTTATAGGTTATAACTGCATCTGTCTCAGATGTAGACTGGTGAAGATTTATTTTAATAAACCTGTTTGTGCTGAGTATGAAAGCACCTGCATGATGCAGGGAGGCGCCCGCGCAATGAGTTGCATTTTTTCCTGACAATGAAACAACTTAAAATCAGTTTGAATTTATTTCTGTAAACTCATAATAACAACAAAACATTGCTTTTGTAAAATAATAAAAACAATCAGGACGCGCTTTCTGCCATCTCTGAATCTGGAGCACGTTACAAAAAACCCCCCCGAAACTCAGCTTATGGCTGCCTCACAGTCACAGACAGGAGTTGACTTAACCAATAAGCAAGGTAAGCAGCCGCTTAGGGCCCCGGGGAATCAAGGGGCCCCATCTGATATTGGGAAACATATTTGCAGCTTTGAGCAATGTAGCCAATCACAGACATATCTTTTAATTTCTTGAACGCAATGGCCGGAAGTGTTTAAGTTAGAATCCACTCACCGCTCAAAATGCCGAGTTTTTGTCAAGTGCTGAGTTCTGCAAGGTCAGGAATCTTCTCATTATAACAAAGTGTAGATACAATGTAAATAAGAGATTCATTGTGCCATGCCATGTAGAGAGCTTATTAACTGATCGTCCTGCGATCGCAATGAACTGAAGTACAGCTTTTAGTGATCATATGAGGGAGCGCTCTTTTCACGCATTCTAGGCTCAGGCCCGGATTAACACAGTGAAGTGCCCTACTAGGGTGACCACATTTGAAGTGCATTCATTTAATTGATTCGTTTGAACAGCTGATTAATTCAGGAACGAAGCAAGTGACAGTCTTTATGAATGCGTGATTGAATCACTGACTCACTAGATTCATTTAAAAACGCAGTTCATTCATAAACGAAACAACGCTTTGTTTGAATAGAGATGCACAGCGGCTCAGCTGTGACTGTTTGAAACTATTTTCCTTGACAAAATAGAGCAAAATCAAAAAATATTGTTAAAGTCATACAATGTACATCACTTAATATTAAGTACATTAAGATATTCGTCATTGCATCCAATTGTGAACTATCTGTTGTTTTAAACTCTGCAGTTAAATCTGATTCTGAAATGTCTGTCTGAAAACCTGAGGGTGAATTGTCGGCCTGTCCAGTTTTAGTCAAAGAGCATGATTTTGAACTGTCTTCCTGTCCCATTCCAAGCAATGAATCAGATGTTGGACTGTTTGTTAGCCCAGTTTCCACCAATAAGCTCTATGGTGAATTGACTGCCCGCTCAGTTGTAACCAGGGAATCTGTTGATGAACTTTTTCTATTCCCTGCCTCTGTCTTTGAGACCGTAGATGCTATGTCTGTCTCTTGTGTCTTAGTTTTCCCTAGGCTCCAATCTCTGCTGTGGGTTCCTGATCCGTCGTGGTGTTCTCCTGTTCCGCCGTGGTGCTCCTCTGATCCGTCGTGGTGTTCTCCTGTTCCGCCGTGGTGCTCCCCTGATCTGTCGTGGTGCTCTCCTGCCCTGTCTGCTCCGCACTGGTGGGCTCCTGCCCTGTCTGTGCCGCACTGGTGGGCTCCTGCTCTGTCTGCTCCGCCGTGGAGGTCTCCTGCCCTGTCTGCTCCCACTGGTGGGCTCCTGCTCTGTCTGCTCCACTGTGGAGGTCGGCTGTCTTGCTCTGGTGGTCTTCTGCTCCGCCGTGGTGGTCTTCTGCTCAGGTCTGGTGGTCATCCGCTCCGCCGTGGTGCTCTTCTGTTCCGCCTGCTCTGCCTCAGTCACCTATCCCTCCACATGCACATGGACCTGGCCCTCCGTCCCTCCCCCTGTTCCGCCTCCGCTCCACCACCCTCCTGTACTGTGCTGTCTGGAGAGCGTCTGGAAGCCGCTCCTTGGGGGGGGGCTCTGTCACGAATCCGGTCTGTGGCCTTCCGCCCAATAGCCACCAGAGGTCGCCTCTCCATCATATTGACTCTCACACCACACAGCACACTGGACTGCATTTCCCATCATCCATTGCACTGACGACACACACACAGCTGATTGCACTAATCACGCTCACACCTGAGAACTATCACACAATCACTATCACCCAATCACACACTCTTTATAAGCCTTGGACTCTCTCTCCCTCACTGCCGAGTATTGTCTGCATTTATCTCTCTCCTAGTGATAGCAACCTTACGGAGCCATTCCTTGTTTTTTTTAAGTTTAATCTAGCCTAACCTTGTTTATAGTCTGTTTCATCTGTGTCCTGATCCTTGCCTGGTTTATCTCGTCTCGTCTGTCAGCAGCCTGCCCTGGATCTATTGTCTGTTTGGATTAACCCTTGTCTTGCCGTTTCGGACTCTGTTAGTGCCTTGCCTGGATTATTGCTCACGTTTTGGATTACCTCTCTTGTCTAGCCCTCTGGATACTGTTTGCTGTTGTTCGACCCTGCCTGTATTTTGACTACGTTTTACAAATAAAGCTTGCACTTGGATCCGCACGTCTCACGTCTCGTCTGCCTCGTTACAACTGCGTTAGGCTAACCAAGACTTGTCATAGCACGTGCATGTTGTTGCTCTTTTGTTGGTTTTGATTGCTTCTATTGTCCTCATCTCCATTAGATAAAAGCGTCTGCTAAATGAATAAATATAAATATAATAAATATATAATATATAAAAGAGCACATAGTTCAATCAACTCTCGGAAGATTTTAGCATGGTGATGGATATGACAGTGTTAATGTATTTGGTCTTGGCGGAATAGATCTGATATGCTGCTGCTGTTGAATTGCTGCTGCTGTTGGTTATTTCTGTAGTTGTAGATTATTGCTGCTGCTGCTGCTGCAAGCAAGTACAGGAACTTGCTACTGCCAAAGCATATGGTGATAAGGTGCTGTGAGTATTTAAGACATACTGCTGCTGCACAAATAGCATATAAAATAACCTGTAGCTGATCTATATAGGTGGGGCTGGGGAAGGTGGAGGGTTTCAGACAGGGACGTGCACAGACCTTTTGAGGGGCAGGGGCTCAAGTGGAAAAAAAGGCACTTCTCATATTTATTTACAATTTTTTCTAAACAAAATGTGAAATATATTAACACAACCGATTTATTTTAATTCCCTCACACTCACCCAATTGTATCATGTTGTTTAATTTTTTTAATTTTAACAGATGTCTACAAAATAATCCGTTCACATAGCATTCGCTAATTTTATCACAAGAACAGGCAACAAGAAAGGAAACTAAGACACAATGTGCATGTTTTCTATGCTACTAGCTTCAAGTATATATTTAAAATAAATGACTGCACAAAGGAGAGGGCCATATTTTCACTAATAATTTGTTTATTTTGCACAAGACAATACATTATTTTTATTTTTTTTGGTGTTATTGTAATATATGTAACACTTCAAAATCAACAAACATTACATTTAAAGGGAAAAGAGTCTTGATGTAAGTCATTAACTAATAACTGGGGAGGTTCTGTCAGGGGTTGCCAGGTTTTCACAATAAAACCTGCCCAACTGCTATTTAAGACTAGCCCAATTGCATTTCGAGGGGGGTCCCCCGGTAAAAAATGCGTTCCGGGGAATTAAATACACGTTATTACAAAAGCATTGGAACTCGACAGAGTCTTCATTTCCCGACCCGACCCGACCTGAACATTTTAATTTTTTTATTTGTTTGACAGAGAAAGCTGTGCGCAAACAGAAACACACACACACACACACACACATATATACATATATTCATTTATATATATATATATATATATTAAAAAAAAAACTCCCCAGAAAAAAGGGCACTTTCTCTGGAGGAAGAAAAAGGGCAGGTGCTCAAGCCCCCTTTGATGTCTATGTGTGCACCTGCCTGGTTTCAGAGAAACTCTGAAAGCGTGCAGGAATCTCAAGTGAATGCTAGCCAGCCATATACATGCAAGGCAGTAAGCTCATTGGCTGCATATGCAGCATGAACCAATCAGCTTGTGCCAAGTCGTTTAACTCTCTGATATAATCAGTTACGTTAACAATCCGTCAGCCTGCGCCATCTAGAGTTTCATGACTGAACTATATATTTATTCTGTTGGGGCCCCATACCGGGAATTTGCTAAGGGACCCCAAATCACTAAGTCTGCTCCTGGTCACAGACATGTGAAATATATCTATAGAATGTTTAAAATATCTACTTTTAAACAAATCAATTCAAAAACAAATATTCCCTGATTATTATAATCTTGCATCTCCATACTGGCGTGTCCAGTATGGAGATGAGAGTCATTATTGTGTAGCCTATTTCATCTTTGCAGCCGACAAGGACTCAAACACTAGTTTATTAATAAATAATTAAAATATCTCCTTTTTTCCGACACATTCATAATTATTAGGCGACTTTTGCCTGTGCTTGGTGGCAAACTTTAAGCGTGTGCTTGAGCGCGAAATATATTGAAGCTCATTGGATTAGGCCTATTAGCTTTAGGGGGCAGCCCTATTAAATACCCATTACACGTCTCTGTTAAAGTTTTTAAAGCATTTTATAGCTACGCGTTTCCATAGTCGGATTAATTCCACTTTCAGAACTGTCATGTCCGTAACGAGAGATGTCCGTCCATAACATTGATTTTTCCTCTGAAACACAAAAACGAATATAGGCTATTGAAATAAAAAAAATATATATTTTATGTTTTGTGAATAGTCAACCCTTTCCATTTGGCAACTATTGTTGCCTCTGGGCTGTGCACTGTAAATCACAGAAAGTCTACAAAATACGTTGTCTCCCAAAAACTCGGGTCTTTTTTTTGTCACGTCCGCAATGCTTATTTATTTTCCTCATCTAATAAAATACATTTATAGACTGATAGGCCTACTTTACTGATGTCTGGACTCTACTTTCAGGGGTTTAGAAAAATATAGAGAGATGGTTCAATATATTGGTAATGAATAGCCTACATTCTATGAGAATTTATGTTTCAGGTTTTGACTGTGAATGTCACGTCCTTAATCTTTGAAATACTTTATTTTTTTGTACAAAGTTGTGATGGTAGTTTTTGAAACACTGCAAAAAAAATTCACATTTTCAAAACTGTTTTTGTGAATGTTCATTAAATAGTGATATAATTGTGTGCTCACCATTTTCTTTTTTTTTGTTATCAACATTATTTATTTTTCATACATAACATAAAACATTCAAAATATAAAACAAAACAACAGACACATACTCAATATCTCAAAGTCCAGTCAAAAGGGAGGGAGAGAGGGAAGGACAAGAAAACACAAAAATCACTCCTTTATACAATCACGTTGTCACGGTGTACTCCGGGAGCCAGGAGGCTAGGAACTTCTTTTAAACACTTTATTTTCAACACACAGCGATAACGGGAGACACAGTACACAACTAATGACGTTAAGACTGAACACAGAAGCAGGAAAACACAGGGCTTTTTAAAGGGGAGACTAAACTAGATAATTAATAACACAGGGCTGGGGACTAATTAACTAAAGACACAGGGCTGGGAACTACAATGGGAATTACAAATGAGGACAGGAACAGGAACTAACCAAATATGGGCACGAGAGGAGGGGAAACACGAGACACAGAGAACACAGGTCTGACACACGTATACCAAAAAGAAAACACTGCCAGGCATCAATGGTCAAAGGTTTGGCCCCATTGAATCCTGCTGTTGTACATTCATAAGTCACTATTTGCAGGAGGCTATGGATCCAATATGTTTTTCCACACATGTGCGGTGTAAACCAGTATTATTGTCTTCTTCACAGCTGTAAAACCAGCAAACAACATTCTCTTTTGTATTGAACTTATACAGACACCAGAATCATCATTAAGAAGACACAAACTTGGGTTAACAAGCCAATCAATTTGTAGTAAGGAGGATAAAACCAGGTTTACATGTGTCCATAGACTAATGACGATAGGACATTCCCAAAACATATGAAGAAAAGTACCTGATGATGTAGTGTTACATATATGGCAGTTAGAATTTGGTTGTAGTTTCATTTTTAATCTTTTGTAAGGAGTTATGTATGCTCTATGAATGACTTTGAAGTGAGTAAAACGATGAGCCAAATTTTTAGATGTTAAACTGAGATTAGACCACACCCTCTCCCAGTCGACAGATAAATTAAGGTCAGATAATTCCCTATTCCAAATAGTTTTAATAGAAAGAGATTTTGTAATGCAATCAATAATTTTAATATATATTAAGGCAGGGGTGTCAAACTAATTTTCACTGAGGGCCACTTCAACATTATGTCTGTCATCAAAGGTTCGGTTACCACTACAAACGTTACCACTCCTTAACATATTGTTAAATAACTGTCTCTTTATTTTATTATTAGCTACTTATTTAAATTACAAATATTGTATATGCATTTGCATAGATGTAAAAATATGTTATTACTCTGTGTTATTTTAACAAATACTTTTCATTTATCAGGTAAAGAAATCCACATTACTCCATAAATCAAAGTAAATAACAGACAAATATCATCAAGCACAAGTCATTACATAAACTTTGTTAAAAAAGATTTTGTTACATTTTTGGTACAATAAATAATTGTGCGCTGCTAAAAACGTGTGACAGATATGGCATTTAAGATAAAAACAAATGAGCCCGGTCTCATGAAAATGCATATCAATAGTACGATTTTCTGTTTCTGTTTGGCGTGCGATTTATACGCAGAAATTGACTTGCGTGCATATGATACGCAATCAATGCTTAAAGTAGAAAAAAAAGAAGTGGCCATACTCAACACCACTACCCCACCAAAAAATAAATAAATAAATACAAACTAAAGTACTAAAAAAGTACTTTTTAATTTTCATAATTCGCAATGAATGCATATAGTGCCACAATAAATAAATAAATTAATAATTGTTTGCAATTCAATTCACATTTATTTGTATAGCGCTTTACATGATACACTGTTGCAAAGCAGCTTCACAAAAACTGAACATTTCTACATTACATTTAGTAGTTTACAGCACAAGTCAATCTGCGATACCAAACAGGAACACAGGGGGACGCCAAAAGACCACTAAACGAGCTACCTTGACCTGACTGTTCCAGAATTACTAAACCACTGACTACTGCTTAATCTAAAACACCTTCAGCCAGCATCCAGTATAAAACACTCCTGCTTTTAAGCCAAATGCTGAATGTTTTTTTTTGTTGTTTTTTTACTGACATCTGTACGTGAGTAGCCTACTGTTATCTCCATCATCTCTGATATAATCGGCTGTTTTCTCTGCATTAGAGTGGTTTTGAACTAACTGTTTGAATGCATTCACTTTCTGGATCCTTCAGACATTCCAGGAGTTTACCAGCTGATCTGATTGCAAAAAAACTGCTTCTTTTCATTTTTATAATGTTTTTTTTTTTCGTTAAAATTTACTGATTCAAATTATTTTACTACTCTGCACTAGGGTGACCACCTGCTATAGATCTGTTTCAGGACAGTAGATGTGATTTTACCAGACAATGCGGGACACGTGCGAGACAGATAGGTAAATTTATACTGTTATGCTGTGTAAATACTGATTTTCATTCGTTGGCATATGCGCCAATTTATGTTTCTGCCGGTGCATGCCCACACTTATGGCAACATTAAATTCAGGAGAGAAGATCATTTTTGAGCGCACACATATGTAATGTCTGACCGAGACGATAGAGAGCGTCCGTTTTCTGTGAGAGTGAATGAATGGGAATTCATCTGCGAGCGGAGAGGTTTGCGCTCGCGCATTTGATGCGCTCTTGCAGGCTATAATGCGCTCTGAACATTTGTCATAACAATAACTCCGCAGAAAAAGGAGAAGAAAGTCGTGTCTGAAAACTTCCATTGATTTTTTTAATTCGTTAAATGAATGGAGAATATCGTGTTTTTCCGTCGGTGGTGCTCGAGCACTTGATGAGGTCCGCTTTATTCCTTTGAGCCGTCCACGCAGTCGTCATCAATGGAAAAAAACATTGCATATCATATGCACACCAAAGTCAATTTCTGCGTATAAATAGAACGCCAAATAGAAACAGAAACTTGTGGTATTGATACGCACTTTCATAATGTACGATATAAAGTAGCAAGTTTTTTTTTTTTTTATAAGATAATCATATGCTCTCGCGGGCCACATAAAATGATGTGGCGGGCCGGAATAGGCCCGCGGGCCTTGAGTTTGACACCCCTGTATTAAGGAAACAGATGGCCGACCAGCAGATGGTGCAATCCAGTCCCGCATAGGATGAGAGGAAATGGGAGAGGACCAAGGAACGCCATACGCTTTGAGAGCAGAATGTAATTGAAGAAAGACAAAATATGCGGATGCTGGTAGACAAAATTTGGTTCTTAATGTCTGAAATGAACAGAGGCCCTGGTTATCATATATATCACCGCACGTGTTTACACCTAAAGTAGACCAAGAGGGTTGGACAAATGGACGATTTCCACATACAAAATTAAAATTGTGCCATAAAGGTGTACTGTTACAAAATTTGAAGGGTCCTCCTATCCGACGTTCAACCGTTTTCCAGATTTTAATAGAGTTAGCCACAACCGGACCAAATTTATAATTGTCCCCTTTTTTTCCTGTGCCAGTAAATAAAACATCTTGAAGTCTATTTGTTTAACCTTGTCAGCTTCAATCACCCTCCATGAAACTGTAGATTGAGGATTGAGGATCAACCCAATTATGAAGAGCCTTAAGCTGGAACGACCAATAATATAATTCAAAATTTGGTACAGCCAGTCCTCCTGCGCTATTAGGATGTTGTAATGTGGTAAGTTTAATTCTGGGACATTTATCATTCCAGATAAACTTAGAAATTATGGAGTTGATCTCCTTAAAGTAACCTGGAGGGGAGAAAGTGGTAGCATAGAGAAAAAAAAATAAATCGAGGTAACAAATTCATCTTAACAGTGGAGATTCTTCCTGGAGAGAGACTTTAAGATTCTTCCATCTTTGAATGTCATTTTTGACCTTAACTAAAATATTATTAAAATTGTCTCTGGCAATCTTATGAATGTTTTTATGTATGGTAATGCCCAAATAGATGAAAGATTCCTTAATAGGGATAAATGAGGGAATAGAAGATTTAACTTTAACATTGTTAATTGGCATTAAGCAGATTTGCTCCAATTTATTTTTTATTCTTTAAGCTACTAAAATTATTAAATTCCTTAATTATACTAAAGACTGAAACATCAAAGTGGTCTAAATATAGAAAAATATCATCAGCGTATAATGAAATACTATGATTATGATCATGAATCCTAATCGATACTTCAGATTTCCTGATGGCTTGTCATGCCAGCTGCTACCACGATGAGAAGAAAACCCACCTAGTCTCGTTACATCAGTTTATTCTTTTACTTTAATTCCTTTTCTTTCCGTTGAGTTTCGTGTGCTAAGTCTAAGTTTGCCAACGCCGTGTCTCCGAGTCCGACCTCGAGCGCCCGTCTAAAACTTCAACCAGCCCACAACTCCGCAACTTCAGCCAAGAGCCAATGCCCAAGACTTCACTACAAACGACCACTGCACTTTCAGCCAATCAGCAACCTTGGGAAACCCCCTTTCTGCAAAGAGGACTCAAAAGGGAATCCCTTAACACAAAGGCAACTAACGCAAGTAACCTCCAGATTCTAACTGAGCTGGTGCATTTAATATAAATTTTAGCCTTGTTGAGAAACTCAATCCAAGGGTTAATTAAGTGATCGATGGTTGTTCAGGTCTCAATGCAATAGCACATATTGCTGTAAACTTGAGATTTCACATTTCCATTCTCTTAAACTCATCCTTTCCTCTCTTTCTGCAATGTGTATGAAAGTGTGAATGCATGTTTTCATGTGTTAGATTAGTTTACATGTCTTAGATTTATCCAATAAAGTCTTATTTATATTGAAAAGAGAAGTTTTGTGCTCACAAGTTAATGTCTTAAACTGCCGATATTTTTACTGTGTTATTTAATAGTATTTTCACTATATTTTGGATTTTAATATCCAGTGCAGAGTTGATGTTATACGGCTCGTTCAGTTAATCGCTGGCCGAATCAGTGATCAGCCGTGAAACAGTGAGTCTGTTCAAATTCCCTATAAAATCATAAATTATTCCCTTTGAGCTAAATTGACCTGTTTCCCTTATATTATATTACGTTACAGCACTCATCAGAACATAGGCAGTTGGCCATGCCCATTTTGGTGGACTGAAATTCCATCGGTTTGTGCAGCTGCACAAATGTTAACAAATCAGGCTTCAGTATTCAGAGAAAATGTAGTTCCCCCAAGCATGATTTACACAATGTGAAAGACCATTTCAAAAGGGAACTCCTGTATATATAACTATCAGTTTTATTTCTCAACGTTTTGTCATTTATACTTACATCTATCTTCTTACATCATACATCTCTAGACTTTAGACTTTATTGTCCCTTTAGGGAAATTCTTCTTCACAGCATCATTCCATTCCACAGACAGTGTCACCATGACACAACATCATGTCATAAGTATTACACATCTAGATGTAAAAAAACTACGTTAGCAATGTCCACCCTATATCATTAGTCTGGTCAATTCAGTGAGGCCTTTTGTTCAGGGCCTCTATAACAGCAGGAATCAGGCTCTTCCTGAAGAGAGCCCTTCTACACCTGGGTGTACACATCACAGAGGACCTCTCCTGGACCAACGACACTGCGGCATTGGCCAAGAAAGCACAACAGCGTCTATACTTCCACTACCACTGAACTCTGACCCCACACACCCACACCCACACACACACACCCACACCCACACACACACAAATCTATTTTTTATTATTATAATTTTTTTTTTTACATGTCCTTATTTGTATATTTGTAATAGTTGCATTTTGTGTATGTATGTATATATATGTAGGTATGTGTGTATATATATATATATATTTGATTTGTATTATCTGTATTTTTACGTTCTACTGTTAGTGTTTAGTGTTATCTGTATGCACCAGGGGTCTGAGAGTAACACAATTTCAATTTTCTGTATGTATGTACGGTACATGTGGCAGAATTGACAATAAAGCAGACTTTGACTTAGTACCCTGTATCTACATCCTTAAGGAAGTAGGGTGAGGTACAAATTTAATGGATGCGTAATGTCCTGCTCAATTGAAGTCGTCATATGTGTAATGGCCCTATTATTTAATTCTGTCAAATTTGACATGGGAAGACCAATTATTGTGGAAGCTATGGTAGTTAAACGTGTGAGTTTGACCTTATTCTTATCCAATAACATGCCAAAGAAACAGAGCAGTATAAAATAATAGATTGAATCATGCTCTGATTCAGCAGCAAAAGAAGATGAGGGGCAAAATATAGTCCTTTTAATTTACGGATAACTGACAGTCTTTGAAGGCTCCTTTTCTGAATGTCCCTGATGTGCTGATCGAAAGTAAGTTGATTGTCCAGTGTTACTCCAAGGTATTTCAAATTATCAACTGTTTCTACCACCTGGTTTTTAATAAGGATATAATGCTGAGGTGAAGGAGCGCTGATTATTAATTATTTTGTTTTGGTGACCTTAAGATGAAGATAATTATCCTCAGAGTGAAGTGTGCAATGGTGTTGTAATAATCCAGTACAGAGTTGTTGTCTGTAAGCAGAGCGAGGATGGCTGTGTCATCTGAGTATTTAAGGTATGTGGTTGTGGGTGATGGACTTCCTCAAAATCAATTTTCTCTCATGTGTGATGCCCAAATATGGAAATATGACTTTCAGAAACTACACAGAACAGAACAGGACAATATTTGTCTCTAATATCTGTGTAAAAAAATTTATTTGGACAACTTGTTGTTTCATTAAGTGATTTTATTTAGTCATTATTATTTAATTATTAAATTATTTAATAATTATGAGTGACATCAGCTGTGTCCCGAAGGCTGCATTCTTCAAAATGGGATGGTCTAGCCTATGAAGGATTGATCTTGTAGCAACTGACAGCTGCTGTTCATAAGCAGCAGCAAAGTTTGTACTGGACTTTTTTGAAAGTGATATTCAGCGGTCTGAAAACCAAACAGGATTCACAACCTGTCTAAATATTGGTCCATTTATGTACAGTAAATAATAACATAATGCTAGTGTTAACAGTATATATAAACTTAAAATTAATTTCCGAAGACCCCACGAAAATTTCGAACTTTTTGGAAAAGATATCAAAAAAAAAAAAAAACACTATACTGTAAACACAATAGTAGTTAGAGCTCATATTTCCTCTATAAATGACACTCAAAGAGATGTTTGTGATCAAGATATATTATTAGAAGAACTAAAATAACATTAACAGGTAATAAATCCCCAGGGAATTGTAACACGTGTCAAAGGAATTTGCAATAATTTAATTGCTGTTACTGCAGACAGAATTGAATTTGATTTGATCAGAAGATTTAGAGATCGTAAAGGAGGTGGCGGGTTGTGGTGAGAAACAACAGACAGACAGTTAAATATGAACTTGAAATGTAATTATTCCTTTTGATACAAAGTGGAAATAATAACCAAAATAAAAGAAAGTAAATGACAATGTCATACAAACAATATACAATAAAGATCAACTATGAAAACTTTCCTTGAGTGCACTCTTCTTTTACCCCAAAAATATATGCGGACCGGTCATTTCAATGTCAGAAAGAAATAAAATAAAAAAAATAAAAATAAATGAATAAAAGAAACAACTTCTCTCTCAAAATATCACAGCTGTCCCAATAAGGACTTCGGTGTCAATCAAATGGGTTATGGGTAACCATACACCATCAATAGTTCAATGTTCTGTAAAGTACTGATCAGTTTCTTCTCTTTTCCCGTTCTTTATCAATTCCCTCAAGGAAGGGAACTTAACAGTTCTTTAGATTTGGGATCGTCTTGCATTCATAAAGCAAGGCTGATAATTGAAAGAAAGGATATTGTCCTCTTCTTTATGATGTGTCGTCCTTTTTCCTCTGTAGCAGATTTGGTTGGCTCGCCATCAAATGTGAAGTTTCACAAGGATGTCACAGAAGATCACAGGAGTATCACGAATCCGTAGAATCAAGAAGAAAGAAAAAACACAAAGAAGAAAAAAAACCTGGCCTGATCACAGACCAGAACATTCATTTAGTGAATTCAAGAATAATTTCACATGAAAGATCAAAACAATCAAATAAACAGACAAATACCATTTTTCATTTACCTCTATCAATTGTTTTTTTTTCTTACACAGGCACGTGACCAACGATGGCGTCGGTGCACTGCAATGAACAAATAATAACCACGCGGTTCATTATGACCGCTTAGACTGATATAATCAAATTAAACAATAACACATACAAATATCATTTTTATAAGAAATGATATATCAGTTATTTACCTCAATAATTCAATTTTACTCTTACACAGGCGCGTGTCTCTTACACACTCGTGCGTGACCAACAATGGCGTCGGCGAACTGAAATGAACAAGTAATAACCACGCGGGTCACTATGACTACATTTTTAACCACTTAGATTGAAATAATAAAATTAAACTAACACATATAAATATCATTTTTACAAGAAATGATATCAGTCTTTACCTCTATGTTCGTTTTTTGCTTTTATACAGGTGCTTCTCTATCACAGGCACGTGTGACCAGCAATGGCGTCGGTGAACGAGTAAAATGTAACTCAACAATATTCAATCGGCTTCTTCAGATACTGGATGGCACGAAATAAATGAATTCTAATACTTTCGTACACTTTTCGGAGGATTTTTAATCTATATTTCTTTTAAATTAGCGAAGATCAGATCACGTCATTTCGTCTCTTCTGTCATTGCGCATGCTCGTCGACACGCAGGGCGCGCAACGACTAAGAGCTCTCATTGGTCAATAACCAATCTTCTAAATAGGATAAATTGACTAATTTTTAAATGTTCTTTAATAACTTCTACACTTCTTTTCAACTTTTATCAGAGAAATATGATGTTACTAAACTGTGAATAAATTAAATAATTCCCTTCAATTACACTTCATTTAACCGGGGTTACAGAATCTTTTCATATATTTTCATTATATTTTATTTTATTTTATTTTATTTTTCATTCATTTATTCATTCATTCATTCATTCATACATTCATTTATTTATTTGAATGATAAATCACAAGTTAAGAAAATTATAGAGTGTCTCAATACAGTCAGAAAGAATACAATTCCTTTTGTTGAAAATGTGTAATATATATGTATGTGTGTATATATATATATATATATATATATATATATATATATACAGTGGTGTGAAAAATTGTTGGCCCCCTGTTCTGAAATATTCGGTGTCTGAGATTTTCGGTGACGCTGGGCGGAGCATACATGAATATTCATGAGTTTCCTGTTTCGCGTTAAAGCGCCACTGAAAATGACTCTGTTTTCAGAATAAGAAATGCTTCAAAGTGTGATGAAGTTCAGCAGGCTACTGTTAATTTAGGCACAATAGTTTGTAGATTGTCGTATGGTATGTTTAATTATTACAGCTATTAATTTGTTGATGTGCCTGAGATACACTCCAAATTACTGAGCCAACAACATTTTGTTTATGTACCTAATTTATTTTGACAATCTTTAAAACTGTTAATAACTGATATAAATGTATATTTGCTGTTGTTGACAAAAGTTTCAGTTGTGATCATTCTGTGGTGTTTCTTATTGTTTGCTCAGTTGGTAGCTTATATAACATCAACCAAACTTTAGTAATAAATTATTTTTTTTGTAATATATTTAAATTGTAATATAATCATTCTTAACACAGTGTTCCAAATGGTTAGAAACATGGTGTGATGATAAAAGATAAAGTTATTATGTGCTATTAGCATTTATGAATACAATAAAGACAGCAGGTTATTTTGGTGCTAGTTTTAATCGCAAATGTGTGTATAGAGAAGACAACATAACCTAACCCTTTAATCGCCGACGGCGATTTCTATTCTATTCTATTCTATTCTATTCTATTGACTGAATGGCTAGATGACAGAGCCCAGTGTGCACAATAACATGTAATGACCAATTATATATAAGACTCATTTATTACATTTTGCACTGTTGTGTTGAAGATGGATGAGGCTAAATTCAAGCACTGACAGACTTTAAAATATTTGGAAAGATACCTCAGGGTCTTTCCAGACATGACAAATTCATATTTCTAAAGGGCTAAAAGCTTCATTTTTGAAAGTAAGTAATGTCAAATGTACACCTGGATTTAGTGGCTTCACTGGTTGTTTATAATCATTTTTATACTTTTTAGATGAAGCTTTGTATTATATTAAAAAGAAGGTACTTTGGCAAAAGTGGTCAGCACGAAAAAAAGTGCCCAAGAAATTTTTGAAGAGCTCCACAGCAGCCCAATAGGTGCTCACTGTGACATTCAAAAACCCTGGATGCCATAAGCAAGCGCTTTTATTGGAGTTTAATATGTGAATCCTTCGTCATGTTTTTCATACATCTATTATTCCATCAAAACTGATTTTGATAATATATTTTAGGCCAAACACTGTGCTGCTTGTCAAAAAAAAAGCAATGTTCTCTGAAGAACCCAACAGAATATACCCCTATCGTGGTAATTCATGTTTTTATGAAAAACACAGGAATATATTTGTTACAGCAATTTTATATATTAAACATGAATGTTTATTAGGTGGCACAGCCTTGGGATATTGTTGGGATGGATTTAGTGGGAAAGCTCACACCAACGAAAGAAGGCTACCAGTACATCTGTGTGATGGTAGATTACTTCACAAAGTGATGTGAGGCTTTCCACTGAAAACCAAAGCGCAGAGGAGGTAGACACTTGGCTATGTTAGATTATTATTATTATTATATAAACACTACAGTGTATTTTAAAGTTGCACTACCATATTCATTCATGTGTTGTAAATCTTATATTGTTTAGATTGCATGTGACTCTTGCAACGGCTGGTACCACTGGGACTGCATAAACAGGCCAAGTTTGGAGGCATATTTTATTGTCTGGGATGTCAAGGCCCTATTTAAAGTGTTTTTTGTTTTCTTCCCCAATATGTCTTGTCCACATACACATTTGTACATAAAACTTAACACCAAATCATTTGATGTCTTTAATGTATTCAGTATTATAACTTCATTTCTTTAACTGTGCAAATTAATATGTGGTATGTTACTTTAGCTACTTAATTCATGTGAAATGATTTTTGCTAACGAAGTACTACAATCTGTTATTTACCAGCTGAACAAGCAAAACTAAATATTGTATCAGATCTTTATGCCACCTTAGATATTTGTATACAAGTTATCAAACAAAACTTTAAAAGACCCTGGAAAGGGTTTATAACACATGTTAATGGCATATCCTAATGACAGGCAGGCAAATCAATTGCTGTAATCATGAAATCAAACATAACATATACAATCTACAAACTATTGTGCTCAGATGAACAAAACTTCAAAAGCTAAAAAAAAAAAAAAAAAAGCTAAATGAGCTGGATCGCCACTGTCGCTGAAACATAATTACATTACGTAAAACTTTCTGTGCGGTGACGATCCTAGAGTGCACTGATATTTTCAGTGGCGCTTTAACGCAAAACAGGAAACTCATGAATATTCATGTATGCTCCACCCAGCGTCACCGAAAATCTCAGACACCGAATATTTCAGAACACCCCCCTCCTGATTTTTATTTTTTTTTGCATGTTTGCCACACTTTAATGTTTCAGATCATCAAACAAATGTAAATATTAATCAAAGATAACACAAGTAAACACAACAACATGTTTTTAAATGAAGGTTTTTTTTTTTTTATGAGGGAAAACAAAATCCAAACCCACATGGCCCTGTGTGAAAAAGTGTTTGCCCCAAACCCCCGTTAAAACATAACATAACTTGTGGTATCACACCTGAGTTCAGTTTCTCTAGCCACACCCAGGCCTGATTATTGCCACACCTGTTCGCAATCAAGAAATCACTTAAATAGGACCTGCCTGACAAAGTGAAGTAGACGGAGGCTAGTTGAGGATGGAATGTGAAGTGTGGAAGTGCTGTGAACAGAGGCTGCAGCGTGTGTGGTGGGTCGCTGGGCAAAGCTATTGGTTTGATTTTCGGGACGAACTCTTCGGTAGGAAACCGCCGCGGTTTGTTTTGACACGCTGGGTGGTTAGTTTGAAGGAAAGTAAATAAGTGGGGATAAGGAGAGGCTGGAGTTGCTGTTGTGCAGTCATGGAGGAAGATTCTGAGGATAGGGAAGGATTTATGGAGGTATATTCGGGGAAAAATAAAAAAAATAAAAATTCAAAACGTAAGAAATCTAAGGATCAGGGGGATAGCGAAGATATGACGGAATCGATGCAGGATAAAACAAAAAGAAAGACAAAAGACAATCAAGAAATTATAAGAGAACAAACTGTAAAAAATGCTAAGGAGAATGGATTTAAAATTATGCTGACATTTGAAAAAAGCACAGGAACACATTTGCATCCAATAGGACTGTCCAAGGCAATCGATAAAATCATAGGGTCAGTTGTTTTGGCTAAATGTTTGGGACAAGGGAGAGTTTTGATCATAGTGAAAGATATTGGGCAAAAAAAACAAACTACTCAAGATAAAAGAAATGAACGGAGAAAAGATCACACCCAAAGAGATTGGAGTAGAAAATGGGGAAAAAGGGGTAATATATGGAATTCCAACATATATAACCACTGACGAAATGCATGAAAATATAAGAGGAGGTAAGGTTATTAATGTGAGAAGACTGTATAAGACGAAGGAAGGACAACGACAGGAAAGTTTGAGTGTCTTGTTGACATTTGAAGGGAAAATGCCTGAAAAGGTACAAATGGGATATATAAGTTACCCAGTAAGAGTGTATGTCCCAATGCCATTGAGATGTTTTAAATGTCAACGCATGGGACATGTGGCTGCAGTGTGTCGGGGGAAGGTAAGATGTGCAAAATGCGGAGGTGAGCATGATTATGATAAATGCACAGAGGTGAATGGATTAAAATGCTGTAACTGTGGAGGTTCTCACAGTGCAGCATATGGAGGATGTGAGGTACAAATGAAAGCAAGAGAAGTCCAAAAATACAAGGCTGAGTATAAAGTCACTTATGCGGAAGCAGTGAAGGTCTGCAAAAGTAAGGAGGATAGGAGGGAAGAGAGATGAGGGATAATCTCAATCAAGATTCAAGGAACATAAGAATGGGAAACTAAGGAATCAGAACAACAGCATGCTATAAAAGAAATGCTTTAATAATGACTAAAGAGAACTTTCTAGCCTTTATTGTTAAGGTAATTAATGTCACTGCTATGTTGCCAAGCAGATCGGCCAAGATTAAAAACATTCTAGAAGCTGCATCAGAATTCCTAGGGATCTCTGGGATTTCAGTAAGCGCAATACATGAAATTCTAACTAGAGCAACAACAGTAGAAGTTTCACAGGTATCTGAGTAGATTAATGGTGATAAGTGTAATGCAATGGAACGCAAGGAGCCTTGTAGCAAATGGTCAAGAATTCAAAAAATTTGTATTAGATTTGGATCATAAGCCAAGTGTAATTTGTGTTCAAGAGTCTTGGCTTAAGCCAAACCTGCAATTTGTATTACCAGGATATAAGTCTGTTCGAAAGGATAGAGTTGGGAAACAAGGGGAGGGTGTGGTAACTTTTATAAAAGAAGGAACTATATATAGGGAATTAATTGAGGTTAAAGATATGGAATGGGTTGTGGTTGAAATATATTTTAGAGAAGAATCAATTGTAATATATAATTTTTATAATCCATGTAAGAAGATTTCAATAAAGTTGTTTGAAAAGATTAGGAGAGAAACAAGGAATTATGGTGTGGTGATTTTAATGCCCATAACTGGTTATGGGGGAGTAAAAATACAGATTATAACGGGAAGTAATAGAACAGTTCATGGATGATAGATCATTAGTATGTTTAAACACAGGAGAAGGAACTAGGTATAATTTAACAGAGAATACGGTATCAAGTATAGATTTAACATTAATATCAAATGGAATGGCTGATTATGTGAATGGAAAGTAAATAGCGAGAACACAGTTGGAGTGATCATTTTCCAATTATTTGTAAAATAAATGTAAATAGTAATCCAGAATGTTTTCTGCAAAAGAAATGGATGTATGAGAAGGCAGATTGGAATTCTTTTTAGTAAGCATTGTGAAACAAATAAAGATATAGTGGTAGAAGATTCAGTAGAAACATTCTGTGATTCAATTACAAAACTAATAATGGAAGCTGCAACACTATTTATACCACAAAGAATTGCAGGTCAGAAAAACAAAAATATTCCATGGTGGAAGGAAGAGTGCAGTAAAGCAATTAAAGAAAAAGAAATAAGACATTTAAACAACTCAGGGAAAATATGAGTATGAGTAATTTGGTGGAGTATAAGAAAGCAAGAGCTAAAACAAGAAGAATAATTAAGAATGCCAAGAGAGAAGGATGGAGAGAATTTTTGTTCTACCATAGGAAAAGATACTCCTATGGATAAAATATGGAATATGTTAAGGAATATGAGTGGAAAAGGAAAGAAGTCAACTCTAATACCAGTTTTAATTGAAGAAGATAAAGTTGCAGTAATAGATATAATAAAGCAAACATGTTAGGTGAGGTTTTAGAAAGAGCACATAGAATAGAATGGGAGAAGAATATGAGTTAAGGAAAAGGGAAATTTTAGACAAAAATCCAGATATAATGAAGAAAAGAAATAACAATAATAGCTGTATGGATACAGAGTTTACACTTACAGAACTGAAAGTAGCATTACAAAAATGTGCCAATACTGCTCCTGGGGTTGATAGGGTAATAGTTATAAAATGATAAAGCATTTGTCAGATAGTATATTATTAATGATACTTGAGTTTATATAATATAAAATATGGATGGAAGGAATTATTCCAAAAATATGGAAGAAAGCTGTAGTAATCCCTATTGTAAAGCCAGGTAAAAATCCAACAAACCAGGAAGTTATCGTCCAATTGCTCTGACTTCAAACTTATGTAATTAATGGAAAAGATTATAGTTCATAGACTAACATATGATCTAGAGAAAAAGGGTAAATTAAGTAAGTATCAATGTGGATTTAGAGGTAAAAGATCAACAATGGATGCATTAATCAAGGTCAGTAATGAAGTAGAGAAGGCAGTAACTATGAAATAAATTATGGCAGTAGTGTATTTTGATATAGAAAAAGCATATGACACGGTATGGAGAGAAGGTTGTTAATTAAAGCATCAAGGATAGGAATAGATGGGAAAATGTATAATTGGTTATCTCAATTTTTGTTTGAAAGAATATTTGTAGTACAAGTGGGAGCGTGTCAGTCATCAATTTATAAGGCAGAAAATGGTATTCCTCAAGGGAGTGTTATAAGTCCAATTCTTTTTAAATATTATGATTAATGATATTTTTTGACAATTTAGGATATGGTGTGGGATGTGCATTGTATGCTGATGATGGGGCTATTTGGAAGAGAGGTCGAAATACAAAACAAGTGATTTCAAGTGTGCAAACAGCTATTAAAAGTGGAAGAATGGAGTATAGAATGGAGTTTTAAAATGTCAACTAGTAAATCATGTTATATGATATTCAGTAGGAAAAAAGAAGATCATAAGGATATTGAATTATTATTGTATGGAAAACCTTTAGAACAAGTTAAAAGTTTTAAATATTTAGGAATGTGGTTGGATGGGAGATATACCTGGAAAAAGCATGTTGAGGAAATAGATAAAAAATGCAGGAGGATCTTAAATGTGATGAGGGCAATAGCTGGGAAAGAATGGGGAGCAGAAAGAAACTCAATGCTAACAATATATCAAGCCTTGATCAGATCTACAATTGATTATGGATGCATGATTTATGGGTCAGCATCAGAATCATTATTAAGAAGTCTAGATAGGATCCAATATAGAGCCCTTAGAATATGCTTAGGAGCAACTAAAAACAACACCAGTCAATGCATTATTAGTAGAGGCGAATGAAATGCCATTGAGATTACGGAGAGTTAAATTGTCTTGGTATTTTGGACATCTTTAAAGAGTTACACTGGAGAACGTATAGCTAAAGATGTTTAAATAATTGTTGGGAATACTTAAGTAGTAACGGTAAAGGATATGGATGGAAGATAAACCAGTTAGCAGAGAAATATCAGATTGCAAATATTGAATGTAGTGTGTCACCTGTATGGGGAGAGGTTCCGAAATGGATTATCCCTGAGGTTAAAATTGACTTGATGAGATATTTAGATAAGAAACAGGAATGGGAGGAAATGGGTATGATTAAATACCATGTTAATAAGTACATAAAGGAAAGATTCTATGCAAGTATGCACATCTATACTGATGGATCTAAAGACCCAAGAACAGGGACTACAGGAATGAGGAGTGTATATTCCAGAGTTTAAAATATCAATATCTAAACGATTAACATCTAAATTGTCAATATTTACTGTGGAAATGGTCGCTATTATAATAGGACTAACATGGGTAGAGGAGGTAAAGCCAGACAGAGTAGTGATATGCTCTGACTCTGCTTCTGTTTTAACATCACTATTTACTCATTGTACTTCTAGAGAAGATTTGATGTGCGAAATATTTTCATTATTATGGCGAATACAAAGGAAAGGGGTAGTAGTTGGATTCTGCTGGGTGCCAGCGCATGTAGGAGTAGCTGGTAATGAATCTGCTGACGAACTAGCAAAAAATGCTTTAAAAAGGGAAGAAATAGATTTTAATGTTCCATTAAGTAAAAGTGAAGTTAAATCTATTATTAAGGAAAATATTATTAAAGAGTGGCAGGAAAAATGGAATACAGATAATAAGGGGCGGCATTTATATAATATTAAAAAAATGGTAGATACTAAGAAAAGTATAAACGGTAGAAATAGAAAAGAAGAGGTCATAATGACTAGGATGAGACTTGGACACTCAGGACTGAACGCATCGCTCTTTATAATTGGAGTTCATGAGACTGGTTTATGTGAGAATTGTGGGGAGAAAGAAACAGTGGAGCATGTGATATATGATTGTAAAAGGTATGATGAGGAAAGGAAGGAATTGATATCATATTTAAACGAAAGAGGGAAGGTAAATAAGGATTTGGAATATTTGTTAGGTTATGATTTTAATAGAGATAGAGTAGGCTACAGAATACTAATAGAATACATGTATACTACTGGATTAAGTGAAAGGATTTAATATAGAGTAAGGATGCTTTGGTCTATTCCAGATTTTAGGGTCCAGCCTGGAGGAGCTGAACACGCAGCGCCAGGTGGGGCTTTGGGAGATGGAATGGGATGGAGCATCAAATAATTCTATATATGGATGGATATGTGAGAAAAAAAAAAAAAAAAAAAAAAAAGGAAACACTGATCATAAGAAATCATGACTGCATAACAGCAAAGGTAGGTGGCGATATGCACAAAGAATGCAACGCGCCAAAAAACGGAAGAAGAAGAAGAAGTGAAGTAGACCAAAAGATCCTCAAAAGCTACACATCATGTTGAGATCCAAAGAAATTCAGGAACAAATGAGAAAGAAAGTAATTGAGATATATCAGTCTGGAAAAGGTTATAAAGCCATTTCTAAAGCTTTGGGACTCCAGCGAACCACAGTGAGAGCCATTATCCACAAATGGCGAAAACATGGAACAGTGGTGAACCTTCCCAGGAGTGGCTGGCCAACCAAAATTACCCCAAGAGCGCAGCGACGACTCATCCAAGAGGTCACAAAAGACCCCACAACAACATCTAAAGAACTGCAGGCCTCACTTGCCTCAGTTAAGGTCAGTGTTCATGACTCCACTGTAAGAAAGAGACTGGGCAAAAATGGCCTGCATGGCAGAGTTCCAAGACCAAAACCGCTGCTGAGCAAAAAGAACATAAAAGCTCATCTCAGTTTTGCCAGAAAACATCTTGATGATCCCCAAGACTTTTGGGAAAATACTCTGTGGACTGACGAGACAAAAGTTGAACTTTTTGGAAGGTGTGTGTCCCATTACATCTGGCATAAAAGTAACACAGCATTTCAGAAAAAGAACATCATACCAACAGTAAAATATGGTGGTGGTAGTGTGATGGTCTGGGGCTGTTTTGCTGCTTAAGGACCTGGAAGACTTGCTGTGGAACCATGAATTCTGAATGGAACCATGAATTCTGCTGTCTACCAAAAAATCCTGAAGGACAATGTCCGGCCATCTGTTTGTGACCTCAAGCTGAAGCGAACTTGGGTTCTGCAGCAGGACAATGATCCAAAACACACCAGCAAATCCACCTCTGAATGGCTGAAGAAAGACTTTGGAGTGGCCTAGTCAAAGTCCTGACCTGAATCCTATTGAGATGCTGTGGCATGACCTTAAAAAGGTGGTTCATGCTCGAAAACCCTCCAATGTGGCTGAATTACAAGAATTCTGCCAAGATGAGTGGGCCAAAATTCCTCCACAGCGCTGTAACAGACTCATTGCAAGTTATCGCAAACGCTTGATGGCAGTTGTTGCTGCTAAGGGTGGACCAACCAGTTATTAGGTTTAGGGGGCAAACACTTTTTCACACAGGGCCATGTGGGTTTGGATTTTGTAATCCCTTCATAATAAAAAACTTAATTCAAAAACTGCATGTTGTGCTTACTTGTGTTATCTTTGATTAATATTTAAATTTGTTTGATGATCTGAAACATTAAAGTGTGGCAAACATGCAAAAAAAAAAAAAATGAGGAAGGGGGCCAACACTTTTTCACACCACTGTATATATATATATATATATATAAAATATTTCACAATATTGGAAATATTTCTGTTATATATATATATATATATATATATAGAAATATAAAAAAATGTTACCAGGGGTGATGTAACAATTTTTGATATTTTATTTATATATACATATATATATATATATATATATAGCGGGGGTGCATCACAATATTGGAAATATTTCTGTTTTAAACCGTGACCAGAAATATTTCAAACATTGTGACACCCCACCCCCCACCGTTATTTATATATATGTATATATATATATATAGCAGTCATGGCCTAATGGATTGAGAGTCAGACTTTTAACCCTTGAAGGTGAGACTCTTGAGCAAGGCACCGAACCCCCAACTGCTCCCCGGGCGCCGCAGCATAAATGGCTGCCCACTGCTCCGGGTGTGTGTTCACGGTGTGTGTTTGTGTGTGTGTGTGTGTGTTTGTGATAAATGAGGACATAAATTTGTATAATGACACAGGTATGACATAGGTATTACAAGGTGAAGGTGACTTACGAGGACATTGCCCCATGTCCCCACTTTTCAAAACGCTTATAAATCATACAGAGAGAGTTTTTTTGGGGAAAAGTTGAAATGCACAGTCTCCTGTGAGGTCTAAGTTTAGGTGTAGGGTAGGTGTAGGGCAATAGCACATACAGTTTGTACAGTATAAAAACCATTATGCCTATGGGATGTCCCCACTTTTCACAAAAACAAACATGTGTGTGTGTGTGTTCATTAGAGCAAGGCACCAAACCCCCAACTGCTCCCTGGGCGCCGCAGCATAAATGGCTGCCCACTGCTCCAGGTGTGTGTTCACGGTGTGTGTGTGTGTGTGTGTGTGTGTGTGTTTGTTCATTACTCACTGCTGTGTGTATTTACTTGGATGGGTTAAATGCAGAGCACAAATTTAGAGCACAAATTTTGAGTATGGGCCACACGTCACGCCACGTCCTTTCCTTTTCCTTTCCTATATATATATATATATATATATTATAAGAAAAAGTGATGAGGACGTTGAAGATCTCGATGAAGATGTTTATTGCAGCATAGCAGTGACAAAGTACATGTAGTACCTTGGGTTCAACGGAGTTGCAGTGAACTCTGAACATCTTAAGCTCAAACCATTTATACAGTTACAGTTGCTCCTGTTATTACAGCTGTGTTCTGTTAATTAAGTTCTGACACCCCTTTGTCTGAGGTAGTTCTCGGTGTCCCACACTTACTCCCATTCTACAATTGGTGACCATTTGCTCAGGATGTGATTATCCCAAATGGTCTACAAACAACATAACTGTTGACTTTCTTCTTCTCTATAATAATTAAGCCATTTTGGGAAATGAGCATGATCAAACATATATTGTGGAGTGTAATCTGGGTCGAGGCAGACTATAGTTTCTTACAATATATATATATATATATATATATATATATATATGTAGCGGACGGGCATGCAGGACAAGCACTGCAGCCCGTCCGCTACGCCACTGTAGGCTATATACACATGTGGTCAGAATTGTTGGTACCCTTGGTAAATATGATCAAAGAAGGCTGTGAAAATAAATGTGCATTGTTAATCCTATTGATCTTTTATTTAAAAAAATCACAAAAATCTAAGCTTTCATTGGAGAATAAGAATTTAAAATGGGGGGAAATATCAATATGAAATAAATGTTTTTTCTCAAATACATGTTGGACACAATTACTGGTACCCCTAGAAATTCTTATGAGTAAAATATATATGAAATATATTCCCATTCATATTCACAGTTTTGAGCACACCAGCATGATTATGAACATGAAATTATCCAGCCATGGCTTCCTGTTTCACAGAAATATAAATTATATAAAGAGGGAAAACAAAACAAAGGCCAAATTCCAAATTAATCATCCATCACAATGAGAAAAACCAAAGAATATATTTCTGATGTGCAGCAAAAGATAATTGAGCTTCACAAATTAGAAAGTGGCTTTAAGAAAAGAGCTAGAGCAGTGAAAATTCCCATTTCCACCATCAGGGCAATAATTAAGAATTTCCAATCAACAGAAAATTTTATGAATCTGCCTGGAAGAGGACGTGTGTCTATATCGTCCTAATGCATGGTGAGAAGGAGAGTTTGAGTGGCTAAAGATTACATACTGATAAAAAATGTATAGCCTGAATGCACTGTAAGTAGCTTTGGATAAAAGCGTCTGCTAAATGCATAAATGTTAATGTAAATGTAAAGACTCAAGAACCACAGCTGGAGAACTGCAGAAAAAGGTTGAGCTTTGGGGTCAGAAAAATTATTGAACAGCACCTACATCACCACATGTTGTTTGGGAGGGCTTCAAGAAAAAAATCAAGAAAAGAAAATGCTTTCAACAAAAAACAATCTCCAGCATATTCAGTTGTCAGACACGACTGAAACCTCAAATGGGACTGGCTTCTATGGTCAGATGAAACTAAAAAATGAGCTTTTTAGCAGCAAACACACAAGATGGGTTTGGTGAACACAGGTATAAAAAGTACCCCATGTGTACAATGAAATATACTGCTGTATTTTTAATGTTGTGGGCCTATATTTCTGCTGGAGGTCCTGGACATCTTGTTTAGATACATGGCATCACTGATTCTATCAAATACCAACAGATAAAAAATCATCAAGTGACTGACTCTGTTAGAAATCTTATAATGGGCCATGTTTGGATCTTCCAACCGTACAATAATCCAAACACAAACCTTAAAAACAACACAAAATGGGTCACTGGGCACAAAACCAAGCTTCTGCTATGGCCATTCCAGTCCTCTGACCTGAACCCTGTAGAAAATGAGTGAGGTGAACTGAAGAGAAGAAGCACCGTCATGGAGCTGTGAATCTGAAGGATCTGGAGAGATTCTGGATGAAGGAATGGTCTCTGATCTCTTGTCAGGTGTTCTCTAACCTCATCAGGCATTATAGGAGAAAACTCAGAGCTGTTAAACTGGCAAATGGAGGTTTCAAAAAGTATTGAATAAAAGTGTGCCGTTAATTGTGTCCAATGTGTATTAGAGAAAAACATTTATTTCATTATGATATTTCCCCCCATTTTAAATTCTTATTCTCCAATGAAAGGTTAGATTTTTGTGATTTTTTTTAATAATAGATCAAAAGGATTAACAATGCAGATTTATTTCCACAGCCTTCTTTGATCATATTTACCAAGGGTACCAACAATTCTGACCACGTGTGTGTGTGTGTCTCATGAGGGATTTTTCATTCAAAGGTAGGATTTTTTTTGTACAAAACGAGGGACTAACTTGTTTAGTCTATCCTTTGAAAGTATTAGATACGTACCAAAACCTTTTCTTAAAAATACTGATTCAAAATCTTTTCTTAAAATATTGATTTATTATGTAAATAGAAATATTTTATGCAATTCATAATCAACAAGGTTCCAATGTGCTTGATTTTGTTACTTCTAATACAATTTTCAAGTTGAACTGGATTAAACATTTTATTTAACACAAAGACAATCTATGGTATATAATTCCAAATCTGATTTTGAAAAAAAAAAATGGGTGGCATAGAGTTCCTTTTCAAATGTGACTTTGAAATTAGCAAACTTCCCATTCAGTTATCCAATTTTCATAGACAGGCTCTTTTATGTTGTCTTCTTATACGAACATAATTATTCCCCCACAAAAAGCTAATATGGAATAATAAAAATGTTAAATACAAGAATAAATCAAATTGTCTATGACAATAGGGTTTAAAATGATATTCTAATTTTGTCACAAATGTATAAATGGTGAAGTCTACTTATACTGAATTCACAAGAATATAGCATTTTATTTGCAATATAGCATTGTATTAGCAATGCAATACCAGCAGGTTTTTTTGAGACTTTTGCAAGACATTAGTGAATCGTATGAGCTAACAACATTTAAAAAATGTATTAATAATTAATCTTATTAAAAGGTGTTGATATTAAAGACAGCAAATGCGATAATAAATTATTGGATGTTTGATTTGCCCTGTAACATTTTGTAATAAATACCATTTTGAGAATATTAATTGGAAGCTGATTTGGACTTATATAATAACACTTTTTTATTTATTTATTCTTTTTTTTATGTATATATGTTCAATTCTTTTGGATTGATGTTGAATGTTATTATTTTTTATGACAAAAAGATAGACAAGAGTCACATTTTTATGTAAAAATTTAATATCACTGTAATATTACTTGGTAAGTTTTACATACACAAATGTAAGTGGTCTGAAAGACACCCAATAACATCCATTTCAAGGCTGACTTCAAGATTTATTTTGAAACCTTACAAAGATTTTCAAGCCGTAAAGGTATCAGAACTATGGACATTTATGGAGAACTAAATTCCTCTTTTTTATGTTGACTCTATGCCCTTCATTTTGTTGTTGCTGTTTTTCCTTTTTTTATCTTTGTTATGAATGTTCATCATGCATAATACTTGATGTTAAAAAATGTACTCATGTTTTATGACTTTAAACAATTTGATAGAATATTATACGTGAAACATTTTGTATTTTCAAAAATGGCAACCTAACTAAGTTGAAAAAGTGAAAAAAGATAATAGGACCCCTTTAAAAAGCATTTTGAGTGTACAATATATGCACCTTGTGTTGGTTTCTCACAAACCTCTGATACTGAATGTGTACTAAGAGGTGTCTGATTGTAAAATGATTTTAAAAGATGTTTAATTTTTAAAAGATAGAATACGAAAAATCATTTGAAACTGTGATGTGTAAATAAGGAAACATTAAAAATGATGATAGAGAATGATGAATGCTGAGATGAAAAGATGAATACTATCATCAAACACATCCTTCATGCAGCCTGGCAGCACTTCAACCTAAGGAAAAAAAATAACAATAAACAATGAACATAAAAAGAAAGATTTTGTTGTCATAAGAGTTACAATAATTACAAATCCCACTGTAAAGACCACCAGCCCGCAAGATTACCTTGGTCAAGCAAAAAGACCCCCAAAAAATAAAAAATAAAAGTTCTGGTAGACCAGGTAAGTGAAAACAAGTCAAATAACCGTATGACTTAACGTACTGCAGTAGAGTCTGTTAATCCGCAGGATGTCATTGGGGCTCATTCTTCGAGCTTCACCAATCACAGCGTTCCTATCAGGAATGGGAATCATGGTTGGCTCATTGTTCCTAGAGAAAGCTGTCCTAAAACCACACACATAAAGAAAAAACTGTAAATTCAGAAGATTATGTGTTTAGCATACTCTGATGATTGTTTTTAGCATGCCCCCCCCCCATACAAATAAATAAATAAAATAAAATAAATACAAATAAAATCAAATTTGCACTGAGCTACAAGAACACTTACCTTGAATAGTGCATCACAGAGTTGTAGTCATAGGGGGTTTCCAGATTATTGGTTTCTCTTTTCATGAAATTGTGCTGCTGTGCTGTTACAGTAGACAGAAAAGTTTTAAACACTATAAATGTAAGGTAAATACACAGTGAAATTTAATCTAGACGGCAATTATTGTGACTAAATGTAACATGCCATGTATTATGCATTTTTGATTTGTTCTATTGGTAACACTTTATTTTGATGGTCGCTTTTGAACATTCTGTTGAAAATAAGTAACGTTGCACCTACATGTCAACTAGCTCTCATTGGAGTATTAGTAGACTGTCTGATTAAAATCTGCTAACTCCTTTTTGAGATGGTGGCCCAACAGACATTCTGCTGACTATCAGTAACTTTGCAAGTACGTGTCAACTTATTCTAACCCTAACCCTACCAGTCTGCTAATACTCTACCAACACTCTATTGAGAGCTAGTAGCTATGTAGGTGCAACGTTACTTATAGTCAACAGAATATGTTAAAGGGACCATCAAAATAAAGTGTAACCTTTTTATTTTATCATCTTTGTTTTTTCTAAAGAAAAATACCAGGTATGACATTCTCAAAGAGGATTCTGATGTGTTCGTCACGGTCGCTGCGGTTCTGTTCATGATGGAACCCGAGAGCGTGAAGGAGCTCGTGCTGAACAATATAGTCATAGACACACCCAAAACGCTGAAGAGAAACAACCTGTCCTCCACCTTGGCGCCCCAAATATGAATAGCAACTGTGGACCACACATAACACATCAGCAATCAGGTTGTATATTTATGTTTTGGGAAAGCACATTTACTACACAGAAATTGGATAGAAAGGATTTAGGACTCCTAAATCAGATTTACCCAGAATCAGACTGTATGTGGAGAAAGTGCCTCTGCCCTTCATGTGGTATGAATCGAATGCAGGAAACATCCGCAAAGGACCGTAAGCCTCGTTTAATCACTTGTATTTCCTTTGGAGCTGTGGCAGAAGTAAACTATTAAAAAGATCATGTGACACTGATGAGATAATATCAAAAGTAGTGATCGTCACTTACAGTACTGGTTGGAGATCACATAGGGTACATAGACTAATCCATCTCTGCTTCTCTCCCATTTACATCCACGAGCTGTGCACGGATCTGCATTCTTGAACCCCGAAGATACGGCGATGTCTCCAAACGTGATCAAGGGCCCATCCACTCGCTGTCCTGTGTGGTACAGTATAATGCACAAAATCATTCAGTCTATTGACACTGATAATATAATTAAATGAATAGGATGAAGAGGAATTTGCCATCAACTGCTAAAGACATATACTATCAAATTATGCATACACTTACCTGCATGTTTGTTGGTCTCGATTATAGTTGACACTGGCATGTCATCTTTTTCAGTGATGTTACCCGAGACATGAATCAGTATATTAACAATAAAACACTACACAATAACAAGTTAGTATTTTTTTTCTTTATGAGCATCTTACCCATCTTCCCAGAGACCTTTTCCATTAAATCCTGTTGATGGATTTTAAACACATGTATGTCAAAACTCTTGGTAAAAATGAAAAGCTGCTTTCAATAGGAAACTGTTGCTGATGATAATATAATTTTTCATTTTTCTGTTCTCACCTCAACAGGACGACTCTGAGTAGGAACAGAGTTCAGCAGAAGAGAGACGACCACCACCAACAGGTACATGATGAGAGCTTTCTGAGAAACGTTTCTGGATCAAACAGAGCTGGGAGTTATATACTCTTCTGAGAGTCTTAACTTCCTTTTTCTGTACAGTAACCCAGCTTTCATGAATCCACAGCCAAATTACCACATAGTATAAAAGCAGAGTAATTCAGAGTAGTTTTGATTCAGTTTTGAACGGTTTATTTTTATTTCTGTTATAACGTATTTAATTGTTATTTTAGGTTGGGACTATAGGTGGATGATGTCTGGTAATCCACAAGAGGAGGTAGAACCTTTTTCTATATGGTTCTAAAGTATGACAATATATGAGACTGTTGTTTTTTTTTCTTTTTGCATGTATTTAATTATTTACTTATATATGCTATTTATAGAATTGATCTACTCTTACACCCTTTTTAAATTTGATATTGTAATATTGGATATTATATTATATCTAATATATCTAAACCTATATTTATATATACCCTATATATATCTAATGCATCTCATATCAAGTAATAAACATTGTGCCCAAATTTCATATTTTCAATTGTATATTTACCATGTCAACCACACCCGAGAAATGAACATTATATACAATTATGGGGCTTAGCATTTGCAATTCAATATTTATGAGTTTAAAAAAAAAAAAAAACTTTTAGCATTGTTGTGCTTTAGCAACATTACCAAACCTATACACTTAGAATACAGTATATCAATTGTATATAAACAGTATGGTAACCCATACATGGAATTTGTGCCCTGCATTTAACCAGTCCAAGTGCACACACACAACAGTGAGTAGTGAACACACACACCACCAGAGCAGTGGGCAGCTATTTTTACTGAGCCGCCTGAGAGCAATTGGGGGTTCAGTGCCTTGCTCAGTCCGATTCTCTAACCATTAGGCAACAACTGCCATTGTACCCTAGTGTACTATTAAGCACTCTTGTTTGCATCATTCTTCTTCCTTAGGTTAGACCTCAGCTTCTGGTCTGCCTCAACCACCTGCAGAGTGTTCTGATAATGCTGTTCTGAGGCCAGTTGCATAAAAGATTTAGACTAGTCTTAATTTTAGTCTTAAAGTCATCAAATTTTTTTCTTTAAGACTGGTCAAATTTTTTTTAATTCGGTTACATAAAAAGATTAGTCTAAGTTGAATCAAAAATACCAGATTGATTACCCCTAGGTTAACTGCTAGTTGGTCAAACTAGTTCTTACGACACTGTCTTAACACAGAGGTTAAGTTTATGCAACTGGCCCCTGATCTGGCTTGTCAAGGTAATCAGCACTGAGCTTGACATCACACTCTGCACAGTCATTCATGACAAAATGGCGGTGAGCAGTTGTGGCCTAATGGTTAGCGAGTTGGACTTGTAACACGAAGGTTGTGGGTTTTATTCCCAGTACTGACAGGAAATGTAGGTGGTTGGAGTGAATGAGCACTTGGAAGTGTGTGTGTGTGTGTGTGTGTGTGTGCGCACTTGGATGGAGAGGATGCAGAGGACAAATTAGAAGTAAGTAAAGAAAATAAATAAATAAATAATGATCCAACAGTACCAGAAACTGGTTATTATTTTTTCTGTTAAAACTTATATACTTATTTTTGACCCTGTAATGATATTTTGCATTACATGTGGACCCGGTAGACATTATTAGACATTTTTGAGCTCTGGTGAGAAGTGATGAACGCAGAAGCACAGAGGAGAGAGCAAAACAAAACACCGGTCACAAATTAGAAGTACAAAACGAGGATTTGTAAAGAAAAATGTTGGAGGATTTCGATATAAGCCGAGAGGAGACTGGTTTGTCCTTTTGCTGAAAAAAGGAAACTTTGCTTCCTTTGCTCCTGTAAAAAAAACCTCGGTTCTCGTGAGACTATTCTCACTGGAGCTTATGCTACGCATACATCCTACATTATCTGCTGGAACATGCTAACCTCAAAAGCTACCATAAAACACTGTAAATACAACTCTAAAACAGTGAAATATTTAACCTTTTTAATTATTCATGTCCCAGTGCATGATGGGAAAAACGGGATCATAATTTCAATTATTTACTTATATATGTTATTTATAGAATTGATCTACTCTTACACCCTTTTTTAAATTTGATATTGTAATATTGGATATTATATTATATCTAATATATCTAAACCTATATTTATATATAGCCTATATATCTAATGTGTGTCATATCAAGTAATAAACATTGTGACCAAATTTCATATTTTCAATTGTATATTTACCATGTCAACCACACCTGAGAAATGAACATTATATACAGTTATGGGGCTTCGCATTTGCAATTCAATATTTATGAGTTTAAAAAAAAAACTAAAAAACTTTTTGCATTATTGTGCTTTAGCAACATTACCAAACCTATACACTTAGAATACAGTATATAAATTGTATATAAACAGTATGGTAACCCATACTTGGAATTTGTGCCCTGCATTTAACCAGTCCAAGTGCACACACACAACAGTGAGTAGTGAACACACACACCACCAGAGCAGTGGGCAGCTATTTTTACTGAGCCGCCTGAGAGCAATTGGGGGTTCAATGTAGAGGTCTTTTCGGGTCCTAAAATCCGTGCCCGACCCGAATCGACCCGAATCACTTCTTACCCGAACCCGACGTGCATAAATAATAATAAAAAAAAAGATAAACCCGACCCGAGACAGCCCGGTGAAATTAGACCCGTGTCCGACCCGACCCGACCGCATTTATTTTCGAACCCGACTGGACCCGAACGTAAACGGCATTGACGTGTGCACAGCCTGCAGCCCCGCATCAGTCCGGAAAAATCCTGTGGTCCTGCTGATTTGGCCGCTGCTCCATTACTTTCATTCAGTTTATTTACTTATTAGACTATTACTTTATATTTTTGACTGCCTGATGGATACATGTTATTTCTGAGTTTGGCTTTTAATTGTAACCAGTGGATTTGAAATATAAACATGATAGTTTTATAAAAAATTAAATCGATAGGTTAATAAATCATGTTTCAGTTTAAGCTTATGTAGCATAAGCTCCAGTGAGAATAGTCTCACGAGAACCGAGGTTTTTTTACAGGAGCAAAGGAAGCAAAGTTTCCTTTTTTCAGCAAAAGGACAAACCAGTCTCCTCTCGGCTTATATCGAAATCCTCCAACATTTTTCTTTACAAATCCTCGTTTTGTACTTCTAATTTGTGACCGGTGTTTTGTTTTGCTCTCTCCTCTGTGCTTCTGCGTTCATCACTTCTCACCAGAGCTCAAAAATGTCTAATAATGTCTACCGGGTCCACATGTAATGCAAAATATCATTACAGGGTCAAAAATAAGTATATAAGTTTTAACAGAAAAAATAATAACCAGTTTCTGGTACTGTTGGATCATTATTTATTTATTTATTTTCTTTACTTACTTCTAATTTGTCCTCTGCATCCTCTCCATCCAAGTGCGCACACACACACACATATCCTAGTTTCCGCTAACATGCATAGGACAGTTAGCGGAAACTAGAGATTCCGGTTTATACAGTTTTAAAAATTGATATTATTCTTACAGAAACGCATCGATTTACTTCAGAAGGCCTTTACTAACCCCCCGGAGTCATGTGGAGCACTTTTTTATGGATATATGCAGTTTATTGGACTTCTATTGGACTATTGAATATCAGCAAATGCTTGGAAGAGCCGGGGAATTTTTTAATTAACTCCAATTGTATTCATCTGAAAGAAGAGAGTCATTTACATCTACGATGGCTTGAGGGTGAGTAAATCATGGGATAATGTTCATTTTTGGGTGAACTATCCCTTTAAACATAACTGAACCAGCTAATCAAGGTCTAGGCATGCTAGAAAATTCCAGGCAGGTGTGCTGAGGCAAGTTGCCAAACTCTGCAGGACACTGGCCCTCCAGGGCTGAGTTTGGATACCCCTATTGTAATCTGTGTGAAAATAGCATTTTCAAACTGCAATTTCTCCTCACAGCAGACCACGAAACTGGTTACAAAGAGGAAGCTCTTATGTCTCTGGTTTACTGTTAACCAGATGTTGAGTCATGTGATTAACCTTTTCTTCCTGAAGAAGTTGTTGAAATATTTCAAAAGACACCTTGCACAAACTATGAACCTAATTTAGATGTTCCAAGCTCTCAACCAGAGTATGTTAACAAATTTTGAACTACTGTGAACTAATGATCAACAATTGTATATTTAGTATCTATTTGATAGCTGATGAATGAACTAATGTTAAATGTCTACTATACTCTCATATTCTTCACACCAGCACAAACTTCAGCTGCCTGCCACTATTTAAAAATGTAAATTTGAATGAATCATTTGCAACATAAGAGATCTAAATCTCTTTCTGTGTTTTGCCACTTAAGCACTTACTTTAGTTAGGTTTAAGTTCACAAAAAGAGAGAATGTTTCTTACTATTCATCTGTAAATTCACTCAAATTCTTTATTTTGCTAAAGCTTAATTAAACTGCATAAAACAAATAAAATCAGAAATTTTAACACAAATATCTCGGTATCAATTAATTACTAGGTAAGTAGCTAACAATAACACAACCATGCATGTAGTCGTAAATAACATTACGAGAATACCACCACGCTGCAGTGTGCTTTTTTTTTCTAAGCAACATCTTGACAGGCTATACTCTTCACCACAATGGTAACCCTTCAAAAGCAGTAACCCTTTAAAATTCCAACATAATAGAACATTTAACACTAACAATTTTCCCCCATGTTAATCTTGTGCAAAACCACACAAAATTGAATTTCAACATTTTAGTTTGAAACTTGCTGGGAAAATGAAATCTGCTGCAACTCATTCAGTTTGAGTTATGCTTAACCCTTAAATGCTTGGATGATTCCCCAGTCATTACATGCTCGAATCTTAAGCGACCTGGACCTATTTCCAACGCGGATGGATCTCTAACTGCTGCAATAGCATAAAACGTCAGAACACACTTACCCACATTTAGAATCTGGCTTATATTCGCGATCTTAACCATATTCTCAAAACTATCGTTTTCATTTACTTCAAAATCAGTATTTTTTATCACAGGTAGCTTATTCACCACATCCACCATCAAATGGGCAAGTCGTGGCCTAATGGTTAGAGAGTTGGACTTGTAATCCAAAGGTTGTGGGTTCGAATCTCAGGTCCGGCAGGGATTGTTGGTGGGGGAGTGAATAACCAGTGCTCTCTTCTCCTTCAATACCACGACTGAGGTGTCCTTGAGCAAGGCACCGAACCCCCAACTGCTCCCCGGGCGCCGTAACATGGCTACCCACTGCTCCGGGTGTGTGTTCACTTAGGATGGGTTAAATGCAGAGAATACATTTCACTACTGGTTATATACTCTCTATATAATCGTGTATGTGACAAATAAAAAAATCTTAATCTAAATAATAGTGACACTTTTATTTAATTGTGTACAGTAATTGCTCTGCAGTAAAGCCATTCAAGCCAGTTTAATTTTTGCTGATGATATTCTTTTGTTTTATGCCTGCTGTAATTATGAGTGAAACATCATGTCATCATTGTCTTTCAAACAGTGCCTTGAGGAATAAAGGTGAATTGGACTTATTGAGTCATCAGATATTTAATTATTGTTGCGCAGGAAAATATACTTACACTATTACATACCTCGGGTTGCTAGTTACCCTATTTTTACAAAAAATAATCAGAAAACAGACATTCCTTTATATTTTTTTCTTGTTGTTTATAATAAATAGATTGAGGAATACTAAGAAAGTTGATGTCTAACTTTAAAACATGAAGGAGGGAGAGGGTAGTGAATGATGTCCCAGGTCGCTAAAAAACCCGGAGATTTGCATTTAAGGATTAATGTAATCAGTTATTGAGTTCATACAACTTTCTTCTATTAACAACAATGAACTTTAAGTAAACTTAGAAATTTTAGGAAATCTAATAAATTTTGTCAATTTAGTAGTAGTCATTTAGTAAACCTGTCTGTTAGGTTTTATAGTGTGAAACTTGAATTTCTAAAGATTTCTCTAAAACGTTTGCTCCACCAAATTTCACCATTTAACAGACCCTCAAAAGATTTCAAAAGAAGAGGATCTTGCACAACCTTTCAGTGTAGAAGAAACTAGCCTACTGTATATGGCTCTGTTTGGGGTTAGCAACCCACTGATCACTGGCACACAAACCATAAGACAGAGGAAGAGAAATGTTATGTATTTCTTTAATCCAGTGTGTTTTAGAACATTTTTACTAATCTACATGCCAAACTATCCAAAAAGTTGCAATCCTCACCTGATAGATAAAAACAGACTCAACTCTATAATTATGCTAATCAAAAACACCTAAACTGAATCTGTAAAGTATTTAGTCCTCTTTAACTAAGAACAGTGAAACTTCAATGTCAGTTTTATAAGTTTTATAACACACAGGCTCTTGTCTGTGCAATTCTGAAAAAAGAAACATACAGTAAAAAACAAGACTGCATTTGCTTATCAAGGTAACCTATGAACCTATGACAAAGATTTCAAAAACAAATTTTAAATGAATTAATAGGAGAACGAAGGACTTAAACCATACTACAGTAGAGTCTGTTAATACGAAGAATATCATTTGAACTCATTTTCTCAGCTTGCCCAATAGACACGTTACTGTCAGGAATAGGGATGGTGGTTGGCTGTCTGTTCTTGGAGAAGGCAAACCTGAAACCACACAAAAACACACCCTCAAGTAATCAAACACATTCCAGAGGCGCAATTGTCACAACCTGTAGATGCCACAACCCTTTCCCCCAGAAAAATGCTAAATTTTTCTCTGGTATCCAGAGAGGACAAACATGTTTGACTAAACGACAGGAAGACTAGCCGTCCATAGTGCATCACAGAGTTGTAGTCATAGGCAGTTTCCAGGTTGTTAGTCTTGATTTTGTCAAAGTTGTGCTCCTGCCCTATTACAGTGAATAAAAATCTATAAAAACAATATTCAGTCATATTAAAAATAATAAATACTCTAATCTCCTATTTCTGCTGAAGAACTTTAGTGACTTTTAGCAGCATTTAACAGCAAAGCTTCTCCACCCTCATTCAGAAGATCTACAACTACTACACAACCTGCTTAAGAAATGTGTACTAATCAGATGTACCTGGAATGATGTTTTTTAAAAGGATTTGGACATGATTGTCGCGGTCACTGCGGTTCTGTTCGTGGTGAATGCCCAGTGCGTGAAGCAACTCATGCTGCACTATACTCAGTGAGATGCATCCAGCACGGTCCAGAGACACAGTCTGACCTCATGCGACGACCCACAAAAGAGTAGCACCTATGGATCACACATAATTGAAGGCTTCAAACATACAGCATAGAATTCAGTTCTGCAGGTTCAGTTCTCCTGGAGGAATATGTATTTATATGCCTTGCTGATGCCTCCTTGTACATATGAACCAGTAAAACTTCTGATTACAAGCCTTGAGCTTTAAAGGGTTACTCCACCCCAAAATGAAAATGTTGTCATTAATCACTTTACCCCCATGTCGTTCCAAACCCGTAAAAGCTTTGTTCGTCTTCAGAACACAATTTAAGATATTTTGGATGAAAACCGGGAGGCTTGTGAGTGTCCCAGTCAATAACACTGTCAAGGCCCAGAAAAGTATGAAAGACATCGTCAGAATTGTCCATCTGCCATCAGTGGTTCAATCTGAATGTTATGAAGCGACGAGAATACTTTTTGTACGCAAAGAAGATAAAAATAATGACTTTATTCAACAATTCGTCTCATCTGCGTCAGCGTAGCGCCATTTTGGAGAATATCCACTGGAAGCAAACAGCGTACGCTGTTTGGAATGACATGGGGGTAAGTGATTAATGACAAAATTTTCATTTTGGGGTGGAGTAACCCTTTAACCCATCCCATAGAGGCATAATATTTACAGTACTGACACAAAATAAGATACAATGTAAAGCACGTTAGTATTGATGTTGGTAACCAAACAGTTGGCAGTAGCCATTCACTTCCAAAGTATGTAAAAAAAAATCCAATGGAAGTAAATGGGGAACAGCCAATCTTTGGTTACCAACATTCTTCAAAATATCTTCTTTGGGGTTCAACAAAAAACAAATAATTCATACAGGTTTGGAACCACTTGAGGGTGAGTAAATGATGACACAATTTTAATTTTGGGGTAAGCTATCATTTTAAAAAGCATAATTAAAACATTTACAGCAAATTTTTAAGCATACACAACAGCCTAACCTAACCCTAGTGTTATAATGAAAATAAAAATGAAAATCAGATTTTTACCCTGAATTAGACTGTATGTTGATATAGTCCCTCTGTTTTGTGCGAGGCGTGAAGCGAATGCAGGTCGATTTCTCAAAAGATCTCAAGCCTTGTAAAATGATATCCTTGTCCTCGGAGGCTGTTGGAGAGTTCAGATATTATAAATGGCTTAAAGAGTTATGATGTAGTACAGGGTTTTAGGTAAGAGCTTTCACTCACAGTATTTATCAGAGATAACGTAGGGCACAATGACTTTTCCATTTTTGTTTCTCTGCCATTTGCACCCAAGAGCTGTGCATGGATCTGTGATTTCCAAGCCTGTTGCTACAGCGATGTCTCCAAATACAATCGAGGCATCATTCAGTCTCTGTCCTGTATGGTATACAGCACAGTAATTCACTCAGAACACTAATTCTAGTAACATCATTAGGAGGGATTTCCTGTTAAAAGTAAGATAATACATTCTTCATCGAGTCTATTTAATATTATTTAAATTGATCTCTTTTACTGAGTTGCTAAAATAAATATATTCCACAAATAGTCTTACCTGCATGTTTGTTGGCCCTTTCAATTATAGCTGACACTGATATATCATCTTGCTCAGTGCTGTTTTCTGAGAACCAGTGTTGGTTTATTTTTAGTGTTAATAAAACTGTAAAATATTTTAATTAAACTCAACATGGATATTAGTCATATTACAGAAGATCATTTCTAACCAATCTCCTCACAGCTCTTTTCCAAGATATCCTGTTTATGCATAAACATTTGAACATATGTTGGTTAGAAACCCCCGAATAAAAATGAAAAAGTTTGCAGTGGGAGGCTGCTACTGATATTGTTTTACATTTCACATATTACTGACATGTCTGTTCTTACCTCAATAGAGCGACTCTGAGCTTGATAAAAGCTCAGCAGAAAACAGACCGCCACCAACGAGAACATCATGAGAGCTTGCTGAGAAGCTGTTCTGGATTGAACACAGATACATATGGGAATTTCTCATTTTCAAAATGTGCACAGTATATTTTGATCAAGATACATCCAGAAAATGAATAAATGTATGTATGTACACACACACAATTTAAGTTTAAGTTTATTGTCTTATCAGGTCACTGGTAAATTAAGCCGACAAGCTGAAATTGCATTAATAATCTCAATAGTTTTCCAGCTCGAGCAAACAACATCATGAAATGGTCCCTTTTTTGTGAGAAACAAGACCATTTTGCCTTACACTGCATTATGTAAGAAACTACTGTTGAGCTTCTCCATGCTATTGCAACATGCACCTATATACGGTATGTGCATTATGATTATTCAAAATTTCTGTCATTTAAATAAATAAATCACTTTTGCATTCTGAAATGGAAATCAAAATATTCTCAGATTCATGCCTATTGCAAACATGTCAGTAGATCTCATCTCTGAATAAAAAATCAAAAGAAGACACTCACCTCACACTGGTGTAAATATTCAGAATGAATCCAGCTCCTTGCTTAGTCTCATAAGTGCTCTCCATTAAAATTTCATTCCACCACCTGTCAAATTATAATTTACAGATAACCTCAGACGATTTATGAAACCACTTAATGATTCAGAGATATACAGATACAGTTGATGAAACAGCTTAAGGACCATGCTTATAACTCATAAGCATTAACTCATACACAACTTTATAAAGACTCCACAACCCCCCCATAACTACCAGCCCCCCCACCTCGGGCAGCTTTTTCATATTTTAGTATCATAAAAATTCCATATATTAAAAATCACAAAAATTCAGAATCAGAAACTAATGCGTACCCTGTCAAGAAGCCCCTACCCTATGAATAGAAACATACCCTCAACAATGAATAAGATAGCATCAGATAATAAATTATTAAAAAAATACATACCCTGGGCTGGTTCATATTTTAGTATCATATTTATGGATATGAATTATGACAGGTTGCCTCTTTATACAGACTGGCTCAAAACTGGAGAAGTCAGCGTAAAGAGCCACCTCAGGGCAGCCTTACCTGGACCAAGCCCCTACCCTTTTTCCTAAACTAACCAAAAGTACCCCTCTATCAACAATTGTTAACAGTTATATTGTGGTCAATAAAACAAAATGGATATGAATTATGGTGTACATAAACAGGTTGAGCGAATGGCTCATGTAGCCACTCAGAAAATACTGTTAATTAATTATAAGTAATGTTTAAATTACTGTTTATTTTTGCTCATATCTGTCAGTCTGAGACATTGCGTTGCTAGGTTGTGTGCTCAAATTTCATTGGACAATGTGAAGTGGAGCGGTATGGTCTTATTCATAATTTGGTTGAAAACTATGTAGCCACTGTCTGTTAATTAATTATAAGTAATGTTTAAATTACTATTATTTATGTCCTGCATATTGATATACCTTTAAACATTTGATGAAACTATAGTTGGTTAAAAGAAGCCCAAGTGCCAACAGCAGGCCTATAATGTAAAGTGTAAGCAGTTCAAGTTCAAGAGCACGCAGAGGACTTTATTTTTATAATTATGCATGGTATATAAAATTTTACTATAATTGTTAAATTGGAATTATTAAAGGTGCCTCTTTTTTACATTTGAGCCCCTTTCCCCGAGGAGCATGTCACTGACCTGTACTGTGTAAAGACACCCTACAAATATGTCAAATAACTCTCATTTAGGCTACATGACAAACTGCACTGTCCTTTTATTGGCCTATAATATTTTGTTCATAAAATACTTTAATTTTACTTCAACTTCAACGAGTAGAAAATTCAGCAAATCAGCAGGGCCCCAGACTCCTGCATACAGCTGTTGGTTAACCTGATGTAAGAGTGCGCCACCTGCCGGAGATTGGAGAAAACGCTCCCAATCAGGTGACAAGGTGCCTCATCACGTGAGCCAATGTTGCCATGTCCGCTTTTCTATAAGCAACATTGTTCTTGCTTTTTATCAATTAGGCTAGCTTATAAATATAGACAGTCGTGGGTGGCAATTTGTAGCCATTGTTTTTATTATTCTTTCTAGAATAAAGTCACTTATTAGGGATTACTTTGCCCATGTAGTACAAGAAAGCATAACATTTGTCAATTATCCCCCCTGCGGTTCGAGTTAAGTTATGTTTCTATGTATCTTTACCCATAGGTGTGTGTGATTAAGATGGTTGTAGCTAGCTAGTAACGTTAAGCCAGTTGTGGGCTGTTTGTGAAACATTTGAATTTGTTTGTAAAATGAAATGCTCTAATTATGGCATCAGACAAACGAAATCAAGCAAATATCGGCAGCACAAAACAGAGATCGCCTATTGTTCGTGAGGGTAATTGGTTATTTTAGGCTTAGTTTAGTTAGGCAAATTGTATTAGGGAGTTTTTAGCGAGATCTGGCAACACTGTTTTGCGTGTATTACCAACGGACCTTCTCTGTCAAGGAGGGGGACGTTTCGTATCGTCTTGGTAATGGCGGACACATGTGGCCAAATCCTCCTTGGGTCTGGATTAACAATCCTTTCCCACCCTCTTATGTACATCAAGGTTTTAGTTCAGGTAGGATATACACAATACACGCAAAAATGAGAGCAGTAGCAAGTTGACGCCTGCACACGCGCTGCTGTCGTGTACTTTCGTTAGCATGTTGATAAACGTTAGCCAGGTCGTTTATGAACAGTAACCGGGTTAATACATATTGCAGTGTGTCCTTTTGAGACATGAGCATCGTTGTGTTGAGTACATTTGTTTACAGGGATAAAGGTGTCTATGCTCATCATCATGGGGGTAGTTAGCTGTACTAGCAGGGTTGTTGACCGCTGTCTATCTGGTGTGTGTGAGTTAATGGTCTAAAAGGTCAGCCTGTTAGTTCTGTCAGGTGTCATTTTTATGGCAGTTTTTGTCAATATGAGTCGTAGACATAGTATAAGTTGTACTATGTTAATGCATTATAAGCCCACTGAAAACAGTACAAACAGCATTTATACACCAGTGTCCGCTGTCTTTCGGGCTATTGATTAATGTTACTGCAGGTTATTGTGATGTGTGTGTGTGTATACACGCATAAAACATTGATTTGTGTAGAAGTGAAAGTAAATTGAATCAGCTTTACTTCTGTAAGCTAAATGAGGTTTATACTCAGGATTTAACAGTGTTTACCCCTGATATATTACCACACAGGTTTTCACTGTATAGTAATAATATAAAATGTATTATTTTGATTGTTTCTTTCTTCCAAGTCAGATATTGTATATAACCGATATTAATATAACAGTACTACAAGAGGGAACGGCGTGCCTACATGTTTTTTTTTGTTTTTGTTTAGAGGCACAATAAAATGTATTGTGTATCAATTTGTCACATTCACCTGCTTTTATTGGTGAACTAACATATTTGTATCTTTGCAAATATAGGTTGGACATGAACCTCTTCCTCCTACTCTAGGAAGAAATATGTTTGGTCGACCGGTGTACCAGCTTCCAGGGCTTTTTGCATACGGTAAGATCATCAAGGAACTGATTGCTTCTTTTTTGTATCCGTAACCATTAATTTAAGTCTTCATTTGATATTTAATTTGATTTTTAAGAATTCTGGAAAATGCATGCAGTTCTTAGACTTACATTTGTTTCATTTAGCCAAACACATCGTCAAGATCGATGGGAAATCAGGCCTGTTTAAGGGTCTCGCCCCTAGGCTTTGTGCTGGGACCATTGGCACCATTGTTCACAGTAGAGTCTTGCAGGTACAGTATGCACGCCAGGTTCTTAAGAGATTTATTTGTTTTGATAAGAAATGTGCTTGTTTCTGAGTGAGTTTTTTTTCTGAAAGTCTGGTAGTGTGTAATCCTTAGTTGTTTGGTGTATGATGCCCAGTTTTTCCTCTGTGTCCATTTGCAGTCAGTAAAGTGCATGTTTCCATGTAATGTTTTCCAGCCTTTAGATAGGCCTCTGTAACCGTGATTTGTGCAGGGTGTTGCTGGCTGTATGTTGCAGTGTTCAGACTGTTGCAATGTGACTTTTGTGTTTATCTGGCTGGGCACAGCTAAGCAGAGGTTATTTATACTCTGTTTTAAATGGCTCTAACCTTTTGTTATAACCCACAGAAATGCCAGGAGGAAAAAATTGAGGTAGGAACACGTATGTGTTTTCAGAGGTATTATTTTAGTGCTTGAATCAATTTATTTTTGCTTTTTTTAAACTTTGAGTGGAATTGCTGCAGTAAGTTACACATGTTAGGTGATATAATAGTACGTATCTCATCTCTTCACCTTCTCAGGTGTTGGGAAGCAGTCAGAAAGCAGAGGATGGTTCTCTGCAACATGTAGTAAATGAGGTGAGACACTTAAAGCAGGATTTTTGGACTAGTTTCCATACCTTGTATGTCAGTCAAAGCCTGTTTGTTTACATTACATAGTCATGAGTCTGATGCGACTGAATGACACAAGTAGAAAATATTTGCAAACAGACTTTCATGTTTGCACCAGTTATTGTTTACTGAAATGTGAAATGTTTTGTGTTTTTGATGTTTCTTTCCCCTCTTTTTTATTGTCCTCTCAGACCACTAAAGAGATGATTGCACGCTCATGTGCTACAATTGTCACACACCCTTTTCATGGTAAATACAGTTAATACAATAAAAAAACAGGTTTTGTGATTGAATCTCACTTTTCTCAGTCTGTGAATGTCACCTGTTTTTTTCTCCCATCCCAGTGATCACACTCAGATGCATGGTCCAGTTTATTGGTAGAGAAGCCAAATACAGGTCAGTTGTTTTCTTTTCAGTTGTTTTTCCTTTTCCATTTTGCACATTTAATAATTTTTTGTTCTTTCCAGTGGTGTCTTTGACTCCATAGTTACCATATACAGAGAAGATGGAATCCTGGGTTTTTTTGCGTAAGTGCAAAATTACATATTTTCAAATGAGGTAATCTATAGTTTGCCTCATGATGCATTTTTAAAAGTTGTACTGTTTTTAATGTATGACACCTTGTTAAAAATGCATATCTCTCTCTCTCTCTCTCTCTCTCTATATATATATATATATATATATATATATATATATATATATATATATGTATATATATATATATGTGTGAAATTTAAGTGCTAAATAAATAAATACTTTCATGAATGCTGTCAGGCCATTATACAACTCTTTGTGTCTTAACCTTCAGCATTTATGTTTTGTCAACCCACAGTGGCCTCATTCCTCGTCTACTGGGTGATGTTCTTTCCCTGTGGATCTGCAACATGCTTGCTCACTTCATAAACACATATGCTATAGATGACTCGGTACGTAAACACACACAAACTTGTGTACAAACAACAAAACATCTTGACCCTAAATTTGTAAAAAATTTAATTTTATGTATGCGAGATACTTTTAATCTTTCAGTATTTACCGATTCATCATTGCATACTGTTTTGCTAGAACAACAATTCTACATCTGTGTCAGTTGTAGTTGCATGTTATGTACTGAGTTGATTGTCCTGTTGTACCTGTCTCAGACGAGTCATACAGGAGAGATCAAAAACTGCTCTCAAGCTGTGACTGGGGTAAGTCATTTTTTACAGAAACATTAAATGACGAATAGTGTCTCAAGCACTCACCATTTAAAATAACAAATATGCTTTTATACATTTTTATTAAAATATGGGTGCCAAGTTTCAGATCTAATTATTAAAGTTCTATAATAATAAAAAAACTTTACTGGCTGATGTTTCTAGCTCTTATGCTTTCAAATGATATTACAAATGTATGTATATTCTTAAAAAGCTGAAGAGATTAGGACTTTTCAGATAGTTTCTACATGTCTTAATTGTATTAATAAAAATAGTAATATAATTGTAACAATAAAAAATAACATGTCTAAATTAAAAATATATATATACATAGAAGGAAAAAAAAAACCAGGACAGATCTTGGTTTAGAAAAAAGCCAGAGAGACATGTTTTGATTTATGTGTATTTGTGTGTGTGTCTGACAAGTATAATAAAAAAATTATCAGCCAGTGGCAACTCTATTGTAAATGTCTATAGAGGGTTGTTTAGTTGTTTGACTAAGTTGTGCTATTGTTCTCATTCTAATGTATTTACCTTTTTGTTCTTGTATCTTTTTCGTCTTTGCTCAGTTTTTTGCAAGTATGCTGACGTATCCATTTGTATTGGTGTCCAACCTGATGGCAGTAAATAACTGTGGGTAAGGGATGTTGTGTGACTCTAGTGGAAGCATTTGTAAATGGCATTACATGAGAGCTGGTTTCTTAACTTCATAAGAAGCTTGTAATCTTAAACTTGTTCACCCCCTGACAGTAGTTCATTTATTCACCTTCTTCCCCTTTCCCAAAAATGACATGTCCTGGCATGTAGGCTACCTGTTTGTCCTAAAATATTTAAAACTAATGGAGGTATTGTTGTAAGTAATGTTTCTCCTGATCTGACCCAGGCTGGCTGGAGGTCTGCCACCTTACACTGCCGTTTATCCCAACTGGCTCCACTGCTGGAGTCACCTGAGCCGAGAGGTGAGCAATTTTTCTTGATATAAATTACTAGGAATGGGGATTTAAATTTTGTTAACGTTTCTTGAATGTCTTAGTTCTTCCGCTGATGAGTTTCTAATGTTAATTGGAATTTGAATAGGCTAATCGAATTAAAGGGCTAATAGAATTAAAGCAGCACACTACTGTAATAATGAGTTTACCTACGTGACTGCATAAACCAACCGGAAAGTATTTTTATTCATCTGGATATGTTTTTTTATTTTCTGTTGCTCAGTATCATGATGTTTCTCTTGTCATCCAAACAAGTTAATGTGTTAAACTGGATGATTGACAGAACATCTTGAGCAACAGAAAAAAAAAATTGTCAGTGACTTACTAAGACATTTCATTGGGGTGATTATTAGGGATGACTTCTTTAGAAATGGGTAACATTTGAAGAAACTGTCAGAAAATATAATTTGATTCCCTCTAGAAAATATCATTCTGATTCCCTTTTTGTGTTTCTCAGGGCAACATGAGCAGAGGCAACAGTCTGTTCTTCAGAAAGTTGCCTGCAGGGAAGACGTACGCCATTGAGCAGAAGAGATTTTTTTGAATGGGAAGCTATCAGCATAGTCTAAAATTATAATAATGTAAATGAGCTGGCCCACAAAGTTGGACTCCTAATTCTTCGTATGCACTTGTTTAAGATGACAAACTTTTTTTGATAATCAGTCCACATCAGCCTCCTGGATTATTACTGTTAATTTTATCAGTACATTGTTTTCACTACATTATTGTTTGATTTGAAATTATAAAACATAAAGAGCTTTATTTTAATACCCAGGGATTTGTATACATAACCAAGTTAAACAAACCGCAGTATAATTTCAGTGGAACACTCGAGGGCGCTCTAGACCATCTGTGCCTGAGTCCAGTACAGGCCCCTTACATCTGTTTTTTGTGCTTGACCATAATGCTTGTCAGTAAAACTGTAATAATACACCTGCTGTAGTCTCTACTGGTTTATGCACTGACTGACAAACATGAATTTCTCTACCCTGTTAATAGTAGACTGCGTTGTGTGTGTTCATGTGAGAGGAAGGTTATGCAGCACAATACCACTGCATTGTCTGTCTATCTGATGTCTCCCAGATGTGTTTTGCATAACTTTAAGCTTTACCTTCACCCTGGTGATTTTGACAGATAAGAGCCTCCGTGGCTTCATATCAGTGAGGGAGTTAGAATAGTTGGTGTTGTGGAGGGCAATTTCCAGCTGCATCTCCATCAGAACTCCGGTCCAGTCACAATCAGTTGAGATTTTTATTTCTAATGACATTCTAATTGACCCAAATAAATGTGAGAATGCTTTTTTGGTCTTTGTGTCTTAGTCGTCCATCATCTGCACAACAGACGGGTGCTGTACATAAAGAATAATTTCAGGAACTAGCTGTAACATTGTTCTTCACTTTCGAATTTGTCATTGTCTGGAGAACAAAGTAAATGAAATACAGTTTAACAAGAACTGTGAATAGTGTTTATATTATTTACATATGGTGCAAGCATGAAAGTATGAACATTTATTTATTAAATAGGGTTGTATGAACCACTAAGGATTTTTAAACCAGGGGTCTGCCAGTTTTGTTTGATATAAAATGTTTTAGAAAAAATAAAAATATGCATTGAAATTAGTAGTATCAACCAAAGCTAAGCTAAAGTAGCTAAGCTTAATGTTTAAATGTCCTGTCTACAATATAATAATTATAAAGTAATGTATATGTATGACTTTGTACATCAATCATACTCAATCCCTTTGATATTGCCACATTAAGCTCTAGCATATATTAAAATGCTACAATATACTTTTTTGTTAAGTTTAAAGACGCACTCAGTATTTTTTAAAAAATTTTTACATCTCAGTAGATGTAATTTTAAACATTTTATACAGTACTAAATACTATGGAGAGTACGGAAAGGTGATTTTCATCCTCTCCTGCAGCATTTCTAGCATTTCATTTAATAATGACCATAATGCAATGTTGGTCAGGTCATACAGCTTAATCAATATATATCCCGAAATTCAAAGTCAGCTTAAAGAAGAGGACATATACCCCCGGTTTCACAGACAAGGCTTAAGCCTAGTCCCAGTTTAAAATGTAAGTCTGTGCTGTTTCAACTGAAAGAAACTTGCACTGACTGATTTTAAAATATATCAGTGCCTTTGTTTCGTCTCAAGATGCACACCAGTTATGTTTTTTCTAAGGCACATTTATAAAAATTACTTAAATGTCCTAATTGAACTATGGCCTAATCCTGGTTTAGTCTAAGCCCTGTCTGTGAAACCAGGCCATAATGATGTTTCAGTTTTTACAACAGAATGAGCTATCTTTAGCCCTTGAATGGGCAGAGGAAGGTCAGTCATTGAATATAAATATGCTCAGATCAAAAAGTGGGCAGTCTACATCACAACCAAATATAGTTTATGACATCCTTCTACATTTGCTTAAATTACAGAATATGGAAAAAATGCTAAGATTCGAGTGAGTACCTGCACATGTGGGAGTCCAAAGCTGATGATCCAGCAAAACAAGCAACTGAACATCCTGAAGTTGATACTCATGTAGGCTAGGCCTACTAAGCAAGACAGGGGTTAAAGGGAAAACAACACAATAATAACTGGTTTAAACTGTTCTTTATCCAGAATAGGAAAACATGAAACAGGACTATGCACAGTTGTGTTCAAAATAATAGCAGTGTGTTTAAAAAAGCGAGTAAAGCTCAAAATCCTTATAATAACTTTTACTTCGATACACACAAATGCATTGGGAACATTGCACATTCTATTCTAAATCAAAACATGAAGAAAAATTTTGCAAATCTGTTATTACTTTACAGAAAGTGAAGAAAAAGGAATATTAGTCTGTTCAAAAAAATAGCAGTGTCTGCATTTTTCTTTACAAAGTCAAACATTTACTGAATAAACAGAAAAATGCTTGAAGATTTAGCTTTCTTGTGAATGACTGAACTAACATTTAGTTGTATAGCCACGGTTTCTGAGAACTGATTCACATCTGTGTTGCATGGAGTCTGGCAGGTATTCCAGCCCGGGACGATGCACTACACACCACAATTCATCTGCATTTCTTGGTTTTGCCTCAGAAACAGCATTTTTGATGTCACCCCACAAGTTTTCTATTGGATTAAGGTCTGGAGATTGGGCTGACCACTCCATAACATTAATCTTGTTAGTCTGGAACCAAGATGCTGCTCGCTTACTGGTGTGTTTGGGGTCGTTGACTTGTTGAAACCCATTTCCAGGGCATTTCCTCTTTGGCATAAGGCAACATAACCTCTTTAAGTATTTTAATGTACTCAAACTGATCCATGATCCCTGGAATGTGATAAATAGGCCCAACACGTAGTATGAGAAACATCTCCATATCATGATGCTTGTGCCACCATGCTTCACTGTCTTCACAGTCTATACTGCGGCTTGAATTCAGTGTTTGGGGGTCGTCTGACAAACTGTCTGCGGCCCCTAGACCCAAAAAGAACAATCTTGCTTCATCAGTCCACAAAATATTGCGCCATTTCTGTTTAGGCCAGTCAATGTGTTCTTTGGCAAATTGTAACCTCTTGTAGTGTCCAGGGATAAACAAAAATACAATGCTTTTTTACACAATGCTGTTTTTTTTTTTGTTTTGTTTTTTTTTTTAAAACCACAGATTTAGATTAAAGAATATTAATATAACATAAACACACACTGTTAAGTAATTGGAGGATTTGATTGTTGTTTTTTACCTTAAAGGGGTGGTTGATTGCGATTTCACTTTTTTAACATTAGTTAGTGTGTAATGTTGCTGTTTGAGCATAAACAATATCTGCAGAGTTGCGGCGCTGAAAGTTCAATGCAAACGGAGATATCCTCTTTTAAAATTCTGGCAGTTTAATGCCTACAAAAACGACTGGTAAGGGACTACAACGAGTTACTTCCCGGGTCTGATACGTCACAGACCCAGATAAACCCCGCCCCCGGGAACACGCAGCAAAGGGGGCGAGGCCATGCTGCGCTGCTTTAGAGAAGAGGAAGAGAAAACTAGGGATGCACATAACAATCTATTCATATGAATCGCGATTCTGTCTTCTAACGATTCTAATGGATTCTCAAGTTTCAAAATCATTAAAGCAGCGGTTCTTAATACTGTTACTCGTGTCGCCCTGCTCTGCATCTCTCTCTCTCTCTCTCTCTCTCTCTCATTCAGGTCATCAGATCAGCTCCAACAAACTGTTCCAATTATACACTTATTTTCACACAGCAATGAGAAGCATTATAAATGGACACGCGTGCGGTTGCTGTGCTGTATTAAAGCTTTAATCAGGATAAAACCGTATATTAAAAGCTAACAGAAGCAGTAGCACTTACAAATAGCAGCGTATTTAAAAGTATAAGACAACAACAACCAAACATACCATTAAGAGCCGTGCTTGCACAGGTTCTGCACGATCCTCTTCACTAATATCCTCTGGGTCTCAAATTGATAAGCATTATAGACAACGCCACTGTTTACAATTCAACCGGAGCACATGCCACTGAGGAGAGGGGCGGGACGTTCAGATGTGCTCTAGAGGCGGTTTAGCCAATCACAACACACTGAGCCAGCTAACCAATCTCAGCCCATCGCGTATTTCTGAAGGAGGAGCTTCATAAAACCAGGAAATAAATCGAGGTGTTTGTCAGAGAAGGGGTAGAGAGGTGTGGAATAAAGGTAAATAATGTGAAAAATAATGCGTTTTTAAAAAAAACAAGCATGAACTCATGCTAGACTGCACCCCATAAACACAATCAAGCCTAGAAAAAAACCAGTCAACCACCCCTTTAAATTGGAACTCTACGCTCCTGTCCAATTGGTGGCGGTAATGCGCAGGTTTGCCAACCGCCAAAAGTCTACAAGAACAAGAGAAAGAGCAGACACAACATTTCAAGATGTCGTCGCTGAATGACAAATCAGTTTGGGATGAAGTGGAGGTCTGTTATATGTTTTTGCCGTAGTTCTATACTATTTTCCAAAACTAGTAAATATTGTACACATGTGCAGAAATATGTATCAGGAGTGGCGTGTTTAAATGATGTTTGAGCGCTGGGTTTGGGTCTGATGGAAGAGCATAGCATGACACAGTGAATTTCACTGAGATTCATTCTTTCTTTATTAGTGTGAGCATTCACCCATACGATCATTCATCGTGGTAGATAATGACAGAACAACTACAAATTTTAATTCGGTCTAAAATTACAAAAATATCGCAATACATCTTAAGTAAAAGTGTGATTGTGGCTTGCTAGGATAACGTTAGCAGGGTGAGCTAATGGTGATCATGGGGTTTCCTGTTGTTCACATTAAGTTTAATCAGATGTTCTTGTTGTTTGAGTATAGGAAGTATACAGGAAACTTGATGTTTATGAGGTTAGAGGCTGGAAGACTTGAAAACAGACAACTTGTATTCAAACATGACTCCTCCGTCATATTTTATAGGATGGCATCGGCGAAGAAGTCCTCAAGATGTCCACTGAAGAGATTGTTCAGAGGACTCGTCTTTTGGACAGTGAGATTAAGGTAGCCTTCTGTAATTCACATTTAGTGTGCAGATGATTGTTTTCAGTGTCTTTGTGCAGTTCTGTGCCTCATTATGGTGTTTATGATTGCAGATCATGAAGAGTGAGGTTCTGCGTGTCACTCACGAGCTGCAAGCCATGAAAGACAAGATCAAGGAAAACACAGAGAAAATCAAAGTGAACAAGACTCTGCCCTACCTCGTCTCCAACGTCATAGAGGTAAAATGTCTCCTTTCCTCTAGACATCTTATTTAAAGTGTCGGAATGGGACATAAGGAGCTTATTTTGACTGCATCTAGTTTGTGTATGGGATTTAAAGTTGTGTTGTGTGTTTGCATGGAAGCTGCTAGATGTAGATCCTAATGATCAAGAGGAGGATGGAGCCAATATTGATCTGGACTCGCAGAGGAAGGGCAAGTGTGCCGTCATCAAAACCTCCACACGGCAGGTGAGTCAATTATGCAGCATTGTTATTGTGTGGCCATGAATTTCCATTATGCTTTTCTTGCTGATACTGATTCATGTAACTTTATCTTAATGGTTTTATAGTGTATGACATAGTGCTATAATTGCAGACCTATTTCCTGCCTGTGATTGGTTTGGTGGATGCTGAGAAACTGAAACCTGGTGATCTTGTGGTAAGTGAGAATTAATTTCCCTTGATGAATTAGTTCAGGATATTTACAACCTTAAATAATGTTGTTTGAAATGTCTCTCTTGCTTTGAAATGTGTTGAATTTGCATCTGCTACTGTTCACAGGGTGTGAATAAAGACTCTTACCTGATTTTGGAGACTCTACCCACTGAGTATGACTCTAGAGTTAAGGCCATGGAAGTGGATGAGAGGCCTACAGAGCAGTACAGTGACATTGGTGGCCTTGACAAACAGATTCAAGAGGTATTGAAGTTGCTCACAATGACAGTATTGTTGACAGAATGTTAGTTGACTTATTTCTGAGCTCACTGCTTTGCTCTTTGCAGCTGGTGGAGGCAATTGTTCTGCCCATGAACCACAAAGAGAAGTTTGAGAATCTGGGGATCCAACCACCAAAGGGAGTTCTGATGTACGGACCACCAGGCACAGGAAAGACCCTGCTGGCCAGAGCCTGCGCAGCCCAAACCAAGGTGCAGTGTCTCTGGGCGAGAGAGAAACATCAGTGTTAGGGCTGCATGATTTTGGGGGGGGGGGGGGAATCATATTCGGTGTTTTATTATTTTTCTGATATCAATTGTGATTGCTTACTGTTTTGATATTTCACTGAAAAATTATAGTATTTAAGAAAAAAAAAACTATTTTATAGTACAATTATCAGTATTACTAATTTCTTCATTTTCAAATGTTAAACCATCAAACTTTTATTTTGATCCAAAACTGCAGGGACCCTTAAAGTGTCTCATTTATTTTCAAGCACTTCTCATTGCAAGTTTTGTTTGGTGGATGTTGCATTCCCAAATGCAGGTTAAAGGCGACCCAAACTCAGAGCAGATGCTCCTCATAAAATCCATCTCTGCATTTACTGCAGACCGAGCCGCTCTGAGATACAGAAAACACCATCATGAGCTGCTTGCGTGCAACACAGTGCTTCGCTCTGAAACACGCAACGCATATATTGATTAATTTAATTGCATCCTTTGCGGTTTGCCGTTATTAACCCTTTGACACGTACAATCATTGTATTTAGAGAATGTTCATTGCATGACTTGAACAGCTAAATTTAAATCTGCTTTTGCACTGGTACAAATACAATGTTTTAGGAAGTGGCAATAATAATTGAAAGACAGTTGTTCTTAATATTGTCATCAACTAAACCAATACCAGTTTTTATACCTAAAAGTAGTTCACATAGGCAATTTTAACAAGGACCGATATGGCAAATTATATTGTTAAATTGAACTAATGATCTGCATCACATACATTTTTGTTACATAATATTATTAAAGAAAATAAATTAATAAATTAAGTCTATTTCCAAAAACTTGTGCTGTTTAAAAAAAAAAAAAAAAAAAAAAGGAAAGAAAGAAAGAAAGTCCAAAAAGAAGAGTAATTAAATTTGTCTTTGATTTATAGTTAGTCCTTTTGGGGATACAAATAATGCAAATATGGCCTGAGTAGATATTGAGTTTAACACCCCTGCACTACAGTTTTTGTGTTGATGCATTAAACTTTAAAAATCTTTTACTGTCCTTTCTCAGGCAACATTTTTGAAGTTGGCTGGCCCTCAGCTGGTGCAGATGTTTATTGGTGATGGTGCCAAACTGGTACGTGATGCATTTGCTCTTGCCAAGGAGAAAGCTCCCTCCATCATCTTCATTGATGAGCTGGACGCTATTGGCACCAAGCGCTTTGATAGTGAGAAGGCTGGAGACAGAGAGGTGCAGAGGACCATGCTGGAGCTACTCAATCAGTTAGACGGCTTCCAGCCCAACATGCAAGTGAAGGTACACACTTGAGCCCATATGCTTGTCATAATTGTGGACCTGTCAGCCCTGTCAAGTGTTTATTTTTTATTTTTTTTTTTTAAGGTGATTGCTGCCACTAACAGGGTGGACATCCTTGACCCGGCTCTGCTGCGTTCAGGTCGTCTGGATCGTAAGATTGAGTTCCCCATGCCCAATGAGGAAGCTCGTGCTCGCATTATGCAGATCCACTCACGCAAGATGAATGTCTGGTATGTAACATTTGTTCTTTTGTGTCTCAGCTGGTCCTGGGTGTTGTTCTGAGTTAATATATGTTTTACTGTTAGGTTGGGCATTTGCTTTTAAATGGTCATTTTGTATTTTTGCACATCAACTGATGAGACATTTGCAGTGGTAGAGCACAGTTTTTGTGGGCAAGACTTGAAGTTAAAGCAACAAAACAACAGCTTTCATAGCTTATTTAATGTTTTATTGGATTGCATGAGAGTCATTTGTCTATTGTGTCTGTAAAACTGAAGTTCAACTGCTATACAAATTTGAATAATTCTCTATCACAAAAATTAGCATTATGTTCTCTCCCACCATTTCGTTAATGATGGTATCTTTGACTTTGTGTGCTATAGCCCTGATGTGAACTATGAAGAATTGGCACGCTGTACTGATGACTTCAATGGAGCTCAATGCAAAGCAGTTTGTGTTGAAGCTGTAAGTATGATCTTTGCAACCTTAAATTTATTTACCTTTACTACTAGTATCTCTTTTTTTGAGGTGGTATTAACATTGTGGTTAAGGTCCAGGACTTGAATGTCATTTGTGTGACAAGATTGATCACAAAAAGAGACACGTGTACTAAAATAGTACTTCAGTCATTCACATGCTTTAATGCAAGATACAACCTGTCTGACAATAGCTGACAAAAAGAGATTTTTTATTTGCAAAACAGAATCTGAATCGAAATTACACAATTTAATGCTCAATAAACACTTTTTTCTTTTCTGGGAATAGTCATTGCTCCTGATTGTTATTGCATGTTTTCCTAAATATGTATTGTTCGCTTTTGTGTGTTAGGGCATGATTGCTCTGCGCCGTGGGGCCACTGAACTTAACCATGAGGACTATATGGAGGGCATTCTGGAGGTGCAGGCGAAGAAGAAAGCCAATCTGCAGTACTATGCTTAGCCCAGTAGAGGACTGTGTGTGTGTGTGTGTATGGGAGCATGAAAGTGGTCCAACTTCAGGATCAGGTACACCTGTAAACCTGTGCTACTGGGATCCATTACTGTTCTGAGTAATTACCTGCTTCTGTTGGAGACAGATCAACCGAAATCAGATTGGACTGCCTCACAGTGATGACTTATGAAATATTTTTCAGTTAACCTTTGTTTCTTTCAGTTCATTAAAACACAAACCTTTTTTCCATTATTTGTTTAACTTTTTTTCTATGAAGGTGTCAAGTGTTGTTTCTGCATATGTTCCTGTTTTATTAATAGTGATGGGAGAACCAGTAGTGAATAATCCTAGTTTTGTAATCAACCTGTTCCATTTGAGTAATTTTGCACAAGTGTCAAATGTAATTGCAAAAGTGACTTTACAAACGCTCCCCATCTGCCATTGCTCATACAGTTATTCCTGCCCCAAATTCATACCATTGGTTTTGCTAATGCTGCTGTGTCAGAATAGTAGAGATCCTCAGACAAACATTTTGATAGTGCTGACATTTAAACCTTTTGTAGGAATCCATCTACATTGTTGGGTTTTAAGAAAGTTTGAAACCTTTATTTTTCAAATTTTATTTTAGAAATGTACATTTATAAATACAAAAATACATGACTGCTGGTCCTGAAATCACTGATAGGGCTAAACAGGCTCTCAAAGTTTTGTTACATGATAAAAAAATTTTTTTTGCACATAAGGTCTAATATCATACATCAGCTTACAAACATGCAAACTTTAATTCAATAGTTCATAATTCAACAACGTGCCCACACTGCACAAATAGTCTGAATTGCATCAAAATGTTGGGAGATGCAGCTCTATTTCATCTAGAATTTGTAAGCTCCTCTTCACTCTTCAGGCATAATGTCATGGGAAAACCTTCACTGGATCCTGTCTGTTTATCAGTTCCCACAGTATGTTGGCATCTTTTTTTCTTGAGGGGGTGAAGTTCATGCTAAATCTCACAGATGAATGGAAAGAATACTCTGATTCTCACAGTCCTCTTAGAATTTTTCACAGAAACAGTTCAGCTGTCACAGAGTCTGCCAAATGAATCTCTCTTCATTGCGCTTCTTTACTAACTGTCACTTCATGTGTCCCAGATGGTATTGGTGAACTTTTGTGGTGTTCATTCTCCTCTCCTCCCTTCTGACCTCTACATTTGACCCATACGCACACAAGCAGACCACTGCAGTGCTTCCGGAAAGCCGGATCACAGCAAGCGTACAGCAGAGGGTTTAAACAGCTGTTCATGTAGCCCAGACAGATGGAGTATGGATGGGCCGCCACCAACCACTGGTCGAAACTGCAGGAAAAGGGAAGAATGCCCAGTTCCACCATAGCGGAGAGTGTCTTATTGGTGTGGAAGGGAAGCCAGCAGAGGAAGAAGGCTAGCACAAGGGTGATGATGATACGGAGGAGCCTGCGATGGCTCGTATGATCAGGACGCGGGCCTAGGCTGAAGTGTCGGGAAAGAAGCCGTACTAGCCAGCCATAGCAGAGCAGCAGCACTACAAGAGGTAACAGGAAGCCAAGCAGAGTTGATTTTAACCCCAAAGCTGCTGACCACATCAGCTCCGCCTGCTCCGAAGCTGCTGGGTCCAGATCACTTGAGATCAAACTGGAGTAGTCCATGTCACACAAGCAGAAGGACACATGTCCGTCCTGCCCATCACCATCATCTCCAGCTTCCAAATCCACCTCCCTTACAGTCCGCAGTAGCAGAGCAGGAAGTGCCAGGATTCCAGCCGCCAGCCACACGCTACCCACAATCCACTTGGCGCGAGTGGTTGACCGTCCCTGCTTTGAGCCGTTGCCACGCTTTCGTGTGATGACGGAGTAACGCTCCACGCTGAGCCCAGTCAGAGAAAACACGCTCGCATACATGTTCAGTGCCACAATGTAACTGCTCACCTGACACAGAACATGGCCAAAGGGCCAGTGGTAGCCCAGCGCTGTGTATGCCGCCCACAACGGCAGGGTCATGACGAAGGCCAGGTCAGCCAATGCTAGACTGGCTATTAAAGACTCTGTTACTGTACGAGAAGATGTAGGGGAGGGACAAGGGGGTGGATCGGTGGTCTGGGAAGATTTGGAACCACTTCCAACCCTCCTGCGGCCTCTCGCTCGGCGGTCCAGGTACACCCATAGCACCAAGCCGTTACCCAGGGAGCCCACGACAAACACCAGTAGGTACACGCTTGGAATCAGCACCCAGGTTGCAGACCATTCTCTGTAGTCACATGAGGGAAAGGGAAAGGGCGAGGGTGAAGGGAAGGGCAGAGACCCGGACATCTGAGAGCCACACACTTGCACCTAGTGCAGAGAGCTTGAGAGGGGAAGAATGGTGATTGAGCACTTGTCTTTCCTCTAGATTCTATATTTGGGAATTTCCCACGATAGTTGGAAGAGTCAGTGACACTTCCTTCCTCCTCTGTCCTCTTCAATTTCTGTGGGATATCACAGACAAAAGAAAAAAAAGGTTATTGGAAGCTGTGCATTAAAAACAGATGAGAAAGAACTTCTCATATCATTTCTGGTTGTATCATATACATTCTCAACCCCTAAATAACCAGCTTATATACTGCCTGGCCAAAAACACGTGCTAATATTTAGCTGGATCGCCTTCAGCTTTGATTACGCTCTGCATTCGTTGTGGCATTGTTTCAACAATTATTTCCATCAAGGGTTACATACATTTTGGGCTGAGATCTTGTATCGACAGTGGGAGAATCAAACCACTCTGTAAAGTCTATTTCAGCATATCCCAGAGACTTCCAGTAGGGTTAAATTCTCTTCTCAAGTCTCTTCACAATTTGAGCCTGATGAATCTTGGGATTGTCATCTTGAAATATGGCTATGGGATTTATCTGATGTGGTTTAACAAATAAGCTACACAGTGCATCAGGTAGGGTTAAAATAACTTTTGCCAATAACGTGCCAGAATTAGAAGTATTTGCTTATTTATATACAAACAGTGATTTTTTTTTTTTTTTGCCAGGCAGAGTATGTTATACTTGGACATAACTAATCCATATCAGTAAATACATGCACTTCCAGTAATAATTCTGCAATAAAATAATTACATAAATAATTAAATAATCTCTTTTTTGTGTATTAATCTAGTGATGTACATACTACATATATAAGAAAAACTTCTAAAATCTATCCCACAAAAGCAATGCTTCTCTATCACACCTCAGGTGGACATCCACCATGAACCAAATAATCTCATACCTGTTTTTCCTTAAGAGTTTCCCTCTGCTTCTGTTAATGATTGTGCCCAGTGTTCTCTTCTCTGTGGTTGCTCTCTCTGTTTTTAGATTATCTTTTTTAAAAAAGGACACAAATTACTATGTATCCATGGTTTTCTCTTGATGTCCCTCTCAGCTCACCTCTCCCAGAATCGAATACTTCTTTCTGTGTCTCACATACTGGGAAGTGTCTGCTCTTTAAAGACGATCTCCTCTTTGTGTCAATTCCCTTTTCTGTTCTGTCCTCCTTTCTCATAGGACCACCCCGTAGCAGTTTTGCGAGATCTCCAAACAGCCCCTCTGCTCTTAAACAGACTGAGTAAACTCAGAACACCTCAGGCTTGAAAGAAGCTTTATACACATGACAATGTCTTTCACTGTAGCAAACAGCATACCTCTGGCCAACACTTCCACTATATACACAAGGTTGGATTAGCAAATATAGTATGCATTCTTACAAATAATGGGTTACTTAAAACATTGGGAGATCAGGAAATCAGAGACATTATTTGTGGCCCATTGTTGTACAGACTGTTCATTGAATCACACTAGAGGGTGATTTTGTATGTGGAAAAGTAAAAGTTAGACCTGTACATTTGCATACATTTCTATATCAGCACATGCCTGAAGAGTTTGAAACACGTTTACCTTAAAAAATCGGAAGCTCTAAAGTAACAATTTCTCATCAGTTTCATGCTGCTAAGTTCAATACAATCACAGAGGAACTTACTATAGGAGCTAACTAGACGTTTATAATTTTCTAAGTCTTATTTCTGACTGCTTCTTCCATAATAGGTCTGGACAAGAGACTTTGGTATGATGGGTTGCAGAAAATAAACAATAAACTTTCCATATCAAACATGGCAAAATTAATGTGAAATGTGATGTTCATACGTTTGGAAACATTTCTTAGATTGTAATAGATTATCTTATAAATAGTCAGTCTCACATTATAATGTACAATTATGTGAACTGTTCACCTGCCTCTGTTTAACTAATAAATTCATTGTGTTGGTTCTATTTGAGCTCTGCTGCATGTCTGAGGTCCTGTTTGAACTATTTGAGCAGTCTGAGTCTTGTGTTGTTTAAACACTTCTGAAACTCGGGGATTCCCTGTTGTGGGCTTTGTGTGTTTTTGCATGTTGACACTCTCAATAAGAATGAAAAAGGGAAAGTCATTTGTCTTGAAGAAAATATTGACAGACTGCAGGACAGCTATTTATGATGCAACACAATGACACACAGCAAATATTTAAAAATGCAACTGAGTACCTTGTTTCTCAAACTAATAGTAATGAATATGTGCAGAGTACAATAGTCAGGAGATGAGATGTTGCTCACATAGACTTTTATTAGCAGTGGTAGAAGCAGATGAAATGTCCTGTTTGCTTCTCTATTTGAACTAGTCTAGACCAGTTATTCAATAAAACAAAAAACACTTACCCAGTGGGAGGCGCACCCTAAAGATTTTGTCCTGTGATGGTCCTGGTTACTGGATAGCATATATATATGTAGAATATACACTTCACACTAGCCACTCAGTGCCAGAGAGATGTTCACAGATTTTTCTCTCTTGTTCTCAATTGATCTCAGCTGTACAAATAGTGAGGGACTATAAAAAGGTCGTAAGGTCATATGTATGACATGAGTTAAACACACTCTGTTTGCAAAGCACTGGGTCAAACTATAAATTGTACATAAGCAGAACTATATGCCATCTCTTGCATCAGTGTCCAGTAACTCCAACCAGAAAATAACCGATAGACCATATTTATGCATTTTAGAACCATGCATAACTGGAAATGTATAGCCATTAAGTGGTGCAAGATACGTTCTTATTTTAAAATTTGCATACAATGTAAATAATTGTGTATACCCAATTCTTGTACTTACTGTAACCTACTTTATATTTGCATGCCTTTAATTCTATATGTATGAGAAAATATTAAGCATTCCCCAAAATGAATTTGATATTTGCAATGCCCTCAGCATGAATTCAGATCTTTTATGTTGAATTATTTTTTCACCATCAAAATGCAACAACCCATGATGAAATGAAACATGCCCATAAAAAGTCTTATTAGAAAATAGAAATATTTGAAATTGCGGTATATTCTGTGAGATGAATCTAGAGTTTGATGGAATCTCTTAAGAAATTTGCCTAAATCTGAATGTAAGAAAAGTTGCAGATACATAATGACACGTGCAATACCCAACACACTATTCATATTTAACATACAGAATCCCTTTCTTATTCACATTCATTTGCATAATTGCATCTGTAGTTGAATATACATATTTATTCACTTATTTTATTTTTTATTATCTTTTATTATCAATCTGGGCAGACATTCCACAAATAAGGAATAGTTTATGTCACTTTTAAAGCAGTAAAGGGAATGGCCAAAAAACATTTATTTACGTTATTTTGACAGAGAACTAATAATTATGTTAATTAACGTCCAGAAAAAAATTATAATCCTGAAAGAAGCACATAAATAATGGTTATAAATAATGGGGTGCTGCAGTGATACTTGTTAGTCATGGCTGTTAAAGACCCTATACCTGAAACTGTTTCCTATGGGTTTTTCTAATGGTTAGTTAATGTGGTTAACATTAGCTGAAGAGACATCACATTTTGTTTTACAACATAAATTACACACAGTCATACCTCAAATTTTAAACCAGCTCCAGCATAGTAAGTTGCTAATAAACAGCTATTGGCCTTTATGAGGAATCGTTGTAAATATTTAACAGAATTCTCAAACTCTTAATTTGCATAAAACTGCATGTTCCTTTTATTGGTCACATAAAGGTTCAGTAGTTTCGCTGGCTATAGTGGTAACAAGAAGCTAATCAGCACACTGAAAAGACTACATGTCTACATATTGCACGCAATGTTTTTCAAGAGATTTTAAGTTTTAAAAGAGACATTCGTAAACAAGGCAGAGGAAAAGCAGGCGTAAAGGGTTTTTATGAAAATGACGATGATATGATACATTAACCCTTAAAATGTCATCCCTCAGTCATAACCCACTCAGTCGTAACACTTTTCTGGGTAACAAGATTAGCCGCGAAAGAGTAGCCTATACATACATAAAGCAGCACTGATTACAATAAATTATAATCAGATGGTTTCCCTTTAACTATTAAGTGCAAAACTAAAAAAAATACAAGCTTTAGCAGTGAGCACACACAGTTTTAACATACAGCTGAGATTTAAGCTGTGAATGCTTCTTTGACCACTTAACTCAAGATATAGAAGATCTCTGCATTCTCACTGCATGATACCACTACCAGCTTTAGCTTTACGAGGAACAATGCAGAAGCGTTTTAGAGAACACCCCACCAGAAGAGTGCTAGTGAGAGCAGTATTCCCACCACAGAGCGGCTGGACACGGACACAGGTGCTGTGTTACACAGGTCAGTGGTGCAGCAGGAGAACTTGAAGCTGGAGATTTTGGGAAATTTCTCGCCGATTACGTTGTGGTTACAATCAGAGTACTTTATACACTGCCTGTATGTGTCACCACCTAGAAGAAAAGGGGTGAGCAGATATGTCATGCAAAGTCAAAGGGTCATGGAAATGGTTTGTTAGAATACAGAAAGACACTATTGTCTAAGAATGAGTGAGCTGGCACCTCTCTCGTAGACGGTCACGCAGGCATCATCATAGTAGCAGTTTCGACTTTTAGAGCACGTGCCCGTGTAGTCCTTACAACTGTAACATTGAATGGCAGAGCCTTGAAAGACAAAGATACAGATACATTTGTTTTTTTCTTGCAGAAATAGTAATGCAAAATATGACAAAACCACATCTTGTGCATGGTGTAAACAGGCTTAATGACAATACATACCAAGCTCCACCAGAGCCAGAACGAACACCACACACACTCCAACAGAAGCGTTCATAATGCCTTTGGTTTACCAGTCTAATCCTGATAAAAAGAGAGAGAGAGAGAATCTGAGTTCGTCTGAATGTGACTGCATGATATATGTTCATTTCAAATTTAGATTTAAAAATCAAATTCATTCATAAATGTGCAGACTGATCTCAAACCCTTTTTTGGGAGATTCAACCATCACCAAAACTGTTTGGTTACCATTATTCTTCAAAAATTGTATGTGTATATATATATTTATATATTTATTTATTTGTTTGTTCATTTGATTGTTCTGCAGAAGTAACAGGTTTGGAACCACATGATGAGCATATGATGACAATTTAGATTTTTTTTTTTTTTTAAAGATTAACTAACATAATTATTATAGAAAGAATTGTCGGTCATCTAAGGAGTACATAGTTTTGTTGAGATACATCCCGTTTTGACAGATTATCTGGCCTGTATTACAGCTACTACTATTATTACTGCAACTACGACCACAACTATTATTGTTATTCGCTTGTTATTTTGCATTGTAATCATTAAGCTTTAGACATTATTGAATCTATTCTGTTGTATTATTTGCCTTTTGAACTTGATTCTGAACGTGCCTTTTATCAACATCCTGGATCTTGAACAATATATATTATACATAACATATGTTTAATTTATGGCATAACACTTGCCACAATGTGACATTTATAAAAAAAAAAAATTAAATAACAATAAAAAACGAATAAATATGCTTGTTCTGAGAACACAATTCAACCTTTAAGTTAAAATTGAACTTTACAATATACTTGATATACTGCTCTTAATGTGCACCAGTGTTTTATTGCTTACCCAACAATTTCATTTAAATGATAATTTTGGTAGCATTCACAAAATAAATAAATAATAATAATAAAAAAGATAATAATAATATAATATAATATATATATATATGTTTGGAGAGATAACAACTACAAAAAGTTAAGAATTGATTTGACTCTCTGACCCGTGACAGCTCGTCTCCCTTTCATGAAATTATGGATTGATTGATTTTCTTTTCAGAATCTATAGTATTTGTTAAACTGAAACCAATGACTACCTTAAATCAAATGTCATAATCATAATTTTCTACCATAACCTCAGAAAAAAGTGTCCCTGGAAAAGTCAATATATTTAATGCTTTATAGTTTTTAAAAGTTGTAAAAATGCAATCTAAATCAGCCTGGTTCACAAGCAAGAATATACTAAGCATGCCATAATCTCTCAGTTACTCTTCTGTAGTCTTACCCCAGTGTGAAGAAGGTATCCAACCACAGACACATCCAAACCAGTCTGAAAACTGGAGAGCTTGAGACACTTACGCTTTCCTAAACACGCCCACAATCCTCTTCAATGAATCTTTTGTGCTTTTTAATTGTATACCATTCTACTGTCCTAAAATATTTAAATGAAATATATTATATGGTGTGTTGATTTTACTTTGAGATAAATGAAAAAATAATATTGCTATAACAATTCATCATTAAAAGAATTAATCACAAGTAATGTACTGTACATTAGCGTCAGGGACGGTCACCCTAAAACAGAGCTATTCTGTAGTACAATACTGATAGTGTAGCATTGTGATTTCTGTAACTGTTGAATTCCATTGCTATTCTGATCTTATGAATGAACCTGCAACCTTCTCTACAATATTTATTCAATATCCTGTGGTTAAAAGCTGAATATTAAAGTTTTCTATTCCTCAGTTTAATCAATATACTAAGAGCGAAAATCCCACCGTTAAACATGTACGATGTGTATATTCTTACTTGCATAAACAAGACACATTACTTTCAAGTTATTCGTCTCTTAACAATTCTTGTTTTTAACTTTTTCTGACTGTTGACCCATTCCTGTTGTTCAGCACTCCTGACTTATGCTGTATGCACATACGTTCAGTTCCTCTTGTTCTTCTTGAAGATCCTTTTTCCTTTTTATAAAATGCTGAAGCAGTATAAGATTTACATTTTTATCTATATGCAATTTTTAAAAAACAATTAATTTTACCATACGTCTAGGTCAGGCTTTAGCACAGTGGCTTAGTGAATGGCCCATTATTGGACACGGGGTCACACAAGGATTCATTCTGCTGTAGCACAAGAACAGCTGAAATATGTGAGGCTGTCAGCAAGGAAGACACATGATCAAAATCACTCACATGTAGGCATAAATGACCATTAAATATACACTGGTGTGCAACGAAATGTGATTTGAAGTGATCTGCCATGAAAAGCCTACATGTCTGATGTATTGGCCCTAGTGTGGGCACTTCAAAATTAATTGTTTGTCAAAGTTCTTAAGATATGTTTCAGAATAGTTGAAATTCTTTCAGAATAGTTGAAATGAATGAGTAATGAGATGGGAGGGGAGGAGATGTGTGCCAAAAAACAAAACGGCTCAACAAAGAATCATCAGTCTGACCAAAACAAGGCCTCTTCAGCATGCTGCCATGACAACTGACACTATTGGGGTGGGTTAGGGTTAGGGATTGGGTCGGAGTGACAGAAATGACGAAGTTTTGTGTTGTGAGAACAATAAGTGTTTTCAGAGATATTCCAGAGCATGAGACAATAGCACTGAGACTGGATGGTGAAAAATAGAACAACGGCCTCTTTGTGCTGAGATAGTAGAAAGCATCCTGATCACAACAAGAATGTAAGCAAACAATGTAGTAGTGAAACACGGGATTGATACACCATTACCTTTTTATTTACTCCAAAAAAACCTTCACACATACAAAATAAAAAGCGGGAGTTAACTAATCTGAGAGGTTCAAAAGGTCTAAACAGAACATACTGTAATAAATTGTTGAAAAATCTCACTGCACAGCATTATTTTACAAAGATGATAACATATAATTGCAGTCATAAACATGAAAATCAAAATCGTACATATCTCCAGGCAAGATTAGCTCACATTCCCATTAAGAAGGGAAAGGGAAGAAAAAAAGCTGAGAAATTCCTAAAGTCTGCCTAGATTTCATTCTGAAAAAGAAAAAAAAAAAAACTGTACAAAGACATTTTTCTGATCATTTACCTCTTGCACAGGTTTTAAAGAAGAAAAATGTGGAAAGTCACAATAATGCCATAAACTTCTCATAAAATTATCTTATTTTGTTATTCACACCAGTCTGTGTAACCTCCAGCCCTTAAGATAATCAGAGCTAAAAATATCCTTTACACTACATCAATGTATTCTGTCTGACCTTCAGTTTACATCCATCCAGCATTTTTGAGAACAAGCCAAAAGCACCTCTGAACACCTCAGAACGAGTAGAGAACTAGAGCAAGTAACAAGTAAAAAAAAAAAAGATTGCTTGCACAGGTTAGCTGATGTTTGCGTGAACTGGCTGGTTTGGTCTGTGCTTTTTACTCCTCTTTAAATAAATCAGTTTCACTTCACAAGATCTGGACCTCAGCCTGTCCCCAAAACCCTTAGTACAGACGACAAGAACAAACATATACACACAAGCACATACACGCTACACAATACCTGAGGCCTTGTGGAGGAAATTAATGGGATCAATTTATTTTAGCCTTTCTGTTACGCATTCAATCTATCTATAAATATATATATATATATATATATAAACACACACAGTGATACAGTGTGTATGTACTTTTCTACTAATAGTAGTGTCATTATTTCTTCTCGTGCTCTGTAATTGTTAGGATTTAAAGGGATAGTTCAAGCAAAAATATATTTTTTGTCTGTTTTTGAACAATATTTTTTGTAGTCCATAAAATTAAAGTCAGTGGGTCCAAAACAACACTGGACTCTACTTTCAATGCATGGACAAACTATATTCAAATATTATTTTGTGTTCCACAGGAGACAGAAAGACATACAGGTTTGGAACTACATAAAGGTGAGTACATTTCAATTTTTGGCTGAACTATTCCTTTAGGTAAGTGGCAGGTCATTGTGAAACCCAGGCAAGAAAAGCCAATCTCACACGCATTCAATAAACTCCCTTACTCTCAATCGCAAAGCACACTTGCAGACTCAAACACACGTACAATGATCTCACACGTCCACAGACACAGATATGCCACAACCAGACACATGCCCTCAGAAACTGGAGAAAACGTTCAGGAGGTGACAGGCACAAGAACGCTGCACAATAAACAATGGATGCCTAAAAGCTCTGTTTGTTCTCCTGCTCTCCTGTTTGTGCGAGTGGGTCCGTGCGTCAGTATCTGTGGATGGGTGTTGGCCGGGGCATGTAAAAGTGCATCAGACATGCCGAGGGCAGCGTCTTCCTGGGTCAGCCATGTTCATGCCACGCATTTCTCCCTCCTCGTAGTCGTCTGTGTCCGATGAGTTCTCATCATCATAAGGAGCAGACACTTCACTGACTGAGCTCTAAATGAGAGAGACAAACACAGAATGAGGGATTTAAAATGACAAATGTGCACACATTAGCATCCTGGATATTCGTTTTTCTTGGACAGAACAGAAAGACATAAATAGCGACTTACAGACCGCACCATTGATTCACGGAATGGTGGGCACACCATGTGGAAGCGTGGGATTAAAACGTCAAACACTTCCTCTTTGTTCTTGAGCCGGTGGAATGTGTAGTGGCCTTCCATGTACTCGGAGGTGGTGGAAAACGTGGTGCAGCTGGCGTACTCATGAACTTTACCGGGTGTCATCACTGGAAACTCGCCTGCATGTACATCATATGCAAAAACAGATGCAGGACATTCTTTAGACAGTAGGGTAACGGTCACTGTGAATTATATGGACAGACAGATACTGTCAGAATGTCCTATCTTGATAATTCTGTTACCAGTGCTAACTGTTCTGATTTACTCTTAACTTACAGGGATGTGCTCTTACCCACAACACCAGGGCCACGGACCTCCTCCACATTTCCGTTTGCATTTGTGATCTTCCAGTACCGACTGTCTAGCTGGCATGCATTCTCTGGCAGGGCCGACTTTGCCATCTCAATCCTGATGCATAAGATGGCACAGCTCATTGTATCATCCCATGTCAAGTCTTAGTACAGCTGTGTTGCATTATAGCAAGTTACAGCAGAAAGCAGCTCGATCATTTTAGTAAGAACTATGTGTACAAATTAAGCACAGAGATCACTACTTTTTGGTAAGACACTGGGAGAATAAACAGAGGAAGAGTGCCACATGTATGATATGTATCGTCTATGATAATAACGAAATTATTGATTTAACAACGTCCCTCGTTTTGCAAAAATCAAACAAAAACTTGCCTTTCATAATGTGATATTTAACGCCAGTAGAATGCCTGAGTTTTTGTCTTATATTTACACCAAAAGATATAGTTAAGCAATATCACATGAGCAAAAGTGCTGTTCTCTACCAAATAAAAGCACATTTGCAAAAGTCATACTGAATTTATAAAACAGTTAAATAAACATTGTACGTTACAATTTAGACGATTAAATAAACAACAAGCAGAACTGTTTTGCTTTTCAGAGTAACATATCGGTGCTTCATTACTGGATGAATCCACATAGAGAATGATCAGTTTAATGAATAATTCAGCGACCGAACGAATCAGCTATTTGATACTAATTGAACTGTATTGAACTAATTAGCCGTTTAAACAAACCATTGAAATGACTTAATGAAACAACTCAAAGGCATAGTTCACCCAAAAATGAAAATTCTGTCATTAATTACTCACCCTCATGTTGTTCCAAACCCGCAAGTCCTCCGTTCATCTTCGGAACACAAATTAAGATATTTTTGATGGAATCTGAGAGCTCTCAGACCCTCCATAGACAGCAAGGGTCTTTACACGATCAAGGTCCAGAAACGTAGAAAGGAGATCGGTAAAATAATCCATGTGACATCAGAGGTTCAATCGTAATTTTACGAAGCTACGAGAATACTTTTTGTGCACAAAAAAAAAAAAACAAAAAAAAAAACTTTATTCAAATTCGTCTCCTCCGCGTCACCCTAGCGCCATTTTGGAGAATATCCGCTGGACGGAAACTGTGTATGCACTTCTGTGTGAACCGCACCGCGTTTTTTTTTCTTTTGTGCACAAAAAGTATTCTCGTAGCTTTGTAAAATTACGATTGAACCTCTGATGTCACATGGATTATTTTACCGATCTCCTTGCTAAGTTTCTGGACCTTGATCGTGTAAGGACACTTGCTGTCTATGGGAGGGTCAGAGAGCTCTCAGATTCCATCAAAAACATCTTAATTTGTGTTATGAAGATGAACGGAGGACTTACGGGTTTGGAACAACATGAGGGTGAGTAATTGATGACAGAATTTTCATTTTTGGGTGAACGAACCCTTTAAGTCAGTGATTTGCTGGTAAGTGGCGGTTAAATTTTATTTCATAGTTAAATATAAAATTAAACACATAGCATTGTTTTTGCTATTGTAAATTTATTTACGCTACCTCTGAGCTGCATTAAACAGTCTGTGTAAATGCATGTGAATGCCAATTCTGCAGTGCAAAAATGGATGTTGTTGATGTGGATTTCATTTGATTGGTAACATTATCTCATTATTCTAATTGAATTTATTGGTTAAATGTAACAGTTTGATTAAAAAAAACATGATGCATACATTTACTAAGATTAGAAATGCCCTTATAAAAGGTAAAAATTGCTCTGAAATCAGATTAAGGGGACAAATATTGCCTCAGTGGATAACTTAATTCTGTCATGGCTGTGATCATTATAGACAAAATCTCAGAAAATAATCGCATGCTACACACCAAAAAAAAAAAAAAAAAAAAAAAGGCAAAACATTCTTCACTTTATCAAAAAAAATATCACAGTGTAACTTTCATCACCATCGGCAAAGGCCACTATTATCAGGCCTAGGAAAGCATTCATGCATAGCTCAGCTCTTAAAATATTCAAATTATAAAGTCAAATTAGCGTGTGGATTTATGTTGTACCTGATTCTATAGGTGAAGAAAAAGTGTGGCGGATGGACTGAACTGAGCTCTGGCAGGAAGGAGGTAGAGACTGATACTGTGATGTCACCAGTGGTTGCCACACAGCGCTTGTCATGAACATACCTGAACAAACATAAAGGGGATCAAATGTAACGGGGCACTTACAATATGCTTTGTAGCTTTAGATGCTGACATTAGTTACTAAAGCCTTGTTAAGACTGTCAGTCCAAATCAGATTTTTTGCATTTCTGATTGTAATCTGATTTGACTGTTTGACTGTCCACACTGTGTATCGCATATATTCAGATACGCTTTGTGTCCCCGTGGCGCTTTTTCATTTTACTGACTATCTGCATTGGTTTCTATGGCAATGACATTGCATTTGGTATGCATAAGCTAAAAACAACCATAACAGCAATACAGTTTGCAATACAGATGTTGTCTTACATCTTGAAAACATATTGCTGTCATACTGGATCATATGCATCTTATGAGGCAGCAGCAGAAACATAGGAAGCTGGAACGTGCAGATTTATTCCATGCTGCCGTCTTCGCTGGTCTCAAAACTCAAAGAGGTGGGTAGACCAGCAGTACAGTGTCATTTTCCACTTGACTTGCCCTTCGCAACAACACAGCCTTGTTTCCGCAAAGACATTAAGCATGTTTTTTACAAACAACGTCTGACGTATTTACGTTTTACGTGAGAAAGTGGCATAAGCAAAAAAGCTTCACTAAATCTGATCTGAGTGGTCAGACTGAAATGGATTTCCAGAAAAGCGATTTGAATAGGATTTCAAATCACATATGGAGGGAGCTTGAAACGGATTTGTAGAAATTGTATTTCACATGATTTTTTTTTGTCTTTCAGACTAAATATGATCAGATATGTACAAAAGTTGGATTTGGACTGATAGTCTGAACAAGGCTTAAATGTAAGATAACGAAAGATGGATCACCTGAAGATCTGGTCCCGAATGATGGGGTATTCTCCTGTTACAACATTGTCAACATAGGAAGTAAACCACTCAGTAAAGTTACGACCTGATAAAAAGAAAAGAGGAGAGAGAAGAGTTCATATAATCTGAGATGGTTTATAAAACTGCAATGCAATAATGCAGGCTTTTGCACTTTGTTACCAGTAATGAACATGTCAATCGCAGAGGGATCTTGTGCCAGTTGATCCTGTGAAGAAAAGACAAGAGCTAGCAAGAAGGGTTGTAATACACAAGAAGACAAGAGCACCTCTTACTGGTCAAAGTGCAATGATGCAAGAAAAATACCCCTCTTTTATGCAATGCCAATCCTGCCATAATTATAAATAAAGAAATGTAGAAAGAAATGTTAAAAAAAGCAAAAATAAATAAATAAATATATAAATAAATATAGAAAGAAGAGTAAAAAAAGCAAAAATAAATAATTTATCATTTTATTTCCTTATGCATTTTTTTATTTTTTTTTCCACATTTTTGGTTAATTAGGCCCCTAAGTGAAATATATTTTGCGTATTTATTCCTTTTGTATGTAGCCTGAATTTATCCTGGGTTTAATTATTTAGTTCAAAAAACCATTCATTCATTTTGTCATGAAAAGATAAAAAAAAAAAAATTAATAAATAACACATTAGGCCCACATATAATTATCACAGAAACAAATCCACAGCTGAACCACGGCAACAAGTAGTGGTGTTTTCATAATCAGCGTAACCTATTTGAAGGAATCAGTTGAATGGATTGAACTCACTCGTTAAGACAGTGACTTGGCACCACCTAGTGTCTGTTTTAGTTCCATATTAAACTTATCATTTAATTGATTGACATATTGACATTATTTCTGCCTTCAAAATTTAAAACAATTTCAATTTCATTTGTAGGCTAATTGCAGTGTAAATGCATTCAGTAATGATGGCTCTGATGGCTTTTGTTGACACTGATTGGATTTTTACTAGTAACAGCCCTTTATTATTTTAACTGAATTTATCGATTGGAATTAAGAACGTGGCATTCCATATTCACGATGCATACATTTAATACGGTTTTAAAAAAATTCCCCTGGACATCAGTTTACGGGTTTGTTTCTGATGCGGTCAATGTTGTTTTTTGTTTTTGGTTACATTAAAAAAATGCAGTTAGCTCAAAAAGCTAAAGGGGACACGACAGGCACTGTTTGGATGAGCATGATGATTGTATGTTCAATGCATGGCGTGTGTGTTTCACTAGCTCCGTTCCCATGGACACCTTTTGTTTGACCTAATTCTGGATATTTCCAGCCCAAGACGTGTGATTAATCCGTATCTAAAGCCGTGTCTACACCAAGAGAACCCATTATAATCAGTTGATGCGGTGACTGTCCACACAGGAAGTGGCACAAGGCGACAAATCTTCTACAGTAACTGATGCCTCCTTCTATTCCGAATCTTGGAAACATGCGTTTTATGCATTGAAAGTGAAACTTAAAAAAACATTGCGCATGAGAAAGCGATTGCACGCTTTCGCGAGCTTCAGCAAATGCACGCGATCACAGATTGCACGCTTCCCAGCCGAAACAACCCCCCACGTGAAACTGAAGTAATAACCCTTGATATTTTGGCAATATTGCCCATCTAAGTCATTCATCCCACACTATCAACAGGCGCTAGGCTACACTTCTTGTACTTCGTTTGGGTACCACAAGGTGTCACTGTGGCCTCAAAGCTTACCCCTAGACTACTCTGGCTCGATTGCTATTCCTGAGGTAAAACACGCCTTCCTCATTAAAGAAATGTAGAAATAAATAAATGTGGAAATAAAAGAAAGAAAGAAATACGTAAAAAAAAATACATAAATGTGAAAATAAATAAAAGTGGAAATAAATAAATTTATAAATAATAAATAAAAAATAAATAAAAAGTGGAAAGAATTAAATGAAAAAAATCAGAGTTTCACTTTTCATAACTGTTCGCCAGCCCTACATAAATGCATGTTTATGCATGGTAGATTGTTGTGGTCCGAGGGTGGTGATCTAACCGGGCATTGATAGAAGATCTCACTGCGTGTTCGTCCCTCTGTGCTCTCCAAGGCCATGTACTGGCTGAGGCCGGTGTGGAAGCAAAATGTGAGTGGAAGACACTGCCGCATTCCCTTCCTCTGCTGAAATCCCCCCGCTGCTGTCTCAATATCCAACAGGTCCTCTGAGCGATAGTGATTGGACAAAGCCATGCTGCCCATCAACCTGTGGAGGGGAGGTAGTGCAAAGATCAGTTATGATAATGTTCAAGGTTTATTGACATTTTAACGCCATGCCAGCTTCCTTGGTTATTTTCAAGGCGAGAAACAAGTTTAAATACTAGAAGATTGCAATTTAAAAACCTTAATGACATTTTTAAAGTTTACTTTAGATAAAAAAAAATCTGATTCAGGGTTGGATCTGTTAAGCAGAGATGGGCACTCGAGTTAGTGACTCAGACTCGACCTGAAATGACTCCAGACTTGACTCGACTCGAGGAAAAGGACTTGTGAATATTTTAAAAGCAACTCGAGTCTTTTATCCTTAAATACTTATATAAAAGGCGGACCACATCCGCACCCCAGCATCCATCCGGACCGCGAGCCGTAACAGCAGCACCATTTTAAGTGAGTGACGTGTCAAAACAGCTGCGCAGATCACATAAGCGTCGTTTATGGCAAATACCTTTCAGCGCTATATACTCTAGTATTTTTATCTAAAGCCAAACGCGCTTAATTCAAGCCCTTTCAGCTCCGTGCGCTTTCTCTTTCTTTCTCTCTCTCCCCAGACACACGCTGGCACTATAAGAGCTGCGGATGACGCGGTTATTTTAACAACAACAGAAACAATGCTGCAAATCGAGTTATTTCTCTTACTATCTATTTATCTCTCAATAACCTATGACTCTGACTGTTCAAACCAGATGTGACAAGACATTTCTAATCTACATTTAGCATTATTAATCTGTAGGCTAAGAACATTTCAAAAGAATCATGTAATTATAAATGGGAAAATTGTTGTTAGATGGCTAGGATAGAACTTAAACTTTGAAAAGGCTGGTTATCTTTGTTTTCTGCTCAAGATGAGAACGTTTTGATTATTGTAGACATTTTTAGTAGATAATGCTTATAATAGGCTATATTTAAATAGTATAGATTTCAGGAGGAAAACCCTGAACAGAAAGAGTGTTTTTTGTCACATGGCCTCACATTTAACATTTAGATACATGCGAGGCCATGTGACAAAAAAAACACTTTTATATATATACAGTGGGTACGGAAAGTATTCAGACCCCCTTAAATTTTTCACTCTTTGTTATATTGCAGCCATTTGCTAAAATCATTTAAGTTCATTTTTTTTCCTCATTAATGTACACATTGTCTTGTTGGAAGGTAAACCTTCGGCCCAGTCTGAGGTCCTGAGCACTCTGGAGAAGGTTTTCGTCCAGGATATCCCTGTACTTGGCCGCATTCATCTTTCCCTCGATTGCAACCAGTCGTCCCTGCAGCTCCCTGCAGCATGAAAAACTGGCCGCATGCTTCACTGTTGGGACTGTATTGGACAGTTGGGATGAGCAGTATTGGACAATGAGAATGTATCTTGGTCTCACATCGCCAGAATTTAATCTTGGAGTCCTTCAAGCAAACTCCATCTATCTTGGTCTCATCTGTGTCGGGCCAGCAAACTCCTTCATATGGTGGAGGGCTGCATGATTCCGTCGGGCCACTGATCCGTCGGGCCACTCCCGAAATGGTCTGCAGTGACAACAACTTTCTCCCATCTCCCGAATGCATCTCTGGAGCTCAGCCACAGTGATCTTTGGGTTCTTCTTTACCTCTCTCACCAAGGCTCTTCTCCCCCGATAGCTCAGTTTGGCCGGACGGCCAGCTCTAGGAAGGGTTCTGGTCGTCCCAAACGTCTTCCATTTAAGGATTATGGAGGCCACTGTGCTCTTAGGAACCTTAAGTGCAGCAGAATTTTTTTTGTAACCTTGGCCAGATCTGTGCCTTGCCACAATTCTGTCTCTGAGCTCTTCAGGCAGTTCCTTTGACCTCATGATTCTCATTTGCTCTGACATGCACTGTGAGCTGTAAGGTCTTATATAGACAGGTGTGTGGCTTTCCTAATCAAGTCCAATCAGTATAATCAAACACAGCTGGACTCAAATGAAGGTGTAGAACCATCTCAAGGATAATCAGAAGAAATGGACAGCACCTGAGTTAAATATATGAGTGTCACAGCAAAGGGTCTGAATACTTAGGACCATGTGATATTTCAGTTTTTCTTTTTTAATAAATCTGCAAAAATGTCAACAATTCTGTGTTTTTCTGTCAATATGGGGTGCTGTGTGTACATTAATGAGGAAAAAAAATGAACTTAAATGATTTTAGCAAATGGCTGCAATATAACAAAGAGTGAAAAATTTAAGGGGGTCTGAATACTTTCCGTACCCACTGTGTGTATGTATATATATATATATATATATATAATATATTAGTGCTGTCAATCGATTAAAAAATGTAATCGCGTTAATCACAGTCCTGGACTGTGATTAATCACAAATTTAAAATACTAGGATTTACCTGTAAATGTGTTGAAATAAAGAAATGCATGACAAACTAGTTTAAAAAAACATAACCTTTCACACTTACGCCAGGTATGAGACATAATCCTTATTATTCTTTTATCATTATTCATTTGTTTTTATTCAGCCATTATCAGTCTTTATACTGGCAATAAAACGTTTACCAAACCACAACACTTCAATCCCAGTATACATTTACCCAACTATTATCAAAAGTATTTCTAAATAAATACAACAAAACATTTCTTGCGACCTTACGTGAAGTAACGTTATTATGACAAAATGCATTATGAAGAAGAATTGGACCTGTTCTGGTGCATTAGAGCTAACATTAGCATCATAAAACAATTTATGAAATGAATAGTACACTTTTACTCAGAACTCACTTCAAACCACCATCGCGTGTTTGTAATAACTTTCTTTTGCGATCACATGTGGAATTTGGTTGTTTACTGTTGTTAAAATATGCTTTTTATATCGCTGCAAAAATGAGCATTTCAGATGTAAGTTACGCATTCATCTCAAGAAAATCACATAGAAACCATATCCTATCGTAATCGTGTGTTTATTATTTTATATAATCTATAGTGGCTGTTGTCATGTTTATTTCTGCTGTGTAAAGCAGTGTATGCTCTGGCTGAAACTCACGTTGTTTGTGATGTTACAAGCGTCTCTCCGTTCTGAAGTTGCCAGGTATACATTCCAAGTATGATACACATTAGTAAAAGGATCTATTTTAATTTTTATTTGTCTATATACACTTTGGGCGGCCACGGTAGATTATAAAAGTAGCCCGAAAAACCGCAACCCACGGCTCTGTAATTTTTCCCGCGACTGTATTTTCAAAATAGCCCACGAACACTTGTGCCTGTGTGTGTGCCACAGCCGCTACCCTGGCAACACTGGTTCACTCTACGCTCATCACACACTGACAGATAACCTTCCGCGCTGCGACGACGGGAAGAAGTTGGGGTCAAACCTTATCAAACGATTAATTTGCGTTAAAAAAAATATTAACGCATTAAATTTTTTAGATTAATCACATGCATTAACGCGTTAAAATTGACACCCCTAATATATATATATATATATATATATTTATTTATTTTTTGTCCGGACCTTTGCTTGGAAGAAAATATAGAGGCCGCACCTCTTTTGAATACCCCTGACAATTGAATACCCTTGACTTTTATCAAAAAGAAATACTTGATTTGTATGGTTTTGTAATATCTGTGTCACATATTTCCTTATGTGTCATGGTAGATAGGACTCTTATTATAGAATCTGATTACAGAAAAACTGTTTTGAACATGGGAATGGATTAAAACATAAGTAACAGGCTGGATGTACATTAACCTTACATCTGAAAAAAAAAAAAGAAAAGCAGATCATAGATCATATATTTTGTCTATAGCCTATAAAACAGCTTCGTAAATAGGAAGATTTCAATACATGAGGATTATGAATGGGATTTTTTTAGCGAGCCATTAAATGACTTGAGACTTGACTCGGACTCGTGACCAAAGACTCGAGACTTGACTCAGACTCCAGCGATAAAGACTTCAGACTTGACTCGGACTCCAAGTTAAAGACTCGTGAACATCTCTGCTGTTAAGAATTTCTTAAAAGTGTTTGCTAGTTTCCAAAGAGAACTACCAACACATTTTAATCAAATATATTTAAGAGATATTGGACTCTGGTGTGAGAAGCCTATCGGTGGATCTTCATTTGAACCAACTTGTGTGATTCCGGAATGTCCTATTGAATATTGTGTATATATGATCTGATCGCAGTGATTATTGATAATTTCTTACAGTTAGTTATTCGTACACTGATCACTAAATTACAAGGGGAAAAAATTAAATAGGATTTTGAAATGATCAACATCATATTCTCAGAAGTCTTACCCAGGGACCACCAGTTTCTGTCCATTGTGTATCCTATAGGAGCAACGGTAGTCATTAGGGAGTTTGCAGCCAATCTGGGCCTCAATGGTGTCTAGCTCTTCCTCCCTCACTCCCTCTTCAAGGAAAAGGAAACAAAACATTCAGTGGACAACACTCATATTATGAAAAAAAACACCCACATGTTTTCAAAATATGGTTGGATGAGTAACAAAGTGGACAGACCTTTTAGTGAAGCCATCATTCTGGGACATTTCTGATTCAGGTAGTTCTTCAGGTCATCCCAGGCTTTCTTGAGAGTGATGTAATAGTCAATGTAACGGCCCAGATCAGCATAATATTCCCGAAACAGCTCCTTCCATGCCAGGCCTCTGTGGGTTTTATCTGCCCTGAAAACAAAAAAAAAACAAAAATCATGTCATCAACACTGTATTTTGATTACAACTAATTTAATATGCAACAAAAAGACAGAAAAATGCATATGCCATAATGAATCAAAAGTTCTGAGGACATGAGGAGTGAGCTTACTCTGTAAGGAGCCAGTGCTTCTGACAAAGTCTCTTCCATAGGGGGTTATGGCCTGTCAACTCATTGAGTCGACGACTGACAAAACTGCAGCTGAGAAAAGAAGGGGGGGGGGGGGGTTGCAGTTCAAAGTTAAGGTAACGTTAGATTTTTAAGGTAACGTTAGATTTTTTTTTTATCTTAAGTACTTTAATAAATGTATTATGGGTAGGAGGCATTGAGTGCAACGGATGTCACTTTGGATAAAAGTATCAACCAAATACATAAATGTAAACGTAATAATGTATCTTTTAAAATGATGACACGATGTAAAGTCTTTAAAGGAACACTCCACTTTTTTTGGAAATAGACTCATTTTCCAATTCCACAAGAGTTAAAAAGTTGAGATTTACCGTTTTTGAATCCATTCAGCCGATCTCCGGGTCTGGTGGTAGCACCTTTAGCTTAGCTTAGCATAGTTCATTGAATCGGATTAGACCATTAGCATCGCGCTCAAAAATGACCAAAGAGTTTCGATATTTTTCCTATTTAAAGCTTGACTCTTCTGTAGTTACATCGTGTACTAAGACCGACGGAAAATGAAAAGCTGCGATTTTCTAGGCTGATATGGCTAGGAACTATACTCTCATTCCGGCGTAATAATCAAGGAACTTTGCTGCCGTACCATGAGTGCAGCAGGCGCAGTGATATGACGCAGCGCCTGAAAGTAGTCCCCAGCTCAGTAGCCTATGATATAGCTGGGGACTACTTTCAGGCGCTATGCTAAGCTAAGCTAAAAGTGCTACCACCAGACCCGGAGATCGGCTGAATGGATTCAAAAACGGTAAATCTCAACTTTTTAACTCTAGGGGAGGTGTAAAATGAGCCTATTTCCAAAAAAAGTGGAGTGTTCCTTTAAGGTAACGTTAGCTGCTTTAAACATCGAGGGAAAACTTAGTGGCAGTGTCACAAAATTCCAGCTGACCAGCGTCACGTGATCATCACTTCCCATTTCCGAGACCAAAATATTTGTCATCAAAGCATAAATCAGTTTATGATCCCCAAAGCGCAAACAGTTGCCTTCACCGTGCGGCTGCAGCAGAAATAAAGCTTTTGAGTTGCCGATTATCGCACTACACTGTCAACTCATATGAAGTCATGCACTTCTATCTTCAATCAAACATAAGATGCATGAGATGATCAAGTGTAACAGCTAACACAGAAGCGTGTCTTTTCATAGTGACTGAAAATGAACATTATCGCAGTATTATCGTATTTGTCTATCAACAGTAGCAGCCTGACTAATATCATAAGCTATGCTGTTAGCATTGCCAGCTAACTGTGCAGCGAATATTATTTTTCAAGCTCATTCAAGAAACAGACAAGCGTGCTTATTATCGCACAGACTGACAGAATGGCTCAAGTTGAATGTCTACCTTCTCAGATCTCGGAAGTCCAGAAATGACAGCACCAGCAGTAAGGGATCCGACGGTAAGTTATCCAGGCGGAGCGCTATGGACGTTGCCATCTTTGAAGCGAATGCAGAACCGAAGCCCCGCCCCTTCACTGCGATGACAAGAGGGCGTGTCCGCACGCTGCTCTGTTATCAAATATTGCGCACATGTCGCCACACAACCATCAACCAAGGGAAAATGTACGATATGAGCAGTAAAGTATTAAAATATTTTATTTTCGATTTCACTTAACGATCGTGGCTTCTTCCTTTTTTTTCATTTTTGTATGTATACACACACACACACACGCGCACGCACGCACGCACACACACACACACACACACACACACACATATATATATATATATATATATATATATATATATATATATAAATGAAATGTGCTACAAAAGTCTTATAAAAAAATAAGACTAATACAAAAGCATTTCATTTATTAATAAATAAGTGCTGATAAAAAAAATGTATAGCCTGAATGCACTGTAAATCGCTTTGGATAAAAGCGTCTGCTAAATGCATAATATATATATATATATATATATAAGTCTTGTTTATATAGGCCTAAACCACAGAATACAATAAAAACTAATAATATGTAGCCTATATTGTCATATGAAAAAACTGTCATCAATTTAATTTAGAACCAAACATAATAAAAGTAGGCCTAATAAACTGCGGGATATTCCTTAACAGCTCCGACTAATTCATAAGTAAAAGGAGCCGGTGCTCGTGGGAATCGGACTACACTGCTCGCTGTATTTTCAGTAGTTATGTTGTAACGTGTGAAACATTGCCAAGAGTGGTTTAACAAGCGTTAACAGAAGCGAACGTAAATCATTCAGTTCTGGTATTTTTAACGGAACCGCTTCTTAAAAAGAACCCACAGAATATACAGCCGTAGAATGCGGTGGCCTTTAATGGGTGTATCTATATGAAGACAACTTTGGCATTTATTCAGGTAATTTATGATGCTGAAATAAGGTGTTTACCTTTTATATCACCTGAAGATGGCGTCACAGGTCCATTTTCTGTCTGGCGGTCTCAAGGTCAAAGCGATCAAACATTACTGCTTCATGAATCGCAGACAGCTCCAAAGCTCCAGGAACGAGATCCAAACCTTAAAAAAAAAAACTTACCATAGCAGTAAAAAAAAAAAAAAAAGGTAAGACCTGACCAAATATTATTGTCTAATTCTACAGTCATACCATAGTCATTATTAGTAGCCTACATGATGGATGCGTCCTAGCCTGTGGTGCTGTTCCTCTGTATAAGAAAACCTCTCTCCTCTAATCTCATTTTCTTCACTTATGCTTTCATAAGGACAAATGCCAGATATCTGTCCAAATCTGTTCTTGTAATAAAATCAGTGAAAAGTCATTTTGTGTTATTATTGTAAGTGTAGAAGTGTAAAACAAATTAATGTGTCAGTAAGAATGTGAGAGTCTTTTATTTATTTATTTATTTTTTACCATATGCACTATTGGCACACAAGAAAGTGAGTGAAGTGTATGACCAAACAGCACAAGCTTGATGGCACCAAGCAAAATCACAAAAATATAGGCCTAGATATCAGAAATGTAAATGTAAGAATAACCATATTTATAAAATCTATTTATTTTTTACCATATTTATAAAATCTTTTAATGTTTAACTTTTTTTATGTTTAACTTTTTAGCTCAAACAGCAGCGCATAGTGCTAGCAACGCCAAGGTCATGGATTCCCTGCAAATGCATGAACTAATAAATTGCAATGTAAGTTGCACTGGATAAAAGCATCTGCCAAATGCGTAAATAAAACTGCCTCTCTTCATAACGACACTCCTACACTTCATACCTCATTATTTTAAGAATATCTCTATACTGTGAGTGTATATATGAAGATCTGCTACTGTACAGCACACCCAGTGTGTGAAGGTGAGTTCATGCAGCTCTGACGTAAAGGCTGACGTACAGCCCCTTTGGTGATGAAGGGGGTGGGCTGCAGTGACAGACTTCTCCTTATTGAGGAGGGGTTGCCAGCCATCTAAGCCCCTCCCCTTTGATTATCTATGTCTGTCTCTCGTTCCTTCTCTCTCTCCCTTTTGCTCTGTCTGCCAGGCTGAGTTGGTTTCAGACAGTGCACCACAAACACACACACACACACACATACACGTGCCACTCTATGTCTCTCGTAGCTCTCCACGCATCTCCTCTCTCCTCCTCCTCCTCATCCTCTCTCAGCATGGAGTCACATCACTGAAGAGTGGATTGTTCCTCCTGTTTTCTCCTCTTCTCTCCTCTGCACTTCATTCGGTGTGTTTGGGTGTCTGTTTCAAGGTGGAAATGCTAGTGTCTGCGACAGCGCTGTTGGGGGCTACGCTGGGAACCGTGTCTGGAGCGTTGACGCTGTGTGGTCTCTCCCTGCTTTGCAAAAGCTGTAAGAAGGGGAAACTTGAAAGAGGGGACGACACTGACCCAGAGAAAGCCAAACCCAGTATCCTGCATTCTCTGACACAGGTAAGACCAATACTCATGGACCGGCAACCAGGTTTGATTTTAAATACAGACACAGACAAGAGCTTGTAAAAGAACAAACAGAGATGAGAACACAGGCTGGGATATGCAACGAGCGAAATGTTCTGACTCACCTGAGTGGAAGGATGAAAGTGGCACTTACATAACACAGGTTAGCTCACTGAGGCAGAAACAATGATACTGTACTAAAAAGGATTTCTTTGCATGCATCTGAAAACTCTTTACTGGGTGACTGCATCATCATGCCTGCTCATAATATAACATTGTTGTGTAAATGTACTGAAAAATATGTTCTACTCTATGATTACAAGTACATACATTGTAAATCAAATTTAATGGCTGATGTAGTTGCCTATATGTCACCTTATTTCATTTATGGTATGCCTGTTTAAGAGAGTGCTCCTTATCTCAGCTCGTTACCTGTATAATAGACACCTGGGAGCCAGAAATCTTGCTGATTGATAGGGGATCAAATAATTATTTGACTCATTAAAATGCAAATCAATTTATAACCTTTTTGAAATGCGTTTATCTGGAATTTTTTGTTGTTATTCTGTCTCTCACTGTTCAAATAAACCTACCATTAAAATTATAGACTGATCATTTCTTTGTCAGTGGGCAAACGTACAAAACCAGCAGGGGATCAAATATTTTCCCTCACTGTGTGTGTATATATATATATATATATATATATATATGTATATCACAAATAATATTTTCAAGACATATCTTTATTGTAAATATTGTAATATTTTATGCTTTAATCATAATGAGCAAAAGATGTTTAATGGATACAGAGAAAAAGAGCTAGAGAAACCTGACAGGGACATTACAAAAGGAGCCAAAGTGTCTCTTGTTACTGCCCATTTTCATAATCGATCACAATTCTGAATCTTACTATAGAATATCATTTCTGTCTCTGTGAGGTATAAATATTGATATCAGTCCTGCAAATCAAAAGAGAATGATCAAAATCAGCCATCTGTGTTCTCAAATCAGATCATCTCTCTCACAGAACTTAGATCGTTTCAAAGAACATTGAGTTCATCCAGTAACAGGCAAGTTAAGAATGGAGAGGGACAAGTGTGTTATTATTAGAGAATCTTCTCCAGAGTGCTTTTATAAGAGGTAATTAGTTTAGAAATGATTTGTCTGTCTGTGTTTTTGTGTATGTGTACACACTCGTGTACACACATACTCACACACATGCTGGTGTTGTTCGGCATCTGCTGAGCTTTCCCTGAAACAGTCTAGAGTCACGACTCACGTAGCTGCACACACACACACACACACACACACACACTTGTTCTTTTCTCATGACTTCTATCATGTCTTTCTATTGACTTTTATTGTTTATCTTGAGCTAATGATATTTCCCATCCTCTGCCTGTAAATGTAAACCTTACTGAAACATTTACATTTTAACATTTTATGTATTTTTTAATGTTTATTAAGCTGTTTTTCTCATAGGAACCATTGGCTGGTGCTCACAATGTACAAAAACTGACCCCTCCGCACACACATTTCCTTTCATAGTCTTTGTATATTTATATATCTGTATATTTATGCAGTCAAGAATAATTACTAACAGACCATAACATGTGTTTGCTGAAGGAAGAGCAATAGGAATATAAAAAAAGAGACGTCACACAAACCACACATCAAAATTTATCAACAGCAGAATGTCTTTTTTAAAAGCGACATGAGATCTACAGGAACATTTGTGAAAACAACTAAACCCCCCCCCCCCCCCCCCCCCCCCAATTATGTGAGTCAAAAAGTATGACTATTAAATTAAACTCATAAAACTTTATTGAAAAATATAATAATTTATTAACATTTTATGAAATGTGTTTTATATATATTTTTTTTTAAATATATGTTTTTAATGTTTTATAATGTAATACAAATTTATTATCAGAAACTGTAGTAATCAAATGAATGTATAAAACATTATTAGTTTAATTATTTAAAATGTAATTCACATTTATTTGTATAGTGCTTTTAATATACATATCGTTTTAATGCTAACAACACCGCAAGGGTCACGTGTGCTTGAGTATGTGGGGTAGATGAAACTGTGCTATTCATTCACACAGAGACATGCAAAACATGAAGACATATTAAGATAGCAGTCTTTTGTGGTTTATTATTCACAGACACTTGTCCATATCACAATGTGATTAAGTGTACAGCCCTACCATTTGATTTATTCATCCAAATTTTGCCAAATTTTGTGACTTTCTGTGTTACAAAGTAAATTCAATTTTTATGACTGCAAATCTGTGAAATCAACAATCCCTACAATCCTACAATCATTCTCTCCATTTATGAAAGAGATGGCACTGATTGTGAGAGCATAGATTTTCCTCTTAAATCTTTCAGCCTCTTTTGATATGCCAAATTAAAATGTAATCTGAGGCAGACATGAGCGAAAACTGATTATAGTTCATTTGTTCATTTGATTTTGTCTAAAAACACCACAATGAAGACAGAGCTGTGTCTGTATCTAGAGAATTATGTGATTGTGTGTGCATGTATATCATTATACAGTATTTATTTAGCATTAAGGTCAATCTCATATTGGATTTTAAAGTAGGCGAGCACTGTCTCACTGCACCAGTATTTATTATTAATATAGAGGAGGGCGGAGGAAGATGAGAGGTGTGTAAGAATATCCTCTCTCGCTCCTTTGCACTCTACTTCAGCATGATAACTGCCCACCTGAGGGAAATGGAGTGCTCTGGTATTGATTTTTTCATTCATGCTTTCCTGTTTTTTTCAGACTCAATGAAACATACAACCACATAAAAGGCCCTAAGTAAAATGCCCCTGTCTCATGTCAAGATGGTTAAAATTAATGCAGAGTACAGCATATCTGTGTAATATATAATAAGGTTTGAATATGAAAGAATGAATGTAATTGATTACGTTTTGAGCTTTAGTTCCTCTGGGAATGGGAATGATTCATTCACGCTGAGCCAATATTACTTTTTTTTTTTTTTTTTTTGATTGGGCTTAGTCTAATTTTATTGAATATATTGTTTGTTGGATTGGTACTGGAATTATATTATCTGGCATAATCAATGTTTTCTAAATATTCCATCATAATTTCAAGAAATTTCTGAGCAGGTTGAGCGGTTAGAGTGAAGTAACCTTTTTTTTTTACCTAACCAGTCATCATGTTTATTTTCTCTTTCTTCTTTATCTACATGTTTTAGTTCAGTGTGCAGAAATGCACAGAACCCATCCAGCCTCAAGCATCTTTGAAGTTTCCTAAAATCTACCGCCCCAAACCCTCTGTCATTTCTCAAGAGGTAGTAAACTACAAAGAACATGGAGCTGCCAACGACACGTCTGCTGCTGAGCTCGACACCTGTAACCAGGCAACCGAACGTGAGGAGGTCTTCTCCCTCCCGCGGCAAGGTAAGGAAATGACAGCTAAAATCTAATGGAACTTAATGGGGGAGGCTGTGTGTGTGCGTGTGTGTTTGTGGGACTGATTTTCCTATGCATTTCAGACTTCCTATGCATTCCACCCAGAGGGAGAGACCAGCTAATTTCAGCCAGTCTAAATTCAGGAAAATCTGAGTTGATTGTTTATGGGGCTGAAAAATTCTAATTGTGAACTATTAGTCATCTCATCCCTTGAATTAGATGCAAACTGGAATGAGTGCAAGCAGCACTCACGAATGAATGAATCCTAAGTGAATCAATGTTATTGATTGATTCGGTTATGTCAATGATTCCATGACTCACTTTAAAAAGATAATCACTTGTCGCCACCTACTGGCTTATCGATGTACGCTGCAGAAAAAGTCACTGAACAATCCCCACCACTAATGCATACAAACAGTGAAAAGTCCCAGGAGGGCCAGAACTAACTATAGTCTGTAATGCTTTTCCAGACTAAGGAATCCAAAGGATTTTAATGAGAAAGTGTGCCCTTAAAATAGTCTTTATTTATTCAGAGTTGAATCTCACTTATATTCATTTTCTTCATTTTAGCTTCCACAGATGAAACGCCCTGCACATCTGAACAAACCGGTGCCATGACGACAAGTAGCTCGATCCTATATCCCAAACTGCACTTCTTCATCAGCCTGCACAAAGAAATTGGAGAGCTACACATCAGCATTGTAGAAGGTAATAAACATTCATCTACTCTGATGTGTCTATAAAGATAGTGAGGCACCTGTGAATTGCAGGTGAAACATACACTCTAAAAAATGCTGGGTTAAATACAACCCAGCGCTGGGTAAAATATGGACAAACCCAGCGATTGGGTTGTTTTGACCAGTGTTGGGCTAGTTACTCAAAGAATGTAATATATTACTCATTACTAGTTACTCATTTCAAAAGTAATATTGTTACTTTACTTATTACTTTCTGACAACAGTAATTAGTTAAACTACTAGTTACATTACTTTTTCTTCACGCCCCACAGAAGTTTTAACTGTGTATCTTCCACATAAAATTATTCTAGAATTTTATTAACATATTTCTGCCTCATCATTTGACCAAAATCCACACTGGATCGCAGTCAGAAGTTATTACAAACACTCAATAGTGATTAACAGTGACATTCAAGTAGAAGTGTATTCATCTCATTAATTGTCATGTGTAGCTTGAAGCTATTTGTAATTTCTCCATTACCCATATACGATTATATTTCATTATGTATTTTATGAAATCACATAAGTTTGTAAGAAACTGTTTAATTTTCCAAAAATATTTTTAATTATAGTAATATAATGTACCACATGCTGATCAGAGGGATGTAACGCCAGAGTAAAGTAAAGCCACAACTTACACAACAGTGTTCAGATCATCTTTTTTTCCTGACAAAATCAATATAATGCAATATTTATATCTGCTGAATGTAAGCTTTTCCATATTCCAAGCTTGCCTGCTGCACTGGGGACATCACATGCATGTGCGAGTCGTGAAAATTATGAAAATAAATCTAGGAATTATTTGAGGCATCAAAAGTAACTAAGTAACTAAGCTGTTTTATGGATGGTAACTGTAATATTATTACTGAAATCTTATTAGTAATTAGTTACACTACTAGTTACTGCAAAAAGTAATATTATTACAGTAACTAAGTTACAGTAACTAGTTACTGCCCAACACTGGTTTTGACCCAGCAGTTGGGTTAAACATTTAACCCAACTGTTGGTTGAAAACAACCCAATCGCTGGGTTTGTTCATATTTAACCCAGCATTTTTTTAAGTTTATATTGTGTAGCATCCCTTTGGTGATAATTTATCAACAGGTGTTTCAAAGGATACATACAATAAGTGTCAGCATCCTGGATTCCTGTGAAAATACTCTGTCATGTTGTAAGACTAATTAGCAACACTTTGCTATCACAAATTCACAGTTTCATCTTTTCAACTTCAGAAAGGTGATTACAAAAACACAAGAATACACAACATAACTTTAAAGGGGTCATATGATGCTATTTTAAAGATCATTATTTTGTGTATTTGGTGTAACAGAATATGTTGACATGCTTTAATGTTAAAAAAACACATTATTTTTCAAATACTGTACATTATTGTAGTTCCTCTATGCCCCGCCTCTCTCAAACGCTTCGTTATCTACAAAGCCCCTCCTTCCGACAAGTGCAGTCTGCTCTGATTGGCCAACTGACCCAGTGTATTGTGATTGGCCGAACACCACAAGCACGCATCGGAAATGTAACGCCCCTTTCCATAATCGCGAGCTTCAGCTTTCAAAATGAAAGTAAAGACAGTTAATAATGTCCTTAGTTTTACCATCAGTTCAAGCCCGAGAGAGGAACAGATTCAACTGAATCAGATTGTTTCATAAATAAATCATTCAGACTGGTTTGTGAACTGGAGCAACATATTTATTAAAATGAACACTCTCACACAAAAACATGTCTCAAGAAATGTGTGGCAATTAAAAACAATATATGTTTTAAATTCAGCTCCAAAATCCAAAATATCAGTGCAAAGGCCTTAACAAATTCATCAGATGACAGACACAAGCAATTTTCAACCCCTAGCGATGCTCTATGAGTATTTTTCAGTATGTGCAGAGGTCATCAGAACTTCAGAAGGTCACAAAACATGAGCAGATATCTGTAAAATGCTGGCTTTGGTGTTGTACATGTAAACCTTTTATGGCTCAGCCAGGTGTGTTGTGTTTGTGGGATAGAGATGTCATTGTACAGTGGTTTTGCTCTGCTTTCAAGGCTGGAACAGAGGGAGGTTTTGAAATTCAAACTCTCTGTGATTAAACCAATGTTTGAGAGAAATAAAAGCCTCTTTCAGGCAGCTTAAAGCCTCTTAATCACAGAATTACCATTTCAATAGTAGCAGCCGTGATTGATACGCATCATTATCGTTAATGAGCATAAATCTGCTTTAAATTCAAAACCTCTATTCTGCTCATCCACACAGGAAAAGGGGAGAGGATCAGTCATGCCTGAGATGTAGAAAGGAATGAAAAGTGAGGAGTCATAAAAAAAAGAATAAGTGACACTTGGTGCCTCGGTGGCTTGGAGCAGCTTCATGTGGCCCAATTTGTCATCCTGCTCCTTGTTATAATATGACTCATATTCTCTTTTTTCTGCAGCTGAGAATATATCAGTGGAGGCCGGATGTGAGGGATATATATCAGGGTGTGTGAGCGTCTCTGAAGAGCAGAAGCACGCTCACACAGCCGTCCACAAGCTGGCAGCGCATGTGCAGTGGGGAGAGGAGCTGGTGTTCGCTCTCCCCATGGAGAGCACAGAAGACACAGACAGTCTAGATGGAGAGGTGGCCCTCTCACTTCACTGCTGTGATCGATTCTCCCATAATTCCACTCTGGGCACGATGCGCTTTAAGCTGGCTGATATAAGCATGATGCTGGATGCTGATTGCTGGGTTGACTTGCAGCCTCCCAAACAGGTGAGGAACATTGCTTTATACGTCCACGATTGCAACAGTTAATACCAACTGGTCATTATCACAAAATTAAACTTCATCAGTGTGATATATGATGATCCTCATTTTGGGGTTTACTGTGTACTAATAAAAATCTGAATGTAAATAAATACATGGATATGAAATACTGATTTTAGCTAAAAATATATATTTTATTGTTAAATATAATTTATATTCTCAAAATAAACACTTCATGTGTGTTTAAAATCTTACATTGTTGCATTTAAATCCTAGGATACCTATTTGAAGTATGCAGATTTTGTTACATATGAAATCTCTCAAACTCAATTAAATATGTATTTTAAATAAAAAAAAATAACTCTTAATAGTGCACAAAATTTCCACCCTTCAGAATGCAAATATGCAATATTCCAGTAAGCCATGTAATAAATAGGAATTTAACGTAGCGGATAATAAAACCACGTTGGTATGGACAATGCCTATGAATGTACTGGTAGATGTAGCGGAATATATCAATGGACTGTTCAAGGGAAATTCATACAGTTTGAACTATATACACTGAACAAAAATATAAACGCAACACTTTTGTTTTTGCCCCCATTTTTCATGAGCTGAACTCAAAGATCTAAGACTTTTTCTATGTACACAAAAGGCCTATTTCTCTCAAACATTGTTCACAAATCTGTCTAAATCTGTGTTAGTTAGCACTTCTCCTTTGCCGAGATAATCCAGCCACCTCACAGGTGTGGCATATCAAGATGCTGATTAGACAGCATGATTATTGCACAGGTGTGCCTTAGGCTGGCTGTATTGGGGGGGTCCGGGGTGGGGGGGGGGGGGGGGGGTGTGACCACCATTTGCCATCTCCTTCGCATAGAGTTGATCAGGTTGTTGATTGTGGCCTGTGGAATGTTGGTCCACACCTCTTCAATGGCTGTGCGAAGTTGCTGGATATTGTCAGGAACTGGAACACGCTGTCGTATACGCCGATCCAGAGCATCAATGGGTGACATGTCCGATGAGAATGCTGGCCATGCAAGAACTGGGATGTTTTCAGCTTCCAGGAATTGTGTACAGATCCTTGCAACACGGGCCGTGCATTATCATGCTGCAACATGAGGTGATGGTCGTGGATGAATGACACAACAATGGGCCTCAGGATCTCGTCACGGTATCTCTGTGCATTCAAAATGCCATCAATAAAATGCACCTGTGTTCGTTGTCCATAACATATGCCTGCCCATACCATAACCCCACCGCCACCATGGGCCACTCGATCCACAACGTTGACATCAGCAAACCACTCACCCACACGATGCCATACACGCTGTCTGCCATCTGCCCTGTACAGTGAAAACCGGTATTCATCCGTGAAGAGAACACCTCTCCAAAGTGCCAGACGCCATCGAATGTGAGCATTTGCCCACTCAAGTCGGTTACGACGACGAACTGCAGTCAGGTCGAGACCCCGATGAGGACGACGAGCATGCAGATGAGCTTCCCTGAGACGGTTTCTGACAGTTTGTGCAGAAATTCTTTGGTTACGCAAACCGATTGTTGCAGCAGCTGTCCGGGTGGCTGGTCTCAGACAATCTTGAAGGTGAAGATGCTGGATGTGGAGGTCCTGGGCTGGTGTGGTTACACGTGGTCTGCGGTTGTGAGGCCGGTTGGATGTACTGCCAAATTCTCTGAAACGCCTTTGGAGACGGCTTATGGTAGAGAAATGAACATTCAATTCACGGGCAACAGCTCTGGTGGACATTCCTGCAGTCAGCATGCCAATTGCACACTCCCTCAAAACTTGCGACATCTGTGGCATTGTTCTGTGTGATAAAACTGCACATTTTAGAGTGGCCTTTTATTGTGGCCAGCCTAAGGCACACCTGTGCAATAATCATGCTGTCCAATCAGCATCTTGATATGCCACACCTGTGAGGTGGATGGATTATCTCGGCAAAGGAGATGTGCTCACTAACACAGATTTAGACAGATTTAATATATTTGAGAGAAATATTTGAGAGAAATAGGCCTTTTGTGTACATAGAAAAAGTCTTAGATCTTTGAGTTCAGCTCATGAAAAATGGGGGCAAAAACAAAAGTGTTGCGTTTATATTTTTGTTCAGTGTATTTATTGGACTTTAAACAGTGTTCAGCCTGACGAGACCCCGTGTGCATGAGTATGACCTTAAACATGTATTACTAGGTTAGAAAGGTGGAAAAGTCAGCCAGTGAATCATACTGGTGTTTTGTGTTTCAATGTTACGGATGCGGCCATGCACACACGTTGTTTTTTATGTTTTATGGGGGCTCTCCAGATAGGCGTAATGGTTTCTATACTGTACAAAACTGTGTAATTTGTACATTTTCTTAATTTTTATGTATAATGCTTTAAAAAGATTATCATAATGTGTGTTGTAATGCATTATATCTTTTCATAAATAATTATAACCAAAGTTAAAATGCATTATAATATTTTAAGGTTTGTTTGTCATGTGTTTTAATGTATTTTACTTTCTAAAGGTGTAGCAGTGCTACAAAGTATTATAACTGTGATTACAATTATTCATGAGATCATACAATGCATTATAACGGGCATTACAAGGCATTATTCATGCATTGAAACTACTTTTATAATGCATTAAAGTTTTACCAAACATTTTTAGTATATTTTTAAAACTATTTTAATTGTGATGACTCAGGAAATGTCCTCATAAAACATGTTTATGTTGTTATACCAGTGTAATACCCATGTGATTATACAAATGTGTGTCCTCATAAATCACATAAACACACACACACACACACACACACACACACACACACACTAAACATATATTTACTCTCTACCACCTTTGAGGGTTTTGAGTCCTGACATGGTGTTATTATTACTAGTAGAAATGTGAATTACCAAAACAGTAATGAAAACTGCTGTTAATAAATTTAAAAATAAATGAAAGCCAAAAAATTTACAATATTACAATATTAGTACTGCAGTAGAGGTAATATTCTTCTGTCACACTTTATTATGACTTTATTATGGGATGCTGACTGTGTGTTTATGTGTTTCTCAGTCTCCACAGTGCAAAGTGCACATATCGACAGTTTAGAAATAGCTCAGACATTTCTTTTGGACATCCACATATGTGCAAGTCATTACTCATAAGAGGTGGTAGGAGAATGGAGCTGAGACTTTATTTTAAGATATTGTACTCCCTCTATACCTTGTTTGCTTCAAATCAATCTCTTGGGTGCCAAACCGTACATGTACACACACACACACACACACACACACACACACACACACACATGCACACACACACATGTCCACCCCCACTGCTGTGTGTGATCTGTTGATGATGTCATAGACCTCCAGAGCAGGAGATCTTTATCTGCGTCATCACACCTCCCAGAGGAGATCCGGTTCTAACAGACACACACATACAGACATGCCAGGAATTACTAACTACCACTGGACTGCAGAGAGGGAGAGCGAAAGAGAGAGAGAGAGAGGGAGGGAGGGAGGAAGGGAGGTTCGGAAGTAATGCCTGAGCGGGCCTAGAGGTATTTGGTGTGTGTGTGTTTTGCATGTACTGTATGTAATGGTCCAGGCCTGTGATGAAAAGGAGCACGCAGGTTGAACTGGGTTGTATAAGCACCATTAAAAATGTGTTCATTTGTTCACATACTCTTTATCCTTTTGAGTGCCCTTATTTACCATATGATTCATGTTTGATTATTCAGGATAGGGCATTGGCTTATGAAGACTTGGACTCTTTTATTTTCCACCAATTCAATTCATACCAATTCAATTCCATTCTTGCAGCTAAATATCCCTGATGAATGAGGGAATGAGACAGAAACGTATGTACTGTATAGTATATGGGTAGATTTATCTGCATGCATTGAATGTGATTCCAATTTATATCCAGACTTTATCAGTTTGGATATTACTGTGCTAATTTGACTCAATGACAAGAATTTTAATCAAAATAATGATTGCATTACTAAAGCTTTCAGTATTGTTCATTTGAATAATATTTATCAGTAATGTTTGACACCGTGCTCATCGTCACTGCATTGGAGTATCAAACACAACAGTTTGACAAATCCAGTCTAGTCAGAGCTAAAGCACCAGATTATATTTCAGTAAATCTTTAAAAGAAAATGTCATGTTCTGCTCATGCAGCTGATTATGGGGCAGACTGAAGGCAGGGGCAGATTAGTATAAGGTCATGATGCTAATGAATCATTCAGAGTGTTTTAACGTGAGGACTGTGCTGACAAAATGACAATTTTAAATCAGCAACTTTTACCCTGAGGGAGGAGCTGGCCACGTTCAGTCTGCCTCACAAATTACCAGAACATTTGCATGAAATGATTCTTTATGCAGTCAAAAGCCAAGTTCATTAACCCTGCAGAAAGACCTTTATGAATATGCAAAATCGAAAAGCCATATTTATGTGAGCACACAGTTAAAATGTAAAATATTGTTACCCAAAAATATTTTTTTCAGGTCAATGCTTTTATTAAAAAACTTTAACCCAAAGATTCTCTGGGGGGGTTTTCCCGCAGGAAGTGGCATCATCAGCTGGAGAGCTGCTATTGTCACTCAGTTATCTGCCAGCAGCCAACAGACTTGGGGTGGTGGTAATGAAGGCTAGAGGACTTCAGTCAGACAAACTGAAAGACAACATAGGTATTTACCACCAACATTTGACAATATCAACACTTAAATTAATGTGTGAACATTAAAAATAATCCAAAGTCAACTATTAGATTATCATCTGTATTATCTGTATTCTAAGATGGAAGCGAACTAGAGATTCAGCAGCTCAATGCAATGCATTTAACAATTAAATTAAATTAAATACACTATCAGTCAAAAGTTTGGAATACATTTTTTTTTCTTTTTTTTTGAAAGAAGTCTCTTATGCTCACCCAGGCTGCATTTATTTGATATAATAAATGCAATAAAAACATTGTGAAATATTATTACAATTTAAAATAATGGTTTTCTATTTAAAAATATATTTTAAAATGTAACTTGTTCCATTGAAGACTGGAAGATCACAGGAATAAATTATATATTCAAATAGAAAGCAGTTCTTTTAAAACTGAAATAATATTTCACAATATTACTGTAAATACTGGGTAAGCATAAGGGATAACTTTCAAAAACATTCAAAAGTCTTTAATGTTTTTATCCATCCACCCACTTTCCAAACCACTGGTCCTAAATAAATAAATACAATACATACAATATTAATGTCGATAGGTGTAATAAAGAGAACACTGTATCCTGTATGTTTTCTGATAGATTTATCGGTGAAGCTGACCTTGAAACACCAAAATGCCAAGCTGAAGAAGAAGCAGACACGGCGAGTGAAGCACAAGATGAATCCGGTATGGAACGAGATGATGATGTTGGAGCTGCCCAGTGAGCTATTGGCTAAATCCAGCGTGGAGTTGGAGGTACTGAACCTGGCCAGTCCCGGGACCCTGCTCCCACTGGGACGCTGCATGCTGGGGCTCCACACCTCCGGCACCGGCCTGCAGCACTGGAAACAGATGCTAGATAATCCACGCAAGCAAATTGCAATGTGGCATCCACTTTACACCTAAGAATACAGGTTAATATTCTACAAAACACCACCTACACGCAATGATTGGTTAAACATGTGGTTGGAGTTTTATACTCTGTACCTGTGTAAAAATATGTAGTACTCCAATATAATAAATATTTACCTAGATATAATGAGTGAACCCAGTTGTTATCGTTACGTATTATGAAACTATTTTCTCTGAAGGTAAAAGTTGCGGGAGACAGTCACATACAGTACTAATATTGTTACACAGTAGTTTAGAGTATATTTTAATGTAAGCAGTGCTGCATTTACCGTTGATGTTGTTGTTAATGTGTCTTCAAATTACTCAATGCTATTTTACACTGGTCCGACTTGGAGCCATCCTCATCTCCTAACACTTGTCAGAAATAAAATATGACTGAACAGCCCACTCAGTCAATATCATAGTGACTGATGGGAGAGAATATCTGATACACCGTAGAGTGTAAAACCGGGCTGGATCAGATCAGGAGAAAGGTTAAACTACTGTATCTAACCCGGTTTGGCAGAAGAGATGTCCCTCATAACTCATCATAAATGACCAATCACAACAAATATTAGAGTAAAAAATATTTGCCAGATGAAGCCCTTGTATGATCCGCAGGCAGAGTTTTTCTGTCAGTGTACTGTGGTTAGGAACACTTACAGAGTTAGAAAAACATTCAAATATAAATAATTAATTTTAAGTTTAATAGCAAGCAGTTTTGGGTTTCCTGCTATGAAGGCTTATGGATCCTCTTAGTCACAGTGTCACAGCTGGAAAGATGGAGCCCTGCTCACTAACTGTAGATTGTGGCTACTACCTTTAAAGCTTTATTGAGGGTCTCAATATGGGCAGCTTTACTCTTCTCAAGATGCATGTATACAGAAAAAATGTAAATCTACCATTGTCTTCTAATTTAAAAAAAATGTAAATATATATAAACAGCAGTATATGTATACTATATATGTGTATTAGCAGGATGAAGGATCTCAACAGGTACTGCCTGGCTCCTGGAAGTTACTATATGGGCAGTTACTTTATCATTATTTATACACTTGGGTGTAATGGGGGATGATGCTTTCTACCATTATTGTACTTTAGGACATTTTGAATGAAAAAATTAAACTCACTAACTGGAATAAAAATACTCAGTTTGGAGACCTTTAAAAAAGCCTGTTTAAAAAAAATTATAATAAAGGTAATTGCAAATTTTATCTCACAGTTCAGACTTTGTTTCTTGCAATTCTGATTTTTTTTTCTCATAACTTTGAGAAATTGAAATCTGAATTGTGAATAAAAAGTATATACACAGAATTGTGAGATATAAACTCACAATTCTGAAATTTTTTCTTGCAATTCCAAATTTTCATCTCACAATTCTTTATATCTTGCAATTCTGCATGAGGTTTTATTAGGTCTCTCTGATAAAAGCTTGCAATTCTGTGAACTTGCAGTTATAAGTTAACATTTTGCACTTCTGATCTTTTTTCTTACAATTATGTTATAAACTCAGAATTGTGAGAAAAGAAGTCAGAATTGTGAGACAATTTTTATTTGTTTATTATGTGGCAAAAATGAGCTTCCATATATCACTTATCAAACTACAGATCTATAGCTCAATGTTGTAAAATGTTGAAATTTTGTCTCATTAAAGATGATGGTCCCATGTAAAAGTATGGACTTTTTAACCTAAATGTATGGACTTCAGCCTAAGTTAGTATATTCTTCCTTCTTTCCTATTCCAAGTCAAATTGTAGCCAAACACAACCAGCAATGATTTATTCCAAAAATGTATTAGAGTTTCACCAGGAGCGCACATTACACAGGTGACATGCCAAATGCCACTAAAATCAAATATTATGCATCTATCTGGGAAGGAATGCATATTTTGCGCTATAACCAACACAGGTAGTCATTCAACCAAATGTCAAATCAAATCAATCAGCTGTAGGCAAATATTCAGCTAAGTCACACAAGATATTTTCTGAAGTATTTATTATGTGTATTTTAGTGTTAATCTGTTTTGTGTGACCTGATTACAATAAAATCTCTAACTAGATCATAAATTACTTTTCATTATTTTTTCACTTTCATCCGACTTTTTCATTATTTTGACATTTTTAATATCATCGAACTAAAAGCAATGTTTTAATTACTAATAATTCAGTTAATTATTAGATCATAAAAAAAGATATGTTTATGTCACATGTGTGTAACTATTTTGATAAATTTAGCTTTAAATATATTTGTAGAGGTTCCTTGGGTAGCAGTTAAAAGCAGTGAAATCCCCCGTCTTGTGGGTAAATTCATTAGATAACAATCTCAGTTTGCCCTTCAGTCACGTTTGAATATTTATATTCGTTGATATACGTTGAGTAATATTTGAGTGGTTTTGAATTAACATAATTTCTGTGCCTGATACTTTTCCAGAGAGGGATGACCAGTAGAATGTTAATCACTGCAATCTGATCCATCTATAGCCTATGGCTTACTGCATAACACTCTTGATTTCATACTGACAGAAATGTATTTTTAACCCACAGATATGCTTGAAACAAATAGTCGTGTGTTGGTGTGAAATAAATATTCCTTTCTCAAATGTGTTATTTCTCACTTGTGTTTGTTTGATGTCAGAGATTTTACCACACTATTTATAGAATTGGTCAGACTTGATTGATGACACGAAGATGAGCAATATCAGGAAGAGACAGATATCCAGACCAACAGCACCTCCCACAACCAGCAGAAAATGAACAAACACTGAGAAATATATCAGAGAAAGACAGAGAGCACGAATGGAAAACAAAACGGATTACAGCAAATTAAAGTCATCCCTCTCATCTTCAAAATAAATAGTGTATTGTTGCATAACAGGTGACATATTAATGTGTTCTGTGTGGTTCTTGGTGCAGGGCATGACAGGGCACAGTATTATAGTTTGTATGATCAGAATGGACGAGTCAACTGTCTGTCTGCCCGGTAGCCTTGAAAATGGCACAGGATACCAGCGGTAACTGCAATGCATCACTGATGAGTTTCTTACATAATCCCGCTGATAAAAAAAAAAAAAAACTCCCACCTGCTAGATATTGCCCTGCCAGAGCTAAAAATTATTTTGCTGGCTCGCTCTTCCCGGAGGAGCTGTGTTTGTGTGTGTGTCTGACGGCATCGAAGATAAAGAGCTAAGACATTCTTAACAGTGTGTGTGTGTGTTTGTGTGAATGAATTAGAGAATACACTACATGTCACATGACAAATGTCTTTTGTCTTTTTCTGTCCTTATTTCAGGAGGACTGAGTGAAAAATTATAGCTGATCACTGATAACAGGCTTATTGATCAAGGTTAAATAAGTGGACAGAATGACCTGTGGAAAGGATTTTCATCACTCTTCCTAGTTACGTATACACACTATATTTAAATGTACCGAGAGAGAGCTCGTTAAAGCTCTCATTATGGTTTTCTGTGTGAAAACCACAAAATTACACCTCATTACTTTCTTTGCCCAGCATGGGCAGCATTAAAAACACTGTCCTCTTTCACACTGAACACAACACTGCTTTGAAGAAACCCGTCTGAAATCCCCCGTCACACTGGGAGGAGTTCTTCCCAAAGAAACAACACATGAAATATAGATAGAGGCAAAAGCTGCCCTAGAAAATGTTTCTTTCTGATGCTGAGCCGAGTGAAACCGAGCTGAGTGAAATTTTGCTCTCAGACAAAACAAGGAGAGAAAAGGCTCCCGCATGGAGCAACCTGTACTGCTTTGTACTCTTCTGTCTCTTTCTCTCCTCTGTGTGGTCTGTTTAATATTGCTGAATTACTGTGGTCTCTGCTGGTATACAAACAGAAACAGAGGAAGAGGTGCAGATCATCTTGAACACACAAACACTCTTAACTCACTACCATGTGCAGTGAGATTTAATGAAAATCTGGGATTCAAAATCAAATTTAAACCTTGAATTAATAACAACATTTTTTTAGGATGTAACTAAATTGTAATGAAATGTTATGTTGTATAATTAACAAGAATGTTTAGGATTTTACAACAGTTAGTTCTTGTCCTCAAAATTGTTTGGTTGAGCGCTGACATACCAGTACTGGGAGTTCTCACTGTTTCCATTACTCCGCTTGTCTGTATCTGTGTGTTCCTCACAGACGGACAGTCTGTCCATTAGTGGTGGTGATTTTTTCAGTGACTCAGTAACATTACATTATAGGCTACACCAGAAAGTGGTGATAATTTTTAAGAGTGAGTCATTGAAACATTAATTTAATGCTTTGAACGGCTAGACATGCAACACATCAAGTCTGTCCTCCCCTCCTCCCTGGACCCGTTCCAGTTTGCATATAGGTCCAACCGCTCGACCGATGATGCCATCGCCACTGCCCTCCACCCAGCCCTCACACCTCTGGACAAAAAAGACTTGTATGTCAGAATGCTGTTCATAGACTTCAGTTCAGCATTCAACACAATCATCCCTCAACAGCTCATTCATAAATTGGTCCAGCTGGGGCTCAATACGTCGCTGTGCAACTGGCTGTTGGACTTTCTGACCGGGAGACCTCAGGCAGTACGGGTCGGCAGTAACACATCCAGCACCATCACACTGAACACAGGGGCCCCCCAAGGATGTGTGCTGAGCCCCCTCCTCTTCACTCTGCTGCCCCACGACTGCACACCGTCAAACAACTCCAACCTCTTCATTAAATTTGCGGATGACACGACTGTGGTGGGTCTCATCAGCAACAGAGATGAGACAACCTACAGGAGTGAGGTGTGCCGTCTGGCATGCTCCTCTGACCATCAATGGTGCGACCGTGGAGAGAGTGAGCAGCACCAAGTTCCTGGGTGTACACATCACAGAGGACCTCTTACAACACTGCAGCACTAGCCAAGAAAGCACAGCAGCGTCTCTACTTCCTCTGCAAATTCAGAAGATCCAGAGCCCCGGCCTCCATCATGTGCACCTTCTACAGAGGCACCATCGAGATTATCCTGACTAGCTGCATCACTGTGTGGTATGGCGCCTGCAACGCGTCCTGCCGCAAGACCCTTCAACGGATAGTGAAAGCAGCTGAGAAGATCGTTGGTGTCTCTCTCCCCTCCCTCCAGGACATCTACAGCACCCGTCTCACCCACAAAGCCCTCTGCATTGCAGGTGATCCCACCCATCCGTCACATAGCTTCTTCAGTCTGCTGCCATCAGGGAGGAGACTGCGTAGTCTCCAGGCGAGGACCAGCAGACTGAAGGACAGCTTCATTCATCAGGCTGTCAGGAAGCTCAACTCTCTCCCGTCTCTCCCCCCCCCTCTCTCTTTTGCCCCATGCACCATTGGACTCTGACACTCTGACCCACCCCCCCCACCACACACACACACACACACACACACACACACACACACAGTGTCCAGCACCAGTCACTTTGTACAGCATTGGACTGACCTCATTCAACTACCTCTTCTGACAGTTCGAATAAAGACTGCTCTTTTTGTCACTTTAAATAGAATAGATTGATAAGCTCTTTGCACTACACCATTCATATTCTGCACTGTTTATTTCACTGGTTTGCACTCTATCTACCATGTGCCTTATGCTACTTTATCTATTTTTTATTATTATTATTTTTTACATGTCCTTATTTGTATATTTGTAATAGTTGCATTTTATGTATGTATGTATATATGTACGTGTATGTATGTATGTATGTATATATGTATATATATATATATATTTGATTTGTATTTATCTGTATTTTTACATTCTACTGTTAGTGTTTAGTGTTATCTGTATGCACCAGGGGTCTGAGAGTAACGCAATTTCAATTCTCTGTATGTACGTATGTACGGTACATGTGCCAGAATTGACAATAAAGCAGACTTTGACTTTTGACATAACTGATTCATTCAAAACCAGTAAGTGTGCCAAAGCATAGTATGTTGAACAGGAGTTATTAATCAATATCTAACCTGAGGAAAAATGTTTCACTTTATTGATTTAGACCTAGTGATATACAACCCCAAATCAGAAAAAGTTGGGACAGTATGGAAAACGCAAATAAAAAAAGAAAGTAGTGATTTCTAAATTTACTTTGACTTGTATTTCATTGCAGACAATATGAACACAAAATATTTCATGTTTTGTCTGGTCAACTTCATGTCATTTGTAAATATACATCCTTTCCTGTCATTCAGACCTGCAACACATTCCAAAAAAAGTTGGGACAGTAAAGCATTTACCACTTTGTAATGTTGCCATTCCTTTTCACAACACTTAAAAGACGTTTAGGGACTGAAGACACCAAGTGATGAAGTGTTTCAGGTGTAACAGTACACGTTTCCACTGTGTGATGGTCCATCCCAGATGCCTCCGAGCCCAGAGAAGTCGACGGCGCTTCTGGACACTGTTAACATAGGGCTTCCTTTTGGCACAGTACAGTTTTAACTGGCATTTGTGGATGTAATTACGTATTGTGGTACTTGACAAAGGTTTGCCAAAGTAGTCCTGAGCCCATGTGGTGATATCGCTTATAGATGAATGACGATTCTTGATGCAGTGCCGCCTGAGGGATCGGAGATCACGGTTGTTCAGCTTAGGCTTGTGCCCTTGTCCTTTACGCACTGAAATTCCTCCAGATTCCTTGAATCTTTTAATTATGTTATGCACTGTTGAAGGTGTAATATCCAAATCTCTTCCTATCTTTCTTTGAGGAACATTGTTTTTAAACATTTCAATAATTTTCTCACGTATTTGTTGGCAAACTGGCGATCCTCGGCCCATCTTTGCTCCTAAAGGACTAGACCTTTCTTGGATGCTGCTTTTGTACCAAATCATAATTACAATCACCTGTTGACATCAACTGTTTCAAATCACATCATTATTTAACCAATTTACCTCATTACTAGCCCTAAATTGCTCCTGTCCCAACTTTTTTTGGAATGTGTTGCAGGTCTGAATGACAGGAAAGGATGTATATTTACAAATGACATGAAGTTGACCAGACAAAACATGAAATATTTTGTGTTCATATTGTCTGCAATGAAATACAAGTCAAAGTAAATTTAGAAATCACTACTTTCTTTTTTTATTTGCGTTTTCCATACTGTCCCAACTTTTTCTGATTTGGGGTTGTATTTATTTTTTGACAGGAATGAAAATGAGACTGTGAGGGATGGAAGTAGGCTACAGTACGTCCAATGGATTGTACTGTTAACGAAACATATTTTGTTTTTATATATATATATATATACTCACCAGCCACTTTATTAGGTACACCTATTCAATTGCTTGGTAACACAAATTGCTAATCAGCCAATCACATGGCAGCAACTCAATGCATTTAGGCCTCTAGATGTGGTGAAGACGACTTGCTGAAGTTCAAACCGAGCATCAGAATGAGGACGAAAGGGGATTTAAGTGACTTTGAACGTGGAATGGTTGTTGGTGCCAGACGGGCTGGTCTGAGTATTTCAAAAACTGCTCATCTACTGGGATTTTCACGCACAACCATCTCTAGGGTTTACAGAGAATGGTCCGAAAAAGAGAAAATATCCAGTGAGCAGCAGTTGTGTGGACGAAAATGCCTTGTTGATGTCAGAGGTCAGAGGAGAATGGGCAGACTGGTTAGAGATGATAGAAAGGCAACAGTAACTCAAATAACCACTCGTTACTACCAAGGTATGCAGAATACCATCTCTGAATGCACAACACGTCGAACCCTGAAGCAGATGGGCTACAGCAGCAGAAGACCACACCGGGTGCCGCTCCTGTCAGCTAAGAACAGGAAGCGGAGGGTACAATTCGCACAGGCTCACCAAAATTGGACAATAGAAGATTGGAAAAACGTTGCCTGGTCTGATGAGTCTCGATTTCTGCTGCAACATTCAGATGGTAGGGTCAGAATTTGGCGTAAAGAACATGAAAGCATGGATCCATCCTGCCTTGTCTCAACGGTTCTTGGCACACTTTGGGCCTCTTAGTACCAATTGAGCATCGTTTAAACGCCACAGCCTACCTGAGTATTGTTGCTGACCATGTCCATCCCTTTATGATTACAGTGTACCCATCTTCTGATGGCTACTTCCAGCAGGATAACTGTGTGATGCTATCATGTCAATACGGACAAAAATCTCTGAGGAATGTTTCCAACACCTTGTTGAATCTATGCCACGAAGAATTTAGGCAGTTCAGAAGGCAAAAGGGGGTCCACCCCAGTACTAGCAAGGTGTACCTAATAAAGTGGCCAGTGAGTGTATATATAGGCCTATACACACACACACACACACACACACACACACACACACATATATACACAGTGGAGTTCAAAATTACAGAACAATCTATGAATACTTGATTTTTATGAAATATTGTTAATATTCATCGCTCAAAATTTAAAGGAATCAAGTCAAGTCAAGTCGAGCTTTATTGTCATTCTACATGTGTGGACATATAGTGGAATGAAATGTCGTGTCTCGCAGGACCACGGTGCTACATACCAGTTAAACATAAGCTAAACATACAACAATGCAAGTATAAGAAAAACAATAGAGCTATACAACAGTTAACCATCTGACTATACATATACTATAACTACTATACATAGTTGACTACACACAAACTGAGACTGTACAGAAACTTTACATAAATACTGTACATGAAATTGTGCAAAAGAGATATTTGTACGTGAAATTGTGCAAAAAAAAAAATATATATATTTTGTACATTAAATTGTTGTGCAGAAGAGAGATTTTGTAGGAAGCAGCACATAGTGCAAAATGATTTTGTAGTGCAATGCTCAAGTAAACATATATTATCCTATTGTGTCTTTGTAGCAGGGAGTTATAGAAAGTGTCTAGTCTACATATAGTGGGATGAGTGTGTTACTACAGGTGGTTTGTATAGCCCACTCACCTGTGTGTAGCCCACTCAAAATTGCACTTAGGAAAATTGTCAACAGTTTTAATGGGGGGGAGGGGGCTGAGGTGTTCATGGTTTCAGAGGGGGTCAGGGAGATTGGAGTCAAGAGCTCTCACAGCATGGGGGAAAAAGCTGTTGAGCAATCTGACAGAGCAAGCTGTATATTAGCTGCAGGTATATCACTGTTCTAGTAACGTGTTTGACAAAATAACTAAGGCATTTCAACAAAAACCTAATTTTTGTGGATCACAGTGTTCAGAATTAGAGAACACTAACATACTGTGCCACGAAAGATGATTACAACTAAAATTTTGGAGGGTTACAGCTGTCAGAAATTAGTAGGAAGTGTACAGGCCCTTGCTTTGAATGACTTGAATGACTGAAGCACATCTGTGGCCGCAGGATATCACTAGTTTCTCACACTGCGCTGGGGTGCTTTTGGTCCACTCTTCTTCCACTCTTTTCCATAGTTAGTTTCCCCAGTTTGATGCCAAACAAAATGTTTCCCATCGGACCCAAATAAATTAAACTTGCTAAACAGATACAATACAGTTGGCCTTTTAATTATTAAATGCATCATTATGCAAAAAAAAAAGAAAAAAGAAGAAGAGTTTTCAGTATGATAGACTCACAACCCCAGTCCATCAATTAACAAATCCACCATTAAGGCATTGCTTCTGGCCAAAATACCCATTGGTGAGCAACTGATGTATTCTTACATATCTTCAAATTTCGATGAAGAAACATCTGCATCTTAGATGGCCTGAGGGTGAGAAATGTTTCATTTTGGGCTAAACTATTCCTTTAATAACATGTATGGACATAATCTTGATTCACAACATGATTGCAGCTCCATTCAGACAATAATGAACTTTGATTAAAATTATTAAAACTACTGTTTAAAAAACATCAGGTGTACACCCTTTTTCTCCTTCTCAAATGTACAGAAAGAGGTGGTGCTGATTTACGAGAATGTGTTGTCCATTCATCCAAGCCACCATAAAACCTGTGAATGAAGGTTGCTACATGTTTTACAAATCACAGCTTGGTCATGTGTGTGTGCATGTGATGCATCCAATCTGCCCTCTGAGCCTCTCCTGGCTTAGACTGATCCACGTTGCCACGGTGACGTGAGAAGGCTGAGTGATCGAGATCCTTTCTGCATTCATCACCAGGGCTGGTTGGTAATTTAGAGAGGAATGACTGCTGAACAACATCATGGTTTAGAAACATCAGTTCAGACCATCTCCTCATCATCTCCTCAACAATCGACTCAGAACTAATGTGCAAGTCCTTAACAGTAACAATTCAACAATCAATTTTACCAGAGTAGAGAGATCAATAACTGGGACAAGAAGACAGAGATAAGAGGATAAAAGGATATGGGGAAAGTAACAGAACTAATGAAGGGGGGGGGGGGGGGGCAGAAACAGATTGATCTTCAAGAAAACAAACTGATAGAATTTCAATGCAGAGACAGACACAAAAGAAGCGAGCAGAGAATTAATACATTCTGCTTAATACATTCACTGTGACTGGATTTGTCTTCTGACACTATAAGCTCTACTTTGATGGCTATTATGGTCAAAAACACTATCTATCTATCTATCTAGGTGCATCTTAATAAATTAGAATGTCGTGGAAAAGTTCATTTATTTCAGTAATTCAACTCAAATTGTGAAACTCGTGTATTAAATAAATTCAATGCACACAGACTGAAGTAGTTCAAGTCTTTGGTTCTTTTAATTGTGATGATTTAGGCTCACATTTAACAAAAACCCACCAATTCACTATCTCAACAAATTAGAATACTTCATAAGACCAATACAAAAAACATTTTTAGTGAATTGTTGGCTTTCTGGAAAGTATGTTCATTTACTGTATATGTACTCAATACTTGGTAGGGGCTCCTTTTGCTTTAATTACTGCCTCAATTCGGCGTGGCATGGAGGTGATCAGTTTGTGGCACTGCTGAGGTGTATGGAAGCCCAGGTTTCTTTGACAGTGGCCTTCAGCTCATCTGCATTGTTGGGTCTGGTGTCTATCATCTTCCTCTTGACAATACCCCATAGATTCTCTATGGGGTTCAGGTCTGGTGAGTTTGCTGGCCAGTCAAGCACACCAACACCATGGTCAACTTTTGGTGCTTTTGGCAGTGTGGGCAGGTGCCAAATCCTGTTGGAAAATGAAATCAGCATCTTTAAAAAGCTGGTCAGCAGAAGGAAGCATGAAGTGCTCCAAAATTTCTTGGTAAACGGGTGCAGTGACGTTGGTTTTCAAAAAACACAATGAACCAACACCAGCAGATGACATTGCACCCCAAATCATCACAGACTGTGAAACTTAACACTGGACTTCATGCAACTTGGGCTATGAGCTTCTCCACCCTTCCTCCAGACTCTAGGACCTTGGTTTCCAAATGAAATACAAAACTTGCTCTCATCTGAAAAGAGGACTTTGGACCACTGGGCAACAGTCCAGTTCTTCTTCTCCTTAGCCCAGGTAAGACGCCTCTGACGTTGTCTGTGGTTCAGGAGTGGCTTAACAAGAGGAATACGACAACTGTAGCCAAATTCCTTGACACGTCTGTGTGTGGTGGCTCTTGATGCCTTGACCCCAGCCTCAGTCCATTCCTTGTGAGGTTCACCCAAATTCTTGAATCGATTTTGCTTGACAATCCTCATAAGGCTGCGGTTCTCTCGGTTGGTTGTGCATCTTTTTCTTCCACACTTTTTCCTTCCACTCAACTTTCTGTTAACATGCTTGGATACAGCACTCTGTGAACAGCCAGCTTCTTTGGCAATGAATGTTTGTGGCTTACCCTCCTTGTGAAGGGTGTCAATGATTGTCTTCTGGACAACTGTCAGATCAGCAGTCTTCCCCATGATTGTGTAGCCTAGTGAACCAAACTGAGAGACCATTTTGAAGGCTCAAGAAACCTTTGCAGGTGTTTTGAGTTGATTAGCTGATTGGCATGTCACCATATTCTAATTTGTTGAGATAGTGAATTGGTGGGTTTTTGTTAAATGTGAGCCTAAATCATCACAATTAAAAGAACCAAATACTTAAACTACTTCAGTCTGTGTGCATTGAATTTATTTAATACACGAGTTTCACAATTTGAGTTGAATTACTGAAATAAATGAACTTTTCCACGACATTCTAATTTATTGAGATGCACCTGTATATATATATATATACATACCAAAGTGTAATAACTTGCACCTCTTTTAAAATTAAAAGAGCTCTTCTTGCTCCTCTTTTTGACTGATGAAAACATGGAATGTAACATCCACTTTTTACAGTTCCACTCAGAAATAATTGTTGTGCGATGAGATTTCATGTTAACTTTTCCCTAAGAGCAGGTTCCCCAATACGTTTAGAAACTACAAATAGGTTTAGGCATTGGACAGAACTGCACGTTTATCAAGAGATCTAATATAGGCCAAATTTTTCTTTATGCCAAAAACTTTTTATTTGCACAACAGACAAACTCTCAAATCCATTTCCATTGTAAGTGCCATATAATTGCCAAATTATAAATGTCTTTATCATCACTTTAGATCAATTTAGTGCATCCTTGCTAAATGAAAGTATTAAATTCTATACCCCCCCCAAAAAAAAAAAATTATACTGACTCCATGCTTTTGAATGGCATAGTGCATAATGTTACAAAAGCTTTTTATTTCAGATAAATGCTGATCTTTGGATCTTTCTATTCATCAAAGAATCCTGAAAAAAATGGACTCAACTGTTTTAAATATTGATGTTAATAATATTAATAATAATAAAAGATGTTTCTTGAACAGCAAATCAGCATATTAGAATGATTTCTGAAGGATCATGTGACACTGAAGACTGGAATAAGTAAATAAAGGAGGGACTTTTGTGTTCTTGTTGTCCTTCCCTCTCTCCCTCCCTTTTGATTGGACCTTGAGATGTTGAGTATGTGTCTGTTGTTTTGTTTTGTTATATTTTGGATACTATGTTATGTTATGTGTGAAAAAAAAAAAAATTGTTGATAAAAAAAATAAAATAATAATTATATATATATATATATAAACAAAAAGACTGGAGTAAGTAACGATGCTGAAAATTTTGCTTTGATCAAAGGAATAAATTACATTACATAAAATATATTCAAATAGAAAGCAGTTATTTTAAATAGGTCTATATAGTAAAAAAAATATTTCACAATATTAGCTACTGCTTTTGTTGTATTTTGGATCAAATAAATGCAAGCATGGTGAGCAGCAGAGAATTCTTAAAAAATAAAAAAACATTAAAATTTTACCGTTCAAAAACTTTTGACTGGTAGTGTATGGATGTATTTATTATTTCTAAAGGCTATTGGCTATAATGGCATTGCAAAAAGATAGGCCATAGTTCAGTTTCTGATAGGCTCTGATGGCATTGAAAAGTTATTGTGCTGTTATATTGTGCTTTTCTAAGGAACTTAATGTTATGCCATTTAGAACTTGTAGAACTGAAACATGTAGAATGATAAAGCTGTGAATCTAAGTGATATGATATGTTTTGCATTTGAACTGACACTGTGGGCAAATTGTGATTAGCCAGCATGAAAACATTTAAAATACAGACACTACATCAGAATGTGGTGGTGTTTTATACTTAAGTTATACCCATTGTTTTTGTCCAAACGTCCACACACACGGTTCTGTCCCGTGTGCCCTCGCTGTGCTCCTCTACCGACTGCAGGCGTGCCTCTAGCTCCTCCTTGTGCTAGAAACTTGGTCTGCATTTAGATTGTTTTGAAAGTCTGTTTAAATTTTAAAAGATTTAAACATTACATTTAATTTAAAATTAAAGATTAAAACGTAGCTCAGGAAAAGACCATTAAAGATCTGAAATAAGTGTTGGTTCTCCTAGTTCAGTTACGTTAACGTTAGTTAAAAAACAAACGGCAAGCCAAGGAACATCTATATACCAGCATATACGACACTTGCTAAAACATCTGCTAAAAGCCTTTATAATACATCCATGAACATCTTATTTAACATACATTCCAAACAAAATGACTTTCAGCTTTATTTGGTGAGGGTGAGTGCAGCGGCCGCTGTTTCTAGAGGGAACTGTTTCTGTGTAACAGTCAGCTACCTGACTTCCGGTCGATGCACCGTTGGCTGGAGAACGATAATTTTCCCGGAGTTTTGGATGGATAAACAAGACCGTCGTGTGGCCAATGCGCAGAGGAAATATAGCCCTGAGTTGGTTGAAAGTGTTTATACTCATGCTTATGTTTTCAGATTCAACCAGTTACCTATTAGGGGACCGCTGGTTTTTAGCACAATCTGTATTTATGAAGAAGCTTTAAAGATGCACAGCAAAAACAATATTTGCTGGGGATCTATAGGACATTGCGCTTTACTCCATAATGGTTTATTTTACTTACGAAAGATGTGGAATGCATTTGACAATGATGTTCATCTTCGAATATATTTTGTCATCATCTGCATCTGTCCCATAATACTTTATAGTTTACTAACTGCACATTGCTTTATAAACTTACAAACAGAATTATCACGTGAAAGGTTACCAAAGTCTTTAATCTACCATATTGTTCTAAAAAATTGTGCATTTAAAAATTAAGAACTGCATTAATTCGTATTGTAACGACCATTAATCCGTATTGCATCTAACCATGACATTCACAGTACAAAAATTACTAGTAGTTATAACCATTGTTGTTATTACTGTAAAACCATAATAAATTAATACTGACTTTCCTTCAAACAGTAAGAAATAAATCTTTCAGATGTGTCTGAGAAAAAAAGAAATAGAAAGAAAAATTCAGTTAATTTAATTAAAAATGAGCACAGCCCGATAACAATCATTCATCAAGAATGAGTAGAGTTTGTTTTGTAAGTGCTGTCCATCTGTATTTGCATTTAATTTAATAATGTCCCATTTTTATTGCTAAATTGAGCTACAGTTTTCAAGATGAAAGTGTGTGAGTACCACCTTGTCTAATTGTGGTGTGTTTTTATCTAGTGGCTACAGGCATTGAGAGGGACAAATGCTCTGGAAACATGAGAGACTCCATCCACAGCGTGCTGAGATCAGTACCACGAGGGCTGACCCTGGGTCCTTCTCTGGCCGAAGATGGACAGCTGGGTCTGTGGTGTGTTGGGCGAGTGCTAGAGAAAGGCACTCTGCTAGGTCTGGAGGAACCTGACGAAATAAACAGGAAGGAAAAAGCTGAGGTATGCATACTAGTGTGTTTCAAATTTCATTTTGCACCTTACAGCTGAGACAAAGGTTTGTTTGTTTAGTACCACTACAGCAAATGTGTTCCAAGACAATACCTTTACATTTACTTCTCACCTAATACTGCAAGTACTTTATATGTTCAGAAGCAGTGTTATAGTTTTTTTCTCTTTTTTAACTGAATAATAGCCCGAAGTAAGAAGTAAATACATGTTCTTATTATCCAGGGGATTCAACACGCATGCCAAACTGTGTTCAAAAATGAAATCTCAGATGAAATCTACTGGATGAGGTAAATTTACCCAGAATTCATTAATTATTATATTTAGTAGAACTATTAAGTTACATATCAAGACATCGCAGAATCAGACTTGTTCAATTGCCTTCACAGGTTTGCCTGCAGTGCTCAAAGTGAGGAAGAGTGCAATGTCAGTGTGCTCGAGGTGGATGGGAAATTAGGCCTCAGGGTCTGTCGGGACATTCAACCAGGAACAGAACTGCTCCTCTGGAAAGAACAAGAACAAGAAGCCCCTCTTGAAAAAGAAGTAATGCAACTAAAAGTCTGTGAAAATAGTAGTACTCCAAACAGACAACAAGAAGCTTCTTTAGAGGCCATCACTTTAGATCACCTCTCAGGCTGTGCAGGTGAGTTTATACATAATATTTGCACTGTGTAAGAGGCCCATGATATGATGCTGTTCTTCTGAAAATGAGGAATATTTTGTATTCTAACAGATCCTGTTCAAAGTGCCACACAAGAGGATACAAAACCTCCAATCAAGGAGAAAAATCTTGTGCAGGAGTCTAGAGCATGTAATTCCAGTGTCCTGGAGCAGAATGAGGTAGATGAGGCACATGGGGAAGGTGAAGCTCAGGAAAGTGATGAACATCCTGCTAGAGATAAGATTCAGAGCATCGGTGATAGTACATCACAAGCCCAGAGTTCATCAGAACATCTGAAGCCAGAGAGAAGCCTGAGAGCCAGCTCTCGTCTTGCTGCTAAACCTCGAAAAGTGCACTCGTCAACCATCCGTATCTACAAACAACAAGATCCAAAAAACAGGTCAGACCTCAGCAGGAAGAAGAAGCTCTCGGATAACAAAGACAACACAATACAGACATTGTATACTAATGAGGATTTCAGCACAGAGCAAAATGAGCAGGATTTTCCTCATTTTGTTATCCGAGAGAGGAAGTACAAATGCGAAGAGTGTGACAAGAGCTTCTTTCAGCTGTGCCATCTGAAGAAACACAAATTCACACATCAAAATCAGAAGCCTTACATGTGCACAGAGTGTGGTAAAACATACAGTTCACAGGAGAGCTTCCAAGCCCACCTGCTGATGCATCGCGGTCTGAGGCCCTTTCAATGCCAGCACTGTGACAAAAGCTATGGCTTGAAACGGGACCTCAAGGAGCACCAGGTTCTTCACTCAGGCGAGAAACCGTTCGTCTGTGACATCTGTGGAAAAGCTTTCGCTCGCCGGCCCTCGCTACGTGTCCACAGGGAAGTCCATCGGACAAAAGAACCAGACTATCAGGCTCCCAAAGTCAAGTGTCCAGAGTGCAATAAAGAACTGGCTAATTCTGGTTCTTTGAGGAACCACATGCGCCTGCACACCGGAGAACGGCCGTACGTTTGCCAGCACTGCAACAAGAGCTTTCACCAACGTGGCAATCTGCTGGGACACATGCGCATCCACACAGGAGAGAAACCCTACAAGTGTGACCATTGCGAACTGCGCTTTTCCCAAGTTCCTGAACTGCGCCGGCATCTGATTTCTCACACAGGTGAGGTGTATTTGTGTCCTGTGTGTGGTAAGGCTCTACGGGACCCTCACACATTGCGGGCCCACGAACGACTGCATACAGGAGACAGGCCCTATAAATGCGAACAATGTGGGAAAGGGTACACGATGGCAACCAAGCTACGGCGCCACATGAAGTCTCACCTAGAGGAGAAGCCACATGTTTGCCAGGTGTGCGGAGCCAAATACACAATGATGCAAAGTCTACAGCGGCATCTGCAGTCTCACAAACATCAGTCAGACTCTGGTCATGCATTGCCGACACGAGGTCGACCCAAAAGGTCGGGCCAGAAGGCAGAGGATAAGCAGAGTAGAACTGAATGCAGTAGTCTGGAGGAGGGACAGGCTGTGGCGTACGTTCAAGCCTCAGAAGATTTCACTATGGTGTCTCACCCAGGAGGTGTCTTCCTGGACTCTGGAGTGTACCACCATGGCACAATTGTTTTGGAAAAAGGAGTGGAGAAGGGGCTCGAACGCATTGAGCTCAGTGAGGATATGATTGAGATTATTGTCTCAGATGAAAATACCAAGTGTATAGTAGTGCAAGAACAGCCTTCTAAGTGTATAGAGCTTCAGGAACAGGAAGCAAATGCTAAATGCTTAGTTGTGCAGGAAAATGATGCCAGCAGTGGCTGTTTTGTAGTTCCAGAACAGGATGCTAATAGTTGTTTGGTCATTTTACAAGGTCCGGATGGTTTAAGTTCAGTGGCACAGACTGTAGAAATAGAGACAGGGCTGTGACACTTAAGTGTTTCCATTTCACATATAGTCTCCTCATATTATGTCTCACACCAAAGGAAAAACAACCTTTGTGAAATAAATGTATAAGCTCTGTTGAATTTAAGTCTTGCTGTTCTTTGATTTTTTTAGGAGGGTTTGTGGCACATATCAGTAAATATTGACTCCTGTGCGCAGTGGACCTTGTTTCATCACTGTTTATACAGACATTGTACAAGTACATCAGCAAAACACAGCTGTGTTGGGAAATGAGCTAATACAAGAGGACATTTTATGATATATCTGTTGCGTTGAAGTTAAAATTATCATGTCATTTATGTGTTAACAGTTAAATTGAAATGCCTTGTTTATACTTTTTACATAAAGTACATACTGATTACTGGTAAATGAAAGGAGAAGCAGAGCGCTAACAGAGCTCTTCAGCTACATAGATAAGATCATTTCATGATGAAAGCTATTTCTGATAACATGTAACATATGCATCTACATTTAAATAAATATGTTTAAAGAAAAAGCAATGTGAAATATTTATATAAGAGTTGTTTTAGGATATATATTGTAGAGTACTTTTGTTATAAATATTAGAATTTTTATAATATGTCCTCACACATGATTTCACATAACTTGATGAATTGAAGCTTATCATCTTGTTTCATTCAATATATCTGTGATTCATGTTCCTTAGAAAGCAAAGAATGTTCCACATTGATATAAGGGTGATCTGATACAGAAGAGTGGCTTTTTTTTTAGTGAAAAGAGTTCAGACACTTTGTTCTCTTTGAACTTTGGTAGTTCAATATTAACTTGGTGACTCCAGTAACTCCAGCTGTGGGCTTTCTGGCTGAGTGGGCGATTCGATTCGATGAGATGCTCCCAAGTTTTTTTCAGGATTACAGGCTCAGTCATCCTCAAGAATGGGAGCAAAAGCAGCACCTCTTCTACTATCCCTACTTCTTGGACAAGTTCTCCACCTCACATTGTGTAATGACGGTAAGCATTAACAGATTTCTCTGCCTTTTTGGCTAATTAGGCTAAAAACAAAATTATAATGCAATGATTCTACATATAGTATGTGAATGTGAATCAAGATGTTTTTGGAGAAATATTGACTTTTGTGCTTCAGTGTTTATCGACAACAAGGAAGCCTCTCAGATCATTCGAGCAAAGAGGGCTAACAGTGTTTTTGAGGAGTTAAAACCAGGGAATCTGGAGAGAGAGTGTGTGGAAGAGATTTGTGACCATGAGGAAGCTCGAGAAGTGTTCGAGAGAGTTGATAAAACGGTGAGCAATGGCCTTGTGGACAGATCAGCTGCAGTTGGAAATAAAATTTCTATCAGTGAATTTTTTCAGTGGTGTATCTATATAAATACAGACATTTGAAGTGCGGTATAATTCATTTTATGTAGTATTTTATATTAATGATTTTTTTTCTTCCATTGACTCGCAGGAGATTTTTTGGGCGAAATATTTGGGTAAGAATATATATATATATAACATTACGGAAAGTTTCAGTGTAAACAGTGACAACATTTTATGTAAACAGTTTCTATCGAACCAGGGACAAAGTGCATTTTCACTGACCTTTCCCTGCTCAATTTACAAATTAGAAAGATTAGTATCAGGTTAAAACAGTAGCAATTATAAACAAACCTTAAGAATGACAGCTTGTGAATAAATATAATTGGTGGGAGTGGTAATCCTTTATCTTTGAGCTATTTCTAAATATGAACTGTTTATAACTTTAAGAAATTGTTCGACCTGGCACCTCTGTTAGTTAGTTTTTTTTTATCTCTTTTTTTCACAGGATGTGGGGGAACAAAATTATCCAGAACACCAGCAAAAATCAACAATTTGAGAGTATGTGTGAATACAGAGGGTAAGGGTGATGCATACTTAACACAGAATATATCTATAAAACTAAAATGAGACATTTTTGGTAAAAGCTTTAGTTTCTATGTTGTAAAATAACCTTATAAGTTGGACGTGTGATTGACAGGAGACTGTTACATTGATAATGGTGAAAACTACGCTGGTAGTGTATCTGTCACCAAGTCTGGAAAGTCGTTGTCAGTACTGGAAAAGCAACTTCCCCCACAGGATTCAGTATGTACTTCTGCTCTTTTTGTTGTTCTTGTGTTGAACTACCTTTAATCATTTTATATTGATTGATTAGAAAACACAAAGGCTTTTAGTAAAGAAAAGGTTGTTTTGTTTTCATGTATTTAGCTTTACAAACCTTCAGTGATGTTGAAGCAGCTCTTCTGTCTTATGACCGACTTGTTTCCCCCCTAGCGAATTTAATGTGACACAGCTGAAGCTACCGGAGAACTTTTGCAGAAACCCAGATAAGAGCAATGAAGGCCCTTGGTGTTTCACAAGAGACCCGACAGTCAGGAGGGAGTCCTGCAGCGTGCCAAAATGCGGTAGAGAAAATACTAAAACATTACAGTAAAACATCCTGTGGTGCAATAACTAAAGCTCTGTGCTGGCAACCAGAAAGTTGAGCCATCACCATTGTGCCATTGTACCAGGTTGCTGAGAAGAAATTGTCGCTGTAATAAGTATACTGGATGTTGTTTTGGATCTGCTAAATGACTGCTGACTTACCAAAACATGCAAATTACCATATTTGACAGCAACTGACACATATTTGTGCCCTGTGCTTATGGCACATTTTATGCTTCTGTGTAAGTACATGTTTCATTCAATCAATTTATCTCTCACTTTCCTCCTCAGGTGAGGCTGTTGTTCCCCCTCCTCGACCACCTACTGTGAAACCTGAGGAGCGTTACCTGAAGACTAAAGACTGTCTGGATGGAAATGGGGAGACCTACACAGGGTATATGTCTGTGACTCTGGGGGGTCGCACATGCCTGCAGTGGAGCACAGCAGAAGTGCAGGCCTTAATAAAGGGGAAAGAGTTGCTGCCTCAAGTTCAGCTGGTGAAGAACCACTGCAGAAACCCAGATGGAGACATGGAGGGTCCCTGGTGCTATGTAAAAATGTGCCCCTTTGGAAACATTACCATTGATTACTGTGACTTGGAGTTGTGCGGTGAGTGAACAGTACTGCCTTCTACAAAAACACACATACATTAAAGGGATAGTTTACCCCCAAATTTAAATCTTGTCATAATTTACTCACCCTCATGTTGTTACAAATCTGTATTAATTTCTTTCTTCTTTTGAACACAAAAGAAGTAACCAAACCTCTGCTGGTAGCTATTGACTTTCAAAGTATGAAAAAAAATACTATGGAAGTCAAAATATCTTCTTTGAAACTACATGACAGAATTAAAATTTTTGTGTGAACACTCCCTTTAACAACAAAAATATTAATTTCTTCCTCTGAACCTTCGAGCTCCATTAAAAGTGACATCTGGACCAAATTCTTTAAATTAGGATTAAATGTCACTTTCAAATTTTAAGAAAGGTGCATAGGTGCATTAGACATAAATCATCAACACACCACTGAGCCCACACTGAACATCATTCTGTCTTTGTCATTCACTCTCAGATGCCCCTTTGGACAAGTTTGTCGATGAATCAGGTGGTCGAGAGAGAACAACTCTCGAAGACAAAAGGAAAGCTTTCTTTAATCTCCGTAGCTTTGGCAATGGAGAGCAAGGTAAACGTCTGACACCTTCACCATCTGTTTTTGTGTGTGTTATTACTAGAAGTTTGAGTTCTTGTGTAATCAACTGATAATTAAGATGATTAAACTGTCTTTCGTCAGAGTGTGGAGTGCGCCCCTTGTTTGAGAAGGTCAGCAAAGAAGATAAGAACGAGAAGGAGCTACTGATGTCATACTCTGGAAGCAGAATAGTGGGAGGAGATGAGGCTGAAATGGGCAGTGCTCCATGGTAAATACAGCACAGGGGCTGTTTTTAAACATATGTTTTCAAATATCTTGCCATGATTGATCATGTCAAATGTTGCTGCTGCTTTGTTTTTAATGTTGTGTTTGATGTAATTTGCAGGCAGGTGATGCTGTATAAGCGTAGTCCTCAGGAGCTGCTGTGTGGAGCCAGTCTGATCAGTGATGAATGGATTCTCACTGCCGCCCACTGCATTCTCTACCCACCGTGGAACAAAAACTTCACAATCAATGATCTCATCGTCCGCATTGGAAAACACTCTCGTACCAAGTGAGCCCTTTAAAAATTTTAGAAAACTGCATATATTTATTTTCACTAATACATTCTTTATTTATGCTAAGTAATTTAGAAATATCAGTTTACAGCTGTTTTGAACCCTTTCCTGTTTCTCTCAGGTATGAGAGGGGCACTGAGAAGATTGTGGCCATTGATGAAATCATTGTCCATCCGAAATATAACTGGAAGGAAAACCTGAACCGAGACATTGCTCTTTTGCACATGAAGAAGCCTGTTGTGTTTACGAATGAGATCCACCCTGTTTGTCTGCCCACCAAAAACATAGCAAAGAAGTAAGAAAATACAGTAGATTAATATAGACATATTTAATCGCAATGAGATGGATGTAGAATCAGATATTTTCTTCCATATTGTATATCCGAGTGAACAGATTATTGGAAAAGAAATTCATGTAGGGCAGGGACTTGATTCTATTTATCCGTTGTTAACTGAATGGAGGTATATCTGAATGTGAGTTTGCAGTCAGCTGTAAGAAACAGGTGGAGTTTCAGCAGACTAAATGATTCAAGAAGTCATCACTTCAAGAATTCACTGATTCAGAAATCAGTTCAAGAATCATTCACAATAAGATTAATTACATGAATTTAGAAAATAGATTTTCATTTCATGCCGATTTTGAAACTTACCTAACCTTTTGAAGAGGTCATTTTATACAATTGTTTACCTTTAGTTATGGGGAAACTTATTAAGAACACATTTTCTTGGGGAACAATGATGTATGGAAAATGCATTTTAGCATAACTTTAGAACAAACTGACAGTATACATATACCTGTAATTGACAGATTTTCTCTCTGAAGTTTGATGTTTGCAGGTTACAAGGGCCGTGTAACTGGCTGGGGGAACCTCAGGGAATCGTGGACCTCAAACCCAACCAATCTTCCATCAGTGCTGCAACAGATTCACTTGCCCATTGTGGATCAGAGCATCTGTCGCAATTCCACCTCGGTCATCATCACCGATAACATGTTCTGTGCCGGTAATATACTTCATATTTTTCATGGTCTTTAGACCCGAGGCCTAGACTATTCAGTTGCTGAGAGCTTGTGTGATGCTTTGCACTCAGGTGTCACAACAAGGTCATCTTTTGTTTTGTAGGTTACCAGCCAGATGATGCAAAAAGAGGTGACGCTTGTGAAGGAGACAGTGGCGGACCTTTTGTGATGAAGGTATAATAATGTTTATGCTTTTCTCTCCTCAAACAAGTTTGACTTATCAGTGACCTACAAAGCTCTGATTGTTGTTCTCACACTTATATTTAAACATTGTGTTCTTTTAAAACCCATTACTGCCCACAGAGTCCTACAGATAAACGCTGGTATCAGATTGGCATTGTGTCGTGGGGTGAGGGCTGTGACCGCGATGGCAAATATGGATTCTACACACACTTATTCCGTATGCGCCGCTGGATGAAGAAAGTCATTGAAAAAACAGGCTCAGCAGATGAGGAGTGATCTTCCAAGCTGCTACATAATAAATGAACACTTTGGTCAAATTTGATCAAATCTGCAAATGGATAAATAAATCTGAATTCTTTGTATGTTGATACCAGTGTGTGAGCATGGAGTTTCTTTCTGTGTACTGAGAGTGAGAATGGGCATGCTTCTTGTTTATAATGAAACAGATGTAATTATGGTTGAATTCTAAAATTAAATATCAGGTTTTTGCCATACAGAACTAGAGAAGGAACAGTGACGTGATTGATAAACACATTTCAAGGGTGATTACAACAAACACCAAAGATGCTCTTTTTTCATAGTTGTCAAAAACTACTGTATTTTTTTGTTGCGATGCTTTGAAAGAAGAACAATTTTCAGGGCATTTTAAAGGTCATAAAGTTTCCTATTAGTAAATTTACATAAATGGGAAGGCAGAGAAAATAAACGATTATTACGATTAGTTGAATAATTTTTTTTTCATCTTCCAAGAGAATTTGTGAAGCTGTGCAATGATCACTAAATGCTCTCATCAATAAATTTCTGTAGGCTATTTCACATCAAAATGTCTTACAATATGATAAATGTAAAGCAGTTTCAGTGCAACCGCCTCATTTGAACAAACTTAATATAATACCCACAAATCAAACTCATTTAAACTAAAGGTTATAATGTAATTGCTGTTGCTCAGATTTAATGGTACCTAAATGAATGGGTGTTGAAACAGCGGGAGACTTCTGACATTTATGGCTCTTGACTGAACACACAAAGAGCAGAACACACAAATGTGTACGTGTTAGATAATTTATTTTTATGTGGTGCATTTTATATGTTGTTCAACCAATCGTTATGACAACAGCACATTCTCGGGGGCGTGGTCATGCGTTCTCCTGCATCCGGGCCGTTTACACCGAACTACACGGATCGCAAACCGGAAGTGCTGCGTGAAATTTGCAAGATTGGCAGAGTTGTGAATACTTCAATAGGGAGCGCTGAAAATTAGGTAAATTCATTTCTCCATATTTGATTCATAACATCTGTAATTTTTTTTTTTTTGCTCAGCATTTTGCTCTCTGATCCGCATAAGCCTCTATTCATACGGCAGGGCAACTCTTGTTAGAATTTCCGTTCTGTTAAGTCAAGATGAAACCGGTTTGCAGCTAGTTAACGTTAGCTTAGCTGGCTATCGACTGATCATAACGAGCAAATATGTACGGCATCTGGCTTTTTGCCTTAACGCCGTCACTGAGACCTACACTATTGCGTCTTATTTAGATCACATGCCTGCATGTTGACTCTGTTCTTGCTGGGTAAACGCGCGGTTGTGTGTCCAGATGTTGCGTTTCCCTAGAAACGCTGGGGAATCCGTCACTATCTGTCCTGAGCTGGAGACTAGACGTGCAAGTCCATAAGACAATGAAAAAGAGAGTAAACGTTTGCCATTTTACTAAAATGCTCTAAAAGTTGGAAGAACATGAGCGATTATGCTGTCTCACAGAAGATTACTGACCTGCCACAGATAAACTCTGAACACTGATCCCAATGTCGATTATTTTTTCCTGTAGTATTGTTAATGAAATAAGTACAGTAAAATTTTGGCTGTACCATGGTTGTTTAAAGTACATGGGAGTTACTCGTAACAGTTTAACAAAAATGGGGTTTTGTGTTGTTGTGTTGTTATGTACTGCAGTGTAACACGGTATACTTCACCTAAAACCATTCGTTCTTTTATTATTATTAATATTGTGCATGCAGTTTTTATGACCTTATATTAATTGAGAGACTTACATAGAATATATATATATACAATATTTGTTTCACCACAGGGCCATGTAGAATGATCCCTCATATCCATCCTACCCTCACAATTTATATATTTCTACAAATTACCTTATCACAAATGACCTTATCACAGTTAACCTACCCATTTGCTAATGTACTCATCTGAGGCCTGCAGAGGTCATTTGTTAGTTTTTCTCTCCCTTGGATTCATGTGTGGATGGGGACACTGCAGAGAGATTAGCAGAATCACATGACACCATTGAGCTCTAGACCACCGCACACTCAGTTTTACTTTCATCTGCTTCATTCTGCAGATGATTCTATGGCATCTCACTGTGTTTGTCAGCTGAGCACATCTAAACCATCTGGCTCTACTTGAAATAGAACTGATAATTATCATATTTGCATTTTTTTTTAGCAGACGTTTAGTAACTTTTGAATGAGGAATGTTACAGCTGGTATGATCGATGTCTAGCACTCAGAATTACTGACCAGCCACAGATAAACTACCATGTGTATGGACAGAAATCAATATGAGCACAGATCCCAATATTTTCTTCCTGTAGTATTGTTCATAAGATTGTAAATGATAGTGAAATCTTGATTGTACCATGTTTGTTAATAATTATAAGCCCTTTAGTACATGAGAAAAGCACTAGCTATTGATTTTATTCCGGCGATTATTGCTTTTTATTGTGGTCTTTATATTTTAGAAAGCGTATAGTTGATTTCGGAGGTGTTGGGGTTTCTTTAGGTCTCTTGTTTTTAAGCTCTCTTTAGGGTCTTTGTTTCTGTCTGAAGTGCTGGTTGATTCACTGAGTGCAGCCTTGAAACACAACTGTGAATGAGGCGCATTGTTTTTGCTGATGATCTTTTGAACTGGTTAATGAATTAAATGGCACTGTAGAGTGGAACAGGACTGATTTTGGACGGGTACTGTTTGGTTAGAAGAACCAAAAGATGTATTATCAAATATTGACATTAATTATAGTCCAACTAGCTACCTAAAATGATGAAAGCTTCTTTATATGACGTCTTAGAGTGTAAGCAATCTATAGAAAGATTGCTGTCAGCAACAAGGCTAGATAACTGAGATGATTTTAATCAGAGCGACAGAATAATGACCCGGGTTACATCACCTGAAGACTGTTATCACATTATTTAGTATGATATATGGATGTGGATGTCATAGCAGAATAAAGGTTGTCACAGAATAGTAAATGTGAAACTGGGGATCTTCTAGGGTTGAGGATATAAATAAGAGCAAAGGGTAAAACCGAGAATTCGTGTCAGTATATGGCTGGATGGCCACATTGCCGCGCGACACCAAAGCGAGGGACTGTCACAGCAGATCACTGTCTGAGCCCTACTGACGCCTGCACTAGTGACCCTGTGGCTACACACACACAGATTAAAAAATATGGCACATTCACGATGCCACAATATTTTAATACTAAAAGGTTAAGTACAGAATGTAACATAAGAAATAATAATATTATTAAGAATTTAGTTCCACAAAGCTTGATCCTTCTGACACAACATCTGAAAGTTTTTGCTGAGATGATTGATATTGTGATCATTATGGTTATCCAGATTTAATTTAGACTTTATGTAATGAATATACGTAATGATTGACACATATACACAGAGCTCATCACATGACCACCACGGAAGCGTAAACATTCTGGGTGAACTATCCCTTTAATGCAGTGAGGCTATGTTTTTGCTGCTTCATTAGTCCACTACATGATTTTCTCAATGAATTCTACTGGCAAGCTTTCAAATGAATACGTTATGTACTGTTTTAGAAAGAACAAATGGTACTTAACTGTTAGTGGTAGTTTGTTTATGATGGAGTGCACATGGAAGAGCAGCTAGAGATTATGTGATCTGGAAATTAATAATTTTTAATCATGCTTTTTTTTAAATGGACCCAATTTACTAATTTAAAACAAATTTAATGCAACAATTTACCTGATCTTTTGAATGTGATATGGTTGCAATGAAGAAAATAATGTTTTTTTTTTTTTTGAGTCAGCACAAAAGCAAATACTTCTGTTTTGTTCCCCTTAATTCTGCAGTTGCTTCCTAGTCTATTAGCTGTGTCATTTATGAATAAAAATGTATCCTGAAAAATACAAATATTATATATTTACAGCTGGTTTTCCCTATAACAAAAGAATTCAATAATTTTGTACACATATATTTGCATTATTGTAAATTATATAGTATATAAAGTATAAACCGGTATCTAAGCCAGAAAATAAAGCTAATATTAGCCAGTTTCTTGTGATGTGTTATGTCAGTACTGTGCTGTATTATGAAAGGAACTTGTGTTAAAAAGTTCTCATGGGGGTCAGATTCATAGTTAGCAAGATTGTGTTAGGAAACAAACTCAAATGACCTGTTCAGCATTTGTCATTGTGGTCACTCATGTGAGTCATTCACTGAACATGCAAATGTGCACGTGTGAAAATGCTGCATTTACCCAGGCTTATGCTGGACTGACCAAATGCAAAGGCAGCTGAGCTGTCACAGATCTCAGTATAAAATTGTGTGGTATTGTAATGTGCTGTTCTGTTTCTAACCGTTGTGTGTGAATTGTGTTGTCTTAGAGGACCATCATGTCCTCTGCCCTGCTGGTGGACCTTCACGATGATCTGGGAGGAGACGACACTCCTAGCGCTGCCCTGGACCAGCTCAAACTGGTACAGGACAAACAGTGGCCACCAGATGACCCTGTTAGCTTGAGCAAATCCGGTGAGTGCATGGTGGTGGGAATTGTGTGTGTTTGTCATACAGGATAATAGTCATTTTAATATCTAGTTTCATTTTGCAGAATTATACTGATCGTTTCAAAGAATAAAGCAGTGTAAGAAAAAGGAAGTAATTGCCAAGAACTCTATCATTTTATCATGAATACCAATCATATGCTTGCTATATTATTAGAGGCAAGTGAAGCCGAAACCTTCCAGTTGACATAATTGTCACGGCCTATTTAAGAGGCAGCAGAGAACTCAAGGAGTCATGCAGCATTACTCATACAGTACACACACACACACACATATACACGCTTACGACACAGGCATACACCCAGAGACACAGTTTACCACTCTTACAGAGGATGACTATGACTGGGTAGGTGTGGGTGAAGTCCAGTGTAATTGATTCATCATCTGCAGAGTTTGAAATTAACTGGGTTTTTTTTACTTACTGGACAGTTTGGCTACTAAATGAAGTTACTGGTCATTCAGAATTTCTGCTAGTTGAAACAAAAATATCAGAAATAAACCTGATGATCAAAATCACTGCTTAGATTTGAAAACATTTATTGTGAAGCCTGATTCTGAATCATTGAATAGCTTTCATGACAGTCACTTTTTAAATGGCAATTTTACGACAGTCAGTCATTGTTTGCGAATACCATGAAAATGTATTTGTTAAAAAAAGAATTAAAAAATATAAAATAGGAATAAAAAACATATTCTCTATGACTTCTCTTATAAAACGGCATTTATTTATTCACTCCAAAATGAATGTTTAGTGGTAAATTTGTTAAAGATTATCATGTCAGTTTATATCATAAAAAGTCAGCAAAATGAATTTATTCCTCCATTGACATCTGGGTCATTCCGTGTTAAATCAACCAAATTTCAGAAATTTCCCCGGCTCAAATTTTTTATTTTTTTCTGAAGAAAGATAAACATGTATAGTAATGATAGCCAAAATATTAAATGTCATGGATTAATATTTCCTGAGTAATCCACTATTTTGTAGAGGGGGGTCAAAATGGCAATTTTCACCTGAGATTCAGAGCCAAATTTCAGGGGGGTAAAAATTACTTCAGAAAGATGGCAGCATCACAATGTTATTTTTACACAGAGATTGGTAGGTCTATTAGTAAAATCTGTTGACTTTAGCAATCTTTGTTGCATTATGTGCCAATGGTGACCATTCAAAAATGGGGAAACAGCGCTTTTTTCTCCAAAGTTTGCATGCCTATAACTTAATGGCCTGGTTTCACAGACAGGGCTTAGACTAAGCCAGGACTAGGCAATAGTTCAATTAGGACATTTAAGTAATTTTTATTAATGTGCCTTAGAAAAAACATTACTGGTGTGCATCTTGAGACAGAACAGAGGCACTGATATATTTTAAGATCAGTCAGTGCAAGTTTCTTTCAGTTAAAACGGCTCAGATTTACACTTTAGTCTGGGACTAGGCTTAAGTCTTTTCTGTGAAACCAGAGGAATAAGTATTAAAGATATCGCAATATGATTTTAGATTCTAGTTCTTAATAAACTTTTCTTTTGGAATCTTCATTTTCAAGGCCCTACATCATTCAGTCACAGAGATATGGGGACCTCAATGAGGCTCCATTTTCAGATTGTTGAATATTACATTTCAGCGCTTGAAAACCAAATGTTGGTCACTTTGTATACAGCTGATACTTTGTGTATTTAAAGCAGAATTTCTGAAGAATAAGTAATGTTAAAACTAGGAATGCATCTTGTTTCCCTCTATCAAAACAGTTTTATTATATTTCAAATGTGCCCCCAGTACATGGTTCTTTTCCAGTGTGCAGCCCTCTTTATTCTTTTTGTTTTGATGTTGAAGTTTTCTGGTTGGAGGACATGATATGTGTCACCAACTACGGCTGATTTTACCTGCATTTGTTGGGTTGGTGGGTGTTCATTTCATGGGATGTTTACATGTTTTTTTATTTTTGTTTGAAATGTAACATTCATTATATTCTTTCCTGCAGCTTCAGACATTAAAAGCCTTGGTGGCACTTCACATCTGCCCTGGGACGACCCCTTCTATGACATTGCCAGACATCAGATTGTGGAGGTGGCAGGTGAGGTTTTGTGAAATGCATAAGCATCACCAGCTAGTGTTAATTCTAGTTCTAAAGTATTTTCTTTTCTTCTATTTTTCTCTTTCTTTGTAGGTGATGATAACTTTGGTCGGAAGGTCATTGTTTTTAATGCTTGCCGCATGCCTCCCCATCATCAGCTGGACCATCATAAACTTCTCATGTAGGCATCGCTGCGCTTACTTCATTTATGTGGTTCATTAATAGATATATTAAGCTGGGTTCAATCCACTGTATCAGCTATGTTTTTAATAATTCTGCATCGCCTTTTTCCTGAATAGGGGTGGTTGGCTTGACCTGGTTTATTAGGGCCCGAGCACCGATGGTGTGAGGACCCTATTGGAATTGGTCCGTTTCTTATTATTTGTTGAGACTAACATACGTAGATGAGCACAAGACACTTAAAAGAGCAAGGTCAAGTGCAGGGAACAAAAAAAACATTGATAACGATCCAAGGAGAGAAGTTGTCCCTAGAGAAACAAAGAGAAGATCTAAGCAGCACTTTTGACGTGTCAACTGATGTTTTCTGTATTTGTGCAGTTTATTTGGTTAATAATATATTTAGATTTTAATTGATATGTTGTTAATATATTGATTACATTCTTACATCCTGATTTTTTTTTCAGTTTAATGTTAAAATATACAAGCTTATGTCAATTTTAAAATATGTTTTTATAATATATATATATATACACACTGCTGCTCAAAAAGTATGGGATCAGTAAGATTTTTAATGTTTTTTTAAGGGAGTCTCTTCTGCTCATCAAGGCTGTATTTATTCGATCAAAAATACAGAAAAAAAACAGTAATATTGTGAAATCTTGTTGCAATTTCTAATATTGGTTTCCTATTTTAATATACTTTAAAATATAATTTATTTCTATTTATTACTCCATTCTTAAGTGTCACATGATCCTTCAGAAATCATTCTATGCTGATTTATTATCAGTGTTGAAACTCTTGTGCTGCTTCATATTGTTTTTTGGAACATGTGATACTTTTTTCTTTGATGAATACGAAGTTAAAAAGAGCAGCATTTGTTCAAAATAGATTTTTTTTTGGCAATATAGGGTATGTGCGTGTGTGTGTATATATATATATATATATATATATATATATATATATATATATATATATATATATATCCTATGGAGGTGACAGAGGAATTTGGTGTGACATTCAAAATAATAATAAAATGTTTAGAGTTTGATTGTTGGAAATGGTGTAAGTAATTATTGATTGATAGTGATTTTCTAGACTTCGTTTAAAATGCCAAAAGGCATATCCTGTGAGAAATATATTTAGGACAACTGTATTATTTTCTTTTCATATTCTTGAGGTTTTCCTTCCTCAATTTTTTTGCTTGAATGTCAACCACTGATATGCTGAGTTATAAATTAATCTTGTGTTCAGTGAGTCAAAACACCATAAGACAGTGTCCTAAGACAATGAAGTTTTTAAAGAAGTGAAATCAAGACTTAGTTTAGTCCCTATTGTGAACTTCAGGAGTTGTCTGAGAAGAGTATGGCTTGTGTAATGAAATCTAGTACAAATGTCTAGACTAAATGTCTAAATGAATCTGAAGTGAATAAATAAAACCTGAGGTTTCAGTAATTGACAGCTGATTGGGAAAATGTTCATTCTGTTTGTTTTAGTGTCTAATGTGAACTCAAACTGTCAGTAAAAAAAAAAGAAAAGTTTCAATTTGGTGTTCATTCATTGATATTTGTGTGCAGGTATTTGAAGCAGACTCTTGATAAGTATGTGGAGAGTGATTATACCCTCATCTACTTCCATCATGGTCTGACCAGCGAGAACAAGCCCTCTCTAAGCTGGCTTCGAGATGCCTATCGAGAGTTTGACAGGAAGTGAGTGATGCAGTTGTTAGTGAGAGGCACATGAGTGCTTTAACAGCAGTACACAAGAGCAAACCTCATTGGTTCTGTCAAGCTTCAGTATCGCTGTGTCTGTTGCAGGTATAAGAAAAATATCAAGGCGCTGTACATTGTCCATCCCACCATGCTTATCAGAACCATCCTTATTCTCTTCAAACCCATCATCAGGTCAGTGCCACACTATACTCAATATTATTTTATTCTCACACTGATTGTAGAGTGTGATCTGTACTGTAATCTCAATCTTACAGCCTGTATTCTATACTTCATAATACACTACAGACCGATGTGCTTATGCTCTGTTTTCAGCTTTAAGTTCGGCCGTAAGATAAACTACATCAATTATTTGAGTGAGCTGGAGGAGATTGTGAAATGTGATCAGCTGGTGATCCCCAACAGAGTCCGAGAGTAAGAAATTCTATATATGCAGTTATACATGTGCTTAGATCACACTGTTATTTCTTAGCCCAGATAAACAGTTCTTTTGAGGAGCATTCAAGAGTTTTTTTGTGTAGGTATGATGATAAGATCCGTCTGTCCCTGAAGCCTTCTGTTGTCCCTGGACCGATCTCTCCCCCCCGTAGTCCTCCTCTTCCTTTCCAGCAGTTTGGGGTCCCACTGTCAGCGTAAGTTTCCCTAGCAATTCCTCTCATATCTCACACAGCTAAAGTCTGTTACTGACTGAAGCATGAAATGAATATTTGGACTTGATGTAGTTGAAGATGAAGACAGTCTCATTTATACTTTATAGAAAAACTTGTACATTTTGATTGTGCACTTTGAGAAACTCATATTTAGATATGAGTTGTTTTATATTGTTGTTTGTTATCAGATTGAGATACGGGCCGGCAGACTCAGAGGGAATTCCTCTAGTCATGCGTGATACTGTTGGATTCCTGCAAGAGAATGGTAGGTCTTTTAGTCATGTCAGATTTATGGCTCAATCAAACTTTTACGTTCCTCTTAACGTGAATGTATTGTATGTATCCACGTAAGGTTGGATATACTAATATTAGTCATTTTGTTTAGCCTCAGGGGTGGGTTGTAGGGTACTGGGCCAATTTTATTATAGAATAGTGTAAACTTATGCTTTTACTTACTTAAATTGAGAATTTGAATTTTATTTCTCTCTTTATTGTAGGTCTTAAGACAGAGGGAATATTCCGGCGTTCTGCTAATGTTTCTTTGGTTAAGGAAGTTAAGCAGAAATATAACTCAGGTAAAGTCGTGTGATGCTCTGTATGCGGAAGAATTCTCACATATTTCCTGTTCACAAGAATGATTGGCATCAGTCCTTAGTATGTTGCATGTGTGTGTGTGTGTGTGTGTGTGTGTGTCTAGGAGAGGAAGTGAGTTTCTCTCAGCTGGACGATGTCCACTTGGCAGCTGTGATCTTAAAGATGTTCTTCAGAGAACTGCCTGAGCCGCTGCTTACCTATCAGCTCTACAACGACATTGTCAACTTCCACAGTGAGAACACAAAACACAACACACTCGCATAGCAACACCAGCAGCTTCCAGAATGCGCACACACACACGTCTGTCCTACTATACTGACCTTTGTTAATCGATTGTTAAAACCACAGTTTTTGCATGTAGACTGTTTACAATGAGCCTTGAAAGTGACGTGACCACACACACATTCACACAAACTTAGTTTGCATTGCTTGTGTGTTGTGTTATCAGATGTTGACACAGAGTCGCAGGCAGAAAGGATTCGGAACATGCTGACGTCACTTCCTGAGGAGAACTATGCATCACTGCGCTTCCTCATACAGTTTCTTGCTCAGGTAATACTCAACATAATCAGCAATGTTCAACAATAATATATATTTTTTTAAATTAATTTAAACTTTTTTTTAAATGTATATATTTTTTATATTTACATTTTATTATATATCTACATATATATGTGTGTAAATGTATAAAATATAATATACACATATATGTATTATATATTTATACTCCTGTTTAAAAGTTTGGGATCAGTATGGTTTTTAACATTTTTAATGGAGTCTCTTATGCTCATCAAGTATTTATTTGATCAAAAATACAGAAAAAACTATAATATTGTGAAATATTATTGCAATTTCTAATATTGGTTTACTATTTAAATATACTTTAAAATATAATTTATTTCTTTGACGCAGCGCTGAATTTTCAGCATCATTACTCCAGTCTTCAGTGTCACATGATCCTTCAGAAATCATTCTAATATGCTGATTTATTATCAGTGTTGAAACTGTTGTGCTGCTTAATATTTTTTTGGAACCTGTTATACTTTTTTCTTTGATTCTTTGATAAATAAAAAGTTAAAAAGAACAGCATTTATTCAAAATAGAATTATTTTCTAACAATATGTCTTTACTATCACTTCTTATTCATTCAACACACCCTTGCTGAATAAAAGTATTAATTTATTTAAAAAAAAAAAAGAAAGAAAAAAATGACTGACCCCAAACTTTTGAATAGTGGTGTATATTTTAACAAACAATTTCTATTTTGAATAAACACTGTTCTTTTAAACTTTTTATTTATCAAAGAATCCTGAAAAAAGTATCACAGTTCTCAAAAAATATTAAGCAGAACAATTGTTTCCAACATTGATTGTAAATCAGCATATTAGAATGATTTCTGAAGAATCGTGTGACACTGAAGACCGGAGCAATGATGCTGAAAATTCAGCTTTGCTTCAAAGTATATTAAAATAGAAAACTGATATTTTAAATTGCAATAATATTTCACAAAATTATTTTTTCTGTATTTTTGATCAAATAAATGCAGCCTTGATGAGCAGAAGAAAGTTCTTTAAAAAAACATTTAAAGTCTTACTGATCCCAAACTTTTGAACGGCACTGTATCTATATTTACATATATTTATATATCTATATTCACATTTTTATTTAGAATGTAACTTGTTATTGTTTAACATTAATTTTTATATTTTATATATAAAAAAAGAAACATTTCACACATATATTTTATTTCATAATTGTTTTCTTTAAAAAGAAAGCAATAATAGTTGATAATTATTCAGGAAACCCCAAGGCAGCCATAAATAGCCTTCTAATTGTTCTTGCTGAGTATTTCTTTCCTACTTTCTCCTTCAAGCCGTTAAGTATTTCTGATCTTTCTTGTTATTGATGTGCAGGTGTCTGCTGAGTGTGAAGTCAATAAGATGACCAATGCCAACCTGGCTGTGGTGTTTGGGCCCAACTTGCTGTGGGGGCAGGATGCTTCCATGACACTCAGCGCGATCGGACCAATCAACAACTTCACCCGCATCCTGCTCGACCTACATCAGGAGGTCTTTATCCAGTGAGGAGCGGGAGAACTTTTCACGATAACTCCTCTCCGGTTATTGTCCCTCCCCATTCCATAGCTTTGCTCTCTGTTGCTGTGTCCTGTCCTTCGTGTCTCCCTCAGTATTGCCAAATGCATGAGTATTTTAACTGGGTGAAGCTATGAAAAAAAAGGTTACTGGACGGCACAGAGCGGTCAAGCTGTCACAAACGTTTAGGCTGTGATCAAATTCTGACAATCGTCTCCTTTTCTCTCCTGCAGAAGTCATGTAGCTGTTGTCAGACATAATGGTACTGCACAGGCACAAGAGTTTTTATATGGTCTGTTAGCAGAGGCCTAAATCAATAAACCAACAAAATTTACAGGTAGCTGCTTTTGTTTGTATGTTTTGGTAGGTCATCAGCTTGGTTTGGATATTGTTTTTTCAACTTGACCGAATTCATTTCAGTTCATTTTTCCAAGACGTAAAATTAGACTACATGCACACGTCCTCATTTTTGTAAACCATAGTTAGCACAAGCTATGGACAAGTATAAAGCACTACTACTCAAACTTGAAACACTTATTTTAAACATGCTTATTTCTTATTACACAAAATATATGATATTATTATTGTCTCAAAGAACTTTCATTCAGTCTTCATTTATATTATCATTTCATTATTTTATTTTTTCTATAATCTTTTCTTATTTTTTGGTGTCTCAGTGATTCCAGGAACAGGGCAGATGTTTATGGCCAGCACAAATTCCTGATGCTGAAACAGAAAAGAAAAGTTATTTTCTGATCAAAACCTCCGCTTCTTCTATCTGTGTGTGTGGAGTTGTGTGTAATATGTGTGTGGTCTGTTCAGTAATTCCGTTGTATTATTCTACCCCAGACATATTTATTTTGGCCAAAGATTATATGGTTAAAATGTTTGTATGATCAATTTTGTTTGTTACTAGAAGACGTACTGCCTGTCGGGGACGGTGCCATTACACATGGGCGCATTTGAAACAAAAGCCCAAATCAAGACCGAAATAGCAAAGAACAATTTGATGTAATTTTGTCCTCTTAGTAAAATTGTGGTTTTATCTATGAGGAAACATATCATAGTGCAATGAGTTATTACTAGAGTGCATAAAGTCCAAGTACAGCAACATTTTAGTTGTATCACAGAGCTCTGTATGTGTTCACTTTAATTTTATGATTAATGGATTTGAATCGTACGATTTCGCACAATTGAGTGGTTTCATGGATCTGAAGTCCAAAAGAACCATAGAGCAGGTACTTGGGCACTAATTATTTAGCACTAACGAGTTAAGTGTCATATGCCTTGATATTGAATTGTAACTGTTTACTGTGTCATGTAAACGTCCTATTTATGTCAATCCATCTGAGCATTGACATGTGGACCAGTGGCTTATATAGTTTTAGACAAGCGCCCTCAAACCCAAATGTCTGTGTGCCTTAATGGAGTGAACTGGCGATGATATTAGCTGTTAAATTCCCTTTCTCTGGACAGATCTGTGAACTTTGTGCCATTTTGTTGTACCTGTATCCAAACATCTACCTGTTTACCTGTATTGTAGACGTGTGTTTCTGGTTTCCAGGTGGAACTTTGCATTACTTCTTTTGTGAAGGTTCTTTTCTTCCATTTTGGCTGTTAAAATGTATTCTGTGCTTTTGAAATCTTTACTTTTGTATTTCATGTTGTGATTTCAGAGTTATAAATTGTTAGAGATGGTGTAATATTTTTCTCTCTGTGGGTTTATTTGGTAAGCTTTAGAACATCCTCTGGTTGTGGTGAGCAAATAAAAACACTTTTAACAGTTTTCTTGTAAAAGCAGGAAGATATATTTAATTGGCTTTTACATATTTTCCCAAAAATAACTACCCTGTGAGTATAAAAAAATGAATTATACATACAGGTAATTATATCTTATTTTGGAACACAATCATTGCCAACAACATCATCTAGAAAGTGCAGAAATGGCATATTAAGAATACAAAAAGCAACATGATTACATAGTTGAAGGTCACACATGCTGTTTTTGTTCAATTTAAGTACCGTATTGACCCGAATATAAGACGATGTTTTTTTCTTGGAAATACATGTGAAAAAACGCGGTCGTCTTATATTCAGGGTCTAGACTTTGACATGTCAATAATACACCCACAACAATAGGTGGCGCCAAAAACGCGTAAAACGAGTGTGCCATGAAATAAGTAATGTAAGAAAACAAAAGAAAAAGAAAAGCTTACAGCGGCATGAGTCGTGACTGTCATGTTAGCCTGATGGGACAAAAACATCCACTGTAAATGATTTAAAAACATAAGACAGTACCCAGATTTGAAGACAACAATAAGATTTTACTTCTACTGTTAATACAATTTTGGTAGGCTACTATGAGATGGATAGTATTAAATGTTATATAATTCAGATGGGCTACCTGTTTTTTTATGGTAGATCAAAAAGTGTATATTTTTAAATGTCATTGGTACATTTTACCAGTATTTACCATACTTTCAAAACAAAAATTAAAATAGGAAAAATATGCAATATGAAATAATTTAAGACAAAATGTGTTTAACAGAGAGAGAGAGAAAAAAACAAGATTTGGTTTTCAAAAAGCCTTTTTCCAAAAGGTACATCTGGAAAAAGTGGGGGTCGTCTTATAATCAGGGTCGTCTTCTATTCGGGTCAATACGGTAATAAAAATATAGCTGCAAGCAACGATTACCGGGGTTCAAGCGCTTTAGGTATTTAAACACATAAGGAAAAAATCATTACATATTATTTAGCAAGCCTGTAACCACCTAAATCAATTATTAAAAAAGCATTTTTGGCAAATCCAGGTGATTTACCATAGAAATATTATGTTTTTATAACGTTTATGACTGTTATTGCGCCAACTGTGGTCCAATCTCCCTGAAACTTTGCATGCTTGTTTATAATCACCTGTCGCATGTGCTCAGTTGGTTTCGTGAAGTTTTCGTTTAGGCTTTATAGGCTTTTGGGTATATTTGGACATGCCCCTTTTCTAAAGGACCCCGTTATAACTTCCCAAAGGGTAAATTTCAACATGTTTTTGATAATTATTGACCTAGAGAGTTCAGAGAATTGCACTGCGGTGGTTTTTCCAGACTGTCGTGGCGGACGACGAGCATGAAGCTGCTGCAGTACAGGGAGACAGACATGTTGCAGAAGCAGCAAATCCACATCTGCCATTTAAAATTGACCTTCCTCATCCTTTTTCTGGAGACGGTACAGAACCTTTTAGTGCATGGATACAGAGGTTTGAAGTTGCACTTAATGTCTCAGCTGTATCACTGGATAAGGCCAAACTTCTCCCGGTGAAGCTTACTGGTCCAGCATTTGCATATTGGCAGTCTCTACCATCTGAAGTGAAAGCTGACTATGAGTTAACTAAAGCCAGTTTGACCACTGTTTTTGGCCGTACAACATTTTTGGCCACATTTCAGACATTTTTGAATGCACGTCCCCGTAAACCACAAGAACCTCTTGAAGTCTATGCTGCTGAGCTAACAAATTTAGTGACTGAAGCGTTTCCTCAATATGATGCAGCAGCACGGAATTGCGAAAGTTTTCGTAGATTTGTGACAGGTTTAGATCCATCGCTTCAACTGAAAATCCATGAGCATGGTGCTGTGATTTTGGACAAGGCTTTGAAAGTGGCCACTCAATGTGAACGTGCTCAGTTGGCCATCAGTGTTGCTAACCTTCAGCTGTTATGCCTGTGATGGTGAATCAACAACCATCGGCTAACACAGTGACAGCAACCCACATCACTGAATTGGCATCAGCCATAGCTGAACTCCGAACTGACTTGCATGCCTAACGCCAGTCTCATCTACGACGGACAGATGAACGTGTGGACCAGCTTTCGCAGCGAATTTCCAGTCTTCGGGACAAGGTGACATCTTCCACACACTCTCCACATCAGACCTGTGCAGCCGTGGACTACGACATCGCAGCACGCCATCGCCAGCCTGGCTTGGACGTTCATCGCCGTCGAGACTGTTGCTGTACTGCACAACACACACAGAGAGGTCGACAACACCTTCGGGATGACTGCTGTTCTCCAAGACACCGCCATGGCTACTCCGAACATGATCAACCACCCCCAACTGATGACTTCTCCTGCCAGAGACATTATAGCTATTCTAATTTTACCCATAGTTGTGAGTCACACACTCCTCACACCACACAATCTGACGAATACACCCCCCACAGACATCTTTATGGAGACTCCAGGTCTGGCCGCTCGCCTTCACGGGAGCGCTGGCCTGATCTCGACCGTGAACATGGAACCCGTTATGCTCGCTCACCCTCACCCAGTCCACAGTACAGACATTCCAGTTATCGCAGACATAGCTCTCCGTCGCCACCCCCCCATTCCTATAGTTCACCAAGGTATTACACCTCCCCCACACGACATGTACACTTCTCTCAGTCTCACAGAGGGAAAGCCCCTTTCTCGCCACATCGGGGAAACGAGTAGAAGCTGTCATTGGGGACCAAATGCCAGCTTCATCCCCAATAATGGTCCACTCTGATACAGTGGGTTATAACTCTACTCCACCCACACCTTTTATTCAAATTGCACTGGCCGGTACTGAACTCCATGCTTTGGTGGATACAGGGTCAGGCCTATCTCTCATTACAGATGACTGTCGTAGATCCATTCCAGCTTTGTCTACTCAGTCTATCAGCAAGTCGTTTGTGTTAGCGTCGTCAGTCACTGGACAGCTACTGGACATACTTGGCTCTGTGACAGCTCCCATACTTATTGGAGAGGTCACATTTCCCCATGTATTCCATGTAGTACGCACCGCTACACATCCTGTTCTCATAGGATGGGATTTCCTAATTGAGCACAATGTTACCGTTGACATACCACATTCACGTATGCAACTATATAACACTCAGTGCCTCTTTCACCACCCCAGTCACTGATTCCAGTACAAAGTTCTGCAGTCAGTGTCAGGTGACGGTCCCGCCTATGTCAGAGATGGTAATCCCAATTTCTGTCAAAGATAATGGTGTAGCGAATCCTTTCACTGACACGTATGTGGGTATACTGGAACCACAGCCTCCTCCAGTTGTGGCCTTAGGTGTCGTTCGAACACTGACCTCAGTTCAAAAAGGGAGGGGCATGGTTCGAGTTGTTAACCCGACTAACGACCAAGTCTCTCTTGATGCTGGATGCCTATTAGGTCAGCTACTCAGGCTGTACTGCAACAAGAGGTGTCAAAGCTTTTGGACCACAATATCATTGAGGAGTCTCACAGTCCATGGTCAGCTCCGGTTGTGCTTGTTCGGAAAAAGGATGGCACACACCGGTTCTGCGTCGATTACAGACGCTTCAATGATGTTACAATTAAAGATTCTCACCCTCTTAACATCTAAAAATCTGGCTCATCGTCTTATTCACTTCAAAGTCATTCATAGAGCATACATAACTCCTTACAAAAGATTTAAAATGAAACTACAGTCAAATTTGAACTGCCATATATGTAACACTACATCATCGGGCACTTTTCTGCATATGTTTTGGGAATGTCCTGTCGTCATCAGTCTATGGACACATGTAAACCTGGTTTTGTCATCATTACTGCGAATTGATTGGTCTGTTAACCCAAGTTTGTGTCTTCTTAATGATGATTCTGGTCTCTGTATTAGTTCAATGCAAAAGAGAATGTTGTTTGCTGGTTTTACAGCTGTGAAGAAGACAATAATTCAGAACTGGTTTACACCACACATGTGTAGAAAAACATATTGGATCCTCAGCCTCCTGCAAATTGTCTCATGTGAATGTACAACGGCGCGAGTTGGTGGGGCCAGGCCTTCGACCATTGATGCTTGGCAGTGTTTTTTGTTGAATATACGTGATTATATAAAGGAGTAACTTTTGTGTTCTTGTTGTCCTTCCCTCTCCCCCTCCCTTTTGATTGGACTTTGAGATGTTGAGTATGTGTCTGTTGTTTTGTTTTGTTGTATTCTGGATATTATGTTGTGTTGTGTGTGAAAAAAAAAAAAAAAAAAAAAAAAATTGTTGATAACAAAAAAAAAAGATTCTCACCCTCTTCCTCGGGTGGATGATACTCTTGACAGGCTTTCTGGAGCCAGAGTGTTTAGCACTATTGATTTGACTGCTGGTTACTGGCAAATACCACTTAACCCGAATGACAAAGAAAAGACTGCTTTCTCCATTGGTACTGGGCTAAATCAATTCCATATGATGCCAATGGGCATCTCCAATGCACCGCCCAGTTTCCAGCGCTTAATGGAACTTGTGCTTCAGGGTCTGCACTGGAGCGTTTGTTTGATCTACTTAGACGATATTATCGTCTATAGTGCCGATTTCCCGCAACACTTACAGCACTTATGTGAAGTTTTCCAGCGATTTCGTACAGCTGGTCTAAAACTTAAGCCATCCAAGTGTCATCTAGCACACTCCTCTGTTACTTTTCTAGGTCACAGTGTTTCCAGTGCTGGTGTTGAGCCAGACCCATCTAACATAGATAAAGTTAAGACATGGCCAATCCCAACATCAGCCACACATGTCAGGGCTTTTCTGGGTCTGTGTTCCTATTATCGTCGATTCATTAGACACTTTGCACACACGGCTGAACCCTTGTACCATCTTACACACAATAGTCAAGATGGTGCCGCTGATGGCAGCCGTGGCTTCGTCCGCAGTTGTTTTTATGTTTTTGTTAGTTTGTCCTGTCTTTAGTCATATCCCTGCAATCAGTTTCACCAGAGACGAATTGCTGGACATTCAGTACCCACCACCCGATATTTCACTGGATTTCGTCTATTCTGATGTTTTGCTGGACATTGTAGTTGGCGGAGCAGCGGTGCTGTTTAGACGTTACAGGACGCGCAGACGGGGGAAGTGAGCCGGCGCGCTCGTGAAGCTTCGTCGGCGGGGATTAACAACGCCGTTGCCTAGCATCCATCTAGCTAATCTCTGCTCTCTACCCAATAAAACGGACAAACTCATTCTGCTTTCCCGGTTAAACAAGGATTTTTCCAACTCTGCTGCTCTGTGTTTCACAGAAACCTGGCTGAACGGCGCCATTCCAGACAGCGCTTTACATCTGCCGAATTTCCAGCTGATCAGATCAGATCGCGATGCAGAATCAACGGGGAAATCGCGTGGCGGTGGGACGTGCTTTTACATCAATGAGAGGTGGTGTACAGATGTAACTGTGTTAAAGAAGATGTGCTGTCTAGAAACGCTCTTCATTAACTGCAAGCCGTTCTATTCGCAGCGGGAGTTCTGTTCGTTCATTCTGGTAAGTGTCTACTAAGGGTGGGCGATAAGACCTAAAATTCATATCACGGTATTTTCCACTGTCCAGACGATATCGATATTATATCGCAGTATGAGAAAAAAAAATGGAATCACATTTTAGTAGACCTTAGTATGCAAAATATGTATTTTAACCTTATATGACTAGAAAAAAAAAACATTATTTCAAGATCTAAGGCAAAAATGTAATGGTCTGACTTTAGATGTGTGCAAAACAGCAAATGGACTGAAAGAACATGCAAATTCACTCTATGACAGCAGAGGGCGCTTATGACTTCAGTTTAGCGTTCCTTTGGCTTACAGCTGTAAATAAAGCTGACCCATGCTGCGCTTATGAACACGAAGGTAAAAGAAAAATAATCTAAAGTTTTCTGAAGAGAGTTCCCTTCAGATACTCATTTATATTACCTCCCTGCCCCCAATTCATTATTTATAATTTTTCTTCCTATATTTCGAGCATTGTGAACACTACAGTGATCTTGCACTGCCTGTTGCAGTATTTTCTCTCTTTGTGTCCGTGTTCTGCGTCTCTGTCCTGTGTTAATGGCCGTTTACAGACTTAGTAATATTACCACACAAATTACAGTTTGGGAAATTATTGTAATCCAGTTTGTGTGCAGTTCTGAAAAGCCGATCGTGTGTTTGGAGCAAAAAACTATCCGGTTCTGAATCTGATTTATGTCTGATCAAGCGGGGCATCTCTCTCTCTCTCTGATGACGCAGTAATGACCGCGGGGAAAAAATCTTTGTCTGTCCATCCAATGAAATCCATGAATATGTAACGGTATCCACGGTATAGCAAAATCCATATCATGGCACAGCATAATACCGGTAGTCACGTTCATACCGGTATAGCGCCCACCCCTAGTGTCTACATTCCTCCGCAAGCGCACGTGAGCTCAGCTTTACAGAAACTCGCTGATCTGATCACAGACACAGAACAACAACACCCAGACTCCGTTTTAATCATTCTTGGGGACTTTAATAAAGCAAATCTCTCCCGCAAACTGCCAAAATACAGACAGCATGTTACCTGTCCCACCAGAGACAGTAAAATATTGGATCACTGTTACACAACAATAAAGAATGCATATCACTCTGTTCCACGGGCAGCTTTGGGGCTCTCTGATCACTGCCTGGTTCATCTTATACCAACCAACAGGCAGAAATTAAAATCTGCTAAACCTGTGGTAAAGACTGTAAAGAGATGGACCAATGAGACAGAGTGGGTTTTACAAGCCTGTCTCGACCTTACTGATTGGAGTGTTTTTGAGGCTGCTGCAAACGATCTGGACGAGCTCACAGAGACTGTCACTTCATATATCAGTTTCTGTGAGGACATGTGCATTCCTACCAGGACTCATTTAACCTACAACAATGACAAACCATGGTTCACTGCAAAACTCAGACAGCTTCGTCAGGCCAAAGAAGATGCTTACAGAAAGGGGGATAAAGTCTTGTATAAACAGGCCAAATACACACTGGAAAAGGAGATCAGAGTAGCAAAGAGAGATTATTCCGATAAGCTAAGGATCCAATTCTCTTCCAGTGACTCAGCATCAGTGTGGAAAGGTCTGAAAGAGTTAACCAACTACAAGACACCATCCCCCATCACTGTGGAGAATCAACAACAGGCAGACAAGCTGAATGAGTTCTATTGCAGATTTGAAAAAACACCCGCTCTGGACACCTCTCCACACAACCATTAACACCTCCAGCAACCCCCCTCTCCCCCACACCTGCAATTCAGATAAGCGAAGACGAGGTGCGCCAGGTCTTCCGGAATCAGAAAAGGAAAAAAGCACCAGGCCCAGATGGTGTCCAACCAGCCTGTCTGAAATCCTGTGCTGACCAGCTGGCCCCCATCTTCACAAAGATCTTCAACAGATCACTGGAACTGTGCGAAGTCCCTTCATGCTTCAAACGCTCCACCATCATCCCCATCCCAAAGAAATCCAAAATTACAGGACTAAATGACTACAGGCCTGTGGCTCTAACGTCTGTGGTCATGAAGTCATTTGAAAAACTGGTGCTGGCCCACCTGAAGGACATCACTGGACCCTTGCTGGATCCTCTTCAGTTTGCCTACAGATCAAACAGGTCTGTGGACGATGCAGTCAACATGGGACAGCATTATGTTCTGCAACATCTAGATAGACCCCAGGGGCTTATGTGAGGATCCTGTTTGTGGACTTCAGCTCGGCCTTTAACACTATCATTCCAAACCGCCTCCTGCCCAAACTAACTCAGCTCTCCGTGCCCACCTCCGTCTGTCAGTGGATCAACAGCTTCCTGACAGACAGGCAGCAGCTAGTGAGGCTGGGAAAATTCTCATCCAGCACACGTACCATCAGCACTGGAGCTCCTCAGGGATGTGTTCTCTCCCCACTGCTCTTCTCCCACATCTAAAGAACCCTCTGTCAAGCTCCTGAAGTTTGCAGATGACACCACACTGATCGGCCTCATCCAGGACGGTGACGAGTCTGCTTACAGACAGGAGGTTAAGGAGCTGGCTGTCTAGTGCAGTCTTAACAACCTGGAGCTTAACACACTCAAAACAGTGGAGATGATCGTGGACTTCAGGAGAAACCCCCCTGCTCTCCCCCCACTCACCATCATGAACAGCACTGTGACTGCAGTGGAGTCATTCAGGTTCCTGGGCACCACCATCTCCCAGGACCTGAAGTGGGACAATCACATAGACTCCATTGTAAAAAAGGCCCAGCAGAGGTTGTACTTCCTTCGCCAGCTGAGGAAGTTTAACCTACCACAGGAGCTGCTGAAACAGTTCTACTCTGCCATAATTGAATCCGTCCTCTGCACGTCAATAACTGTCTGGTTCAGCTCAGCTACCAAATCTGACCACAAAAGACTACGGAGGGTAGTCCGGACTGCTGAGCGAATCATTGGTACAACCCTCCCCACTCTCCAAGAACTGTACTCATCCAGAGTGAGCAAAAGGGCTGGCAAAATCACTCTGGACCCCTCACATCCAGCACACTTCCTCTTTGCACTGTTACTGTCTGGTCAACTCTACAGAGCTCTGAGCAACAGAACGACCAGACACAGGAACAGTTTCTTCCCCCAAGCAATCCATCTCATGAACACTTGACAATAATTATGGTACACACACTATTTATACACTTATTTATCTAACACACATTAGTCTACATTTCAATTGCACATAATATACCTGTACATACAAAACTGTCTACTGTTATATACCTGAACATACAATTGTCAATTTGTATATTGTTATTACTTATTTACTTGTTCTTTATAATTCTTTTTATTATCTGTGTTTTTTGTTCTGTCACTGTCATTCTGTTGCGCTGTGGTAGCTTCTGTCATGAAAACAAATTCCTCGTATGTGTAAACATACCTGGCAATAAAGCTCATTCTGATTCTGATTCTGATTCTGGAGTATCATTCTCTTGGTCAGCAGAAGCAAATTAAGCTTTCAATGTACTGAAACAGGCGCTGACTTCATCGCCAATTGTGGCTTTTCCAAATCTTTCAGCTCCTTTCCTCCTTTACACAGATGCTTCCCTTCATTCTGTGGGCTCTGTTCTTTCACAACAGGTGGAAGGAAAAGAGCATGTCATTGCATACGCCAGTCATGTGCTGTCTGCTTCAGAAAGAAAATGGTCTACTTTCGATCGAGAACTGTATGCCATTGTGTGGTCAGTTCGCCACTTCCGACACTATCTTGCTTGTCACCCGTTCACGATAATTACGGATCACAAGCCTCTGGTTGGTCTTAAGAAACTTCCTTTAGATCATGATCCTACAGGTAGACGAGCTCATTGGGCCATAGAATTGGACCTTTATGATTGGCATGTCATTCATCGTGATGGAGCTAAACACATTAATGCAGACGCCATATCTAGGCGGCCAGACACTAATCTTGTGGAATCTGAAAGTTGCTCTCAGGGTGATGTGTCCCCCATTTCGGTAGCAACTCAGACCACATCAATACCTTTGCAAGCAAAACCGGTGTCAGCACACACCCAAACATTGCCAATGAACAAAAATGTTCTGCTGCCCATGCCTGTTCCAAGTCACGCAACATCAAATCTCGTTGTTATACAAAGTGATTGGAATGGGATGGAAAAACAAAGGTCAGATCCAGATTTAGTTGTTGTTTTCTCTTGGATAGAAACAGGGCGTAGACCACCCTTATGGAGGCTACGTGATGCTTCCCCATACCTCAGAAAACTGTGGACACAGTTTAGTCGCCTCATCATTCACAATGGGGTGTTATGCAGACACTTACACAACTCTTTTGGTGAAAATGCCTTGCAAGTGGTCGTTCCTACATCGTTGATTCCTGAAATACTAAGTCATGTCCATGGACACCCATCAGTGGGTCATTATGGTCTGGCCAAAACCTTGGACAGAGCTATGCAGTCCTTTTACTGGCCTTATATGTCTTCAGACATTGCCAAACATTGTTCCCAATGTCCAGCTTGCCAGTCACATCGTTCTCCTGTGCCCAGACTGCAGGTGCCACTCATTCCTATCTCTCCTGACCGTCCATTCCAAATAGTGGCCGGAGACATAACAGAGTTGCCTATTTCAACCAAGGGTAACCGCTATGTACTAGTAATGATGGACCTGTACACCAAGTTTGTCAATCTCTATCCATTAAAAGATCAGACAGCTGTCTCAGTGGCAGGTTGCATCTTTGACCACTACATTCCACAGCATGGTGTCCCTGAGGCCCTACACTCGGATCAGGGCAGACAAATTGAATCTGACCTCATAAAGCACCTTTGTAACTTGTTGTCAATCAAGAAGCTCCGTACGTCCCCTTATCATGCTCAGTGCAATGGAGCTGTTGAGCGCTTTAATCGCACTCTAAAAGATGAACTTTCCAAACATCTTTTTGACTCGGGTACGGAGTGGGATGAGCACCTCCCGCAGGTTGCATTGGCTTATAACACCACTTAAGCACACTAGCACAGGACTGACACCCTTCTTTCTGGCTCATGGCCGGGAAGCCCGCGTTTCCTTGGACACACTACTTCAGGACAATAATGCTTCCAGTTCAGCAACAGCGGGCACACCAGCGGCATATGCTAACAAATTGCGCAAGAGGCTGGCCTGTGCTTATCGTTCTGCAACTGCTTTCCGAGACAAGGCTCAAGACCAACAACGCCTAAACTATGATCGTCATTTGAAATACACTCCGTATAACAGTGGTGACTTGGTTTTAGTGGATGATCCTGCCCACCTCCACAACAAACTGTATCCACGTTGGGTGGGCCCATATGAGGTTTTGCAACCAATATGCCCCTTTTAGTCCCACCCCTGTTAATTTTGAAGTTTGGGATGTATCTAGACCACATGCAAAAGCAAAAATCATTCATTACAATCGCATGAAACTGTACATCGCTGACCCAAAGAACACCCATACCCTTACCTCCCCTTCCTCCCCTGTTCAGCTGAACACTCTGAACACTTTGTCTGGACTCCTCCCACCCCACATTACACCTGTGCCAACAGGACTCCCCACACCTCAGGTTCCGTTGGGACCACCACCGTTGCCTCAGTTGCAACCTCACCCCCAATTGCAACCGCCTGGAACCCTACAATCTTCCTGCCCTATGGAAAATGTGCAGGGCTCGGTCTCTGGAATGTTGCTTCCAACACTGGGCACACCTGAAGCTGGACCGTCTACAGGTGTTTCTGAATCACCTGATATTCCAGTGTCCACTCGGAATGTGCTTCCCAGGACACGTCGATTGCCTTACCATTTGAAGGATTTTGCACTGATTTGCTAAATGTTCTCTGTACTTGGTTAGTTTCTTTTTATGTACAGGGTTAATGCATGTAATAATAGGAATCTTGATGCAGAGTTTCTTGATATATTGATTCCTTATGGGCCTATGTGATTTATGTTGCATTATTGTTAAACAGTTTTTGTAAGTTTTGGCCCTTTTGATACAGATTTTGGGTAATATATTGTTTTGAATGTACTTTTTTTTCATGCCATATAAATATAAGGGTTGTGTTTATAGAAATGAGGACATTTCTTGTTGGGTAAGGGAGTATTATGTAGGGAGTGAAATTTAAGGTTAAAACTAATGTTCTGTAACTTTAAATAATGTCTAAAGGTAATATCGCGAGAACAGAGACCTGCGATCCATTGTGGAAGAGAATGGTCTGTGCGCAGTTGTGAGAGCGCAGAGAGAGAGAGAGAGGATGCGCACTGTGTAATCAGATGTGGCTAATCGTGATGTTCACTTCTTTGTTTAATAAATCAAGTGTTATGATCTGCCGAGCTCCTTGTCGGTGTCCTCCTTGCAATACAGCCAAGAACCCACGAGCCAGCGCGTGGTAAGAACTGTGAAGCTCGCATATATAAACTATGCGCGTTACAATGTCTTAAAATTTATTTCTTTTTCTAACATTTAAACTTAGACCACATTATTAGATTACCTTTTGAATTTATGAATACATATAAATGACAGCTTCATTTTTATTTAATTTTTTTAGCTTTTTTGTGCAATTATTTCAAGACCACATGTACTATTTTTTGTCACTGGTGTTACCTTCTTTAGCAATATTAAAAGTTTTTATGAAATATTATTTCTCGATTTTTTTTTCAGCACATGTAGTCAGAGTTACAGAAAAATAATGAAAATGCACGAAATAAGGAGATTATGTTTTATTTATTTAATGTGACAGAAAAAAACAGTACAGTAACACAGCACAGTAACACCAGTGACACAATGAATCACCAGTGACATACATAAGACCTGATATACTGATCTTCACTGGTGTTATACATAAGGAAGGTAACACCAGTCACAATTTTCATGAAAAATGCATTTTACAAAATGTCTGCTGCAAGATATCAAACCACATGTTGTCAATCATGGTATACTCACTAAATTAAGTAGTTTAAGCCATTTGTATTATAGTTTTTTTTTTTTTTTTTTACAATTACCTAACAATGAATAGGTCATGCCAGTGACGTCAACTAAAAGCTTCATATGAAATCATGAGATAAATGAGAAAATTTCTCAAAACTGAAAAGAAACAGTGGACATAACATGGGCCTTTTTTCATAGATGTTTAGAAAATAGGAAGGAGGAAGTCAAGTGATGTCATCAGTGTGATTTTTTATTTCAAAATAACAGATTTTTGTTAAATGGTAACACCAGTGACAACTCCAGGGGACCGCTGTTTTCATTATATATTTTATAATACTTATTCAGCATTTTGTTTTATCATGCCATTTATATCATATACTTGATAGTTATGAATACATTATTGTATTTTAAATGGTAGAAAAACCTGTTTTTGACCTCAAAATAAAGCACTTTCCCGCTGTACATGGCTGTGGGGACAAGCAGATTTCCATAGAATGACCCACATAGTAAGACAAACTCACCATGTCTATCTATTCATGAAGATGTATTGTAGACATTTCAATTTCAGCAGGCAACTATTTTTACAGCTATATTATTATTCCACCCACAATTAATCACAACAATGTATTGTAATGCAATGTAATGCAACAATGTATGCATTTTTGATGATCGTTTCTGTCCAGTCGGCTCGAATTATGGCGTTTAACCACAGCTGTCGACGAGTTTTTGTCTGGCAGTGGCAGCAGGTATGCGATACAATTTCTAATTTGAGGCTGTATTACGTCGATTCTGGCACCCAACATCACAACAAGATGATATTTTAAGCTCCTTGTGTAGCCGAATCTGCGCTGGTTTGAATTGGCCGCCTCCAGTTGTCCCTTTGTTTTGCCTCCAGCTAGCGCTGTGACGTAATTGTGACCTTTGAACGTTTTGGCGTCCCTTTGCCACGGTGAGTAGAAAGTTAAACTTTTTTATAATTATTGATATTCACTCTCCAGAGAATCTTTCTGCACTGGTTTGATTCCGATCGGGCGAAAAACCTAGGACTAGTTCACAAAAGTATGTTTTGCAAAAAATGCGAAATACACGATGACCGATCGTGCGTTTTGTCCGACATGAGCCAAGGATTTCACCGACATGAGACACTTGAGCCTGTGACTGACGGTTTAGGACTTATGAGCGATTTCATACATTAGGCCGATTGGGGCGAGCCTTGGTCACGTTGTAGGCTGTGTGACTACCATTCCTACATGTTTCAAGTCTCTACGACTGATCTCACTGTTTTAAATGATTTGACTGTAACAATATAAAAATGATGTGTGGAAAATAAACTGTTGGCAGTCTAAAGTGAGTTTGAGTCATACATTGATGGTTTGTGTTGTTAATTATATGATGCAGTAAGAAGTTTAGCACCGATTAGTGATTTAATGCACTGAGCACTGCTGTAGTTTATTTAACAACACAGCATAATGCTACTTTTATTTCTTTTAAGTCTAATTCCTAGTCAGATTAGAATGATATCTTAGTTTTACCGGTGATATATATAGTTTGTGATTGCATTTTCTAAAGATATGGCCAGACGTGCAGTCTACCAATAACATTAGAGCGACAGCAGTAGGAATGCCCACAAGCATCTTCACAGTACAGAAGACGCTGGCGGTGTGAACGGGGCATTACGGTTTGGTCTGCACGATCAGTTTTATGTGGAAATCGCTCATCCGTGACCATTCTAACAATTGCAATAGGGTTTCAGCGCTATGTGCTTGAACCCCTTAATATACATTTTTGAGGTAGGCTTCATATAAAATGGATCTGTTGTACTGGACAGAATTGTGTTATTTGAAGTTGGAGAAACAGGTTGTGCCCCGCTTATAAATGCACATGTGTGTGTATTTGACAGAGCAGAGGTGTGGGTAATGGTAATTCGTGTGCGTGTCTGTAATGTGAGAGGGACTGTGTGATGATGTGTATGCACTGTTCCTGTAGGGAGGAGATTCTCTGGCTCCTCACACCCAGCTGAAGCTCAGTTTCAGGGGCCGTGGAGCTCACCAGAGGATACAGAGCCTTGCTGACCTTCAGGGAACACAAAAGTTCCAGGAGCATTTTAAATTCCCACATTTAACTTACATCCAATACTTCCACATACTTAGTGCATTGATATTTACCTGCTCCAGGCCAGTGAAGGCCACCCCAAGGTTCACTCCATTTCGGAAGAACGTCAGTGTTCCAGCCCTCAAGTCCAGCAAAACCCCAATGACTGTATTTCTTTCATAAAAAGGCTCTGTGTATTTTCGACTCCTCCCATTATGCCAGATGAAGCCTTTGTATGACAGACCCCAACTCTCACTGTCGATGCCTTTGAAGAAAGAAACAGGACGATCAGAACAATAACATAAACAGTTTCAATGATTCAAAGAAAAACATTGTGTGCTTTTGTATGCTCTGATTGTTCTGTACTTTTCCTCCTTTGTTTATCTATTCCTGTTTGATAATTAGATGATGTCATTCGTTTTTAGGTTGTCAAGTATCCTCAACCTGAGGGAGTGTATGTCTGTGCTGAGTGGAGCTGGGCTGGGCTGATTTGGTTGAAGAAGAATATGAGCATTCCTAAGAGGAACATGACTCACCTATGAGGTTAACAAACTGCCCTGTGTGCAGAAGTGCATTCTGGGTACCGACCCCCACCATCACAGAGCTTCCATATGGAGGCTCAAGGAACTCAATCTCCCAGTAATGCTCACCATGAGTGAAACCTTACACAGAAATATGCGTTATTTTGTGGTAATCAATTATCAGAAAATTCTACCACAACACATGATAGTTATCCTCTGGACTACTGAGCAATACTCTACTAGAGAATAATAAAAGCCTACTAACATTACAATTGCTAGTTAAAAATGAACTTGAACCAGGCTTGTTGCAAAGAAAACTAGCACTTAATGTACAACTACTTATCACTGAACGTCTATAATCCTAAAACCGTATCAGCCTTTAATAATAAAACTAGCTGACTTGTGAACAACAAAACAGTGGTATTCACTCACAGAGCTGGGTAGTAACTGATCACATGTAATCTGGATTACGTAATCAGTACTTTCCAAATAAAGTACTTGTAATTAGAGTAAGTTACATATTAAAATACTCTTAATCAGCCTACAGGTACTTTTTTATTGATTACATGATTACATATTATTCACACAATAGCAATAAATTATTCATCATTTATTGATTCTCTCTAATTCCTCTTTTTTATCTTTTAAATTTTCCTTTCTAAAATAGTCTACCGCTTATATACACTCAGAAAGTCCAGTTTTGTGGACATTCACACAGACTAGTCATTAGTCAGGTCAGGTGGCGACACATCAACTACTGATGAACACATTCATTTTTATTTGAATTATCACTCAATAGGTTATTTAAACATGTATTATTATGTATTATTGAAAGGCTTTTGTCTTTCAAACTCATTAAAATGCACAAATTCTCGTTATTTCTTATTTGCAGACATTTTGAAACTTTTTGTCATCTGAACCTCTTTCACCTGATATATTTACTTTAAAGGGGTGGTCAATCAGCAATTCTGTAAAAGATAATATCTCCCTTTGCGTTGAACTTTGAGCGTCGTAGCTTTGCAGATGTTGTTTATGCTCAAACAGCAACATTACACAGTATCACATTTGCATGTTCACGGTTCTCTGACATTGTTAATGGTCATATGGCATGCAGTTCAACATAAAATATTTCTTCTTTTTTAGTAGGTGAATTATTTTGATTGTTATTTTAAAATGATTTATTTTAATTTTACATTTTTGTTATTTAATTACATTTTTTGCCTTTCATTAAACTCACAAACCCCCTGCAGTTCCTTTACAACCCCCGGTTTGGGAAACCTTGATCTAATATAATGTTTAATGCACTTTATGTTGTTAATTACAATAAAAGGAATATATTTTCTCACTCTTTGTATTTTTACATCATTATGGTACAAGATTATCCTGTTTAAATCAATGTGATGAACGAGTTAGGTCAAAAGTAATCTAAAAGTAATCTGATTATATTACCTAAAATGTGTAATGTGATGGATTACGTTACTGACTACAATTTTTTTCATGTAATTAATTTGGAATCAGTAACAGATCACAATTTGTAAGCAATCTACCCAGCTCTGTGTCACTAGTCTCACCTTTGGTGCCTCTGACCCCAGCAGTACCCTGACTGTCCAGCAGAGGGCTGATATGAAAATACACGGCTTGTCGGCACAGAGACAGATGAGCATCAGGAGATTTACTGTCTGGATCCCATTCCCAACTCTCCCAGGTGTGACCTCTAAAAGAGTGCAACATTTGCTCTCTACAACACACAGCATACATACATCAATGACTGTACAAAAAAACAACAACTTCTAGTTACCCAATATCCCCATTACCAAAAGCAAAACTAGTTTGCTATTTTTCGAATATGTCTAAGTTAATATGCATAAGTTATTATTACATGCAGACAACGAGTGTACTATGCTGTGATATCTAGCCTATTTCTTGATATTTTAAAGCGCGGAGATCATTCAGACGAGTGAGCACGATGTACACATCATCTACTATAGAGAAGACATACGTGACTTACCAAGTGTACACTAAGTTATGTAATCCGATGTGTAATGAAGAAGAAACTAAAACTTTCTTTTAGGCACTTGAAATCCGCTTTTAAAAAGGAATAAAGGCTACGCAGTTAAGTTTGCCTATGGGCGTTCAGACAGCTGGACGATAGAAAAACATTTCACAACTGCTGTCAAAACAACACTGGATTTATCTAAATATGGATGTAGGCGTGTATTTCGGCGCTCATGAATTTTAAAATAGCCTCTGCTGACGTTGCTTGGTAGCCTCCCATTAACGCACCCTAATTAATATTCATAAGCCAAGCCGTCGCGTTCCATTGGGCGAAGCTAGCGAATATTCATTAGCTAGTGAACTCCAAGGTTTGCCTAAAGGAGACGCAATGTTTTTGACCAGTGCAGCATACAAGGGAAAACAAAAACAGGCCTGTCTGAAATAAATCAGTTTATTACACAACATTTACATGCCATATTAACAAAGTGAGGAGAGAAAGAAGACACTTAAAATAATAAAAGAAGGTCCAGCTCCTAATGACTTGCCAACATAAGCTTTAAAAATAATAAGAATAAAATAAACATTCCTCACCGTTTAAAGATCTGACGAGTAGTAATGATAAACTGTCCCTAATTTAAAAAAAAAAAAAAAAAAAAAATTAAGTTGATGGTTAAATGCATTTACAGGAAGCAGGTAAAGCAGACAGACTCACAACTCACTGTTGTCAGTGTTCACTTGCAGTGTCGTTCATGTTTAAGCTTATAAAGAAAAACTGGACATATTCTCAAATTATTCATTTTCCCTTGAATTAACATTGTAAGATAATTCAGATGGTGCCAGCGGTACAATGACAGAAATCTGCTTCAGTGACTAGTCAGTGAACATCATGTGGTGTTGTGATGAGCAAAACAAAAATAAAGGCTGGTACAGGTTTATACATTCATTACAGTGAGCTTTACTTACACAGTTCTGCTATTTTAATAATACAAGGGTTGGCTCTGTTCCTGTAACAGATGCTGCTCTCCTTATACCTCAGTTCACTTTTTTTCTTGAATGATGATTCTCTTCATAGCTCATTGCACAAGGAAAAACTGACACAAAACATGGTTAATGTAGACATCCAATGAGGGATGCTTCAGTGAAGGAAGCAAGAAGAGTAAAGAAGTTGTGAAGAATGCAATCTCTGTTCTGTTTTATTGTAGCGTGTCCACAAATGCATCGAACTCGTCAATGTTCTTCTCATAAATGGCCAGTTTCTCTGGAAGAGAATCCTGCAAAAATACATGTTCACTGTACCAAATATCTAATTATGAACACATCACAATGTTACTATGGCATGAATGTGAATAAGTCACCCTATGTAAAATTTTTATACAGATTCTGTTTTTAAGTGAACTACATATAAATAAATACTTGCAATTATTTCAGTGGTTCTTAATTTTACTATCCACACAATAAAATGTTTTCCTTAAGACTTTAACACCAACCCTGGTTTGGTGCTAAAACTATCTGTAATGTAATTATACCTACAGTAGGGTACAACGGGGCTAAAGGCCCACCTTAAGAAAAAATGTGCTATTCACTGCGCCTAAAATGTATAATTGCAGAAAAAATATATACGTTGTATTGAACATTAATGGAGCAACAGATTTTGTGTGAAAATAAATCATTCAAGTTGTTTATTTTGTTTAAAAATCTTATAAATGTATGAGGTGGCAAGGGGGCCTTTTACCCCACACACGGTATTGATACAAATACTTCAGCTAAAATAATGTCTAAGTTAATACTTGTTCAAAACAATCACTTTAGCAAAGTTTGTACTATTTTCTGCTTATTTTGAAAAATAAAATAATTAATTTTTGTTCAATAAATATAGGCTACTGTCATTCAAATATGTTAATATAAAAATATATATTTTAAAATACAGAAACAAAATCATTTTAATAAGTAAGGAGATTCCAATAATAATTGAATATAGTTTTACAGTAGTAACAACAAATTATATTTTATTATATGATATGATTAATATCATGTTTTTAAATATGATGGTTTCATTCTAAACATGGTGATTATCTCTAATATGGACACCCAACATAATATATGATTTACCATCTGAATCTAACCATGTCATGTCAACAAATGGAAAAGTCAGGCATCTATTAATTATCATGTTAATTACTGTGCGCCTTTAGCCCCAACAGCAGGGGCGCTTTTTACCCCAAATACCATACTTTTACATATTCTTCGTTATATAAAAACTGTTGCTTTAATTATCTTAAACAAAACTGAAAATCATAAAGAAGACCTTTGTCTCAAAATATATGCATTCATTTTAGTGATTCTCATTTGCTACTAAAATCTACAACATTTTAAAAAACATAAAATATTAGCTCAAGTAAGCACAGAATCAACTTTGCGCTGCTGCGCGCGATCGCGTCAACGATCAGATAAATATACACCTGCATCTTGAAAAGCGAATGGTTTGGAAAGTGCTAAACCACGTTTTTGTGCCATCTAGTGGTTTAGATGAAAATAATATCAAAGGCGCCTTTTACCCCGGGGCACCTTTAGCCCTGTTGTACCCTATATGAATACTCTCTATGTATGTTCTCATGCCTTTCTTGCTTTAAAGGTCAACCTGTCCCATATAGACTGCAAAAATGTTCAGTATGTGCTGTGACAAGAATTTGTTTGTTTCTCACCAAATCCTCAGCCATAGACTGAGCGCTGACATCGATGGACAGGCTTGCAAGTTGAGGAGGGTTTTGAAACTCTTTATAGAAAGTTCCCAGATCCATTGGCAGAAGGTCATCCTTAGAGAATGCTGGTTTCTGTTTGGCACACAATCACAGAACTGGTCTTTAAACATAATATGAATCATATTCGGCTTTTATCATACACTTGGAACAATATCTGGTCCGGGAGGGCCACTGGCCTGCAGAGTTTATTGGCAACCTTAATCAAACTCACCTGCCTGTAATTTTCAAGCAATTCTGAAGATTTAAGTTAGATTTTTCATGTGTGTGTATTTAGGAGCTAGTCTTTTCTTGTTTTTACCCCTCTAGTAACATTTGTATTGAGTTTAGCCCAACACTAGAGCTCTGATCAACACCAGAACAGTGCTGCTCTGTCATGCAGAAACAGACTTCCAATTGGTGTGGGATACTGCATCATTTAATAGTATAGTTATGAAATAAAAATAAAGAAGAGTAAGTTTAAGTTTCATTTTTGATGAATAATTGACTGTCAATAGCTTGATAAAACTCATTTCTGCTGTCAAACCTCTCACAAGAGGAATCAAAAACAACAAAATGCCTACCAGTACCCATCTCTCTGGTACTCAACAGTTCCCATTCACTCAATGTACTGATGCAGTGCCTTTCAATGTGCTCAATGTTACATAGTTCTCAATATCTGGAGCGGAAAGCAGATCTTGATAAGTGTATTCTTATTATGTGTTGGTTAGGAATGCACGATATTATCAGACTGATATCGGAATCGGACGATAATGGCTTTAAATGTAAATATCGGTATCGGCCCGATATGAAAAATTATGCCGATAGGTCTTGCCGATAAGAGGAATACATTAACTCACATGTGCTCAGGGTGTGCTAGCGATTAGATCACGTCAGCAGTGTTGCTCATTCTTGAAGCAAAGTTTTGCCTGAATGATGATTAGATTCACTGTTTTGGATCGCTGCATTTAAACTGAGAATGCACATACAGAATGACTCGTTCGGTGTGTGATAGAGTAAACAGTAATAGCACGTGCAGCGGCAGCCTCCGCCAGGTCCTAATGCCTGCTCAGAAAGGAGTTTTAATCTATAGGGGGCGATGTTGGCCTACTTACATTTACATTTATGCATTTAGCAGATGCTTTTATCCAAAGCCGACTTACAGTGCATTCAGGCTATACATGTTTTATCACTATGTGTGTTCCCTGGGAATCGAACCCACAACCTTTTGCGCTGCTAACGCAATGCTCTACCACTGAGCCACAGGAACTTCTAATTAAATTAAAAGTAAAAAAGCCTACACAAGTAACATTTAGACTGTGTTTCTGATTAAATAAAGCAGTAATTGATGTCATAAAATAATGAGTATGTTTTGATTTAAAGGTCAGAAGTTATAGCTTGCATGAAAAAATAAATATCACAAACATAACACTTGTAAATTAAATAATTTTATATATACTGATTTATTCAGTAATGTGTAATAGGTTTTATTTTTTAAACAAATCATAAGCTCTAAAAGATTTTCAGAATTTTTACAACTCTTTAGACCATCTACAAATGTTAAATCTTATAAATAAAATAAAATGTTAGGGTTAACACTGCATCTTTCTGGGGGAGAAAAAATGCAGCGATTGATATATAGTTTATTTAAAGTTATTTTTAAAGCTTCAATGTGCTGTCAAAAAACCTTCATTATGGTTTATTTAATTCTAAAAATAAGTTCTTGTTAAAAACTAACCAAAACTGAAAATATATGTTGCTTATAATTTCTGCACAGGAGAGACTTGGTGATGTTTCCAAACAAAAAGGAAATATATCGGTATCGGTCAAAATGATTTAAAAAATATCGGCATATCGGATATCGGCAAAAATCCAATATCGTGCATCCCTAGTGTTTGTGCACTTACAAAGTCAACCATAACAAAGTCGTCTTGCGGCTGCCCCCCGCTATGGCTCGAGCTGTTTGAGTGCAGGCTGCCTTGCAAGGGAGATGAAGGAGCCGGGGATGGAGGAGGGTGCACCTGCAGACAGAGAAAAACACCTCTAAATCACACACTCACACAAATAACTTATTAGGAGACATAATTTGAAATGCATAGTAAGTATGGGTGTTTTTTTCTGTCAATACCATTGGGTCGTTCTCCTCCAGGTCATAGGCTCTTGGAGCGAATGCAGCAAAAGGAAGATCCAAACTGGTTGTTGTCACCTGAGTTACACACATACACAACACATTAGAATGCATTTTCACCTCCCACTGAACATGACTTTTTGTACTTATCAGTAATACTTCTTATATTATGTACTTGTTAAACACGTTACTAGCAAGCCTTGACTTAATAATATTAACAAATACAAGCTTAATATATACACACTACCCTTCAAAGTTTTGGGGTCTGTATGATTTGTAAAAAGAAATGAACAATTTTAGTTATAAAGAATGCATTAAACTGATCAAAAGTCACAGTTCCAACATTTAAAATGTTACAAAAAGATTTCTATTTCAAATAAATGCTGTTATTTTGATCTTTCGGTGCATTAAACCAATTCAGAATTTTTTTTTCACAATATTAAGGTGTGCTATGTTGCTCAACATTGACAATAATAATAATAAGAGGAAAGGTTTCTTGCATATTAGATTGTTGTCTGAAGCATCACGTGACACTGAAGACTGGAGTAATGGTTGCTAAAAAATCTGTTTTGCCATCACAAGAATATTAAATTTTACCACATATTAAAACAGATAACTGTTATTTTTAATTGTAACAACAATTTTTACTATTTTTTATTACATTTAACCTAGGTGTGCATAAGAGACTCTTTTCAAAAACATTCAAAAACCTCACCGACCACAAACATTTGAATGCTAACTGTATGCTTAACTGCTCAGTAGTTCATGTAGATTTTTATGAGAATGTATGAACTATTTCAATGTACATGAAGGTAATTTATTAATTTATTAAAAGTTATTATATATTATTAATGTATTCAAACCTGAGTGGTGGCTTTGTTGACAAAAGCCCCAACTTTCCTGGTGAAGGTGGTCTCTAGAGCATTAGAGGGGGACACAGTCTTCACCTCGCTATCACACACACACAAACATGAAATCAAATTTTGCTGAACTGACAAATGAAAAATCAGCATTGAACAGTCTGAATCTCCTCACACTCTTACCTACTACAGGATGTGGGTTTTGCTAGCTGAGGGGATTGTCCAGTGGGGCATGAAGGGATACGACCATGCTCAGCTGCAGTGCCATGAGTAGGCTGAGCCGGAACCTGTGGGACTCCACCTTCTTTGCCGGGCGCAACCATCTGATTAGGAAGAGACACATACTTGGCCACCTCAGTCAGGTCGACTCAAAACAACACACACTTCTGTAAACAGGTGCAAATAATTCCAAGCAACTGTTCTACATCAGAAGGGATGAGGGGCATGAAGTTATAATAGGGAAAGTGGTGCTTTTGCATGTGCGTAATGTGCCGTACCTGGTGAGGATGTGCAGCAGCAGTACAAGCCGTAGGATGGCACAAATCCACAGTTCCCAGGGCAGGAGTCTGATATGACAGACGAGAGCTGTACAGCTGAGAGACAGAGAGAGATTCATATCACAATAAGAGTCAAATGTCAGATCAAGAGGCCTTTTTAAGTCTGGTCCTGTATAAACCTCACTGCAGAGCAGAGAGCAAGAAGGATCAGAGTAGTTATCAGAGCAAACACACAAATGCTTCAAGTAAAACAGCAGGCAGGTCAGCTCAAGGAGAAGGCAGCAGTGATTGTGTGCGTTTGCCTGAGCAGTGCTCAAGCAATCTCTTGTGTGTGAGTGATACTGTATAACCCTCTTAATTAAAAGGTTATACAAGGTTATGAAGGGTAAGCAGTGGAGAATAGGTTACTGTGGCAGGCCACACACACTTTTTACTTTAATTAATCTATCAGCTGCATGCGTGTACACACACTTCTCTCTCACACACACTGGACTCACTTGCTGTGAGATGCCAAGCCCCATGAGGGGAACCTTCAGTGTGGCCATCAGAGTCGGCTTTGGTGTCTTAAAATGTGCCTGACTTACTGTACACACACACTACATGCACACAGAAAGAAAGAAAGAAAGAAAGAAAGAAAGAAAGAAAGAACAAGGGCAACAACAGAAATGAAAGCACTACCATAGAAAGAGATAATGGGGAGAGAGAGAAACTGATTCCATGGTCACATAAATGACTTTTAACGCTAGGCTTCTGCACCCTCCAATACTACACAAGAGCATTTTGTGAAACTGAAGATTTTTTAACACTTTTGTACTGAAGCAAGCACACTAAGACCAGTATTATTTTAGTATTATTTATATACTATTTAAAATATATATCCATTTTATATTTTATTTCGCCTTTATTTCAGCTTTATGTCAATTAGTGAATTTAGTTAACAAAACAACACTAATCAAGACAGCAGACTAACCAAACAGCAAAAAAATAAATAAAAAGAAAGCAACTAAGTATAGGGAGGATATGTACTGTACTTAGCAGCAATCTCAAATCATATTCATGGCTGGAGGAATATAAAAAAACTATAATCACATTTAAAGAATGAGACCTGTTCATCAGGGAACTGCTGAAAGAGACTCATGAATGAAAACAGCTTATCCATTGTGAGAGGTTACCAGTTTATCTCTTAATGACAGGCTGCACTGCACCTGTACTGAAGCTTGGCTTGTACAAGGAAGGTGGTGAAGGGTTATTTTTAATGGGATAGATGGAAAGGTGATAGAGACGGCATTACCTGTGATGGTGGGGAGGTGGAAAAGGACGTGGTGCACACCTCCTGAGAGTCTTCTATTCCTGCATAAGTCCCTCCCTCATCTTCTCCAGGTGCTCTAAGAGAGAAAAGAAAAGAGCTGGTTAGAGGCCAGAAGACAAGAAAGCAGAGTCATCAGTTTTAATCCCTGTACTATCAATATGTAAAAGTGATTTTTTATTATTAATGGTTTAATTCCAACTTATTCTGAATGCTGAAAAACATTAAACAATTGTATGTCTTTCTAGTGTACTATAAAAAAATGAAATATTAATTTTGATTTAAATAACAATACAGGTGATATTCTACACTGCGATAGACACAGCAGTTTGGGGTTGGTAATTTTTTTTAAATGTTTTGGAAATTAGTCTCTTGTGCTCACCAAGCACTCTTGTGCTCACCAAAAGTACAGTTAAAACAGTAATAATGTGAAATATTATTACAATTTAAAATAACTTTTTCTATCTTAATAATAATAATTGTAATGTATTGTCAAGTGTGGTGACCCATACTCAGAATTTGTGCTCTGCATTTATCCCATCCTAAGTGCACACACACAGCAGTGAACACACACACACAGTGAACACACACCCAGAGCAGTGAGCAGCCATTTATGCTGCGGCGCCCGGGGAGCAATTGGGGGTTCGGTGCCTTGCTCAAGGGCACCTCAGTCATGGTATTGAAGGTGAAGAGAGTGCTGTTCATTCACAATCCCCACTTTCAATCCCTGCCGGACCTGAGATTCGAACCCACAACCTTTGGATTACAAGTCTGACTCTCTAACCATTAGGCCAAGACTTCCCGCACTATACATTACAATGTAATTTATTCCTGAGATGATAAAGCTGAATTTTCAGTTGCCATTCCTTCAGAAATCATTCTAACATGCCCATTTGGTGCCTAAGAAACATTTCTTCAATGTTGATAACAGTTTAGTACTTTTTGTATATTTGGTATATTAACTTTTTTTTACAGAATTATTTGATGAATAGAAAGAACAGCATTTATTCAAAATAGAATTGTTGTAACAATGTAAAAGTATTCATTGTCACTTTTCATCAATTCGTGTCTTTGATGAATAAAAGTATTAATTTTTAATACTTTTAATACTCGGGGGAAGTAGTGGCCTAATCGTTAGAGAGTCGGACTCGTAACCCAAAGGTTGCGGGTTCGAGTCTCAGGTCCGGCAGGAATTGTAGGTGGGGGGAGTGAATGTACAGCGCTCTCTCCTCCTTCAATACCACGACTGAGGTGCCCTTGAGCAAGGCACCGAACCCCCAACTGCTCCCCGGGCGGCGCAGCATAAATGGCTGCTCACTGCTCTGGGTGTGTGTTCACTGTGTGTGTGTGTTCACTGCTGTGTGTGTGCACTTAGGATGGGATAAATGCAGAGCACAAATTCTGAGTATGGGTCACCACACTTGGCCGTATGTCACTTCACTTCACTTTCACTTTAATTAAAAAGTATATATATATATATATAAAAAAAAAAACTATGTGATTATTTATTTACGCACCTGTAACTGCAGGGATGCATGTGTGCCATATTAGTGAAGGGACGCTCCACAAAATGATCAATGATGATACCCATGATAGGGCCTGTCCTCTCAAATTGCCTGCGAGACACACAAGGACAATATCTTGCACTACAAAACTACCCAGAATAGCTGAATACTTGAATGTGTTGCATTAGTGCTGGGCGGTTTGACCAAAAAAATCTGTATCACTTTTTAAAAAAAAAAATTTTTTTTAGGATTGTGGAGGTTTCAGGTCTGTGACCTTTTTTTTCCTTGAATGTGCCTTTGTATGAATCAGAATTTGAATCACCAGCGTGTTAATCAAAACAAACCAAACAAAGAAGGGGCTGCAAGATTTTGATTTAAATTAGACTGTATTTCAGATTTTAAAGCAAAAACAGAAAGGTCTGACTTTAGCTTTGTGAAAGTGTACTACATAAAAACGAAACGTAAAGAGCAAATGAGATGAATGAGAACGCAAATTCTCTCTGACAGCAGGTGGAGCTAAATAGCAGCAGATTCCCTGGTTACCGCTGTAAACAAAGCAGTGCTGCGCTTATGAAACTACTTTGATATGCATTAAATTGAGGCAAGAAGAAAGGAAAATACCATCTAAACTTTTCTGAAGAGAGTCAATTCATCTCAGAAATACATTCATATAAACCCCCACTCCCAATTCAGTATTTTCTTCCAATATTTCGCGCATCGTGAACAGTGAGCTTGCTCTGCCTGCTAACGTTACAGTATTTTCTCCTCTTTCTATTGCGACCTCAGCCAGGTATGAGAAGTAATCATCATTATTCTTTTGTTTTTATTCAGCCATTACATGGATTAGCCACATCTCTTTGATCCCAGTATACATTTAAGCTACATTTACCCACCTAGTGGAAGTTCGTCATAAGAGGCGCCCTGTTATGAACGCGTAATATGATCAAAGTCCCTTTGATATGATTGACATTATGAGCAGCGAATGAGCTTCCTCCGAGTCAGAGCAGCGATCGCGGAAGAGAAAACACAGAGAGACAGTGCTGGAAGCAGGGTCGAGGCTAGAAGGGATACAGCTGCGGCTACTGGGAACACACTGTACAACAATAATTACGGTTGTTGCATTATTGTAACGGGTAGGTTTAGGGTTGGTGTAGGTGTAGATGTTAATAAAACAATCTAATAGGTAGAAAATGTAATTTAGTGTAAATCAATGGAAAATGAATAAAAATGATTATGCATGAAGAAATATGAAGTAGACGTGTAAATATATCAATACTTCTCCAAGGACGCGCACTTTTGGACTATAAGCCCTAACAGATAGATATAAGCTGTTCAGTGAAGCTATGTGAACAAACATAAACCACAGCAGATGTGACTGAATATGAATACGTGTTTTTATTCTGTTCAAAATATCATGAATTATTTTGCACTCCTGACATAAATTAAGAAATTACTGTCACTGCAACCGTGTTTTATCATAACAGTGGTCAAATATTGAAGCTGGAGTCTTAAATCGTTCTAACGATAAACAGTTTGTCCAGATCAAGTAGTTAAGATGTTTTAATGTGCTGTGAATGTAAAACAACAATAATCTGAGGCTGCAGCGATATTTGCAGGTCAACGTTGCTTTGGCACTTGTACCGGTATGCCGTTTTAAAAAAAAGTCATACTGGTTGTGTAATTCAAAACAGTTTATGGCCCAGCACTTGCATTCAGGAAGATGTAATGCATACCTTGAAGACATGAGGGCCAAATTAGTGCGATATGCACAGGACAAAGTGATGGTGCCTATGGGAGTGCCTACAATACCCACTCGCACTGTCTGGAACCCTGCAGAGAGAAGTGAAGAAGATACTACAGAATATCTACACAGCCTTTATTAGTACTTTGAAGAGAGCCCTTCAAACTATTACCTTCCCCGAAACCTGTCAGCTGGACGTCTCCAAAATAGATCCTATCAAAGAGATATTAATAAAATTTGACTGTACATGACATCCTGTTTTCCCTCTATGAACTCATGTATCAGGCAATATAAGGCTTTGTGGAGTGTAGAAGAAAGTGTGTTGAGTACCTGTAGAGTATGACATAATCATGCCCTTGTTTACGTGAAAGCTTGTAAGCAGGTGTCACCCTTGTGATGGCCAGCAAAGACTTGAGCAGCAGAGACAGCCGATTATAAACTGTATAGGACACTTTAATGTCCTTATCACACCTGGAAGAAAATGCAAACCCGAGTTATGCCCCAGTATAGTAAATATTGACTTGCTGATAATGTATCAATTTCAACACAGAGCAGTTCTCAGCTTACTACTTTGTCCTGTCTTTATAGGGGAATTGTGTGTGCTTACTTTTCATTCATTTCCAAACACCATGTCTCCAGCTCCATGGAGTCTCCCTGCATAGGTAAACACAACTTCTTAATACTCAAGTAAACATATTTTTATTAAGTTTGGCATTTTGTCATGATTCTGTTATTATATTGATGATGAACTAAAAGAAAGACTAGACCTCTGAGGTTTTAAGGGAGATCTCCACACACATGGATCGGCCGATGCCAGGCAGCTGTCCAGCAAGAGCTTTTTTGGCTTCATGAGTCACCTCTGGGATGTCTTTTATTGCCAGATTAAACTGGATAAAAACATGAAAACAACCAGACATGCAGATCTCATGTTAGTTATGATGTAAACAAAACAGGACCACTGTATGTGAAGTGTCCTGGATGTGTCTTACCCAGTCTGAACCTGTCGGTGATGAAGATGAGCAAGTGCTGACCTTCTCTCCAAGCCGGGCTTGAACTATAACTTGCACTGTCTGAAAGACACACATAAAGCAAAGGATATCATCACCCTGTCACCTGGGATACCAGAATTCATGCATCCAATAATACCCTTAGTACTGTAGTGTTTAATGTACTCACCTTCAAGGCAAAGAATTTGATGAATTTATCCAAGTCTTTCTTGTCCTGTGGGCTCAGATCACTATCCATTGTCGCACGCACCTAAAACATACAAATCAAAAATCCGATATAAATAACACAATAATTGAAAAAGTATATAATACACATAACTGACAGTCAGGTGAATTGGTAGGGTAGGATGGAGGAAAAAGCCCCCTTAATAATAATGTACATTTACACTTAACATATTTTAAAACAGTAGCATATTTAGATACAACATGTACAATATGAGTGTTATAATGTAAAATATTGCATCATCTATTCTATTTAAAATTGTACTTTGACAATTTTGTTGAATATTTGAATGACCGATGACAGACAAAGCAGGTTTTAATGAATAGCAAAGATGTCTGAAATGTACATCTAACTCATAGAATTACTGAATAATAACCATTATATTATAACATATTACATTATTATAACATTATTATAATATAATAACAATAACATGCCACTAAGGCTTTCTGTGCCAATTCTAGGGGCAAAACTTCTACAGAACTTCAAAATATATATATTTTTCTCATTGATGTAAAAACTTTAATTGGTCCACAAATTCCTAATTAACAAATAGACAAAATCTTTGATATTTAACATAATGCAATGTCACAGATCACTATTTTCCAAATATACAAAATTAGATAAGTTAACCTCAAAACTGTTTCGACTAACGAAATCTTAAAAATGTTGATAATCAAAGAGTATTCTATAGTCTTTGTGAGATTGTGTGCCTTCTATAGTCAAGAGAAGAAAAATAAATAAGATGGAGGTCATCTTGCACATCCTACTCTAATAATAGTAATAATTAACGAATTTACTGATGTCTTAGTGTCATTATTACTGTCACAGCTTTACGGCAGCTCGCCTCTAAGCATTTAAACATGTACTGAATAGAAAACAACAACAACAACACAGCACTAAGTTACACAACACAACACTAAAACAATGTCAAATGACAGCTGCCAGTTCATCTGATTTGAGATCTGAAAACTATAGACCTGTCATTTGTTTCTCACAGCCAAACATCTCAAATTGTTCACAATTATCTGTATGTCTGTGCAGCCAATGCTAACCCCTTAGCAAAACATGCGCATGTACTTACAGCTCATCACAGAGCGGAGATTCAACTCTTAACACCTAACGTAGAGTATGACGTTAAGTGTGCAATACACCGTGGCTGATTGCGTGAAATGATAAAATAGAGCCTAAACGATCCTGTGTTTTCAATTAATCACATCGTAGCACTACAACGTCACACACTGACAGGCGCCCCATTTTTTGTTTATTTTGCTTGTTTGGCTAGGTCAGGAATGACGTGTTGCCTGTACCGATTCAACCACGCCACTTTCGTTATTTTTTAAAATTTGAATAAAGGAGTGTATGAAATTATTATTTAATACAGTTGTATGCACATATGTGTTACATTTTGATATGCACTTAATATAGCCTTCTCTTAATTTATTCTTAAAAACAACCAATACAAACATCGAAAGTGCAGCCGCTGAACAGGAAGTTGTTACGTGAATGACGTCAGATTTCAATGTCGGCGTACACAAACAATCGCCAGAACACGCAGCGCCAGCTGAAGCTTGGGCTCTGATCCTCTGAGATGGATGGGGCATTACAAAGTTTTTTTTTTTTTTTTTTGTATATGTATAGCAAAACAGATTCATCACCCATGTGCACAAGATATACAGTAGGTGGCGGTAATACTCCTAAGGAGTGAACGGCCATTGAACCAAAAGAAGAAGAAGAACAACAATCGCCATTGCAGGTAACGATTAAGTAATTTTCAGGCAATCTGACTATTTCCTCTACCGTTGTGTTTATCGAATACATAAATAATTTAATTCAAGAGTTGGTGACGTTCGGTTGGTTAGGTTCGCTTTTGTGTAAAATACTGTACGGAGCTCGTTACCAGCGACAAAAACTCGATCATATAACCAGCTCAGCTTTAATTGAGATAAGGGTTTTAAGCTTGTGTTGTAAGCAGTCACACATTGAGGAAATTATTGCAGCGTTCATGCAAAAACATTTAGCATATATATATATATATATATATATATATATATATATATATATATATATATATATGTGTGTGTGTGTGTGTGTGTGTGTGTGTGTAACAAAAATATAACATAAAATGCTCAGGAATTACAACCATTTTATACCCCCCCCTTTCAGGGGCTCAAATGTAAATAGACAAATAAATACAATCAAATAAAATGTTAATTTTTATATATTTTGTTGAGAATCATTTGCAGGCAATGACTGCCTTAAGTATGGAACTCATGGACATCACCAAAGACTGCCTCCTCCTTTGTGATGCTTTGCCAGGCCTTTACTGCAGCTGACTTCAGTTGTTGTTTGTTTGTGGGTCTTTCTGCCTTTAGTTTTGTCTTCAGCAAGTGAAATGCATGCTCAGTCGGGTTGAGATCAGGAGACTGACTTGGCCATTTCAGAATATTCCACTTTTTTACCTTCAAAAACTCCTGAGTTACTTTTGCTGTATGTTTCGGGTCATCGTACATTTGTTCTATTAAGTTTTAGATGTTTTTTGGCAAAGTCTAATCTGGACATGTTTGCACCTTGTGGTGAACCCTCTGTATTTGCTCTCGTGAAGTCTTCTCTTGATTGTAGACTTTGACAGAAACACGTCTCCCTCTCCTGGAGAGTGTTCTTCTCTTGGCTGAATGTTGTGAAAGGGTTTTTCTTTACCATGGAGCGGATTCTCCGATAATTCACCACTGTTGTCCTCCGTGGATGTTAAGGCCTTTTTATGTTGCTGAGCTCACCAGTGCATTATTTTTTTCTCAGAATGTACCAAACTGTTGATTTGGCCACTCTTAATGTTCTTGCTATCTCTCTGATGGATTTGTTTTGTTTTTGAAACCTAACAATTGTCTGTTTTACCTGCACGGAGAGCTCCTTTGACTACATGAGGTGGATTCACAGCAACAGCTTTCAAATGCAAATGGAACACTTAGGCCGAATCCCAATTCTATTTTATACTCTTTCCCCTACCCCTACCCCTCCGCCTACCCCTTCCACTTTGACAGAGTGTCAAGGGGTAGGGGTGAAAATATTCCCCTAAGAATTGGGACACCACTACTATACCGTCACACGTGATCATACGTCATCTAGCTCCTACAATACACACATACTGGTGTGTATTAGAGCCTTACCGTTCTATATTAATGTGCTGCTTACTGACACACACACACATCGGAGATCGTGCAGCTCACACATCCAGGAGCAAAGGAACTTTTAAACACTGCCACACGACTTTTATTAATAACCGTTTAATAGTGAATCACTACATTATATTTTCCAGCAACGAGAGGATAAAATCGTTTTTTGAAGTAAGTTAAACTCTCTCATTGTAAAGAGAGACACGCATGCACGCAAATTTCATCTCTTATATCAAACGATATGACGTTTAGCAAACTTTAGCGATTTTTTTCAAACATTTCTTTGAATAGCATGACCGTAATATGAACTCACGATTGAATGTAACATAAAACAAATTATTACTTTTCATTAAAATCTTTATTAATGCCAATAATGCTTACATTTGTGTCTTTTTTTCCGCTCGGGCAGCCATGTTGCCGCTGCAGCTGGTTTACACTGAGATAATTCATACCCCTTCGTTTGAAGTGTGGTCCTGAAAAATCTTTGTTTGAAGGGCTATCTTACCCCTACCCCTCCAACCAAAAGAGAATCGAGACACCCCTACCCCTTCACATGAACGCGCAAAACGGAGGGGTAGGGGAAAGGGGAAGGGCTAAGGGGTAGAAATGGGATTGGGCATTAGAATCAACTCCAGACCCTTTACCTGCTTAATTGATGTAGAAATAATGAAGGAATAGCCCACATCTGTCCATGAAATGGCTTTTGAGTCGACTGTCCAATTAATTATGGTCCCTTGAAAAAGGGGGAGGTACATATTAAAGAGCTGTAATTCCTTAACCTTTCCTCCAATTGTGATGATAAATTCCCTCATTTAAAGATCAGAGTGTGCACTTTAGGCCCATATTCATTATATAACTGTAACTTGAATATGTTTTGGTCAACAGCTAAAATAATAAAAATGTGCCTGTGTCCAAATATATATGGACCTAACTGTATAAGACAAAATGTAAAAATAATATTTGTTGTAGTTTTCATCCACCACTATATAAGTTTACACAACTATGATGACTTCTGCTTCTGAGAATGTGAAAATTTGGATATATCATGTTTTAGTTACTGACATGGCATGACATGGCACTAGCTGACATTCACATGTACCATTTGCCCACAGGTCCTCCTGAGTATGTTGGAATGGCAATCTCTATTGCAGTCCTAGACTGTGACCTGCTGCTGCATGGCCGTGGGCACAAAACACTTGATCGATTTGATATCGAGACAGTCTCAGATGAATTTCTGCTGACAACATTCGGGTTCCCACGTGAGTTCATTTATTACCTGGTGGAACTGCTAAAGGACAGCTTGTTGAGACGGACACAGAGATCCCGAGCCATCAGCCCAGATGTTCAGATACTCGCAGCCCTGGGATTCTACTCAACCGGGTCCTTCCAGAGTAAGATGGGAGATGCGATCGGCATCAGCCAGGCCTCCATGAGCCGTTGTGTTTCTAACGTCACTAAAGCTCTGATTGAGAAAGCACCAGAGTTTATCGGCTTCACTAGGGATGAGGCCACCAGGCAGCAGTCTAAAGAGGAGTTTTACCGAATAGCAGGTATTTCTAATGTCTTGGGAGTAGTGGACTGTGCGCATATAGCCATTAAAGCTCCCAATGCAGATGACTCTTCCTATGTAAATAAAAAAGGATTTCACTCAATCAATTGCCAATTAGTATGCGATGCCAGAGGACTGCTGCTGAGCGCTGAGACACATTGGCCAGGTAGTCTGACAGATAGAGCTCTCTTTAAGCAATCCAGTATGGCAAAGCTGTTTGAAGAGCAAGACAATGACGATGGTTGGCTTTTAGGTGAGACACATAGTTTGGTTGCTGTAGTGAATTTTCTTAACATTGCCAAAGAATTCTGTGAAAATTTCAGTGTGCTTTCTGTGTCTCGCCTCCAGGTGACAACCGTTACCCTCTAAAAAAGTGGCTGATGACTCCAGTGCAGAATCCAGAGTCCCCTGCTGACTACCGCTATAACCTGGCTCACACAACGACTCACGAAATTGTGGACCGCACATTCAGAGCCATTCAGACACGTTTCCGGTGCCTGGATGGGGCAAAAGGTTACCTGCAGTATTCCCCAGAGAAATGCTCACATATCATCCAGGCCTGCTGTGTGCTACATAACATTTCTCTGCAGTCTGGCCTTGATGCCTGGACTTTTGAGAGGACTGAGGCCACAGACCAATCAGGGGAGGATATTGATCCCACTGACACTGTCGACCCAGAGGCTCTCAGAGTTCGACAGGAACTCATCCAAAATCATTTCAGCTAGGATGGAATACGGAATTCAACATTTAATTTTTATTAAAGATACCCATGCTATTGTCTTCCTGTATGATAACATTTTGTTAAGGAATATTCCACCAAAAAAAAAGATACATTCTGTAATTTAATCATAATTTAATAATTTACTCAGCCTCAGGTTGTTCCAAACTCATAAAACTATATTTCTTCTGTGGAAAATAAAAATTATATTTTGAAAAATATTTTGGTCACCATTAATTTCATTGTAAAGCAAGTAAATAAATAAATGAATAAATAAAAGCAATGAGATGTTTCTCAAAATATCTTCTTAATGTACCACAGAAAAAAGAAAGTCAAAGTGAATGATGATGGAATGTTTTGGGTGAATTATCCCTTTATGAATGTGATGTCCTGTGAACACAAAAACTGCAAAGCTGGATTTTTTTAAAAATTAGTATATTTGCAAATACATTAGGAATGAGATATGAAAATGGACAGGGTCTTTTATTACAAGTTACTGTTATTTTAATTTCGTTGTTTTTTTTATACAGTATTTTACTGAAAACTGACAGACCTGTAAAATTATTTAATCAATAAATAACACCTCAGCAGTAGTTGTGTCTGTTTATATCTCTGCCAAGTGCATTATTTGTTTCAAAACTTGAATTCGACAGGAACAACTGACTTTCCAAACAAGGCAAACCTCTAGTTATTTATTAACTTCTTTCACGCTGTTAATTTTGTTTAGTTCATATCATCAGTAACACTTACCTACTAGGAGTTTCTTTCTCACAGGTCTCCACTGATGCTCTGTAATCTGAGTAAAAGATAAGCAGGGCAAAAATATAAAGCTTTAATTTTAGCCCGGGTTAATTAATGGTTTTGTTGGCGGAAAGAGCGAGTGGTCTGTCTGTGCTGCTCCGGAGGCTCGGCTGTCAAAGGCGATAAATCAGCTGGTGGTTTAATGAGTCTCGCAGTCGAGCCCGGTGATGAATGTGTGGAGTAAGAAGAGAGACCACGCTGAACAATGACGTGCTGTCCGCAGTGTGTGTGTGTGTGTGTGTGTGTGTGCGCGCGCGCACTATTTCTAATGTCATTACTAAAAGCAGACTGACGGAGAGCTCATAAGCAGCAGAGTCTGCAGCATATGAACTCCACAAGACTCTCCACTGGAAGGAACACAATGATATAGAGTCAAGCACTGTTCGCACTTTTAACAACTTTGGGGAGCATAGTAAGTATTTCTGGGGAACTTTGTTTCATTTTTTAACACTGCCTTGTATTTTAACTTTGTATTATGCTCAGAGATGCATCTCTGCTCTGCCGCGTTTATATATCATCCTTAACGTATAGCGGAAGTGCAGTCAAGCTTAACCCGAGAAAAAGCACCTGATACAAACAGTAGCTGCGGTCACTTATTTGGCCTACCTCTAAGAGTGTTATTATTATATTCAGACATAATATTATCCACAGTGATCATGTCAGAAGCTGTACGGAAGATGTTGAGGGCGAAGCTCGTGGTGCTGGGAAGAGATAACTGTGGGAAGACAGGTAACACTGCTGTGTTTTGGGGGGTTTAATGACTATTGGTTGGTCTTGATGACTCTAATTGATCTGTTTTTCTCTTTTGAACTCCAGCTCTGTGTGTCAGATTTATCACCAGACGCTTCATTGGAGAGTATGAACATAAAAGGGGTAACACAAAAGAAATACAAACACACTGATGCTGTAAAGCTGTTTTCACGCTCTAAACATTTGTGCAAATGCATTGTAGTCAAGTAATCTGCATCATATGACATGCCATAAACTTTTTGTGTCTCTCAGAGGTCACCTACAGGTGTCAGAAAATTGTGGACAAGGAGGCGATTGAGCTGGAGATTTTAGACACTGTTAATAAGGTACAGAGTGATCTAAACTGTGTTGTATTTTGGCTCTCATCTCTTTGTCGCTGTGCATCTGCCGCTGTGCTGTTTTACAGTCATATTTATCCACAGACTCAAAGAAAGACAGAAGGATGATCTTGCCTTGTCAAACGGCTGATGAGACACAGGGCTCTCTGAACCATTCCATTCCTTTCATGTCTGCTGTGCTGAATCTCAGGCTGGTGGAGTGGCTTTAACAGCCCGCCTGCCATTGATCATGTTACACAGTAGAGCAGCACTTGTTAATTCATAGGATTAGGCTGAAGCTTTACCATCTGTGTGAATGCAGTAGAGTAGCAGTTCTGATGTTTTGGCTGACTTTGATACACCCAGTGTAGGTCTTGGAGCCTGTAATGCACTGATGATATAAAGCAGGTGTGTTAAAAGGATAGCTCACCCAAAAATGAAAATTCTGTCATCGTCATGCCATTCCAAACCTGTATGGCTTTCTTTCCTCTGCAGAGCACAAAATATTTTTTTTTGTCAACATATTGAAGCATTTGAGAAGTAGGAGGTTTTGGGTCTAATTTACATCCTTTGTGCTCCAGAATTGCCTTAAGAATCGCATCTTTGAAAGTGCAGATGTGCATCACCTCTATCCTCACAGATCTGTTTGTTTTTAGGAATGTGTAGGTCCTGCGGCGTCCTCTCTGGAGAGTTCCATTAAATGGGGTGATGGGTTTCTCATTATGTACTCTGTGACAAATCGCAGCAGTTTTGAGGCTGTGTCGCACCTGAAGAGACTGATTGACCACGTCAAACAAACGCTCGGTAAGGCTAAGACTCGATCAGACTTTTCTGCTATTACTGCTACTGCGAGTAGTCATGTTTATGTATATGGACCCTCCAACTAGCGAATAGCGCTGTTATCCATCAGTGTGACTCAGCCTGCCTTAATTGGTCTCAGTTCAGAGATTTCACCTCAGGCATGAACTCTTAATATAGTACACTGCAGCCTGTGAGTGTAAGTTTGTAAATGACAGATAGATACGTGGAAAGAGATACAGAGAGAGAGAAAGCATCACAAAACTGCAGTCTTTTATTATGCCATCCATCTCCAGGTACTGTCAATTTTAATGGCAGTCTGTTTTTCTTCAGAGCCACAGCATCCATTACATCATTCTATGTATGTGTGTGCGTACGTGTCTTCCAGGTATTCCAACAGTCATCGTTGCCAACAAATGCGACATGGAGAACGGCCGAGTGGTGAGGACAGATGAGGGACAGGCTTTAGCCTCAGACCTGAGGTCAGTACGCTTTGCTCTTACTGATAACTGCACAGTTATAAGTGATAGTATGAAATATATACAAATATAAGTTAATTTAACAGTATTTATCCCTAGAATCCCTCACAATCTTCAAGAAACAACTAAAACTCATCTTTTCTGTGAGCATCTAACTACCTCTTCATAAAAAAAATGCCTTCACTTTTCTCTTCTTATGATCCTCATCCCTTCCTGTCCTACCTTTTACTATTTTGAACGATGACTGAAACCTTGTGTAACGGGCACTTCTCGTGTTTATTGCCATTATATGGTAATTTGCTGCTTGTATTCCTCAATTGTAAGTCGCTTCGTATAAAGGCGTCTGCCAAATTAATAAATGTAAATAGAATGCATAAATGGGGGCAAATTCTCACAGTAGTTTTTCTTATAAAATGATTTAATTCTTTGGCTTACTGGGCCATTTTGCCACACCTGCCTTTACTGGCCATGAAACTGTATGTACATTGTTTCATTAATACACGGGCAGAACAAATTGGCGAAATATATTTAATTGCACTGTTCATATTTTTATTATGAATATCTAATTGCAATTTATTATCATTAACAATATTTATTATTATTATTATTTAATCAAATTATAAAAAAATTAACAAATCAATAAATATCACTATAATACTGTTGAACTGTAAAGTATTATATAATAATGATAACATAGGTTCTTAAAAAAGAATACAAATTTTATCACTACCCCAAGTCAAAAAGGGGGGCACAATGACCCGTATGCATTTCGATTGGAATTTTGACGAACAGTGTTTAAAAAAATAAATAAAAAAGTTCTGTCAATAAGAATATTTGTTTATAGTATACTCATATTTAATTCTAATTATAATTAACTTCTTTACACTCCATGGATTGCTCAAAATTAAAAGGGGCTATTTATTTACTACAGGATTTTGTCCTAGTTTATTTTTATTATTATCATTATTTTCCATCTTTATCAAAAATTGTGATTTAATCACTTAACTACCCGTCAAATTTGAAAGGCACTGAGATGATTTTCAATTTGATTTAAATGCCTAATATTTTGGATTTGAAGGCGTTGCTATGTGTTAAAGTCAGGGTTTCACTGGTGGTGTAGGTGCAGTTTCTTTGAGCTGTCTGTGGCGGAGGACGCTTCAGCAGTGGAGGCCGCGTTTGGGCAGCTGGTGCGTGAAGTGCGGCAGGAGTTTCAGCGCCACCTGCTGGCTATGGACAAGCGCTCACGGATGCTGCAGATGAGACATGCGCTCAAAAACAAGCTCACGCGGAGTAAAACCATGCAGTGGTGACCAGAAAGACTAAACGCAGTTCAGATATGACTACCATAGTGCTGTATCCTGGCGTAACAACCTTTCAGAGAACAACAAGTGCCTTATGGATTTCCAAATAGTGTCATGGACATTGTTATATGTGTGTGTTTATGACCGACAACATAAAGCAACAAAAAAAACAGTGTGTTTTTAAAGGTGCACTGGCTCCCTTAAAACACTACCTTCCATTGTTTGGACAAACAGGTAGTCTCACCTCAAACTTTTGCAACTGATTGAGCCAGAAGCTGACATCCCTTACCAAAAATTTGTATACTTCAAGTTTAATTTATTAAGTATACTTAAGTAAAGTTCAAGTATATTTTTAAGTATACTTTATGTAGTAAGTATACAAATATCAATGTACTAGTAGTATACTCGTAAGTGTACTATTTCAATACTCCTTGGGACTAAATTGGCCCACTTTCTAGTATATAAAATATACTTTTAACTAAGTATACCAGTAGAAAACTTTGAGTACACAACTAGTTTACATCAAAGTTTTTAGCTTGTACTGCAACTATACTAAAAGTGAACTTATAGGTATACTGATAGTTTACTAATTAAATACTTGTAGTAGCATTTTAGTATACTTTGAAGTAGCCTATAGTCTCAGTAAACTACTAGTTTAGTGGTTTTATACTGCAAGTATACTCGTAAGTTTTCTTTAAGTGAACTTTACATCATACATTAAGTATACTACTACAGTATGTCCCTATTTATTAATTTGTATATATTTTGTTATATGAATATCTGAACATACGAAACATCAAAAGAAGGAACAGAGTATCTGCTTGTAAACAGAAACATTTTATTCTAGCTTCATGCATTCTTTCTTTAAACACTTGAATGTGGGTAAGTTTCATAAATAAAAAATAAAGAAATAAACAACATTTTGAACAAAAAGCTGAAAAAGAATATGAATTGGATTCAGAATGATAATCAGAACGTAGATGGATCTGATCAACACCCCAAAGCTTGACAGTCATTATTACCTCTTCATCGGTTGACATTTTATTCCATAACGTTACAGTTTTGATGCTGTTTTATGTCTGATGATCGTGTTAGATTACATGTGGAAGTATCTGTTGTTTCTTTTTCTTCTTCACTTGTGTTTTTTGGAAATTCTGTACAGAAGATGAGTACTAGCGCCACCTACTGTATAACACTGATAACACGGATTGTAGGAGCACAAGTATAGCTCAAATATATTTAGAATTTTTCTAAGTATAAGTCAAGTATAGTGTTGGGGAAAGTTACTTTTAAAAGTGATGCATTACAATATTGTGTTACTCCCTAAAAAAAAGTAACTAATTACGTTACTTAGTTACTTTTTATGGAAAGTAATGCGTTACATTACTTTTGCGTTACTTTTTAAATATGAGCAAGTCTTGATTGTTCTTAATACAAGAAGTTGTAATTATAGCAAATGTAAAGCCCTTTCACACCAAAAAGTGTAATGAATAAATCTCAGGCTGAAGGAAGAGTAAATTCACATCTGTACAGTAGAACGCAGGAGAAGAAGGTTCAACACTCTTCAGCAATTAAAAAACAATGAAGCACAATTGTTAGTTAATTTTTGCTTATTAGTATGATTGAACTGGATTATCAAAGGTCAGCAGCAAAGACATTGGTTAATAAAATGGGATTAGATACATTTGTGTTATTTAACATATTTAACACACAACGCCTCTGTACTTCCGATTTCTCCCAATATGGGGACAGGAGACTTGTCAGTCAATAAATGGGAAAACAAAGTAACTGGCATTACTTTTTTGAAAAAGTAACTCAGATATTTTCTTGTAAATTAAAAAGTAATTCGTTACTTTACTTGTTACTTGTAAAAAAGTAATCTAATTACGTAACTCACGTTACTTGTAATGCGTTACCCCCAACACTGGTCAAGTATACTTAAATGTCATTTTAAGTATATTTCTGAGAAGTACATAAAAAGTAGACAAAGTATACTTTCCTATTTTTAGTTTAAAAGAAGTTTACTAATAGCACACTTGAATAAACTTCTTTTTCGTAAGGGATGTTGGACCAACAAACAGAACAAAGTCAAGATTCTACAGTGAGCCAACCTCTCTGTGCATTAAACCATTTTACTATAAAGTATTTCAACATTTAAAATGGATCCATTTGACTTCTTGAGATAAGTATACCTCTTCTTTTGCATCAATTTTACTGTAAATGTCATTCCAGTGCAACATTCATTCTGTATTTAAACTGAATTTTGTGCGAGAAGTCATAAATGCTTATTTATAGGCACCAAATTTATTCTGATAGACTGAGCTTGTCACTTGTATGATTAAGTCATGCTTAAAATGGCAGATGAAGCACCATGTGGCAGATGATCTGACTTGGTATTTTGATGCTCTTTTGATCCAATTTCATTCTCATGTGCTTCTATGAGATTGAAATATCACGAGGGAACAGAACCAATTATATGGTGTTTTATTTTACACAGCTGTTTTTAGACTTACTACATCCTGGCATTGTGCACAATCCATTCTGTGGAGTAAAATGTTACAGGACAATGTATCATAATGCTAAATTTGTATTATTAATTGTGCATGTATTGTTTAAATGTTCATTGGTAAGACAGTGTTAATATCCATTTGCTGCTTCAATGTAAAACAGATCTAGAGAGAAAAAAACAGACTACTTAATTTACAATTTTATTTAGCAAAAATGGTAAAAATAAATAAATACAAATTGATCAAATGCTCCAGTAATATCCAGCCTCAACAGAAAGAATTCATGAAGTTATATATTCAAATAACTTACACATGGACTTCTATGAGAAAAGGTAAACAGACATCAGGCAACACACAAGATTAAGAAACAAAACATACAAAATGTAGAAAAGTAAAATGAAACAAAAGAGCAATACACATCCCTTTTAAAAACTATTATGAAAGAATCTAGACACTTTTTATACAACAAATCGATGCAAATTGTGTTCTTAATTTATAGTTAAGGACATTAGATTAAGCACTGATATTTTCACGTTGCAATAATCTATCCTCGATTTTACTTGAGGGTTTCATCAACCTGAATGAGGTAACAGCATGAGGTGTAAGAATGTGAATCTTCATAAGCATTACTATTCGTATCATGAAAACATGAACAAAAGCCTGAGCTCTCGGTAAACACTTTTAATATCTGAGGAGATCAGATTTCACACACTTCAGGACACAATACCCAATTCTCATGTGTAAGGAACACGAATGAGACGACAGTAGATTCCCATCTATCTGTTCAGAGAACATCTGTCACAGAAGCACTGTCAGTCCTACTAACCACATCTGGCCTTAGCATTCTTGGCCCTAAAGGATGGGAGATGACATTTGCAAATGTCACATCTGATGAGCATTTATGTAAGGGCTCTCTTCCCTTTTCTTTCTTTTTTCAATACACTAGAAAACCTGACATACCATTAAACCACCAAACAGAACGCAGCTTCTCTACATGTCACTTTGGAATTTTCGCAATTGTGATAAAATGTTTTAGTATTAGCTTCTACCAGACAAAATGTGTGAATACTTCTGTGATTGAGGGGGGGAGGGTGGATACCCAGCTCATCAGACTGGGATGGAATCCTTTAACTAAAAGTAAAATTTTTTCATAAACTGTTTCATAAAAAGGTGAACGAACATACCAGCAATTTATTTCATGTTTTGATATAAGACGTAAGCACTTTAGAGTTCTTATGTGTAGTGGTCAGATTCACTATAGGCAGCGCAGGCACTGTCCTCACTAACACAACCTGAATGATCACACACTAGATGATAAAGTAGGTTGTTTATGAAAAGGGAAAAATACGCACTCGTTTTGCTGACAACTGACTCTAGGACACCGACAAGTCATAACACTACGATGAAATAGCCTAACATAGTCTAGAACTTAAGGCAACCAATACACAGAGGCTACAGCAGGCCAGAGCTGCATGTTTAGCATTGAAAACACTCACACACCTGAAATGAAGATATAAACACTGTAGATATTTCTGTCTTTTATCAAAAGCGTGTTTGACACCACCGTGTTTCTGGATTATTTCTTGTGCTTTTTTTTTTTAAACACTATGGAAGTGTCGTCTTGGCACATGATACAGTGTTCAAGCTACCGCGGCTGTATCTCAGGTGTTAGAACTGGTCTGGTTTGTTTGTCTGTGCTTGTTCGTGTGCAGTCACACGCTGTGAGAGAGCTCCGATATGGTAAATAAAGCGATAACAGAAGAGCTCCTAGGAGACACTGGTAGAAGTAGTTGCGCTAGGCACGTATAACGTCTGCCGTGTTGTGCTTTTGGACAGGTTTACAGTGAACAGTGTAGTAAAGTGTGTTAAAATGATACAGAACAGAAGCCCTTAAATTGGCCCATAAGCATAACGTTACTGGCATAGCGGTTTCATGGGATATTTCTGACTGCATGATTCCTCCCAAGTCGTTGGACATGGCATGATACCCCTGCTACAGTCTGGGTAAATAAAAAATCCTCTGGATGTGGAAATGGAGCAAGAGCGATGTGAGAGACATCTCAGATCATTCCCTTCCTGTGACGGCGCCTGAACCGCGCGCTCAGTAAATCACATCTGTTCAGTAGATAAGGCATGGTCAGAATTTACCTCACAGACACTTCAGGACTGACACTACAAATACTACTCTACTACTCTTAAATATCTATTTAATGTTCAGAATAACGTAAAAGAAGAGTTCCCTGTGGCATCGATTATTTGGCAGAACAGAACTACGGAATATTTTTTTGTAAGAAAGAAGAAAATTATAAATAAGGTCATGTGTAAAAAATAGCAAAACATATTTACAGAAATGTTTCGGTTTTTAAAAACACCACAAAATAGACAAATGCAAATGATACTAGTTAAACCTCCAGAAGAACGGCTGGAAGACCTGTATTTCTGTCAGTGTGTGATAAAGAACCTGTGTTTGCGCTCCAAGTTCCGTCCTGGAGACACAACAACTGAAAACTTGACGAAACAACTGCACCTCGGTTGCGTTTCACAGACAGAACGGACGCTGAACTCCTCAACACGCCATATCTTATGTCTTAGATCAGAGCTACAGGACCTGATAGGAAGCTGCACTACTCATCTAGCAGGACGAGACCTTCACCCGATCCAGCCTTCAGAAGCTTTCCCACTCAGAGGTGCTATGGCAACTGTATCAGGCACACAATGGTGTGATATCTTTACATTTTATTACTCTTTTCTATATCATTATTCTTTGTAGAAATCTTTTCGGTGTGCATACGTGAGCATACACATTGCTGGTACTTTAGGAACCTCCTTCCTGCATGTAGTAAATGGCACTATGGATTTTCTTTCCCTCATAGACACAAGAGATGAAACAACAACACGAAACAACAACACTGTTAACTGGCACGCTTTGGGCCCCAACTACTGCAGGGTAGTCGATGCTATTTCACCCCCTCTGTCACTTCTGTAAGGGGTACAATTGAGCCGAGGAGGGCCTGTGGGATGACACTGAGGTCGCTGTTGTTTTTGTGTTTTTTTGTATTCTCCTCCCCTGCAGACATGGTTCCGTTGGTACTGAGAACCGCCTGGTTGCTGCTGTTATTGCTGAAGGCTGCGGCGTTTGCATTTGTGGGTTCGCTCTTGATTCTGGACATGCTGTTGATCTGTGCGCTCTCCTCACTGCCCTCATCGCTCTTCGCACCTGCAGCCTCTGGGTTGTTATTCGTGGCGATCTGCTTTAAGGTATCGCTCATGTTTGTGAGGGTGCTAATTATCACCGTAGCTTCTGAAGAGCTTGTTGGGGCATTTGTGTTGTTGTTTGTGTCTGTGGTGACCGCACTGGAGCTGCTGGGTTTGGAAGTTCCATTGTGGGAGGTTTCTCCATTAGCCATGGCCCCAGGGCAGATGAAGGGAGACAACTGGATCCCTCTGATCAGACGCACCAGCCCTCTCATTTTCTCAAGAGAAGCCTCCATCTCTCTCTGCTGGGCCAGTACGCTGTTCTTGCTGTCCATACATCTCTGTGCGGGGAGAGAGGACACAGTGCTGCTGACTCATGCAACCAAAATCTCATCATTATATAGTTATGGAATAGTGGCCTTCTGGAGGTATGGGATAATAAATGAATGCATCAGTTAGATTTGTAATTTCAGTGGTATGACTCATGGCGCAGAGCAAAAGTGGATATGAACTTAAGAATTATCTCACTGTTATAGAGTTGCTGAGTTGTCCTATTCTGTGCTCCAGCGTCTCTCTCTCCTGACGCAGCTCTGTGCTCCATCTCTTCAGACGATCTTTCTCTCCCTCTTTAGCTGTAGGGAAATTAGTGCATGTTTAAATCTCAACTTAACGCACAAGTCGGGTTCTGGAAGTAAAAATGACATTCATTTTCCTCACAGAGAAATTGATTTTTAACAATTCTGTACAACCGTTTTTGAAACAGATCTACATGAGAGCAGACGTTATTAACCAATTGTGGAGGCTTCTGTTGGAGCCAACAGTCGGCACAGTCAGGGGCACACATTTGTCCATCTTGGTTGATGTTAATTTATAAATATGCTCTTGTTCAATGTCAGATAATGTTAATTCTTTATGATACTACATAATATTAATGTAGTATCATTAAGAATTAATATCTAATATTAAAAATGAAAATAAAAAATTACAAACTGTTGCTAGAGTTTACAGTTAAAGAGGGTTAACTTTTTCATTCAACTGAACTGTGCATGTGCATTTAAGACACTTGTGTTCTTTCTCGTTCCATGCATGTTCTTGAAAAGGCTGGGTTTTCTAGCATAATTACTCAACTGTAAATGATATGACCAATTTCAGGGGTGGCCAATGTTACAATTCAAAATCAGTCAGAGCTATTGAAAAGTTTCTTCATATTTTCAAGCAAAGCTTTATATTACGTGTAGGCTACTTTCTACGATGCCTGTGTTTGTTGTTTTATTGCAACATTTTGAACATAATTAAAGGGAGGTACGATAGTAAAAGCAAATAAAATACTGAGAAAAACAGGAATTTACAAAAAAATAAAATCTTGATACGCAAATAGCATATTATACTTCTGTCCTCGTGTCTCGCTTTATTTCAGCTTTTCCTTAAATACTATCTACTGTCAGAGAGCGAAATTGCATTTTCATCTGCCTTTTTTTTTTTGCATTGGTCTGAACATACAAATTGCGTATGACAATTGGACCGAGTTTTCATGCCAAACATTAAAATAGGTGTTGACTGTGGACAGGCCTTGGGTCAATGTAATTTCAAATTTTGGACTAACAAATGGTCATTTAGGCTAACTGCCAAATTCCAGGTGATGAAATTCACTGCCATCTAAAGTGGTATATTGTACCACTGTTATTATTTGATTACATACTTTGCAATACTTCAAAAGATTGTAGTTCATGTAGTTCATAAAAAGATTTTCTCCTGATTGTCATATACTATTTCTGCCTTTCTCAAAGTGTGCAATATCGTGGTTCATCTCTGAGCTGGTTGGTTTTGATCATGACTTGAAGAATTAAGTCACTTTAAGACTGGTTCACTGTTCTAGCATTAGTTGTATGTGAAACTCCTCACCTGCTTTATAGGAGATGTAGGAATGGACAATAGCAAGAGTCCCTGGCCACTCAATGGCATCTTCATTCTGCAGAATCTGAAGAAAACATGTAACTGAATGATACTGAAATACACAAATTGTTCACAGTCTGCATTCAAAGCAATACACACAAAAACATAAACACTCAAAATGAACTTGAAAATGAATTCATAGTAGTGGAAAAAAAATGAAGTGGAAAAAAATGAGGCTACCTAAACTTACAAAGTTTTGAGCAGTCTTGATGTAAATTCTGTTTTTTTAGTATTTGGAATAAATATTAGGCCCTGCATCAATTTCTTCCTACTTCAGAGGTCTTAAGCAGCAGAATTGTGGGCTCATGCCTCTGGTTTTAGCATTTTAGGCAGAGCTGCATGACGCCCAGATGATTAGCAAGTATTGCATATGAGCTTCTGCCTGCTGCAGCCACTAAATACTCACTTGCCAATCAAAACCTCATACTTAACAGTCTTTATTCCAATCTAAACTGCACTAGATTTTAAATAGAGCATTTCTGGTTGGTCTGAGAAAAATAGCAGCCTCTTTGTCCTCTATTTTTGTCCAATTTTGCTCTGATATTACAATGCCATTAATATTAAAAGTCTCTACTTTGAATGAATGTAACCTGAAAGAGTTAAGATAACTCTATAAAGACTGTCTACTTTGTAAGACCAGTGACAAAAGTGAAACATGACATGGTACAAAAATGAAATGATTTACGAGTGTGAGAGTGAATGGCAATGAATCTCTCAGTTACCTGAGACTCTTAATTCACCTCCGCTACCACTAGGTGTCGCTGGTGAGCACGGTGAACATTGGGATAGGGAAGTCTGAATTGTGTCTCAGTAACTGTAGTGGACTATCACAGCTACTTACATCCCCTGCTGAGCTGGGGCTGGGTGAGGGTGAATGTGATGGAAGGGTGAGTGAAAGGGCAGGGGAGAATGGGCTGCCCGCGGTGGGCCGCTGTAGGTCTGGGGAGGTAGAATGATGGCTGCTGGTGGTTGGGGGGAGGGGCCCCCGCTCCACAATACTGCAGTTTTTAGAAAGGCAACCTGGGTGAGATGAAACAAAGGACAAACAAAACACAAAAGAAAAGAAAAAGAAAAGGAAAAGAAAGACATAACATTGGTGTAGCATACCTCTGACAAGCTGTCCTCATTGGCTAGGGTAGCAGGAAGGAGCGGGTGGGGGTGGTGTGATGGAGTTTGGGAGGGAGAGAGCAACGTTAGATCACAAAAGGAAGCATTGCATGCTGGGTAACAACACATTCTGCAAAAGCTGGCCTCAAATCAGCTGATAAAGGCAGAAGGCATTACATTTAGGCAGATGGGGATAAGAAATGCCAATAACAAAGAAGGATCAAAGGGCAATGATTCAAAGAAGCTTATCAGGCAATAAAAAGCTTATTTTCATCTACAGCTAACACAGATGCTGTCAAATGTTAAGACGAGCCTTTAAGAGAATATGCAGCATCATATATCAACAAATATTGCACATTTATGTGTGCACTGGGCATTAACAGAACAAGTATGGATGTCCTTTATCAGCAAGTACTAAAAGCACTATTACATTACACAGGTTAGCAAAGTTTCAACATCATATAAATATATATATATATATATATTAATAAGCTCTAATCATTTTACACGTATACCCAAGTCAAGAGCTAAATTCAGCTAAACAATATAGCTGATAATATAACTTGGCAGGAGACTTGGTCCCAAATGTGTTATTGTTTTAAGTGTACAAATGTGTTATAAGTCTAAAACAGAAATATTTCCTTTATCTTCTCAACAAACACCGAAACGTTACTGGAGAGGTAGGCTTTTAACCAGCCTTAAAAACAAATAAATTAACTGAGATCAAGAAGCAAAACATCAAGAAGCATAAATTTGGCAATTATTCTGATTCTGTCTCTGATCACATTAATACTCACATACTTCACTTTCTGACAGATATTTGTCTCAAGCCACTTACAGCTTCGGTTCTTTCAGGATATAACTTACAGGGATAGTTTACCATAAGATGAAAACTCTGTCATCATTTACTCACCTTCGTGTTAAAATAAGAAATTCTGAAGAATGTCTCAGTTTTTTCTGTCCAGACATTGAAAGTCAGGAGGTCCAATGTTAAGACATCTCTAACTTTCCATTATATGGACAAAAAAAAAAAAAAAACTGAACAATTCTTCAAAATATCTTTGTGCTGCACAGAAGAAAGTAAGTCATACATCTTTGGAACAACATGAAAATTCATGTAATAATTATCAATAAGTACATAAGTACATAATGGATATTTTCATTTCTGGGTGGACATTTCAGAATGGCCATATCAAAAGTATCAAAAGATAACTTTGGTCAACTGTAATGTTGCGTTTTGAGGTTTTGTACTCAAGTCTGTCCAATACAAGTACTAATGGTACACTAATGATGCAGGATTGTCACACCTTTAGGAGGTGCACAACTTGCCTAATTGTAAATCTATAAAGTAAGCTGTGAACATTGTCTGAGTCTTTTACTAATGTATACACTTTTATAGCAGCCTGAAGACAGTCATTATCCCACTTAACACACTGCAGGGTTATTTCTTTCTGCCTCACACATACACTCCAGGGCCACTCCATAGCAGAGTGCCTGTAAGCACATTACATAATCAAACAGTCATTACTGCTGAATGTGTGCTTGTGTGAGACAGAGAGAGTCTGACTGATGGGAGTAAAGCAGAGTGGATCAGTTCAGGATGAGATGAGTAGAAAAGGGGCTTAAAGCACTGAATAATAACTGGCTAGTGATTTTTTTTAACAATAAAAAATTAACAAAATAACAAAATTCATTATGGATGTTTAGTCACATTTCACAGATATGGATAATATCTGTGTTGCGATAAGCTCATTTGTATTTAGTTTTCAACCTGAAACATTCAAAATTAGATTTTTGCATTTTCTGACTAAATGTTTCTCTTTTTTTTGGACCTTGTAATATTCAAACCAAATGCTGTAATTTCTTCTTCCAGTGAAACAACAGACCTCTTTTTCCCCCCTTTCTTACAATCTACTGCAAACTCCCAATCAGATCTGCCTCCAATCCAATCAACAACCAATGCATAGAACCAAGTCTCCGCCTTTTTTATTTTCAATAATCCATTATATTTGGATGTGTTACAATATGGAAGAAAATATTTGTTGCTTCATCAGTTGAATCGTGACTTTAAAGGGATAGTCCACCCAAAAATGAAAATTCTGTCATTAATGCATCATGGTACTGTCGTGAACGTGCATCTAAGTTTGACATGGAAGAGAAGAAATTGTTGAATAAATTCTTTTTTCTTTGCACACAAAAAGTATTCTCTTAGCTTCATAAAATTACAGTTGAACCACTGATGTCAAATGGACTATTTTAACAATGTCCTTACTAACTTTCTGGCTTTGAACATGGTAATTACATTCTGTCTATGGAGGAAAAGCTCTCAGATTTCATCAAAAATATCTTAATTTGTGTTCCGAAGATGAACAAAGGTCTTACAGGTTTGCAACGCCAATAAGTAATTAGTGACAGAATCTACATTTTTCTGTGACTATCCCTTTAATGTCAGTAGCACAAATGGTGGAGAAGAAGTTAAATCCCTAAAGTATGAGCAAAAGCAACAGTGATGCTTGCCTTAGCAAACACCTCTAACAACCTGTGATGTCTGCGCTTGGGTTTTTGCAAACAGAGTATCTAATATAGGCGCAGAAAGCTCACCTCTCTTCCTGCTGGACTGGTTTATAGAACTCAGATACAACACTGAGCTCTTCTTCCGCTGAAACACACAGAAGCATGGATATGTAAATGTAATTATCATTCCACTTGGATATTTCTAATCAGTTTGCACAGAACTGCTCTTGTTTAATATGTGTTTGTTACCTCTGGTTCAAACATGGCTCCGCTATATATTGGATTTGCTGTTGTTCGTCTTTTGCGTTCCTGACGCCTACTTTGAATCTCTACACAAACAAAGCACGAAAGGTCAATACACTTGCATGCACACAAACAAACCCACACGCAGACTCATTTCTTTCTCCTGACCTTCTAAATAGTCGCGCGTGACCAGTCCCAGAGACAACATGAAGGCCAGTTTCTGTGGAAAGAATGAGTGCCATTATCATCATCATAATTTACATCACCATACTTATCATTATGGTCATTATAAACTGTGATGTAAACATAAGTGTATTTTACCAGAGGGCTCTCCTGATGTTTGGAGGAAGGAGTGTGTGTGTTGGTGGGGGCAGGTGAAGATGGTGCATCTAAAGACAGTGGAGGTGAAGTGTGTGTAGGCGTGTCTGGAGAGATGAGCAATGAAGTCTTTGGCTCTGTCCCATATTCCACTGCGGGTATCTGAAGCAGAAACAATAATGTATTAATACATACACTACAGTTTATTAAACAGTTTGTAGTCAGTAAAGTTGTTTTAAAATCTTTCTAAAAGAAGTTTCCTATGCTCACCATGACTGCAAAAATACAATAAACGTTTTATGTACTAATCAATGTTTTTGAGTAAATCTAAAAACATTTCTCTCACCGTGTTGTCAGAGCTTGGGCTGCTGTGAGGTAACTGCTGTGTGTGTGTCTGCACAGATGGCAGCATGTGTGTAGATGGGGAGATCAGGATGCTTGTGTTGTTAGAGCTGTTGGGGCAGGGCAGGCCATTGAGGATTCGCATCTGCTGGACGTGACCAGAGGAAGGAAGGGCAGTGCTCAGTAACACCGGTGACTGTAAGGTGTGAACAGAAACCTGACCAGCAGCTGGAGACAAAGATGCTGGAGGTTTTGGCCTGACCTGCTCACACACACAGGAAAAAGAGAATCATTATTTTTGTAATGACTGGAGAAATTAAAAGGTGGACCTAAGCAGTGAAAAATGACTGAGGTATCAGAAAAGTGATGCTTAACTCAGCAATTTAACACAGTAGGTCTTTCACATCTATTTCAGTTTACAGAAAGATACTATTCCATAATACCACTAACACCAGCTCCACTCCAACATAATTAAAAGTTGTCTACTTATTGTCTATTATTTAATAATATTATAATTAATTATAATAATGTTTAGTTATTTGTTATAATCCTTATAACAAATAACAATATGCATCCATCGAGTTTAATAAAACGAGATGAAGTACCATTTATTTGTGAAGTATGTAATTTACTGAATTATAAAACACTCTTTATTATTTAATATAATATGAACCATTTTTCAAATACATTTCTAAGTGACTCTACTTCTATGTGAAATACACTACCTAAAGTTTGAGGTCAGTAAGATTTTTTTTTATTAATACTTTTAAAGATATTTATAATGTTAAAATGATTTGTATTTGAAATAAATGCTGTTCTTTTGAACTATTTATAAAATAAATAAAATGGGATCATGTGACAGTGAAGACTCGGAGCAATGACTGTTGAAAATTCAGCTTTGCCATTAAAGGAATAAATTACATTTCAATATATAGAAATCAGTTATTTTAATGTTTTTTTTTTACCAGTTTTTGATCAAATAAATGCATCCTTGGTAGGCATAAGAGACTTCTTTCAAAAAAATGTTTTTTTAAATCTTACAGACCTCAAACTTGTATACCGATATGTAATATAAAATTACTATGTGATGCATGATTTATACCAACCAACCCTAACATTATATGCACGGGCACACAAACAACACATACAACAGAGAATACAAAAGCACAAAATACTGCTGGAGAGAGATCAGTGTTAAGGATCAATTTACTGTAGGGTCAAAAGCAACAGCCAAAGCAGGGATTGCAAATGTCACCACTATGCAAGCACAAAGAAATTAAATCCAGAGCAGAAAAACAAGGTGGAGCATGAGGAAAATATCACACATAAAAGTAACACCTGCAGTTAAAAAAAACAAAAAAAACAAGACATATAGATGCACACTAACACTCAGCATTGAGGGGTTTTCACTAGTCCAGCCAGGCAGCAGGGTGTGAAGGGTTTCTATGGAAACAAACCTGCTGGTAGAGTGGCTGGCCGAGTTGTCTGTCTGGTTGGTGGGACAAACTGAGGAACTTTGATTGGTTGGGAGGCAGCTTGCACCTGTGACAAGACCGCCCATTTAGAAACCCTTACTTCACTAACCTGTCCAACATACATCCTACAACAAATAACTAACTATTTAAGCCATAAATAGAGGCAGATGCATTGGAATAATTGTGTCTAAAATCTAAAAGTACCAGCCCTGAGCTCTTGGGATCTAAATTAAATTGCCTCCCAACTCACATGCAGTTTGCAAAACAAGCGGGAATAAGAAAACAAAACTCTTCTTTTTCTATAACGAAAGTCAAAACAACTGAAGAAATACTTACAACAACAGTGCTATTGGGTATGACTCGCACTGGCTCTGCTCCCTGATTGGTCATTTGGATGACCGGTTGGAAGTTTACTGGGGACTTTTGAGGATCTGAGCTAGGAGGGCTTGCCAGGAGTGTGCTGCCAAGGGTTGTAACCACGGTGAAAGTAGGTGCTGGTGTCATGATGATAGGTGATGTGGATGTGGCAGCTCTTAGCACCAGAGGTAGAGTCTTTGAAGCAATGACAGGGGCCACAGAGCTCTACAGGGTCACAAACACATACGCTGTTGTAAACGTGTTCACTTTTTCCTTTTATAGGTCAGGTGTTTCTGCCACTGAATAAAAAATAAATTAATTTTAACTTTTTTCTCTCACTATTCTGCCTTTTTTTTTCTCAGAATTGAGAGTTTATATCTTGCAATTCTGACTTTATTTCTCACAATTGCACATTTTTATCTTGCAATTCTAACTTTATTTCGCAATTACCTTGTGGCAGAATGGGCTTCCATAAATCTTCTTACTGAACATAATGCTCTGCAGAATATTCTGGTCACTCTTCTTATAATGAAAAAAAAAGCCACTGAGATAACGTTACCAAAGCTACGGTCAACTGCCATATCTAAAAAGAAAGCTGACATATGTGACCCTGGACCACAAAACAAGTCATAAGTGTCAATTTTTTTTAATTGAGATTTATACATCATCTGAAAGCTGAATAAATAAGCCAATATTTGGTTGAGATACAACTATTTGAAAATATGGAATCTGAGGGTGCAAAAAAATCTAAATACTGAGAAAATTGCCTGTAAAGTTGTCCAAATGAAGTTCTTAGCAATGCATATTACTAATCAAAAATTAAGTTTTAATATATTTGCGGTAGGAAATTTACAAAATATCTTCATGGAACATGATCTTTACTTAATATCCTAATGATTTTTGGCATAAAATAAATTTTTGACCCATACAATGTATTTTTGGCTATTGCTACAAATATACCCCAGCGACTTAAGACTGGTTTTGTGGTCCAGGGTTTCTTTTAGTTTTTTTAGCAAATACTTAAATATTCAGTCTCCACAAGTGACCTGTTCATAAGACGTAAATAAGCATACACACATCCCTAAGATATAAACTGTGCATGTGCACAAAGTATTTTTGAAAAAAAACAGTTTGATTATTTGAGGTGCTTACATGAAGGTTTTTTAGTCCAACTGAGCCATTAATGCAATTACTTGGATGTGTGTAAACGTAGCTATTAAGTCTCAAAAACAAGATCAGTTTGATTCATGAATAAATAATTCAGGCCGCTGACTCAAAACAACCAATTCTTCTCTCACGTTCATGAATATGCCAAAGAATTAGGGCAGATACACTATATTGCCAAAAGTATTGGGTCGTTATCAAGTGGATAACAAAATTAAACTTTAAGCCCATTCTTCACACAAAGCTATAATATGGCTTTAGGAGTCACACGGACCAATTTTAGGTGCCCCTGCTTAGCCCAACTGCATGGAAAAGCATAACCAACACAATATCCAAAAATTTCTCTGAATAATATTTCTATATAGACCTTTTTTATAATACTTCTATGGTGCGTCTTTGTAATTTTGGAGCTTGCTAGCAAAGGTCTTCATTCCTTTTTTTGTTCACAGATACAAAGTCAGACATATGGGTTTGGAATGACATGAAAGCAAGTAACTAATGCCAGAATTTTTAGTTTTGTGTGAACTAATCCTTTAAATGTTCAGCAAAGACAAGGCATTGTCTTTAGAGGGGTCTTGTATGGACTCCTACTGCATCTGACAGGGTATTGCTTCTTGTGTTTTGTGTGCGTACCTGTGGAGTAGTGAGGCCGGCAACAGGCAGAGGCGTCTGTGTCTGTGTGATGAGCAAGGTAGACATTTGCCCATCGGCTTGTAGTGTCTGCAGCTTCATATCTTCTTGTTTCACCAGTAGATCCCTCCTTAACTGCTCCACCACCTTTTTCTGAGGGAGAAAGAGAGAACAAGCGCCTGTTCATTTTTTGTGTGTTCTGTCACTCGTACCTGCAATGAAGTCTCTCTCACTCACACCCTCTCTTTCTGCCTGCTGTTGATAAGAGAGTTTGTGATGTTGGATTTGGGCCCATTTGCACTGACAGCAAGAGGGAACATGGAGTCCCTACAGCTGAACATCACTCTCTTTGTCTCTTTCTCTCTCAGGCAGGGGGCCAACAGTATTCTGCCTTCAAAAACATCTTAAAAGTGATTAAAAAAACAAACGGATTATGGCATAACAGGAACATTTGGCAGTAATATATTACCATTAGCATCAGTTGTGACTATGAACTATGTCCGGTACACAGCTGAAAGGAGTGCTTCTTCAAATCAAGCGTAACCTCAGTAATTAGGGAAAGATTTATTGAATTAATGTGAACTGTGTCTAAAACTCTGCCTCTCTAGACCATTATTAAGGTACCCGTATATATATATATATATATATATATATATATATATATATATATATATATATATATATATATGAAATGGATAATTCACTTCAAAATGAAAATTGTGTCATCATTCACTCACCCTCCTGCCATTTTAAACCTGTTATGACTTTCTTCTGTGGAACACAGAAGATTGTTTCAGTGTGTTTTTTTTTTTTTTTGTCTGTATAATGAAAGTCAATGAGTTCAGTTGGTTTGGACCTTATTTACTTTAATTGTATGAACAAAAACAGTTGAAACATTCTTCAAAATATCTTTGTTTTCTGCACAAGAAAGTATTTTTATAAATGTTTAGAATTTTTTTTTTTTAGTGGACTTTCCCCTTTAAGAGTCTAAACAATGACAAATGGACAAGTGTTTGGTTAACTTGTTAGAAAACACCATTAATTACATTTCTATTTGGTTCTGCTAGTAGAACATAAATTCACCTTTAAAGGTTAAAATGTTCATCTGTTCATATTTATAATGCCATCAAATCTTTTTCTATTTTAGAAAGATTCCCACATAATAAGAACTAGACCATTAGCATTAACAAGGACACACTGAGCCCTACATTTGCATAATAAGCTTAAAACACTCTTATGAAAAGCATTTTCAAAATAGACATGCTTTAGTGACATCTGCTGTAGGTTCTTTACAGATTACCAATCATCTTACAATGAACGAGACAGAAATGGAAGTCATATGTAGAAGAATGAAAAATAAACCATCTGCATACTTACACACGTATTGAGCTCTGTTATAACTGTGCAAATAAGAAACTACTGAGAAAAAAAAAAGAATGTGATTCTAAATGGTGAACACACTCATTCCTAGGGTTGGGTATCGTTTGGGGTTTTTTCGATACCGGTGCCAAATCGATACTTTTAAAACGGTGCCGGTGCCTAAACGGTGCCTGAACCGATACTTGATATATATATATATATATATATATATATATATATATATATATATATATATATATATATATATACACACACACACACATACTGTATATGGAACTAATGAAGCTCCAGGAAATCCCCAATATGGACAAAGGCATTGCTATTCCTGTAACTGAGTAAACAGAGGATATAAACATTTTGAATGATAAAACAAATACATTAAACACTCGACTACGACAATATATAGTTTGTCTGTGTTATTCAAGTCATCTCTGGTATTCTCATAATTAAGTATATTTAAAATCCATTGCTAATCAATGCATTAGTAGCCTATGTAACATGTTTTCTGCCTCATTCTGTGACAAGAAGCTATCAGATCACAAAAGGAAGCATTTAACTGGTGTTGTGGACTAAAAAGGTTATAATGTTCTATTTTGTTGGTTTAAACGGGTTTAAAAACGCGAATACAAAATAATTTTAGCTTTAGGCATTTTAATTAAAGCTAGGGCTGGGTGGTATATAGCGTTTGTACGATATATCGATATATTCTTTATAATCGACACGTTATTATGAAGCAATACAGTTAATATTGATATACAGTAGTTTGATACGAGCACATCTGATAAAATATCTAGGGAGGACACGGACTGAACTGCTGCGGAGAAAGTGCATAATACAATTTGTTCTAAACATGTGACAAGCTTTATATGAAGGGCTATAAAAAAAACTCGTAAGATACAGTAGCCTATAGTTTATAGTTTCAGTTTAAAGCGGCTCGCGCTCACAGATGCTCTGACAGAAAGGCTGCGTGTGCCGCTGACAGAGATGCTTCTCGCGCTGTTTAATGTGTTTGCTGTTTTCCGTAATGCATAACTTACAATTCACAGGTATATTCTCCATCTGTAAATGTTAGAAAGCCATGGAAATATTTCCATTTTGCTGTCAGAAGTGCGTGAGCTTTTGCTTCTCTGCTAAACTTCACAGACTTCATTCAGAACGAGCGCCGCCGTGCGCGCCAAACAGACGGCGCGCAATGAAATGGGAGCACAATAACTCTGACTAAAATATACATTTTGCTGAAATATTTGTAGTTGTACCCTGTGATGCTTCTTACGTGTGTTTCGGAGAAACAAAGGACACATATTTTAATCGATCGCTCAGGCATGGCACCGAAATGAGACACCGAAATCTGCGTTCTGTTTCGGTTCTAGTACATACCGGTTCCATAGGTACCGGTGCCATATTGGTACCGGGTTTCGGTACCCAACCCTACTCATTCCTCACATACTCCAAATGCAATTAATTTGAAGCCATTTACTGTCTATGTTACAGTTTGGCATCAAAAAACTTGCACATACACACATACACATGAGCATGTGTACACAAAGCAACATTAAAAGAGTATGGATCCATAACAATCATAAAGTGAGGACAGAAGGAGGGAGAAATCAAAACTTTCAGATGGCTGTAAGAGTGCCTGGCTTTACTCAATGCAGGCTATAAATGTGCAATACAGCTTGTTTGTGTTCAGCTGAGTATGTGTTGATTCTGTAACCAGTGAAGACAGAGTGACAGATACATTAATGAATATGAACTCAACCCCCCCAGCACAGTCCTCTCACTGATTACAGCTTTAACAGGCTCCCTCCACCATCTGTTAGACTCACACACTCCTAGATCTGGGAGAATTCCACCGGACACCGAATGTGTGCGAGCGAGGAAGGCAGCACACTTTATTAAACAGCACTGCAGGCTGGTACATTTCTGAATGCTGAAGCTTTAAGACAGTCACAGTGATTATAGGGCTGACCTTGTGTTTCTCTTCTTCCTTTTTCTCTGCAGAATGATTTCAGGTGTGTGTTTTTCTCCTGTTGATGGTAGCCGCTGTGTTCGGTTACTTTAAAAAGCTTTGAGACACTAATTAAAATTCCTCTCTGCTGCCTGCAGTCTACAACGCATCTTTTCTCCATCTCCTCCACAGAACTTTGGGTTCTGTACAGTAAGCTCAAGCGAAGGACAGTATGCCACGTAATCATCCCCAGACATTAATCATCAGTTATTGAAATGTCAAATAAAAGGGGGGAGAATAGATTTGTGCGTGTGTGTGTTGGCAAATTGTTCATTTGGCAACACAAAACCACAGCGCAAAAATCACACCACAAATGTTCAGCACAATACGACACAAAACAATGCCATGATGCAACACAGGTTTCATAACCTAACAAGATCGCCTCGTTTTCTCGGGACACCATGAGGACTTTCAGACCCCAAGTAATTGAAGTGATCAAGACACACGTGTAGCTCATAGAGAACACTGATACAGCAGCAGGTGTTCTCTCAAAGAGCAGCTCTCACCTGCCGCTCACTCAGCGCTGTGATCTTGGCCTGCAGGTCACGGAGCTGCAGCTTCAGATCTGCATTCTGTACAAAGAACACACACACTCCTGCCTGATACACTAGTCCAGCGGACGGAATATGAGAGCGTATCGATCAAACAGTAACGGAAATGTTCAGTGAGGGAGACGCACCTGTGGATCTTGCTTCATCTGGCTCACGAGTTTCTGCAAGGAAGAGAGAGAGAAAGTTTTAGCATTCTCATGAGTGGGAAACACATGCCGATGCAGTGACCTCTAGATGACAGTGAGGGTACTGCAGTTGCAACAATTACACACTCCATCCATATGGTGTGAGGGGAGGGCTGTGGGGATACCTGATGGATCTGGATTTCCACTTTGAGTGCTTCCTGTAAATTTTGCAGTTCCATCATCGATCTCTTCTTCCTAAAACCCAACACAGCTGCCTGGCAAATAAGAGGAAGAGAGCAGATATTCTTTCATTAATTGAGATGTATTGAATGACTATGAATAAAAAAGAAGTAAGAGAGCTTTTTAGGTCTGACAGTGTGCATGACTATGCAATGACAGATCTGTTAGTGTGCTAGTGCGAGTGTGTGTAAATCTGCTCAGTGTGAGTAGGATATAGCTCTGTGTACTGATTCAATCAGAACTACTCTCATCAAATCCTGCCTGAACACCATGGATCAAACTGAACAGAGCTCTTTTGCACATACACAATCCTGTTCTCTCCCTCTGTCATTCTTCTTTGGGGGGAACTTAACGGTTTCCATCGCTCCCAGCCTCTGAGAGTCTGTTGTAAAGTAAGCTCTTCAGAACTGTGTTGCTATGCTGCTGTTTTGAGTAATAATTACACTGTGTAGTTCAGAAAAACATTTCAGTTAATTAGCTAGCCAATGAAACACCATAAAACTGACCATCACACACTTGTGTCAGAATGTGTGCACCCCCCTTAGGACAATGGTTTATTCTATACCTTCCCAACGTCTGCCGTCTTGAACACCATCCAACTGGCAGAGTGGGGGGTGGAGCTGGAATAGACAAGAGAGGATGTAAGGAGCACACACACATTTACACACAGCAGCGCTCTGTGAGTGACAAATCTATATCAGAACAATATTGAAGAAGAGATATCAGAAGGAACACATAAAGAGGAAGCTTTGTGGAAAAAAAAAGATTTAGGCTGCCTGCAAAGGTTGCCGATTCAGTCCTAAATTGATAGGACACAGAAATTGGAGGCTTACTGGAAAATAAAACTATGCTGCTTTATTCGCTGCAGTCACTTAAAGGGATAGTTCAGCCCCAAAATAAAAATTCTGTCATCATTACCCTCATGGTTGTTCCAAACCTGTGTGCCTTTTTCAGACAGAGGGTTTTTTTTTCTACTATTCCTTGACGCAGGTGACGTCACTTCCTCAAGCCCCACTCGCGGCATTATTTAGAGAAGACGACAACAAACAAAGTTAAGTATGACACAGAGAAAGGGACCGATGGCAGGCTTCATCTGACTTCAGTTTACAAGCATGTATACAAGTAACAGGCTGGAATACACTACATTTTATTTGCACTTTTTAGTATGTTATTGTAGCTCGAGCATTCAAGCATCTTGTTTCTCTTTGTTAAACTTGAATGTATAATTTTTTTTCTGGGCACTGTCATGTGATGCTATTTTATTTATTTAAATTTACACGACTGTTGTAATAGTAACATGTTTGGTTAGTAAAATAAATGTCCATCATACACTAAACGACTGAGGATCATAATCAGAGAGTCTTCCGTGTCTGGAATGGATGTATTCTTGAGTCTATAAGGTAACAATAATATACGCATAAGATAACCTTGTTTGAAGCGCACTGGGTTTGGCTCAGAGAAAATTTTGGTTTCGTCTATACTACTAGGCAATCGACTATATTCCAGACTGGGTTAAATAGAATCAGGGCATTATTAAAAAGAGCTAGTACAAATGTCACAATTTACATTGAGGCTAAATGTCATCAGTCCCTTTCGTCGACTAAAACTAGACGAAAATAGTCACTGGCGGCCATAATTGGTAACACCACAAGGGATGACTAAAATAAGACTAAAATGCTCAGACTTTTAGTTGACTGAAACTTGACCCCCATAGACTAAAAAGAGTATCCGAACCAGTGACTAAAACTAATAAAAACTTAAAATGACAACTTCAGAACACAATTTAAGACTATTTTGACTAAAACTAAAATTAAAACAGGCCGCCAAAAACAACACTACTTGTGACTGTCCCATTGACTGCCAAGTAAATTGCACTGTCAAGGTCCATAAAAGTATGAAAAGCATCGCCAGAATACTCCATCTGCAATCAGTGGTTCAATCATAATGTTATGAAGCGACGAGAATACTTTTTGTACGAAAATAAAACAAAAATAACGACTTTATTCAACAATTAGGCACCGTAACGTCTCCTCTGTGTCAGCGTAGCGCCATTTTGGAGATTATCCCCTGGATGCAAAATGCATACACTCTTCTGTATCAGCCGGGCCACAAGGGTGCGCTGTTTGTGTTCAAATCAGAGCGTAAATCGACGAAGAAGATGCATCCCTGTGTCGAGTCTGATACAGAAGACTGAGACACAGAGGAGACGTTACTGTGCCTAATTTTTGAATAAAGTCATTATTTTTGTTCTATTTCCGTACAAAAATATTCTCGTCACTTCATAACATTATGATTGAACCACTGATGGCAGATGGAGTATTCTGGCGATGCTTTTCATACTTTTATGGACCTTGACAGTGCAATTTACTTGGCAGTCAATGGGACAGTCACAAGCCTCCCGGTTTTCATCCAAAATATCTTAAATTGTGTTCTGAAGACTAACGAAGCTTTTACGGGTTCGGGACAACATGGGGGTAAGTGAAAAACAACATAATTTTCATTTTGGGGTGGAGTATCCCTTTAATTTCAAAAACATAATTCAAATCAGGAATATAATAATAAATTGTGCTTTTTAAGGCCAACTCACTCAAAAGGATATTGTTCAGCCAATAACCAGCACGTTCTATACTAAACGAACAGGCAATTGGCTTATTTAACAGCCGCCCCGTTGAGAGTTGCAATGCCTCCATCAAAACTTGTAATGAAGGTAGGGCTGTCGCGATAACCGCAATATCGCAATACCGCGCTATTGACGAGCATAACCGCAGAGGAATGCAACAACCGCAGCAACCGCGATATTTCCTTTTTTTTTTTTTCGTAAGGTTACGCCCTTCTCGTTTTATACTTAGTGCATATGTACTGAATATTAGTAATGATAACAGTGTGTACCATGCTGATTTGTACAGAGGCTCAGTAAATTTGCACTTAACAAGCCTAAACAGACAGCGAATGAGAGAGAGATCGACTGAGCGCGTGCGATTACCTGAGTCTGTCCTTCAGGCCGAGTCATGTATATTTGTGAAAACAGGTTGTCATGTCCAAGGAAAGCGAAATCTGTCTTAACATCGACGCTCTGCTGGTCAGCTGAGCCTTTAAAAGTGGCGCTCAAAGTTAAAATGATTTCAGCAGCTTTACATATCATTATAACATTACATATCTCGAATGAATCAGCGTTTTTGAACATGTAGTTGAATGAACGGTTTAAGACCCACTCAAAGACAGTCCCTTACCGCCACCGTGTGGCGCAACAATGAAGGTTAAATATCAACAGAAAAAGTATCTTGTCAGTCAGATTCGAGGATCAGAACTGTTATTTATTTATATATATATATATATATATATATATATATGCTAACAATAGACTAACGATCTTATTGTCAGGTTTATGTTTTGTTATGTGGACCGTTATTTTGTCATTCTCTTCCGTTTACTTCACTTCCTGTTTCAACGTGATTTAGTTTCGGTTCCATTGGTCTCTGAATATGACCTCGTTTCATTGTAACACGTACACACAGATTATATATATAATCTAATCACATATTATATCATATATGTGTATATGCGGTATATATGCTTATGTATACATACACATATATGTATATGTATATATATATATATGTGCGGTAATACCGCATACCGTGCTATTGAGCCACTCAAAATTACCGCAAGGGAAATTCCTTCACCGCGACAGCCCTAAATGCAGGACTATAGCCAGACACTATATTTTGAACATTGTAATTTCTCCTCATTCATAGATGTACAAGTGGACTGTCTCTATCTTATACATCTTTGGAGTTGAATTAAATGATGCCAGTGCAAATTCACTCACTTCCTGCTTTCTCTGATTTGTTTGAGCTGCTATTTTTTGTTCTCGGTACTTGTGTCACAGAATCAGTCTCTGTCTCTGCCACAGATCATCACTCTCTTCTCATCGGAATGAAAGCAGAGACTACCAGATGGGCACTCCACACACTAAGAGCTTCTCACTCATCTACAGAGTGGCACCCTCTATCTGTAGTTGCACCAGTCACTGATGTATCTGCCTCAGGACAGTATTTAAGCAAAGGAATATAAAAATGTTATATAACGAACCTTACAAACCCACAGAAAGTATTAATTTTTCCTATGAAGAACATCACATCCTGCATTGTAAGTGTCCACAGCAGAACAAAAGAGGGCAATTTTCTGGGACTTCTGTATTCAGTAGGGATGCACCGATCCGATACTCAGGATCGGTATCGGCTCCGATCCAGTCATTTTCCGCGGATCGGGTATCGGTGAGACAAGACCGATCCAAATCCGATATTGTGTGTATACTATTCTGTGTTATTGTTAAGCCCCACGAAAGCACAAAAGCATTATAAAGCACCATAAAGTCAAAGTCCAAGTGTTCTGAAGCCGTTCCATAGTTTAATGTGAGGTACAGATGAATATTTAAGTCGTTAAATTCAAGTTCACTAAACTCTTCTCTCTGCTGCGGCTGTCTGTCATCCTCCGTTCAGCGTTCAAACTGCGTGTTGCGTTCGGTTAAGACAGTCAAAACAATGAAACTCTCCTCAAGAGCGCTCAATAACTGAGATTTAAAACCGTTAAAAGAAAAGGCTCAATAAACTATCGCGCAGATTTAATAAGCTATGCATCAATATCTCTCTCCTCTGTGTTTTGAACTTCTGTATCCGGAGCTGTGCTGTGACTCCGTGCTGCTTCAAGCACATCATTCTGAGCACGGGAAGCGCATAAGAGCTTTGTGCCGCTCTCTATTGGAGCTTTTCGTATTATAATACTTTTGCGCAATGAAATATTATTTATAGCGTTTCTTGTACTGCCCTATCAAGGCTATTAATAATCTAATGTATAGCACAGTAATGGAGGCAGGACTCCTCTATCATATGTTGCTGCCTTCATTACTGTGCTATAAATTTAAAAGAAATGTCTTTTAATTTTGTAGTTTATATTTATAAATAAATACATTTACCTGTTTTCATTAATGTATTTTACAACAATGCAAAGAGCAATGTGTAACATTTTACCAGGTTTAGTCCTTCACATATTCACTTTTATTTGTTCTCCACTAAATAATGTTATTTCACTAAATGTTTAGATTGTTTACATCTGGTCATTTCATGCGTTTTCTCTGATCTGATAGGCCTATCTATCTGATTTGTTGAAACGTTTCCATTTACACTTGGCCACATAAATCTTCACAAAATGGATATAAATCCGAGCTTCAATTCCTGCGCTGTATATAAATTTAACGAAGTTCACGTCAACGAAATCAAAAGCGCTGCATTTTATTAATTATCAGCTCATTTCCAGATCAAAGACCGCAATATGAGAGCGCACAGCATCAGCACTGGAGAGATAAGTTTGTCTTATACTGTTAATGAAGATGATTGTGTTGAGCGTCTGTGTCTTTCTTTCAGTTTCACTCGCTGCAGTTTGCGCGTCTGCTTGCTGAAGAGATACTCAGCTCATCCTTGTTGCATTAGCGCAGTCATATCTGACTAAAATGTCATATAGCCTATAACACTGTCTCACACGTTTATTATTTTTACATTTTGGGAGGAGTAAAATTCACATATGTGGCTTCAACAACCAGATGCATTTACACATGTCCAGTTTCATCTGGAATGCGGCCCAGACCTCCTCCTGAAGTGTTTTGAGCGATCGGATTTATATTACAAAATGCATGAAGTGACCAGGTGTAAACAGCCCCTATATATATTTTCATGTTAATTTTCATTAAAATGAAGTTGTCTAGTAGATTGTGTTTCACACACAAAAGAGTGGAACAGAAGTATAGAAACTCTACATTGATTAAAAAAAAAAAAAAAAAAAAAACACTGCGCTAGGATCGGATCGGATCGGTATCGGCCGATACTCAGAATTTTCTGGATCGGATCGGATCTGAAAAAATGGTATCGTTGCATCCCTAGTATTCAGTAAGGGCAAACAGCCAAAGTGATCATAACACACACACACACACACACACTACACCTGCCTGATCAGACTGGCACACCAAACCCTCACCTGTTGGCTCAGTAAACAGGCTGAAGCACAAGTAATTCAGAACTACTCCTTAGAGAAAAGGAACATGATACACCCTTTATCATTCTCTGTCCTATGCTTGCACTCGAACCTAATCAAATTTAACCAAACTTTCAAGGCCTGCACTCAAAGGAGTGTTCTTTCACATATGAAATTGCTTAATTAACACTTAATTCACTCATATATGCACAGCAGGCTATATGTTTCATTTCTTAAGTTCACATATTGATACAATCCTTCATGATGATGAAGGTGAATGGATTGCTTTAATTTTTTTCTGGAATACTTAATATAATATTATACTGTATATAAAACATATAGAGTAGTGCAGGGATGATATATTTTTGTAGCCCACAACCTTGAAATAAGTTAGCATTTTTGCACTTACGGTTTTAATCCGATTCAAGTAAATGTTTTTGTTTTGTTTTGAAATGGATCTTTGATTAAATGCCTGAAGTAAGTTCTGTGATTGACACTCAAGATATTTTCTCATTTTATTCTACAACAAAATACATCAGTAATAGCCCCTTAGTGGATTTTTTTAAGCTTTTAGGTGTGTTGAAAAAAAGTTGATTGCTAAATGGGACTACGGAGGTTGTCAGGGACATTAAATGGCATCACACTGAACTTTTTTTTTTTAAGACCGAAGGATTCAAAGCTTTATTGCCTATGTTTAGCTTTTTACTGCTGCCAATTGTATTTAGGCTTCAAAATTCATAAAAGTTGTGTTTATTTATGAGTAACTTTTGTTGTTAACAAACAGAGCTTATTTTCTGCAATAATCCAAAAGCCAATGGAAAAATCATATTGGGCTTATTGGGGAACCAGGGTGATGCTAACTTCCGGGTTGGCCTACAAAAATACATTATCACTGCAGGACTTTATTAATGGTAATATAAGGGCAAAAATATTCAAAACAAAATGGAGATGAGGTGAAAGAGAGATGTAGGATTCGCCAAATTGTCGGAACTGACAGGTTTGGAATTTAATGAAGTCTTTGTAACCTTTGCATCTCTCCATCAATTAGTCTATCTGTTTAGAAGCCAACTCTTCAGAACATCCATTCTCCATGGATGCTGGAGCCTATCCCAGTAACTTGAGAGTTGAGACACTGCAATAATGTTTGAGGACTAACATCCAATTATTTATCACAAATTTTAGGGCGTCATTTTAGTGGACATTTAACATTCACTCTAAGAGAAAATTCATTCATGTTTATATTATATTGGAGATTGTCACTCTACTGCTGAGAGCATGAACATATATTTTATTCAACTGAATACATCTTGTGAGTATCTATGACATGTTTAATCCTTAAATGGGTTCTGGTTTCCTGGGGGAAGAGACATTTGAGAGGTTGGGGGGAGGGCAGTGAATGTGTGGGCCTTATGTCTGAGAAAAAAATACTGAAAAGGGGGCCCTGAAACCACTCAGGTCAAGTGACTTGGTATAAAAAACTCTGGCATCCACTCACCATCTTTATGTTAAAGTAACATGATGGCAGCATGCAGTGAGAAGAGCACTAACATTGAGGTAAATGCTGATATGTTACTGACACAACATATACAACTGTGTATATACAACTGTAGAAACTAAAAATAAAAGCAATATTTCAAACAGAAGCATGAAATTGGATTATTTGATAATGCATACATAAATAATGTGTTCATTGCACATTAAGGGTGAATCGTCAAGTAATGCAAGTATTTTACAGGATGAATTCATCGCAGAAAAAAAGCAGGTGGAGAGAAGAAAAAATGGCTGTACAGTCAACATAGTTTGTAACGGAAAAGCACAGCTACACATGCATAAAACATGGCAAAACTGAAGAGAAGAGAATCCTGTATTCTTTAATAACTTGGTAGGCTACATGTAGCCATTTCGAGCTAAAAAAAAAAAAGATAAAAAAACAGGGTGTGATTTTGATGAGGAACAAACCATAGTGTTTGACGGCTATTCAGTACCAGCTGAGCTAATCACTAAAACAGCACTAATACAAAAAAGACACACAATCTTGTGAAACACACAGAGAGTGAGAAAGCAGCTCTTCACGGCCCGGTCGTTAAAGCGGACCGAGCGCCATCTGAAAGCTTGAGAAGGTCATCATCATCCTCATCAGCAGCAGCATTCGCGTTCCAGCGCATCCACACCGGAAACAGCACCATCACTTTATATACTCACACAATCACACATCAAACTCACTACACAGGGCCTACAACTTTCCTCACAGATTTAAGGAGACTTTATTACAGCGAGCTCGGGTTGATATGTCAAGGCGTGGTGCCGAGAACACGAACTGGGAGAAAATCTTTCATGATCACACGTCTTGTCGCCCTAGCGGCTCTTAACAATAATAGTAGCTCAACACCGCGAGAGCTGCTCGAGCTCAACACATCAAGAGTACACATACACACACTTTATCACGTTTATTGCTCGAGATCTCGTCCCTTGCTCTTGTGAATGTGAATGTAAGCGCAAAGTGCATTTATAATGGCATCCCACGACTGTTTGACGGCATGGTGTGAAAACTACGGCACGCGCTGGAATCACATTTTCATCCATTTTAACGCAGTTCTGCTAACCAAGTGTCGTTTAAAGGGTGTTTCGGTGCCATTCGAGGCGTTATTGTGTAACGGCTGTAAGTTATAACGTTTCGTTGACTGCAGCTGCACTCTCTCTCCTGCAACTCCTACAATAAAGAGAAATGAACAACCCCCCCCGCTGGCTCTGCGCTTTCACATCTCAAATCACTACCAACATAATCACATAAAGAACGCGAAAAGAGTTCCAAGACACCGCTCCCAAAAGTTCACAAAATGAAGATGAAAAAAACCGAGGTGCACTTACCCTTGTACACACTCCTCCAGCAGTCAAACCCCGATCTTCATACACTTAACGATACACACACACTCACCAATTATTTAAATATATATCTAACGTACAAACAGCCGAGCATTTCACCACTAAAACCCTATCCCGCGGATGAATTTACTCCCTTTAGCGCCCTAAAGTTTTGTACAGTGTAACAGAAGGAATCTTCGCTTTGTTCGCTTGATTTTGAACCAAAGATACATAAAAAGACAGAAACTGATATACAAAACAAGAACTCTTCTTCCATCCCATTCACCCCCAGCTTGTGCGCTCGGCGTATCAATGCGCGCAGGAGAGAGATAATGGGACAGCAAAACCATGCCATATAACGCACAAAATAACTCGTCCAACAGAACACATTATTCGTCATGTTGGAAATTAATGTAATATTGTCGCAAACCGGGGCGAAAGGATCATTGCCGAGCGCGAAAGAACACTTAGAAGAAGAGAACTAGTTTATGTAACGGTGCGGCGAATTTATTTCACTTTGCCTAAGGAACTGTTGTAGTGCGCCCCCCATTGCCTAGGGAAAGCCCCGGATGTAAACTCAGTGAAACTCATGTTGAGTGAAGTTAGAATAATGTGCATCCAGCGTGGGTCAGAGATATTGTTAGGACAACAGGAAAGAGATTTGCTCACGTATTCAATAAATGACGGTATTTTTTAATGTTTTATCCAAGATAATTTATGTCAACCTATTATATCGTCGCGTCAAGCCGCCAGAGCTGCTTTAGACGCATTCAAATACAACGTTCACATTGCGATAGACACAAAAGTGTTATAATAATTCATTTCAAAAGCATTTTATTTCTAGCAAAATTGCATTACATCATGTATTTTGTATATTTCTGGTGATTTAGCTAAGTAACTTTCTTGTACAAATGCTCTTCTATGCATACACAATATCTGTCCATTATAATGCATTTCCACTGCCTACTTCCTTTCAGTTAATGTGGAGTATGTACTGTTTATGCATACTGTGAAATTGTTCTGTATGGTGTCATTTTATATAAAGAGTGATTAGTGAATACAAACTAATTTTCCCACAATTACTTTTCTTTCTTTATTTGTTTGTCAATACTGCCAGAAATGTTGTGTCAGTTCTCTAGTGGCACCAGTGCAGTGAACGGTAGGGGGAGACAGAGGGCTGTGTTTGTGAGCGATCGATCCTGCTCTCAGCACCGTTTCCTTTTCTAGGCCCTTGCCTCCTAAACTGGTCCACACTCTCTGTCATCAGCACCACTGAGTCATCGCAGTTCGCTTTGAATTCTCACTCCGCATGAAAAGAACAAGAAGAACAAGCCTCAACATTTTTACATCCATTTAATAATGAAATACAGAAGAGTGACATCATTGTCGAGACAGTGCAAACATAACATGCTGAAGCAGTTGAAATATATTAGATGAGAGAAGAACTTTTTTTTAAAAAAGTAATGATTGAAAATGTAAACAAAAAGAGCCGAGAATAATGGCAAACAAGCTATTGATGTGTAAATGAATGTAACCACATCATTGTTGTCTGTGTGTGTTTAATTACAGAGCTCTGATGTTTCTCTGTTTCTTTTCGTAGCACTCTTGGTTTGGAGGCACGAAGAGTTGAGGACGCCTGTGTAGCATCGATCTTATAATAAAACACAAAATTTCCAGGAGGTCAGTGAAGGTAGTTGTTTACTATTTTGGGATATGCATACATACTGATTGATTGCGTTTACTTTACACAGACATTCCTACAAGACTTTCATAGCAAAGTAAGCACAAGAAGTTAGGAATACACAATGCTTGCTAAGGTCCTTGACCCTACTATCCACTGCACTGCAGTGCATGATAGGCAGCCATCAGAATCTTCAGTAGCTTCTGCTATTTATCTTTTTTTTTTATTTCATCTAACACAATGAAAGATCAGCTGGTAGTCAGTGACTCATCCCACTTCAGCTCTTGTGTCATTGGAACTCATTGAGCTGTTTCCTCTCTGGCTGATTGTGATTGGCTGTTGCGTCTGTGATCCTCGTGAAAGACATTGATAAAGTATAAAAATGGATTTCTGCACTGCACCTCCAGACTAATCCGAGGTGACTGAACTAATCAAGACTCAATTTATCCGGAAGTCCCACGCTGCCAGAAACTGAGTCAGACATTCTTTTTGTCAACATGTGTTTACATAAAGTAAAGAGCAAAGGAGACTCTCAGAGTTAATGAAAGGGCGCATGATAAGGTGCTTAGCATCTCGTTCCCAAACAGTGTATTTTACGCAGTCATTACGCAGTTGACGCATGACACCTAACAAACAAAATACTGAAACACATGATCAATAAAGGTCAGTCACAACCAAGACATTACAATTAAACAAGATCTTCTGTCTAACAGATATCATCTATAGTCATCTAAACTTTGATTGCTGTTATATACTGTATTTTAGTGTATTATACAGTATAATATGCACTACCATTTAAAAGTTTGAGGTCAGAAAGATTTAATTACTTATTTTCTTCAGCAAAGATGCATTAAATTGAAGTCACAGTAAAGACATTTATGATGTTACAAAAGATTTCTATTTCAAATAAATGCAAATAAAATAGTCATCAAAGAATACTAAAATATGTATGATCGTTTCCACAAAAACTCATTTCATCACTGATAATCAGAAATTTTTCTTGAGCACCAAACTGGCATATTAGATCATGTGACACTGAATACTGAAACATTATTTTAAAATTATAATTACGTCTCACGATATTATTGTTTTTAACTGTATTTTTTGTCAAATGCAGCCTTGGTAAGCATGAGAGATTTCAAAAAAAAAAAATCTTGAAATTAAAAGAATCTTACTAACCCCGAAGTTTTGAATGGTAGTGCAATTTTTTGTCACTGTTTGTGTGGCATATATTCCACTTTTTCTATTCTATTTTATTCTGTTCAATAATTTTTTTATTTTATCCGATAGTTAAGTCTGATATGACGTTGCAGTTTCCAGATCCCAAACACAAACAGTGCTCATATACACTCACGTTGTGCTGTAATACTACCAAAAAATCTCCATTGCAAAATCTCAGTTGGTCAGCAGAGATTTATCTTTCCAAAATCATTAAAATATTGGTGTCCAGGACACTGCGATCCTGAAGACTGTGTGTACATCATAAGTAAAAAAACAACAACCTTAAAGCAGGGATCTTCAACCCTGCTCCTGGAGAGCTACCTTCCTGCAGACTTGAGTTCCAACCCTGCTCCAACACACCTGCCTGTAATTATCAAGTAGCAATGAACAGCTTGATTAGCTGCTTCAGATGTGCTTGATTGTGCTACAGGATTGTAGCACTCAAGGAGCAGGGTTGGAGACCCCTGGTTTAAAGGTTTGCTATAAATGAATAGCGCTCATAAAACTAGAGATAGTTTTGTCACTTGAAACAGAGTAGCAGTATTCGACTTAACAAGCAGATACACATTTTCCTCTGACAGCTAAACTGCAATAGTGAGAGAGATATAATGTGTGGTGTTAGTTTGAGTGGCACAGAGTAAGCAAAGCTGTGTTCAGCTGCAGAGAGTGCTGTGATCTGACATCTATGCTGAAGCTACTATACTATATAGCTGAACCACTGCTGCCTTAAACCTCTCATCAGGATGACCACATCCTTCACTCTGAACTCCATTCACTGACCCAATCCCTCTGACCTTACTACACACAGAGAGATAGAATTAGGAAAAGAGATGGTTTCCTTCCATCTTTCTTACCACAGGGCCCTTTTTGCATACTGTATGTTTCTGTCTCTTATATACCCAGTAATCACTGTCTGCCTGCTTGCTGGCTTTGTTTCTCTTTTTTATATGCTCATTCTCTTTTTAATTGATGTATGGTTTGTAGTGTATTTTGTCATGATTGCAGGACAAGAAATAAAACTGTAACAGTTAGGAAAGTAAAAAAATAAAACGAGAATGAATGGTGATGAGGTGCATAAGGAAACAGCTTGCATAGCTTTATTGAGTTGAATTCATCTACTTAATTATTCTAAGTAAATTTATTCCTTAAACATAAAATGTAATGCAAGTCTAAAAAACTAAATATTTTCAGGAATTCTATTTGTCAAGAATTCTAAATGACTTGCTTTCATTATTTGTGTAGTTTTAAACGATTCATTAATATGTGCTTCACCACATGTTTTCAATATAAAATATTGATTGAAGTGCTTACTGTTTAAAGGCAGGGTAGGTGATTTGGTTCAAAAACTTTTTTTTTTCTTATGCTGGTTGAATGTCTCTTCACATCCTGATAGCAATCATTAAAGGTGCCATAGAATGCATTGATACATTGATATTGAAGGGCAAAAATTCTACAGAAACGATTTTACATGTCCATTTACAACCCTAGGATTTCTCCCCAGAATGAAACGGTCTGTTATTGGCTTATTTGGAAGGGTCATGAATAATAATGTTGAGCTCTGCTCTGATTGGCTGTTTCACAGTGCGGCTCAATGTTGAGCTCTGCTCTGATTGGCTGTTTCACAGTGCAGCTAATTTCACTAGCTCACAGGAAGGAAACACAGGGAAAATATATATTTCAATACTGTCTCGCGCAGTTATATCTTTGGATAATTATACTGTATATAAAATGCGGGCATCAGGGAGCCACTATTAATATGCTGGGCATTGAAACTGCTTTCAATTGCACAATCACGTTTTACTTTCACTTTCACTTTGGAGATTCGCGATCGCACAAACTGTTTATACTACGGAGCGGCAGTACTTACCACACATTTTACAAGATCAGATGCTTGTCAGTGGTGCTCAGGATCTGTAAATCATTCGCCATCATCCTCATCTCTCCTTACTCTGTTTATGTGGTAAGTGAAATCTTGTGTTCTGTAATGTAACAGGCTACCGCTAGCAGCTAACCATGTCCCTTTAGTGGCTCGCGTTATTTTATTAGAACGTGTTATTTGCTTTCCGTGCCTTTCTGAATACAGACACCAACCCATCCCTGCACTTCACATCCCCTGCACAGCCTGGAACATAACATTTATTTCCATGATCTCCCATTTTCTCTGTTGTCCTCGCTTGTTTCTTCACAATACCTGCAGAACTTCTGATGTTTCGGCTGGCGGCTGGCATAGAACATGGGCGGGTATATGCAAATGTTGGGGGCGTAACTATTAGTGATCCCGACTGTTTCGTCACAGTCGGTGTTATGTTCTAATTCGCCTATTTTTCAGTGGTCTTTTTTATTCATGAGATTTACATAAGAAGGAGGAAACAATGGTGTTTGAGGCTCACGGTATGTCATTTCCATGTACAGAACTGTTATTATTCAACTATGCCAAGGTAAAGACAGTTTTCCATTCTATGGCACCTTTAAGTTAAGTGGTCTAAATGTATTTTTATGCATTTATATAATCTGTGGAAGGAATGTTCATGCAATCATATCCCTCGGTCCAAGGGCTACGATAGGCTGTCCTACCTGCCTGTCAACATATGTATTTGCATACCTCTGCGCACCCTGTTTGCGCAGACGTGATACGTTATAAGCACATTCCATTACACTATTGCAGACCGAGTGAGAGTAGTAGGCGTTATTATTGTATTATAATAATATGATTTCAGTTATTTCAAAGGTCCTTACAGCCTACAATGGCAAAAGGAGCCAAAACCCACAACTACACTGGCTAAACAAAAAAATATAGTAAGCAATAGGATAAAAATAACATAATTTCCATGTTTTGCCACAAAATTACATTTTATTATGTACGTAAAGCACATACTCTATTTCTCCCACTCTTATTCCCTTACAGACGCACATACGGAAACATAATACACGTGCTAACATTGTTAGCGCTACTCGATTTGATCAGTAAAATGATTTAGCAACTTAAAAGATACATGAAATTTCTCACAAGCGAGGTAACAACGGCGCTGTTCGTGAAGAAAATTAACTTAAAGTTTGACTGTTAGTAGAGACGCTGCTGCTGAACACTGTTGAGAGACAGACAGACTTAGAGAGGTAATTCACATGTTTTCTCTCTCTCCCTCTCTTTCTAATATCTAAGTTATTAACCGCATTAGTCTGCTATCAACAGCTCAAGCCTCCCTTACTAGGTCTAAAATGACATGGAATTAGCAACAGAGGCATTGGATGAGATGCAGAAGAAATTAATCTGACCGATGTGTTGAGGTGTGGTAACCGTATAGTATAAGCAGAATAATTGACTCCAGACATTATTATTAGAAAAATAATGCACACACCTGTGGTGTGCATTATTTTTGTAATAATTAAACAGCCCGTCATCAATTATTCCGTACATATTATGCGCTTTGTACTAAAATGATTTCTCACTGGTTAATGAAACATGAGGGAATCTGACAGTGTTGCATTCAACCCTCAACCAACATTGTGTCACTGGTTAGCCTCTGGTCTGTCTGGGTTCATGTGTTTAGGAGGAGGCGTGGCTTTGGAGAGTGATTAGCAGGGAGAGTGGGATCTTATGCTTTTAAAGCTATTGCTAGCCTCTCCGAAATCACCTACCCTACCTTTAGTGAATAAAGACTACTTCTGAATAGAAGTAACTATATTATGTAAATCATAACTATATTATGTAAAAAAAAAAAAATCTTTTTTTTTTTTTCAGATTTCACCCAAAAACATATTTATTTAATCTAAAAGAATTATATATATATATATATATATATATATATATATACAGGTGCATCTCAATAAATTAGAATGTCGTGGAAAAGTTCATTTATTTCAGTAATTCAACTCAAATTGTGAAACTCGTGTATTAAATAAATTCAATGCACACAGACTGAAGTAGTTTAAGTCTTTGGTTCTTTTAATTGTGATGATTTAGGCTCACATTTAACAAAAACCCACCAATTCACTATCTCAACAAATTAGAATACTTCATAAGACCAATAAAAAAACATTTTTAGTGAATTGTTGGCCTTCTGGAAAGTATGTTCATTTACTGTATATGTACTCAATACTTGGTAGAGGCTCCTTTTGCTTTAATTACTGCCTCAATTCGGCGTGGCATGGAGGTGATCAGTTTGTGGCACTGCTGAGGTGGTATGGAAGCCCAGGTTTCTTTGACAGTGGCCTTCAGCTCATCTGCATTGTTGGGTCTGGTGTCTCTCATCTTCCTCTTGACAATACCCCATAGATTCTCTATGGGGTTCAGGTCAGGCGAGTTTGCTGGCCAATCAAGCACAGTAACACCATGGTCATTGAACCAGCTTTTGGTACCTTTGGCAGTGTGGGCAGGTGCCAAGTCCGGCTGGAAAATGAAATCAGCATCTCCATAAAGCTTAACAGCAAAAGGAAGCATGAAGTGCTCTAAAATTTCCTGGTAGATGGCTGCGTTGACTGTGGACTTCAGAAAACACAGTGGACCAACACCAGCAGATGACATGGTAGCCCAAATCATCACTGACTGTGGAAACTTCACACTGGACTTCAAGCAACATGGATTCTGTGCCTCTCCACTCTTCCTCCAGACTCTGGGACCTTGATTTCCAAATGAAATGCAAAATTTACTTTCATCTGAAAAGAGGACTTTGGACCACTGAGCAACAGTCCAGTTCTTTTTCTCCACAGCCCAGGTAAGACGCTTCTGACGTTGTCTCTGGTTCAGAAGTGGCTTGGCAGCCCTTTTCCTGAAGACGTCTGAGCGTGGTGACTCTTGATGCACTGACTCCAGCTTCAGTTCACTCCTTGTGAAGCTCTCACAAGTGTTTGAATCAGCTTTGCTTGACAGTATTCTCAAGCGTGCAGTCATCCCTGTTGCTTGTGCACCTTTTCCTACCTAAATTCTTCCTTCCAGTCAACTTTGCATTTAATATGCTTTGATACAGCACTCTGTAAACAGCCTCACCTTTCAGTAATGACCTTCTGTGACTTACCCTCTTTGTGGAGGGCGTCAATGTTCGTCTTCTGGATCATTGCCAAGTCAGCAGTCTTCTCCATTATTGTGGTTTCAAAGAACAAGAGATACCCAGAATTTATATTCTATGGATGGTCATTTATTGAAACTCAAATGTAAATATTCTAATATTTTGAGATACTGATTTTTGACTTTCATGAGCTGTAAGCTCTAATCATCAAAATTAAAACAAAAAAACTTTTGAAATGTTTTACTTTACATGCAATGAATCTAAAATATATGAAAGTTTCACTTTTTGAAATAACTTACAAGAAAAACTTTTTCACGACATTCTAATTTATTGAGATGCACCTGTGTATATATATATATATATATATATATATAATATTTTACAGGAGTCTAGACTGTGGATTATTACACCACTAAATTAGTGGTCTCAAACTCAATTCCTGGAGGTCCACAGCTCTGCAGAGTTTAGCTCCAACCAGCTCCAACTCACACCTGCTTGGAAGTTTCTTGTGATCCTGAAGACCTTGATTAGCTGGATCAGGTGTGTTTGATTAGGGTTGGAGCTAAATTGTGCAGAGCTGTGGCCCTCCAGGAACTGAGTTTGAGACCAGTGTACTAAATGGTTGAAAAATGGAAACAGTTCTAAACTGTACTATACCAACGCATGAATTAGCCACCCACAGAACATTTTTAAAACTGTAGCCGACAGGATTCTTACCAGCGCAAGTGCCAGCAATTCCCCAGAGATTTTCCAGTGTGAATTGTGTGAATTTTAGAGCACAGTTAAATTGCTCATATTTCATCCTTAATGTTTGCGACAGACTTAATGAATAGAAATCTCAATAGCAGAACTCTTTACAAGCTGTATGTTTGAAAACTCAAATAGGAAAGGCTGCTGTGAAGTGGTTTTTGAATAACACACACGAAAACCCCAGAATATGAAATCATTTGAATTATTCACATGGAAACAGACACATCACTTGTGCATGTTTCTGCTAGAACAAATTGTATCCCTTCTCCAGATTCAGTTATTAGGTCTATTCTTTTTGTCTGTCTTTTTCCATTAGTGCTTGTACATGTGTAGGTGTCTGTGTGTGTTTGCAGTATGCTTAGTACAGATATTTGGGCACTAGTCTCGGCCTAAATAGTGCTTGTATAGTTGACCCTACTTAACTTCTCTGCATGCATTCTGCATTAGAAAATGAAACAACTTATTACATGGCAGTGTTTCTAGAAATATTTAATTTCTCCAGTCCTTTTGATTTCTGAATAAAATTACCATAATAAGAGCAGTGAGGCAGTCCTGATGACTTGGACAGAGTTCTAGGCATCCCTGAGGAATATACAGAGAGACTTCCTTAGTAAGGCCAGGGATGTCTCTTGTGGGAGTAATTTCTGACTCATTTTACAGTGGTGACACACTGAATCATGTCAGTGTGTGCTAACATACAGCAGGGGTTTCTGGTATAGATTGCGTGTATAGGTGTATGTGCATGTGTGTTGTTGTATTCAGCATTTAACAGGCACACTTTGTGAGTGATGTTCATTTGTCTATCCTGGGAGTAATCATACACAGCCTCACACAAATGGCACTGTAGCATACCGTCCTGAAAAGAAGAGGGAAAGTCTGAATCATAACATTGCAGAATAGTCAGGTACATCTGTGCAGTTTGTGTGTGTGTGTGTGTGTGTGTGTGTAAAGAGAGCTGATAGCTTTATTACTAGTCATCTCTCCATCTGTTCTTAAATGTTGCCCAGACTCGTGCTGAGTTCATCTACATTTGTTTTCAGCGCACTGATGAAGAAACCAGATCAGCCAAGAACGGACATCAAATAAAAATCTCCATACCCCACACACCATACGCAGAGGAGTTTATTTGTCATAATAGATGAATTGGAGTGTTTCCTCACAGCACATTGCAATGTTATGCATGTTATCAGACGCTTCTGGGAGGCTAAATAGCATTAGCTGCTGGTCATTATGTGGTCCGATTGGTGTGCAGGGAAAAGAGGTATAAACCAAGCTGTTGCATTTTTTTGACCATTTTAAGAATTGGAACACAGCCTTGACTATAAGTCAAAAATCTTTTGAGGATGAAAGTAATTTAGTTTTTATGTTGTTTGAATATTTAATGCTTTGTAATGAGAGATTTGAAGTTTGAATAATGGTGGTATGTTGGCTTTGTCATGGAAATAAATTTATTTGTAACTCTTGTAACTCAAAACACTTATAATCACTTTGAAATTGTGCACATTTATAGAGTCAAGAACTAGTTTTTATGCATATGACCTGTGATTGAGTTTATGCTGCATCATGTGCAAACAATTTCTACAAAGTTATGTTACTGAGAGATTTTGTGCAGGCATTTTTCAAAGGGATTAAAATATTTCACAACAGTTAAATTCTATCATATTACGCTGTACTGTAACTAGTGTTGTCCAGTAAAACTAGACAGAAACCTAATTTAGGTTCCCAGAATCCAGACACCACTTTCCTCACGCTGAGAAATGAAGGGAAAAAACTATCACTGAACTAAAAGAGGAATGGAACACAATGCCTTGATTAAAAAGGGAGCTGTAGCTTTATTATTTTAAGGATTATTCTCATGGGTTGGTGGACAGTGTGGTTCGTGAATCACTTAGGAAAATGACAGAGCTCAGAGTGAAGTGGACTGCTTCTCAGTCAGTGCGCAGTGCTGCTTCAGTGGGGGTTTCAGTCTCCTCCTGGCATCCATCTCATGCAGACCAGCCCCCCAGTCTTCTGCTATTATCCCCCCCAAACACACACACACACCACCACATCAGAACCGTGCGGCCGTGTGCTCTGTTCTCCACCCTCAGAAGTGTGTGCGGTAGCACTGCTGCTGAACAGGACTGTGGGAGCAGAGAGTAGACACACCCTTCTCTCTTTCTCTCAGACAGGCAGACACACTGACCCCATGGATTGATATAAATATCCCTCTTATTGCTGGCTGCTTCTGGGGTTGCTGCCTAAAGCATCTCATTTTGGCTTTTGACCGAAATAACCAGTAAACCTCAGAGAATAAAAGACACAGAGAGCGAGTGAGAGAAGGAGAGGGTATGTAAGGTGTGCGTCTGAGACAATAAAGAATTTGGACAGAAGAGGGAATTCACTTTAGCTTAAAGCACACACATATAATCTATCTATCTATCTATCTGTCTGTCTGTCTGTCTGTCTGTCTGTCTGTGCGTGCGTGCGTGCGTGCGTGCGTATATATGTAAATATATGTGTGTGGGGGAGGGGGACACACTGCCGTTCAAAAGTATGGGATCAGTAGAATTTTTTATGTTTTTTAAAAAAGTCTCTTCTGCTCATCAAGGCTGCATTTATTTGATCAAAAATACAGAAAAAAACTGTAATATTGTAAAATATTATTGCAATTTAAAAGAACGGTTTTCTATTTTAATATACTTTAAAATATAATTTATTCCTGTGATGCAATGCTGAATTTTCAGCATCATTACTCCAGTCTTCAGTGTCACATGATCCTTCAGAAATCATTCTAATATGCTGATTTTATTATCAATGTTGGAAACAGTTGTGCTGCTTCAAAATTTTTAGAACCTTTTACAGGATTTTTTTGATGAATAAGAAGTTAAAAAGAACAGCATTTATTTAAAATAGAAATCTTTTCTAACAATATAAGTCTTTACTTTCACTTGCTGAATAAAAGTATTAATTTCTTTAAAAAAAAGAAAGAAAAAAATGACTGACCTCAGACTTTTAAACAGTAGCGTTTATTGTTACAAAATATTTCTACTTAGAAAAAATGTGGAAAAAAGTATCACAGGTTCCAAAAAAATATTAAGCAGCACAACTGTTTCCAGCATTTATAATAAATCAGCATAGAATTTCTAAAGGATCATGTGACACTGAAGACTAGAGTAATGATGATGAAAATTCAGCTTTGCATCACAGAAATAAATCATATTTTAAAGTATATTCAAATAGAAACACATTATTTTAAATTCCAATAATAATTCACAATATTTAAGTTTTTTTGTTGTTTTTTGTTTTTGTATTTTGGATAATACAGCCTTAATGACAAACAAACCTGACTGATCCCAAACTTTTGAACGGCAGTGTACATTCTGTAAATTCTGACTATTAATGAACTATTATCTATGACTTTTGCCTCAATAAACTCCTGATTACTGCTTAGTAAGGTAGTTGTTAAGTTTAGGTATCGGGTAGGATTAGGGATGTAGAATATGGTCAATATTATATAATATTCATGTGTATTTATGAAATAATGAAAGATCTAATTAAAATGTGTAAAACAATTAAATTGAATTTTAAATTTAAATATAAAATAATATGACAATTTATGTATACACACACACACACACACATATATATATATATATATATATATATATATATATACATACTTTGTTATTGGGTATGGTGATCAGGCGACTGGAACTTACCTCAAGTGTTTTTAACGTATGATGTTTCAGTCCCGGAGGTCTGTGAGTCACCTCTCCCTTTGGTTCTGGGATATATCCCACCCACTCCAATAACAAAGTCACATTAGAATATTTTTATTTTTATGTGAGAATCATTCAGATCTGCCTCAGTTGGGGGTTGTGTTTATCAAACTGCACTTCTCACAGGCGTCATAGGAAAATGTCAGGATCACAGACATCTACACACGCATGAAAAGGTCACCCCCTCACTGCGCATTCAGTGACCTCTGAGTCTGATCTGGCTCTGTCCTGCTGATGATTACATTTAAATTATCATACTGAACACACACATACACCTAACTAAACTCAGAAACACATCATAGTGATATATGTACCGAACACACAAAACCATTTTCTGGCAAATGTATTTTTCTGTCACTTTATTGAAAGCAAAACAATTCCAATATTTTGCTGAACTATTCATACACAAACACACATTCGTCTGTCTTCTGTCGCTTTTCTTCTGGCTGTGTCTCACTGCTCTGGATGAATCAAACCCGATAAGTGTTCCCACACAGTCACAGTAGGCACTGTAGGTGGCAAACAGCTCAGTGTTACTCTAATGCACACTAAATATGGCTACACTAATTCTGCCGCCCTTAATTTAGTGCTTACATTTTTCTCAATACACAATATACACAACTACGCTAGTGTACACAGCAGTCATACAACCCATACAACATAGAGTTTCAGTTACAGTTTCATGCATTTGCAAGCATTTAATTTAATATGGCAATATATATTCGTATATATTGCGATCAATTAACATACCATAACATTTTATCTCAGTTTCTTGACTGAATTTAATTGAATTTTCCTCTGGTTCATTTCCACATAGCAAAACCTTTCAACCCAGATAACTAGCAATGGGCATAGAAGATATAACAAATGTTTACTTTTCAAGATATATAAATGTTTTCAATTTATAAAGCTGCACTTTGTGAAAAGAGAGACATAAGCAGGATATTGCTGGTCTGAACTGAATCAGGAGGCAAACAGAAGAGATGGGAGAAAATGATGTTTGCAGTTTTCTATGGCATCTCTGTATGAATGTGATTATGTGTAAATATCTCCAGGCTCCTAACAGGAATGCAGGAAATCTCAGGTCACTGTGCATTACCCTGTGGTGGGGATATATGTTTAGATGCACTGAAATTAAACTGTGTCTAGGTCGCAGCATAATGTTGTTTAAACGTTACAATATTCCAAGTATCTGGCTTAGGGCATGTACAATGCTGTCATCTCCATTACTCTTTCTCTCTCTCTCTCTTTTTTACACATACAACATCTTTTTTTTTCCTCACCCATTTTGTCACAGCACCCCCCGCGTGTGCGTACAAATACACAAACATCCATCCCTTTATGAAACTACATTTGTAGCAATGTGTCATATTGTTCTCAGTTTGTCTGTGATAAGAGTGCTTGTCTGAAACAAGAACCTTCCAGAACAATGTTTTACCCCAAAAAAACCTCCCCGGTGATGACTAACACACTGACTCACTGTTGTGAACACATTGCAACCCAGCAAAAAGATGCATAAATCAGAAGCAGCAGAACAGAGGAGTATGTTCTTTCCCCTTCGCAGATTGATAGTCTATTTTTAAACAAGTGATGCAATGTTTAGCCCTATCACTTGAAGATAACAATATAATCAATTTATTCCATTAAAAAAGTGATTCTCAACTGGTTTTGACCAAGATTTTAGATGAAGTCACCCAGTACAGTACCAGTAATGTTTATTATACAGAAGTCAGCAAAATGTCCTTAAAACCAAACATTGAAATGTATTGAAATGACCATGGACTGCATGGGTGCATTGCATCAAATCTGTTAAGAAATGTATAAAATATTTTTCAGAAGAAAATCTTAGAATTTAGCAATATTAGAATTTGTTTTTGTATGATGAGATTATTTAGGGCTATTTAGCACATTTTACCCCACAATTTTTATACTTTATGATATCAGCTATTGTCTTATTTTTAATAATGATTCTCATTACTGTAATATATATTTTTTATTCATATATACAGTATTTATGTTCTCCAAATCTGCATTTATGTGCTCAAAATACAGTAAAATAGTACATTTTGTTATTTTATTAAAATTGTAAAATAACTTTTGTATTAGGCTATATTTATGTAATGTATTCATGTGATGGTAAAGGTGAATTTTCAAAAGCCATTATTCCAGTCTTCAGTGGCACATGATTCTATTATCAATGTTTAAAACAATTGTGCTATTGTAATTACAATTGTAATATTTGAGTTGATATAATCACATGATCAGGGAGTGGGTTGGATTCAACAATGATTACCATTCAAATGTTTGAGGTCGGTTAGGTATTTATTTATTTATTTTATTTTATTTTAACATTTTTGGAAGAAGTCTCATGCAAGGCTGCATTTATTTCACCAATATACAGTAAATACAGCAAAAACAATAATTGTATTTTTTTTAAAATAATTATTATTACAATTACAAAATTGTAATAATAATTGTAATGAATTATAATAATAATTATAACATTATTCATTTATTACTAAAAAAATTGTATTCTATTTTAATATATAGTCACATGTAATTTCAATCCTGTGATGGAAAAGCTGAATTTTTTTACAGTCTTCAGTGCCTATGATGCTTCAGACATCATTCTATGCTGATTTTGTGCTTAAGATTTTTTTTTATTATTATTATTATTATTATTATCATCAATGTTGAAACGAAAATAGTTGTGCTGCTTAATATTTTTGTTGAACCCATGATATTTTTTTTCTGGATTCTTTGGTGAATAGAAAGTTCAAAAGAGTAGCATTAATTTGAAATATAAATCTTTTGTAACATAAATGTCTTTAATGTCACTTTTGATCAATTTAATGCATACTTCAATCTGAATGTATGAATGAAAAATTAATTAATGTTTTTCGATAAACTTTTGAACAATATACAGTAAAATATAGGCCTACCATTTTGAATATTTTAAATAAACATTATTTTTTAAATGAAATCAATGTATACACATTTTAAGATATGTATATATTATTTTTATGTTATGAGAATGAGATTCTGTATGTAACATTTCACATTTTTTGGAGTAAAATGTGACCTGAAAACCTGTGCCATTAACTCTATAGTGTTCTATACTGAGGGAAAGTTTTATCTAATTTTCAGCAGTGACATAATTATTTGATTGGTTATTTGTATTCAGCATTGTTATTCCCTGCTATCGATGGCCCAATGAGAACAGACCTGTCATACATTTTTGGGTCACGACCAGCTCTGAGCCATTACATTACAAGTCTGTAGAGTGTGTTTTGTGAAGTTAGTGCAGCCAACTGATTCCTGTAACAAATTATGTGTTGATCTCCTGAGCACATGTTGATTAAGATCTTTTGTGAGTCTGAATATTCTGATTCAGATCCTTTAACACATCATTTCTGATGTTCTGTCTTCCTCGTTATTCAACCTTTAGTCATCCTCTCTTTCCTTCTCTCTCTCTCTCTGTGCGTTTTTCTTCTCATTTCATGCTTGAATGTTCATTCATCAGTCCTGCTCTAGCTGTTGTCATAGTACCACTGGCTCTTCTTTCACTGGACTGCTTCATAAACTACTAGCATACGGTCACGACATCATGACTCAGGTATACGGTTAGTGTGTCACCTGCTTCCAGACGTCATGGAAACACTGATGATCACTGCAGCGTACGTTAAATGTATGTTTGACATGAACAACATATTTTCTTTTGTTTTCATTTCCTCTGTCAGTCTTTTACTCGGCTGCTCTTGTTTCGGTGCAGTTGACTGCTCTGCAGTTTCTCTGACCCTCTCGTTACAAACAGATCCCGTGTTCTTTAATGCGAGCGTGGTTGTCATGGATACAGTAGCTAGTTAGAATGTCATGGATTTTGAACACGGCTCGGAATCTCAGAACGGCAGCTCAGAGGCAAGATCATACCAGTGCAGCTATTAACAGCGCACCTGTTAGGTCTCATTAACTTTGACTGAGTCCTGTGTAATGCAACGCTGCTTTTGCCAAAGGATTCAGTCTTCGACAGACTTTCACTAAATCAAAGCCAGAAAATGTAAAGTAAAAATCACGTTGCCTTCATATGTAATGTGGGGGTGAGATGTTAAAACATCAACACAAAACTACTGAGGCACTTTGGTTTTCCCAAACAAAAATTCAGTGTTATCCTCATTGGATTTAATCTGAAAGCCTGCACTCTTAAAAATAAAGGTGCTTAAAAGGTTCTTCACAGCGATGCCATAGAAGAACCATTTTTGGTTACACAAAGAACCATTCAGTCAAAGGTTCTTTAAAGAACCATCTCTTTCTTACCTTTTTATAATCTAAAAGAACGTTCTTTCGCCACAAACAACCTTTTGTGAAACAGAAAGGTTCTTCAGATGTTAAAGGTTCTTTATGGAACCATTTAGACAAAAAGGTTCTTCTATGGCAGGGGTGTCAAACTCAGCTCCTGGAGGGCCGGAGCCTTGCAGAGTTTATCTCCAACCCTAGTTAAACACACCTGATCCAGCTAATCATGTCATTTAGGCTTATTTGAAAACGACATGTTTTGTGTGTTGGAGCAGGGTTGGAACTAAACTCTGCAGGGCTGCGGAGTTTGACACCCCTGTTCTATGGCATCGTGAAGAACCTTTATTTTTAAGAGTGTGTGAAACTGAAATATTTGTAGATTGTTTTGATCTAAGCCACACCTGCCCTGTGTTGAAGGACATTTCTTTCTTTCTCTCTCAATGAGCCACTCACACCCGACTCACTGAAATATTGAACTACATTGATGGCTATCGGCCCTGCTTGTTTCAGCAAGAAAGGCTGGGTTTCACAGGCCTGCTTTGTCAGAGGGCCCGGAGCTGTGATAGGCAGTATAGAAGGATTGTTCTCGGAGGCTGCTCGCTGATTGTGTGTCCTGACCTTCCTGTCTTCAGTACCCAGGCTCAGTTATCCAGTTTCACTGGGTATATGGAAACTCCTTCACCTGTGGCTATGATGTTACCTCACATACAGTAAAGAATGAAGAGACTGAAAGAGGATTTTACTCAGTGTTTATCTGAACATGTGACACTGGGGCATTCAGATTGCATCAGTGTTTTTGTTTTGAATGTGTGAAAGATTTGCACTTCTGTTATTTTAGGGTGCAGACTTGACATTTAGCGTGTGAGAGATCATACGCATCTGAAGTGAACTTTGAGCAGTAAGTACCCTCCCGAGCAGGCCAATCCGGGGCTTTCAAACTTTCTGAAGTTTAAGGCAGCTACAGTGACAGAAATTGCTTTTTCTTTTAAGGGATGATATATGCCCACTTAAATTGAATTTTAGGGACATTTGTACCTGTATCAAGACTTATTGAATGTATTTGTAATATTTCATGTCATATTCAAGAGAAATAATAAAATACTGTAGGCAAAGAATGCTAAGACAATGCTGAGATTTTAAATATAACAATTTGAATAGTGACATATGGACCTAATCCCAACAAATCACTGCCTTAATGAGTGAATCATTAAATCATTCATTCAACAGAATTGTTGAAAATGCTGGTTTATTCAGAAATTAAGCATGTGACTGTCTCTTTAAATGGCTCATTGAATCATTCGCTTGACCAGTTCATTCAAAAGTGCAGATTACTTCATCAACAAAACACCACTGTGTGTTGTTCAAAGATGTGTGATGTTCTGCTGTAGTTTTGTGTGCCATTATTTTCGTGGCCATAATAAAGTGACAGCAGGCAATATTGGCAACATTTTGTTTAAACTACAAGTCCCTTATTATTATAAAATGGTTAGTTGAATCAAAGATTTTATGAAGTTGTATAGATTGTATATAGATTGTAAACCCATTATCACATTTGCAGTCATGCTGATATTTGGAAAAACAACACTCTTATCTTGAATTTTTAGGGCACTATATTAATTTTGGTGGCATTTCTGCTCCAAGCCCCTGTTATTTCCAACCCTGGGCAGTTATATATTCTCTCCCAATTTGTACATGTGAGAGAAATATTGGTGTTAAATTAAATTTAAAGTGAAATATTGGTTAATATTGTGTTATAAAGACAACATGCTTTTTTCTAAATTGAATAGCTTTTATATTGTTGTTGTACTAAAATATATTATTATATTACCTGATTGTAATTAAATATGATATTTACTTTGTATTAAAGTGACAGTGTATCTATTAATGTTCGACATATACAGTGGTGGCCAAAATTATTAGAGCACTAGTATTTTCACCAGCTAAAAAAATGGTTTTAAGTCAGTTATTATCTTTTGCTGTAGTGTGTCAGTAGGGAATATCAGTTTACTTTTCCAAACATTCATTTTGCTATTAATTGTGCCATTAACACTCCACAAGGAGTGACATGAAGAAGCAGAACAAACTGAGACAGACTAAATCCAGAAGAACTGTGGCAACGTCTCCAAGACGCTTCAAGAAGCCTCCCTGCAAAGCTACCTGAAAAAATATGCACAAGTGCACCTAGGGCAAAAACTGCTTTAAACGCAAAGGATGGTCACAGTCACACCAAATGTTGATTTAATTTAGTTAATAGAAGTTAATTAATAAAGAAAATCTATTTATGACATTATTTTTGACAGCATCCTCATTTTACAGCATTTTTACACAAGTGCCTAAAACTTTGAACAGTACTGTAGCTTTGCAGGTAGGCTTCTTGAAGCATCTTTCTTCCTGTCATACCAGACAGACTGGATGATGATCAGATCAGATCTCTGTGTGGAGCACTGGATGTTGTCAGACTCTTTGTGCAAACAAAAATCTCACTGGATTATTACAATTAATGACAAAATGAATGTTTGGAAATGTAAACTGATATTTCACTGACTGCAGCAAAAGACAGAAATAACTGACTTAAAAGCATTTTTAGCTGGTGAAAATACTAGTGTTCTAATCATTTTGGCCACCACTGTAAACTTGAAGGTTAACATATTTTTAATATTCTCTTACATTTTTTACAATACATAATCAATTAATATATTAATAATATATTATAATTAGCACATTAACTTAGCCCTAAGAAATTAGCTTGTGTATTTGCCGGCTTCACTTTGCTTTAGTCTGGGGTAAGAGTCTAAGATGAGCTTGATGTGGTGTTCTTGTTCCTATAATACTTGTGCATGGTGTCCACCCTAGGGGGATTTGGAAAACCTCATTTGAGTCCTGTGGGGGTTAACCTCTCACCTGACAGGAGATCTTGATTATTCTAGTGTTCATCTACATCAGTGGTTCTCAAACCTGTCCTGGGGACCCCCAACCACAGCATATTTTGTATGTCTCCCTCATTTAACACTCCTGATTCAACTCATCAGCTCATTAGAATCTGGCAAGACTTGAAATGGGTGTGGCCTATGTGAGAGACATACAAAATGTGTGGTGGCTGGGGGTCCCCAGGACAGGTTTGAGAACCACTGATCTACATAACTGAGTGACTATGCTGTGTTTAGGGTGACACAGGTGCAAAGAGTTCTGGCCCATACACACACACACACTGAGACACAGAGAGTAATGCTATAATCACATCCCACTCAGAGTGTGCACTGTAGTCTGTAATTATAGAGCGAAGGCTCAACGGTGCTTTTTGAAAAAGGGATGATCATCTCTGCTTCCTTCACTTTGCGGTGTGCGTTGCAGTGTCACCCGTGCCCTCTGGATAGCAATGCGTGTGAGCATAAATGGCTGTGCATGATTAGTGATGAATATGAAGAACGGAGGAAGTGGAGATAATGAATGAATAAGATGAATCTGTAGGAACCGAGAGCAGAGATGTCACACACTGATGCCACTGTCAGCTGTATTGTACTCTCATCAACACACCTCTGACAGACCTGCAAACAGCGCACAACCATAACCTTACACCTCGGCTACATTAGCATTAGCGGAGCAGTAAGCATATTAGTCAGACATCTAATTGGTTTATTAAGAGAAAAGAAAGCCTGAGTGGATTATGCATAGACTGTTCACCTTTATTTCCTGTAGCACTGCAAACATCACAAACACCTCAAATTTACCTAATTAGCTAAACCTTTAATCTGTTTTTAGTGTGTGTGTTATAAGCGCGTATAGTGCTCATAAAAACAAACAGTTGTGGACTATTGTACCCTAAAGCATAGATATTGCTTTCTGAGAAGTGAAAATTAAGCTTTTTCAACAACCCGTTCTGAATTTCTCTTCCTCATTCTTTTTCTTATTCACAGGTATTTCCGTCACGCAATTGTAATGCCATTATCACCCTTATGAACACAGGATAGTGAAACGCCATCGAACCTTCGATAAAAGTGAAGTGTGTATATATTTGGCACCATTTTTGACACCAAACAGATTGTCAAAAATTATGACTTTCCAAACAGGTTTCCCAAGAAGATTTTTTCAAACACTCCCCCTGTCTGCCACTAGTTGAGTGAAAATATAATCTCTACCCAACCTCATGCCTTTGGTGAGTTATAGTTCTTTTGAAGAATGTTTCAACTCTTTTTTCCATACAATGATAGATAAATGAGTCCAAAATAACACTGGACACCAATGACTTTCATTGCATTGATATTTTGTTTAAATATCTGGTTTTGTATTCCAAAGAAGAAAATCTTACAGTTTTGGAACAATATTTGGGTATTTGGGTGACCTTTATATATTTTAGACCTTTAGATATTTTTGATGAAATCCGAGAGCTTTCTGACTCTGCATAGACAGCAGCACAACTACCATGTTCAAGGCCCAAAAAGGTAGTAAGAACATCATTAAAATAGTACACGTGACATCAGTGGTTCAACCATAATTTCAACACGCATTCTGAAGAGTACCACGACGCATGCGTGTGCATTCTTCTGCTTGTAAACAAGGTGCAGCGCATCTGGGTTCTACGTCAGAACGCTGGCTTATGCGTCAGCAGCACCACACACGTGTTGTGGTACTGTCGTGAACAAGTGTTAAAGACTGACACGGAAGAGAAGAATTATTGAATAAAGTCATTATTTTTGTTTTCTTTGCACACAAACAGAGTTCTTGTAGCTTCATAAAATTACGGTTGAACCACTGATATCACATGGACTATTTTAACAATGTCATTAATACCTTGTTGCATTGCTGTCTATGCAGGGTCAGAAAGCTCTTGGATTTCATCAAAAATATCTTAATTTGTGTTCCAAAGATGAACGAAGGTCTTAAGGTGTTTGGAACGACATGAGGGTGAGTAATTAATGACAGAATTCTCATTTTTGGGAGTTTGGAGAAAGTATTTTTAACTTAAAAAATTACACACTTTGAAACTAGTGAAAATGGAAAACAAGTAAAACTTTTTAAAAAGTGAGATAATCTATTCAAAACTTTAGTCAAACACAAAGGGATTTCACCATTGTCATCATATTTAACCATATACTTAACCCAAAGAGTCATTTTACTCTCTGATACCGTGATGCCATTTTAGTGGTTTCCCTAGAATTGAAATTCAAGCGGTTTGTATGACACTTTTGAGATCGTAATAGTATATTTAACAGTATTGTATACAGCGAACATCACAGCGTGACTGAAAAGCTGCTGATCGGAGAGGCGTGTGTGGGGATGTGGATGGGGGGGTTGGAATTTGCAGACCATGTGGAGACACAAGGCAGTAAATAAAGTGAAACCTCATGGTTGCTTTGCTTTATGGTGTTTTTCCAGCATGTCACCTTCCACATACTGTTTATGGGATGTATGCGTGTGTGTGTGTGTGTGTGTGTGTGTGTGTGTGTGTGTGTGTGTGTGTGTGTGTTTATTGCACAGGGGGAGGACGGAAGCTTCACATGACCATAAAAACCATACGGACAGGAGAGCTGACCAGGTGTGAGGGTTACCACGACAACTACAAAGAGAGAGAGAGCTCTCCAGTGTTTACAGGCTGTTTGACGTCAGAGAGATTCTTAATTTGTGGAAATAAGGCGGATGCAGTTTAGCTCAAAATATCACAGCGTCACCTGCATCACATGCACATTTTAGAAGACTACAGTGTGGTAGATTATTGGTCATTGATCACACACTATGGGACCCTTTCACTGATATTTCTGTGTGAATCACTTAAATTTCTCCTGAAGATGAATGAAAAACGAGTAAAACAGTATTGATATGTGTTCGGTATCAGTCAGGATATTAGTCACACATGGACCAAGATTCTGGCTGATCATCAGCATCAGTGACATTAATGTCTGACTCATCACATCATTTGATGACTCTTTAGTGTTTACTTTCTAAATTAAATAACCTTTTAAAAGATTCATTAATTAGCTGAATCTATCACACATCCTGATTTCTAAAGTATAAATATATGTGTTTTGATAATATGGACTGCAATGAAAATGACACAGGTACAATCCTAGGTAAGGGAAACCTGTAAACTAGAGACTTGCTGAGAGAACCCTATCACCATTATATCCTTGAGCTAACATCAACTTGGTCCATAAACATCAACCATAACAGCCTTGAGTAATTCATAATAGGTCTATTTCCACTTTCACTGGACTGAAAAACAACTGGAATCTGCTTGGAGTTAAATAACACAAAATCATTTTGTAATCATATGTAATGTGTAAAGGTAGGATGTGAATTGAAAAATGACACCTTTCACTGCAAATAGAAATTCCATTATTGAAGAGCAGGTTTCTGTAAAACTAGGGCACCTTGAATGAAAGAGAAAGACAGAGAAAAAGCAGGAAAGAGAGCTGTAACAGTACCTGAGGTAAAGTTACTGGTGAGAAAACTCTGCCAATGAGGAAAACATTTCTGAGTATTAAGTTTCATCCTTATAAACTCTTGTGTGAACCCCGCACACTTGATCTGAAATTATTTTTCATCACTTGAACTGACTCTTAGCACTCCACAGACAAGAGCAAATAATCTAAAAGAGGAGAGCGAGGAGCCAAATTAGTGAAATGATTCAGTGGAATCAATCTATGTAATCTGACACTGAATCATCTTCCACTCATGTGTGTGTCTTATCACCCTATAGTGAATTGATTTACTGCAATTACATAACTGGAAAGTTATCCAATCAGACAGAGATCATTTGTCATTCAAAATGATAAAAAATAGGTTGCGTGAAGAATGCACGCTTTAAAGGTTAAATCGATGCCTGGTGTACTGCCTTTTAATGGTTCAAATTTCATAAACAACCCCTCTGTACTTTATAATCCAGAAGACATCACACTGTCTATGTGGGGTCTCACTCATCCAAAACATCATCACATATTTATATTTATCTGTTATTATACGATTTGGTTTTAATGTCAACACCTAAATGTCATATTTGGTTATGTATGACATAAAGATGAGATCATTTAGGCCAGTTCACGTTTGAGACTGTTATTGCCACTGTATCTTTACAGCAGAGTAAAGAATTTAACAAATACATCAAGAACTATATGACGTTATTCGATGTATTTACATGTGTCCTCTTGCATTGAAAATTCAAGTTCACATTTTTGTCCTTTTGCCATTTTAATCTCCATTAAAGCATCTTGCATGAATTCAATATGACTAAATGAGTTTCTGTTTCATCAGGAAATATTTCTAGGTATTTTGTTGTCATGAAAAAATGGTACTATTACTTTTAAAAGTGGAATTCAGGTTTGCATAATAGGCAGCCAAGGCTGTTACTGTAATGGATTCAGTCTTTCATGTGCGTCAATGGCTGAAGCGCTCGGAAATCAGTGCGCTGTCGCTTTAAATGAAGTGAAAGGTGGGTGTTACCATTGAGCGAGAGTAGGGAGGAGACAACATTAAATATGTATCAGTCTAGTGACCCCTTAGAGACTCAACGCAGATGAATGAGACAGATTTGGAAGAAACACGCACTGCCACTTCGCTTTAATCACGTCCAATTTATCCGACACTTCCAGAGAAGTGTAAATGTGCAGACTATAGACGCTGAGTGGATGAAGGCGACTTGACAGTGCAGACGAGCGCACGTCGCTTAAGCCACACATATTACTGGTTGCGATTTTTGATTTGGATTTCAACAGTTTTGCAACCTATCTCACCTTTGATATATTGTTATTGTTTTCCAAGCCTTTTTAAAAAAAAATCACAGCCGATATGGACACCATATTGGACAACTTCGCTTCGGACAAACTTTTTCCCAATTCCAACCTGTTGGACCTAGAGGATCTGAATGAGAGCGATTTCTTATCCAATGTGGTAAGTCAAACCTCCGCATCTTCCATCATTATGAACAGTGGTAGAGAGGGAACATGTGCAGAAATGTCTTAAATTGCGAATGTCTTAAGAATTTTGTAATACTTTTTCCTGTGCTCATATTATGACATCATAATAATCTCTTATAAAGTTATAAATATTTATGATAGTTTTGTTATTATGACTAGATAAGATAAATATATGCTTATGCTTTTATTACATATATGCTTTTATATATATATATATATATATATATATATATATATATATATATATATATATGCATGTATGTATGTATAGCCTATGTATGTATATATGAAGGTGTTTGTGCAGTTCATTTGTGTTTATTTGTCACACATGTCTGGGATGCTGTGCTGCAAATTAAACATAAACAAGGGCAGGAGTTCTCAAGCTGTGAAGTTTGCCCAGCTGCACACAGATAGGGGCACTTTCCAACTTGAACCGGACCTTTGGGGAACGGGGGGGAGGTCTTCGTTAATGTTATTTATTCAGACCACGCCCACAAGCCGTATCATCCTGTTTAACCAAACCACGCCCATACAACAATTCCAAACCACGCCCACGGATCGCTTCATCCTGTTTCTCGTGTCCGGCCACAGCCGGCGAAGCAAGATGCTCAAGTTATTGTACTTCGTGGTATATTTGCTTTCTGTTTGGAGGCCAGAAACACAATTGACGAGTTTACCTGGCACAGAAAGTAGGAGAGTAAGAAAACGAATTTAGTGGGAAACCAATTCCGAATAGGCTACCGTCACGTTGTGTTTTTGTTGTTTATTCTGAAAGTAGGCTATCTGAATGATCAAATCATGCCAACGAAAAACAAAAACACTACCTCATCTTAGGTGATATTGACAGTTAGTGTAATATATTACTGTGGGATAAAAGGTGTATATGAGTTTACTTGGGGCAAACAAATTGCACAACAAAACTGTGACATGCAAAAAATAAATAAATAAATAAAAAAGTAGCCTACCCCATCATGTTGTTCCAAACCAAAATGTTATTTTTCCATGGAAAACTGAAGGTGAATTGCTTTGAGAATATCCCAGCTTAATATATTGAAAGTAAATGACTAGCCTACTGGAGCGGTTGAGCTCTAAAATCAAAATGTGTGGGAAAAAAAGTATACTATTATTAAAGAGGTCTTAAAAACAAATACAGACTTCATTCAGTCCATGGAAAAGAGCAACCAGTGCATTATTCCTAAAGTGTTCCACAGAAGAAAGTAAGTCAGGCTTGGAGCGATGCGAGTGTGTAAATGAAGACTTTATTTTCATTTTTGCATAACACATTTCTTCAATTAGGTCAGTAGGAAAGTAATGTTTTGGTTGTTAATGCATTTCACTTGAAGCTAGCATAGTGTAGTGCATAGTGCATGATCCATTAGGAGCCCAGGACACTTCTGCAGTTTCCACAGTGATTCAGACACTCCTGTGGCTAATGCTTCTGCTGACACACATTCATGATGAAGTTCTTTTAATCCCATCGCAGAGAGACAGAAAGAGATGGAAAGAGTCATCACAAATGTCACTATTATGAGGCTCAGACGAGATGGAACAGTTTTGACCTTTATTTTAACAGGGAAGCAGCAGCAGCATCTGGATCTTGTGTGGATGGACAGACAGGAGACGTATTCTGTAGCCTCTTATGAGCTACCTAAGCCTAAATGCTATTTTCTACAATATAAAGTGGTTGATAGACTATAAATGATCAACTTTATAACTATATATATATATATATCATACCTCATTAATGATGGAGCAGTTGTGTGATAGATAAACAAAAGAAGATAAATATAGATAAAACTACCAGTGTCCTGCGGTTTGACATGCTATAATTCATCTAAAACTACTTTTAAGGGAAAGTTCACCCCAAAAATTGTCTCATAATTTACTCTTCATCACGTCATTCCAAACCTCTATGGCTGACATTCTTGTGCGGAACACAAAAGAAGACAAAATGGACCAAAAAAAAGCCTTTTTTTTTTAAATGAAATATCCCTTTAAATAATATTTTCACCTTATTTGATAATATATTTTTGATTGTATATGCATTTTGTGTCCTCTTATTAATTAAGAGTAAAAATACATTTGTCACACTGCAGGAGCTTTTAAAATTAACTTGTTAATTAAAGTTGGTGAAAAACTTTCAAGAATTGGTGGCCAGTTACAGGACCCAAATATACATATATGTAAATTGAACTTACAATCTTCATGCTGAAATAAAAAAAAAGAAGCTAATAGAAATGATAATAGATATTAGATCAACTAGATAGATAGATAATTTTAGTCACTGTCTGGCTGTGCATCTCTAATGAAATCCTTTCTTTTCTTATAAGGATTAGAGTGTTAGGGTTTCTTATGAAGATTTTGCTTTAGTGCCTCTCTGTCTATTTTTTTTTTCTGCTGGTCTGTTGGTTGCTGAGGGTATTTAACGGGTAGTATTCAATCCAGATGTCCCTTGTTGAATTAACAGCTGTGCTCCAGTTTGCTCTGTAAGGACCTGACTAAGGGGAGAGTGATGATAGGGAAAAGAGAGAGAGGCTTGTGAGTGAAGGAGGCTCATTCACGGCTCCTGATAGCTGTCTGTGTATGTGTGCATGAGCGTATGCATGCCACTGTGCTCCTGTGTGGGTGTGTGAATGGACGTCTGTAAAAGACCACTCCAGACCCTCCATGGTCCCCCACTCTACCCCTTGGCATATGTGTGTGTGTGTTTGTATGTGTGTGTGAGAGACACTGACCCTTGAAGGCTCAGTGAATGACTGCCTTGTGCCCTCAGAGAGGAAGCTGCTCCTGGGTTACTCACACCGGTTTCTGACCTCCTGTGTGTTTTGTTCATTCATTCTGCCATTATATTTATAAATCCTAGCCGGTCAATCCAGCACTGTTGCATTGAGATATATTTATAACCTGGAATTGCTCCACAGTGTGAATTTGTATTTGTGTGTGGGGGACCATATATCCCCATAAGGATAGTAACACCTGAAATCATGTACAAAAGGAAAACAGATTGCATTGACAGTTTACCCAAAAATGTAATTTTATCATTACTTACCTAGCTTTATGTCACTGCAAATCAGAATGACTTTAATAGGATCTGAAGACAATTGAGTATCATAAAAGTGGTTCATGTAGGCCTATACTCATGCACTATATTACAAGTCTTCTTGTGCAATGGCAAACAGACATTTAAGTCATTATTTATTGTTCCCTCCAGTGATGATTCATTCAATGATGATTCATTCAGACCACTTATGTGAACTGGGTTAACCAATTAATTGAAAAGGTTTGACTTTGAATTGAAGAATTGTAAAAGTTTTCAGTGACTTAAAGGTTTATTCAATTGTCTAAAGGTTATGTCTCACACAAAGTTATTGTATGACTTTGAAGATTTGGGAAATAGTTTGCTTTTGTAACGGGGCCACATTTAAGCTACTTTTGTTGAGCTTTTGCATCCTTTTTGTCTTTCGGGAGCTTAATTTTCCTTTTGTGTTCCGTTAAATAATGGAAATAATATGGGTTTAGAATGACACAAAGATTAGAGGAGTAAATTATGACAGAATTATTTTTTTGTGCAAACTGTTCCTCTACTATGCTTGCTAAATATAATGCTTTAATTAAAATGTAAAAAAGCAAATAGATTTGTGGGGCCTTTAGGAATAGGGGAGATAAAATATTATCTCAGAATAAGAACTATAGAAGGCAATGGAAAGTCCCTACAGTGATAGAAGAACGTATGTGTGTGTGCACGTCTGGCCGTTTAAATCACGGCTTTAGCGTAATTGCATGGCTTGCGCTAAAGGGTGGAAATCAGTGTGTCTCACTCTACTGTGTGTTAAAGCTAAGATCACAGAGAGGATCTGTGAACCACAACAGCACAGAAAAACCTCAGGCTTATTTAAATGACTTTATATTATATATCTGCTGTATTTCTTTGGTGCATCCTTTATACAAAGGGAGCTGTTGTTGTGATTCTGTCTCTTTCTTTGGATTTATATTGTTGTTATTATACTGCTGTTTTTTGCCCAATTTCATAAACTGAGAATGGCTTAGGTGACAGAGAGAATGATTCACCGTATTAATCTCATAAACAGGATACTGTGATCTGTCTCTTTCGCACTAAAATAGAGAAGACATTTATTAATATGGAAATCAGATTCTAACAAAAAACGATTAACGTGCATCTGCTGATAATATGAATGGCATTTGATCTCAGCTCACATCAAGCAATATCTGTGGTAAGCTATATTATGTAAGAAATATACAGAAATATGAAATCAATTAAATTCCTCTCTTTCGTTAATGCATCATACCAACATTCTGACTGTTCGTGTTGCTTAATAACTGACACAGAGGACGTCATACTACAGTATTGTCAGTGAATGTATGAGAAGAATTCAGAGATGAAAATAAATCGAAAGTAATCTACCAGTCTGACATCTTTTACCTGTTCAGTCACTTCCCACATATGAGGAAGAAACAGAAACCTGAATAGCAAAGGTGGTCTGATGCTTCCCTCCATCTTCAGTATTCTGAAGAGAAGATGATGAGTCAGATTCAAGACCATTCTTTAAATTAACCAATTGTGCTTTTGCATCCTTATTGTCTCTCGGAAGCTTAATTTTCCTTCTGTGTTTCGTTAAATAATGGAAATCATATGGGATTAGAATGACACAAAGATTAAAGGAGTAAATTATGACAGAATTTAATTTTTTGTGCAAACTGTTCCTCTACTATGAATTCTATGTAATGAAAAGAGTGTTGATGGTCCCTAGATCTAGATTGAAGTTGAGGGGTGACCGTGCCTTTTCAATTGCTGGGCCAAAATTATGGAATAGTCTTCCAGTCTCCCTCTGATTAGTTTCTTCAGAATCTGAATTTAAATCTAAGTTAAAAACTTACCTTTTTTCAAGGGCTTATAACTGTCCTTAGAGTCTCTTTAGTGTGTTGCGGTCAAAACTGTTCATATTTATTTATATGTCTTTTTAGCAAGGTTTGTACAGCACAGTGGTCAACTACTGTTGTTTTTATTGTGCTTTATAAATAAATTTTGATTGATTGATTGATTCTTTAGAAGCACATAGCATGTCTGAACACTAAAAGAAGACTGGAGATGATATCTACAGGTTTGGCAGGTCCCACCCGTCCTAAAAGTCGTTTCTTCTTTGCTGGTACATCTAGAACACTCTGAGCCTTAAGGGTTAAGCGGCATATACACCATATGTAATATCTGAAGCAAAACATGATGCATTTCATGTGTATCCTTGAAGGCAGGGAGTTCTAGTTGACAGCCATGTTCTTTTTATTGTGACTGAAATAATAAATTATGGTATTTGATTAGTAGAAACAGACAACTTCTACCAAGAGTCTGGGGTGAATGTTGAGGGTTTGGAGTAGGGGGAGGTGAGGAGCATCTGGAGGGGAGGAGTGGAGGAAAGGCAGCACATTCCTCCAGAATTTACTCTCAGATGTAGTGGATGCTTCTGATGGAAGCTGTCCACATAAAAAAAAGAGAAAAAGAAAAAAAGAAAGAGAAGGAAAGTAAGAAGAGAGGTTGCATAATCTTCAGAATGACTGGGCCAACGATAAAGATAGTAGTGATACGCTCTAACTGTTACTCTCATCTTAACTCTCAACATCTGTGAGCTATAATTAAGATGACTGTAAAGAATGAAGAAATTATGACACTCTCTGGGTGTGATACAGAAATAGAAGTTTAACTCTATGATCATGGAGTTTGATTCATCACAGCAGCCACATGATTTAACCCAGTCTGCCACCAAAATAAAGGTTAAAGCTTTTAATCAGACAGTTTTCCCAGTCTGTGTGAATCTAGAAGACTAATCCATCACCGGATCTAAATTCAACCACTCTGTAATGTTCACATATGCTTAGATTTTCACACACATTCTTCATCTGTTCTGCACAGGACAATGTATGACGATCACTCCCATGTGTAACGTAATTTTGTCATGTATTGCTCAGTAAAGGTTAAGTATGGCTGCTGTTGTCATACCTTTGGCTTGGGTTTTAAATCTGCTCACATGATGGACATAAATAGAGAGAGTAGAGAGTTCATTGAGGTGTGTTCTTACGCACACATTCACACACGCACAAAATAACTAAATCAGCTGTTAGTGTGTAGAGAGTTAAGGGTGTGTTAGCTTTGGTCCTGTCAAACCAGATCCTTTCATATTTTTTCAAATTGCTAGATGCTTTGAATAGTTTTGAAGCATTTGTAAAATACATTATAGACAAGCAATTGTTCACCGATAATAGTGGGCGCTGACTCTTTTCACCCGGCGTCTCCCTGTTATTGCGAAAGACATCGAAATATATTTCATGTATTTGTTTTATTTAAAATACATGAAACCCTAATTAGTATCTCCGTCACCACTGATTATTATTTGATCTCTTGTGCAAGTATTAATTATGCAGTATTAAGTATACTTCTAAGCTAATAAGGTAAAGTTTCTCATAAATATTTCATTGTAACTCATAGAATAAAATGTATTCAGTAAAATGAAATACAATATGTAATGGGGGTTCCAGCTCTGTCCTTGCATTCAATAAGGGGTGCTTGGCCTAAAAAGGGCTGAAAATCCACAATTTAGACATATTTTAGGGCTTAGTGTTATAACTGTGCCTGTGGTTGGAGAACAGTCAGGTGTCATTTTAAAGTCAGTTGCCATTTAACTTGACATTATGAACTGGTTTGAAGTGCTAAAATACCCCAGATGATTTTTTCTGCATTCCTTTCCTCAGCTGATGTTTTAGCAGGAGTTCCCTGACATGCCAGAACTCCTCCTGTTCTCCAGGCACTCTCTATCTTTCACTCTCTCTGTCTTTCTCCCGAGGGGCTGCAGTGAACAGAACTGTGGATGTTGTAGAGATGTCAGCCAACTGCTCTGTTCAGTGACCCCCTGAAGTGTACTAGATTTAACCTCCAAAGAGAGTCCTATCTCAGTTGAATTATAGAAACAAACTGCAAACTGACATCATGATGGAAGGAACATTGCTATATATCCAGTTTAGTGTGTCTCTGTCTTTCGCTTCATTGAGAAAATTACCAGCAGTGGTAGGAAGCAAGTCAGGGTAATGTCTGATTTATATCTGGTGCACTCGTCTAGCTTTGGTCAAAACCTATCAGAGTGTTATTTGCGACTCAGATGTTGGTCTGAATTACTGCCAACTTCTTGATCAAACAAGAAAGTCTGAGCTGGAACACATTACGTTACAAAGGTATACAGAGCCTTTGGGGTAAGACGGGCAAGAATTTCCAGAACTTTAAACTGTATCTGCACTCTTGGGTTGTGTTTTGACTCCAAACCTTTGCGCTAGAGCACGTATAAATTATTCTTCACATGTGGAAGACATATTCTTAGCCCCATTCTAAGGCAGTGAGCCCTGCAGAGACATATGTGTACCCACTCTTAGCTCTGTCTCACCCCTCAGGCTCTGAATAAACATGTCAGGTGGGTGTCAGTGTTTGCAGGAACATGTCGTCAGCTTACCTCGAGGTCCCCAACTCAGATATCCAGCATTGTTTTCCCAGGCTCCCTCTCTACTGAGGATCAAAGACCCAGCTGATTATGTTAATTACATAATGACTTTTAATTTCAGGGAACAGTTTTGAATATGCAGTATAACAGAGATGCTAATGAGAGTTAATGTATTTTATTATAACTGCAATGGATAATATATTTAATTCCCATCAAAACTATAATGAAGCATGTTTGTTCCTCAGAGTAAAAAGTAAAATGTAATTGTGATTTTATTTTTCCTAATTGCAACTTTGTCAAAACTGCAGCTTCATTTCTCATAATTGCAACTTTATATTTCACAATTGTGACTTTCTCATAATTGTGACATATTTCTTGTCTCACAGTGTGACTTTCACATTATTGTGACTTTATATTTCACAATGTGATTGTCTCACAAATTTTACTATTTCTTGTGACTATATCTAACAATTCTGACTTTTCTTATTTTGTTCATTTATTTTATACAGTGTGAATGACAAATTTTACTATTTCTTGTAGCTGTGACTTAATATCTCACACTTTTGAATAGTTGTCTTTTATTGTGATTTAATATTTCACAATGTGACTGTCTCACAAATTTTGCTTTATTTTTAATCATTGCTTCATATCTGCAATTTTACTTATCATACTTGAAAATGTATATCTCACAACTGCAAATGTATTTCTCATAATTGCATCTTTATATTTCATAATGTGACCGTCTCACTAATTTTACTTTAGATGCCGCAGTTGTGACTTATTTACTCTCAATAGTTATTTTAACAATATATTAAAAGAGAACATGAAAAAAATCAAAGCCTCATCTTTTCCTTGCTGTGGTCAGACAGGAACAGACTAGACTAACACAGCTATTTGGTCTGTATACAAGATATTCTTCTGCCCAGGGCTGTGTTGCCACAGGCTCTTTTGAGAGAGCCAATTTAGCCTGGCAAAATTACAGAGTACAGGGAGTCCTCTGAAGGGGGGATGGGGAACACATCTGGAGACCCCCTCCCCTCCCGAAATACAACAGTAGCAGAAAATAGAGGGTGGTTATGGGGATTCCTCGCTCCTTAGGATATCCCTCTAGTTCAGTTGTGTCGTCGGTTCCTTTGCCCTCTTCCTCTAAAAGTTGCAGTGTCTGTAACTCACTGTCTTGCGGTTTCTTTTCCACTCTGTCACGAAAATCTAGTTCAGATTTGTCTATATTTCTCCCATACTCAACCTCTCTACCACCCACTGTTTCACCTCCAGAAGAGCTCGTCTGGTTTGTGGCCCTCAGTGGCTCCCGTCTGGAGGTGGGGCTGAAGCCCAACTGCCCTCTGTGGTCATGGTTCTCTTGCTCTGTGGCTGACAGCAAAACGTAAGAAAAATCTGGAACTGGAATTAAGAAACCAGAGGAAAGCGAGAGGGGGAAGGGACCTAAGAGTTGTATTTGGAAAGTTAGAATGGGAGGAAGAAGAAATGACAAAGAAAGAAAGGAAAAAAGAGGGAGAAGGGAGTGAGGGAGCAGGAGGAGAGCAGGGACTAGAATAAAACCTCTCATTCAGACTTTAGATCTACAACCTCATTCTCCATCTTATCATTACTGCATTCAAAAAGGTCTCTGAGTTCTAAACACAAAAACCGGCTTCTTTGAAATCCTTTTGGTGAGAAACCTGTGTGACCTGATCTCCAGAGAGGTGGGTCGGACGGTGGTGTCTGTGTCTGGTGGCAAGCTTACAAAAGTCACAGACTGCAGCTGTGAACTTGACGCCATGCCTGTAATCTAAATCAGCCCTCACCTGTGAACACCTGCAGAGGCCTGGCTCCCTCACCTGCAAACGCTGCGCCGTTCCCCCGTCCCCCCCTCACGCGTCTGGCTCATCATGCATGCTGAGCAGATCATAATGAGCGTCAGTTCATGACTATCCTCCCTGACCCATCTCTGATCTTTCACAGCTGCCAGCTGTAATCTGAAACTGAGAATATGAACAGGCTTTAAAGTGCAGATGTGCAGGTTTGGAGACAATATGACTGCTAAAATGCATCCTCATCCTACATTCACACATGAATTTCCCTAATATTTAGGTTAAAAATGTCAGATCCAGCGCAGATGAGTTAGAATAGTTCATGCATGCTTCTTGGAAGAGAAAGCTCTAAATATTTAGATATGTAAATAAATAAAACTGATCAGATCATGCTGTGGCTGAAGCTGATGTTCATGCCTCACATGAGGGAACCATATTTTTAATTGCATCACACGTTGACTAGTGTAAACACTAAACATCTGCAAACTCCATCTTCAGTTCGGGAACTTCTCTCCTTCTCTCTCTTTTTTGCCACTCCAAGAATGAATCTTTTCGTTGTGACTCATTGTTCTCAGAAATAACTTCTTTGCTCAGCGAGAGGCAAATATATTCCCAAACATTGTGGGTTTGACTGTATTCCCAATTCCACTGCTGCTGGATGATTTTTATCAGCGTATTTATTTTTCCAAAGACTAATGCTTTATTTTCTTGTGCACCGAGCTGCTCCGTGCGCACCCTGCACTCCAGCTCCAAAATGACAAGCTCCCCTCTCCTCATTTGCATACTGAGCTCCGATTGGCTGGAGTGCAGCTGGAGGTCTGGAATAAGGGAATGGAATGCGATGAGTCGAGCAGCCGTGCAGTTTACCAGCCCGCTTAGACCCGGACATGACCCAAACGTTACTTCAAGAAAATGGATCAGATGGAAAAATAGGGCATTGCTCAGCCTGTGCACACATGCTTTGCACTGCTGCAGCTGTGGTCCATTTTTTTACATTTTAGGAAGAGCGCCCAAGTGACAAACCAGAAATATTTTAAACGACAGTATTGGCTAAGCTGAAAAAGTATATTAAGAATTTATATATACAGTGTGTGTATACATACAGACATACATATATATATATATATATATATATATATATATTCTGATTACATGCACTTGTCTTTGTGATATGTGAGAGCTTAGAAAGAAATGAGATTCCTGTCGTTATGTGCTTCTTGTTTTAATGCCTCTTGAAGCTGTAGTACTGCTGGAGGACTTCTTCTAATTATAAAATGCAGAAATACGACTCTCTCTTCCTTGTTGTACTCAATACAACATAGATAAAATCATTACGTGTGTTTTATTACACAAGACTAAGACACGGATGTCGCAGAAATTAGCTCAAAAGCCCCAGCTGCAGTAATCATTGTGAAATGTCAACATAAATGCATAGTGTACTTTAGTATGATACACGTGTACAGGGTTTGATAGGTCTGTTGTTGGATAGGCCTGTCTGATCCAATAAGGCTGCTTGAATACCCACCTGATCGCTGATCTATTTTGTAATGTTAGGTAGCAGATTTTGATCACCAGTGCCACTTTGAACAGCAAATGTAACACAAAGGACCGTGTTCCTTCAGTCTGCATTTTAATGTGAGAAAAATCATCTTATTAAAGGGATAGTTCACCTAACACCTATCAGTTTATTTCTTCTGCTGAACACAAAAGAAGATATTTTGAAGAATGTTGGTAACTAAAAAGTTGACAGTAGTATTATTTTCCAAGAGCTGAAAGAAAATCAGATAGGTTTGGAACGACTTGAATGTGAACAAATGATGACAGAATTTTCATTTTTGGGTGAACTATCCTGTTAATATCATTATTCTACTTTTTATAAACGTTTACCTGTAAGCCTAAGATATTACTTGTTTTAATTTCTCCTAAAATGTGACCCTAATGAAAGAGACACACTCTTCCAGTTCTTCCAAGCTCTTCTGGAATTCTTCCTCTGAGGAGCTTTCCAGATGTGGAATTTCAGGACTCTTGCATCAGCACCCCAGCATTGCATCATTACCATTGGCTCCTGTAAGGTCAACCGAAAACCAGACAGACACCACATAAGAAACTCTTAACTGACACTTGTCAAAACAGGAAAGAACTCTACAGAGAGATAAAACCGATTAGAGAAGCATTCTGACTGTCTGCTCCGATAACAAATGTACACAGGACCACACAGATAGGGATGTTGCATATGTGAATGCAGGTTTCTATCGAAGCTCATTCGTAATAGCGATCACTTATGTTTGCATTTTGCGTTAGGCTAATGGATTACTTGACAAAAATGTCAAAGCACTACTATGCAAATTAAAACACACATGCAGCCTGCAAGCATATGCAGCTCAGAGTTATGAAATATCACCTTCAGTCTGGATTAATCAAGTCGGTAAATATATCCGCCCCACACATCCAGGAGCAGGAACATTTAACAAACCTCAGAGTTTTAGGGTGGAACTGTTTATACTGCCATGCTCAACCGTGGTGATTAGCCCGGCTCTGACGGCAGGAGAGCGCGTCATTTCACAAACTCAATCACCAGGGTGTTCCCAGGATGTCATTCATCAAACAATTCGGATAACTGCCATTGCAGGGTTTGTTTCCTGCTCCTCTGCTTATGCAGCAATATGGTGAGCAACAAGTTTGACCAGATACTGCGAACTCTCTCAACTCAGGTTTGTTGTTTTGGAAGCTCTGTTCGGTTGAGTAGGGACAGCCAGAGTAAACATTCATAACAGCACTGCTTTCCCAGTCCCCTCTTCAGAGAGGTCTTGCAGTGGTTAGGGGTTTGTGTGGGAACTCATACAGGTGCTGGGAGTGTGGATGTGTGCACGTGTCCTTATGTGTGATATGTGCATAGTGGCTGATTTATATGCTCACTGCGCTACAGGTGTGTCATTCACACACCTGTCCCCGTTCACCAGGATGTAAACACGATCAGGTCCTCTCACACCTTTGTCACACCCTGGCTCAGCAAACACACATTCGCATACCCCCACAGCAGAGACGCACACACACGTCCTTCCATTCGCAAAATGACGACATTCATTATAAACGCACTCATGCATAGAAGAATGCAAGCCTCTTTTTTATCTACCTTTCAGACACATGCACCTTAGGCTAAATAACAGAAGGGTTTTATCAGTGTTCCTCTGAATTTGAACTGTGACTATTTAAATGATCATTTGAAAAGAGGCTGTATATCAAATTAGCATCTCAAGATGTTATTTGAGTTGATCTTTGCTTATAATAACATGATCAGGGAGTGTGATCAATTCAGCCAAATGATTATTTGTTCACGCATTATGGTTAGATACGCTTCAAAAGTTTATGGTTGGTAAGGTGTTTTTGAAAGTCTCTTATGCTCACCAAGGCTCCATTTGTTTGACAGTAATCAGTAATTTTGTGAATATATTATTACAATTTAAAATAGGCAAATGTAATTTATTCCTGTGATGGCTGAATTTTCAGCAGCCATTACTCCAGTCTTTGGTGCCACATGATCTTTCGGAAATAATACTATTATTGATAATATCTTCGCTGTCGATTTTGATCAACTGATTGTATCCTTGCTGAATAAAAAAATAAATTAAATATTGTCTTTGTGCTCTCTTCCCAGCATTTCTCCGAGCAGATGGAGGATTTCTCCAATGACCTTTTCAGCAGTTTCTTTGATGATCATCTGTTGGCGGAGAGGAACCCATTGTTGGATATGGATCTGGACCCTCCAAACCCTGACATCCAGGCAGAACACAGCTACTCTCTCAGCGGGGATTCTGCCCCACAGAGCCCCTCCATGCCCATCAAATCAGATGATGATGCAGGTTAGCAAGCAGCTCTAGTCATTCCTCTTCTTACATGTCATCCATCCACGCAGAAAATCAGCTTTCTGTGTTAGATTATCAGACGATTTTACATTCCTGATAAACGTCATAGTTCAAAGCTTCATCTATCAGCAGCTCTGTTTTTCTATAAAGTCCCTTTCTTTTCTCTGTGTCTCTCCTCCTTATCTCCCGGAGCACCCGTGCAGCACAGGGTTCCTTGACAAAGCTCTAGCCAAGAGCTCAGTCTACCATTGGAAGCTGGGAATTCCAGGAAGACAGCCAACACTCACACTCGCTCACTCATTCTGTCAGTTCGTCCGTCTGTCTCTCTGACTCTCTCTCTCTTTCTCACACGCCACGATCATTCCAGGGAACAGTAGACATCCATAAAATAAAAAGGGATCTGGTTTCCAGCTTCAGATGGAGAATTTGGTGGGGGTGGCTCAGAGAGTTGCATCATCCTGAACTTAGGTTGACTATGCAAGTGTGTGCGCAGACTGCAGCTTCTTTCCAGTCAGGATTTAAATCAACAAATCCTTAAAGAAGCATGAAGGTACTGCAGGATTTCTCGATCCATTTAGCCAGACTGTAATGCCCTGAGCATCCAAAATGAAGGTCTTTCAGAACACATTCATCCCATTGTTTCTTTCTCTCTCTGTGCTTTCTCAGAGAACTGAATTTACTGAAAAATGTGAACATTTAGGGTTACAGCTGCAGTTGTACAACCTAAAAGGTGCATAGCAAGGTGTGATTTGTTAAAAAATGTACATAAAATGAATAGTAAAATGCAGGAAATAAGTTGAATTAACAATTAACTTACTGACAGTAAATTTAAATAATAATTTTCAGGCCTCATGAGATATTGAGTCAAACATTTTCAGCCATCTATACGCTGCCATCTGTACCATTAACATACTAATATGTACATTTTAGAGGTAAATAGGTTACAAAGATGTCCTTTTAAAGGTACTGCCCCAGTGAAAAGCTGTTGTACCCCTAAAAGTACAGTTTTTGCTCTTTTTTTCAGACAGTTTATGGAGTTTAGATGACCACAGTGAGTTCAGGTGTTTCAGTTATGTGTGATATCCATTCTGATCCATAAACCTGCCCCTATAAAGACTGTGAGCGGCTGTAGGGGGCAGTTAAAGTAAGCTCTGGCTGGTTCACTACTTTGTCTCCTGTTGCTCTGCAGTAACTTTAAACCTGCTAATGAGCATCGCTTTTCCGTCTCCACCGGCCTGGAGTCACCCCGCTATGATACCTGCTGTCCTGAGAGACATCAAAGCCTTACAGTGCCCTGTGGGCAGGACTCAGCTTCTGTAGAGTATAAGGAGGGACTTTTGCATGTAAAATTAAAACAACTTTTGTCCGTCATTAAGTAACATCAGCTCTAAGCCACATCTAAGCTACCACATGGAGAAACAGAGAGAAGTTTAAATGTGCAATTATAATCAAGCTGCAGCAGGTTTTTCCCTTGTCTTAATCTATCTGTCTGAGTACATGACACAATATACTGTGTGTCACCTCAGTCTTTCAGAACAAGCACACAACACAGAGGCCAGTTGTAGTCTGAGTACCATGAATTCTTGCTGAACAAAGCTGACCTACTGTGACATTATCTAGATCCTTCAGTCTGACTTTGCTAAATTTGGCTGGTACAATTTCAATCAAATTTTACAGGAAATTTTAAAACGATGAATTACTGCTTTAGGCAGACTGAAAGCAATTTTTTAAAGTGCATGTTGAACTTAAAGTGAAAGTCTATATCAATCCTACTGACATTTTTGTATCCAAAAAAATGTTGGTCACCTGCATCATGTTGGTTTATATTGGTTAGTGCTGGTTTGGTTCAGCAGGGATGTCCATAAACTCATTTTTATTTAATAAATAGAGAGATAGGCAGTGAGAATGAGAGGTTCCTTATAGATCCAAGAGACACAGATGACCCCTCTGATCTACCAGATCCTTTAGAAAGTGTACTTTTGGTCTAATCATGTTTGAAAAAGCTGAAAAGACGACTAATCCTTTATTCACAATATAGGCTGTGCATGAGAGTGTGTTTGCTTTAGTGCACCCTGGTGAAGGACAGACTCTTATGGTCTAATCTGGTGTACTAAACTGAAGGGTTAGGCACTTTTACAGAGGTTCCCCACAGACTGAGAGCTATGAAGTATAAAATCCAGCGCTCTCCACCAAACAGAAGAACTCCTAAAGAGCTTTGCTCTCCTGTTGTAATCAAACTCCTGCTGATGTCCTTCCCTAACAGAGGACTAACATGAAAAACCTGCCATCCTTCTTTTACAAGGCCGCATAATGTTTTATCGATCCTGCAGTGGAGCCTGCACACGAATGCTTCCGAGGGCGATGTGATAACGAGGGCTCCCACTATACGCTGTGCTTTCCTCTCCTTTGAAGCGTCCAGACATGTCGAGCTGTTCTCTAGCCACCCTACATGCCCCCAATCTCTCACCTGCCCCTCCCACACTATAGGCTTTTGTGTTAACAGTATAAAGAGAAGCTGGTTTGCTTTACCCTTTCCGGTCATTAACTGAGTCTGTCTTCCTCACCTGCATCTGTATGAAGCCCCCTCCATGGGGTCTGGAGTGTGAAATTTGGCACTTTCCTGGATATATCACTCATTGATTGCAATGTCCTCCATGATGTTAACATCCTGCATGATATTTGCCCATAAGGCCCTTTAAAAAACAAACAAACAAACAAAAAAAGAACACAGATTACATTACTAAATATTGTCTGATACACGGTGATTTATTAATATAGGCCTATATGCTGTCAATGGATTAAAATGTATTTTTTAAATTAGCATTCTGATTAAATAGATTTAAAAAGCATATGAAAAACTCAAATTAAGAACATTCAGAGACACTGTGGATAATCTGAAGCACTGAATATACTATTGATTGTATATTGATATATATATACTGTATATATTGATTGTTTTGTTGTTTTCATTTCATTTTACATAAGCTTATCTGTGGCCCACTGTCCACTTGTAACTTGTGGTTATATTTTCCAATGTTAATTTATTTTTTTATTTGTTAATCTGTGTAAACATGCATGTCAGCTTTCGAGTTCAACTGTTTAAATTGTGCTTTGAAAAAAACCTGCATTCTGTTTTATTCAGTAGCTCTCTCTGCTAACATCTGATTGATTGAGTCTTTTGAGAGACTTAATTATCATTTCATGTGTCACTCCCCAAAGCGTTTTTAGCAAAACTTTTAAAATGTAAAAGTCAGTCCTTTTTTTCTGTTTCTGTTTGTTTGAGCCTGTTATGTCTTTCCTCAGACTCAGAAGGAATGTGGTCGTTCAGTCAGGATCTCACAGCCATTCTAGTGAAGCAGGAGCCCAGCCTGATGTCAGAAAACTGCCCTGATACATCGCCCCCTCTGGCCAACACCAGCACCTGCTCACACCCCCTCACTCTTGCCCCTCCGCCACAGAGAAACCACACAGGGGAGAAGGTAAAAATGGCCATCATACAACTAATCTTGAAAACCGACGTTTAGAGTGAAATACTTGTTTTCTCAATCAGGTAGATGTTATTTTAGTGTGGATATCAATAGATGTAATCGAGCTAATGATGGTGAACCTCACACACACTGCACACCAAAGGGACCACTGTATTAGTATGACAATGAAAAACATGCAAGCACATGTGCTTCATGTGCTCTTTTGCTCAGCTGGCAGCTTGCTCCACTTCTCTGCCCAGTGAACATGTTCACAGTATGAGTGCGAGTGTAAGGAGTTGAACTTATTGAAGCATGGGAATCGGCTCCAGCAGCATCAGTGTTGAGCTGAGAGTAGATTAGTTCTTTGTGGCTGCTGAGGCCTCTCGAATCTGGCACCGGACTCTCTTTGAGCATCAGAGCCATGGAACTGTTCTCTTCTCCCTGACTTGACACTAACTCAGGCCAGACTTTCCGCCAGCTCCCATAAAACTCTGCCCTCTCCGGGGAGCTGGATTGTGCTGTGTGAAGATACCCGTCAACAAAATAAGCAAACACACAGAACAAGGGCTTGAACATTTTTGCTAGAAGTTAACAAGTGATACGTACTGTCAAGAATAACTTGGCTAGATGAAATAATATTCAGGATGGATGGGGTTATATAAGCACATGTCCTTTATTTAAGAAGGGCAGCAAGACACGCACATGGTGTAAAGCTGTTCTGACATCCCACTGGGTTCTGCTGTATTGTCAGAGTGCAGCTGTACTGGAGAGCGTCCTCATGGAGACACTGTGACCGTGTGCCACAGGAAGAGGAGCTCTCACCAGATAAACACAAACCATAAATAACATGGCGTTAAGGCATGGAGCACCATAATAACTATAATTCATGATCTGCATATATTACATAATCTTCAGGCAGTGCTTTGAAACCTTTTGAGGCCACCTTGGAATGTTGAATTAGTCCAAGTTATTGGTCCAACTAAAACAGAATATGACCTGATTTTGCTGTAGTTTAATTTTAATGAAGCTTGACTAGAAGAGGAGGAAGGCTATTTGAAATATGTTTTTATAGACACTTTTGAAAGATTCTATTTTTCTGTATTTACAGTTTATTTGTATCTGTGTATTATTGGTCCCACTTTATATTAAGTTGCCTTAACTAAGTACAATGCACTTATTGTGTTCATATTGTATTGCAAAACACTTCTGCTGCTATTTAGGTGGGATATGGTTAACATTGAGGACAGGTTTGGTGGTATAGGTTGGTTTGAGGTTTAAGGGATGGGTCAACAGTGTAATTGTAAATGTAATAACAGAAATTAATTACAGATGTAATTACATGCAGGTATTTCAAAAAAAAAAAAAAAGTGTATAAAACATGTATGTACACAATAAGTACATTGTATCAAATAATTAATTTAACCGCAAGTACATAGTAATTAAGGCCACTTAATATTTTATGAATCAGTTCCAGTCCTCGGATTTGAGGCTGACAGGCTGTATAGTTGTAGAGATTTGTCAGTGACTCTTTCTGCATGTTAAATCATTACACCAGCTTGTAGAAACAAGTGCACAGTGCACATACTGGTACTGGAGGTACTAAATTGGACTATTAAAAAAATTATATATTGTAAGAATGTGTGTAGTATGAATGCAATCTGGACATACTACATTCCAAAATTGTCAGTGTCATGTGACTTACAGTTTAGTCGTGCTGCTTCACTGCCATTTACAGCTTATCTCCTGTGACATCTTTTGATTTGCACTTTCGAATCCCTATAGAAGCAGTAGACCAACTGGGTACTTTATGCCTGCTTTTTTTTATCAATTCTATAAATTCATACATACTAATCTTTTCACATACTGCTCTTAGCCTACTATTTATTAGGCATATATGGACACTTTATGAGCAATTCAATGAATCATTGACAGAATCAAATTTTAAAACACTGATTCATTATGGAACTTATCATGTGATTGTTTTAATGAGTGAGTCATTGAATCATTGACTCAACTGATTCAATAAAGGTTAAGTTTGCTGATTTTTAACCAGCTTTGTCTTGTTATAATGTTGGTAGTGTATGTAAATGAGCAGTGTGTATTCTTTCTCAGTGTTACCTGCACCCAGATATCCCATTTATTTGTCAGCAAAAGTTGCATTTTTCATAGACTGGCAAGCATTTGCTGACAAATAAACAGGGATATCTGGGTGTGGGTAACACAGAAAAAGAGTACATGTCTACGTTTTTCTATGTCAACTTGCAACTAGCAATATCACAGTCACACTGTTGTACTAAATATCAATAGCATATCAACAGCACTTATTTGATTCTGTGTAGATACTGTTCAGTCTCTAAATACATAAGAATGCTTTCATAATATAGAAACCCTGGGTATGGCAATAAAGTGTCATGGCTTTGCAAGTTATTATATAGCCTGACAACTTTCCAGCTTATAGCACTGGAATTAACTCTGCAATTTTTACAGTTCAGTATTTTAGTCTCTTTGTACACAGCTCAAGTTGGTGGGGAATACCGTCCACTGACCCAGAAAATAATAAGAGGGAGGCATGAGGAAAAGTGAAGGGTACAACAGCCCCTCTGATCTGAGGCTCATGTCACATCACTTTGTGCATGATGGTTGGTCGCTGGCCAGACTGTGTGTGGTTAGCAAGCGGGTAGCCTTTGCTCTGTCAGTGTAAACAGTTTGAGTCTGCCTTCAGCTGTGTTTACTGTCTCAGACATCCAGCATGGAGCACATTTAGTCCAGTGCCCTAACAGTTGAGTACCATCAGAAATCATCAAATACTACAGACCACTGCAGCTTGATATCATCAAAGGCTCTCAGATAAAGCTGAATGATATCTCTTTGCCACATATTGCTGTAACGTGCATTGCGAAAACACAGACAAGATGCTTCTTTCACAAATACTTCAGTGAGCATTTGTTGCATGTTGTAATGAATGAGAATTTAATTTTAATTTTACAGGATATTAACGAATAAAAAAAATGTAGGGTGAGACCTGACTTTATCAGCAGAACAAGAAAGTCATTTTAGTAGTGAGAAAATTTTGATTAAATATTAAAATATAGTACAGCACAAACATGCAGATTCATTGTGTAAGACCAGGAAAGTTTTGATGTCATCATGTTGATTGTTTTGCTCTTTGTTTTTGTTGTGTTAGAGTTCCAAAGGCCTGAGCTCAAACTCCGTTCCTGCCATCAAAGCAGAGCCCAGAGAGGTGAACCAGTTCCTCAGTGTGCCCTCAGGTGGGTGTGAAATCTCTCCTCGGTCCTGCTCTTAAACAGCATGGTCTTTGTGATGAAACAGTTTGACCAAGTGAGTCTTGCTGGTTTAGCTAGTTAACATGCCTAGTAGTGACAGTAGCATTCCAGCAACCTTTACTTTAGATACACAACAACAAGCTAATGTACTCAACATATAGCACTTAGTTGCCACATATGGCCAGTGCAGTTCTTCCACACTAGTTTAAAGATGGCAAAACTAAGCAAATTAGCCCTCTTTTATTCTGCTCCCTCGCTCTACGGTCAGTTCAGGGTTATAAATACTCTAATGGTGTGTTCCTTTTCCAGAGGAAATGAGGCTTAGTGTGAGTGTTTCTTTATTTAACTTTTGCATGTGTTTGACAATCTCTCAGATCTCAACTTTAGCCCTTTCTGAATGGCCCATTGATGAAAACCAAGTCTGATGTAACCTTTGAGAATTGCATTTTAGCCCGTTGTGTAGACTGAATTGTTTGCATATTGTGGTCAGTTTTTTTTTATTATTAACTTATGCTCATCTAGGATGCATTTTACTTGCTCGAAAATACAGTAAAATGATAATATTTTGATATATTAAAGATTAGAGATTACAATTTAAAATGTTTTCTGTTTTAATGTATTTTAAAATGTACTTTATATGTGTGAAGCCATTACTCCAGTCTTCAGTGTCACATGATCCTTCAGAAATCATTCTAATATGCTGATTTGGTGCTCAACAAACATTTCTTGTTATTATGTTAAAAATAGTTGTGCTGCTTGATATGTTTGTGGAAACAGCAACACATGTTTTCAGGATTCTTTGATGAACAGGCAGTGCAAAAGAACAGTTTTTTGCTGAATATAAGTATTAATTTCTTTAAAACAAAAATGACTGACCAAACTTTTGAGCAGTAAAGTAACTGGATGGTCATGATATTGATAAGTTAGGTCTCTGTGTATGTACCGCAAACATATACAGTCCCTGCATTTAATAGACATTAGTGTTTGATGTTGTTCTAGACTATTTTTAGGTTTTAAGTTAAGTCACCAGCTCTCAAGTCACCACCACTGTGTTGCTGAGAAAAGGCAAATAACCCTACGTTTCTCCAGTGTGACTGTCCCCTCAGTACACCACACGTCATTTTGGATGAAAATCTGCTAATGGCAAGCAACCTATAGCACCTGCAAGTGTTGCGTGTGCGCTGTCTATGTGACAATATGACGTCCTTTCATTCTGTTCATCCAGAAACAACAGCATTAAAGCAGTGCTGTGTATATAATGGAACACGGCCAGACAAAACACACGATGAGTCCAACACTCACCACACTTAGAAGCATTGTTCATGCATGTGCTGTGTGCGAAATGCCTAAAAGCTTCCAAAGGATTAGGCTTTATTGGCTTTTCCTGATGACAGGTGAATAGACTGAATTTCAGTTTCACACTTTGGCCTTGCTTTGCTCAAAACCCCATTTTAACTCTATTTTGATGGGTCGCCGTGTTTGTGTAGCATATGTACAGAATCAAACCTGATCATTAAGATGTGAATGTCACAAATGATCGAGTCACAGGTGTTTCAAGCGTGTCTCGTATTTTTGTTTTCCCAACAGATGAGCATCTGCGGTTGCCACCCACTCCTCCCAGCAGCCATGGCAGCGACAGCGACGGATCCCAGAGCCCACATTCACTGCCACCGTTAAGCCCTGGCCACCTGCAGAGCCCACAATCACTGCCTCCATCCAGCCCTGCCCGGCTACAGGCCCGAACCTCCACAGCCATCTCCTCGTCCCCTCTCCTCACCGCCCCGCATGTGAGTCAAACGCATTTTCACCATGTGACACTCCACGTTCATTACAGTATATACAGTCCAAATGGAAATTCTTATATCCATACATATTGAACACATGTATACAGAGTGAAAAACGCTGACTTGTGTTGTAAAGCAGAAGCTGCAGGGAACATCAGGCCCTTTGATGCTGACAGAGGAAGAGAAGAGGACTTTGATCGCTGAGGGATATCCTGTCCCCAACAAACTACCGCTCACCAAAACTGAGGAGAAATCCCTCAAACGGGTGCGCAGGAAAATCAAAAACAAGGTATTACTTATGATCACATACTATTAATATTGAATACGTTCAGTTAGAATCCTCCTCTTATATGATATTGGTACTTTAATGCTAAAGTAGATGGATTTTTTTTTTCTTAGATCTCTGCACAGGAAAGCCGCAGGAAGAAGAAGGAATACGTGGAGTGTTTGGAGAAAAAGTAATTGCCTCTTCTACTCTACTCCTTTGTTCTCTACCTCTTTTACTCCCTCTCTCCCTTTCTGACGGCTCTTCTTTTCTCTCCTGCTCTTATTTTTTCCTCCCGTCCTCTTGCATTGTTTGTCTAGCATCCACTGTCCTCTACGTTTTCTCGGTGCCTTAATCCTTCTTTCTCTTCGTTGACCTCCTCTCCTTTAATCCTCTCTTCTCTCTCACTCCCTGCAAAATGCTCTATATCCTGCTTGCTATTTTATGGCTTTTGTTGTGTGAATGCGGCCAATGGCTACAGTCCATGCACTCATTGGGGTGTGTGTGCGTTTGCATGAGTCATTTTCCCTTTTATGCTGCTGTTAGGCTCTCAGGGTTTGGATAATGTGCTGGAGAGACTGGACTCACACTGGACACACACATACACTGTTTTTTCCACCATGCTTTAGTCAGTCAAGCTGACAGGGTTATGTATGGTTATACGTATGGAAGCGATTTATTTATGTGTTTCAATCTGTCATTGTGACCGTGTGCAATAACACACTTTCTCTCTCCTCCTCAGAGTTGAGAACTATACTTCAGAGAACAATGAACTGTGGAAAAAAGTAGAGACTCTCGAGAATGCCAACAGGTGAGATACCATATGTGTGTGTTTGTGTTTAATCACAGTGAATACTTTATAGGTGGATTTTAATAATTTAATTGTAACCGTATTTGCGGTAAACGTACGCAGCAGCCTCTTCGCAGTCAGCAGGTGTTGCTAAGTCGGACCAGATGCACGCAGATCTTAACCTCTCCTTCCGATCATATAGAGCAGCACCTTTTCATTCTCTCCTGGGTGGCCTAGTTAGAACATAGGCGCTGTCGACAGGGTGCTGTCTGTTCCTACTGTTTAGAGAGACAGAAAGAGAAAGCACCATGGGGGATTGTGTGTTATCAAAGTCAGCTCTTTTTCTGTGGATTAACTGTAAAACCTTATTGAAGAGAACATCTCTTAAAGGGGTAGTTCACCTGAAATTAAAATTCAGTTGTTTAATTTTTTATCATTTAATTATCATCATGTCGTTCCAAACCTGTATGAGTTTCTCTCTTTTGTCAAACATAAAATAAGTTATTTTGAAGAGGGGTAGTGGTTTTTTTTTTTTTTTGGAGTAAGCCATATAGGTTTGGAAATGTTTAGAATTAAAATTTTTGGGGTTCTCTATCAAAAACACGCAAGAAAGTTTACGTTCATTTAAAAGATTTTTTTAAGAAACTAAGAAAGAATTAAGAAATTAGTGTGCATTTCTTTGATAAAAAGTGATAGTTAAAGACATTTATAATATGACAAAATATTTATATTACAAAATAACAGCTGTTGTTTTAAACTTCCTATTTAACAAGAATACAAAAAAAAAACATGTATCCTGGTTTCCACAGAAAATATTAAGCTGTACAACTGTTTTCAACATTGAAACGATAATAAGAAATGTTTCTTGAGCAGCTTCAGCATATTAGAATGATTTCTGAAGGATTATGTGACATTGAATATTAGAGTAATGGTGGCTGAAAATTCAGCTTTGCCATCACTGGAATAAATTACATTTGCCAGTATATTCAAATAGAAAACAGTAAGTAATATTTACAACTATAGTAATATAAACTATAAAATAAAATATAACTATAAAGCTATATAATATAATATAATATATATATATAACTAAATAATATAACAATAATATATAAATATAAAGTATAACTATAGTAATATTTCACAATATCTCTGTTTTACTGTATTTATGATCAAATGAATGCAGCTTTGGTGAGCATAATAAGAAGCGTTTTTCAAAAACATAAAAATAAATCTTACTGACCCTGAACTTTTGTACTGTTTATATTTCAGCATTGTTTCAGGTTTTGAAGCTTTATTGTAGCACGCTACTGTCATCAGTGCTTTTAGTATGTAGGTAAGAGTGACATAAGTATGTGTGTAAGTATATAGTAATGCTTTTTATAGAGGACTGGCACAGGCCCCTTATTAACAACACACTTAAAGTAGCACGCAGCACGGTGCCGGCCTGCCCCTCATTACAGGATAAAGAGACTGTGTGTGTTGGCACTCTGCCGATTCTTATTAGGATAGAGCCTTCTGAGTTATCTAAGAGAATTCAGAGAGACCGAAGGGGGGAGTTTGTGTTTGTGTGTTAGTGGGTGGGTTGTATATTAATCTGAAGAAAACCACTGTTTATACAATCAAATTGAGATGATTATTGCTAGGTTAGTAGGGCGGTCTGAGCCCCTCTCAATGCTGAAAACATACTGTCTAGAGCTAGACTAGTCTATAGCACTCATTATGAGTGATTCTGTATGTGTATGTTTAGGTGAAAACTAATATACAGGTTTGTTTTGGGGTGATCTAGTCAAGTGGAAAAGCATTTAACTCCAGGGGTCCAGAGGGACTGTCTCTGTTATAAGTGTACTGTATGTTGCTTTGGATAAAAGAGTCTGTTAAATGATGAAATACCAAAGTAGTATTTTTTGTTTTGTTTTCCAACATGTTGCAATGGCTCTCTCTGGTGGTGTTCATCATTACTGCATGTGATGTTGCTTTTTAGTTACTCCATTAGAGGGAGCTCAATGTCGTTTTGTATTATAACTGAATCATTTCTTGGAGAGGAAGTCTACTGCTGAGATTACATGCACAAACACAGGTTCACAGGTTACTGCTTATTTACCGCATACTGTGGGGAATATAAATGTTTATCAGTCCAGTTATCATCTCTGAAATTGTCATTTTGTGTACAATTGTGATCATATAATCAGTCAAGAATGAGAAAAGTGTGGGGCTGATTTGAATTCCAGTTCATTCATGACACTGAAAATGAAAGGCCAGGTTGAACCATCCAAGTATTCCATACATACTACATACAAACTGCAGAAAATAGTATGTGTAGAATGCCACTATACTCGCAGATCCTGTGGCTGTAAGTGTTGCAGTTGTGTTTGACTTTGTTTAGTTTTGGGTCACATCAATAAGTGTGTGAGAGAGCAAAAGAGGAAGTGCATGTTTGATTGGCTGCTGAAGAACGACATAATTGAAGAGGAAATAAATGAACACCCACTGCACGCATACAGCAGCATTGAGGAGGAGGTGGAGAGCGAGAGACTGTGTGAGTGGTGTGAAGGGGAGTTCAGTTTATGTAACACTGTGGCGAGTAAGACCTGTATTATCCTCATATGCTCTCTGAGCTTAAGAATAAGAAGATCCTGCTGTTACAAAACGGCTCAGAGAAGAACACACATAGCCTGCAGACAAATATGCTGCCTACAGCCTGATCTAAAGAATTTACTAATCAGTCTTCTTTTTTGATGTGTTTTCTGTATCATCTTTAGGTCTCTACTACAACAGCTACAAAGACTTCAGGCTCTAGTGAGTGGAAAAGTGCCTCGGTCCTGCAAAATCGCCTCCACGCAGACCGGAACCTGTCTCATGGTATATATAAACATATACTGTACAAACACATTCATTTATTTCAACCTGCTCGTATTCACACACACTTTCTTAGTATTTCTTTCTAACAAATCAGACTCTTAAAGGAATAGTTCATCCAAAAATGAAAATTTGCTCAATATGTACTTCAGTCCGTCCAAGATGTAGATGAGTTTATTTCTTCATCAGAACAGACTTGGAGAAATTTAGCAATACATCACTTGCTCAGCAACTGATCCCCTGTAGTGAATGGGTGCCATCAGAATGAAAGTCCAAACAGCTGATAAAAGCATTACAATAATCCACAACATGAATCCAGTCCATCGATTAACATCTTGTGAAGAGAAGAGCTGCATTTTGTAAGAAACAAATCATTATTAAAACAAATAATGATTTTAATAATTTTTAACTTCAAACCCTGTTGAAAAAAAAACAGCATATGCTGGTTAGGTATGTTTTGAAGCATGGCTGCTGGTTTGAGCTGGTTTAAGCTGGTTCTTAGCTGGTTTAAGATGGTCATGTGCTGGTCCTAAGCTGGTCCTGAGCAGGAGCTAGGACCAGCTAAGGACCAGCTGAAACCAGGTCAACCAGCTCAAACCAGCAGCCACGTTTCAAAACATACCTAACCAGCATATGCTGTTTTTTTCAACAGGGAACTGTTGCTTCCAGCTACAATATGAGTCCTCTATCCATAATATTGCTTTCTCCAGTGAAAAACGTTGTCTCATCTGAATCAGGGGAGAAATATGCACAGATCAAGTGTCATTTACAAGTCCAAAACTCTTCTAAACAAACATGCTAGTGGATTTTATTGTAAGAGGACAACAGGGTAATGACTTTTTCATTGGAAGAAGCATTATTACAGATTTTGTCCAGAAGCAACATTTTAAAGTTACACCTTAATAATGGATTTGTTTCTTAGAAACATGTAGCTTTTCGCTTCACAAGTTAATGGATGGAGTTGAGTCGTGTGGATTACTTGTGGATTATTGTGATGTTTTTATCAGCTGTTTTGACTCTGATTCTGATGGCACCCATTCACTGCAGAGGACCCATTGGTGAGCAAGTGGTGTAATTCTAAATTTTTCCAAATCTGTTCCGATGAGGAAACAAACTCATCTACATCTTGAATGGCCCGAGGCTGAGTAAATTTTTATTTTTGGTTGAACTATTCTAATGAAATATCTTGTCTATTTAGTTTATTGCTTTGATCCTATGCATGTAAAGGCAGGTCAGTGCTGCTCTGAGAGCAAATAGATTACAGTGGGGCGGTGTGCTCACCGTGTGTGTGGTTCCTCCTCCTGGCCAGGTGGTGGCGCTGTGTTTTGTGTTGGTGCTGGGCTCGCTGGCTCCCTGCCTGCCCGAGCTCTCCCTCTACTCTTCCTCCTTATCCTCATCATCCTCACACACGGTGAAGTCTGCACCGCTGCCCTCAGGTGACCTCTACACCACCAGCCAGGGTATGTTTCATCCCTGCCCCTAATGTGTCAACCGAGATCAACTTTCATTGTGTACATTATATGATATGATTACATTTCTCTGCACATGCGCAAAGAAGCATTTATTTGTAGGTCATCCGGCTTTCAGACACATTGATTTATCCAGGCAGCTAATAGCTGTGTGTCTTTGACAGCACTTATTTCGTTCCCCCCACGAGAGACTGAAAGAGTGCCGTCTCTCTTCTAAAGGTTATTAACGGAGCTCCTGGGCCGACACTGCCAATTCTCACCCTCAAATTACTGTCAGACATCCCAGAGAGTTTTAGATTGAAATCATTACTTCCCTTTGAGCAGATTTTACAATCCTCTTTCAACTTTACAACACACACCGAACCTCATCTCTTTCGGTTCTATCAAAGCTGCGCTTGAAAGGGGCTTCAAATGCCTCATCCATTTTCACAAGGGCCCTACAGACTCGGCCCGTGTATGATGGAGACAGGGTTGCTGTAGTAACCGAAAATGCATGTTGTTTCGCATAAGAGAGTAGCTCACTCCAAATCTTGCTCTTTCTTTCTCCCACTCTCTCGGAGTCCAAAAAACGCTTCTCTTCATGCTACAAATCGCATGAAAGTCAAAATAAGCATATATATCATGCAAGACATATGACATAAGTAACGCTGTTCTCTTTGTGTGTGTTTGTGTGTGTGTGTGTGTGTGTGTGTGTGTGTGTGTGTGTGTGTGTGTGTGTGTAGTCCGCTCCCGCAGCCTGCTCTTCTATGACGAGGGTGCGCCAGTGGAGGACGGCCACAGGGGCGTGCTGAGTGTGGAGAGGATGGAGGGGGTGCCGCGACATGTACAGGACCTGAAAGACAGCCATGAGCAGGATCATTCTGCTCTTGTGAGCAGGTACTTGAGCCAGGCCCAGCCAGAGCCTGCAAACTATAGCAACACATCCGCGGCCCCACTCCGTCCCCCTGAACCACACTACCACTCGAGGTGAGACACACTTTGACAGTACTTTTAATCCATTCAGGGTTAATTTGTGGCATCTAAATTATTAAAGATGCACTGATATTAAAAATCTGGTGATAAGCTGATAGTTATTTTTGAGTTGTGGCAGATAACTGATAAGCTGATGTTCAAATTTTACACTATTTTGCCTATATTTATTACATTACATTTACATTTACATTTAGTCATTTAGCAGATGCTTTCATCCAAAGTGACTTACAAATGAGGACAATAGAAGCAATCAAAATCAACAAAAGAGCAATGCAAGTGCTATAACAAGTCTCAGTTAGTTTAACGTAGTACACATAGCAAGGGTACATTAAAAATAGACACTAAAAATAAAATCAATGGTTTTGAATGCTAGAAAAGAATTTAGGCATCATAACATTATAATGCACTGTACAGTATGAAAAATGGATATTAATTTTGAGATTTGCCAGATATTATATTAAAGCGTTATTTCATTTTTAGTGTTTTTAAAGATTAACCCAACATGTTTGATGATGGAGAACGTTTTTTTTTTATTGTACAGATATCGTTCGATTATGAATATGTAATATTGACTGATAACTGATATGGTACATATTTAACGTACTGTTTGATAGTTTGGTGTCACTAATATTTTTTGTGAAAGCAAGGACATGTTAAATTGTTCAAAACTGACAGTAAAGACTTGTACATAGTTTAAAAATGTATATATTAAAAATAATGCTGTTCTTTGGAACTTTCAGCACACTGTTTTCAATATTGATAATAATTATTATTTCTGAAGGATCATATGACACTGAAGACTGAAGTAAAGGCTGCTCAAAATTCAGCTTTGCCATCACAGGAATAAAATACATATTTAAAATATATTTAAAATATTTAATATATTTTGAATTCAATTTAATTTAGAAATTGTAATAATTGTGAAATATTGCAATTTCACAATATTGCAGTATCACTCTATTTTTGATCAAATAAATGCAGCCTTGATGAGCATAAGAGACTTAAAAACATTAAAAAGCCTTTTTAACGCCATGTATATTGTGAATAAATATTAATAGTCTCTTTTTCTCTCAGAAAGCGGGATCCTGAGGGAGGAGCTGAATATTTCTAACCCGTCTGGGTGGAGCTGCCTCATCACACAGGCCTCCACTGACGTCCGATGATCCTGCTCTACTCGGCCTTCGACCCTGACCGTTACAGACCCTGAGTCTCCTGACCCCACCCTAAAAAACCAACAAGCCTCATGACCACGATCCAACCCACTTGACATGCATTCCAATGACATTCAGCCCCAGAACTGTGAGAAGAGAAATGGGTCCATCCATACACTGAAACTCCCCTTTACCAGCAAGCACTGAGTTTAAGGACTAAGAGAGAGAAGAGAGGATGTGGGCGGTTGTAGATGCTGCTCTGTAGATGTGAGCCTGCAGCTCTAAATTCACTAAACACTTCACACACAGGGTGTGGGAGGGAAAGTTCATGAGTGTTTGTTTTGATTTTCTTAAAATGCCATGAGACTGTCCATTTACTACATATCCATCCTTAAACCCCAAAGAGCTTCTTTTTTCTTCTTATGACTTCTTTTTAAATCTCTTAATGTTTTCCAGCAGGTGTAATCACAGGTGCCTGACGTACTTTGCGGTTTTGCAAATCTTGCTTTGACAGGATTTTCTTCCTCTGCCATCTTGGCTGGTTTCTCCCTAATAAGTTTAAGCTGGATTGCACATGTTTTGCACTAGGAAAACTAATTGATTTAAGTGCCTTCACATTATTTTTCATGTAGTCATATTTAAAAAGCTCCTAACCGCATAGTTCCCTCTTAAACCTCTTTTACTCTGCTTACTTTTATTAATGCATTTTATTTTTGTTTTCTACTTTTAAAAGGCAGAGGCTTTTGTACTGAATTACAAATTTTATCCATAATATATTCTAGTATTTGCAGCATCCAAAAAATAGCATATTTATTTTATGCACAAAAAAATTATGAAAGTTAATGTGTTTTTTTTATGAAAGATGATGTAAAGTTTACATGATCTTGTTGTCATAACTGTTAAACAGTTTTTTTCTGTTATCTTTATTTCTGTGTAAAGAAAGTTTTGTATATATAGAGAAAAATGAACAGGGACGATCAAATCCTGTGTGTTTAACCATGTTCAATCTCTGAAGAATTCTGCACAATCCACATGAATCCATTAAAACATTGGCTATAATGGATACAAAGTGAAAACAAACAGTTATTCCCATTAAGAAAAGTGAACCTCTTTAAAAAATTAATGTTATTTAAACATTTTTTTCTGATTATGGAATGCATCTTTTTAATGTTAGTCTAGACTCTAGACTGTCTATATTCTGTTCATGAGCGAACTGTTTGACCTGTAAAATTCACCGCAAATATCGATAGTGCAGTTGTGTAAATATGCTTCACAAAAGTCTTTTTTTTTCTTAAAGGGGAGAAATTTTGTTATGAGATAAATGTCACTGTTTAGAAAAATGTGTTAATCATAAAATATTTTTGGTTTTTTTTTTCTTTCAGTTCTTTTGTTAAATAATTTTTCATGATGTCCTCTGATACAGCCACAATATTATTTTTTATTGTACAGCTAAAGATAACCACTGATAGATGTATTTTAATGCATTTTTCCCACTCTAATTAAATTATAGTAATGAAAGTGGTTGTCACAAAGGAATTCTGTCACTGTCAGTTTTTATAAATTACTCTGTGGTATATGTGCCATAACACAATGAACAACTGTAGATAACATCCTATTTTCAGTGTAAAACTGAATTCACTATAGTTTTAAAGAGCCATAAGTTTAGTGACAGAGCGGTCCTCGTCACGGCCTCTGTTATAGTCGTCTCACCCGTCGATATGTATTTCTGTAGTATAATAATAATAATGAACTGGAAAAAACATTGTGTTGATTTGTATATTTCAAAGACGATAAATGGAAACTTTATGACTTCATTGCACATAATGTTCACAGAAAATTGGTCTCAATCCTAGAACTCCAGAATATCTGAGCGTTCTGGAATTGAATCTAATGCCCAGTCTGACGATGGAGTTTATGCTTTAAATGTAATTGTTGCTGGTATTACCTGTATCTCTGCCCTTGTTGCCCTTTGTACATATGACTGATGATAAATGTTGGTTGTAAATATGGAGGACGTATTTTTATATTTCCAATGCATTTTGGTAATCACCATGCGGCTTGGGTTGATTTGTATCCGTGTATGGATCTGACTCTGTATGTATCAATGCTCTGAACCTCTTGCTTTTTCTGTCTTATCTAAAGTAGAGTTAGAATGAAGCAAAATACAAAATTTGCAGATGCAACCCAATGTCTCCTGTCTTATTTTCAGTTTTACACCATCTTTATGCATAATTTGAATTATTATTATTATTATTATTATTAGATTCAGATTAATTTTTTATTGTCCTCAGAAGAGGAAATTTGTTTTCACAGACTCTACCAGAAGCTGTAGTACACATAATAAACACATATTTCCCACCAATACAAATATACACACATTTACACCAACAAAAACATCAGTGCACATGATACACACATCCTGCACCAAATGTAATTTTACAATATAAGGTTGGGTGTGTTGTGAAGTGATGGTGTCTGGGTCTGCCTGCAAAATCAACATGCATTGTCTGAAGTGTTCATTGTATTTTCAAATTATGACCACCAGGTGTCAGGCCTTTATCTGTCCCATACCATATACATTAGTGCAGTAGATTGTTAGTTTTTTCTTGTTTCACTGGGCTGTGACAATATGACCAGACATATTTTATTTTTCATATAGTTGCAGTGTATAATTTTGATATTTAAAAAAGCAATCTCTACCAAAATATCTGTGAATTGTTGGCATACAAGCTGGAATGGCACTAAAAACAAACATTATCACATACTGCTGCTGCTCAGATAAACTGTACTATGTGCGGATAAACAAGACTGAACAAATATGAGATCAAACTGGTACATCAGGTTTAAAATGAATTCGTTAATGAACAGTAGTAAGGTGCCTTTTGATGATTGTGTACTAAGTCAAATAAAAACTAAAAATATTTAACAACATGAAACTGTTGAAGATGTGAATGTAAACATTTTACTAGATAAACTGTAATTAAAGTTTAGGCCTGAGGCACTGTCAGAATGACTGTGCAGGACGGAGTGTTGCTGTATATAAATTGGATTCATTCAGTATATTTCAAAATGTCTAGCATTGCTGCATTTCACAGTGGTCTAACAATTTAAAAGATTACAACATTAAATTTTAAAATATACAGCACAAGACATCTACGAATATTTTTACATTTTAATGCAGTTCCTGCATACCTGTTATATGGCGAGAATTTGTTCTGTGGTTTCTGGACATTTTGCTGTGTGGTTTCCATATTGATTCATCCACTTGATGACTTCAGGCCTCATCCAGTAAACTCTCCAGCAGTCCTCAATCCTGTATACATGGGCGCATTAATGCACGGGCTTCAAGGGGCTGAAGCCCAGGGGCCTACACTGGAAAGGGGGCCCACTGGCTGCAAGGAAATTATATTTTTCGAATAATTATTTAGATGGGAATTTGCAGCAGTGACAACAGCATTCCGTAAACAAACTCACACACTCATTTTCAGCGACGCCCTGGTTGTAGTAGCCTATATAGTGAATGGTTCAGTTTAGGTTCCCCCCACACAGTTTGTGTAGTTGGTATGTTCCACCGATATACTGTATGTAAGCGGAACGCACAATCATGCATTTGCTTATTTCGCTAGTAAAGTAGCCCAGCAGAAGAGTGTCTTTATGTTAACGTGCAGAGAAACAACACTGCTGTGTGAAAGGAACTGGACCGGACAACTTTCTGTAACATCATACAGTGCGAGTTCAGTAACTTGCGTGGATGTAATCTATATGTGTCAGATGAAGGTTTTAGATTAAGGTGCTGCTTCAAAGTCTCAATTTTAAATCCGGGGATGGAAAAATAGGAATTGTCCTATTGCTTAAATGTGATCATTAAACTTTATACGGCTGTGATTTAATTAATTAAACGTGAGCACGGCATGTTTAAAAAAAAAAACGCAGTTAGCAATCACCAAACAATCCACATTTATGACAACATGTGTTGTTTCGTTCTGCTGACGATGAATAATGAATATTTTGTGTGATTTATGGTGTTTAAATCATACCTGTAAACTCACATTTTAGCCAGGAAAGTTTTGATGGCATTTTCTTTTCATATTACCTCCGTATAAAGCCTATAATAAAGTAGTGTTATGTAACGGCTATATTCTGCTGTTCCTAAGCACCACCTTGTGGCAAAGAGTGAATTTGCATATTCACTTATATTCACGTTTTATGCAGTTCAGTGAACGTTAACTGGCATATTAACAAGAAAAAAAAATCGAAATATAAATAATTGTCAGGAAGCTTAAAAAAAAAAGGTTTTCTGGGGTAGGGGGGCCTACTGTAATGCTGTAGCCCAGGGGCCTCTGGTTATCTTAAGGCGCCCCTGCCTGCATATTCATTCTGACATAATACTATTAACAAAACACAACTGTAAGTCAGTTATCTTGTGTAGTTAATCATTATGTGTGGTTAAATTGGGCTCCATCTTGTTAACGAGATTTTCTGAGAGATGAAGGTTGTGTCTTTTCTATGATCTTATACAAGTAACATCAGCCATTTTGTGCTATAAAGGTACTTACTGTAAGAGCACTTAAACACAGGTTGTGCTCACAGAGGTTGTGCTTTAGACCCAAAGAGAAATAAAACCCAAAGAGAGAGAGCGACCGAGCGAGAGCGAGATGGAGGATAAAGAAATGGAGCGAGGAGGAGGAGAAAAAGAACATAGACTTGTGTTCTGCCCACACAAATATCCATAGCTCCCCATACCAGTATACAGCCTGTGTGTGTGTGTGTGTGTGTGTGTGTGTGTAGCCTATATGCTTGTGTGCACCTGTTATTAATACTGGTACTCTATTTTTATTTCATGAAAGCTGTAATAATTTTAAACGGATTACTGCATATAATCTGACAATAAATACTGTACTCTGTACACTTGAAATTTTGAGAGAAATCGCGTGTGTGTGTGTGTGTGTGTGTGTGTGTGTGTGTGTGTGTGTGTGTGTGTGTGTGTGTGTGTGTGTGGAGGTTATTTTAAAACCGGTATTGTTTTGGCAACAGTCTGGTTTTAATGTGAACTTTAAGTTGTTAATTGAGGAAACTGCCGGGTGTAAACTCGTTTTCAAGAAGACAACATCTGTGACTGTAACCCCAGGCCTGCACTGTGAGTATCATTACATAATTGTATTTTTGTTCAAACAAGTATGATGTCGATCCTCTAAGGAGAATGGGATCTTGTGTTATGAGCTTGTTTAGAGACCCTCTGTTTTGTTTCAAGCGTGTTCCTATTAAATTAATTAATAATTTGAAATATTCTCACTGCATTGCATCTCCCATATTGCATCAAACTTTCTATAAAATTCTATCAAAATTCTGTTATCTTTATTTCTGTGTAAAGAATGTTTTGTATAATGGATATAATGGATACAAAGTGAAAACAAACAGTTATTCCCATTAAGAAAAGTGAACCTCTTAAAAAAAAATTATGTTATTTAAACACATTTTTTTTCTGATTATGGAATGCATATTTTTAATGTTAGTCTAGACTGTCTATATTCTGTTCATGAGCGAACTGTTTGACCTGTAAAATTCACCGCAAATATCGATAGTGCAGTTGTGTAAATATGCTTCACAAAAGTCTTTTTTTTTTCTTAAAGGAGAGAAATTTTGTTATGAGATAAATGTCACTGTTTAGAAAAAAATTGTTAATCATAAAATCTTTTTTTTTTTTCTTTCAGTTCTTTTGTTAAATAATTTTTCATGATGTCCTCTGATATTTTCCCCGCTCTAATTAAATTATAGTAATGAAAGTGGTTGTCACAAAGGAATTTTGTCACTGTCAGTTTTTATAAATTACTATGTGGTTTATGTGCCATAACACAATGAAAAACTGTAGATAACATCCTATTTTCAGTGTAAAACTGAATTCACCATAGTTTAACTTTCCATAAAATTATATCAACCCCCCCCTGAAAGTGATTGAAAATCACTTTCAAGGCTCGAGAACAAATAAATAAGCTCATTCAGTTTTCTCCATGTTTGCACAAACTGCTTACTCACTGACTATATATTTTCAGATGGAACACAAAATTGCAGAAGTTGCAGCAGGAGGTTGCAATGGCTGTTAGATCATTAGTGGTTTGAACTTGATGCGAGCCACAGCTGGTGGCCAGTGAAGTGTGACAAAAAGAGTTGTGCTCTAACATTTACATACTCAGAAGTGTTGATGCATTAGAATTCCTGTGTCCAGTGAAGAGTTCAGAGCTGAGAATATGTGTAAATTTATTTCAAAATTTCATTCAGTGTGACAACATTCTGATTACTCGTTTTATTGTCTCGTTTCATGGATTCAGATCCACACACACTGTGTTATGTCATTGGTGGAATATTATCTTCCTGGTATTGCAACCAGTGATCTGTGAAGTGTGTTGCATGGTGGTGGCTGTAAAACTGACCTTACATGACTCGATAACACTGTAATATAATTGGCAGTGAAAACAAAACTATGTCTGTTTTTGATTTATTGTACTGAATTGAGTTTTACATCATAAATTCATCATGCAGTTCACACGCATACACACTATTCAAATAGAAAACAATGCTCTATTCAAAGCATTCAAAGCACTCTTCCTTCTTCCACAAACAGGCCTAAACATATTGTCAACTCGTCAACAAAAGAATAATGTTTACCAGTTTGTTTCTGACACAATATTGTTGTAATGCTTTTAATGTAGTGCTTTTATGTAAAGCACTTTGAATTACCACTGTGTATGAAATGTGCTATATAAATAAACTTGCCTTGCCTTAATGGTCAAATTTGATAGTAAAAGGAATTTGCGCTTCCTGAGGTTTATTTGGAGGGCTGTGGTTCTGTGCCAGTCTGAGCCTGTTGTTTAGGATTAGTGCATGTGTGACAAGGCGAGAGAGAGAGTTCTTTCTTGTGATTGGATGATTCCGCGGCTGTGGTCATGATGGGCGTTTTTTTTGCATTCTCACACGTGATTGGCTAATCCTGAATCGGTAGTACATGTGGGCGGGGTCTCGTGGCACAGTCAGCTGTGTGTTTGGAGGTGGTCGTCGTCTCCTCCGCTGATTCAACTGTAACTGAAGGTGATGATCAAATTTATGATAAACTGCCCCGAAACAACAATTCCGTTGCTATTTCACTCGTGCGACCAAACGGAAAGCACATCCTCTTAACTTCGGCTGTACCTCTCAGTGTGACACTTTGCACTGTTATTAAGTTCGTTTAATAAATGGCAGAAGCATCAGTCGCGAGCGTTGACGGTTCGTCTCGCGCCGCGCAAAGCTCCGTGGACTCTCCGGTCACGGTCGTGATACCCCCGAGCTTGGAGGACGTTGTAGAAGAGGAGGACGTGTTCCTCTCTGAAAGCGGAGCAACTTTAAAACAGCATGTGTGTCCGGGGAACGGGACTGAGCGACTGGCGGCGGGGAGAGAAGCAGGGCTGTCTCCTGAAAACCAGCCGGAGAGCAGCGACTTCCTACACCTCACCATCCGGAAACAGGTGTCATACAGGTAAATCTCACTCACAGTAAACGACTAGAGCAGGGTAAATGAGGTAACGTCAAAACATCCGAGCATTTTTTTTTATTTCAAACTCAAACCAACTCCCACCTGTCTCAACTGGCCTTTGACCAGCGGCAATTATGGTTTATCTGTTAGTATAGTTACAGTCAGAGCTAACGTTATTTCACTTGCAGCTTGGTTAATGTTGTCGTTTTCTGAAGAACTGTCTCCCATGATAGCCTACTACAGGATGACCTGGATTACTTCCAGCATAAGTTGAAACACCACATTCTTGTAACCTATTACCAGCCTAATAGTATTACGCACGCACACACACACCCACACACACCTACGTTAGGTTTCTGTGAATTGCGGAGACTTTCCATGGACTTCTATTACTTTAATACTGACCAAACGATATTTTCTATCCCCTAACCCTAAACCTACCCCTACCCCTTACAGAAAACCTGTTTGCATTGTTACACTTTCAGATAAACATAATTTACTATTTTTAATATTTTTTTTCTTTATTTTTCCCAAATTCCTTTTTAATTTTTTTACATTTTCATTTTTCTGGATTCAGTTTTTTTCCATATTTTTTTTCCTGGACTCCATTTTAAAGGTTAAATTCAATCAAAAGGCATGTCTTATGAACTGAAATAATGAAACTTACACAATTTAACAACAATTTATTAAAAGGGGCCTGCGGTCCCCAAGATGTAAAAAAGTTCAGGTTTTACTATCCTTGTGGGGACATTTGGTCCCCACAATGTAGCTTAAACAAGAACACACACACACACACACACACACACACACACTTACACACACACACACTTACATGAACATTTCCATTTGTTTTTTTTGATGGGTAGTGTGGTAGTCTATTAGAAAAATAGTGACTAATTATAGTTTATCAGGCCGAACAACATGGCTCTCCTGTCATCAGGGCCAGTTTGTCATGACTGTGGATTGAATTATTATGGTGTCAGATGCCAGAATCTCTTTGCACATTATCAACATCATCATCATTAGCACAGCTATCTTAGGCCTGGTGGAAGTGTCTTACAGGGTAACCTTGGTGACATCAGCATGTGTGTTTTGTGCAAAATGCCATGTCCGACAATGCATGTGATGGTTACACTGTTAGGATGCTTGAATGTATCTGTGTGTGCACTACCCTCTAACTCTGTTCTATTCAATTCAATTTAAGTTTATTTGTATAGCGCTTTTTACGATACAATTGTTGCAAAGCGCTTTACAGGAAATTAAGTTTCTACAATGTATTTATACATTGTAGAAACTTAATATATTAACTTATGGCAAAATTTGTTAATTCTGCATGTTGTTGGGGGATCAGAGGTTGGCATCCTCTGAGGTCCTCTGAGGGGTCGGCATCATCTCTTCTCAGGTGTTTGGTCATCTCAGATCATCTAATGGCTGGATCCAGACTGAAGCTTGTGTAATTCCTAGTTACCACGGGATGTTAATCCCGTGGCAGAAACAGAGAAACAAAGAGACATAATTAGCGTAGCTGTTGTTCCATCCAAGCAAAAATTATTTGTTCAACCCAAGCTAAAGAATAATAATGTGCGTTTGATCAGATATAACTGCAGTACAAGATTATGAGATGCATTATATGAATGCATTATGTGAATGCTTGGCTAAAGAGATGTGTCTTTAATCTAGATTTAAACTGAGAGAGTGTGTCTGAACCCCGAACGTTATCAGGAAGGCTATTCCAGAGTTTGGGAGCCAAATATTGAAAAAGCTCTACCTCCTTTAGTGGACTTTGCTATTCTAGGTACTACCAAGAGTCCAGAGTTTTGCGACCTTAGGGAGCGGGATGGATTGTAGCGAGATAGAAGACTAGTTAGGTACGCAGGAGCTAAACCATTTAGGGCCTTATAGGCAAGTAATAATATTTTGTAACTGATAAGGTACTTAATAGGTAGCCAGTGCAGAGACTGTAAAATTGGGGTAATATGATCATATTTTCTTGACCTGGTAAGGACTCTAGCCGCTGCATTTTGGACTATCTGTAGCTTGTTTATTGAAGATGCAGGACAACCACCTAGCAGTGCATTACAATAGTCCAGTCTAGAGGCCATGAATGCATGAACTAGCTTTTCTGCATCAGAAACAGGTAACATGTTCCGTAGCTTGGCAATGTTTCTAAGATGGAAGAATGCTGTTTTTGTAACATTGGAAATATGTTTTTCAAATAACTCTGTTATTTTAGTGGGGTTGTAGTGTGTTGTGTTTTGCTTTATTGGTCTGTTTGCCATGCCATGTTGGCCAATAAAAGTGTGTGTGTTTATGTGATTGTTTCTAGCAGACACTTCATGGCTCTTTTTATGTTTGCCATGTCATGTTAGTTGACCGTATTATGTTACATGGGCTAACCAATTGGACTTCTTGTTCCCTTGAATAGTGACTGAAAATATTTATTGTAGTCACAGAATAGGACTAACTTCTATTTGACAGAATGGAACTTTTTAATGGAGTCAAATAATGGTATATAAAAAAAGTGTAATACATTTGTCAGTTTTTCTTGTGCAACACATGTGCAATACAGATGAGGTTTATGACCTGTTACTTCTGTGTTCTGTCATTATTAGTTGTCCCACAAACGTGTTTTTCCCTTTTTCATTTTTGTAGGACAAGGTAAAGTTGTTGTGTTATACTGAAAGTCTTGACCTTCAATGGTCTAAAAAAGAGGACGTACAGGTTTTTTCTCGGCCATTGTAACTCGATCTTTGGGAAATAATACAGCAGATTTGCTCAACTCTCTTGGTTTAATCTCAAATGAAACCAGCAGCAGCTGTGCTGATTATGTAATAATGTTCAGGGTTTTTATAATACGCAGTGTAAAGTGATGGAACTGCATATGTGTTTGTGGGTCTGATGGTGGATGGGTTCTTCTTTGCTCTGAGAGTGTGTTACATAAGAGGATGAGGGACACTGTGAAATCACAGGTGTTTTTGCATTAGTTAAAGTAGTCAACCAGAGTCAATGCCTGTCTGACCCTGATGCGTGGAGGTCAGATGCTGATATAACCCTAGTGATAGGGCCCTACAAAATCTCTTTATTTTTCCCAAATTCCTTTTTCATTTTTTTCCATTTTCATTTTTCTGGATTCAGTTTTTTTCCATTTCATTTTTCCTGGACTCCGTTTTAAAGGTTAAATTAAATTAAAAGGCATGTCTTATGAATTGAAATAATGAAACATAAAATTTAACAACAATTTATTAAAAGTATAACAAAAGTTAATTTTTAGGGCAATATGAAATGTTTTTTTTTTTTTTTTTTTAAATTTAATTAAATGTTTCACTACTTCTGTGTTTTCTGTTTTAATTTTCCTGTCTATACAGTGGGGAAAAAAATTATTTGATCCCCTGCTGATTTTGTACATTTGCCCGCTGACAAAGAAATGATCAGTCTATAATTTTAATGGTAGGTTTATTTGAACAGTGAGAGACAGAATAACGCATTTAAAAAGTTATAAATTGATTTGCATTTTAATGAGTCAAATAAGTATTTGATCCCCTATCAATCAGCAAGATTTCTGGCTCCCAGGTGTCTTTTATACAGGTAAGGAGCTGAGATTAGGAGCAATCTCTTAAAGGGAGTCTCAGCTTGTTACCTGTATAAAAGACACATGTCCACAGAAGCAATCAATCAATCAGATTCCGAACTCTCCACCATGGCCAAGACCAAAGAGCTGTCCAAGGATGTCAGGGACAAGATTGTAGACCTACACAAGGCTGGAATGGGCTACAAGACCATCGCCAAGCAGCTTGGTAAGAAGGTGACAACAGTTGGTGCGATTATTCGCAAATGGAAGAAACACAAAATAACTGTCAATCTCCCTCGAACTGGGGCTCCATGCAAGTTCTTAACTCGTGGAGTTTCACTGATCATGAGAACGGTGAGGAATTAGCCCAGAACTACACGGGAGGATCTTGTCAATGATCTCAAGGCAGCTGGGACCATAGTCACCAAGAAAACAATTGGTAACACACTACGCCGTGAAGGACTGAAATCCTGCAGCGCCCGCAAGGTCCCCCTGCTCAAGAAAGCACACGTACAGGCCCGTCTGAAGTTTGCCAATGATTCAGAGGAGAACTGGGTGAAAGTGTTGTGGTCAGATGAGACTAAAATCGAGCTCTTTGGCATCAACTCATCTCGGTGTGTTTGGAGGAGGAGGAATGCTGCCTATGACCCCAAGAACACCACCTCCACCGTCAAATATGGAGGTGGAAACATTATGCTTTGGGGGTGTTTTTTTGCTAAGGGGACAGGACAACTACACCGCATCAAAGGGACGAAGGACGGGGCCATGTACCGTCAGGGCCAGGGCGTTGAATCCAGCCAGGGCATTGAAAATGGGTCGTGGATGGGTATTCCAGCATGACAATGACCCAAAACACACGGCCAAGGCAACAAAGGAGTGGCTCAAGAAGCACATTAAGGTCCTGGAGTGGCCTAGCCAGTCTCCAGACTTTAATCCCATAGAAAATCTGTGGAGGGAGCTGAAGGTTCGAGTTGCCAAACATCAGCCTCGAAACCTTAATGACTTGGAGAGGATCTGCAAAAAGGAGTGGGACAGAATCCCTCCTGAGATGTGTGCAAACCTGGTGGTCAACTACAAGAAACATCTGACCTCTGTGATTGCCAACAAGGGTTTTGCCACTAAGTACTAAGTCATGTTTTGCGTAGGGGTCAAATACTTATTTGACTCATTAAAATGCAAATCAATTGATAACTTTTTTGAAATGCGTTTTACTGGATTTTTGTTGTTATTCTGTCTCTCACTGTTCAAATAAACCTACCATTAAAATTATAGACTGATCATTTCTTTGTCAGTGGGCAAACGTACAAAATCAGCAGGGGATCAAATATTTTTTTTCCCCACTGTATGTATATGTGTGTGTGTATATATATATATATATACATACATGCATACATACATACATATATATATATATTTAGAAGTTCAGTTGTTTTCATTTTTCTGAATTTATGATTAAATACAGATTTATTTTTAACAATTTAATATTTAAAAATGTAATAAAATGAAAATTAAACAATTCCTTTTATTTTTGGCTACTTTAAATTAAAACATGGAAGAAAAATTGTGAAGTCTTAAAGTTAACTAAATTAACAATTTAAATATTATTATTTTGAAAAGTACATTCCATCCACTGTATAATAATAATATATTTGTCACAATTTCTTTAATTTAAACCGAAATTTCATTTTGATGTGTTGCTGTGAAAACCTTAGAGTTTCTGTGCAATTAATGATAGATTTTATCAAATGAAATGGTGAAATGCTTGTGAAGTGACTCTCAGAGCAGCTCTGGAAATGAAGTTCATGTGTTCATGTCCTCATATAATGAGACAGCAGATGCTGAAGGCACCACGAGTATCACTCTTGCTTGAGTATGCGTAGTAGACAAAACTGTGCTATTCATTAACCCAGAGACACACAGAAGATGCAGATTTCATATTCTTTTTGCAGATGAATATACGCAAATATTCGCTAGTCCATATAGTGAGATCTGAAAAGTAGATCACAAGTTCACAACCCTACATTTGATCCAAAATTCCAAATTACACAACATTCCGCTGGATTCTATGATTCCTCCGAATCATAAGGCTCCACCCTAAAGGGCATGAACAAAATCCTACACCAGTAATGGCAGGACAGACAGAGGGAATCAATGCCTGGCTTAGAGTGAGAAAGAAAGAGGATCTCCACTGAAACAGTCGATAACAGGCGGAAACACAATAGCAACCAATCTGTCCCTGTAGCCTTCCACCTCAGTGCTGTTGTTGTGACCTCAGTAATGTGTTTGGAGCAGTCAGCCGTGGATCATCATCATTCTAGCTCTGATTAGAGTGGGAGTCAATTAGCAGCTAAAAAAGAGTGAAATATGTGGACAGCTACCTGTGGGAATAATAACAAAGCAAAAACAATGCAATACATGACTATCTAGTCAACCTGAGTTTGTTGCTCTTGCTGTGTTTTGATGTAAATATCTACTAGGATGTTATATTGTAGGACTAAAACCAGTTTCCTCTCATTATATTGATCTGATCTCAATGTCTCTGCAGTCACGACATGCTTCTTTCAGCTTTATGTTCTGGTATTTGCATTTAAAAGAGCTTTTTATAAATATGATGATAAATACATTAATGACAGTCAAGAGGTCTTTGTGCAGCACAGATTTAGATTATAGACAGTTGCAAAGCAGGTTACTCTCTCACCTTTAACTTCAGGTTCAATTCCTCTGAAAGTCTGAGATTGTGAGAAGTAGTTAGTCCTTGAGTGTTATGGGGGAGGGGGGGAGGGTGTCCCTACAAGCTGTGATTTTTATTTTTTTTATTTAAAAAAAATATTTTATCAGTAAAATATTTGTTTTATTTGATATTCCACAAATTCATCAAAAACCTGTTTCTAACCCACATCAATTTCATCTTTTTTGTTGGTCATAAATTGCAGGGAAACTTGACAACATGACAGATACAGGCAGTATATTCGAATTTCATTTATGCTACTCACATGTATAGTAGTAGTAATATAATACACTTTGTGTCAATTTGATGATTTATGACCTGATTTATGACTTGATTTATGACCCCCCTGTCAGCTTTGATTGACAGGTCGTCATATGTCAAATGTGTCCATGTGTAGATTTATGACGTGATTTATGGCTCTGTGACCCCCTCTGTCCCCCTGACTGTCACGTCACCGGGGTCCTGTCAGCCCTGAGTGACATGACATTAGGGTGTGTAAATCAAAGATCAAAACAGATGTTAGATTTGACTTTTGATGGATTTATGACTGGATTTATGATGTTTTTATCTCTTACCTTTGCCCTGGGGTTTTTTTTATGGCGTTCCTTCCTGAGCTGTTTTTCACACCTAAAGACCCTACCTACATCCTGAAATGCAGTTTTAAATAGTGTGGGGTAGAATATAGTAATTTAAACACAGAAGACATTCTGAACTCTCCTGTTACAATGACTGTCGCTGCTCCAAAAACTCCTAAAACCGCTAGAAGAGTGATGTGTATTTCACCAACAAGACGACCTGTTGAAATGAGAAAGGAACTGACTTTTGCACCGAGAAAAAAACAAAGAGTTAGTTTGACAATGTTTTAGCTCTGCTTGATCTATAGGCTAAATGTTGATAGCTAAGACACCACTGTTTTGATTGTTTCCAACAATACTGAACCACTCTGGCAATACTAATGTACAAATATTACTTTTGCCAATAAAGCACCTGAAAACTGAAACATAGAATTAAAGAATTCACCAAGGCCACATTTTCTATATGCGTCTGAAAAAAAAAAAGGTGCTATGTCCGGGCATGTTTTTTCTTCATCATCTCAGATATTATCTGTAGGTTGAATAGATTGACTGAAATTTATGGTGTTTTTATCTCACCTGAGCCATGTTTTTATTTTTATTTTTTATGGAGTTCCTTCCGGGGGTATTACTCGCTTCCAGTCGGGATGTCTGGGGTCTTTCTGACTGTAGAAAAAAAAAAGCAGCTAAGCAAATGGCGTGTCTTTTATCACCTTAACAGGATCAATGATTTGTTTGATCTATAGGCTAAATGTTAATGCCTAGTCACCATTTTGTTCCTACCGGCCCGTCTACATCCACCTCTGAATAAGGTGCTATGTCCGGGCATGTTTTTACTTTATCATCTCTATGTGTGTATGCTAACACCTCTGTAGGATCAGAACAACCTAATCTGTAGGTTGAATAGATAAACTTATGAGAAGCAATCTTAAGTTAAAAATTATTCAAACCACCAACCACCCTATCCATTTACTTCTGACAGTGAAGGTGATTATGGGGTCTAACTGACAGTGGACGACAGTATCCTCTTTGTGCTTGTGTTAATGGCTTTACAAAATAGATGTGCACAGAATCATGGTTTAGTCCAGTTCATTTTATTTATAAAGCACAACAACAATGGCTGACCATTGTGCTAAACAATATAGTTTAAAAGAAATCAAAGTACATAACATGATATGACAAGACAAACAAATAAACATTTTAAATAAGCTCTGCTTTAGACAATGAACACACACACACACACACACGTTGGGTTTCCATGTTTTGTGGGACATTGCATGGGCGTAATGGTTTTTATACTGTACAAACTGTATTTTCCATCACCCCACACCAACCTTACACATAAACGTACCCCTTACAGAAAACTTTGTGCATTTTAAGATTTTCAAAAAACTTAATTCTGTATGATTTATAAGCTTGTTTCCTCAGTGGGGAAAAAAAAGTCCCCACAAGGACAAGGATTTTGAATATTGCCATCTTTGTCGAGCCACACACACACACACACACACACACACAAATCTGAGTATGCTACATTTTAAATATGAGTAAAATCATATATGTTGTTGTTTTTACTTTTTGTTGTTATTTAAGAAATGTTTTCATTTTAATCTAGCCTGTAGTAGATAGTATGTGTACTGTAAAATAACAAATATACGTTTCACTTAAAACTTCTCAGTAAAATAATTACACCTACAGTTTTAAACATGTTTAAAAAAGTTTAAACACATTGTGTGTCACTAAAGCAAGTCATGCTGTCTATTGTCTTTAAATGAAACTTTAGTTTTATTCTTTAATTTCTTTAAAATAGCCTGATGAAAATGCACCCAAGTGCTTTTCTCACATGAGTAGAAAACTCTTTGGATGTGTTTGTGACAAACACATCATTTTTTACTTCAGAAAAGTTTTTTAAATGCATGACTGAACTTTTCTCATTTGACAGACCTACGTTTTTCAAATTATTTACCCGAGGTGTTTAACAGCCAAAGGAAATACATGTTGTTTTCTAATGTTCATGAAAACTTTATTGATGTAAATTTATCACCTAGAACACAAAACGTGTACATTTTGACTATTTTGTAGGTATGTCATTTGAAATGGTTTACTAAAAGATTACTAAAATAACTTTCTATGGCAAATGATACAATGTACAGTTCTCATACTATGTGTGTAAATAGCTGTGCTAAAACATTTATGAGTATTTTTGCATGCCAACAGATTTTGTTAGGGATGTGTCGCATCTAAGAATTACAATCTTTTGTAAATGACATTTTCCTTACACCACTAGTTTTAGTCATATTATCAAGATTTTGTATCAAGATTGGGCTGTGTATGTTTTTAGGCGAATTCACCTCTTTGTGAGCTGTCATCATAACAGGAATAAATTAAAATTAACTAACAGTCTTTTCTCTTTGAAATATTTATTTTAGTGCAACTTTGTGTCTGTCCAAGATGTGCGAACACATCAACACGAAAATTAAGTCTTGCTGTTTTACCCTTAAACTTTTACAACTGAAACAAATCAAACTATTGCACTGAAAGCTGCACACTCATTTAAGTTTGAGCATATTAAAGTTTCTACGCTCTTGTAAAGAGTATTGATAAATTTCATCCATAACCTTTCGTACATTCAAGAGACAAAATCGCTAAGAAAGAGAGTATAGCAAGACAAGAAAATGTTTATAATACATATAGAATTCAGAAAATCTGTAAATTTCTAAATGATATTTTTAATTAGTCCACTAAATTTAATCATCTTGTTCAGATGACACAATTCACATTTCGATTGATTGACCGTATTTGTTTTAAGACTCCTCCACAAGTTCATGCTAATCATTGGACGAGCACGTACTTATTAATTTAAGAAAATTATTGAACATTTGACTGAACTTTTTATTATTTTGACAAACCTCCATTTCAAATTATTTCCCTTGAGGTGTTTGTCCACAGAATCTTTTTCAACACAACCACATTAAAGAATGTTATCAGTCACTATGACCATCTTCTGTGACTCAAATAAAGCAACATAAGCATCTACAATGTGTGCATGTGCTAAACATCTTCGTTTCTCCACTTCTGTCATATTTATTTGATGTAATGCAAACATATTTTTGAGAATTATGATGTTCCACACTTTTTGTAAAGGTTATAGAAAGAATTCAAACATGATCTTTACATAGGAATTATCTTTGCGCAAAGCGAATTGACTAAAAATCATTGAATTACGAAATGCAAAAGTGTATACATCATTTAAGAAAAATTGCTATAATCCATACAGAATACAGAAATCCTCCTATCTGATCTATTGTGACTGACATTTTACTAAGTCAGACGATCAGGATTATGGATGACGCGGCTCACATTTTGTTTGTTGGACTGTATATGTCACTATGACTGTACTGTAGGTGAAGGCCTTCTCTCTGAGAGCCATCAGCATGCAGTGTTTATAGAAATAGATGAAAATTAAGAAAAATTTCTTGAGTGTTTGACTAAGTCGGTGTTTCTTTTTTAGGACAATTATCCATCTATTTGATGCGAGACCCAATTAAGTATCGACACAAAAATTAAGGCGTGCTGTTTTACACTTACAGCTGAAACATATCTAAACATTGTGCTCAAAGCTACACATTCAGTAAAGTTTGTGGTTGTACACAGTCTTGAAAAGGTTACAGACACAAAATATCAAAGAATTTGTTTGTGCTCCCTATGTAACTCAAGAGTCCAAGACACTAAGAAAATTATCATATGAATACAGAAAATCCACTCATGATCATCTGGGTATACTTTTGTAAATGTTGTTTTAAATTACTTTTTTCTTACGCCACTACATCTAGAGCTCTTGTTCAGATAGCTGATGACGATGTGCACATTTTATTCATCGTACTCGTTTTCTTTCAATTTCCGCTTGAGATTAAAGTGTAGGTAATGTGACCACAATTAAGAACCATAGCATTATACTACATTCCCTTTGAAAATGTTATAGACATAGTCGTTTATACAGGAAAAATGTTTGCACAACAGAAATATGTATCAGTATAACAACAACCTAATACTGAAATCCTCTCTTCTAAATATATGGTTAAAGTTTTAATGTTGCTTTTGATGGCCTGCCCCACTAGCTGATACCACTCTATACTTTTCATTGTTTTTTAGATGAAGACTATTCTCAGAATCTGGTCAAACATGTCGCGAGTGTTTGCAGGAAAACATTATAAGATAATAAAAGGATAGTCCTCCTACAAGAGATTGTTTAAACTGAGATTGTGATGTACTGTAGAGCTTTTTCTGTTCTGTCTACAAAGCGGCCAGGAGACACAAGCCCCTCGATCTTACTGTTTCTCTGTTACATGTACATCTAAAGTTACAAATTACAAGTTGAAGATGGTTTGGAAACACTATTTTCTTTGTATGCGTCTCTAAACATGACTTTAATAAAATAAATCACAGATGTCACGTAGTTAATTCATTGAAAGATGCATGTTTTTGACCATTTTAGACGGTCTGCTCCAGCACACAAACACATGTTTTAAGTATTCATCTGACCAAAAGGTTTGATCCTGGGGAAACACGCACAACAGCAGCTGTGTGTTGTCATGATTGTCTTCATAATTGATCCACTTTTATTAAAACAATGCGGCATGGAGTTACTGTATTCAACAGCACAGTCCCTTGAAATATTGTAGTATATCTTTTTTTTTCCCCTTCTAAATATCTAAACATGTATTAAGCTTAAATATTAGTTGTTAAGTGTTTACAAAGTTGTCAAGTTGCTGAGATTTCATTACTGAGATATTCTACAGAATGCGAAACAAGCTCACAGTTACATTAGAGTTTTGGATTCTAGTTTATGTTGAATATTTTTTGTTACTGTTCCGCATGTTTAACACCTCATTACTTGAAGACGCGTACTGTATAAATCACAAAGTTTTCCACTGTAGTAGGCCGACTCTGAAACCAGACCAAAAAAATTAGCTTCAGACTTAATTGTAGCAGTATGAAAATTGTTGTTTTTATCTTTCTATGATTTGTTCGTGTTGTTCTGAACCACGGTTTCATTTTTAACATCACAATTCGTATTGTATTGTCATGTGTGATTGTTTTGTGTGTGAGTGTCTTTGTTTTTTGTTTTGTTTTTTGCAAACAGTACTGCTGTAACGTTAGCGAGCTCTTTGTGTTCTTGGCATCTCTTTGTTCATATTCGTCAATATGTATGTGAATTTGCTTGATTAAAATATTTAACAAAATGTTTGGGTAATGTGTGTGAATATAGAATGCAGCACAAGGATCTTTTAAAATATTTTATCTTGAAATATCCATGTAGCACTCTGAATCATTTAAGATTAATAATAATACAATTAACACATTAACATTTTACAGGAGATGTGAATGTTCTTGGTTGATTTGTACATTATTAAATTAAAATAATTCTATTAAACACTGTGCATTTACCAGCAAGATACTTTTAATGCCTTGTTCGCAAGAAAAACATAAGATTGTTTAAGAGATAACATTCTCACTGAATGTATCAAATCATCCGATGTTTACGACTACTGAAGGTGCCACATTCTTAGTTGTTTCACACCTACAGGCCCTACCTACATTCAGAATTTGGTATTTAAATAAGGTTTAGCGGCCACATAGTTAACCAGAGAAAAACATTGCAATCTCCTGTTACAATGGCTGCTGCTGTTCCAAACAGTCCTGAAACATCTAGAAGAATGATGTGTGTAACACCGCCAAGAAGTTCTATTGAAATGAGAGAGGAGGTGACTTTAGCACCAAGGAAAAATCAAGGGAAGAGCCTAAGAAAGGTTCTCATTGAAGATGAAGATATTGTGAAACAAGATTTCACTGTGTCTTGTTTTTTGTTTTGTTTTTTGCAAACAGTACTGCTGTAACGTTAGCGAGCTCTTTGTGTTCTTGGCATCTCTTTGTTCATATTCGTCAATATGTATGTGAATTTGCTTGATTAAATAAAATATTGCTTTAATCCGTAATCTTCACCTCGAGACATTTACGTTATATTATTAATACTATCCTAGTTTATATCAGATATAAGAAACAAGATAATGTCTTAATAATTATTTCTGTCTACATTCGTACATTCTATTCAGCCACTCGTTTTATTTTTATTCAATTGATTGAAATAAAAAAAAAGACTTGTAAAGGATAACGAGTGATTCAACCTTTTATTTTTAACAATATATTGATGAATATACATTCATACATTGAAGTAGTGAAGAAAATGATCAAATCGCCGTTACACACAGTGGTCTAGCCAGAAAATAAAATCTCTGACGGCCAATATGTTTTTGCGTAATATGAAATTGACCTGCGATTCAATAATTTCACATATCATGGATTCAAAATTTTTTGCAACCAGCGACGTGCATAAATCTGTTACACACGTACACAGACAGAGAACCTCATGAATTCCCATCTGATCCCTACGTTCAGTCATCACATCCAGAATTTCTCTTGTGGTTACACAGACTGGCTCTTTGCTGTAAATAAACATGCTAGTCAAATCAGGCCATGGGTTATTTTTCAGGCTTCTTACAAAGTCCATTTCATTCTTGAGATTTTTTACACGCTTGGTATCCCCGCACAATCATGATTCGGATCGCTAGTATGCTCGATGACCGTTTGCATCAGTTTAATCATCTGTCCTCGGTAATGCGGTTTGTACGTAGTGTCTATGAAGTCAATTAAATGACACATTTTCCCCGCGGGGCAGCCGCACCTCAGCTGATCATCCGTAGCTGCGGCAGAACTCCAGTCGTGCTCCATCAGCTTTTGCGTAGCGTCAGACATTCTTTTCAGAATTCAATTCTCTCCAAGAGATAAACTTTGTTTAGAATGTTGTCGCCGTTTCCTAGAATCTGGACTGACTGTTTTAATCCACGACGGTCCAGGCCTTGTGCAATTTCAATTTCAGCTTCAATTTCCAGTTTATGGTTCAGATCCGTCGAAGCCTTATTAATTGAAAAATTACAGAGTGCGTCAGGCTCAGACAAATTGGATTGTTGAAGCTGATTCTGTTGGTTCATATACTGTAGATAATGTTTTGGTCAACAAGATGTTGCAGTAGCTCCGTTGACCGTGCTGTCAAGATCTAGGAAAGCTTGCAGAGTTTATGAGGACAGCCACTCTTTGCTCACAGGGGATGTAGAGTAGCTGTAGTCACGAGGAAGTAGGGGCGGATCTTCTGTACATTCGAGCGAAATAATTTTTTGGGGGGAAAGGGTCTTGTTTCTACATTTCGGATGTTGGTTGGTTGGTTGTTGAGATGGGGGTGTTGCACTCAATAGTGGAGGAGGGTGAAGGGGCCTGGTTAGGGATTTGCTTTGACCGGCGAAGCCTCGCATATGTCACCAAAGAGAATTCTGTTGTTTTCACTGAAAGATATTTTGATTAAAGATTATGAGGTAACTTGGTCATTTATTAGGATTTTTGTTAAGACGCTGGCAATTTGTTTCAAGTAACGGTAATGTATTGTGGCTTGGGAAAACTTAATCCAATAGCCAATTATTAAACATTTAAACATACAGCAAGGAACACATAGATGGGTGAGTAAACGCTGAAAAAGAAACATTACAATATCATTGTTCAGGTTTGTTATACCGAATATGCGATTATACTGAATACATGGTTTAAAATAAATTTAACTTGACTGAAACAGCTCGTCTATCATTGAAAAAATGGTTCTTAACACAGGTACGTCGCTTTGCTCGAAATATAGACTCTTTTTGCAGCATTCGAAAGGGTTGACCTCAGAAAGAGGCCAGTCTCGATCATACTCATCAGAGTCAGACTCATCGCTGCTTTGAGACAAAAAGTTTTTTTCAGAGTCCTCCCGACGTTTATTTACCAGCATGAGATAATTTTGGTCATGAAGGGTTTTGTTCCAACAGGATGATATGGATATGTAGTCTGGCGGCTTGCTTGCATTATACCTCATGCCAGGCATTGTACCATCCCACTGGAAATTGTACCAAATTTTTTCATCCATAATAAAGTTTCTCCAAATTTGATTGTAGAAGTATGTCCAGTCTGTGGCAGTCAAAAGCAGGCAGGAGCATTCGGGTGTATATTCATCGTAAGATTCCAAAACATAGAGTTTCACAACCTGCAACTCTTTGTCAAACACAAATCTCCCCACACGATCACAAGACACAGTGAAATCTTGTTTCACAATATCTTCATCTTCAATGAGAACCTTTCTTAGGCTCTTCCCTTGATTTTTCCTTGGTGCTAAAGTCAGCTCCTCTCTCATTTCAATAGAACTTCTTGGCGGTGTTACACACATCATTCTTCTAGATGTTTCAGGACTGTTTGGAACAGCAGCAGCCATTGTAACAGGAGATTGCAATGTTTTTCTCTGGTTAACTATGTGGCCGCTAAACCTTATTTAAATACCAAATTCTGAATGTAGGTAGGGCCTGTAGGTGTGAAACAACTAAGAATGTGGCACCTTCAGTAGTCGTAAACATCGGATGATTTGATACATTCAGTGAGAATGTTATCTCTTAAACAATCTTATGTTTTTCTTGCGAACAAGGCATTAAAAGTATCTTGCTGGTAAATGCACAGTGTTTAATAGAATTATTTTAATTTAATAATGTACAAATCAACCAAGAACATTCACATCTCCTGTAAAATGTTAATGTGTTAATTGTATTATTATTAATCTTAAATGATTCAGAGTGCTACATGGATATTTCAAGATAAAATATTTTAAAAGATCCTTGTGCTGCATTCTATATTCACACACATTACCCAAACATTTTGTTAAATATTTTAATCAAGCAAATTCACATACATATTGACGAATATGAACAAAGAGATGCCAAGAACACAAAGAGCTCGCTAACGTTACAGCAGTACTGTTTGCAAAAAACAAAACAAAAAACAAAGACACTCACACACAAAACAATCACACATGACAATACAATACGAATTGTGATGTTAAAAATGAAACCGTGGTTCAGAACAACACGAACAAATCATAGAAAGATAAAAACAACAATTTTCATACTGCTACAATTAAGTCTGAAGCTAATTTTTTTTGGTCTGGTTTCAGAGTCGGCCTACTACAGTGGAAAACTTTGTGATTTATACAGTACGCGTCTTCAAGTAATGAGGTGTTAAACATGCGGAACAGTAACAAAAAATATTCAACATAAACTAGAATCCAAAACTCTAATGTAACTGTGAGCTTGTTTCGCATTCTGTAGAATATCTCAGTAATGAAATCTCAGCAACTTGACAACTTTGTAAACACTTAACAACTAATATTTAAGCTTAATACATGTTTAGATATTTAGAAGGGGAAAAAAAAAGATATACTACAATATTTCAAGGGACTGTGCTGTTGAATACAGTAACTCCATGCCGCATTGTTTTAATAAAAGTGGATCAATTATGAAGACAATCATGACAACACACAGCTGCTGTTGTGCGTGTTTCCCCAGGATCAAACCTTTTGGTCAGATGAATACTTAAAACATGTGTTTGTGTGCTGGAGCAGACCGTCTAAAATGGTCAAAAACATGCATCTTTCAATGAATTAACTACGTGACATCTGTGATTTATTTTATTAAAGTCATGTTTAGAGACGCATACAAAGAAAATAGTGTTTCCAAACCATCTTCAACTTGTAATTTGTAACTTTAGATGTACATGTAACAGAGAAACAGTAAGATCGAGGGGCTTGTGTCTCCTGGCCGCTTTGTAGACAGAACAGAAAAAGCTCTACAGTACATCACAATCTCAGTTTAAACAATCTCTTGTAGGAGGACTATCCTTTTATTATCTTATAATGTTTTCCTGCAAACACTCGCGACATGTTTGACCAGATTCTGAGAATAGTCTTCATCTAAAAAACAATGAAAAGTATAGAGTGGTATCAGCTAGTGGGGCAGGCCATCAAAAGCAACATTAAAACTTTAACCATATATTTAGAAGAGAGGATTTCAGTATTAGGTTGTTGTTATACTGATACATATTTCTGTTGTGCAAACATTTTTCCTGTATAAACGACTATGTCTATAACATTTTCAAAGGGAATGTAGTATAATGCTATGGTTCTTAATTGTGGTCACATTACCTACACTTTAATCTCAAGCGGAAATTGAAAGAAAACGAGTACGATGAATAAAATGTGCACATCGTCATCAGCTATCTGAACAAGAGCTCTAGATGTAGTGGCGTAAGAAAAAAGTAATTTAAAACAACATTTACAAAAGTATACCCAGATGATCATGAGTGGATTTTCTGTATTCATATGATAATTTTCTTAGTGTCTTGGACTCTTGAGTTACATAGGGAGCACAAACAAATTCTTTGATATTTTGTGTCTGTAACCTTTTCAAGACTGTGTACAACCACAAACTTTACTGAATGTGTAGCTTTGAGCACAATGTTTAGATATGTTTCAGCTGTAAGTGTAAAACAGCACGCCTTAATTTTTGTGTCGATACTTAATTGGGTCTCGCATCAAATAGATGGATAATTGTCCTAAAAAAGAAACACCGACTTAGTCAAACACTCAAGAAATTTTTCTTAATTTTCATCTATTTCTATAAACACTGCATGCTGATGGCTCTCAGAGAGAAGGCCTTCACCTACAGTACAGTCATAGTGACATATACAGTCCAACAAACAAAATGTGAGCCGCGTCATCCATAATCCTGATCGTCTGACTTAGTAAAATGTCAGTCACAATAGATCAGATAGGAGGATTTCTGTATTCTGTATGGATTATAGCAATTTTTCTTAAATGATGTATACACTTTTGCATTTCGTAATTCAATGATTTTTAGTCAATTCGCTTTGCGCAAAGATAATTCCTATGTAAAGATCATGTTTGAATTCTTTCTATAACCTTTACAAAAAGTGTGGAACATCATAATTCTCAAAAATATGTTTGCATTACATCAAATAAATATGACAGAAGTGGAGAAACGAAGATGTTTAGCACATGCACACATTGTAGATGCTTATGTTGCTTTATTTGAGTCACAGAAGATGGTCATAGTGACTGATAACATTCTTTAATGTGGTTGTGTTGAAAAAGATTCTGTGGACAAACACCTCAAGGGAAATAATTTGAAATGGAGGTTTGTCAAAATAATAAAAAGTTCAGTCAAATGTTCAATAATTTTCTTAAATTAATAAGTACGTGCTCGTCCAATGATTAGCATGAACTTGTGGAGGAGTCTTAAAACAAATACGGTCAATCAATCGAAATGTGAATTGTGTCATCTGAACAAGATGATTAAATTTAGTGGACTAATTAAAAATATCATTTAGAAATTTACAGATTTTCTGAATTCTATATGTATTATAAACATTTTCTTGTCTTGCTATACTCTCTTTCTTAGCGATTTTGTCTCTTGAATGTACGAAAGGTTATGGATGAAATTTATCAATACTCTTTACAAGAGCGTAGAAACTTTAATATGCTCAAACTTAAATGAGTGTGCAGCTTTCAGTGCAATAGTTTGATTTGTTTCAGTTGTAAAAGTTTAAGGGTAAAACAGCAAGACTTAATTTTCGTGTTGATGTGTTCGCACATCTTGGACAGACACAAAGTTGCACTAAAATAAATATTTCAAAGAGAAAAGACTGTTAGTTAATTTTAATTTATTCCTGTTATGATGACAGCTCACAAAGAGGTGTATTCACCTAAAAACATACACAGCCCAATCTTGATACAAAATCTTGATAATATGACTAAAACTAGTGGTGTAAGGAAAATGTCATTTACAAAAGATTGTAATTCTTAGATGCGACACATCCCTAACAAAATCTGTTGGCATGCAAAAACACTCATAAATGTTTTAGCACAGCTATTTACACACATAGTATGAGAACTTTACATTGTATCATTTGCCATAGAAAATTATTTTAGTAATCTTTTAGTAAACCATTTCATATGACATACCTACAAAATAGTCAAAATGTACACGTTTTGTGTTCTAGGTGATAAATTTACATCAATAAAGTTTTCATGAACATTAGAAAACAACATGTATTTCCTTTGGCTGTTAAACACCTCGGGTAAATAATTTGAAAAACGTAGGTCTGTCAAATGAGAAAAGTTCAGTCATGCATTTAAAAAACTTTTCTGAAGTAAAAAATGTTGTGTTTGTCACAAACACATCCAAAGAGTTTTCTACTCATGTGAGAAAAGCACTTGGGTGCATTACCATCAGGCTATTTTAAAGAAATTAAAGAATAAAACTAAAAGTTGAATTTAAAGACAATAGACAGCATGACTTGCTTTAGTGACACACAATGTGTTTAAACTTTTTTAAACATGTTTAAAACTGTAGGTGTAATTATTTTACTGAGAAGTTTTAAGTGAAATATATATTTGTTCTTTTACAGTACACATACTATCTACAGGCTAGATTAAAATGAAAACATTTCTTAAATAACAACAAAAAGTAAAAACAACAACATATATGATTTTATTCATATTTAAAATGTAGCATACTCAGATTTGTGTGTGTGTGTGTGTGTGTGTGTGGCTCAGGTATACCCTACGTTATGGGGGACAAAGATGGCAATATTCAAAATCCTTGTCCTTGTGGGGACAATTTTTTTTTTCCCCACTGAGGAAACAAGTTTATAAATCATACAGAATTAAGTTTTTTTGAAAATCTTAAAATACACAAAGTTTTCTGTAAGGGGTACGTTTATGTGTAAGGTTGGTGTGGGGTGATGGAAAATACAGTTTGTACAGTATAAAAACCATTACGCCCATGCAATGTCCCACAAAACATGGAAACCCAACGTGTGTGTGTGTGTGTGTGTTCATTATCTAAAGCAGAGCTTATTTGAAATGTTTATTTGTTTGTCTTGTCATATCATGTTATGTACTTTGATTTCTTTTAAACTATATTGTTTAGCACAATGGTCAGCCATTGTTGTTGTGCTTTATAAATAAAATGAACTGGACTAAAGCATGATTCTGTGCACATCTATTTTGTAAAGCCATTAACACAAGCACAAAGAGGATACTGTCGTCCACTGTCAGTTAGACCCCACAATCACCTTCACTGTCAGAAGTAAATGGATAGGGTGGTTGGTGGTTTGAATAATTTTTAACTTAAGATTGCTTCTCGTAAGTTTATCTATTCAACCTACAGATTAGGTTGTTCTGATCCTACAGAGGTGTTAGCATACACACATAGAGATGATAAAGAAAAAACATGCACGGACATAGCACCTTATTCAGAGGTGGATGTAGACGGGCCGGTAGGAACAAAATGGTGACTAGGCATTAACATTTAGCCTATAGATCAAACAAATCATTGATCCTGTTAAGGTGATAAAAGACACACCATTTGCTTAGCTGCTTTTTTTTTTTTTCTACAGTCAGAAAAAGACCCCAGACATCCCGACTGGAAGCGAGTAATAGCCCCCGGAAGGAACTCCATAAAAAATAAAAATAAAAACATGGCTCAGGTGAGATAAAAACACCATAAATTTCAGTCAATCTATTCAACCTACAGATAATATCTGAGATGATGAAGAAAAAACATGCCCGGACATAGCACCTTATTCAGACGCATATAGAAATGTGGCCTTGGTGAATTCTTTAATTCTATGTTTCAGTTTTTAGATGCTTTATTGGCAAAAGTAATATTTGTACATTAGTATTGCCAGAGTGGTTCAGTATTGTTGGAAACAATCAAAACAGTGGTGTCTCAGCTATCAACATTTAGCCTATAGATCAAGCAGAGCTAAAACATTGTCAAACTAACTCTTTGTTTTTTTCTCGGTGCAAAAGTCAGTTCCTTTCTCATTTCAACAGGTCGTCTTGTTGGTGAAATACACATCACTCTTCTAGTGGTTTTAGGAGTTTTTGGAGCAGCGACAGCCATTGTAACAGGAGAGTTCAGAATGTCTTCTGTGTTTAAATTACTATATTCTACCCCACACTATTTAAAACTGCATTTCAGGATGTAGGTAGGGTCTTTAGGTGTGAAAAACGGCTCAGGAAGGAACGCCATAAAAACCCCATGGCAAAGGTAAGAGATAAAAACATCATAAATCCAGTCATAAATCCATCAAAAGTCAAATCTAACATCTGTTTTGATCTTTGATTTACACACCCTAATGTCATGTCACTCAGGGCTGACAGGACCCCGGTGACGTGACAGTCAGGGGGACAGAGGGGGTCACAGAGCCATAAATCACGTCATAAATCTACCCATGGACACATTTGACATATGACGACCTGTCAATCAAAGCTGACAGGGGGTCATAAATCAAGTCATAAATCAGGTCATAAATCATCAAATTGACACAAAGTGTATTATATTACTACTTATAGTATTATACTGTATATTTCATTTTACTAAATACATTATTATCACTCACTAATTTAGTTCTTCATCAACTGTAGTTCCTACTAGTAGGCCTTAGAGGTCTTCACAGAGGACCCGAGACCCGAGGACCTGGGACCCGACCCGGGACCCGTATGGGTTCGGGTCTATAATTTAAATGGTCAGCCGGGTCCGGGTCGGGTCCCAATCTATTACTTCGGGTCCCGGGTCTTTTTAACATTGTGTGTAATACCCGAGTCGATCGGAGAACACCGCACCCGCCAGAGATCAGTGTCAGTCAACATGCGTGTGTGTAACTTGCAGTTTGTACAATTAGGATGAGAAAAGTGTGAGCGGGAAATAAGGTGGAAGAAAATAAAAGCTGAAACAAAACTGAAGAGACGCACCTGTTATTGAACACGCACGCAGTAGAGTGTAACGAACTTCTAATTCTGTGTGTTTTTTGCTAAAAAAACAAACAATTGCTCCGAGTCTTTATTACAACCAACAAAAAGTATCGTTATTTATTGTAGTTTAAAAGGGTAAACGTAACAATCGAAGTTGACTCGAGATGAAAAAAAAAAACTGCGAAGTTGCATTAGTCATCCGTCTCCGTGACAGCAAGTAGACTTTTAAAGCTGGAATAATGAGTGGATTGAGAGTCTTTCAGTCGGCAAGAGAGAGGAACAGCCTAACATGGATGGAAATTTATTGGCAAGGAGGATTGTATATCGCAGTCAGGGAGAGGGCTACTACAGTATAAGGCAAAAAGGTTTTTTTTTTTCCCCCAACTTGTTTATTGACTTAATAGCATTTGCTGTGCAATATGTGTCAGGTCTGTGTCTTCCCAGCCGGGGTCGGGTCCAACTTTCGAATAATGGTCGGGTCCGCGTCGGGTCCGGGTAGTACATTTAAGGCATTTCTCGGGTCTGCGCGGGTTCGGGTCCCACTTTCAAATAAAATACGGGTCCGGGTCGGTTCCGTGCAGCATATTTACGGGTCTCTTCGGGTTCGGGTACGAATTTTTGGACCCGTGAAGACCTCTAGTAGGCCTACTGTATAAGTAGAAAGAGGCCACATGAAAGGACTTATGAAGGTCCTGAAAAAGAAGTACAAACTCTTCTCAAAAGTTATGCACGGAAAGGTGCAAATCTTGTGTGTTCTGTCCCAGTCTGCAAAGATCACTTTCACGTGAACTGAGAAATTTGGGGAGGGAAATTTAAGACTAGAACTAGATGCTTTACAGTTCACGTTTGTTTCCCCACAGGATTTTGTGAGACTGCGGTGGGTGGACCTCGGTCCCTCTAGGAGGGTCTGGCGGGCATCCTCCCCGGAAGAAAATTTTGTACATTTTAAAGTTAAATTCATCTATCAGGTGCACTTTGAACGTTCAAAATTAAGAGCTCCAACACAGGTTCAATGTACAAACTAAAAGAAAAAAGCTGGTGAATTGACTTGTATTTAAATTTAGAGGGGACTTAATCCTCTTTTTAGTTGTGAATTACACTCACACACCGGTGAATTTGGAAGCCAAACAAATTAGAATATAATAATAATTTTATATTATTATTCCTATGACAGTAATAGCCATATATTGTAAAACAACTGCACTGTATGAGTATTTCACAGGTATATTATTTTACCTTATTCTACAGTAGGGAAGTTACAATACTTTTGTCCTAATTTCTACACTTGCAAGCAGGGTCTAAAACGAACTTTTTGCCACATCTGCCAATGGCTGGTGACTTGAGAAAATTTACTAGCCACTAGTGTTGTCAAAAGACCCGGTACTTCGGTACCAAATCGGTACTAAAAAAATGAAAACGTCACGGTACCAGGTGTCTTTAAGTCCCGGTGGTACCGAGTACCCGGGTCAACCCGGTTCTTGCTGCGTGATCTGAAAGCTGCGCAGATGCGCTCGCTTCATAAAAGCACTGTGACAGGGCGACATCCAAAGGAGGAAATGCATCAAACTAACAACACTTTAAAGACTGACACCCGGATCAAATGAAAGAGTTCAAGCAGGTAAGTTTCTATTTAATATTTAGATATTCTGTTATGAATATTATTCCATATTTGAATTTGAATGTCGGATTAAAATAAACTGCCGTTATAGCGGAGTTAATCCTTAGCATAAACACGGTAACGCTAATATAATGAGCATTAGAATGAAGTTTCTTTATTAACTACTGAATGCGCCTATAACTTTTATTAGGGTAAAAACAACAGGAGGACATGATGGTATTTACTATTGTTACACACCAGAGGCTTTTAAATGAATTGTGAATCTAAAATATGCGTGTTGGAGAATGTACAAACAGTTAACAGTGTTTGTCATATCAGTCCGTCAGAAAACAGTTCTGGCCTGTTTTTTTTTTTTTTTTTTGCTAGTTAGTTGCTAGTTGTTGTTATTCTTGACTGGATAACTAGCAGTTTTAAAAGCCCTTTAAAATTAAATATGTACACAGTTTGTATTAAATGAAAGTACAGTCAAATGTTATCTCCAGTATAGACTTTACAATGACTTCATGTTATTATCTAACATCAACTTACAGTGAGTGAACAATATATTTTTACAACATTAATTAATGTTTGTGAATGTTATTTAATACAAACACATGATCATTGTTCATTGTGCATTAAATACTTTTAACAGATTGATCTTTGATTGATTGATTGATTTTATGTATTTGTAAATTTTGAAATTAACCCTAAGAAGAAGAATTGCAATATATAACTATTGTTTATGTGATAGGTCATGCTATCTAAAAAATGGAATCTTATTGTAAAGTGTTTTTAATACTACAGTTTCCTTCTATTTGATATACACTTGTCTTAACATATATAATCTTATCTAAATTTATTATAAAAGCTGAGGTTTGTTATTTACTGAAATGTTATATTTTAGCTGGAGTCAATGATCTAATGTTGCATTTGGTCATTCTCAGCCCACTGCTTTACTTATATTATATTTTCCTTTTCCAGCTGCAGGAAGATCATGAAGCACCAGCAAACCCTAAAACAGACGACAGTTTACAGATGTTTTTCAGCGGCAGCAGAAATATGACAAAAACTTTTGGGTGGAACTTGTTTACTTTTTTTCATACTTTTATTAATTGTGGAAAAACTTGAAATAATTTTAAATAAGCATAAAAAATGGCATTGGTTTTTGTGCAGTTTATTTTTGTTTAACTTTATTAATAAAAATGTGTTTTTTAATTAGCATATTTTTGTGTTTTGCTTTGGTACCGAAATTGGTACCGAGAACCGTGGATTTTCACTGGTATTGGTACCGAATACTGAAATTTTGGTACCGTGACAACCCTACTAGCCACAAATATTTTTCCTGGCCATGAAACTGTTTTTGCAGTTGCTGCTACTACAACAACTAATTGTATTTAATAAAAAAAAAAAGACATTTGAAATTAGAACCAACCACTGCATTTTAATCATGATACAAACAAAGATGTTACACACATGTAGCATGAGCAGTTTTTTTATTTAAATATGATTGTAAAATTTCAACATTTGAAGCAAAAACAGAATGTTCTGACTTTAGCTTTGTGAAATTATTCTAAAACCTGCATAAAACAAAAACAGCAGACAGGCTGAATTTCACTCTCTGACAGCAGGTGGCGCTTATGGAACAGCAGTGATAAGAGGGAAAAATGCCATTGAAACTTCTCTGAAGTCAATTCCCTTCAGAAATACATTCATATAAACCTCCACCCCAATATTTATATTTCTCTTCCAATGAACAGTGAACTTTCTCTGTCTGTACAGTATTTTCTTCGTGCTTGTCTGTTATTTTTAGTCCTTGCTTGCAAAAGATAAACCTGTGAGCATTTTTTTGGCAGAAACTGCAGTTGAGCTTTTAGTTTGGCAGACACTTTGCCAAAGTAATGGCACAAAACGCAACGTTAAAAACCTTTTATCTTATAATGCGTATATATATAATTTTTGGTTTATTCTGGAACTGTGGCGGGCCGCCACAGTCTAGTTAATGAATGAGAAACACTGATGTATAAGGAAAATGGACAAATTAACATGTTTGATGCATCCATGAGCGGTCTAGAAAACACCACAGAATTTTGTAGGGCTAGGACGATACGCTAATCTGCCGATTCAATACTATCCCGATACTTGTGTGCCGATTCAATATACAGTAGTCAATATTTGAAGTGGATCAAAACCTTTCATCAAAGTTGTCCTAAAACCAAAATGCGTTCTTGTCTTAGGACAACTTTGATTAACTTTTTTGATCCACTTCAAATGTTGACTACTGTATATTGCGATAATTGTGTATTGCGATTATATAACTATTGCGATTCAATATTACAACTTATTGTTATTTTTGTTTGCTTATTAAATACTAGACAATGGAAAATACTTGATCATACTGTTAAAGAGACTGTATATGATGAGTCATATTAACAAAATGCATCATCTTTCTGAATTTTTATTTCAGGAGCATACACATACACAGTGTATATTTTAAAGTACCTTGAACCACAAAACTTTCAAGTACCAAAACCCTGTACTTGCACATGAATATAATAGTCAAATGTTCAACAAAATGAGTAGAAAAAAATACTCTCTGAAATTAAATAAAGTGCTATGTTACTTTGCATACTATGTTTAGTCATGCTTTCCAGGCAGTGTGTAAAATCCAAAGTGTTTCTACACTTGAGATTCAAAACGTGAAGGTGCAGGAAGAATTCTGGAAGAGGTTTGATCCTCTGCCTCCGTCATGGTTTTGCTTTCTCGCGCCGGCTTGAAACGTATACGACGGCATCTAATGCAGCGGCACTGCGCACGCAGAACGTTCGTTGTATGACATCAAATCTCCGCGAGAGCTACAGAGAGCAGATGCTCCGTGTGCTTTCGAATCGCTCTCGCGGTACTTTGATGTCATAAGCCGATCGGTCTGTGCAGTGCTGCTTCAAGTTGAACACATACATTTCGCCCCTTTGTTGGAATAAAAGCGGTAACTTCTCCCTACCACCTCTTAGGAAAGGTGAATTATTAAATATAAATCAATTCTGAGGTAAATCAATAGATTTTTTAATTGTTTTAAAAAGAATCGCGATAGGTGAATCGATTTTTTTCTCCCACCCCTAGAATTTTGGAGAATTTCAACAGACATTATTCAACCGTTCCTCTTCCCATACATGTTGTTTTTGTATGCAATAAAGCAAGAATGTACTTTTTATAGATGCACCGGTCGACTGGCCAAATCAGAACCGGATGGTTTTTGCTCCAAATGTGCGATCATCAACCAGCTTTAAAAAAACAAAATCTAAATTTATTTTGACCGATCTCTGTTCTGAACCTGCAAACACGCATAGCAATCATTTTCCGAAATGTCATTTGTGTGAAAATATTACAAAGTCTGTAAATCAGAATCAGAATGAGCTTTATTGCCAGGTATGCTTACACATACGTGGAATTTGTTTTAGTGACAGAAGCTCCACAGTGCAACAGAATGACAGCAACAGGACAGGACACAGCTAATAAAAAGAATAATATACAAATATACAAAATAGACAATGTACAAAATAGCAAAAACACAATATACAAAATGGACAATTTTGTATGTACAGGTATGTTATGTTCAAATTTGAAATGTAAATAAGTATGTGTGTTAAATAAATGTATTATAGTGTTGTGTGTTCCACGTTTATTGTCAAGTGTTCATGAGATGGATTGCCTGAGGGAAGAAATTGGTGCTCAGAGCTCTGTAGCATCGACCAGACGGTAACAGTTCAAAGAGGGAGTGTGCTGGATGTGAGGGGTCCAGAGTGATTTTGCCAGCCCTTTTGCTCACTCTGGATAAGTACAGTTCTTGGAGAGTAGGGAGGGTTGTACCAATGATTCGCTCAGCAGTCCGGACTACCCTCTGTAGTCTTCTGAGGTCAGATTTGGTTGCTGAGCTGAACCAGACAGTTATTGAAGTGCAGAGGACAGATTCAATGATGCAGCTCCTGTGGCAGGTTTGAACTTCCTTAGCTGGTGAAGGAAATACAGCCTCTGCTGGGCCTTTTTAACAATGGACTCAATGTGAATGTCCCACTTCAGGTCCTGAGAGAGAGAGCTGCTTTTCCACTATCGGGCCGAACGGTTCTAAGAACTGTCAGGTACGATTCCAGTTGTATTTCCACGTGAGCCTGGTACGGCACGGCACGATTACAAACCGTTCTCAGCCCGGAATTTTCCGTGCTGGTAGAGTGCGTGTGCGTGACGTTGCCACTGTTGCCAGTTTCTCCATAGCTGGCTATGCAGAAGTGCGCTATTTGATCAAACAGCCAAGTAAACAGTCATGTTACGTTCAATATAAAAAAGAAATCAATATAAAAAATTATCATCGTCCATATCGCTGTTTACATTACACTTGCGTTACCAAGGTAACGACTGACGCATTTGTATTACATTCCAACGGGCTCCGTTATCAGCACCACAGTGGAAAATTAAACCGTATCCGTGCTGACTGGCCCGGATCGGCACGGAATTAGTGATGGGAAGTTCGGATCATTTTACTGACTCGGACCTTTGGGTCTTTAGTCTATGATTAGCTCACCTCACCTCTTATCTGACAAGTCTTCGGGTTTGAGTCATTCGTTCATCACGTTACAACCCCATAAACTTAACCAATGCAGTCTGTGCCTGAAGGAGAATAGATTAGTTCATCTCTCGAGTCTTCAGGTTTGAGTCATTCGTTCATCACGTTACAACCCCATAAACTTAACCAATGCAGTCTGAGCCGGAAAGAGAATTGATAAGTTCATCTCTCGAGTCTTCGGGTTTGAGTCGTTCGTTCTTTTGTCACGAGAGATGAACTAATCAATTCTCTTTCCGGCTCACGCCTGTTTCACACATACTCCGTTTGCAGTGCGTTTGCGGTGCGTATTTTTTTCCGCACCCATGTTAACGGTCCGGCAGTGCGTTCCAAGCGTCTGCAGCAGTGCAGCGATCGTTTCCGCACCGAGTCTACTTTTGCTGTGCTGCACACGCTGAATTAAAGTGACAGCGCTTTGTTCGAGGTAAAAATTAACATGGATTGACATGGAAATGTAGTAATTTCACAATTAATAGATATAATTAAAGTCTACTGTGTTTCACAGGCTTTTTGGCTAGGTTTAAAACAAATAAAAGTGCACTTTTAGATAAACAAGGCAACATATGCACTTGTGTCTTGTGGAGGTAGAAAAACAAAGTTCTTTAAGACCAGGGACTGTTTGTAATAAAGATTTAAATGTAAAAGGCACGAGAGCCGACTGTTTCAGTGGTAAGTTTTAATTTAAAATATTTGTGAAAATTAGGCTATATGCTGTGTGTATGTGTATGCGTATGCTATGTGTTTCCACTTGCTTGAGCAACTTAATATACAAATCTAGAAGCCAAATGCATTTAATATGTTGTTTATATTGAGTTTAAACGTGAATGTCTCTGAAAGATTGAGTAACTGTACTGTGATAAAAGAGGATCACAATGCTGAAAAAGCACTTTCAGTATTTAAAATATTTGTGGTAGCCTAACACAACATAGGCTATATGCTGTGTTTAAATGCGTTTCCACTTGCTTGAGCAACTTAATATACAAATCTATAGCCAAATGCATTTAATACGTTGTTTATATTAAACAACGTATTAAATGCATTTAGCTTTAGATTAATTAATTAATTGAGTTTAAACATGAATATGTATGAAAGATTGTGTAACTGTACTGTGATAAAAGAGGATCACAATGCTGAAAAAAGCACTTTCAGTATAGGCTACCAACGTTTGGATTTGAAATCAAAATAATGGCTAAATTTTTTTTTTTTGTGTGTTTGTGGTAAACAGCCGCGGATCAGGAGCGGACTGTGTGAAAGCACAATGAGTCCGTGCTGCTTCTGCACTGCATATGTAACGCACAAGGACTGCATACGCACTGCAGACGGAGCATGTGTGAAACAGGCATCAGACTGCATAGGTTACGCATATGGGGCTGTCACGTGATGAACGAACGACTCGAAAAACCCGAAGACTCGAAACAGGTGAACTAATTTAGGGCAGAACCTATAGGATGTTGCGCATGCATGACTGAACGAATCACTCCCCGAGATGACTCGATCTTCCAGAGTCACATTAAAGATTTGTTCAAAATGAACGAATCGTTCAAGAACGACCCATCACTACACGGAATGGAACGGTTAAACAAAGAGAAAGCAAAGAGGGTTTCTAAAGAAGGAATTCTGTTTCAGGAATTCATAAGGCAATAAGTTTACTCAAACAATTTCTGTTAAGTAGATGTCCTAGAACATGCAATATTTAATCTTGTGTGAGGTTATCTGTTTTTTTATGAGGTCTGGTCAGGTCAAACAGAGGAAGTTTAATGTGTTATCCGCTGTGTAGATTTACACAGATGACTAATCCAACACTGGATTATCATCACAACAGCACACATATAGACACATACACACAGCTTCACATCACTACATCACTTAGGGATAGGTGGGTAAATAAAAAACATTCCTGTGAAATATGAAAATGTGCTTCCTTTGAACTGAGATGCAAATGAGGATAATGCATGGCATTTTGAGATGCTATAGTGTAAGCAAAATTGTACGCTAATAAAATTAGTAGTGCATTTCGATTTTACAGTTACTTTACTGTTGGAAGCTATTGTTTTGTATCATTTGCTTGAAAAATGCAACATTTTAAAAAAAAAAGGGAGAGGCAGGGATTTATGTGCATGCTTGCTTGAATAGTTATAATATAATGAAGAGAGCTAAAAAAAAATTGTTTTGTATATTTATAACATTAATTTCATGCAAACTTACACGATCAAGGAGATGACGTTGAACACACGGCGTGATGTACACAAGGCATGTGTTCAACGTCATCACGCTGGATCTGGATCAGCGCTTGCGCCACTACGCGCTTGCGTCATGTACTGTCGTAAACGCACGTCCACTTTGCGCAAAAAGTATTCTCGTGGCTTCGTAAAATTACAGTTTACAGACTGATGTCACATGGACTACTTTGTCGATCATCTTGGTACTTTTCTGGAGCTTGATCCTGTAAGGACCCTTGCTTTCTATGGGAGGGTCAGAGAGCTCTCAGATATCATCAAAAATATCTTAATTTGTGTTCCGAAGATGGACGGAGGACTTACGGGTTTGGAACGACATCAGGGTGAGTAATTAATGACAGAATTCTCATTTTTGGGTGAACTAACCCTTTAAATTCCTATATGTGCACCTGCTTATGCATGTATCTTGGTTCATCATGTTGATTTTTAAAACTGTAGAAATATTTTGTGCCTATCACAGCTCTTACCTCTAACAGCCCTTTTTTACAAGATGCAAGTCTCGGGTATCCCCAGAATGTGTCTGTGAAGATTCAGCTTAAAATTAATTACAGAACATTTATTATGCTATGCTGTAGATTTTTCCCTTTCCCTTTCCCTTTTTGGCTGGAATCAAAAACATGCTGTTTTCATTTGTCTTTTTAAATGCAAATGAGCTGCTTCTCCCTGCCCCCTTTTCAGAAGAGGGCTGTGTCTTTACAGCTCGTGCCTAGGTTACTATGGCAGAAACAAACATAAAATCTGTTTTATTTTTGATTATCATCTCAATCGCTCTCATGCTCACATGACATTGCAGTTCTTGTAGATCATGAAAAGTTTATGCATGTTTAACAAGATTTGTCAGTTTAAACTTCTGATTTTGGTTTTCACAGACAGCCGGTTCTTTCGTGTGAACTGTCAAATACACACAAGGTTATGTCAAAAACATACACAGTTCACATAAACACAGTTGGTTATGCCTGTGAACATAATGTGTATTAGTCTCTTGGACATTTACATTTACATTTAGTCATTTAGCAATTGCTTTTATCCAAAGTGACTTACAAATGAGGACAATAGAAGCAATCAAAACCAACAAAAGAGCAATATACATATATACAACACACATCCACATATAGATATAAAACAAGTAGATAGAATAGAAAAAATATAGAAAGGTGTTTTTTTTTTTTTTTTTTTTTTTTTTTTAAGAAAAGCAAGCAGTTAGAAAACGAATAGAGAGTGCAAGTGATAGAGGGTCAAATAAAGATGGAAGAGATGTGTTTTTAGCCATTTCTTGAAGATAAGGATTGGACATGGTGGCAACGCACTACTAACGCAATTCAACCAGACCTCGCCCCTCTTTTTTTTTTTTTTTAATATAGGCTTTTTTATGCCTTCATTCAGACAGGACAGGATAGAGCAGACAGGAAAGCATTGGGTGGAGAGAGAGGATAGCGGGATCGGCAAAGGAAAACGAGACTGGATTTTAACTCGTGTCGCCATGAGCGCAGTTGCGGTGTATGTCGGCACACTAACGCTGACGCCCCTAATTATTATTATTTATTTGCATGTTCCTTGGGTGGGGATTATTTAAAGGGGAGGTCTAATTCTATTTCATGCATTCTGACTTGTTAATATTTGACAATTTTGACACGGTTAAATAGTTGGGTTCTCATGCTAAACCAAAGTTTAAAAAAACAAGTTGGACATATGACAGAGTATTTCTGTGCCAAATACACTTCTTCAGGGTTCAGGTATAAGTTTCGAAAAGTCAAAAAGACATCACATCAACCAGAGCGAGAGCAAGAACACGCCCATCAATGTGCTTCATTCGGGTTAAGGAAGTCGTCGGCAGCACTGCACATGAATTGCTCGAGAAGGATTTGTCATTTTGTTTTTAGACCATGAAATCAATAGTCACCAAAAAAGTGTGTTTTTGGTTGTGAGGGAAAGATAACCTTGTTCAGCTTCCCGAAGAACCCAACATTAAGGGAACAGTGGATGCAGTTTGTTTCTCTGGGGCAGCAACAGAGTTGTGCAAGTGTGTTTGTTTTTTCCTGGCATTTCAGTGACAAATGTTTTATAAACAAATTAAATAAAATTTAAGTAAATAAAGTTTTTGTTCCTGTTTTATATCGATGTCACTGCTTGCAGACGATTGCTATGCAAAAGCTCTGCATGCTCGTGACTCTTTAGCTCTGCCCACGGCACACCTCCAGTTTTCGGTGAGAAGTGGTACAGCTGTATCTGTCTTTAATAAATCTGATAAAACTAAAGACTCTTCAGAGATATGAAAGATGCAATACTACTCTATAGGTGCTCATGATTAACATGATATTGGCAGAAACTGTTATGTCCCTTTTAAATGAGGGATACTGTTATGTGTTTGTTTCTGGATGAAAATTCAGGACTGCAGTCAAGACATTTAAGGGAGTTCAGGAACATGTCTTACTGATATAGAGAATAACTCGTCTTTGGAGTGGACTTTGTGCTTTGTAACTTTACAGAGGTTTTTCATGAAGTTGAAAATATAAAAAAGCACAATAAGACCTCTTTAACTTTGGTAAAACCACTATAACATAGCCTTTACAATGTATTATTGAAGTGATCTTGGAGCAGTGTTTGGCACCAGGGATCAAAATTAAGAACAAAAGAACTGTAGGAGGGCTGTCTTAACAAATCTAGGGAACATCATGCCTACAAAGTGTTATTGTTCTTTTTATTTTTTGAGATGGCCTATCTTGTTAATCAAAGCTCAGTGGCATGGGACACAATCCAGTACGTCTGTCAGATGGCTCAGACCTTGTTTTCGAGATGTACGTGGAAACTGAGCAGATCTGTCTTTATACAGATGACACACCACCAGCTGGTCTTTTATGAAACCACACATGGCCCATTGAAACAGCCTAATGATATTAAAACCACCAGACCTACATGAATTATGAATAATAGGCTTTGTAGTCTACCAGGCCTGATTAAGATGAAGGAGATGGTGATATGGTTCAAGAAGAGTTACTCATGTCTATATCAAATTTGTCTTAGATGAAGTAGGGGGAGGGCTGCTGCTGGCCCTGCATGAACTCTGTTTGCTGTGTGTTGCATTGATTTTTCCAAATCAGTTGTCTGCTTTACCAGGGCTGCGTTTTGTATCAAGGGATTGAATTCACCACATTATTCAATACGTGATAGTATTATCAAAAACCATGTCCATTCATATGGCACATGTCTGATTTTTGAACTTCCAGTCTGTATCTTCACTAATTAAGTGTAAAAAAAAAAGAAAGTGTCAAATCAGGATAAAAAGAGGTCATAATGCCTTTGCCCTGTGGTTCCTGGTTTGGGGATCTGTGCACTAGACTAACACGCAAGTCTTACACCATTATTGAGCTACTAATGTATTAAAGGTGAAGTGTGTAATATTCTAAAATCTTAAATCTGGAGACAACTATGAGTAGGCTATATATATTTGTAGGTTATAGTCACTGCAATGCTTAGATTTAACTCTTTATTAGTTTGCTCCGTACACACCACTATGTGGATTTAATGTAGTTTAATTTTTTGGAGTAAATTCGGTTGTAAAAGACTATTGTCAAAATAGAGGAGGAGTGACGACCGCGTTAAGCTGCAGAGTGTACGTGACCTTTGAGACCATGAATCTCCAAACTAAAGATGTTCTCAGAACTTCAGCCACAGTGGGGATTTTTGGTTTCCCAGAAACCAGAACACGCAAGACTGGGGCTCATTAAAGCCAGATAATGACCCAGGTTTCTCTGTACTGCTGAGCAGTAAGAGGATCAAAATGGGAAGAAAATCTGTTCTTCTGCAGAATAGGCCGCTGCTGCAGTAATGAGATACCTGAAAGGTCAGGTCATAAAGGGGAATGATGCGGTCATATAAGGTTAATGACTAGCAGGAAAGCCTGTTGCTGTAAAAACATTATGGTTCTGGTTAGAGACAAGTACATGTTTTATATAGTGGAGTACATAATTCTGATCCTATTTGACAGACTTTTCATTTTAGGTAATGCGACTGAACCATGTTTTTGTCTCTGTATGTCCTGTTCCTCTTCCTTACAGTGAGTGTTTTTTTCCTCTCCATCCTGTCAGTGTGCTTCTATGGCCATGAACAGTGCAATTACTGACATTGAAATGTCACTTCTCAACTGTGACGGAGAGTGAAAGTGCTGTTCTTTAGGTCATGTTGAGCATGTAGTTGGAGGAGGAGGAAAATCAGGCACACCTGGCCAAAACAATACCCACCAAAGTTTCATTGTGGGCTCTGCTTCATCTGTTGTGGATCTGTGTGTTAGAAATTACTTTATACCATTAAAAATAGAGTTTGTTGTATGTAGACCAGTAAATGGAGACAATGTAACTAATAAACTCAAATGCAGAGTTTTGACTGATTAAGTGCAGCCACTTTAGATTGTAGCCAGACGTCTGTTGCTTATGAAACCAAACACAGTGAGAATGTAGCTCAATATAGGCAAAGACATCCAGGCCAGACTGGAGTTTTGCCTTTGTGTATGCGTGTCTGTCCTTATTCAGCTGTAAATGCTCATGCAGATCTAGTGCTGAGCAATACATTAATTATAAGCGATATAATCACAATATCTTTGCTGACAATATGGGAATATTGTGAATATCATGATAATGTTACATTTAGCTTTTTAAGACTCATGAGTATGACAGCTGCTTTCAAATACTCCTGTGAGTGTCAAAAGTTTCTGATTACAACATATTTTTGCAGCATTGTTCATTGTAGCCAATCAAAGACATGTCTGTTGAACTGAATGAGCACAAACACAATGGCCAGTCAGAGTTTTTGCTCACAGAGATGTGCTCACTTAGGGACTGTTTACCCGTGATCACTTAATGTGTTTTTACTGATCAGATATCTGTCTAATTTGTTAAAATGGTTCTATTGTCGATTCCAGCAATAGGCCTATAAGCAAATTTAATTGAGTTCACGTCAGTGAAAGCAACAGATATGAGCTGCATTTTATTTATCGTCAGCTAAACTCAAGATCAAAGACGGCAATAAGAGAGAGCGGCATCAGCACTGGTAAAATAATTTAGTCTCAATAGTTTTAATGAAAATGATTGTATTTATACCTGGTCTTTTCACTATCATATAGTTATCCGATCAGTAGAAATGCATGAAGTGACCAGGAGTAAACAGGCCCTTACACACTTGCCCACCAGTTATTTTTTTACCGGTTTTGTACCAAGTACTAAAGCACTGAGACAGTAATATTAAAAGGCCAAATTCAGTATGCACCTATTTTAGAATGTCCTGCTGTTTTTAGTGATTAAAATACTGCAGCTGATGATGTATAAGATTGCAAATGACAAGAAAGTGCAGCTTGTCCACATTTTTGTTTTTCCTTTTGATAGGTGATCTAAATATTAATGGCTTGAAATAGATGGAAAATTGACAGGCATGTGCTGCAGTTCTGTGGATGTTTTGCCCTTTGACGTACAGCTGTAGACAGCCTTAAGCTGTTGCAGCGTGACATGACAATGCTTGCACCTGTTGCTGATGTAAGAGTCATGCATGCACATTTAGACAGTACAGACCAAATAACATGATACTTGCAGCTTTCCCTTGTATTATTATTCTCATTTTTGTGCTTCTCTTCAGACAGAAGCACAGTAATTGGTTGACTGATATATCGGCCAGCACTGAGAACGCCAGCACTTGGAGGCATGGAGTTCCCTTTCTCCATCTTTATTAGTTTACTAATATATTATTAATAATTGACAGATCTGTTATTGACAGAACTGATAAGCAAAGAAAGTAAATGGTATATAAAAAAGTACTTTGCTTTTATATTATTAGTAACCACCGTTTACTGTCAGCATTTAGCAAATATGTATTTATATAATTTAAACAAGTCTTTGAATATCTAATGTTTAATTTTAATGTTAAATTAATGTATAAAAATTAATCCAGCTGTAAAATCTTCTGAAGTGTGCATTTGTAGTCTGCATAAAAATGAGTGTGCATGACTGTCCGTCTGTCTGTGCGCATTGGGTGAGTGTTCAGCTGTCACACAATCGACAAACTTTAAACCCTTGATTTCAAACGATGCTCTGCTATATCCAGTTTGTGTTGTATTCACATCATATTCACCGTGTGCTGTATGTGAAATTAGCACTACGTTATCTTTATTTTTTTTAAAAAAGACTCCAGCATGCACAGATTATTAGCAGATCATTGAGTGTGCTGTTGTTTTCAGTGGATACTTCCTTTTACATTCATATTTTTAACCATTTTTTTTTTTTTTGCGAAAATACTATCAGGAAATTTCTGTCTAAGTAAATCTATTTTACATATTTTTTATAAAGTTCGTTTTTTTTATATATTTATTTCAAATTTAGTAAATATTATATAAATAAAATTTAATTTCAGTAAGTGTTTTTCATGGGTTTTTACTACTTTTAAATTAAATAATGCAATATCAAGTAACTAGAGACTTTATATTTGCTGCTCTCTAAGATATCGGCATTGGCCATCAAAAAATCTATATCGGTCGACCACTACTCAAGTCTTAAAAAGGCTGGATAAAGTTGGTAGCTTGTGTGTGTTTTGATGTTGTCTCTTGACAAGTTTTGTTTCGACAGCATCACTACAAGAGCTTCACTTATACTGTTCCATCCCTTAAATCTCTCTCGCACACTGCTCTTTCTCTCAGCTTTGCAGAATCTCGCCATTGTAACCCTAGACTCTAGGGCCTAGAGTGTGAGACGGGCAAAAATAATATTCACACCATGTGCATATTCTGCTGAAAAGAACTGGAAAGAGAAATTATTTAAATAAGGGGTCGCCATGACAGTGGTGTGGTGCTTGGGATGTGGGGAAAAAACAGGTTTTAATAAAAAAGAAAAAAAAAAGAAGAGAGAAAATAATATTTTATGTCATATCTGGTTAGTTCCTGTGACAGAAATTGCACTGATATCACTGTCTGATGGAAAGGACATCTTTTGTGACCCAGTAAGAAAACAAGTAAGTAGAGATTTTCACAGATAATCTCAGTGGAGATTATTTTAGCCATCAGATTAGTGATCATGGCACTCAGTGAGCATTTGATCGTCTCTGACAGTCATCTGTGTGGGTTTGTGGGCTGCTCCAGAGGATAATGCTGCAGTCACAGACAGTAAGGAAGTGGGCGTTTGTTAATCGAGTCTCTCTCATTCTCTTTATTCCTCCCCCATCTTTCTATTCCTCCTTCTTTCTCTGTATAACTCCCTGTCTGTCTTCATCTTTCTCAACGTCCAACCATTTCTAATTACTGTCACTCTGTTTCTCTCAGAGGGAATCTGTGTGCAAAGCAGCAGATACTCAAATTATTTTTCTGTTGATAGAAGTAGGGGTGCAACGGATCGTAGATGATCTGTGATCCGTACGGACAAGTCCTTGTGGTTCGCCACGCATGTGATACGCGGATTAACTGTTAAGTTTAACCATCATAGAGTGAAAGTTTTTTCATTTGCACGTGTTTTGTCTTGCCGATTTACACATTCAAGCAATTTCAGACCATTCAGATGGAGAAGTCGAATCGGGACTCGCGCACCATTTTCTGTGCTCAGCCTCTGCCGCACACACTGAAGCGCGCACACGCAGAGAGAGACTGTTGTATATACACTGTTGTATATGTTCTCTTCTCCTATGCATGCTTTGGCAATGCAAAATGTGCTTTTGTCATGCCAATAAAGCTAATTGAATTGAATTGAGAGAGAGAGAGAGAGAGGCAAGATTCAGATACCGCATTTCAGACAACACCTCAACGGATGGATACATACACACAAAGTTATGTTAAAGGAAAACGCCACCGTTTTTCCATATTCCAATATGTTCTTCCCTCAACTTAGATGAGTTGATATGCACCTCTCCCGTCTCAGTCCGTGCACTTAATCGCTCTAGCGCGCAGCACCACTATGCTAGCGTTTAGCTTAGCACCATTAATTTCTTAGGATCCAAACTGGTATAAATTTAGAAGCCACCAAACACTTCCATGTTTTCCCTATTTAAAGACGGTTACATGAGTAGTTACACGAGTAAGTATGGCGACACAAAATAAAACGTGGCGATTTTCTAAGCGGATAAAAATGATAACTATAATGTGAGGCGGAAGAGCACTTTGCAGCACTTCGACCTCGGCGCAGTAATATCATCACTCCTGAAAACTCCCCCTCTCGCTCTCCCTCTCCCTGATAGTGATAGTGCAGGCCACGTTGGTTGTATTGACGGAAGAGGGAGAGTTTTCAGGAGTGATGATATTACTGCGCCGAGGTCGAAGTGCTGCAAAGTGCTCTTCCGCCACACATTATAGTTAAATTTCATGAGGTTGAAATTTCATTCAATTTAAATTAATATCTGATTGTTTGAAATTCAAGTGCAAATATTATGTGACCAAAACTTCACTGGTTCTAGCATCACATGTTTGAGCTTTCGTGTTTACTGCATCACAGCTTATGTATGTGCGTTGAGCAGTTGTGAATAAAAGTTCAAATGAAGTCTGAATTTATGAATGATGCACTTACTAACCTGTCGATCTTTTAATTCTCGGAAAAGATCAGGATGAGCAAGCGACAAATGCTTGGCAAGATTTGATGTCTTGCCTCCGGTGGTCAGTTCGTTCACCTAAATCATGTGTTTTGTATGAAAAGTAATGCCATATTTCACTTCTACTGTTCTCTTTATTTATTAATTTCGGGTGCGTTGATAGAGTTTAATCTGTTTGATCTATCACGAAAAATGATCCGATCCGTGACTCAAAATCCGTAGTATGATCCGAACCGTGAGTTTTGTGCTCCGTTGCACCACTAAGAGGTATAAATAAGACATGCAACACAAAATTGTGATAATTCAGTTTATGCTATGTCTGTGCATCACATTTTTCTAGGCTAAACCCTCATATTGTCAGAAATATGCCATCCCAGTCACTAGACAACTACATTCAAGCTTTTTTTTTAGTGATGACACATCAATAAATTCAGTTTGACTGAAAAATTGTTACAACTAACTAATGGGATATACACTCCCCTCCAAAAGTATTGGAACAGTGAGGCCAATTTCTTTATTTTTGCTGTAGACTGAAAACATTTGGGTTTGACATCAAAAGATGAATATGAGACAAGAGATCAGCATTTCAGCTTTTATTTTCAGGTATTCATATCTGGATCTGATAAACAACTTAGAAGATAGCACCTTTTGTTTGAACCCACCCATTTTTCATGTGAGCAAAAGTATTGTAACAGTTAGAATTAACATAGATTAAAGTGAAAAAGACTTAATATTTAGTTGCAAATCCTTTGCTTTCAATAACTGCATCAAGCCTGTGACCCATTGACATCACCAAACTTTTGCATTCTTCTTTTGTGATGCTTTTCCAGTCTTTCACCACAGCCTCTTTCAGTTTTGGGGGGTTACTCCCTTCAGTCTCTTCTTTAGCAGGTAAAATGCATACTCTACAGGGTTTAAGTGTGGAGATTGACTTGGCCAGTCTAAAACCTTCCACTTCTTGCCATGATGAACTCCTTTGTTGTTTTGGCACTATGTTTTGGGTCATTATCTTGCTGCATGATGAAGGATCTCCCAATCAGTTTGGTTGCATCTTTCTGTAAATTGTCAGACAAAATATTTCTGTAGACTTCTGAGTTAATTTTGCTGCTGCCGTCATGTTACATCATTAATGAATATTAATGAGCCTGTCCCAGAAGAAGCGATGAAAGCCCAAGCCATTACATTACCTCCACTGTGTTTCAGATGAGCTTGTATGTTTGGGATCATGAGCAGATCCTTTTTTCTCTAAACTTTAGCCTTTCCATCACTTTGGTCCATAAAATCAGTCCATAAAACCTTGTCCCAGATTTTTTGAGGCTCGTCTCCTGTTCTTCTTGCTAATGAGTGGTTTGCATCTTCTGGTGTAGCCTCTGTACTTTTGTTCATGAAGTCTTCTGCGAACAGTAGATTGTGATACCTTCACTCCTGCCCTCTGGAGGTTGTTGCTGATGTCACTAACAGTTGTTTTCGGGTCTTTCTTTACAGCTGTCACAATGTTTCTGTCGTCAACTGCTAATGTTTTCCTTGATCTACCCGTTCGAGGTGTGTTACTTAGTACAACAGTGGTTTCTTTCTTCCTCAGGAGATTCCAAATGGTTGTACTTGCTATTGCCAGTGTTTGTGCAATGGTTTGATTGATTTTTCATCTTCTCTCAGCTTCACAATTGCTTGTTTTTCACCCATAGACACCTCTCTGGTTTTCATGTTGGTTACACGTCTAACTAACTATAAATGCAGTCTGCACGGATCTGAACTGAGGACACACCAGGGCAACAAAACACACCTGTCAGTCACATGTTCCAATACTTTTGGTAACATGAGCAATGGGTGGGTTCAAACAAAAGGTGCTATCTTCTAAGTTGTGTATCAGATCCAGATGAAAATACCTGTAAATAAAAGCTGAAATGTTAATCTCTCATCTCATATTCATATTTTGATGTCAAACCCAAATGTTTTTAGTCTACAGCAAAAATAAAGGAATTGGCCTCACTGTTCCAATACTTTTGGAGGGGAGTGTATGTCAAAAGCATATTTGCTATTATTTATTATAATTTTTTATACATTTCAGTAGTCAAAAGCACATTCTGATCATTCCAATGTAACACAATCAGATAATGCCACCAGAATAAAACCATTTATTATTTAAAACTAAACTGTTATCTCATAATTTGCATATGCAGGAATGTGTTAGTAATATTAAAATAAAAAGATTTCTGACACTGCGTCTATACTGGATGCAAGTTACGAGATGCAACAAGACCAAGGACAATAAAACTTATTATAAATGATGATTCTGTCTACACTGCATGCGGCGTGCACGATAAATCTCTGACAATAAACTGACATTTCATTCTTTTGACACTGGTCACCTCTGGTGTAGAGTGTAGACAGTGTAAAAATCAGGGTTGGTGTTCTTTAAGAAAAAAAATAACTAATTTTTAAACTAAAGCAAATGATCTGTCCATGTGGTGGTCTATATAGTGATCATTGGCTTTTTTGGTAAATAGTATCACAGCATATGATAAAGTCCGCTTTTATGAAAAGGTTAATATGTACATCTAGACTATGTCTGATATGTATATCTAGTCTAATTGTCCAGTATACAGTATTACTGGACATTATACCATTTGTATAATCTTTTTATATGTACTGTATGTGAGTGTGTATGCCTTTCTGTGTCTGTTTGTTGTGTGTAAGAGTGAGTTAGAGGGACCCAGCTGTACTGAAGGGTGTGTGTAATGGCTATAGATTGGAGTGTATTTGGAGTGAGTCAGTGTGCCCTGCAGGTTCTGCTTCACCAGGAGCTCTCCTCCCACAGTCTGAGCCATCACAAAAACACCTCCTTTCCTCTGCTTTGAGCACCGAGAGATTGCTTCCCTAAGTTTTGACATTACATGTTTTTAAAGGGAGCGAGAGAAACACACCAGGTACAGATCCCACAGCACCATTTTGTGGCTAAGCACTCGAGTTAGGATGTGCCGGTTCATGAGTCCTGTTCATTAGTTTACTGAAGCCAGTGCCTGTAAGTGTTCTTAAGGAATCAAGTAGATGCTCTTGAGAGAAAGCAGCTGCTTAGATGTTGTCAGAAAACCTAATCCTAAACCAGTCCTATATCGTGTGCTTGAAAAAGAGCTAAAACAAATGTGATCACACACACTTACAGAAAGGACATCACTCAGTGACTGACACAATAGAGCCTGTGACTGAGTTCAAATGAATTATTCAAGCCTTTTCTGTACAACACAGATTACAAGTGCCGCCATGTGTGTGAGAGATATTTGAGTAGATGTAAACTGTGTGTGCTCAGTGGAACTGTGCGTACTCTGTAATGTGTCCATAGACACACACACACTGTATCGCTGCAGAAGACCAGTTGCTTGTAGTTTCCGCTATATTGTGCACCTAAACTCTGTACACGTTCAATAGGTCATGTTTTATTAGACCAACTCGCCCTGCTCCAATTAGTCTTGAGGTCACTGTATCACGTCGTCATGACAAAGCTGCAAACAAGCTAATAAGAGCCAATCACAACCGGCCTTCACTGTTTCCTAGTTAATCGATGCCTGTAGCTGATAAGCAGTCACTACAGTGACAGACGCCATGGTAACTTTGGCCTTGATCTCTCTAAAGCTATAGAGTTCATGGGCTGGCAAACAATGTCCAACACACTGGGCTGTGAGAGATGCAGCAAACGCTGCCACTTCACAAACACACTAAAATGGCAGCAGAATCTGTCCACAAAACCAAGTTGTGCACATCTTTGGTTTTTTTGTTTAATTAATATTTTGGCTGACTTTATTTGTGCTTCTATGAATTGTAGATTGTAGTACCATGAGCTCTGTTTGATATATTTTACAATATTTAAATACATCTGGGTTGCTGCTAATTAGCAGTTGTAAGTGTGCCAGTGGGCCGAGCTGCTCTTTGTGTGGAGATGAAGACGAGTGAGCAAAATGTCACTGAACCCCAGAGGGCCATTCTATATGTTTTTTGTATAAATATGCAGGATCTTAAAAAAAAAAAGTTCACAAAAACTGATTCAGTGTCAGTGATGCAGAAAGCGCTTATGGAATCATGGAATACAGTTATAAAAATGACATTTACTGTATCATGCTGAATTTGGATATATGAATCAAATAGTATGGCTGTTCACTTAATAAAATTGCCATACAAACTAGTGTTTATAAATATTGAATTGCAAACAAAAAACCTGCAATTTAAATATGCCTGCTTGTTTCTGTGTGAATTAATTTCACAGTTTCGTCTACTACACACATACTCATCTCACTGTATGAACTATGAAGACATGAAGGCATAAACTTCATCTCCAGAGCTGCTCTGCGAGTCACTTCACGAGCATTTCATTTGTTAAAACTATTGTCAGATACACACAGAAACTCAAAGGTCTTGAATACAACCTACAAAAAGAAAAGTTTGGTTTAACTGGAAAAATTGACACGTATAGCATAATGTACAATAATAATAATTTTTAATGCCTTAGTGCTCGTTCATTGTAAATGCATGGATGAGAGCAGCCTCAAAACATCTTTTTTTTTTTTTTTTTTTTTTTTTTCAGTGGAAGAAAGTACTTTGTTTGGAACAACAGAATGGAGAGATAGAAAGGGTATAGCCAAACAGATTACAGAGCCATCAGTGAAGAAGAGTACATTCTTCCCCTAGTGGAGAGAGGGGAGATGACAAAATCTTACATGTTCTTTCTATACCTCTCTGTCCTGTCCTATTATATCTTAAAGTAATTATTTGGAGTTAAATAATGTTCAGCAGTTTGGTCAGTACTAGACGCAAAAAATCTGCCGCCTTGCTTTCGCTAAGGTAACAATCTGCAAACCCAGTGTTCTGCAGAGAGACAATGAGAGGATAGAAAGTGAAAATCAACGATGACTTATGAAAATGCTTCAGTTGTGTAACTGATTTCACACTAAGCCAATTCCAGGACTACAAACTAATATTTTACATTCTGTGATTTTTATTTTTTATTTTTTTACGGTAATATTTTGGATGATACTTAGAGCAGTGGTTCTCAATTCCAGTCATGGGGACCTCTTGCTCTGCACATTTTGTAGGTCTCTCTTATCTGACACACTCAGTTCAGTTCATGGATGATGATCTGAATCAGGTGTGTTAAAGGAGACATGCAAAATGTGGGGTCCCCAGGACTGGAATTGAGAACCAGTGCTTTAGAGTAACCAGATTCAGCACTGTACACTGAGATTTTTGAGATGATGATAAAACAAAATATTTTGAAATTGGTTGATTCATCTTTTGAGTTGTCAGAATGAGCAAAATGCACGTCTCTAATAGAAAGACAGTTAGTGGAAATGGACAACAGCCTTTGCTTGATAAAATATCTTAAGATATGCATCTGTGTGTGAGTGTTTACATGTGGTTAAAAGTGAGATGAGTGTGACAAAGGAAGTACAGTTGTATGTCTGTTCTTCATTTTTGTTTATTAGCAGCTTGTGTTCTCAATCTCATGCACAAAAATAAATAGTTAAAAAATACTGACTACAATACTAAATACTAAAAATAAAAGTTCAAGATCATCAGTCACTTTCCTCTGTAAGAAGCAGGGAAAGCTGCCTGCCAGTGTGCGTGTGTCTGTGTTTGTTTGGGGCTCTCCTTTAAGTGTACTAAAAATAGTTTCCTACAGGAGCCTGTTCTCAGTGTGTGTGTGTGTGTGTGTGTGTATTTCTGCAGTCTGTTGCTCATATTCTATTTGGGGTGGTTTCTTTTACAAGAATCAAGTTTTACCCCTGACCCATCTCTGTTTCTCTGTCTCTCTCACACACAATACAAACACAAATATACACTCACATAAGGAAGTGTCACAACAGGAAGTAGGGGGTGTTGGGGAAGAAAGCTTTAGCTCAGAGAGGCACAGACCGCGAGGGTCAGTTGCTGTCTGCATTAGCTGTGTGCATGACAGTAACTAGAGTCAATCTGGCAGGCCTGAAAGAGACAGAAAAATGTGGGCACACAGGGGGAAATGGGACTTGCCCCCCACCCCTCCGCCTCAACCTTACCACAGGTAAGACTGAACTACACTTACTTATGCCTCCATGTGCTTAAAGTTTGATGGCCCAAGCTACTTGTGCCAGTTCATTTAGCTGTAAGAATGACGCTCTGATCTCTGGTCAGCACTATGAAGACATTGCAACATTTAAATCTGAAGCCAGCTGCAAGATCTAACAAAGCTTTCGCTGCATCAGAATATGTCATATTGTATACATAGTATGCCAAAAGAGTAGTATGGCCCAATTCAGAGTATTTTGAAAAAACAGGCCTGGATGACCTATTACTACGAGAATTCTGGAATATGTATTCCGTGGACACTCTACTATCCTTTGAAGCCAAGGGACTTGATTTGGGAATGGCAGTGTAGCAATGCAACTTGTGCTTGTAGGTCATGTGACAGTGACACACAGTTGATGTAGTACACCAGTCAACATTTTTTATGTTTTTTTAAAGAATTCTCTTCTGCTCACCAATCCTGCATTTATTTGATCCAAAATACAGCAAAAGCAGTAATATTGTGAAATATTTAAATTAAAATAACTGCTTTCTATTTGAATATATTTTAAAATGTAATTTATTCCTGTGATCAAAGAAAAAAATTTCAGCATCAATACTCCAGTCTTCAGTGCCACATGATCCTTCAGAAATCATTCTAATATGCTGATTTGCTGTTCAAGAAACGTTTATAATAATAATAATAATAATAATTATTATTATTATTATCAATATTTAAAACAGTTGAGTAAATTTTTTCATTCTTTGATGAAGAGAAAGATCCAACGATCAGCATTGGAGGAAATTATAGAAATTAATACTTTTATTTAGCAAGGATGCTTTAAATAACGATAAAGACATTTCTAATGTTTCAAAAGATGTATATTTCAGATAAATGCCGTTCTTCTGAACTTTCGATTCATCAAAGAAACCTGAAAAAAATCTACTCAGCTGTTTTCAACATAATAATAATAATAATAATGATAATAAATGTATTTTAAGCTGCAAATCAGAATATTAGAATGATTTGAAGGATCATGTGACTGGAGAAATAATGCTAAAAATTCAGCTTTGAAATCACAGGAATAAATTACATTTTAAAATATATTCAAAGAGAAAGTTTAAAAATGTTACTGTTTTTGCTGTATTTTGGATCAAATGAATGCAGGCTTGTTGAGCAGAAGAGACTTCTATAAAAACATTAAAAATCTTACTTTTCAAAGACTTGACTGGAAGTGTATATCAATTTATTTTATGCTCTGCATTTTATGCTTTTATGCATGTTCATACTATAGAACTTTTTTAAACAGATGTTAGGACCTAATAGACAATAGCTATATGATTTCTGAGTCAGCTTTTGTGTGATCTTGTAGTGTTAGCGTGTGAACTTGTACATATGTTCTAGCACGCATATAGTAACTATCAAACTAATCTGTCACATTTATTGTGATTTAAGAGAACGGCACTTGTATTTTATAAACTTAGCCAGTTAAGGGTGTGCAGCTTGATTCTAATATTGTGTATGCATCCGCTGTGCTGTCATCACAAGCAAATGTTTACTAAATATGAGCCAATTCAGTGAATGCATACAGAAAGCATTATGTTAATACAGGTTAAGAATATTTACATTTCTGCTTTCATCCAAAGCAACTTACATTGCATTGAATTGTATTTTATCAATCATGCATTCCTAGGGAGTTTAACTCCTGTCCTGACCATGCCAAAGCTAATGCCATGCTCTGCTGCTAATAAAGTGCATGTAAATGCGAATGCCACTTTTGCATCTCAGTCGGTGTTCTCGAATTAACTGACATTTTGGTGTGCATGTACTGTATATATTGTGTCTGGCTTGTAGGCTGGTTTAATTTTAGTTTCACTGTCTGGTTGTTCTGTGTTCTTGAATGTATTTATGCCAGATCAGAGGTCGCGTTAACCGAACATTTTCCGTCATTGACAGAATTTTTTTTTAGCAGTGACGGAAAAATTTGAAGGCCATCCGTCATTTTGACAGATTACCTGCCTTTATGGGGCCCTAAGCAGAATTTTATTTAAGGGGCCCTTGGTGCCGCCAATATGACTGGTTATTGTCAAAGCTTGATTATTCACACACTATAAATCTAACACACCCATTATCAGTTTTTTTTTGTTGTTGTAGCTGTGTTGCTTACATCATACCATTGTCTGCCTGCATGTTTTTACCCTTCTGTAATTTTTAATTGTAACAGTTGCAAACTTACAACAGTGGTCAGGTGTTAATTTTCACTTTAACATTAAAAGTCTTAGGCCCGGTCTCACAGACAGGGCTTACACTAAGCCAGGATTAAGCCATAGTTCAATTAGGACAAAATACATTTAAGTGATTTTCATAAACATGCCTTAGAAAAAAGCATTACTGGTGTTCATCTTAAGACAAAACAAAAGCACTGACATGTTTTAAGATCAGTCAGTGCAAGTTTCTTTCAGTTGAAACAGCTCAGATTTACATTTTAGTCTAGGACTAGGCTTAAGCTTTGTCTGTGAAACAAGAAACCGGGGATTAAAGTATTAAGTGGCATACTTAATGTGCTTAAAAGTAGCTAAATAAACCAGCAGACAATGCATTTACAGAACAGAATGTTATTTTAACAACATAAATATTAGTCGAAGTTGTAATTTTATTACAAGTCATACTTTTTATAATAAATATTAAACACAACAGAGAGCATCTATACATATAAAACAACAACTCTTAATTTATCTAGCTAATTGAGGCATAATGATATTGGAATATAATAGCAAAGATGCAAAATGTAGGCTGAGGTAAATAATGTTAAGCTGTTATCAGTTTATGAAAGAGAAGCTTATTTTTATTACAAAAATATATACCCAGGAAAGTTATTTTTACTGATCTGACCAGGGGTGCATTTGCCAAAAGCAACTATGGTCTCAAGTTCTGTCGTTACAAATAGAGTTCAATGGAAATAACGACCATAGTTAGCTAACAATGGTTTTGAGAAGCGCACCTCTGATTTGTGGCACAAAACCCCTATAATGAATTTGTCCCCCCTCCGTCCCCAAAACGCGATCGATTTTAACCCTTTGACACGCTGTGCTTTGGCTGGCGCTGAGCCAGAGAAAGAAGAGCTCAGGAAAAAAAATAAAAGAAAGATGTGCTCTGTGCTTTTCATATTTCATAACTGTTCAGTGTTTTCAACCACATACAGTTTATTTTAGGTTTCAGACATTTAAATACACTTCAGTTAAGTAAAAAAAAAAAAAAAGACATTTAGTTTGTTAAATAGGCTACATGCTGATTTCTATGGAAAGCGGCAATAATAATCCTTTCAATTAATGGGTGACATATTTTATTCCTATCAAATAAACATTGTGTAGGTTACTATAAAGTTTACTCTGTTTTTCTCCCAGCTAACTGACCACTTACTTTCATGTATTTCGGAAGAAATAGGTGAATTTACGTGATTGTGCCTGCATGACACGTCGCTATGGAAATAATAAAATGATATGTATAGAATATTTAATATTGCACTTTTGTATAATTACCACTGTCCATTGACATATATCACGAAAATAAAATAAAATAAACTAAACGGTCATTTCATGTAGACTACTCTTGGGGGCCCTCTGGTGACCACGGGGTCCCTAAGCAGCCGCTTAGTTCGCTTATGCCTTGGGCCCATTTTCGACCCCCTGCCAAATTATTACCCCTCTCGTTGAAATCGCTATCTGATTGCCTAATCCTAAACCTACCAATACTAGGGGGGTAATAATCTGGCGGGGGTCAGAATTCGGCACTACAACGGAAAATGTTAAAGTCTAATGCAACCTCTGTGCCAGATGTAGTTAACCACCAAACCTGCAGATGGAAACCATCTGTGACCACCAGCTATATATATCTTAGAATATCATCACAAGTGTGTATGTGTGTGTGTGTGTGTGTGTGTGTGAGAGAGAGAGAGAAAGAGAAAGAGAAAGACAGCAATGTGGGGTTGTGAAAGATTGCTATGTTTGTGAGTAAGGGGATTACAGAGTTTAATAATAGTTCAAGTTGTATTTTTTGTGGGAACAGTGTGTCTGATATATTTTTTTTTTAGAAAGAAGCATCCATAATCTGTGCCTAGTTCAGTCACTTTTGCTTGGTTGTAAATATCACATTATATCATCTATTAATGCACAAACTGATACCACAAACTTTACTTAAGTAAATAAATCAGTGGTTTTTAAGGACTGTAACCACAGTGTGAAAAGCCCTGCAGGAATGCAGTTACTCAATGTAACCACAAGGTGGAGATCCAGTCTACAGATGCACAACATCATTTCTTTACAGTCTGTTTTAGACTCAAGCCCATAAAAAGTGTTAATTTGATAATTGAATTAAGGTGCTTTGCTGAGGTGCTACAGTGAAAATGAGTATGGATGGATTGATTGATTTCTGGTGGAAATTTCTCCCTGCTGTTTCTGGTGGTATGTTAGATCAGGCTGAATCCAGGTTACAGTGGATCCTACTTGTCACTCCACAGTTATATTTCCTACCCATCATTTCAGCTGTCCTATTTTCACCTCTTCTCTCCCTCTTCATTCTATATGTAGCTTGCTCTCTCTTACACAAGCATACACATGTATTGCTAAGAGAAGAATAGCAGGAAACAATATCTGGTTTGTGGTCCAACCGTAATTGTGTACGACTCCCATTTTTATGACATCATTTCCTTCCTTCACAGGAAGTCTGTAGTGAGTGTGAACAGTAGGTAGTGGAGAGGAATCTTTCTGCTGGCTTTCTTACTCTGTTGTCATGTTACAGTACACAGTCACACACACAATATGACCTAATGAGAATACTTCCCTTCTGGTTCTTGTGGTTCTGTCCACAGTGTTATTTTAGTATCGCTGAGATACTATTATAGCTTTTATTCATATGTTGGAGTAGTGTTTAATTTAAGTTTAAAGTTTTAAAAGTGTTGTTGTTGTTTTTTTTTTGTTTTGTTTTTTAAATATGTAATAAGTTTGTATAATTTTTGGTATTAGTTAATTTAGTATAGTTACACTAAATGAAAGTGGGAAATGTTGCCTTGGTGATTTGCTGAAGTTAAGTTTTTCCTTTACATTTTACATCTGTAAATTATTTTAAGTTAAAGGAACACTCCACTTTTTTTGGAAATAGGCTCATTTTCCAAGTCCCCAAGAGTTAAAAGTTGAGTTTTACCGTTTTTGAATCCATTCAGCCGATCTCCGGGTCTGACGGTAGCACTTTTAGCTTAGCATAGCATAGTTCATTGAATCGGATTAGACCATTAGCATCTCGCTCAAAAATGACCAAAGAGTTTCGATATTTTTCCTATTTAAAACTTGACACTTCTGCAGTTACATCGTGTACTAAGACCGACGGAAAATTAAAAGTTGCGATTTTCTAGGCTGATATGGCTAGGAACTATACTCTCATTCCGGCGTAATAATCAAAGAACTTTGCTGCCGTACCATGAGTGCAGCAGGTGCAGTGATATGACGCAGCACCTGAAAGTAGTCCCCAGCTATAGTCAAGTTTTAAATAGGAAAAATATCGAAACTCTTTGGTCATTTTTGATGACCAAATGCTAATGATCTAATCAGATTCAATTATCTATGCTAAGCTAAGCTAAAAGTGCTACCGCCAGACCCGGAGATCGGCTGAATGGATTCAAAAACGGTAAAACTCAACTTTTTAACTCTAGGGGAGGTGTAAAATGAGCCTATTTCCAAAAAAAGTGGAGTGTTCCTTTTAAAGTTTATTTTAAGTATTTTTTTTTAAAAAATGAGTTAGTTAACTCAATAGCCCTTGTCTGCAGTATACGTGTACTGCATTTGGGGTTGGTAGTAAATCTCTATGTAACTGTAAACATGTCAAATAAAAATCTTCAACAAATGTTAAAGTGCCCCTATTATGCCTTTTCGAATATTACCTTTCATGCAGTGTGTCATGTAGCAGTATGTGAACATAAACTTTCTGCAAAGTTGTGAAGTCGACAGTGAACGATAAGCAAAGTTATTGTCTATCAAAAAAAAGAGTCGGCTCGCAATCGCCTAAACGAGTCGTCAGGAATTCGAATCTTATTCTGTTACGGCTGTACGTCACGAAGTAATACATTTGCATAATGTCCGCCCATGGGCTGTCATTCGCGCTGTACGCGGTAGACCAATCACAAAGGACTGCGCCATCTGACCAATCACAGCAGCGAGGGCTCGCGGAAAGGAGGGGTTTAGAGAGACTGATTCTTCGAACTGCTTCGCACGAGTCGTTTAGGAATCATTTAGAAATTAGGTAAAATTAAAGCTATTTTTTGAGAAAACTAAAGTGTTTTTTTGACCTTGGGTGCATGTCAACCTGTTTTAGGAGATTCATAAAACAATATTAGCAACCTTAAAAATGGCATAATAGGGGCACTTTAAGAGACATACACACATGCCTGCTAACACACAGAGTGACAGAAATCAATAACAGCTGAGAACCTGAGGCTATCTCTCTTTCCGTCTTTTTCCCTCATGCCATTTGCTTTCTTTCTTTTTTCAATATCAAACTACAGTTATTGACTACTATAAGATCTTCCTCCTACCTGCTCTCCTGTTAGAAGTGTGCTCGCCCAGCCATAAATGTATTGTTCTGTGCGTGTGTGTTATTTTACATTTTGCGTTATATGTTTCTGTGGCCTCAGTTATAGACCTTTTATCTTTGACCAGTTTTGTATAGAGATTTCCAAAGTAACCATTTGTCTGTAAGTGATGTTTGTGAACAGCAAACTGTGAGCTGCTTTGTTCCATTGTCAGAGTTATATCTAATTTTCTTCTATCAGAGAGAGAAAGACAAATTGATGGTGGCATAGATGGAAAGAAGATAGATCAAAAACAATCAGGCACCTGGAGGGGCAGCTACATTTGGGGTCCTACGAATGAGTCTCTTCTGAGTTTGACACTTCCTGGTGTGGTGCAATGTCTGTGAGTAAAACCGGCAGCTAGAGCGTATGTCTATGCGCCTGCATAGACGCGTGTGTGAGTGCAAGTGGCAGCCACTGTGGGAGGAAAACAGAAGATGAGCACTTTAAGAGAGAGAAAGACATGAAGAGAGGACTGGAGGAACTCTCTTTGCTTTATGACTCTGCTTAGACTGGGACTGTAAGAACTTCCTGAGAGAGAGAGAGGGAGGAAGGAAAGAGAGGAGGAGGGAGAGGAATGTGGGGGTTTGCTTATAGGATTAAGTGTCTTGAAGGCGGAATGGGAAGCGGATCACACGTGGAAGTCTGCAAGGATCTGGAGGACTGAGCGCTATTCGCGTTGTCCTCCCTCTCTTTCCGAGAGGCAGAGAGCAGGATGGTGTGACCCTTCTCTTCTAGTTTTTCTCAGCATGAGGACTCTCTGACTCTGTGAGTTTGGGATTAGTTACCATTGTTTGATTGACGGCCCAAGGCTCCTGATGGAGCAGGAGCTAGGAGCAGGTTCACAGGACAGGGAAGAGGTCACAACCTCTCTGGCTTCCACGTCTGCTTCTTCATCCAACTCTGACCTCCCATCCAACCCACAGCCTGACGGGGAGAGAGTCGCAGTGGGTCGCCGGCATAGCAGCAAGACTTTTACTGGGTTACGGCTGTTTGGAAGGAGGTGAGTCGAACACACACCTGATGAGTGTGTTATGAGCTCATCCTAGTGCACTTGCTTTTGTCTATGGGTAGATGTAAAGAAAGATTGCGTATTCATGAGAACTTGTGGGGAGTGCGTGTGCTCAAGTTTCCATTCAATGTTTCCATCTCAGACCTAAGCCTTGTGCTGTGTGTTTGGAGTAACAACACATCGTGTCTGTAACACTGTGCATGATACCAGACTGTGACTGTGTTTGATCACTAACACTGTGTTGTGTTCAGGCTGGGCTGAATTTTGATGTTAAGGCTGTAGCAACTAATCAATAAAACTGAAAATAATTGACACAATCAGCTTTGATTATTGATTATTTGTGCCTGTGAACAGTGACACTGAATTGGACTGAAAACATCCATCAGTCACGTCTCTTTTTTTTCTATGTCTATGGACAAAATGCCGCTTTGGGAAAATGCATGACTGAAATTGTCCTAAACATGAGAATGCACCATATTTAGCTCTTTAAACAAAAACATATAGTTTAACTTGGCCTACCCTGTTATGTATTTCCTCAGCACGTAACTTCCTTTTAACAGTTTTATCCTTATCTGTAAATTTTAGAAAGTCACGTGAATATTTCCATTTTACATAAAGGCTCGTTCTGTCAATAAACTCCACGGACCTCAGTGAAAGAGGGCCCCATGTTAGTATATGCTTTTGTTTTTCTGAAGTATCATATTCAGCTTAGAGATTTTAACTTCTACTTTAACAATCCTTTGCACATTTAATTGCACATAGTCTTTATAGTTACATCCACTTGTTTTCATTTCCTTAAAATTACACATTGTTTGAAGGACAACACTGGGCATGATGTGGAAAAACTATGTAAATAATGGACTAAAATGAATGTATTATTTATTTGTTAATTAATATTTTTTTTTATTTTTGTCTTCCTTAGTTCATTTTTCGTCTTTAATCCAACTGAAATCGTACCAGCCTGGTTTTTGTGAAGCTGCACTTACAGACCCAGATAATGTGATTGTAGCTTGGCTTCGTCCAGCATCTACACACGTTAATCACACTACAGTTGACCTCTATGTTGTACGCTTGCTCCAAAAGACAGAGGTGATGCTTTATGTGTATTTAATCATTCAAATATTTGAAAATATTGAAGTGTTGGGCTGTAGCTCTACTGTGCAACACCTGCTGTAGCTCAATTATAACTGTGCATATAAACAAATTCACTGATTCTGAGAGAAGAGCATTGTGACAAGATTGTGTGTGTGTGTGTGTGGATAAGTTTACTATAAGGGGTAGGTGTTAGATTTCAAGTTGGTATATCACTTATTACTATTTCCTTACATTTTGTTGAGAGTGTGAGATAGTAGTGTGCTTTCAGAGAGAGTCTGCCCATGCACTCTTTTAATTGGCTTGGATGTGTGATTGATTTTGGTCTGGTTGATGTCTGGTGTGGACAGACAAATTGCTTGTCACATCACGTCTGATCAGGACACTGTGTTACACTGGGCATCCATCCAGGGTTTTTCCCTGCCTTTGGCCCAACAGTAGTATGTATGTTTTCAGTAGAGCATGTTTGCTAGGTAAACATGAGTGTTTGTGTGTGTCTGTGACTCTGTCAAACCCTCAGAAATCGGAGGTGGGACTCTATCCTGGGTCTTCTGCTGATTAGTCACCATCTATTTTTAATCTGGTTCCTATCCATCGAACGGTTTCAAAGAGCAAACAGAACATGATGGACTGATAAAAGAGTGAGAGAAAGAAAGAGGTGGAGGAAGATGGTAGGATATGCAAACTCATCCCATCATCACCTACATATGCAGACTATACAGTCATAACTTAATAATGATGCAGAACATAAAGAGATCACAGAGTGATTAGTTATGTCATCAAGTGTGGCAGAATGGGAGGATTTGCTCAACTAAAATGATACACGGTAATGTCAGCTCTATAAGGTTTGACAGAAGCTCTTTCAGCATGACAACATTTTTATCACCTCTATTATCTCTCGCCTTCTCAGCTCTGCATGTGTTCCCTCTGACGAGACGGCTCCTGCTGTGTGCTTTAGTGCGCGTGAGTGTGTCGCGCTTATGAATTGATGCATGAAGATGATCAGAGATGTGAGAAGAGGATGTCAATCAGACTGAATTATTAACTTTCTCTGGTTGAGCTCGGTTTCTGTGGGATCAGTTTCTTTTCAGATAGATCACAGGAATAATTAAGACTACAGCTGCCAGAGCTGGTATATAAGTGTGTTTGTGTGTGAATTGTGAAATGAATGTGTTTTCATTGCTTGGTATGTGAGATGACTTTAAAGAAATTCACAATCAGCTTTAAAAAATGGACATCATTTGTATTTTTACTTCCTCTGCTCTGTATTTGTTTACTCTGTCATTTTGTTTGTTTACATTTTCATGCCTTTGTAAACTATCTCAGGCAGGATTAGTTATGAAACCCCACCCATTGTTTGTTTGTTTTTGTTTTCTTTATTTGTTGTATACTCAATTGAGTTTACATCTAGAGCCTCTGTGACATCAGAGATGACGTTAAGCATAAATGAAAGTGAGTTGGTTGTGGTATGTGCATGTGTAAATACATTAACCTTAGAGTGCTTTAGATGGGATATTTCTGATCATGTCCTGGAACTCTCTGCTGTAAAACAGCAAGTTCCTCTGTGTCACCATGGCAACCCTGTGTCAGGCTGGAAGAACTCAGTGGAGACGCATTCATCATGTCAGACTCCAGCTATCTGGGTCATCTCTACATATAACCCTGTAATGAGTGACAAAAAGCCATGTGATGGGAACTTTTGACAATACTGACTCATGTATGTGTCAATGTCTGATGTTCTCTGAGTCTACTCATACTTGTATGTGTGTGTGTATTCAGTTAAAGGAGACTTATTATTAGTGGTCGACCGATATTGTTTGTTTTTTTTGACAGCCGATGCCGATATCTTGGAAAGCAGGTGGCCGATGGCCGATGTAAAGCCGATATATATTTTTTTATTTTAATTAGTATTTAAGAAATTTGAAATCATTTGAAAATGGATTAAAAAATAAATGTGAAATAAACATACTTATACTTCAGATGACAAAGTATTTTTCACAAATAAATAAATATTTAATAAAAATATAATTAAAAAGGAAGTAAACACTGTAACCAACAGGGCACTCAGTATTCTGGGAAGATTGTGTGCATTGGGAATCATATTTTTTCGAATAAAGGCAAGGTAACACTCATTTTACATACAGCACACAGTGAAAATGACATGAATATGACAGTGGGCAAATACATAAAGCGCAGCATCATTTTAAATCACGAGTTTAACGTTTGTGGATCGCGCGTCTCCAGTGAAGCTGAACTCTCCTCCTGTCCACATTCAATTCACACGGACCGACCGACACAGAGACACGCGATCATGCAGGATACAAACGCAAACTTTATAAGATCTCACAGCTGGATTCGACTAAGTTTGCAAGGTTTGTGAAATTAAATGTTCATTAGACATGCAAAGATTTGTTTAAAAGATGTAAATGCATATTTGCTAAATGCTGACGGCAAGAGAAAGTATTATAATGTTTGCCTTTCTATTACTAATAATATAAAAGCAATCATTATAATACTTTTTTGTATACATTTTAATTCCTTTGTTTAACCGTTCTATCTGATTATTAGACAGATTTCTATCCGTATTAGACAGAACTGTTAACGATGACAGTGAAGAAGAGGGAGAAAGAGAGCACTGTGTGCTCAGGCTGTTCTCAGCGCCATCAAAATAAAAGTCCCGCGTCGAACGCATCGGCCAAACATATATATATATATATATATATTCACTTAAGGGTGTACTCACTTTTGTGGCCAGCGGTTTAGACATTAATGGCTGTGTGTTGAGTTATTTTGAGGGGACAGCAAATTTATACTGTTATACAAGCTGTACACTCACTACTTTACATTGTAGCAAAGTGTCATTTCTTCAGTGTTGTCACATGAAAAGATATAATAAAATATTTACAAAAATGTGAGGGGTGTACTCACTTCTGTGAGATATTGTATATGCATGTTACACTAAAAATAAAGCACTTCAATAAGTTACATAATTCTGTAAAAGGCGTTTTCTAAATTCACAAAACAGGCAAGTCTGAAAAAAAATCATATTTACACATTCTTTGACACTAATGCACATTTTAGGAAACACTGTCAGTTCACCTTTCATGCATGATCACGACATAGATATAATCACGAAAGGACTATAATCAGCAATGTGGTCTACTCTGTTTGCAGTGCAGGCAGTTTGATTTCGATGGGAGTGATGCTTATAAACACTGCTTTGTCGTGACACACTTAAACACATTCTTGACATTTTCTTGAATTTTTCATTTTAGTGCCAAGTAGCAAAGAGAGACAGATGAATAAAGGAGAATGAATCAAACATGATTTCCATGATCTTCAGGATCACTTTCATTTCTATGTATGATAAGTAGAGAGTGAGAGATGAGAAGAGAGGTGAGGAGGATGGACATGAAGGACAGAAAGTGCACTTGAAGTCATCTGTGGCATTATACTCTAGCTACAGACTCCTGTGTGTTTGTCAGCACATTCAATTTCTCATTTTAAGTGGAGGAACTCTGTGTTCTTAAAGCTGGACTGAGACCAGAGCTGTATATTGCAGTGCAAAAACAAAAAAAGAAAGGAGATATGACAGATGAGTGTAGTGGTCAGTGTGGAACAGAAGATGATCTGTCCTTTCTCCTCTCTCTGTGTTGTTCTCTCTCTCTCTGAGCTTCACTGCACGGTGGCCCGTTCAAAACCACAGCAGAAGCCAGAAAACTGAGCATCCATCTGTCAGCACCTCACGACCTGGCTCTCCCTGCCAACTGCCCTACTTTACACTGGGAGAGATGGAGGGAAGGAGAGCGGAGGAAGGGTTTTGTCAGTTCATTTAGAGTCAGTGTATTTATGTCTAATATAACCACGTTTTACAAATGTGTGTCTGTGTGGTGTGTGTAAATGTGTACGTGTAAGCTAGCTCAACAGATTTGTGTGCCTGATATGTGGTGTGGCAGTTAGACGTCTTAAATGTGTGGATGCACAGTTGCACACACACTATGGGCTGCACTGGTGTGTCTTTTCCTCAACCTCAGAGAGAGAGATGGAGTGAAACTAATGAAGGAAGGCAGTTGTAAAGAGCAGTGTTATTCTGTCAGTGTTGAACAGGAATGCAGCATAATATCAAAGTCATACTGCCAGTAGCAATCCTGACTCACATGGTGCCTCTAGGTGAGATCAGGAGAGAGGTGCACCTCAGAACACTTAAAAAATTAAGAAATACACTACCATTCAAAAGTTTGGGGTCAGTAGTATTGCATAGCAGTAAATTGTGAATATTGTGAAATATTATATAGTAGGGGTGGCACGGTACACAGATGTCACGGTTCGGTACGTACCTTGGTTCGGGGGTCACGGACTTCACGGTTCGATACGATTTCGGTACAACATGAAAAAAAAAAAATCTACTATGCTCGGTTTCTTTTCATTTATTTTGAACAGACAGTAGTGCAAATAAAAAAAAATCCATTTAGATGTGAAAATACTACATATTATTACATGTTATATACGTATATATACAATCCGTTTTGTTTTCACAAATAAAAGCAGACCTTTATACAGTGATTTTTAATAAGACAATAAGTGTTTAAAGTTGATTCTGATGTTATAAGGAAACAGTTGAAGTGATCGCGGCACACACTCGCTCGCGCACGCACACACACACATCAGTTCCAGCATTGCTAACTTGACAGCCAGTTGGTACTTTATCAAAATAAAATACAGTGAGCCAAACATCAGCGCGCCTGCCTCTGTGTCACCGTTGGCATTCGCTGTTCTTCTGCTGGCGGTTATCAAACAGCGTTGCATTGCTGCGGAGCCCCCTTCTGGATTGGGGGTGAATTGCCTGTATTCGTCATATGGCATCATGCACCGAACCGAGATGCCTGTACCGTGAAGGTTCTATACGAATACATGTACCGTGCCACCCCTATTATATAGTTTTTGTGGAATTCAAGAAAGGAAATTTCAAAAGAACAGCATTTATTTTACTTAAAAATCTTTTGTAACATGTATAGTGTAAATTAATAAAAAATCACCAATATACTATATTTGCTATAAGTAAATGATCAAGTTTAAATATATATAACAGTAAATCGCAACTGAATTGGAAATCAGTGGGAACATTTTATGACCCTTTTTATTTTATGCACATTTTTTATGGTTTGGCTAGCTGTATTGATTTCTAGCAAGTAGAGAAACTGTTTTTTTTTTTTCATAGGCAGTTCGCTTCTCTTACTTCTATGGTGCAGATGGCACCATACAGCAGCCGAAGCGAGAGGAGGCGTACAAGTATAGTGCTGGGAGCTGCTCAGAAAAAGTTACCTGCTAGGTCACTATTCATTTTCACTGAGAGGGGTGGAACGGATAGTGGGCGCAGCGCTGTGAAAATGCTGCAGCTGAGTGAGAGAAATACATGTGTGGGCGCCCCAGAGAACACTGCCACTCTAGGATATCGCCTATACCAGGACCCTACTTCTGCTTCATACATGGGCCTTGTGCTGCTGTTAAAATGGAGATCTGTGCATAGATCTTAGGTCTGATCTCCATCAAAGTGGCTTTAAGCGAAATCTTCAATAAATCCTCTTTTATTTTATTTTTTTTATTTATCAATTTTTTATATATTTATGCATAACATGGCTTATAAAAAAAAAAAATTAGTTGCATGTCACTTGCACTGCCACTTATTGGTTAGAACAGAGTATACTAAAGTACAAGAGCTCTTGGATAATGGATTAACTAAACCAAAACCCGCACTGCCTGACTAAGATTAGGCATGAAGTGCTTTATGGTTTTATATTGCTTAGTGTTATACTGATGAACTAAAGCATTAACTAAACACACACAAGAGAAGAACATCACACACAGAGAAAGTCACCGTTTGTGTTTTATAGCAGCATGTGTGTGTAAATGTGGGTTTATGTTCAAACTTTTGTCTGTTCGCTGTCATTCTATTCTCTTATCTCATTTTTTGCTACCACTCTTTTTCGACCTGAAGTGATTGAATATCTTGCACTAAAGAGGATATTGTTCTTTTGTATGATTTACAATCATTCAAGCAGCAGCCTAACAGAATGGTTTAACAAAAAATGGCCTATCATGCCAGGTAGCTATTCTATATAATAAAAGTGGCTCATTTAACTTGTGCATTATATTCCAAGTCATATGATGGCTTTGTGTGACAGAAATTTACATTTGCCATTTTAAAAGTCTTTAGTGAAAATGTTTCTACTGTATTTAGCATTTTTCTAATCTAAATCTAATCTGGTGTTTTTTTATATTGCATAAATGTAGGAATACCTTTGAAATTTATGTGCTTCCATGCAAAGACATGCTTTTGTGAGCTATATTGTTAGTTGTCCCATGCATATAACATCCGTGACATACAGTACATCCAGAGCTGGGTAGTAACTGATTACATGTAATCTGGATTACGTAATCAGATTCCAAAAATTGAGTACTTGTAATTAGAGTAAATTACATTTTAAAATACTCGTAATCAGACTACAGTTACTTTTTTATGGATTACATATTATTCACACAATAGCAGTAAATTATTCATAATTCATTGATTCGCCCTAATTTCTCTTTTTCATCTTTTAAATTTTCCTTTCTAAAATATCCTACCGATTATATACATATTATATATGTATATATAGTCCAGTTTTGTGGACATTCACACAAAGATTAGTCATTAGTCAGGTGGCTACTGCATTTGACCACTGGATTTACAAAAATCATTTCAGGTTTAAGAAGGGTTTTAACATTGCATCAACTACAGATGAACACATTCATTTTTATTTGAATTATTACTCTGTAGGTTATTAACCACGTATTATTAATTATAACTAATTAAAATGCACATTCACATTATTTCTTAGTTACATGTAATGCAGGCATTACAAACATCTAAACCTTATTCACCAAATATATTTGCTTTAAGTACCCCTGAGATTTTAAAATAAATATTTCAGTAATTAAGTATCACATTTGCATGTTCACGGTTTCTTTGATGTTGATTAAATGATCACATGGCATGCAGGTAAATAAAAATATTTCATCTTTTTTAGTAAGTGTTTTATTTAAAACAAAGTCTATAGAAATACAAAGATGGTTCACTCCTATATTTATGAATGGGATAAACTGTAACACGCAATATGGAGGAATAGTTCCACCTTCTAAATGAAAGAGACAAATTTCCCATAGAAACCCGAGGCACATTCAAGCTCAAACCGGTGCGCAACGTTTTGCTATGGTTTCCGGGTTGAACAACATTTTTCCTGGAAACGGTGTGCAACGGGGTTTGAGATTTTTTCTCATCAGCAGCAACATGTATATAAACCACGCGGTATTAAAGAGACAGCTTGCACAATGGGTCCAAGTAAAGTCGTTTACAAATGTGTCCGCTGCAACTCGGTATACACAACAATTTAAAGGTGCTGTATGTAGGATTGACATTGCAGTCCAAATTCAAAATATCGGAGAGGGTTTTTTTCACCCGGCCCCTCCTCCTCAGACTTGATGCACACGCAGGATGCCAGACTGACTACACCAACAGGAACGAGCACATATGACGATGAATGAAATTAAATACGCTGTGTTTTCCGCCAACTGGCAACCCGGGGTGCCAAAATACAATTGGGTAAACTGGCAGTGGGCGGGTTTCACAAACCAAAACACAGACCGACATTTCGGGCCAGAATGCACATTTTCAAAGGAGAATAACTGACTGTAGCATGGTTTTTCAGATAAACAAGTATGTTAACTTAGCATGTTTCTTAAATATCTGCAAACATATTATGGTATTTTTATGCTTTAGTAGAGTCAAAAACTTACATACAGCACCTTTAAGATATTAGAAGACATGTTTGTCGTAAGAGTTTTATAGTAACAATATAAATATAAGCATATCAACATGATGATGTAGTTGTTTATATTTTTAGCTTCATTGCAAGGCAGGTTTATTTATATACCAAATTTCATACACAATGGTAATTAAGTGCTTTACATAAGAATGTACGGCAAGGGCAGTGACTGTAACATCGAGCATATTTTGCAGTATTAAAGACGTATTTATACCGATTTCATCAGGCTCCGAAAACTCTTCAAAAAGAACACAAAGAATGGCCTTCTCAGCTGCCATAGTTGCAACTCTTGCATCATCAGAACAGGGTATTCAACGCACCACCGTTTCCATTTAATAAACATTTTGCAATGTTTTGTCGGGGCTGAATGCTAAATAAGCTTTTTAAAAGCTATTTGAGCATAATAAACAACATTCATGGGGCAATTCATTTCAGATTTTTGTTGCTGATTTGACATGGAATTTAATTGGGAGTTTAACAAGCAGTTTTTGAGATTTCAGGATTCCCCTATTCATTAAGATTGGTCTTGTATGAGCTGCCCGGAGGCATTGCAAATATGGCCGCCGAGTGAAGAGACTTTCCTCAAAGATTTATTTTCATTTAATTTTTTTATGATTTAATTAATTGTCAGCTTTTCATTAAACTCACAACCCCCCTGCAGTTCCTTTACGAACCCTAGTTTGGGAAACCTTGATGTAATATAATGTTTAATGCACTTCATGTTGTAAATTACAATGAATGGAACAAGTTTTCTTACTCTTTGCATTTTTTACATCATTATGGTACAAGATAATGCTATTTAAAGCAATGTGATAAACGAGTTAAATCAAAAGTAATCAAAGTAATCTGATTATATTACCTAAAATGTGTAATGTAATGGATTACATTACTAACTACAATTTTTGTCATGTAATCTGGAATCAGTAACGGATTACAATCTGTAAGTAATCTACCCAGCTCTGAGTACATCCTATTTAGATCTAAAGGGTGTAGATGAGTTTAAAACCATATGCATAGTTATACGATGATGTCTTTTTTTGTGTTGTGTGTTAGAGCACACCTGTGTTGGTTTAAGCAGAAGAGGTGTGTCTTTGTCATTAATCAGGACATTCTGCCTGTCTGACAGGTTATGTGTAAGAATAAACACCGCCTCCTTACTGATGTGTGTCAGTCTACAGTAGAGTAAATATCAGTGCCATAGAATCAAATGTGATGTTTGGAAATGTTTGAATTACAGCTGGTCTGATCATTAAAAGAAATCACTAGTGTTTGGACAGTTTGATTTCAAGCTAATCGATATCCTTTCTTTTTCTCTCCCTCTCACTGGTTCTCCTAATGGCTAAATCATCTGTCATAGGTAAGTATCCATATCTGTTTGAAAGCATCTCTTCTGCTGACACAGTCTCTGGGTAAAAGGGGGATCTTGTATCCTTTTATGTATGTGTGTGTGTGTGTGATTTACTTGCATCAGGAGTAGAGTGCCTCTCCTTACTCATTTTTATTCCACTTTTTCACCCTCCCACAGGGTTTTCACAGAATCAAAATTTCAGTAGTCAATAATAGCAGTTCCCCACACTATTGTGTCACAGCAAAAACTAATTTGCTATTGAAAATATAAATATAAAAATAGTTACATATAAATATTAACAAACTCAGCCTTCAAGTGTTTTTCAATTAAGTAAACATACACTAATGTTCAAAAGTTTGGGGTTAGCAAGATTGTTTTTTTTTTTAAAGAAAATACTTCTATTCAGCAAGGATGCATTAAACTGATGAAAAGTAACACTAAAGACATTTAAAATGTTATTTAAAAAATTATGTTTTAAATAAATGTTCCTATGTTCTTAATTCATCAAAAGAGTCTTAAAAAAGTATCATGTTTTCTACCAATATATTAAGCAGCACAAACATTTTCAATTTTGATTGAGAAATATTTCTTGAGCACCAAATCAGCATCTTAAAATGTATTTTTGTTCAAATACAGTAAATTAAACCCTGATCTTTTAAAAACATTCAAAAAAATCTTACTTACCCCGAAACTTAAGTTTTGTAATTAATCAAGTAAACATGAAAAACAAAGAAATAAATTATAAGCAGTGAGTTGTTTTCACTTTTTCTTGTTAATATTGTTGCTATTGAATAATGACATAATAGGCAGGTTTATTAGGCTGCATATACACAGATTGGATATTTTACAGTATCAATTTTTTTTTATAACTCATAAAGACAAACCTCTTTGGTCAAGAGTATACACCACAATGCTCTCCAACACATGGAAACATATCGGCTTGGTACCAAACTACTGGTATTCTTGACATCACAGCTCTTCCACTGGGAATAGCAGCCATCTGCCACAGAAACAGTCTCTGATCCTTTTCCCTATTAACACACACACACACACACACACACACACACACACACACACACACACACACAGAGACAAAGACACTCTCAATAAGGTCACCAGCCACTATTCACCTGTCACAATCTCTCTATCTATTCGTCCCTGTCTCAGTCTCTCCATGTTTTTCCATCTCCTCTGTTTGATTCAAGGGTAACCAGGCAAAGATAAAGGGACACAGGGAGAAAGGAGTGAGGGAGCACAAACACCAAAAATAATCTGATTCTCCAGGGCTCAGGCTCTTCAAATCAAGTGTGCGGGGTGTCCCTTTTTACACGTCTCATATCTTATTTTCTCACTATTGGATCTCTTTTTATGGTACCCCTTTTGAAACTGTGATACTGTGACTATTCTTTCTGCTGAGTGTAAAAAAATTGTGTGAAAATTGTTGTCAAAAAAGAGATCGATTAAAAAGAGGGGTTTTTGTCCATGTTTAAAATCTCATTACTACATCAAAGATGAAGCAGGGATGCTTGTTATGGAGTAAACGATCTGGCCTGTTAAGTGATATTTGTAAGATGGATTGTGTTCATTGATGTAGCCAGACAGAATCAGGATGATCAATATCTACCATTTTCTCTGAAGCAAGAGATCTTGGTCATAATCAGACGTGGATGAATTTCGTTTGCTAAAAGCACTGCCATTGTGATTGCTGATCTTACAAGAGTGATAAAAACATGTTGCTTTTTAAAAGCATGTTAGCCTCTATGACGTGGCCATGGAGACTCTGGAGTCCCTGTATGTCTGGTTTTGTGTCTAGAGGGTATACGAGTCTCTCTTTCACAGACTGACCTGTGACCGAGGAGCTGAATAATGGTCTGTTTGCAGAATGTTGAAGTGTGGTGTTTTAATACATAGACATTCAGATGCACTGACTTCTGTGTTTGTGTTTGTATGTGGAACTTGTATTGTGTTCACTTTTTCAGACAGTCATACATACATTTTTTTTTAATTTTTTTTTTTATCACAACATAATGTTGTGTGGTTCCACTACAGGGCACACACACCTTGTGGTTAGTTAGGTTAGCTCAGCATTCTCTCCTGAAGTTATTGCATTATGCTGTTCTTGAGGGTGTGTACTTGTGTTTTGATTGTTTATGTGGCATGTTGAAGCAGCGAAAGAGAGGGTAATGTTGTTGAGGGACATGTCCTTTCCCAAACAGTAAATATTAGAAGTTCGCTGTCTGAGAAGATCAGAATTGAAAAACATAAACAGTGTTTAATGAAGAAGTAAAAAAGGTTTTCTCTTGGGGTATAAGGCTTGGGGGTTTCTTTACACAATATTTAGAACTGTTTTATGGAAACAGTAGATGTCTTTGGTATGTTCACATTTAGATAATTAGGTAAAATATTCTAGGGCTACGTATCAATATAGATTTCAAAATTTGATGCGAATTTACACTGTTAATGCGATTCAGTATTATTCTCAGGACATTATCCTGGTGTACTGTAACACATTATGTTGTGATATGCTGCCATCTGGTGTATAGATATACATGTTGCAGAATGGAAATGGTATACAATACAATTCAAATGTTTTGGGGTTGAAAGAATTTTTAAAATTAGTTTGCTTGTTGTTTTCGCATGCTTATCAAGACTGCATTTATTTAATCAAAAATACAGTTAAAATATTAAAACTGAGAAATATTATTTACAGTTTAAGCTACAGCTGTTTTTTATTTGGAGATCAAAATTAGAGAACCACCTGCAATTTCCTAAATTGCATTTCTCCAGTTTTCACTGAGATTACAAGAATGATGCACTTTAACTTAGTATGAATTTGTGTGATTTAAGAATTTGTTAGGCAATGCATGACACACTATTCCATCTGCAATGTCAGCTTCTGACCAGCAGGTGCCTCCCTTTCTCAATGTCTGCAACAACCTGTGTGCTCATACATGGGTGTGTGTGCAGGAGGAGAACGGCTGATTAGATGGTGTATGAAGATTGAGCTGTCAGCGGATATGACTGACAGCTGGCCTTAGGTGGTAGCTCAGATGATTATCAGGTAATGATGTGCTGTGACACCCAGACAGAAGCAGCGACAGTTGCTGTGGGAGACGGTTATCCAACGTTTGAGACAGCACGTTCAGTTCACATATGGAAAATAAATATACAGACAGGTTTTGCTTGTGTTCCTTGTTTGCGAGGTGACTCACACTCCCTTCTCATTCCTCCCACTCCTGCACTCAGAGATGGAGTTCTAAATATAATCTCCTTGTCTGGTTTATGAAATGCTAATCTAAAACCCTTCTGTCTCGAACTATCAAGACTATCAAACCACCGTGTCTAATTTGTGTGTTGAGCAGTGTAACATTAGCTGCCACGGAGGCTCTAAACAGCACCTTTACCATATATGGCAGATGCAGATGCAGACGCACACATGATTGTTCATCTAACGGCTGTTTGGTGAAGCATCTGCATAGAACAGACTCTTTTTGTGTGTGCACATGCATATCGACAGAGGCAGAGTGAGTAAGTGTTTGTGTGGGTTCAGGTGTGGGGGAAGGAAGTGTACAGTGTGTATGTGTGTGAATGCATGTGCAAATGTTCACATGTGTTTCAGTAGAAACGCTTTTTTAGTTTCTGCTACCAATTACACCTCTTATAGCTCAGAGCATCGCTTGTATTATGTTCAGATTTTGGGTACAGTTCTCTCTGGTGGCGGTCAAATTGATCTTAATTGCAATAATAATAATTAAAAAAAAACTAACATTAATTCTACACGAATACTCAAACATTACAAAAACCTTTTTTTTTTTTTTTTTTTTTTTTTACATGTTAAATAGAGCTGCATGATTCTGGATAAATAGAGAATCACAATTTTTTTTTTGTCTCAAATAGAGATCACGATTCTCCCACGATTTTGAACTAAACAAAATAATGTGCGACAAAATATTAATCACCACAATCTATTTAAAATTCTTCGGAATAAGACTCCCTGTCAAACGCTCCACAGGCTTGTTACTATAGCTGACATGACTGTTTTCAGCATATTACTTTGGCACCTGCTACAGATCCTTTTAGATAACAGATAACTATTTATTTTACTCATTTGCTAGCTAAAAGACTTTTGTTTTGAAGTCTCACCATATGAATCAGTCAAAACAGCTCAGCTCAACCAGCCAATCAGGTCGCACTCAAAACACAGTCGACACGCCCACCTGAAAAAAAATTGGAATGGCAGAAAGGAGAAGTAAACATAATGCAGGTGACATGAATGGTTCTGGTTTCTGATTCTACATCATTGAAACGCTGCTGAATTGCTCCTGCTGTTGGTTATTGCTACATTTAAATGAAAAGCTGCAAGCACGTTGGCTGTGTATGAAACATGAACCAATCAGCTTGTGCTAAGTAATTTAAAGCTATGAATATTATATAGCGTTAAGGACCCATCAGCCTGCGCCATCTAGTTTCATGACAGAACTTGGCATTTAAAAGTGTTTCCCAATGCATAAATGTAAAAACTCTTAGAAGGTAGGTTAGAAACTGATATAATACATTAAAAAACCCTAGAAAAAAGCAGGTCTGAGGAACAATGTTCAAAAACATGTTCATGACCCTAAAACAAAAAGACATAGGTTATCCAGTTTTTATGGCATTATTTCAGTAACTTCAAAATTTTAGTTTTTCACTAACCACCCATAAACATTGCTTTCTCAAAAAACACAATCATGTACATAAATGCTGCTAACGTATTATTGTAGCCCAGTTTGTGCTGATTAAAGTGTTATTAGACTTTAGCCATTTATATGTTTATAAGCAACTGAAAAAGCACAAATGTCAGGGCATGTCAAAACTTCTCCAGGCCCCCAAAACACCCTCAGACCCCAGAGGGTTAAGAAAACTGAAAAAATTCAAACCACAACACTGCAGCATAATGTGAGGGTTTTAACCTTCTTTCTTTCTTGACAAATTTCCGTTTTTCTTGTGCATTTTGTGAAACAGAAACTATGAAACTGAGAGCATGGTTGTGTGTATGCTTGCGTGTTTCTCTGTGTGTGGTAGATGCCGTAAACAGCTCAGTCTGAGCTAGGTCTATCAGTCATCATAGGACAAAAAGCTGTTGTGGTCCAACCACACGGGCAGCGTTCAGACGCACACACACACACACACACACTGCTTGCGGCAGTGGCATCACACTCTGATCAAAGGGACTGTTGCCGTCTCTCTGTCACATCAGAGTTAAGAGACATACACACACTCACACACACTTTCCCCCGGCACAAACACGCATACCCATGTGCACACACATACACACACACACACACACACACACACACACACACACACACTCAATTTGACACATATACAGCTGGCTTGTGGATGTTTGTGGTTGATGTCCTCCCCATAGGAAACCGGGTGTGTGTTTGTGCATAAAATAGTAACCTTGCTCATGGGCTGGTGGGGGAGTTGAGAGGATGTTAGCTGTTTAAATCAGACAGTCTGAGATGACCGGTATCTCTTTTTTCTTGCTCTCAATATGCAGAGATGTTGATTTGATTTCCACAAAAGTATAAAAACTGTAGCCGTGAGACACTTTCAGAAGAGTTTGGGACTGGACTACAGTTTGTCCAACCAGTGGCCAACAGAGGGAGTGTTTGGGAAAAAATAGACATCATTTTTGCAAATACATTTGATGCAGAAATTACACACTTAATCTTACTTAAACGCGCATTATTAAAAGTTAACTGAATTATTGAAAAAAGCTAAATTGAATTACAATATAATTGCATATTGCTTTGGGACTCTAAAACAAATTGTGTTTCAGATGGATTCACAGCACCTTAAAGGAACAATCCACAAAATAAATATTCTGCCTTCGTTTACTCCCCTTCATGTTGCTCTAAATCTGTAAAGGACTTTCTTTCCTTTCTTCTGTGCAACACAAAAGTAGATATCCTAAAAATGTATAAGGATATTTTGGCACATACAATAAAAGGCAAAGGGGTACAGTGTTGTTTGGACCCTCTCCAAAAACTTCATGCAGGTTTGGAACATGAGGGTGAGCAAATTATAGAATTTTTAAGTCAGAGATAAGGGTTAAATTGTCTCCCCAGCTTGCTGAGCTTATTTCGTCATAAGCTTAATTATTTCTACAAGTATTTGTGTACATATTTGCTGTGAGTACATGCATATCTATGTACATTCCAACATAGGTTCAAACTCAGCATATGTTTTCAAGTTGTTGACTGTGATCTGCAAATATGATAGGTGTTTGTGTCAGAGGAAGCATGCTTCATCAGTAGAATCTCTGTCTCTGATCCCTCTCTTTCTCTTTCTCTTTCTCTCTCTCTCTCTCTCTCTCTCTCTCTCTCTCTCTCTTCTCTCTCACCAGCTCTCTTTTTGACCCTCCCATTCTCTTAGGACAGACTGCATGCTCTCTCTTTCCCCATCCCCAGTCAACCTTCTTTCTGTCTCCATTCTCCTCTTTCTCTCTCTCATTCTCTTCCCCCTCTGTCTCTCTTGCTTTCTCTAAAAGTTATCTGGTGAGGAATGGAGAAGACTTTTGGATGATTTTGACTCCTCCATCAGGTTGTACATTTCTCTGACTCTTCTCTCTTGAGAGCTTGATCTTGATGTTTAGGAGTTGTAGAGTGCAGTGCTGTGTCCTGTAGATTGTGATCTGTGCTAACGGTGCGTGTGGGAGACGTGAGACATGTGAGCTGTATTAAGCGAGTCTGGTGAATCTCAAATCATCTGTGGCTTAGTTACAGTGACTCTAATCTCTTTGCTGTCTGATTCTGTCATCAACCGTTGCTGCTGTTGTTTAACAGCATTGTGTTGTATGGTCCTGTGGTTTGTAGCTGTTTAAAGCCAGGTGTTGTAATCTGTTATATTTGTTTCAGAGAAAAAAAAGAGGATATCGCAAACTGCTGTTGTTAGCAGAACTCTTCCTAACTCTGTCAGTGAAACTCTAAAAATAGTAGAGTGTGCATGTACACTTGAGTTTGTGTATGTTAATAAGACACCTTAGTACACCACAGTGTGATAATAAAGGAAAGGCTTCTAACAGAGTCAAGCAAATGATTAAACTACTGTGATTAAGGCCATTGACTGTGTATGTGAGAGAAACAGAGACTGTAATTTTATAGCATGCTGACAAAGAGATAACTCAGATATTTATATGCATAAACTTCTTATTGCAGACTAGATAGGTTATTTATTTAGAAAAAAAAGATAATAGCTCTGACCATAATTTCTGATTGCATGAGCCCCATCTGAAGCCTAAAATGCATACATTTTGCTCTCTATCATCTATCATCTATCATCTCTCTCTCTACTCTCTCTCTCTCTCTCTCTCTCTCTCTCTCTCTCTCTCTCTCTCTCTCTCTATATATATATATATATATATATATATATATATATATATATTAGTCATAGCAAAAGGGCACCGATATGAATAAGTGTTTTCATCAAGATTAAGTTGTGATTTTTACCATGGTTAAGTGTTTTTGCCACTTTAAAATGGGGTTTTGAGTACATGTGTGGACATGCACATTTGGTGGAAAGTTCTACTAAAGAAGAAAATGAGAGCAGACTAAATGAATGAATGAACGGTGACAGCATGGGAAGAAATGAGAGAGAGGAACAGGAGCTCAGACAGTGTTAAAAACCGAGACTATCCAAAGTACAGGGTTAGTGAATTTCATGTTTTGTAAACTCAGAAACTGTAATATTTATATGACAGATTACATTTTCTAGACATGTATTTATGCGCACATTCTTAAAAGCAAAACACTTTTGAAATGTTCATTAGTCTTTGTGTGCGTGTGTGTGTGTGTAAACATCTCTAGTAATATTATTTGGATTTTGACTAATCAAACTAGGAAATTACCTAGTTTTTCCTAGAAGATAATTATGATGAATTAATCCATTTATCAATCCAAAATTGGGGTATAATCGAGGACAAAAAAGCAGTTAATCAAAGAAGCAAATATTCTACCTCTATTAATTTTGTTTCTAAGTCACCATGCAGACATATACATCTCCGAATCAGCTGCAGAGACACAAGCTTGATGAACAGTGATGATAAAGACTCTTTGGAGATATGAAAGATGCAATACTACTCTATAGGTACTCAAGATTAACATGAGATTGAGCAAAACTGTGCATGTTATGTGCCCTTTAAGTTTCTGTATAATTACCAGGCTTTGTCAGAACTGTCAGAGATTATATGTCTAAAAGTTGGGTCTGCTGAATTAATAGGTATCTGTGCTAATCATTAAGACATGCCAAACCAGAAACTAGCTTCAAAGCTTTATATTTACCCCCATGGAAAAGTTGATTTGCAGAAATGCCAAAATAAATCAGGTTGGAGGTGGAAGATTAGGAAATATATACTTTGAAATTGAAAACAGCTTTCCCCACCTTTCATGATATGCTGTTAGTAAGAGAATATGAAGTGTGGGTAGACTCGGGTCATCTTTGCTCACATTCAGTTGTAACCTACAAGCGCCCTGCAGTGATCACCAGTGCCGAGGTAATAGAGAAGAGGTCGCGTCTGACTCATCCACTCCGAAACACACTGAATCGAGTTTTTCAATGAATGTAGTTTCACTGAAATTCACAAAGGGATTTCAGAAAAGGGACACAGCAGCCCTTAAGCACACACACACATATGGGGTTATTTTTATGACACACTTCACAGAGTTGAACTGTGATGTTGAGACAGAGGCAAGGTCAGAGCTTCACATGTATAATGGCCTGCAACAACAAGGCAGAATGCAGTCACAGCACCTGAAAGCGACTGCTGCAGCTGAGCGTTTGTATGAAAGCACTGACAGCTAAAACCAACAACCAAAAGTAGGCGTTAATCTCATCAATGCGGCTCTGCTAGCTGGCGTCTCATCTAACTTTGCTTTTCCCTCGTAAAACGTGCATGTGTGTGTAGCTATTAATCAACTTCTTTCTAACCTCTCCTTCAACCTCCAAGGCCTCCTCTCATCTCCTCTCCTCTGGTAGATTGTAGTACAGTTTAACTAGCACAGGTGTCGTGTTATCTAATGCATTTGTGTGGAGAGGTGTAACCTTCACTTTACAAACAAAGCAACATTAGCACAGTTAATCTGTTCCACTGTGGATCTGAGAGTGTGTGTGTGTATATGACACAGAGGCATGCCATATCCAGAAACTGCCTCTGTGCTCATGTAAATATTTACTCAAGCTGAAATGAGTCTCCCTCTCTCCCCCGCCCCTCTCTTTTGACCTTTCTCTCTTCCTCTCTCCCTATTTCTGTTATGTCTGTGGTGAGCTATGGTAAATTTTAGACATGTGATTGGGGCGAAAGGCATCTAAGTGAGATTTTACACTGAGAAGCAGTACATTAAGTTGTACATCAACAGTAAATGACCAATGCAGTTTTTCTGAAAATAGGTGACCGCCGTCTTTTTCAAGGTGAATAGATTTCTGAAATGGAAACCGGGAGCATTTCCTAGTTGTGCATTGCACAATGTTAATGCAAGTTGTGGTGGCAAGAACCACACTACGTGGAGTGCATTAAAACAATGTGTAATCTACTAATAGTGTAATAGTAAATCTGTGAGTTTAATTATTGCAAAACCAGCAACGTTACTTGATGCTTAGTCATATAATGTAGCGATTCAGTAGCTTTATTTTATTACTGTGTGATTTCTGTATGTGTGAAATTACTATATGCTTGATTTGGTGCTCAAGAAAAATGTCTTAATTATTAATGTTGGAATCCGTGATGCATTTTTTTCAAGATTCTTCAATAAGTCGAAGAAAAAGTTCAAAAGAACAACATTTATTACATTTTTATTTATAAAATATCTTCTCTTTTTTTTTAAATGTGAAATTGTATTACTGTTTACTTCATGGTTATACTACGTCATTTCAGAGTCATTACATTGCAAATGTAATTTTTATTGACAATTGGTTTTACGGAACCATATGAAACAACATGAATACAAAAAGTGTGTTTTTCCTTTTGTTTATTGTCATCTCTCTTATTTGTCAATGACCCATAAACACATAACACTTCAGTGTAGTGTGTGTGTGTGTGTGAGTGAGGGAGGGAGAGACAACTGAACCGCAGACAGTTTAAGCGCTTCCTCTTTCCCATGGTCTGGGGCACAACCCGAGAGGGACAGCACTGTCATAATCACGCACATCTCGCACACATCACACAAAATTCCTAATGGCAAAAAGAAAAAAAAAATCAGCTGCACACAGAGAGTTCAATTTCCCTCTGGACAAGCACACATGTGCTCAAACCTCCAGTCATATACAGTGAAGCTCAACTCACACTAGATTACAAAAGTTTTTGAAAGTTTTCACTTATGAGTGTGTCTGAATATCCTCTCTGTAAACTTCAATGTCTCTTAATTGGTAATGACAACAGTTAGTGCTTAGGTGTTGTGAGGGAGTTTTAAGTGATTAAAATAAAGACAGCCGACTGCAGAGAATTCTTAACTTGAATATTTTAGCTGTGATACTTTAAAGGGGATGAATTAAGAGAATTAACTGATCTGAGAGGATTTTAGACTGTCAGCACTGTCAAATCTCAAGAAATTGTCTCTCTTAATTTGTTCCCTTTTCAAGCGTCAGCAGCACTACAGCCATCAAATACTGCTTGTGTAACAAAATCACTGCCTTCGGCGACACATTTCAAGACAATTGCTGTCAGTTTAATTGGATGCTGTAAGCAACTTTCCCATTGTAATGCATAATCTGTATTGGCCTAAAGTCATACTATAGGTTAATAGTTTTGTGCTCTATAAATGTATATTTAGTTGATTTGATTTAGTATTTGTTTGATATTTGTTGAATATCTGTAATTTGAAGGGCTGCATTCTGTCATGCAGATATTAAGCCACTCTCAGGAAAAAAAAAATGTACACAAGCTGTCACTAGACTGGTACTTGTTTAAAAGGTACTAATATGTACCATTTAGGTACTAATATGTAACTTTAAGGAACTAATATGTACCCTTAATGGTAAACAAGTACAACAGTGTACCCTTATAAAGCATGCCACCCCAGTGACAGCTTTTGTAACTTTTTTGAGAGTGCATGTGCAATTTGCTATATTATGTCAAGTTCCATGTAGTTTAACTATAAAAAATATTTTGAGACCCTATTTGTTGCACTGTCAACACATTAGATTGATTCAAATAAGGTCTGATGGACCATAATTATACAACATTTTAGACCAACCAGTAGGCAGCTCATCCCTAGTTGATTTTGAAAATCTGTAGTTTTGCACACTTTTTCTTTTCATTTTTACACACTTTTTTTTCTCAGTCTCCATTTAACCTTTGCTTTCTGAAGCACAATATTTCATGTGTTCTTCAGATCCATTTGTTTAGTCTGGCAGTGTGAATTTGGTTCATGCTGTTTAATGCATTTTGTTTAGAGCAGTGCCAGTCGCTTCTGGACATGCTCAGATCATTTACTCTTTAACACATCCTGACTGTGACTCAGTGTATGTGTGTGCATGTGTTTCTAATGTTGTGAAACTGCAATTTTATAGAAGTATAACAAACATAATGGCTTACTGGTGATGATAAAATCTAGAAATAAAATCTGACGTGTTATAGCACTAGGTATGGTATGTTATTGTTGTCAGCAGTTCCTAAAAATCTTGCTGGTTGGGTTACACGTTTGGTACGAAAATGAGTGGACACAACATTTAGTGGAAACAAAATTTGAAATGTGTATCTATTTTTAAAAAATTGAGGTTGGTGTTTCTGACAACACTACAGATGAAGATTTCTGTGTGGAGTTTTCTTTCAACAGTGTGTCATTCACAGCAAACAAACTCTTCATCACGTCATGCAAACAAGAGGTGGTCTTTGCATCTCTCACAAGGCTCTTTATAGCAGATGAACAATACTGCCCTGTTAAAGCTTGCATATGCAAATCATCATCATCACAGCACCAGCACTCCATAGGACTGATCAATGCATGTGTTGTTTGTTATTCATTTATTTGTCTGATGCTCTTAGCTGTTTACTCTTTTAAATTATTATGATTGTACTGTATTCATACACACAAGCGTTTGAGTTGGATCATCTTTCACCTCGGTGTCAACACTTGAGATTCGGCGGTAAGTGCTTGAGCACCTGCCCCTTTTCCCCTTGATGCCCAAAGTGCCCTTTTGTCAAGGCAATTAATTATTATTATTATTTTTTTTAATTAAACGCCCTTTTGTGAAGGCCTGCCCAATCTAACTATTAGTAAAATTAATTAATAATAGTTTAGCCGTAAATTAAATTATCCACATGATGACCTTTCACCTGACGATCTCATCCGGGACGATCCCTCACGTTCAGACACCTTTAGGATGCCTTCAATAACGTCCGCGGCTGCCGGTAAGTGGAGTTCTCAGCGGAGTGGTGTGCTTGTAAACTTATATTATTGAATTATTATTATTTTACGAGAACGGCGTGAAGGGATCATGCACAGCTGTTGTTTATATTGCTGTGTGTAGCCTGTGGAAGCACGGTTAGCAATAATATAAAATAAAATATAAAAGCAATATTTTTGTTCAATGTTTTCCTAATGACAATTTTATGATTGGTTTATAAAGGCTACTACGAACACCCTTTTCCCATTTTTATCACAGAATAATTCAGGAAATATATTTTATAGTTTCTATACTAAATTATATGTCAATCAATACTGCATTTTTCATAGTTTATTTATTTATTACCTGAAGATAACTTGAAAAACACACAAACCATATATTTTCGCAATCGTGTGTTTGTCTTCACGTTTCATCAGTAAGAACGTTTTTGCTTTTTATTCAGCTCAGCTTTCCTGCACGTCAAAAGTTTCTGCGCGAGAGCTCCCTCTGGCTTCGAGTATTAAACATGCACTGCATGAGAGTGTTCAGCTCTCCTGATATTTATATCTCCTCATTTTGGATACGAATAAAACGTCAGGTCATGTGTCTCTAATTTAAATCTAGATTTAAATCTAGAAACCTCTATGTGAAAACACCTGCTCGAGCTTGAATAAAGTGCCGGGGACAAATTTACATTTTATTAAAATTAATATTAAATATTAAAAATGCAGCTAACGTAGTTCTACACACAGCAATAAAAACAAAGGTGCTTGTTCTCTTTCTTGCTGTTTAATTGGGAAAATTTTAAAGCGCGTCGAGGTGCCTTGTCTTTTTTATGTTATCTGACTAAAAACTATTCATACTTTTAACTATTATTATTACAGTATTTATTTAAAAAACGTAGAGTGCCTTAAAAATAATTATCACAACACTGGTAAAACAGGCTTATACTGATTTTCTCGTCCTCCGAATTATACTTATCAATCCTGTTTTTATAATCATTATCATTCAATTAATGAATAAATTCAGAACAGGATTAGAATAGAATTCTATTTTAAATAAGACAGGAATATTTTTTTCTACAACAACAACAGTAGTGTTTACAACAGCAAAACCACCATACCCTGTAAACACAATAACAACAACAACAACAATAATAATAATAATATCATTCCAGAGTAATTAAGAGGTGCAAAAAATGTCTTTAACATTTAAACTTAAAATGGTCTTTTCTGTTCTGTTTCTTTTTCAAACCTGCGTCATGGCATTTGCTGCTGTATCAATAAAGAAGCATCCATTTCGATACACATATCAGCAAGGAGCACAGCCCTATTAAAAGCTGTGTTCCATGTGCCCCTTTTATACTTTGAGCACCTGCCCCTCCAAAGGTCTCTGCACGGCCCTGTTCGGCTGACAGCTTTTCTAATATCTCTGAGCATAATGAAGGAAGGATCATCTATATCCTGTTAAGTTGTGAAAATGTAAGCATTCACATGCAAAGTTGTGAATGACGCGAGAGTGTGGTAAAAAAGTAAAAAGTCATTGATGTGCTGCCATTACCAACATGCCCTAACATTTAAAGACTTCTTGCATGCTTTGTCTCATTTACTGTTGTTCATTCATTTTTTCAACTGTGTGAACTCATTTAGTTCATGAATTTTTTCATCAATATGAATTCAAGCTCATTTCCCCTATTTTTACTTTTAAATTAGTTTTGCCATCAGCTAATTCTCACATAAAACACAAATCATTTAATGCTGTTAATGCTGTCATCAAATTTAATGTCAGCTATTTATTAGTTATTAGCAACAACAACAACAAAAAAAATCTACTTATCAGTATCAGCCTAAATTTAATACTTTTAATTTTTTACTTTTCGTTTAAAACGTCCTGACTAAACTGTTTAACAATTTACTGTACCATATAGAAGGTAGACAGTGGAATAGAATGTTTGTTTTGTCAATTCTGCATACGTGTACAGTTTTTCTGAAGAAGTGTTAAATGTGAAGTTTCTATTTAAAGTAGCCTCTGCACTAACCTTAACCTTTAACTCCAGACCACAGCAGTTTATCATGCGATACTAACCCACCCACACACCATCTTCTCTGCTGCTTTCTTGCTCTCAGATAGGGCTTTAATCTGGTCATGGTATAAGCATTAGCTCTGCTGGATTACACACACACACACACGCACACAAAATCCAGCCCCTTAAGACACAAGTGTCATCTGGTGCAGTTGTGTGTGTTCTGTTTGGAGAACAAACAGCCTAAAATGCTTGAAAGGGTGAAGTGACAGGCTGTGTAGAGATTAATTTGAGATGTGCAGAAATGAATAGTGTCTCATTTATGATGTTCACTGTGCAGAGTACAATAGAGTTATCAGTTTGTCACAATTTGTTTCAGCAAATGCCATAGTGTATGGATGTGAAATTGCTTTAGACAACCTAGTGACTTCATGTGTGTGTGTGTTTGCTTGACTATGAGCTAAAATATTCTATTGTGTGCTCTTCTCTCAGTATGTGATATCTGAATTAATCTCATGATTTTATAGATTATAGGGTATATATATATATATATTGTCATATGCAGGCCCACACAGAACCTGTATCCACAGAATTCAGCAGATTGTAGGCCTGGTCAAATGACATATTCAAAAACCTGTTTTGAGGTTTATTACTGTAAGGTATCTATTTTCATGTTTTTAGTAACCTATTTATTTATTTACCTTTTTTTCATTTTTATTACTATTTTTATTATACAGAACAGGATACTGTAGATAAAGATTTGTTTTTTTTTCAGTGCTCAATAGAGAGAATTAAGGAAGAGAATTCATGCCATGTTGAATTTAGCCATCATACAGGAACAATGATAAATGCAATACATCATTAAGAACCTGTAGAAATCATGCCACATTGAAAAGCAGTGATGTAATTACTTATTTAGCTGTAATTTATACATATTATTACTCTTGTGTCTACAATTTGATGTGGAATCTGCTGAAATACATTTGAATTCACTGCAATGCTGTACACTAGGCAAGTTAATAATTGATCACTTTATTGAATACCATGTGATTAAAGGGATATTCAATGATATTCTTAACTTGAGAGGTGTAAAGCATCAAACAGTGGAATGCAGTGTATTTGAGCTGATTTGAGCATTTCATTTTGGTGCAAATTATTCATTAAAAAAGCTAATTTATAATCCCTGTTTTTCCCAAAAAAAGTGAAATAAGATGCATTGCTTTTAGCTGTGGAATGATTTCAACAATGAAAATCAATGCCAGTTGTAACAAAGTTCGTAGATCGGGAAGAAGGAGGCGGGAACCGGCGAACATTCAAAATACTTTAATAAACAAATCAACAAACATAAAAGTAAAGCGGCAGCCCCTCACGGACGACTGCCGCACACAAAACACAAATTAAAATCCAGGCCTGGTCCTCTCTCGTCTTCCTCTGTCGTCACTCCTCCTTTTATCCTTCCGGAGCTCCTCCGTGGGACTCGAGACCGGTGAGTGGCGCAGGTGTCGCTCATTACCATTAACTCCACCGGCCTCGCTCCGTTCCCATGGCTCTCGGCCCCGCCCCACTCGTCACATACCCCCATCGCCCCTCGCAGGCCGGGGGGTACCCTCGAGACTGCGCTCTACTCCCCCCCCCCCCCCCTCCTAGGGGGGCCCGTCAGGGCGGCCGCGGCGTACCTGGGGGTAAGGACAGACGAGGCGAGAGAAAAGGAGACGGAAGGATGAGGAGAGACAGAGACGAGAGAGGAAAATAAAAAAAAATCTCGCTCCGGTTCCCGGACATGCTGCCGCTCGGTCCTCAACCAGCTGAGAGGCTCTCACTCGTGGTGCCATGCGATGGTACTGGACATCTTTGGTGGACGTGCCTAACGCTCCTCCGCCTCCTGGCGGACGCGATGGCTCCTCCAGTCGAGGGCAGCCGGCAGCGAGTCCCCCGTTCCCTGCTCCTCCCCAGACATGGCGGATGGCAGCAGGCTCCGGCCTCCTGGCAAACGGCGCCGACTCCTCCGCTCCCTCTCGGACGGCAGCCACCCCTCCTTGACCCAGGAGCACGGCAGCGAGCCTTCCGTCCCACCTGATCTTCTATCGTTCCAGCACCACCGCCTCGGGCAGCCACTGACGGTCTCCGCTTCTCCGTGCTGCCCGACCTCCTCAGCACCGCGATCCCCCTCAGCAGCGAGGGCTTCTTCTGACAGCATGTCCCTCCTTCCTCCCGGGTTTCAGCACCAATGTAACAAAGTTCGTAGATCGGGAAGAAGGAGGCGGGAACCGGCGAACATTCAAAATACTTTAATAACATAAATAAACACAAAAGTAAAGCGGCAGCCCCTCACGGACGACTGCCGCACACAAAACACAAATTAAAATCCAGGCCTGGTCCTCTCTCGTCTTCCTCTGTCGTCACTCCTCCTTTTATCCTTCCGGAGCTCCTCCGTGGGACTCGAGACCGGTGAGTGGCGCAGGTGTCGCTCATTACCATTAACTCCACCGGCCTCGCTCCGTTCCCACGGCTCTTGGCCCCGCCCCACTCGTCACACCAGTATATTGAATATTTTCTTCCATAGCGAGAGAACAGAAAATCTTGAAGTATAACGTTTTTTTTTTTTTTAAATGCACCATTCAGAGCGTGGTACAAATAGTGGAAGTTAGCGGGGGTTCAATATTTCAGGGAGAGGTAGTCTCAGACAGTGGAAGTCTGAGTAGAAGTGGCAGTAGCAGCAGTAGTCTCAGTCAGTAGTCTCATAGTCTCATAGTCAGCCTCCAAGGCAGTGGCAGTCTCAGAGTCAGCATTTTAATCAAACATCTTTCTTTAAATGTCAAGATCACCATTATATCATTGAATCAGAAACCAAAAACCGCATTATAATATGATATGGTACTGGGGATCTTATCATGAACAACAGCAAATTATGATAATAAAAAATAACACCTAACTTTTAACAAAACCCTTACATTGTGCACTCATTGTGCACTTTACTTGATTTGATTAATAAATATATTTTGTTTGGTGATTTCCCCCCCCCCCCACACTAGTGGTAGCATGGTTTGACGTGTGTTGAGAACCACATGGAATCTTCTAGACAACTGTGAAAAGTTAGTGCTGTAGACAATCTTGCAGACTGAATATATCAGACTGTTGAGTTAATTAAATTGTCTATGCAGTCAAGAGGACTGAAACGTGCAGACAGTCTTGCAGGGTGAATATTGTCATCAATTGAGCAGAATGAATACAGGCACATGGGTCACATCATGAAGCTCTATCAGACATCTTAAGAGACTGACAGGGATGTATGTTTGCATATGATGGAGGCATAATGGTGATATGCAATCCTTTGTTTTATATAAAAAAAAACTTTTTTTGTACAGTTTTTTTGAGGTTTTAAAATCTGCGATAAGTGACTAGAGGTTAACAGGGTTTCACCGATATTTTGGTAAACAAACACTTTTGCCTGAAAGTTTTTTTTTTTTTTTTTTTTTTCTCAGTATTGTTTGCATTTTTCACCTGTCACCAGATGCATTTTGTGTTATTCTAGGTGAACAGGGTGAGGTATATAGCAGAATCTGACATTCAGACAGCTTCAGAATGCAATGTCAATGTTTTGATGTTCACTGTACCGCACCGTTTTTTTTTTTTTTTTTAAGTCACGATTTGGTTTAGTGCAATTATCAAATTGCAAAAGACTGCAATTTAATTATATTTTAATTATTTTGATGAGCTGTTTATTTCAGAGTTATGTGCTGCTCTGTGTTTGTATCATGTGCTGCAATTCAGACATACATTGTGAGCTGCGTGTTGTCCCAATGTGGTTTTCCACCAAAATAAAAGCTTAAAGGTTTAATGCTTAAAGATGTAAATATTTAAGAAGTAGGCCTAATTGACAAGTAATTGACTGGCTGTTGAATTATTAAAAAATATGACACACCCGAGGTGGTAATGCATCATTTCATCAGCTAGTACTGAAGGCGAGAGAGAGCATGTGTGAATTAACTCAGTCTGTGTGGAGCTCAACAGTGTTCGGCAACCTCAGGCAGTGCTGACAACTAATTTCTGACATTACTATCATTTTTATGACTTGAGTAAAAATAATTAATAATAATGAAAAAAAAAACATTCTTTTATAGTATTATGTTTATATTGATTGGGTTTCTAAAACAACAGTGTGAGTGTAGTTGTGGCAAAGAAAAAATGGCAAATGCAAAGACATTTTTTCTCACTTTGCTCAGTTTGGACACTGAAAAGGTCTGAGAAGGTTCTTGTATAGAGTACATCCACGCTCTTAAATCATCTCTTTCTATTGGCATCAATGTGTGGTCTCTTTGTTCTTTTGCCTGGATGTTTTAGCAGCAGCAATATGAGATGATTTCATATTTATTTTCTTCCCTGGTTAAATAAAGGTATAATAAAAATAAATAAATAATATTTAGATTAAATGTTTACATTTGTGGTTCAAATCATTTGCAGTAGGTAGTATGACAAAATAATCACAATACAAGTTTTTGGCCAAATCTTTTAGCCCTAATATATATGTACCCTGAACAATGTAAGAAAACAATTGCAGAATTCTTGTATCTCTCTCTGGAGTATCACCAGGTAGCCGACCATGTCTGAGTTTTTGTGACTCAGAGCTAAAAATATAAGTACCATTGCGCTCTTTTTGCACTTAGTTTGTGTTATTTGAATTCATCTCATGCTTTTTAGTTTAATGAGTCAAGTTTCCAGTTACAAGTTGGTCTAACAACCTTACCTTACATGAGTCACCAAAACTTAATTACCAGTCTCTCGCGCCCTCTCTTTCTCTGCTGACTTCAGCCCACAGACCTTTGAGCGCTATAACAGTTGAGTGTGTGTTGAGTTGTCTTTTCCCTTGAAGCAAGTTAACACTCTCTGTTGTAGGTAGGCCACGGGGGCGGCCTTTCTGAACAGACCCTCCACGCTTTTTTCTCTCTGTGCCTCCACTTCTCCGTTTCTCTGTTGGAGTGCAGTGCAGTGGATATAGTACGGGAGTATGACAGTAGATGAAATATCAGCTCATTATATAAGGCCAGCAACACATTTTGGATTATTTGGAACAGACTAACCGTTTGCGTAAACATAAACTATCATAATATATTATGAAACCTGGCAGTGTTTTCTTATTAGACGTAAAAGTGTGTGCATATGCATATAAAAATGAAATGGAATATTGTAACATATAAATAGAAATCTCCGAGGAGATGGAAATAATGAGGATATGCTCATAAAGACCTAAGGTCACAGTAACTGAGATCTGTACTATATGTTTGGTCATTTTACTGTTAGAGCTCTTTGCAAAGTCTATACTTTGGAAATATGTTAAATATGTTTGTATGTTACTGGGCAGGCGGCCCACCCCCCCACCCCCCCTTGAAGGTCAAGTTAATTTTATTTTATTTTATTTTCTCTATAGCGCCAGATCACAACAGAGGTCATTTAAAGTTACCTTTCCAATAGAACAGGTCAATACCTTGTTCTTTTATTAAACAAACTAAATAGCCTTATGTTATTTATTTTATTTGCACAATGGCATGTCATTTCGGTCTCTACATTACAGTCGCACTCTCTGTATCGCGCACAGCGGAGTTCCGCCCCGATGCGCGCGCACACACACACACACACACACACACACACACACACACAAGTGAGCACACTCCCACTTGTATTTGTAAATATTAAGCCGCAAAAAGACTATTTAAATATTAATTCTGCGTGTCTCTGTGTTATGAATGGCGCAGACGTGCGGTTTTGTTTACTACTTGACGCTTGCAGTGATATTAGTGTCTGCCGTCTCACTAATGAGGACATAAATACATGAACAACATCTCCAGAACTGCTCTGAGAGTCACTTCATGAGCATTTGACCATTTCATTTGAGTAAAACTATCCTCATCATATCATATACACACAGAAATGTAAAGGTATTCACGGCAACTCGTCAAAATAAAAGTTCGGTTTACCTTGAAGTCATTGCGGCAGAAATAGCCAACATTACTATTGTTCAGTAGAATGTATGTAATAGGCTACTACTAAAATTATTAAAACTTATTATTTTTAAGGGATAATCATATAATATTTCTTCAATGTTTTTAATTGTAATATTAAATCCCCTTTATTTTCCAAAAAAATCTAATTTGTTTAATTTTCATTAATTAAAAGATAAATTAAATGAATGTTTTATGCCTTAAAAATTGCAATACACAACACAGAATTTCTGAGGGAAAAAAATCATAGGGCTATTGTAAGAATAAATGAAATTTGTTTTTATGCTTTCAAATAATTAGACATGCAAAACAGAATTTTGTAACAATAAAACATAAGGTTGGAAAAATAAAACATTTCATACGGCCCTAAACATGTAATTTTTGTTAAACTTTTAATAAATTGATGTTAAATTGTTCAAGTTTCATGATTTTAATTAGCTAGACATGCTTTTTGATTAATACAATTTAACTTAACCATTAAAAAGGAGTCCAAAAAAATTAAAAAGGAAAAAAACGGAATCTACACCCCCCCCCCCCCCCCCCCCCCCCCCCCAAAAAAACCGGAAAACCTAGGGGAAACACTGGGCGTGAATGCTACGGTGTACGGGACTATTGCAATGGGGTACAGTTTGAAATCTGTGTATAAATCTGTCGATAGTGGAGTCTGCAATTCAGTCAGGCCCATACCTACTTACAGTAAAGACCACACAACCACACAAAGCCAAGTACATTTCTTGATCTTTTGTAAGTTCTTGCATACTGACCTCAGTTTCCTCTCAGAGCTTAGTTCATACAGTGGTACATTTTAAAATTGTCACCTCTGCTGACCTTAGCAGTGAGAACCAAAGAGTGAGATGACACTAAAGACAGACGCACATTGTACTACCACTGTCATCTTCACATCTGATTATTCAGCAAATTTCTTAAGGAGCTAAAGAGCATTTTTAGGACTTGGTAACAATGAACTTAAATCACCATTTTTTTTTTTTTTTTTTTATATTTATGGGCGTTTTCTGCCTTTATCGGGACAGGACAGTAGAGAGCTGACAGGAAAGCACTGGGTGGAGAGAGAGGGGGGCAGGATCGGCAAAGGACCTCGAGACGGGAATCGAACTCGGGTCGCTGTGAGTGCAGTTGCGCTCTATGTCGGCGCACTAACCAAGAGGCTATTGGCGCCGACAAATCACCATTTTTAAATTGCTGAATAGACCTGTGAAGGTCGTATTACAGTATAATATAATATACATTAGTATTTTACAGTATACTTTTGTAGCCTCTGTTCATTACATTATGAGAGACAAGCACTAGTGTCGTCCACCAGGAAAGCACTTGGCTGTCACTTTAAAATCTTGTTTAAATTAACTGACAGTGTCATTGTTATATTCACAGACTGTTTATGGAAAATGCATATTTACAGTATGACTTTTTTTTTCTTTATCGTTTATTTGCATTGCAGAATAATGTGTCAGTCATGTGGTGTATTTTTGACAAACACTTACTCACTGGTGACCTTTAACAGTGTGGGAATCTGATAACAGGCCTGTGAGCTCACATGACTTATGAAACTTTAAGTTCTTTTTCAAACGAGATCAAACTGTGGTGCTTGAGTTATGCACAACTTTTTTAAAGGCTGCAGAAATAAATACACATAGTTCCCGTGTTGTTTATACTCTAGTACTTCATTTGTCAGTGTATTTAATTACAAAAATAGTTTTTCATTAGATTCCACTGTTTTTATTATCTCTTGTTAAATACAGAGAAACCGTATACTAGACTGTTTTATCTGATAGTAATGTAGGTGGTCTTTTCAAATGAATGTGCTAAACTTATTATGAGCATTAATCTCATTTTATTCGTGTGTTCCACAGCATGTTTATTCTGATATATTTAGCTGGATATCATTATGATTATGATAATGTGTTTAGAGAGTTAGTGTTTTGTGTTTTAAGGCCGAATGTCAGTCCAAATCCTATTTTTGTGCATATCCGATAGGAATCGGATCATATTTTGGCAAGTGCGAACGGCAAAAAATCTCATGAAATATGATTTTTACACATCCGTTTCAAGCTATATACATATGTAGTTTGAAATCCTATTCAAATCACTTTTCTGGAAACCCATTTCAGTCTGACCGCTCAGATGAGATTTAGTGTAGCTTTTCTCACGTCGTATAAAGTGTAAACACGTCAGACGTTGTTTGTAGAAAACATGCTGAATGTGTGTGCAGAAATGCATGACACTCTTTTTCTGCAAAACACAAGATATTTAAAAAAATGTCTCATGTCCATACAATGGGTCCAATGTTGTTTTGGGCCCTAGTAAATTTTTTTAATTTTTAGGTAAACTATCCCTTTAGGGGCACTATTGAGAAGTCTCTCTGTGGGATCAGAAAGAGTGAAGAGTGAGAGCGGAGATGACTTCTATAAATATCGCTGTCAGATACACTTTCTCCAGGTAACGTTACCTGAGCGCAGTCAGGTATATCATGACCACATTATACTCCTGAATCAATTGTTATCGTATGTCGTCCAGTTACGTAGCATTGCTGATTAAAGGAGGTTTCATTTGCTTGGTTGCGATTCAGACAGATACTCGGATACAGAGGATTTAGATGCCTAGGGCAGATGGTTTTCTTCAGCTTCATCTGAGCTCCTAAATAAGTCACACAGGTGAGAAGAATAGAGTTGATTGGCATTGAATAGCACTGAATAGAAACTGATTGGAGTGATTAGTGGTGGTCTCATAACCCATCACTGTTATTTCAAAAAAGGTCAAAGGAACAGCACTGCATTCATGGAGACAGTCGGACCAGATTTGTTCATGTGTGTGTTGTCTGTGTATTGTGTGCGCTGACCAACTCGCTCTTGCACCCACAGCATCCTCTGGGGAAGACATCAGTCGTGGCGTATAGCGTCTTCTCTTATCACCGAGTCCAATGGATGCATTGTTTGGCCTGCGTTTCAGACGGAAAACTTGTGAGCCAAGCGGACACAGGCGCTCCAGCGTGTCACTTCCTGCAAGTAAAGGGCGCCGGCGCTCCAGCGTGTCACTTCCTGCAAGTAAAGCGCGCCGGCGCTCCAGCGTGGGCCTGCCGTCAACTGGCCTGGCTCAGAGACGCAGGTCTAGCGTTCAGCTCCAAACCAGCAACATGCCGACGGGAGTCATACAACACAGAAGAGGACACTTCACCAGAAGGAGGTCCAGCGGTGCGATGGCCTGCCTGACCCCACGGTTCGCTATCCGACGGAGACAGGCTGCCAAACACCGTAGCATTCATGCCCAGCTCCTGGGCCCATCACTGCTCTTGGCTAGCGTGGTACAAATGAGTGAAGATCACGAAACTGAGAATAAGAGTGCAGAAGAATACTCCTCTCTCTCTGATAGTGACTGTAGCCAGGAGGAGCTCAAGCAAGCAGGGATGGACTTAGAGTCGGACTCTGATAAGTGTATGACGTGGTTGGCTCAGGGTTTGTTGGTGGGAGAAAGTATTCAGCCCCGCCCCCTCATCCGTGCCCCACGTTGCCTGCGGCGAAACTCCTCACACCTACTTCCTGCTGAGGCCGTTTACCGGAGCCCAGCCTCTTATGGGCTGTACGGCCGTTACCGTAGGACCAGTCAGGCACAGGGTCTGTCTAATGTAGGTGGAATGTGGGCAGGGAGGCAAAATTCTCTTGCAGCTCGAGGATCAGTTGCACTGTACAGGACGAGCTCCCCTTGCTGGCCAGATCTCGGTCTTTCACACACACTGCAGGAAACTTACTACAACCCACAGATTGACACATGGAGTGCTTTCCTCTCGTATGTAGAGCCCTAAGTACAGCTGTATGTCTTAGTATGTGTGCGTCTGTACCAGAAGCTATTTGGACTTTGCTATCACTTTTTGTTGCTGTGGGTATGTGAGAACATATATGTCTCTCTTGTCGCTTTTGGGAAAAAATTTTTTTTTTATCAGCACTACATAATTTCAACCCCAAAGTGAATGACCTTAATGCTAGCCTTAGCACTCCAACAGCCATAATTCCAATATATGTGATTAGTAAGGAACTTCGTCTCTTGTATTCTTTCAGATAATTTGAAACAATAGTGAACTATTCCTTTAATTGTATATGATTGGTGGAGTTTGAGAGCAGTGTGGTTTATTTTATGAGTGTCAGTTTGGAGTGCAGCTGAATACAACGTTTCAATGTTTCTTATTTACTGTAGTTTTACTCTCTACTTTCATTTTTCAAATTGAAATATCTCTCTTCTCCTTTTTTATGGTTTACATGTGACGCACAGTTAAACAACAGTACTCTGAATGTTTTGTTTTGTTTGACACTTTTACTGTTCTTCTTTGTGTATGTGTAGATCCGGGCTATACATTGAGTTTCTGTTTATTGTTTTTGCTTGATGTTTTATGGGACCTGTCTGTTTTGTGTTTGTTTGTAGGAAGGCCATTGCCAAATCTGGTCTCCAGCACCTCTCATGCCAGCCCAGTGCTGCAGTGTTTGCCAAGGGGGAAACGGACAGAGAAATCCGCTGTACAGTGGACTGGAGTGTGAGTAACACAAACCCAAATAATCTAGACTTCAGATCTCTCTTCATTGTACTCTTGATAGAGCTACAGTTTTTTCTCTGGTTTCACATTTAATTTGATGCTTTGTATTTGAGCAGGAATCAGCTCTGTACGGAGAGCACATCTGGTTCGAGACAAATGTCTCTGGGGACTTCTGTTACGTCGGAGAACAGCACTGTTACGCCAAATCCCTGGTGAGTGTGAGTTTTATAGGAATGTCAGTATATGTCCCTCTTTAAGAAAGGGATCTGATATAAATAATTGGGCAAAAGTGAGATGTGACAAATTTTAGATTCGAGAGAATAAAGGATGGTATAATATACAGCAAAATGGTGATCGAGAATATAGAAATAAATGGAAGTTAAAGGGGGAAAAAGAGAATCTCTCAATTGCACATTTCTCTTTTTCGCTCATATTTTCTCTCTTAGTGTAATGCTGCCCCCTGGTGGCTGGCCTGCAGAATGCATTGCATAATTTCAACTTTCAAATTATGTGCATTAAATTGTGATTTAGTTCTTTTGATTGTTCATTTTGTATTTTGTATCAGAGTAAATCTAATTTCTCTTTTTCCTGGTTTTCACAGCAAAAGTCTGTTGCTCGGAAAAAGTGCGCTGCTTGCAAGATCGTAGTTCACTCCATCTGCATTGAACAGCTGGAAAAGGTGAGTCCCGTTACCAGTGGCAACACTAAGGTAGAGACATGATCTGACACTGCATCACAGACCATACGTGTTCCTCCCTTCAGTTATTGGACTGGAAAGCTCCACCCCAAGGGGAGGGGCTTGATGAGGTGCCTCTCAAAGACCCATCATTCAGAGTGAGAAACCGTCTAGCTTTTTCTCAGACTCGGCTGGGGCTAATGGATCACTCACACATCTGATCTTTGTAAAGACTGGTGACTGTCTGGCCTGATAAACCTAGAACAGCCAAATAACAGAATCCTGTTAACATCTGGAGCCACTTTAGCTCTCAGTCCATCCAGCTTGTGAAGGGATCATCCAATTTTTTTATTTTTTTTTGATAACTTAATTGGCTTGAAGTTAAGACAAAAGCTGGTTTAACCATGCAATTCAGAAAGGTTTTCTTGCCAGACATATTCTTTTTCTTATTAGTACCTTAATCACTATCAGTTTGATTGGGCAAGTCATTGACTACGTTTACATGGACATCAATACTCCGATTTTAATACGATTAAGACAATACTCTGATTAAGAATCTACCATGTAAACAGAGATTTTTGAGTACCTTAATCTGGCTAAAGTCATAATCGAAGTAAACACAAATCGAATTAAGACATGTGGAGTATTCCTATTTTAGTCGCATTATTGAAGTGCAGTACAGACATGTACACACCTTAATCAAACTATTACCAACCGTTTGACGGCAAATAAAAAAGCTTCAACACCGCTGTCGTCTGTATGCACGTACAAATAATTAACTGCACTTGAAGCTTTCATAAAATTAAAAATGAAACACCCAAAACTGTATATGGCATCATCACGAAGACGAACTATATGTTTATACGTGAAATTCTGGAGGGGACGTCGGATGGCGTCGCGTGGTGACGCAATGACGCAATGACGCGTGCCATTAATCGATCTATGTACTATAACATGTAAAATGGGAACATGAAAGGATTATTCTAAAAGCAACTCATGTAAACACCTTAATCATAATATTGTCTTATTCAGAGTAAGGTAAATAATTAGATTACTGATGTCCATGTAAACGTAGTGTTTGTCGGGTTGGTGGAGTTTTATTTTATCCACGAGGCACAGATTCTGTGTGCTCATTATTGAATCTGGCTGGTGTCTTCAACAGTTTATGCCTGGTATGTGGGGCTGATTGTGGTGAAATGATGTTTGATCAGGGATGATTTTAATCATACTTCACACTAATCAGTTTAACAAACTCCGAGAAGACATAAAGGCAAGTGGTGCTTCTGGTTTTTGTTCTGTTCTCATATACGCTTTTAAAATTCCAACATTTCTTTTTCCCTCTTTAGAAGTATTGAGCTCAGTTGGGAATCTCCAAATCTGAGCATGTTTTCTGGAAAACAATCCATCAGTTTGTGGTTTTGATGAGCTACTGTATGTTTCATTCTTAGGGTTTAAATTAGGGCAAATACTGAATAGTATTGTAGAAATCAGACTTTTACATTTTCTTTCAGATAAACTTCAGATGTAAACCATCTTTCAGGGAGTCCGGTTCACGGAACATCCGGGAAGTGAGTTTCTTCTTTTCCTCTTCTTTTCTTTTTCTAAATATCTCTCCCATTCTGCCTGTTTTGCGATTCTGTCAAACGTATTGCTGTAAAACCTTCATAGCTCGATATAAACAGCCAACAGCAGTCTGCTAAGAGACATTTTCTCATCATTGTATTTTTATTATTTATAAACTAAATTTTAAATAAGTTCTTCAATTTCTTCATTGTTATTTGTAAGTTTAAGATTTATAAGTTAGCTGTCTGAATGACCCCAGACTGTTTTACACACACACTTTAGGGGCAGGTGCTGTTTGCTGTTTAAATCTTTCTTTTACCCTTTTTACCCTCTGTTTTCCTTTTTACACGTCCCCTATGTTGCTCTCACTGCTGTAATCTATCCCTCGTCTCCTCATCCCTGTCCTTCCATTTGCACTACTGCTCCCTCTGTGTGCCCTGTCTCTTCCTGTTTCCCATCTTGCCTTGGTGGGTTAGCATACCTGGCGACGCAGAGCTTTCAGAGGTCACGGTGCTTTGGAGCAAATGAGAGGTGCTGCATCTAAATGTAGTGCGCACACCTCTATCACACAGGTATCACACACTTTCACACAGCTGGGATGACTCCTTTACTTGGCTAAATGAGGGCTTGTGCATTTCTGTTGTTTTTAAATAGATCTAATTACAATTAATACAAACTAACTAGTTAGTTAGAATTATAATTGTTTTGTGTTTACAACAAATAGATAATGATCCACAAATAAATGTAGTATATTTAAATGAACATTGTGCAAAAGTTTCAAATTTGTTTGTACTGTCTGAAGTAACGCAAATGTGGGAAGTGTGTCAGAAATTGAAGAGTGCATTATAGTTATTATAAGGGGAATTACAGTGCGCTCTATTTTCTGTAATCACATCACATCTGTGCCACTCACAAAGACAGCTTAAAACTACAAAAACTTAGATTATTAATTTATACTTAATTTTTATATCTTAAAAAAATCTGAATTATCTTTCATATGGGTATGTCTAAGGGAGTTTGTACCCAAAGTATTTAAGTATTAATTTTCCAACACTCATACAGGCATTTCATCCTGGTGTTCAACTCATTTACAGACATTTTGAATACATCTCCAGAGGTTTTCTGTTCTGCTGTCTGCTCCTTCAAATTTTATCTCGATGCCCCACAGCATAACCCCACAACATTACTCTTTTGATGTGGCATTTTTAGCACAGATTGTCATAATCTGTGGATAGCACAGGTCTTGTATTTTTTTTATTTATTTTTTTATGTCAGCCAGCAATAGTGCGACACCACTGGGTCCATCGGAGAAGACAAGAGGGCAAATGCAAACAGTGTGGAAAGGTGGGTATAATGGATCAAAAGTGTTCAGACATAATGTGTTTGAGATTACATGTATTACATGTACATTTCAAAAGGCTAATGAATGAAGTCTAAAGTTTATAACAGAATCTGATCTCCACCTACAGGGTTTTCAGCAGAAATTTGCCTTTCACAGTAAAGAGATTGTAGCCATTAGCTGCTCCTGGTGCAAACAAGCAGTAAGTCTCTCAGGCTATTTGCAATAGTGTGTTTTCATATTGTAGAGTATGTGCATGTGTGTAACATTCCTCTCTTTCTCTGTCTGTCTGCAGTATCATAATAAGGTGACATGCTTTATGCTGCAACAGATAGAAGAACCGTGTTCATTAGGAGCACATGCTGCCGTTATAGTACCTCCTACCTGGATCATACGGGTTCGCCGACCTCAGGTATTAAACACATTACTTCTCTATTAGGGTTGTTTAAAGTTTAAAGAAAAAAAATGGCAGTTGTGTTCTGTGTTTTCCATGAATTTTAAACGCTCAGAAACTGTATAGAACCAAAGAGCATTTTTAACCTGAAATGTAAATCTTTTCATCCACAGGTAGTTTTCCAATGTGTTTTAAATGAATGTGATTTCGTTGTGGAGTGCTTTTGTAATGTTATTGTGCTACTTTTTAATCGTAGTCCTCACTAAAGTCAAGCAAAAAGAAGAAACGAACGTCTTTCAAGCGCAAATCCAGCAAGAAAGGAGCAGAGGTATGAGTACAACCAAGTAATTGTTTAGTTTGCCAGAGGATGATTCAATTAAATAAGCAACTTTTTTGGGGGGATTTTACATCTTCACCCCAGTCTCTCTCTTTTTCTTCTTTACCAGGAGGCTCGATGGAAGCCCTTCATTGTGAGACCTATTCCCTCTCAACTCATGAAGCCACTGCTGGTGTTTGTAAACCCAAAGAGTGGAGGAAACCAGGTATTATTATTACAAGCTGTTGAAAAAATAAGTAGTAATTATTTAGTATTAATTATATTAATAATAATTAAATAAAACCTAAAAATAATAATCACCTATATCAACTTTTCCCCCCCTGTTCTCTCTCATTTTCTCTCAGGGAGCTAAAATCATCCAGTCCTTTCTGTGGTATCTGAACCCTCGGCAGGTTTTTGATCTCAGTCAGGGGGGTCCTCAGGAAGGGTCAGTACCTGCATGTGGAATACTTAACCACAGGGGTTCCCTGTTTTTTTCATCCAAACCCCTTTAACAGCTTTTCTTAGCTTTTCATCAACAAAAGCAGTTAGTTCTGTCACGGTTTGTAGGGTAGCACTGCTTCAGAAGAACAGTACTCATCTGTCCCATTGTTATGATGTGCTTCAATAAGATGAATAATATTTTTATGTATATTCATTCTTTTTATATATTTTAGCTTGGAGATGTATCGCAAAGTTCACAACTTGAGAATTTTGGCCTGTGGTGGGGATGGCACGGTGAGTGTGTGCGTGTCTATATGTGACAAAATAATCTGCTAACAAATAGTCTGTGATCACCTTTTGTAGTTGTTAGGCGAATGGATAGTGTAGGAATTCTGAACCCCTCCAGCAGGAGGCGGCACTGCAGTCTTATCTCCCAGCCTGTGAGCGGCGCGAGAGATGATTCTTTTGAGTCATTCACTATTCAGATGAGTCGTGTGTTTGAGGAGTTTTCTGACATATAGTGCTGATGTGTGTGTCCTGGTTTACCCCATGCTGTCACATCTCCGTAATCCATTTGTGTGAGTAATTAAGAGTGTTAAAGTGGAATCTGAACGCAGTCATATTTCATACCCTGACTTTGATCCACGAGAGAGAAGTTTGGGAATAATGCCTTAAGCCCAACTGAAATAAGGAGTTTTAATCCACCCTTCCCATCACTCGTCTTACACCCTGCTGAACAGCTGAACCGCTGTTTTCTGAGTTAAACACTCCATATATTCATATTCTCCTGTGTTTTTCTGTGAGGTTCTCTAGGATTGATGTGATTTTACAAAACAAGATATCTAACTCTAACTTGTTTGTTATTTAGGTATTATATGATTAGCCGTATGTGTATCTGATAGGGACATTTAGATTTTTATGGATTTTGTTTAAATGTTTTTTGAAGATTTTGTGCATTTTTCTTTGTCTCTCTCTCACACACACACACACTCACGTTAACTGATTCTTTGTCTCAGGTGGGCTGGATTTTATCCGCTCTTGATCAGCTGCAGCTAAACCCTTCTCCTGCTGTGGCAGTACTTCCTTTGGGCACAGGAAATGACCTCGCTAGGACGCTAAACTGGGGTGGGGTGAGTGGAACTTCGGTTTGAACTCTGCAGAGTCAGACACATTCATTCCAAACATCAGTCTAAATTTTATTGTAATTCATGTAGCATAGTCTGCTCATCCATTTATAGAATGATTTGCTGAATGGGCATATTTTGTACAACGTTATGCATGTAGGGTTACACAGATGAACCTCTGAGTAAAATCCTATCTCACGTTGAGGATGGGAATATTGTACAGCTGGATCGATGGAATCTTATTGTGAAGCCCAACCCAGAGGCGGGACCGGAGGAAAGAGATGAGCAGGTGACAGACAAGGTACAGTAAGAGCTCCACCTGCAGTGCTGTTTCTGTTTGCATCGGTGTGTAAGCAGCTGAAGAGTGACTGGTGTTTCTCTGCTCCACAGCTCCCTTTGGATGTCTTCAATAATTACTTCAGCCTTGGGTTTGATGCTCATGTGACTTTAGAGTTCCATGAATCCCGAGGTTGGTGTAAAGGCACTATTCTGTCATATAAATGTGACTATTTAATAGCAAGACAGTGGCTGTGTAAGAGTTAAGGCTTGAGTTTCTTCTGCAAGGTCAGATTTATTGGTGCTAATTGAGATTAATTATGGTTTGTCCTCTTACTCTTCAGAGGCCAACCCTGAGAAATTTAACAGCCGATTCAGAAACAAAATGTTCTATGCAGGGGTAAGTGAAACAGTCGAGTCCTCTCAAAGTGCTCACTTTCATCCTGTCAATTTGATCAATTTGATGATTCATCCATGCATGTTTTATTTATTTATTTATTTATTTAACTTTTGACATTGTAATTCTTAATCAGAATATCATAACTGCATCTTCCAGTATGCTGGACTTCTCTAATCATTTAGTCCACCTTATGTCCACCTCTTTCTTACAGTCAACTTATAGCTAACATTCAGATTTGCCAATCAATAAACAATGCATAGAAACAAGTCCCTGCCCAACATTTTTTTTTAAATAACTTGAATGTACATCACAATACAGATAGTATCTGAGAATCTGTCACTGCTTCTGTTACATCACAACTTTATTAATCCCAAACACCTTCGTTAAGCACAACATAAAAAATGTGACAGTGAGTTGGTGGTGACTGAAATGCAAATGATTTTCCTTTTTCTACAGACAGCGTTTTCTGATTTCTTGATGGGCAGCTCCAAAGACCTGGCTAAACACATTAGAGTGGTGGTACGTATGGAGTTGAACTAAACAAAGAACCCTTTGTGTAGAACAAGAGGGGAAATATGTGTGCATGCCTGCCTGTGTGTGTTTTGAAATGCAAATGAATATGCTGTGTTTTTTTAAGGTTTGACTCTAAGTCTCTGTTTTCGCATGCTTGTTTGTTTGCATTTCTTCCTCTTGGGCTTTAGCACTGAGCGATAGTGTGCCTAAACCTTTTTTCTGCTGACTGTTAGTTTGTTTTGCTGACATATTCAGTTTATACCACTTTCTTCTCTTCTGTAGTGTGACGGCACAGATTTGACCTCTAAAGTGCAGGATTTGAAGCTGCAATGCCTGGTCTTCCTCAATATCCCCAGGTAACACACTAAATCATTTTCTGTGATTTGTTCAAAGAAGTCTGTAAGATGTTTTTGAAAGAGGTAAACCGTAATACTCTGAAATATTTTTACAATTTAATTAACATTTACAATTAAATTAACATTTACAATTTTTTATTTGACAATTTAACTGTTTTCTATTTGAATGTATTTAAAAATGTGTTCCTGTGATGGCAAAGCTGAATTTTTAGTTCTACATAAATCTGTGCGAAGAGTTTGCATGTTTGGATGTTCATATTAATTGCAGGTACTGTGCGGGCACTATGCCATGGGGCAATCCAAGCGAGCATCATGACTTTGAGCCTCAGCGTCATGATGATGGCTGCATTGAGGTCATTGGATTCACGATGACATCACTGGTATGATTCATCTACCTGGATTAGTTTGAATTGAGTTTTTATAGTACGACTGGTGAATTTGCAGTCCCTGTATTGTTTGTTATGACTGTAGGCCACGCTGCAGGTCGGAGGTCACGGTGAGCGGTTAAATCAGTGTCGTGAAGTCACCCTCACCACCTTTAAGTCAATCCCCATGCAGGTGGATGGCGAGCCTTGCAAACTAGCTCCATCTGTTATTCACATCTCCCTGAGAAACCAGGCCAACATGGTGCAGAAAACCAAGAGACGCACATCAATACCACTGCTCAATGAGTGAGTGCAACATATGGATGCTGTGTGTATATTATGGCTGACTCGATTCATATATATATATATATATATATAAATGTGTGCGTGTGTGTGTGTGATATTATTGCAATATCTATGGAAAATTTTATAAAAATCCTGTCAAGTCAAATTCATCTTTAACTTTGTCTCTTTTGTGTTTTCTCTTTTTGGCCAATTACTCCCACTCAAAATAAGAGTGTTAAAAGGCAGACAGAGAGTTAAAAACTATAATTGAACAAAAATAACTTATTTAGGGTGTCTAACACCACAACAACTTTTATCGGCTGCGGTATCTCTGGCGATCTGACATTTTGTGTGGCAGTAGTAATATGTTATTGCCGCTGGATTCAACCAGTAACTGGTGATGGATTATTTACAATATTATCGTGTGAAGTATTAACATAATATTAAAAATCACGGTTATCACCAGTACCAGTATATAGCAAAACACCGGGTATGTATGTGATATCAAGGAAAAGGTCTGCAATTTCTGAATGAGATTTAAAGAGCATGACTGCTCTTTAAAAGGACGCAGCACCAAAATGCGTGTAGACATTTATTTGGTATGAGCTGACGTTTAAAAAATAGTCAGAGTGAGCAGAAAGTTAAACTGCTGGATTGATGTCTCTCTCTATTGAGCTGTTACTGAAAGTGTGAAAATTTAGTGTGATTTATTCACTGTCGCAGTCTCATTTCTTTTCCTTGACACTTGAAGTGAATATATTACCCCCATAAATGGCTGCTAAGGACAGACAAGCTTGCTTAGTCCTGCTTAAATTAGATAATCGCTCTCTCTCTCTGAGGTTTTGTTAATTTCACACTTGGGCGATTCAAGGTGAATGAATTGTATCGATGGCAGATAGGCCCGTAATGAAACCTCGTTTAAAAAGCTAAATATCGGAAGTGGAGACAGATTTAATTAGTGTTGCGACACTGTACCTAGCCAAGACATCATACTCACTGTTACACACAGCTGTTATCAAAAGCTTCATTTTGTGCTGTACATCCTTTGTGTTTGCATGTTTTTTTTTTAATTCTATGAATTATTTTTTCATCCAACAGTCAGCAGCCATTTCCAGAACGATTACGGATCAGAGTGAGCCGTATCAGCATGCATGATTATGAAGCTCTGCACTACGATAAGGAGAAACTCAAAGAAGCTTGTAAGTATAAAACACACACATTACAGTCCAGAAATTACACTTGCGTCCCCTGGTGTGCTGTGATTAAAGGGTTAGTTCAAAGCCATAACCATGTCCTGAATGCTGGAGGGGGAAGGATTGTTATGTTCTTTCTAATTAAAGGAATTAAATGATTAAAAGGGATTTAAGAAAATAAAGAAAAAGTAATAAGAACTTAAAAGAAATTCTAGGTCTAATAGCCTGTTCACACCAAGAATGATAACTGTAAAGATAGCCATTACGATAAAGATATTAGCATTCACACACCATTGAACGATACTGTTCTGTTTATTATAAGCACAAAGTGCAGTTATGTCTTCTGCCGCTTTAAATGCGCACGCTCTTTAAAATCAGGTGGATTCTGATTGGCTGTCAATGTTTTTATTGTTTATCTGCTGGACAGAAAACATTCTGTAAGACATTCCAACGATATAATTCTTCTGTGTTGTTGTTGTTATTGTTATAGTTATGGTGTGGACTTCCCTATTTTCACAGAATTATGTTAAAATTAAGTTATAAATGGTTAAACTTTTTGTCATCCCAACAAAAAACAGAGCTGTGTGTGGGGAAGGAGGGAAACTGTTCCTCCTCTGTCCACTTGTTAAGTCTGACGTCACGCATGCCGGTTTGCAGGTTTCCATCTCAAAAGCAAACATCATGCAGTGCTAGTGTACACTCACTGTGTGCTGTAATACTACTGAAATATCACGATCCTAACCTTTATCTCCAAATCTCAGTTGACTAGACAGAGATTCATCTTTTTGAATCGTTAAAATATTGGTGTCTGGGACGCTGTGAGTGCAGAGACTGTAGTGTACACCATAAGTTTTTAAAAGCTTAGCTTAAATCTGTGCTTTAAATAAGCAGTGCTCATAAACGTCTGTTGAGATAGTATTCTTCTCACTTGAAACAGAGTGGAGACTTGGACTCAGAAACCGTATTTCTGTCACGACTTAACAAGCAGATATCTATAGCGGTTATGGCCGCATGTTAGCTCACTCAAAAGTGGCCAGAAATCTTTTGAGATTTTATAAAAAATATTTCATTTGTGTTTTGTAAGAGTACATGATTCAAGCTGCAGTTGTATTTCTCAGCACTAGGTGTCATCCCATCTCTACAGTGAGTGATTATGGTGTGTACGGATGAAATTAAGTGGGTCTTTGAGAATACATTCAGATGCAGCTTTATGCTCCTGTTGTGATTTGACACAGAGCAATTTGTGCCAATCCATCAGAGATTTTAACATTACACATTTCTGGTTTTGGCGATATATCAGCAACTGTTCCCAAAAATCAATTCTCAGCTTTTCAGTAAATTATAAAAGATTTGTATTATCCTGCTAGTGTGCAAGATGTCTTTGTGTGTGTGTGTGTGTGTGTGTGTGTGTGTGCGCGCAAGCAATAGTAAGTGCATATACAGTACATGTGCAGTTCTAATCAAGCTATTTGTCTACTCTAAGTATACATGACACAATGCGTAATCAGATAATTGAAGTATTAAATACTCATTGCACGTCACCTCTGTTTTTCAGAAGCGCACTATGCTGAGACAAATTGTGGTGTGATTAACTTGTATACATGCTGCACGAAGCTGAGCTACAATCACATTATCTAGGCCATTTAGTCAGACTGCCATGATGTTCATTTAACATTATAAAAAGACAAATTACTGCTTTAGTTTGACTGAAATGAAACTTTTAAAGTGCATGTCAACTGTGAGAAAGCGATTAGCTCTTTGCTGTTCATACAGCTGTTCTGTACTCTCTCTTTTGTGATACAAAAATATACCACACATCCCTGTGTCTCATCTGCTCACTGCTGTCAGTCCCGCTTCACTCTTCAGAAAAGCCTTGACAATACCTCCAACTGAACAGAAAGAGAGAGAGCGCAGAACAAACCTGAATTGAATTTGGGAACGACTGTTCAGATGTTGCTAAGCAACCCAACATTCCTCAATGGAAAGAGACCTCTCCCATCTCTCTGCTCGTTTCTTCCTGCTTCCCCTGTCGCTTTCTCTCTGTCTCACTCTCTCACTTCCCACTTTGTCAGAGAAACTTGCCATCCTCTTGAGAATGCTCATTTAATTTAGAAATATTACCCTGCCTCTCTGAAGCGTGTGAGACTCTGCTCAGGGTAGGGCATGACTACTGCTCCTCCAGCTTTCAAATGTACACTACAGTATCTTCATAATGCTCAGGGTGCTTGAGTGTATCACGCTACAGTTAGAATCTCAGTGTGGGATCTATGCTTTTTACCCTATTCCTCTAAAGTGACTTGGACTTGAGAATATCCATATGCATAAGAGGACACATGTACCCTCAGCAACCACTGCGGAAACATCATATTTCATCTTATTCTCTCACTGACAGCACATGTAAGAGCAGGCCTACAGCCATGTGTCTCCAAAATGCCTGCAGTGGTTTAGACTCTAGTGCAGATAAAATTGCCACATCCTCCCCATCATGTCCTATTACTGTCTGACCTTGTTTCATGAGGATTCTGTGGATTAGTTTGAATGAGTTTGATTGGGTCTGAGCCAGTGCGTGTTGCATACAACTGCCATAAATCATAATCATCAACTCTTCTGCTTGCAGATGTATTCACAAAGTTAGAGATGTTACTGAGCTAGAGCTAGAGCTTATATGTTACATGATTGAAAATAGGCTCTTTCTTTCTTTCTTTTTCTTTCTTTTATTTTTACTCTTTCTCCCACTGCTGATCAGTATCTCCTGAGAGGAAAGAATGTGGGCCAAGTTTTTCACAACGCACAGCAGACTGTTACTGTGAGAGTGATAGAAAGATTCTGTTTCTTCTCCTCATCCCTCGTTTTAACTTCTCTTTTCGTCTCTTTCCTTTTTGCAGCAATTCCACTGGGTCTCATCGTTGTCCCGGGAGACAGTGATTTGGAAACCTGCCGAGCTCACATCGAGAGACTACAGGAGGTAAAAAATGAGAGGGTGGGGTTAACAGATGGAGTGGGGTAAAAGTGAGAAATGAAGAGGATAGGAAAAAGAGAGGAGCAGAGAGGTGTTAGAGTTTGATTAATGATGGGAACAGTCAGTCAGAGTCAGAGTATAATGAGGGAGAAGTTATACTGCACTACAGTACAGAGCAGTGGTGCTCAACTCAATTGTGCTTTAGGACCCATATTGTACATCTAGTGGCAACACAACACAATATCAAAATTGTTTATTATACTGTAGCAAAGATCTGCAACACCCTTATGAACAACCGTTAATGAAATAGGTATTATGAAATCAATGAACACATTCATTTCAAATCTTTTATTCACCGTCATGTTGTTCCAAACCTTTATGACTTTCCTCTGTGGAACATAAAAGAAGATGTTTTGAAAAAAGCAGTTTTGGTGAACATTGCCATTTTATGGACGAAAAAAAAAACATTATCTTATCATGTATTCCACAGAGAAAATAAAGTCATACAAGTTGATAAATGATGGCAGAATTTTCATTTTGGGTTAATCATCCCTTTAAATTATAGTGCATATATTGTTTATTCATCCATGTTCTAGGTTAATGTTAACTAATTATCATGAATCTAGTTGTATAAATGATGTTACTTTTTATATTGTTTATTGTTTGTACATGATACCAACAACATTAACCAATGTTAACAAATTGAACCTTATTGTAAAACGTTGCCCAAAAATCAAACATTAAAATATGTGGTTAGTCCAACAATATGCATAATTATTAAAATGAAATAAGAAAACTGTCTTTTGAATTCTGACGATGCCATGCTTTCTAGACAACAATTCACTGACAAAACAAATTGGGATGTGCGCAAACAATGTTTGTCCTTTTGCAAATGAACCCATATTCAGCCTTATGTAATAATGTATTTTGAATCCATGCCAGCATCCGCTTCTTGTAGCTGGTTTCTGTGAAGTGACAAATGAAATACTGTAGTTTAATCAGACACACAGTCTTTGACGTCAGCAACTAAAAATAATGCAGTGTTTTCTCCTTCTCTTTTTTTAAAGTTATTCTAATAATTTACTGTTATGACTATGCTCATTTTTTGGTTAGCTGAACATTACTATATGCATTTACCATTGTTTTTTTCACTACTGTTGCGAGCCACCAGTTGTTGAGAGCCCCTGGTATAAATTATCTTATTAATTCATGGCATCTCATTCTGGCCTTGTTTAATTCATACATTCCCATCAAGTTACAGTGGTTATACAAATATAACTTCAAAATCAGCTGAAAAACAAACCAGTGAGAGCCTTCGTTAAGAGGTATATGTACAGTAAATGATGGTTTAATGATTCACACACACAAACACACACTCACACACTGTGCAGCAGGTCATAACGAAACACCCTTGGCAGTAAGGTTGCGTGAGTGTCTGAGGCAGAATTAAGTGTTCTTCAAAAAGAAGAGTAGTCTCAAATTTACATGCTCACATTCATTCACATACTGTGGGGTCTTCTCCAAGAAACACTGTTGTCCATCTGCTGCAATCTGTATGTATCTGAACTGACGGGCTGATCTGATGGGCTTTGTGTGTGTGTATCTAATGTAATGGGGTCTCCTGCAGGACTTTGTGTCGTGTCACCCATCTCTGCAGCGGCTGGTGCTCCAGGTGGGTGAGACACCTGCGAGAGGTGAGACAGGCACACCCGGAGCACTTTCAGGAACAAGACTGGAAATACAGCCTGGATAATGAATTGAGAAACCAAACAGAGTGCTGTTTGTACAATCAGATTTTGATAGACATGCCTCCACAAACCCAACCTAGATAAACTTCAGCAGCACATTTGTGTACTCTAAAAGTATGCTCAGAGGCAGACATGTTTACCGTGATAGTGCATAAACCCCTAGAGAGATAAAATAAGCAAAATAGTTTGTTTTCACATAGAGCTTAACATGATCCCTAAAGCAGAGTATTCTGAAATTCATCCTAAATCTCTCCCACATCTTTCTCTGTGAGATTAGAGCACTCTAGCACCTCCAAGACACTAGTCTGTTTGCAGACGTGAAGAGAACCCTCGTTAGTACAGCATTCCCTCTTGACAGATGTTATGGGTGAAACTTCAAATAAGCACAAATTACAGTAAGCGCTTACTAAGTTAAATCCACTCGTTCAGAACTTCGTTCCCTGAATATTTCCCCTGGGTCCTAAGTGCTCCCGTGTGCTTTGTTTGGATGGATGCCTTGGATCACGTTTAGCTTCTGTAGAGAATGGCAGCTTTCTTTATAGTGATGGTGCATGCAGGTGTTGTGTTTATTGTGTGCTGTGAGTGTAGCCTTTGTAGTGTATATTTGACTCTGTTGCATGACTTATGTAGATCTTCAATTGGCAGTTTGGTGCTTTAGGGAAAGAATTGATGTGACAGAAAATAATGACAGGTCTGTGTGTGTGATGAAAATAGTCAACTTATACACTGTTCATATACTGATCATTTGCTTCGAATGGCAAAAACTGACACTAATCGGAATTCTATCAACCTTTCTTCTCTTCCCATCTCCTACCCTATATTTTCTTCTCCTTTCATTCACAGGAAGGTGACGGGACCAAATCAAAGGCTTTGTCTTCTCAGAGGCTGTCGCCAAAATGGTGCTTTCTCGACTGTGAGTATTCTTTTCACAGTACTTTGGATGTTAGAATTCAGAGTTAGATCTGGGGTACTGAACAGCAAGTGTGCCATGGTGGCCCTCAAGGATGTGGGCTGGAGTTGTGTTTATCAGTGCACAAAGCTGTAGGTGTTTGCAGTGAATAAAATGGCAAAGAGTAAAGGTCAGAGATTCAAAACTGTGAGTCAGACCCACAAAATATTCTCTTATCAGTGCCAGAATCAAAGCTAGGAAAAGAGAAAGAGTCATGAATCTCCATACTAAAGAACAGAATCTACTCTGGCATTTCAGTGCTAATAAGGAGTGCCAAGATGATTACTGTCAGCAGGAGAGAATTACAGCCACAGGGAAAGAGGAAGGAGCTGTTTGCGTCATATGAGCTGCATGTCTGGAACGATGAACTCTGTGGGTATGTGTGTTTTCACCAGATCACACCTGCAGATCAGCAGGAGCTCTGAAAATGATAAGGCATCACCCAGGCATGCAATTGTTTTTTTTTTTGGACTTAGTAAGATTTTTAAATATTTTTTTATTAATTGTTTGTTATGAGGAAGTTTATACTTTTATTCAGAAAGGATACATTAAACTGTGCATTGTGAAGACATTTATAATGTTTAAAATAATTTTAAAATAAACGCTGTTCTTTTGAACTTTCTATTAATGAAAGAACCCACAAATGTTACCACAAAAATATTAAGCAGCACAGCTGTTTTCTACATTTATTACAATTAGAAATGTTTCTTGAGCAACAAATCAGCATGTTAGAATTAGATTTAGATTTCTGAAAGATCATGTGGACATGACGACTGGAGTAATGGCTGCTGAAAATTCAGCTTTGCCATCACAGTTAGTCAAGGCAAGGCAAAGTTTGTTTATATAGCACATTTCATACACAATGGTAATTCAAAGTGCTTTACATAAAAGGAATTAAAATAATCACAAACAATAAAAACAAGGAATTCATTTTTTTTAATGTTTAACAAATTTATTTAAAATGAATTAAAACAGTTAAGAATAAAAATGATTATACATAAAATACAGTGCAGTATATACAGTAACATATTTGTACAAATATATTCAATAGATTTTTTAAATAAATTCAAATAGAAAACAGTTATAATGTTTCACAATATTACTTTTTTACTGTATTTTTGATCAAATGAATGCTACCTTGGTGACAATAAGTCATACTGACCTCAAACTTTTGAACGGTAGTGTATTTATTTAAACAGTGCTTTATTGTTTGTTTGTACACTCTATCCTACAAGCCCATTATTGGCACTATGCATACCTTTATGTGCACAGCTTTCCAATTTTTGCAGTAATCTTCTTTTTGATCAGTGTGAAGATGTGGATTAACATCAGCTCAATGAAAAGTGGAGAATCGGACTACATAAGTCTTGAAAAGGATGCAACGATGTGTTCACAACCTAGTAGTATCAATGCATACTTAAACAGTCTCATATAATGGCAACTAATTTAAAAAGATTGATAAGGGGGAAAAGTAATTTGTGCTTCAAGGAGTCAAGGCTTTTAGATGACATTCTTCATATGTAAACATTCCCTAATGCACTTAACTTTCAAGGAGCGAAGACATAATTATGCACATTATGTATTCTATGTGAAGTGATAAATAAAAATATATAGCTTTTTGCATACAGGTGTCACTTTTGTTGAGGGGTGCATCGAAGCACTGACGCGAGTTGTGTTGAAAGGGCCATCAGGCTTTCCTTTGACAGCATCTCAAGATGTGTTGAGTCAGTCATCATTATACACAAATCCTCTGTGACAGCTGAGTCACATTCACATAGATCCTAAACTGCTACACATCAAACCAGTGAAATAGTACATCACATTCCCCTGTTCAATACTTGCATCTTTCCACCCTTTTTTCATCCTTTCATTCCTGTCCCTCCTTCCTCTCTTCCCACCGGCCCAGAGGAAAATTCATCTCCTCATTTTAAGACTAAAAAGCTTCCGAGGGCTTTATTACCAGAGCAGAGAACTGCAGGATGAGTCAGAACTTTTCAGAGCGATTGTGGCAGCACTTCTGATCTCAGCTCAGTGTTATGAAGTTGCTGTCAAGTAATTACCAGTGCAAGCAGGGGCAAAGTCTGATCTGAGGCCAGTGTTACACAATTTTCCTGGATCATCACAGATCGTTCCTGCCCCAGAGCAGATGTCACCAGAGTGTGAGGAATCATGTGCATTCATTACTTTTGCTGCAAATGTGTTATTTACAGGTATGAGGACAAGCTCATGGGAGTTTATGTGTGCATTTTCAGCACCGCATTCTCTTCGGGAGTAATTTGCTTCGATGAGATGTGAGATCCACAGCAATCTCTCTTTTCCCGCTCATTAAAAACAAACATGTTTGGGTCATTTTGGCAACTCAAGGCTGGATTGTTTTGACCCAGCTGGTTTAGGATAAATATTTGACCCAACAACCTAAACCCTAGCTATTGCTTAAAAATGACTATACTGCTGAAAATAAATTACTATATTCCCAAAATGAGTTGGGAGAGAATGACTAGAGTAACAACACAGGCTATAGTAATTATCAATAGGTAAAATATTATTGCAAGAATACAGAAATAGGCAAAAGTGAAAACAATGTGTACAGAGTGAGAAAAAGTGCAGAAAAGAATGGCAACTCAACAGTTACACATCTTATGCAGTTAAATGATATTCCTTTTTAAATGTTAATTGATGATTGTTGAATAAATATTGATTATGCTGCTTTGATTAGTTTTCTTCTATTTTCCAATCCACACTTTTTACTGCAAACATGGATAGATGTGGCATCGACACTCAGAGAAATATTGGAACTTGCGTGACATGCATGATCTCTTTCACATCTGGAGCACTGTTGGGTTTCTGATTATGAGCAATTGTTAACCCAAATTGGGTCAAATCAACCCAGCTTCCTTACCCAATAGTCTCAATCAAGTGTTTGAGTTGAAAAACATAACCCAGGGTTTTATAGAGTGTAGATGTTGAAACAGTACTGTTGTGTAATTGGAGACTTGAACATTAGAACAAGAGAGATAGTCTGTCATCTCTTCTGCTTGAACTTGCTCTTGAATGTCTGGTGCCTAATAGCAAGCCTGATTTGTCTTGTTTTTTATGTTTTGTGTTTGCAGCCACAACAGCTGATCGATTCTACAGGATTGATCGAGCTCAAGTGAGTCCTCCGTACAATACCTCGTTAGAGTAATTCAAACTACAATTGAGCAATTTTGAGTATCCACAAACAAACCATTCACATATGTCTGGTGTCTGTGTCATCCCTCAGGAGCATCTTAACTACGTGACTGAAATTTCTCAGGATGAGCTGTTTGTTTTGGACCCAGAGCTGGTTGTCACAGAGACGGTCAGCACATCGCCAGGCATGCCAGACCTGGTGGACTCCTCTAGTGATGCCCCTTCTGATCCATGTAAATTTGCCTTCCCATCATCCTCTTCTTCTCCACCAAACTCACCCGGACCCAGGTGAGATACACGGGCAAACATAAAGGGAACCGTTTAAATGTAACCAGTGCCACACTGCCAGCTAATCTTTGCCTTTCTTGACAATATAACAATGTTTTGATGAATGAGTTATTTTATGCAAACTTTCATAAAGGAGACATTTTCATTATCAGTGGCAGCTAATAACTCAGATGGCTGTTAGCTGACAGCAGCTTCTGCTCTGTAATATCAGCCAACAGGGAGCAGAAGAGCATCAAGCCGCCTGGTGGCAGTGTGGTTCTCACAGCTCAGCTGCTTTGTACGAATGCTACATTAACAACACTAATTCTAATGCACCGATAACTGTTTAACGTCCACCTAGGGTTACTTGTTACTTTTGAGATGGATTTTATATAAAGGTACACGTGTGTAGGCAGGTTCATACATGAATGTCTATGCATGTTTGCATGTGCAAATGAGAATGTGATTGTGATATTGTGTGTGTATAGCAGGATAATTGTGTGGTTCAGAGTGAATAAAACCGAGCGTTTCCTGCAGCACAGAGCTTGATCCGATCCTCTATTTATAGCTGCCTGAAAAAGTCATACAGCACCGCAGCCCCTGCTAATCTCGTGTGTGTGTGTGTGTGTGTGTTTGTGTTTGGAGGGGTAATAGAGCTCAAGACAGAGAAAGAGAATACAGACAGTAAATTAGCTTTTTTCTGTCTTTGTGAATGTTTCAGGTTTAATTATTAAATTATTGAATGAAATCAGTTGAAATTGTCAAAATATTTAGCATAAGCTTCATCATCACACATCCTTTCTATTATTCTAAATGTAAAAGGTCTATCAGGAGTGTGTATTTGTTTATTTTCTATTATTATATTATTTAACCTTAAATGAATGCTTTGCTGAAAAGAGCAGCATGAATTTCTATTGTTGGATCAGGCTGGCTAATGCCAGTTATTGTTGATTTTGTGCTGGCAAAGGTTGTTAGCCAGCATGGTCATTCTGGTTAAGCTGATTGACCATGGAAAACTTACTGGTTAAGCTAGTTAAGAAGCCTAGTGAGGACACCTGTGTGTTAGGATCCCATGATGGGGTCCAGCATCCAAAACACCACATACTCTACTGTTCAAAAGTGTGAGGTCAGTAAGATTTTTATTTTTGAAAGAAAAAAATACTTTTAAATTTAATTGCTCAAAGTGACAGGAAAAACTTTCTATTCTTTAAAATTAAAAAATAAATAAATAAATAAAATTAAAAAATCAGTTTCCACAAAAATATGACACAGTTTTCAACACTGAAAATAATCAGAAATGTTTCTTGAGCACCAAATCAGCATATTAGAATAATTTCTGAAGGATCATGTGACACTGAAGACTGGAGTGTAGTGGCTGTGAAAATTCAGCTTTGACATAATAGGAATAAAGAACATATATTATAACAACCGTTCATATATTAAGCTCATGTTGTTCAGGAAGAGGCTAATAGGGAACTGATTGATCGGAATGATTGAATAGTTAGCTCTGTGATGTTTGTGTCATTATCATTGTCCTCCCAGCTGTGTGAAGCAGTGTAATGTGTCTGGTTGAAACACAGACAAGCGGCTGCACTGGGCATAGCTCTCCTGATTATGTCACGATTGTATAACCCATCCGATAGGAGCTTTTGTTTATGGCTCCCAATGGAAAACATTGAGCGGTCCCTCAGAGCACTGCTGCTGTCATGTGTGCTGTGATTGTGAGATAACAGTCAGCCTTTTGTCTTTAGGGGCTGTGTGTGCTTGAGATGTGCTGATATATCCTTTATCTTTCTGTATTTGAACTTCAGAATGTCTTTCTCTCACGTTGTACTTACACTCTGCAGTTTCACTGTAAATGTGTCATTTGCCAGCCTTAATGATTCAAATACTACCTTTTTTTCTCTTGGGTTCACTCTAAGCCACTTGGGTTTTCCACATCAAAGCTGAAGTTTTCTTTAATTAGTCTTGTTTACTTTGATAATTGTGTGTTGTTTATTGAACTCTGTTGTGTTAGATACACCACAAGCATAAAAAGCTACAAAATGTCAGCATTCTGTTTGGTTTCTGGTTGTGTAATGTTTTTTTTTATGCGTATATATGTCTGGGTTCTTTTTCTTGTAAAAACAGCAGCATAAAAGATTTCAGATATCATTATATGGCCATTCACTTTGCTTTTTGTTGCAATAGGCAGGACATTTTCTTCCTTGTCGATACTTAAATATAGTTTCTGCAGTCCTAATGACATGTTTGCGAAACAGCAAGAGTCTTTCAGAGTTTCAGAGAACTTTGGCTCACCTTCTTGTAATTGACATCTCTCCTTTTTCCTCTGCTCATCCTTTTCTCCTTCAGTTTTTGTCTTTTTTTTATTTGGTTATTTCGCATTGCATTCGTGCAGTTCATCTTTTTCATTTATGTATTTAATCAGTGCTACTTTTTGTTTTGGATGGGATTTTTTGGCAACTTTTCTGCTCCTGATTTGTTGTTAGTCGCACAGACTCAATCAGTCACACAGGCGTACAGCTGCTGACGCGTTTGCCAGGCATTATTACATCGCTTAACTCCCTTGGGCATGAAATAACGATCTCTCGCCGAGGCAACATTGAACATGCTTTTGTTCAATTCAGAATCACACAGAATCGCTCATGAAAGGAATATTAAATTAATAAAAAGATGTAATTAGCCTTTGTGGTGTTCTCTTTGTGGTGTTAAGTGCTGAGTTTGCCAGGGTGAGCTGTGGGTGAACAAAGTGACAGGAAGCATTGTTTTTTTGAGTCTCTAGAAATGTTGGCTTTCTCTCTCTCTCTCTCTTTCGCTCTCTCTTGTCTTTGTAATGTTTTTCCACCGGTTATGCTTTTCCACCAAATGAGATCAGACTGCTACAGGGTGATACATGCACTAGTGGAGATCAAAGGATAGTGTCACTATCTTTCTCTATCTCTCTGTCTCCACCTTCATCTGTTCCTTTCCCTTTCTCTCACACACTATTATTACAGTATATACTATAAACAGAAACAATATACATCTAAACATTTTTCTATATGTTTTAGGGTATTCCTCATCTGTTAGAGGTGTTTTTTATTAACCAGACTGTAATTGTGGGTCTTTGTATGTTACTTTTTTATATCACAAAGACTTCCAACGTTAAAGAACAAGTGCACACAACATTATGATTTGTTAGCAGCTGGACTGTGGTACATCACAGCATTTGTTTTTTGTTGGCTGCAGATATAATGACTGGCCTGCTGTTTCAGTACCAAATATTCCTCTTAATAATGTCTCTGTGTGTGTCTCTCTCATTGTTTCTTCAGGGTTGCAGAGCTCCAAAGGAAGCGTGTTTCCAGTGACAGTTCTGTGGCAGAAGCTCTTGCACACAGTGACTCGCTCAGATCAGCCAAACCAGCTCTCAGCAGGTAAGAGCTACACAGAGAACGTTTATGATCCTCTAGAACACATCTCTGAAACTCCAGCCACGTGGATCAAGTCTGCTGCCATACAAAAATAGTTTTGTTTTTTTGTTGGTTTTTTTTCAGGCTGAATGTTCTTGCATGTTCTTTCTAATCTATGTCTGTATGGCCCTAAGCAGAATATTGAGTTCTGTGCTGGTATGAGAGATGCTGATCTGTGAATGTTGAGTAGTTCTGTGAAAGAAAACTTACTAGCTAATCTTTGCTATAGCAAAAAAGAACTAACTCCTTTTGCATATCTCTTTTTGTGATGTTTTATTGATAATGTGTACAGTGTGTAGAGCTGGGCAGTATGAAGTTCACTTGATGCGCAACAACACAACTAATGAGTGTATATCAGTTTTATAACTTCGATTGTAGCTCGTCCAGTCAGAGTCAGTACCAAATACTTATTTACTGCATTCGTTTTAATGTTTTGAGTGTTTTGTTTTTAGCTCAAATGCTAGATTTTTAATTTATAGTAAATAATCATTGTTATAATTTAATAACAATGAATAATCATATATTTTATTCTGAATAAAAAGAGAAAATAAAATGAAGTTCCCTTTTAATTGTAAAGTATTGCATTGATTCCCCTCTAGATGTGTAAAAGATGTGTAAATGTGCTCATCTGTGTGCTTGAATCTGTGTTGGTTCATTTGCAACTTCAACTGTGGCCACCAGGCATTTTTTTGTGAAAAGTATGACATCTTATTTTCTGTGCAGAAATGCATTTTGCATTTTCCTTGCACTCTGAGTGTGTGTGTGTGTGTGTGTGAGAGCGAGAGAGTGAGTATGTCCAAAGGGTTTTCATGAAGGTTTTTTAAGGATGCATTTAATAGTTTCCCATGAGCGTTTCATGAGGGCTGCAGCCTGCATGAAAAGATTAAACTGTTTTTGCATGCATGTCATGATGCTTACAGTACATTGAAGAAAATGCTGGAATATTTAATTTATTATATTTGCTTAGAAGTCTCTGTTCCTGCTTATTTTTTATATTGTTTAGAAAATATATCTGGCAGGACAGAAAGACATTTGGCTCCTGCTTCTTGTGATGATGTGTGTATCTGCATATGTGACGGGGAGAAGATAAGGAAAGTTTTCCTTAGATGCCCTTTAGGATCCCAGACCTCATAATGGCATACAGAGAATAGAACCGACCACTGGAAACAAGCCAAGAGATAAAAATACAAAAAGCTGCTGGCCATGAACTGTTAGGTTTTATGCACAGAAGACATAAGGGATATCACTGCCTGACTGCTTTCTAGTCAGAAACCACAATCATAAATCTCCCTCTTGTGTGAAATCAGCTCTGTAAAGCACAGAGAGCTGTCCTGGACTCACACACTCCTTTGTGTTCCTAAATGATGGGCTCTTTGGGTCCTATTAAGTTTCTCCTAGGGTCAGTGATATCTCAGTAAAATAAATGTCTGCCTGTGGTACATTATATAACATTTGTGCTGGCCATGAATTGATATGCTCCAATGGGGTCCAGGCCACAACCCTGCCTGAGGGGAGGAATATCTGGCCAGACCAGAGATAATAGAACCACCCCCTTTGTAATGGTGAAATGTATTTGCATTACATCACATGCTTAATGCATTAAAAGTCTTTAAAATGCCACACCAACTCATTCCACAGTCCTTTTAATTTTATTGCATTTTTATTTTCTTTTGTGTGTGTGTTTTGTTTTATTTTCCATGCCATATACTGTGTAACATTCTGGTTAGGGTTTGTTCTACAATTTTCTCAGCCCAAAGTGCTTAACACTTTTTATATCTACACGTTACATATATTTGTCATATTTGTACATTTCATACTTTTTTTTTTAATTAAAGGAAGATTGATACAGCTCATACTTTAAAATACTCTTTAATGCAACAACAGTGAAATTACCATTATGTATTACTGAATTGATTTGGTATTTTTTCCTTTTACATTCTACTACATGCAGAATTTTTGATTTGCCCTTTTCTTTTGCATATGTCTTGCATATCCAATTTTAAAATCCACAGTGAATATGTATGAGCTGTGTGCAGCCAACAGAAAACAAGAGGTTCAATGTCATGACAGTGACAGAGCAGCTCTAATACAGCATTTTCTTTACACAGAACCAAAGCCTAAATCCTAAGTGTACCTAAAACTTTTACACTGTTTTTTTACTGCCATACAAGTATCTGTATTTCCTTTAGGAAATGCAAATCTCATTTGTACTGTGTCACTGTTATGTCAAACGATTATTGTTTGTGGTCATGTCTTTATCATTTTTGTCTTCTCATTCCTTTATTTACTCTTTTTTTATTATTATTCTTTTGTTGTTTTGAAGGGTGGGGGGTGTTCATCGCTCAAACACAACAGCAGCAGATTTCAAACCTACCAGCAGGTGAGACAAAGCTTTACAGACTTGTAATGTTTCTGTATTCCTCCCCTCTCTGTACCCTTTCAGTTGCGTCTTCTCAGAGCTGCTATAGATGTTAGTGTTGAAAGTGTTCAAAGAGCAGCTCTACTCTTTTAATCCCAGCGGGGATAGTTACCGGCAGGCCAGTGGCTTTTCTTAATGTGCACTATGAGTGTCATTGCTGCAATGAGGAAAAGAACTCTAGCACAGCAGGACCTCACCATTTGTGCAGCTGATTATTATTTTTACTGGCCTGTTCTGTTCCTTATTAGGCCCAGCTGTCTCTGTTGACACGACATTAGAGGGTAGAAGAGATGAACACACGCAAAACTACACATAAACTGCCAAAAGTTTTGCAAATCAAAGTACAATCAGAGTAGTAATTTACCCTGTTCTGTTCTGGTCTAATCTAGTCTGTGCTGGTCCAGTGTAGTCACTCCTAGTCTTGTTTGTTCGTGTTTTGTCTTGTCTGGCATTCTCCAGTGTGATGTCTGTCATTGTATTTTCTAACTGCTGTTTGCTTGAAGACTAAGGGCTGGTTCACACAAAATGCATTTTTGTGTTCCACTTCACTGCTTTTTGTTTATGTAAATAGCTGCTAAACGGACATCTTTGACAATTGTGATTTGTCTCACTGTTCGCACATAAGCGTTCTGTTTTGAAAACACTGTGTAAGGTTAAAAGTTCAACTTTTAAAAACACATCTCAAGACCTTGCCTTTCTTTCATTCATCAGCGCTGCAGCTCTGCAGTTGGAAACTATTGTGTGGCATCTCACATTTTTTTGAAAGCAAAAATGCGTTCTTGTGTGAACAGTCCCTCTTAAAGGGATAGTTCACTCAAAAATGAAGATCCTGTGATCATTTATCCATCCTCTTGTTGTTCCAACCCTGTATGTTTTTGAAATTTTGAGCAGTGTCTTTACTGGTTTCCAGAAAAAAAGTCATAGATGTTTGGAATGACATTAGAATGGGTAAATGATCAAATAATTATCCTTTTTTTTTGGTGAACTCTCCCTTTAAGGGATGGCTTCAACATAGACAAGCCTAAAGATAGCTTGTTTAAATTGTGACAGCCTGAAAAAATCATTAATCTGTTCTTATATGACACTATCTCTTCCAGTGCTCATCTACTACAGCTCATCAATACCTCAAATCAGCTTAACATGCTCGAAAGTTTGATTAAACCAGCCGCTTGTGTGCTCTCTCTCTCTCTCTCTCTCTCTCTCTCTCTCTCTCTCTCTCTCTCTCTCTCTCTCTCTGCCTCTCTCTCTCTCTCTGCCTCTCTGCCTATCTCTCTCTGTATCTCTGTCTATCAGGGAAATTGATTAGGTTTCTGCTATTGTTTGTTTAATTTTGAATGGGAGCCGTAATTAATTGATGCATGTTTTATGTTGTTTTTCTGTCATACATAAATGAGGGATTTGCATTTTCCTCTGTAATGGAATTATAGCTGAGCCCATGAGTAACTCTCATTCTGAGGCAGATTTACATCTGAACACTGATACTCAAAGCAAATAACAACAGGAGGAAGCAGGAGTGAGAGATTAGCCCCTTGTTTCCTGAGCAGTCTGAGCGAACCATCTTTAATGTGGTGTCTGCAAATGGTAAATTGGAAGGAGCATAATAAAGGTTATATTAATGAGGAGAAGCAAACAAGGAAAGATACTCAAGAGCAGCGAGGGCAGTTTAATGGTGCATCGCAGCCTTCATTATCAAGCTGAGATCCCGTTGATGCCAAAGTCTGATTGGTCTCTAGTGAGCTGAACTTTGACCCTTAAAGCCTTCCTACATTGAAGTATATTGAAGTTTCCTCTAATGGTATTGTATTCACAGCACGGACCATCAAGCGTCCTCATTAAGACCTGCTTTTGTGTAAAGAAAGACTTCTGCTCATAAATCTCAGTAGTGATTAGAGGAGAACATTCCAGTCCACAATCAATAATAAAACTGGCTTGCAAATGTGATTTGTTGTATTTGTGAGAGCTGGTAGGAGCTGGTGATCTGGCTGAGTAAACGCCAGGCTGGTCCGGATTCAGATTGCTGTTTCTCTCTAGAGCTAATAAGGGGTTTCTGGACTCATATCGAATAATTGGCCCAATGTCACATTTCTACCCTTTCTGTAAATGTGCTAAATTACTACAAATTACAATTACAGCTAGCAAAAACTCAATAACCCCATTAAAGCTGCTGTGAGCATGTGTGTGAGTGCAGGGTACATGTTAGTGTGTCTTAGTGTGTGAGTGTGTTGTGAAAGCAGGCTGAGGAACGTCAGTAATTACAGCTGCCATCTGGGTTACATACCAAGGAGTGGTTCAGACATGTTTAAACACTGGATGATCATTTAGGCTGGGGGAATAAACCATTGCCAGCTTTTCCTCCAGGACATGATGGTTAGAGATGGTTTTGCTCTGATTCCAGTCACATGCATCAAGCTGTCATAATACATAGAGATTTGAGTGCTATCGTCAAATCTTCCCTCCTCATGTACTGTAATGTGAGTCCCAACTCAGCTGTTCACCATTTTCCATCTGAAGAGGAAGAGGTTGTGTCTCAGCAAAATGGATATGGCTGAAAATAAATGTGGATGCTGATCACTTCAGCAAGAGTATAGCTCAGTGATGTGAATCTGTTTGAAGTGCTTAAGTTGTGTTTTTCTCAGTTGTAGTGCTGCTGTGAACTTTCAGTCACATAGGAAAAGATTGGATGCTCTGAACATTCCCCACGGCTGACCAGAGATCAGTGTATTTGAACCTCATTTGTCATGATAGAGCTATATGAAAAGATAAATTGTGATTGATCGAGATGGTTTTTGATAGCTGAGAGTCGCGATTTGTGGTTTCAGGGATCTGAAATCCACTTACCTGAGCAAATTTCGCTGCCTGAAGGCTGAACCTCAGCTGCAAGGCTAAAGGAGGCGTGCAAACATTACAGCAAAGGTGTGTGTGTGTGTGTGTTGGAAAGACATGTCAGAGCCCAGATTTATGAGCCTGCGAACTGCTTTTAATTATGGGAAACACTCAGATTCCTTAGCAAGCCCCCCCCCCTCTCTCTCTCTCACACTCACACTCACACACACACACAATCACTCATATACATATCACAATGGAAACAGTGTGTTGTGGCTTTGACTTAAGTGTTCGTGAACTCCGTTACCTTTCCCTCACTCTTTTTCTGCCTCGCTCAATTTGAGACAGTGTATTCGAAGTGAAACGCATTTATTGTTTTTCAATTGACCGTGATCTGACTTCTCTTGACCTCTGACCCCTGCATTGCCTTCATTATGATATACCAAAGATCTGCATTATAGTCAACTCTTATATGAAAAGCTTTCTGGTGAAAAAACAATCTCAGAGCCACACTGCTTTTAGCCCTGTGTGCCACACATCTCTGTTTCTTAATGTCCCAGGCTTCTTGTTGTGTGGTGGGGAGCACTTTGATCAAATATTCTTTTAGGTGAGAGCGCACAGAAGATGCTCCAGTCAGGGGAAGAGACAGAGGAGGTGTAGTGTCGACGATGGCAACATCATTATCATTAGGCGGGTTCGACTTTGGCTGCGCCTGCCTTTACCAATCAGTGAGATATTTGGGGGAGGAGTTGAAAAAAAGAGCCATCAAATAGGACACTTTAAACTTCTCATAATGATGTTCGCACAGTGTTTGTGTACTTTGTCACAGACAGAGTGGATTAGATGTAATGTTTCTCAGATAAACAGATTTTTATGTGTAGCAACCAGAAACACTGTTCATTGAATAGGTTATGTGCTTCTTAATACAGAGAAGAATGTTTAGAATGTTGATGTACTTTTATCAGTTTTATTTTGATGAACATAACATTTGTAAAAGTATGACATTAAGATTACATGAAAATAGTTTTTACTGTTATAAAAATACTGATGTGTGAGCATTAGTGGAACTTGAGTGATCAGATTAAATATGAAATGCACACCATCGGTGAGTCTGACCAATCGTGAAATGGCTGTTATCATCAGAGCTCTTGCAGCCACTCTGGAAAAATTATGCTGGCTGATCCAGCCGACTGCCCTCAAATCGCTGTTGTGGTAATTTGATGGCATCAGCACCACACCAAGTCAAAACAAAATTTCTGACCGACATGCCCTGCTCAAGAATCGGATCGTTCTGCGCAGTGTCAAATATGAAGTCAAACAGATCTCATGCCACTCAGATAGCATTGCAGTGACATTCATTGAGTTTGGGTTCCCTCCTCAATTCATCTCTTGCTCTTATATGCTGAAGCTCATTTGAAGTCATTATTCTTTTGCTCATTAAATTTCTGAGATGTTGTATGTTGAGAGGGGATAAAATAATCTGCATGCATGTGCATTGTAGCCATTCTTTAGGATCATTTGAATAGCTTCATCAGGCAAAACATCAGGAGATGATTCAAGTTGAGATTAATGGCTTCACAGTGTGTGCATCAAGAACTTATGTTTCAGATACTTGCTGTGAAGTCCTCCTAAAAGATTTGTCTCAGTTGATTTGAAGTGTATCACTCAGATGTTTCTTTTTCTCCCACAGGTTTGACAAGAGCAACCTGAACGATGCAAACTCTGGTAAGGAGTTTAAGTAGTGCTCTAATTTTGCTTTCATCTCTTCAGTGAATGAACATCAAGTGAACTTTATCCAGAGTAGCTTTGGTCTAATTCTGAATGAATAAATGTAAATGAAAACACAATGAGGGCAGAATTTTAGTCTTTTCTTGTGAGAACAAGTTAAAGTCGTACAGCGTCTCAGGTCTCTGCGAGAAGCAAATTGGGACCGCTACATGTAGTGGAGGAGCAGCTCTTGCTCTGTGAATCGTTTCTGACTTTCATTACGTGTAAGTTGAGTGGTAAACGCTCCTTGGTCTTCGTTCTTGTTCCTTTTTAATGAGCTGCTGCCTGTCAGGAGAGGGCATGTGCCAAGGCTGTGGTGTTTTCCGCTCTCTTGGCATTGGTAGAGGAGGAAGAGAGCGAGGAGGAAAGGACTGTCTCACAGTCTGTGAGGTGCAGCGAGGCAGAGCAGGTTATCATCACTCACATTGATCCACATTAGAATTCACCGCTAGCTCCAAAGCTTCCTGGCATGAGCAGAGGAGGAATGCGTTTCCGAAAACCTGATTTGGCCCTGTGCACGCTTTCTCTAGACAGGAAAAAAGACTCTTCAGTTCCATAAAGCGGCCGAGTTTTGAGAGCTGGATTGGAGCGGGCATATCTTTGGGCACAGGCATAGATTTAGCCACGCAGTGCGCTCTACAGCATGTGTTAGCCGACATCCCAGCTGGGTGTTTTCATATTTTACCTCTCGAGGTTTGTGAAGCAACACACAAGATTGCTGGATTAGGAAGGCAAATCTACAAAGGGCATTGCAAAGCTTTGAACACAGATTTAGCATATTGAGACTGAACCCTCAGAGCCGGCATCAGCTAATGTGATTAACACCCATAATTAAAATCGTATTTTTACTCCCTTTTTAACTGTCTGCTCCCAAAGCATTAAATAAACAGAACATCTTCTTGTGTAACTCTGAATAACTTAATATTGAACAAACATGCATAAGCGATTTGTGCATGCAGGCAGTTTCTGAATAATAACACCACCTCTAATAATAATGGAGTCATCAATTGGCATGAGGAAACTACAACACTAGTTATTGGCACATTTTCTGGTATTATAGCTTTACAAATCTTTTACAAATAATGTGTTTGTTTTTATGCTGAGATGCCATACAGATTCACACATATGGTCACAATTCATCTTTTGAAATTTAAATAATGACAAATTTATTGTCATCTTGTCATAAATCCGTCTTCCAAACAGTGTTTTTGCCTTACCCTGAATCACTACAGTAAGCCTATAAAATAATTTTTATATATAGATCTGTCGGGTTAGATTTAACTGCATGCCTAAATAAAGGAACGAAGGTCAGGTTACTACGCGACAATGCCCATAATAAAACTTCAACAATTGCTTGGCTTTTCAAAAATGTTTAGTCTGCATAAAATTTAATTTACTAGGTTCATAAAAAAATGTGAATCTGTAAACCAGTTACTACATTCCTCTATTTGCCTATAACTAGCCTGCTAGCAAAGTTGTATTTTTTTCCATGTTAACTTATTCTTATATGAATAGAAATCAATGTGTAATGCCAAACTTTGTAACGTTGTTTAAAAATGGTAGTTTTAAGAGTCAAAACAACTGTGCCATAAAAGCTACTTACTTTCTCTTAATTTTTATTTTTTTATTTTTGGATGTCTGTCTGTCTTTCTTTCATTCTTTATTTATTTGTCAATTTATTTATTGGAGTCATGGAGTTTTAATGTTGTTAGTGACTTGCATATTGTGCTTATGTATTCATTCATCTGCACATAATTGTGGAACACAACTCACAATCACCAAAACAATGTTCCTCTGCAAGAAACAATTATGCTTCAACCACTAGAGTGTCAAAAGCTTTAATTGCACGCAAGTAAAATTATTAAAATAAGATCAGGATCAATTAAAATGGCTTCATCCAGTTTAGCTTCCAAAAACAGCAAAATTATACTTCAGTCTCAATTAAACTTCTTTTTTTTATGCTAATGACATACTGTTCTGATCACCTGTCATCTTGGTACACTCAGTCTTTGCTTTAATTACAGTTAAGTAATCATATCAAAATAAGTTCAAGATCAATTAAAATGGCCTCCTCTAGTTCAGCTATGAAAACAGCAAAAGATGTTTCAGTATCCATTAACTCTGTTTTTGATGCTGATGACATACTTTTTCACACATCCAGTCACATTTAATCTTAGTAAACAGTATTTGCTTTGTAATTATTTAAGTCAAAATAAGTTCAAGAACTATATAAAAAAAAAAGAAAAAAATACCCTTGAATCTTCATTAATAGAGTACTCTTCTTTAACAGTGTCAGCAGACAATCTAATTGAATGTGTGAAGAAGAAGGACCATCAAAAGGTAAGAGCATCATTTGAATACATTAAGCACATAAATACAACAACCTCGCTTTTTCACTTTCTTGGTTTCTCATATTTTGGTGTTGACTTTTGGCACAGGTTTTTTTTAATGGTTTTCAAGCACATACACCTATTATTTGAAGTTGGTAGCTCGGATGTTGTGTTTTGACAGTGATTTAATATGCAAGAGAGCGATCCGTGTGATTTTAGTTAAATGTTCACTCGGCCTAAAGGATATTCTGTCGTCTCTAACGCAGGACTGACCTCACCATTAAATGTCAAGTATCTTGCAGAGCGGAGGCGGAATCAGATAAATGATCCTGCATATTCTCTTGACCTTTCACTCGTTCTTGGTTTCTATGGTGACCAAACAGGCTTTCCTCTAGAATGATAATCTCTCACACCAAGCCCAAAACCTGTTCCCACTCGTAATGCCTCGGTACAGAGAGGAGAAGAGGGGACATTTCAGATATTAATGAGGGTGTTTGACATGTTGCAGTGGGCAGCGATGTACAGTACACAGCATCCTTTACCTGCCCCAATATTTTTTTCTTTAAATAAGCATCTCACTGCCCTTACAGCTGGACCATAGAACCATAAACGGTCAACTCTGACATTTAAACTCGCATGAAATATGCAGACCTACATTCAGACTCTCACACACACACACACACACACAGATGCTCAGGTGTGTCTGTAAGTACCTGATTATGTAGTGCAGAGAGTGCACTGTGTGGTGTGTAGATGGTGTCTTCTCTTTCCTCTCAGTGCATTCATCATCAGGAATCTCCTCCAAGTGAGACTGAAAACTGGTGGATAAAAAGCCTCTGATGGTTCTAATCTTTCTAGACTCACTGGACTGGTGATAATGCCAGTATTTTATGCCCAAACTCTCTCTGGTGTATAAAAAAAGTCCTGGCGAGTTTCTGACAGATTTTGGGCTTTATCGCGGGAAGGGTCCTTTGAACCCATTGAGACAGTCACTGGCATGTTTGCTATCAGCCTCCAGCCAACCTTGTGCTTTTCTCCTTAAGCACATCTGAGCCCATCACTCGATTCCGTTTGAATAACTGTGTGGAAACCAGTACTTTTGGCACTTTCCAATAATTAATAAGACTCCGAGATCAGGGTACCATGTGGCTTCCCATAATGATGCTCTCTTTGGTTTTCTATTGATTGGGATGTGTTTATCTCAGTGTTTGTTTGTATGACTGGCAGCTTTTTCTCTGCAGTTGAAGGAGCTGCATAAGAAGGGGGCTGACCTGTGTGTGCAGGACCCTGTGGGCTGCACCCTGCTGCACTATGCTGTGGAAGTGGGAAGCAAGGAGATCGTCAGATACATCATTGATAATGGTAAAATGATCACGTAACACATGTCTGTAACAGCTTTTAAAAATCGCTGGCATAGACAAAATGGCCTTATCTGTGCGATTTTTATGCCTGTATGTTTACCAATCAATTTTAAAGCTGCAGAACAAATTTTACGTTTTCCAATCCTTTAGATCAGCAGGTCTCTATGATCATTCTGACTGGTGTTGTTTGCTTTCAGTCGCTGTTTTGTGTGTTATCTGTAGTGTGTGTGTGTGGGGGGGGGTGCTGTGTGAAGCAGGTCATCTCTCTCTCCCACGCAAGCTTTTTACAGCTCTTCATTAAGCTACACACCATCACCTCAGGGCACATGCTTTAGTGTGGTTGCAAGGTTTGATTTTTTTCCCCCTCTTTTTCCACAGCACCCACCGATATCCTGGATGTAACGGAGAGAGAAAAGTGAGTGTCATTCTGAATGCACACTGATGCCATTTGTTATTTTTATCTGTTGACAGTAAAAGTTCAGGTTCCATTTTATGATACTGTAGTCAGGAAGGCCATGGTTTCTTAGGAATCATCTTAAGTTTCATTTTTAGTTTCAAGACTCCAACTTGTCTTGTGTTTTTCTGCCTCCTTTCCTCTCTATGTATCCCTCTCTCTCTATCTCTTCCTTCCTCTCTGTCTCTCTTTCTTTCTCATTCAGTGGAGAGACGGTATTGCACAAAGCGGCCTCGTTGTGTCAGAGGACAATCTGTCATTACCTAGTGGAGGCGGGAGCATCTCTCATGAAGACAGACTTACAGGTGAGATAGTTATGTAGAGAAATACACTTAATATTCATGTTTGATGCTGGAATAAAGGGAATAGTTCACCCACAAATGAAAATTCTGTACTCATTTAATCAATCTCATGTCATTCAAAACCCATAAGATTTTGTTAAAGGTTAATCTTCGAAACACAAATTAAATGGATTATTTTTCGGATTGTTTAAATATAAATAAGCACATAAAGCGATCGTATATATTAACAAGACTTGGATTAAATGGCCTGATTCATATGGATTTGTTTTACAAAGCCATTAGTACCTTTTTGGATCTTCTAAGTTTTGGTTACTTAGCCTTTCAGTGAAGTAACAGAAAACTCTCACGTTTCATAAAAAATATCTTAGTTTGTGTTTCAAAGGTTAACCAAAGTCTTATGGTTTTGGAGCAACATGAGGGTGAGGAAATGATGATGAATTCCCTTTAATGTTCATAGCGGTCCACTTACATGCACAGAAACGTCTCATGACCAGGTCTGGTGTTGTACCTGACAAAAACACAATAAGAAATAATATCATAGCATTCGATAGTGTTATCCATATACATCCTGTCAGAGTTTATTCCCTGTTTGTACTTGATATAAGAATTTAGGAAGGAATAATTTGGGTAAGTTCTGAATACAGATTCATGCCAAGCCGGTTCTCTGTAGACGTTTGTGGCTTTTGGATCTCTCTCATTTTGGCTGCAGCCTCCAGCTGGTCTCCATCCCTGAACGTCTCTGTACTCAACTGCTCTGTTAGTCAGTGCTGACTAAGACCTCTGCATGAAACAAGGAACCATTCTTCCCCCCAGCAGCCCACCCTCTCCCCCGCTCACCTCCACAGATCCAGCCAAGAGACTCAAGATCTCCTGCAGCACTTCTGATTGGTGTACCGCAAAATTACACACAGCTGTAGACACACTAGACTCTAATTACTGCCTCTCTTCTTTTCAGAAGAAACATCAATTTAAAAACTACTTATTCGAAGAGATCTGTGAGGGAATGATTTTCCACAAAGCCCAGAAATCTCATTTGTGGTTAAAACTCTCAGCAGTACATTCTATCGCTTACACGCTCTTTTTTTCCTTTAGTTTTGTACCTTTGCACCACTGGGCCTCTGTAACGGTCTCCTCTAAAGCTCTCAGCAGTCTAACGGACCTTTCCCAGCTCCCATCTGATAAATGTGTGAGACGGCACTGATTGAGTCTCCTGGGTGCCGATGGACTCCAGTCTGTCTGACAGCCTTCAGTTCTATCTGTGTAATTATCAGGAACTCATGTGCTGAGGAGGGAGATGAAATGTGTAAAGTCACCGGTCTGACACGGTCTGAGAGCAGACCAAGATGAAGATTTTTCTCTTCAGAGGATATCCCATGATTTTCATCTACCCTCTTCAGGGAGACTGTACTCCTGTGCTCCTGACGGACTTGAAACAAGACCTGATTTAGCGGTGCCATTTTCCTGGACTGTGGTCTGTTGCGATTAACAGCTCCATCAGCACTTTTCTTCTCTGCTTTCCCTCTGTTTCCATCAAATCTAAGGATCCCACACTCTTGGTTTCATTCAATCCAGAAAACATCAAATCCAGGATAGAATGACTCATCATTCGTTGCCCTGTGATGAAGCACACTCCTCCTCTCTGACTCCCTCCCTCTCACTTCCTTTCCTCTGTTTCTCTTTTACAGTCTATCCATCTGTCTTTGACTTTATATAATAAGCATCCCCATTATCCTTTCCATCATTTTTCCCCTCTCTCCTTTGTGACTTGTATGAGGATGAATGCTGGTTTTTAAAAGCACTATAAAAGTGTGATTATATTTCTGTTGGGCTTTTTTTTCCCTCCTGTGTAACTCGTCTCTTTTAGTTCATCATGGCTAATATTCTCCATTGTGACTCTAGCTTTTGACAGCTTTTCCAGAACTGCCTTTTGTTTGCATCTTAAAGGCTGAAAATGGAGGGATGCAGCACCGCGCTGGAAGTTGCGCAGTATGAAAAGGTGCTGGTGGCCGGTCGCACTCTACACTCGTGAACAAAAGCGGCTTCATCTGTGCCGCAACAATGAAAGCGCCCGGCGGGCAGTTTGAGTGCTCCGAGCTCTGTCCGACAGGAACAGTCCAGGCCTTTCTCTGACTCTCTGCACCAGGCCTGCCTGCAATTAACAACAATTACTGTTGAGCAATGCTGGCACCAGCAACACGGAAAAAGAGAGGCGTTTTCTGAGAGAACATGTTTACCATTAGAGGCTCAGTGCAATCTTTGAATTCCCTTTTTCATTGTCCATGAAGACTTTGTCTGAAAGAAACGGTCCCTAATTAAGGCCTGGAGCAACCATAGAATGTTCTCTGGGTATTTTGCTTCAGTTCACGAAAGTGTGTTCTTGAACTTCAGCTTGTGTTTGTATTTGTAATTGGAGTCTCAATGGAACAGTGAGCAGTTTAATTATAAATTGTCAACATATATACATACAGTGGTAAATATATATACAGTGGTGGCCAAAAGTACACTAGTATTCTCACCAGCTAAAAATGCTTCTAAGTCAGGTATTTCTATCTTTTGCTGTAGTGCGAGTAGAAAATATCAGTTTACATTTCCAAACATTCATTTTGCCATTAATTGCAATAATTAATAGCTCCACACAGAGATCTGATCTCATCATCATCCAGTCTGTCTGGTATGACGTGAAGAAACAGAACAAACTGAGACAGACTGAATCCAGAGAACTGTGGCACACGTCTCCAAGATGCTTCAAAGAAGCCTCCCTGAAAGCATACAGTTTTAAAAGTTTTAGGCACTTGTGTAAAAATGCTGTAAAATAAGGATGCTGTCAAAAATAATAAATGCAGGAAAATCAAGAAGAGCATTAAATCACCATTTGGGATGTGACCATCTTTGTGTTAAAGCAGTTTTTGCCCAGATCTTTTTCAGGTAGCTTTGCAGGATTTCTTGCAAGCGTGTGCCAAAGTTTGGATTATTAGTCTGTCTCAGTTTGTTCTGCTTCTCCCTTGTGGAGTGTTAATGGCACAATTAATAGCAAAATGAATTCCTACAACCTGCTCACTTAAACCTGACAGTCTGCAGTTAAAGAATACTAGTGTTCTTTCATTTGGCCAAATCCATAGTGGTGGTGTATTGTTAGAATGTGTGAAATATTTATGGACCACTGTATATATACAGTGGTGCCAAAATTATTAGAATTGCACTAGTATTCTCAAGCTAAAAATGCTTCTAAGTTATTTCCTTTTGCTGATTAGAGCTTACAGCTCATGAAAGTCAAAAATCAGTATCTCAAAATATTAGAATTTACATTTGAGTTTCAATTAATGACCATCCCTACAGTATAAATTACGGGTATTCTTGTTCTTTGAAACCACACATAATGGAGAAGACTGCTGACTTGGCAATCATCCAGTCTGTCTGGTATGACGTGAAGAAACAGAACAAACTGAGACAGACTAAATCCAGAAGAACTGTGGCAACGTCTCCAAGATGCTTCAAGAAGCCTCCCTGCAAAGCTACAGTACTGTTAAAAGTTTTAGGCACTTGTGTAAAAATGCTGTAAAATGAGGATGCTGTCAAAAATAATAAATGGCAAATGGCAAAATAAATAGATTTTCTTTATTAATTAACTTCTATTAACTACATTAAATCAACGTTTGGTGTGACTGTGACCATCCTTTGTGTTTAAAGCAGTTTTTGCCCACATAGTTTTTCAGGTAGCTTTGCAGGGAGGCGTCTTGGAGACGTTGCCACAGTTCTTCTGGATTTAGTCTGTCTCAGTTTGTTCTGCTTCTCCTTGTGGAGTGTTAATGGCACAATTAATAGCAAAATGAATGTTTGGAAATGTAAACTGATATTTCCTACTGACACACTACAGCAAAAGATAGAAATAACTGATTAAAACCATTTTTTTTTTAGCTGGTCTTATGAGATTCTATTTGTTGACTAGTGCCCTAATAATTTTGTTAAATGTGAGCCACCACTTAAAAGTATATATATTTATTTAATACCAGTTTCACAATTTGAGTTGATTACTGAAATATATTTTCCACGACATTTATTTAGAGTATGCACCTGTATATTTACCTCTCCAGCATTTGTTAGGGTTGGACTTAACATATCTCTTCATTTCCAGGGCGACACTCCAAAGCATCGTGCAGAGAAGGCCAAAGATGCAGAACTTGCGGCGTATCTTGAGAACCGCCAGCACTACCAAATGATCCAGCGTGAGGACCAGGAGACTGCAGTTTGACCTTTAACCTCTCACCCTTCACCTCAACCGGTGTCCTCCTTTTTGTGCCAAAACAACAATAACCAAAAATGTATCGCTAAACCTGTCGTAGGCTCTCTGGACCGCAGGGGGGTGATACATTCCCAGAGAGGGACGATGGTTGCACACTTTACTGTCTCTGAAGAGGTCCCAAGCTTTCATCATCTTTCTCTGAATGACCTGTTTGACTTAATGTCTTTCATTTCATTGCACTGCCAAACATCTTAGACTTTGTATGTATGAGACAGAATGCATTTCCCTCTGTTAATGCACTCATCAAGCTTGCTTTTCTAGTTTGACAATGCTGAATGTTAAATGAATACGATGAGGATTTAAAGATGCATGGGCTGGTGTCTGTCTCCAGATTAATCCCTGTCTGTAAGTGTATCTGGAGCATTCACCGTAGCCCTGACTCCACAGCTAGGTTCAGTATTGCTCTGTCATGGCTGAGCATTAACGACAGTAAAGACAGTAGAGCCATTAAATGATATGTTGTTAATGTATAATGTAACTTTTTAGATTGCCCTGCACTGAAAGAGTTCAGGTTGGTTCAAAGATAGGAATGTTTTTTGGGGTCTTGATCTGAAGTATCAGAACTATTTAGATATTTTCAGGTGTGTTATTAGAAGGATTTAGCATTTTCATAGATTTCTGTGCTGTTTCTAATAACATTGGGTACTGTAAATGTATGCAAGTAGCTTTCTGTTTAAGAGGCATTTGCACTGTAGCTTTGATTGCCGCCTTTATTCTATACTCTGGGTTTATAATTGATGTACTAAAATATAGCTTCTTTCCTACAATATTTTTAAGTAAATAGATGTTTATATAATTTGTAGCTCTAAAAGATGTGTTGTCATGTTTGTATTATAAAACGCTGTAAATTAGATTTTGGTTTATTGGAGTTGAGAACAGATCTCTCTGTGATTCAGCTCATTTTTCTTAAATCTTTGTGATAAAACAACACACTCCAGAAGAGTTTTTGTTTCGTATTTTTTTAGTGCTGCTGTCTTAATGCAGATTCAAGATTTTAGGATGCTTATATTTATTTTCCTAAATCATTATATATTGAAATTAATTTGGCCTTGAAAGCATACATATTTAATAATATTAGTAATTTATGACTTATTTCAATTATTTACATTATGCACTCTCAGAAATAAAGGTACAAAAGCTTTCACTGGGGCGGTACCTTTTCAAAAGGTACATGTTTGTACCTAAAGGGTCCATTTTGGTACCTTAAATGTACATATTAGTACTTAAAGTGTACATATTTGAACCTAATAGGTACAAAAGTGTACCTTTTGAAAAGGTACCGCCCCAGTGACAGCTTTTGTACCTTTATTTCTGAGAGTGTAGAATGAAACTCTTCTCTGTTCAGAGAGTTACTACTTCATTAATGATCTGACCCACTGATTTCAAAGTTCTTTACAATGTTATTATACAGTATGTATGCATATTCATATTGTAAATAAGTAACACACTGTGTTTGGGTGAACACACTAGCGCTCTTCTATATTTAGTGCTCTTCATTTGCTGTTGGAAATGCATTTTCAGTACTCTGTCGTGTTCTTTCTTTGGAAAGTTTGAGTGTTTAAAAAACCAACCATCCATCCATCTATTCATCCATCTGACCCTTTTACCCAGACAGCTGTTTGACAGGAGCCTTGATGAACGAGATTATATGAATGACATCATATGCCATAAACACTGAACTCTTTCAATAAACATGTGATGTGTCTTAATGATCGATTTTCTTAAATTCTAAGACTTTTTTAAGGGTTTGAGACCCCCCCCCCCCCCCCCCCCCCCCCCCCCCCACTAGACCTTTTTTGTATGAAAAATTGGGTTTGTTGCCCATGGAAATTTTCTTTTTTCATCCTATTCTTTTCATGTTCCATCTGAGAAGTGTAAAGGTTGATTGTGCGATATGTATAGGATACAAATACATTTGAATTTTGAAGATTGGTGTTACTAAATAGCTCCTGTACTATAGTAATAAAAAAAACGGTTTCATATAGTTTAGACAGACACTGGTTCACAAATGCATTCTGGGAGAAAACAAAGCTAGCAGATGGGCTGACACTGTAAATGCTCTTCAAGCCAACAGAGCTTTTTTCTCAATCATGCCAACTTCATTCCTTTGCTGAGGAATTTTGATCATTTAATTTTACTGTTTGAGATAAACAGCCTACAGGAACCTCTCGCGCTCACAGTGATTGAAGGAATTAAGAGACAATTTTGTGAGTTTTGAGGCTTTCAATTTCTTCATAATTATCATAATCCTAAAACTAGAGTTTGTCAGACTAATAGGCAGAACAGATGGCATAGATTTGCCACAAATGTTTGAACTCATTGATCAACACTTAGAGCGAGTATTTCTTATGCATTGTAGTAGTTCGAACAAATTTTTGTATCGCTTAAATCTTAGTATTATATGATATGAGTATATGATATAAATTCAGTTTGTTACAACGTTTTATCTCTTATTATTAACCTTGCTACAATGCTCAACACTTCATCTTGTTCTGCAAAACATCTAATTAATTTGGACTTGTATTTCCTTAGAAATACAACAGCCTTAAATTACTTAAGTGATTTACAAATGTATGTCCACAATTCCATACCTTATGATTATGAGCAATATGAATTTTTGACTGGCATGATGTTCTACTGCATGAACTCAGTCCACAGCTGTTAACTCAGTGAAGTTGATATTTTAATGGACAGTTTTTAAGTGCCGTGGACTGCATTTAGCTTATCATTTCTGTAGCTCCAAGGGCAAGTGAGGTCTATGCCCTGCATTAGCCCACTGTTACATTTAATTTAGTCTGATTTTAAGATTTTATCACCCAGACTTTAATGATATGGTTCTTTTGTTTTGGTGTTGATCCATTTACTCTGTGGCACATTCAGAAGAGATTGTAAGTGATGCTGGCAGCATCATATTACCCTTCGGTCTCCTCTGCTATGATTTATTCTCGTCCAACCAACAGATCATGATTATGGTTCTGTACAGTGCTTCATTATAAATAATTCATACGTACATGTTTTCTCAAGCAGCTATTTACAGCTGGACCTTACAAAACCTTCCATTATCTTATTAAAACCAAGTTTTAAATCCATAGCTTATTTCAGCTTCTCTTATCATCAGCAATACACCGTCGGCAAGCACTGTTTTTGCCATTATTTACTTTTCTCTAGTATCCTACTTTTTCTTCATATAGTGGAGACACTATTGAAGTATATTCCATGTTCAGTACTTCACCAACATTCTGAATGCACACTCCATTTTTTATGGCATTACTTAAGAGATGAGATTTTCCAAGAAATCTTACATTTTTCGATTCTTATATGGAAATCTCCTTACTTTTACTTTCAAAGGGCAAAGCAATGTAATATGTATTTTGAATTTCTGAATGTGTTTTGTTGCTGTGTATTTTCTTGCTCAATTAAGCTCTTAAGCCTTTAGCCATCATTGAGATGCATGAAAGCTGTAAGAAAATGAAGAACTGCCTCTTTCATTGATTTACAGGGAAAACGATCTGACATTGACACTAATTTGTGTCTAGTTTTAGGTTTTAAATTTTTTTTTTGTTTTTGTTTTTTTGAGTTGCAGTGCAATTCAAGGCTAGAATTTGTTAGAGGTTTTGATAAGGAGAAAGCAGAAAGCATGGGTTCCAGTGCAATATATTGGGTTTTAAGAAATGTTTTATGAATATTTTGTTCTGTAATGTAGTTAATGTTTATCTCTTCAATGAACTTATCTGTTAATGTCTGGTTAATAAAATAATAAAGCAAACTGAATATTTCATACTGAATAGCAAGGTCATTTGTTGCTTAAAACAGATATTTTAAAAGACTGGATGTTGAGTGATCTTTCTGTCCTTGTTTTAATCTTACAAAGCCTATGAATAATCATTTTAAAGCAAACATTTTGTGATTCATTGTGATCGACCACTTGAACAAAAATGCTTTTTCTATGCCTTAAGAACTCTTCAGAGTAAACAGTCCCTCATACTTGAGTCCATTGTTTTTTGGCTATTTATTTATTTGATAGTGAGACATTCAATACTGATACATTTGTAAGAAGACCCATCTATTTATTTATTTATTTTGTTTTCAGTAAGTAATTTTAGTACTTCAACTTTGAAATGTTGCCTTGACAACTGAAGCTTTCATCTAATATATTTATGATTTAATATTTTTTTTGTTTTAGTTAATGATAATAACCCTGTTTCCATTTAATATGAGATTTTTCTTTTTTGAGAAGCCTGTGAAAAATGTATATTCTTCTATATTGCATTCTGGTCTCCCTCTAATCCACAGATGGATGAATGTGAGGCTTTGCAGTCTGGAACAGCTCAGAGCTCTTTTAATTTTAATATAGTTGTATCATCCTTGGAATGTATTAACAACATTTCCCTCAGACTCTGATACCGAGTTTCTTGTTGTCTCTGCAGGAGTGAGCTGCCGGCTCAGAGATGAGAAGCAGGTATTAATAAGAGAAATGCAATTCCTGTCCCTGTCTGCAGCCAGTAAAAGAGTCCTGATATCAGTCATTGAGTTATCACCATATATGATATGAATGTAGAATCCTGATGATGGATGTCTATAGATAAGATTGATCCAATGTTCAGCGAGTTAGTTCCATTGTTTTGGAGTAGTCATAGCTAAGCTCAGCTCTTTGCAATATATATTTATTTATTTATAAATACAATGGCTGCCCGGGTATAAAATGTAAAAAATATATATATTGTTGTTGTTGTTTAACTTATTTGTATTTTTTTCTTATTTATGATTGTGTTAGACTTGAAAATATCATAAAAAAATATTAACATTAGCGAATACTTTGCAAACTAATGTTGAACAATTTTTTACAGAATTTATTAATCAATTTTCAGGTTGTGTAAATTAACATGATTGAATGCAATATGAATGAACATAAATTAACAACAAACAATAATGCATAAATCAAAATGGTAACACTTTAGAATAGGGAACACTTATTCACTATTAACTACTACTTTTCTGTCAATAAATTCTTAATTTGCTGCTTATTAATAGTTAGTAAGGTAGTTGTTTAGGTATTGGGTAGGATTAGGAATGTACAACCCCAAATCAGAAAAAGTTGGGACAGTATGGAAAACGCAAATAAAAAAAGAAAGTAGTGATTTCTAAATTTACTTTGACTTGCATTTCATTGCAGACAATATGAACACAAAATATTTCATGTTTTGTCTGGTCAACTTCATGTCATTTGTAAATATACATCCTTTCCTGTCATTCAGACCTGCAACACATTCCAAAAAAAGTTGGGACAGGAGCAATTTAGGGCTAGTAATGAGGTAAATTGGTTAAATAATGATGTGATTTGAAACAGTTGATGTCAACAGGTGATTGTAATTATGATTTGGTACAAAAGCAGCATCCAAGAAAGGTCTAGTCCTTTAGGAGCAAAGATGGGCCGAGGATCGCCAGTTTGCCAACAAATACGTGAGAAAATTATTGAAATGTTTAAAAACAATGTTCCTCAAAGAAAGATAGGAAGAGATTTGGATATTTCACCTTCAACAGTGCATAACATAATTAAAAGATTCAAGGAATCTGGAGGAATTTCAGTGCGTAAAGGACAAGGGCGCAAGCCTAAGCTGAACAACCGTGATCTCCGATCCCTCAGGCGGCACTGCATCAAGAATCGTCATTCATCTATAAGCGATATCACCACATGGGCTCAGGACTACTTTGGCAAACCTTTGTCAAGTACCACAATACGTAGTTACATCCACAAATGCCAGTTAAAACTGTACTGTGCCAAAAGGAAGCCCTATGTTAACAGTGTCCAGAAGCGCCGTCGACTTCTCTGGGCTCAGAGGCATCTGGGATGGACCATCACACAGTGGAAATGTGTACTGTGGTCAGATGAATCAGTATTTCAGGTATTTTTTGGGAGGAATGGACGCCGTGTGCTCCGGGCCAAAGAAGAAAAGGATCATCCAGACTGTTACCAGCAACAAGTCCAAAAGCCAGGGTCTGTCATGGTATGGGGTTGTGTCAGTGCCCTTGGCAAAGGTAACTTGCACTTCTGTGATGGCACCATTAATGCTGAAAAGTACATAGAGATTTTGGAGCACAATATGCTGCCTTCAAGAAGACATCTTTTCCAGGGACGTCCATGCATATTTCAACAAGACAATGCAAAACCACATTCTGCACACATTACAAAGTCCTGGCTGCGGAGGAAGAGGGTACGGGTACTTGACTGGCCTGCCTGCAGTCCCGAGCTGTCTCCAATAGAGAATGTGTGGCGCATTTTGAAGCGCAAAATGCGACAACGAAGACCCCGTACTGTTGCCCACCTTAAGACTTGTTTGCAGGAAGAATGGGACAAAATTACACCTGAAACACTTCATCACTTGGTGTCTTCAGTCCCTAAACGTCTTTTAAGTGTTGTGAAAAGGAATGGCAACATTACAAAGTGGTAAATGCTTTACTGTCCCAACTTTTTTTGGAATGTGTTGCAGGTCTGAATGACAGGAAAGGATGTATATTTACAAATGACATGAAGTTGACCAGACAAAACATGAAATATTTTGTGTTCATATTGTCTGCAATGAAATACAAGTCAAAGTAAATTTAGAAATCACTACTTTCTTTTTTTTATTTGCGTTTTCCATACTGTCCCAACTTTTTCTGATTTGGGGTTGTAGAATAAAGTCATGTAGAACAAGGCATTAATATGTGCTTAATTACTATTAATAAATGGCTAATATTCTAGTAATATGCATGCTAATAAGCAACTTAAGAGACCCTAAAATAAAGTGTTACCATCAACATTAACCTAGATTAACAATGGACACCAATTACAGCATTTTGTAAGTTTATGATACCTAGCATTAACTAACGTTGCCAAATAAAACCTTGCTGTAAAGTATTACAATTTATTTATTTAATGGAATAATGTCTTCACTGTTTTGGGTGCTTCTGAATTGTGAACTTGTTTAAAGTCATTTTGGTTGTCTTTCATTGCATATTTATTAGTTTTTGGAGTAAAAAAAAAAAAGACCATCAGCATGTGTATGTGAGAGGAAGTCCATTCTTCTGGTCAAGATCCGAGTGACCCTTGCCTTTTAAATAATCACAACGTGAATGGTGGCTACACTTCTGTCTTCTAAGCACAGACTTCATCCTCAACTCTTTAACCTTTTCATGGACAAACACTCACATGCTGGTTCACCCTTTGCCCATTTGGCAAGCTTTCCCATGACTTCCCGTTGATCCAAAGAAGCAGAGAGTGAGGAGAGGAGGAGTGTTGGGGTTTAGTTGATCATTTGTGGTGGCTGTGAGCTGCCTTTTATTCAAGTGATTGTTCCATCTGTTTCACTGTGGAGAGCAGGGAGGAGGTCTTGCCTTTTCAGGTTGCTACAAAATATGTAGCCTGTATAAACCTCCCAACCTCTCAACCCATTCTTTCTTTCTTTTTGTTCCTCGCCCCACTTTGATTTCCTCCATCACCCCCATTTTCCCTGTGGTCTGTTTAGTCCTCTTGGAGCGGATGTGTGAAATGGACAGTACTTTGCAGTACCACACATTTTTTTAAATAATTGAGATTATTTTAATTGCTTCTATTTAAACACTTTCCATTTTAAATGTTTTAAAATACATGCTATAACTTATTTGTGACCAAATCCACTCAATCTTAAATTTGCATGTAATGCATGTTGGTTATTACAGGCATTATTTTTTTTAAAGCAAGATCTACAGAAGATGTGCTCTGACTGAAATGTAAAGCTTACAGAAAAACTATAAAAATCCATTTTTCATTCTGCCATCAACAAAAATGTCATCTGATGCTCCACATCCTTGTAGTTTGCAGTCAGTTTTTATTGATCTATAGGCGCTGAGCGTGCTGCTTTAAAAGCGCATGATTGTGTGACAAGTGTGTGTTTGTATAGTAAGAGTAGGTTTTACAGTATGTGAACGCTATGAGAATGCTTTCTGGGTAGAGTTGGCTCAGGTCATTATGTGTTCTGTTCTGGCCTGCCTCAGCCTGCAGAGAGATTGTTTATCTGACTGCACCATTTGTCCTATTGAGCTGCTGTTTCCTGCCCTTAGGGGTCCACACACACATTCACAAATACACCCACATAAAATCACATAGCAGGCAAAAAAGAAGAGAATCGACAGCCTCTGAAAACATTTTAGTTGTTTAAAATGATTTAGTCGTTTTCTGTATAAACAAAAAATACACACAAAACTGTAAGAAAGTACTTTTATGATTTAAAGAGATAGTTTGTTAAATCTAGCTGTTATTATGGAAATCAGGATATTACCGTGTTCATTAATAAGTACATGTAAGTGCTTTACAGATTCAAACTGTCCTGTTTTTATTGGTGTAGGTGACCTTTTTGTGGTAAGAGACCAAAATTCCAGCTTTGTATTTATTACATTTCCATTCATTTTTTTTTCTTTTCTTTTTAAATGATGGTTTGCAAAATTGAGATGGTACTTGTTTGTAATATGTATGTGGTTCGAGTATAAAATCTGGAGGTGCTGTTCTTGGTAGACAGGTTCCTACAGTATGTACTTGTCTCTGTGCTGAATCTGTAAATAGTCATAACTGGTCAGTTCAGCATTGATCAAGATAGTCAGATACAGTATATTATATCCTCTGTTGACATAGTTGATCATTTGATTTAATCTTATTGGGTTTCTGTCCTGTGGAACTGCCAATAGTGCTTGAGAACAGCCATCTCTGTTATCCATTAATAGCTGGAAGGTCTTGCTTTCACAGTAGAATTTGTAATATTTCATCTTTTTTTTATTTATTTTTTATTTTTTTTATTAAGTCATTTCATTATATACATATATAGTACAGTATACTGAATTGCTCATTTTAGTCTATTACTATTATTATTATTATTATAGCGTCTAATAATGTAATCATTATTATTAAACTTTTTAGCTTGACTTACAGTACAGGTCTCGTGCTGTGCCTGAGGTCTATTGACTGAGGCTGACGTGGGCTGTGACGTCACGGCGGGGTTCATTTAAACAGGGTTCAGGAGGAGAGAAGCAGATTAAATTAGTTCAGAGGAAACAAAGAGCCGGAGCGACGCATAAAGGCGGGTGCTGGAGAAGAGTTCACACACGAAACTTCAGCAAGACATTTCAGTTCTTCAGTGTGGAAACTTTCAACAGAAAACAAGTGAGTTACATTTGCTCTTTTCACCTCAACAGTTGTTAGCTGACCAGTACATGGCTTTTCTGTTTGATTTACTCCGTTCAACTTTTTTAAAAGTGACATTGGGAAGTTATAAAGCGAAAAAGTGAACATGTAGATTTTTTTCACGCGGTATACACGTAAGAATAAGAATATTTAGACACGAACAAAGAGCGGAAAACACATTTTAAAAGTTTATTTTCTGAGGACTGTTAAACTTTTAAAGAAGAGAGTTTAGCTAAACATCCAGTATGAATTCAATGGAAGTATTTGATAATACTCTTGATTTGGTCTAAGGGGTTTTGTTATCCATAAATTAGGATACTAGACGTTCTGAGGTGCGCAAGCATTTAGACTACGTTTGTGCCGCGAGCTGTTGCATTCTTGCAAAGAAAGTAGGGAACGGTTTGCTGCACAGGACGAGTTAGAAGACCATCAGTTCATCCAAGTAGAAATTATTTAAAGGGAAGTGGAAGTTGAACGTTTCTGCGTAAAAAATATAAGGATTGTATAGAACAAAAACAAATTTGAGTTAATAAAGTATTATTATGGCTATATATATCAATATAGCCTATCATATAGCCTGTATATATATATATATATATATATATATATATATATATATATATATATATATATATATATATACTTTTAGTGGACTATTTTGAATAAAATAATACAAAATAAATAACTATGGATAATATGAAACTACTAATTGACACTAAATTACACAGTTTAGGTAGAAATAGTAAATTTCTAAACTAATTAAGTTTGTTGTGGACAAATATAAGATGATTCTCTATTTCTCTATTTTAAGTAAAGTGTTATAGTATTATAGTATTAGTATTATAGGCTGTTTCAAAACCTCTGATCAACTTTAAAAAAATGAATGTTTGGGCATCATTAGGCATGTTCTGGGTCACCTCCCCTCTCACTCACACTCAGTGTGCCAAGTTGCTGTGTGTTTGTGTGTCAGCTAATGCCTTAAACGGGGAATCACCATAATTCAGTTCTCTTACTCAAATCTTGTGTGTGTGTGTGTGTGTGTGTTAGGGATCATTGTGCATTTAATGCTCTTGGCTTCATTCACTCCCTCTCTCTCCTCTTGAATAGAGTGATTAAAGTGAGTACAGTCAAAGGGTGCAGGGCAGAAAGGAAGAGGACCGCGTTCCATCTTTTCTTCTCTTGCTCTTTCAGAGACCCTTTTCACCTGACCTGCATTCTGACCTGCCCCCCCACTCTTTCATTTATCTTTCTTTAGAAACTTTCAGGGCCTTTTCATCACAGAGTGGGACTAAGAAAGTTCAAAAAATGCACTTTTATTGAAGGGATTACACATTTGGAGCTATACCACTTCACAGCACTTCAGCAAAGTTGTAAACATTCAACCTTTTGGCCTCTGCCCTGTGTTTGGTGTGAGCATATAGCAGAGAGAAAGACAGAGAGATTCTTTGGGTCAAAACACTGTGATCAGATAAAATAAAACAGACAGTAAATGAGAGAAGACTGATCACATGATTGTTAACCAGTTTATTTAAATAAATCTAGGCAGTGAGCACAAATGTGTATTATACATAGACATGCTATTATTTATATAAGACACCATTCGTGTTTTGTTAGCCAAGCGAGTTTCATATGCATTTAAGGGTGTATTTCACATTACCACAGAGGAGAAATGGTGTTTCAGAGCAATATTACAAAGCCCTCTTGCCCTCTTCATAGTAAAGATATGCTTTTAACTCAGCTTACATGAGTGTATGTCCTCAGGGTGTGTATATAACATGTCTCAGTCACTGATTTCTCTTTAAGGAGCACAGATGTAGTTACATGTTAATTTTTGTGTGTGTGCCTCACTAACTCTGAACTCTCAGATTCACAGGCCTCCAGTGCTATGCTGGTCACAATTTCTGTCAGAAAGCATTTGGTGTAACACTTACCTAATGCTTCACAGCACTGGACTGGTGACAGCCTTTGTGTGTGTGTGTGTGTGTGTGTGAACATCACCCAGCTGCACAGAAAGAATGATGGGAGACTCACAATGATTTATGACTGCTAGCCACAGACCTGTGTTTGAGTAAATCTTGTGCTGAAGTGAACTTAAACAGCTGTTTTTGGTTTGAACACTGTCTCCAGACGTCTCTCTCCTCCCCCATGTCTGTCTGTCAGTCTGTCTCTCTGCGGTTTAGATGACTGATAAAGCCAGTGCTGACTTGAACTCCCTCTGCACTGTCTGAAGACTAACGCACAGTACCAGCTCAGCCTTAAGGGCCTGCTTTAACTTAATGAAAGCACCTCCGTTTAATATAGTCTTTACAGAAAAACGCAGCATTTGTAATAGAGTTTAAGAGTTGCTGAAAGGAAAAGGAAAGACTCCAAATGGAAAACTGTAATTGAAAAGTGGCACTGATAAGCGTGAAACTGTGCCATATGTCTGACTATGAGTGAAGTGGGTCAGAGCTTTGTGTTGTTTTCTCTGCTATGGAAATGAAATTGAAGTCCAGCTGGTTGTGCGGCGAGGGACTCGCACACTCGAGTGCTGGGTGCTGTAATGCTCTGAAAAGATGTGAAGGGAGGAGAGAGGACCAGAGGAGGGGAGAGAAGAGAAACCGTGTGTGTCCAGCGGTCCTGCATTCCTCTGCGCTTGTGATAATGGAAGCCCCATGGCGTATGATGAGTGAGTAAGGCCCTCAAAGAGCGTGTGTTTCTGTGAGAGGAATGGGGCTTTTAAAGGGCTTTCTACCCTCAGAGTGTATGAGATGTGTGTGTGTGGCCCAGCGGGTCAGAACAGCCTCGTTAGGATGTCTGGAACACCCCCTCCCCATCATTCACACACACACATATCCCACAAAGAAGACTGCCTGATGAGAGATTTTGGAGAAAGGTCAGAGAAAAAAGGTGGGGAGGGGGAATTTTTTGGACCCGGAGAGGGGGTGAAGACATTTTTGGCCAGGAAAATGGGGGTTGGGGCGCTCGAGATTTGTGTTTTTCTGAGAGAGGTTAGTCACGCTCCGCTGAGCGGCTGACACTTAATTACTGTTTGGAGAGAGTTGCAGGATTTACTGGGTCAACAGAATATTTTATAAACGGCTTTAGAAGAGCATTTAGTGTCTGAGAGTGAGAGATGGGGTGGGGGAAACAGAGGTAGAAAGCATTTTTACTGCCTCTGCTTATGGTGACCTATAAAGGTCTGGCGCCTAAGTGATGAGGGACGGCGTTTGTGCTGGGACAGGAGTTTGAGTTGGAAGTTACGGCTGAGAGATAGCGAGAGTCCAGAATATTTCACTCAACCACGACGGAAACAAGAGCAGCTAGAAAACATGTGATCCAATGGGCCCTCTGGAGCAAAACGGCCAATGTGATTGAGTAAATGAATGGACGGACAGACACTTCGACTGCAGTGAATGGAAAGTGGTATAGTCAGAACGAGAGACTTGTTTGAACCTAATAGATGCTTAATTATCCTCAAAGACAGTACAATACTGCTTTTCATCAGTCCAGCTAATTCTGGCTGCTTTGAGTCTTGCGTCTTACAGAGACCGTCCTCTCTTTCAACAGGAGATCATCTTTTGTTACCGTTAATTGCTTTTCCTGCTAACAGAACTCTGAACCAGGATGTCGTCTTATTGACAAAAAAGTCACTCCCACACTGACAATGGTGCTGAGTTGTTAGTAAATGTGTCTGTGGGAAGCTGGCTGATGTGTGAATGTGTGTTCTGTAATCTGTGTGGGTCCATATGTGAGTGTACGTCTCTGCGTGAGCTGCTGCTTCAGTCCTCTTGCCTTCATATCCACGGATCGTTCCGGAAGAATGGTGTCCCGCGGCGAAGATTCCATTCTCTTCAGACAATACGCTCCTACTATCTCACAGCACGCGGGCGAATCATCGCCATGGAGATCACAAGCAGAGGCTAAAGAGCGTGCTCACGCAGCCAGAGTCACAAACACAAAACCCATATAAGCAGATCTGTGTACATGGAGAAACCCTCATTTGAGATGATCCAGGCAAATAAATGTGAGATATTTTTCTCAGAAAAAAAAAAATACAAATTTTGCACCTACCATTCACAGTGTTAATGGAAATAAACGTCCCACCGTTGTCAGCGCTGTGGGGTCTTGGGGTTTTTAATGCTGACATGTTGAGAAGCAGAAGAGCAAAAGAGAGGTGTTTTCATACAGACATTTATTAATTTACACCATTTATACACAGCTGAGCAGAGACAGAGAGAAAAGGCAGATGTGAGGACTGTGAGTCTCTGGAGCCGGATACCAACAGGACAGAAGGACACGTTCAAAGACACACGTCAAGTCTCTTTCTTTTGAGCGTGAATGGATGTTAGTCAGGGTTGCGAATGTTCTTGTTCATTTTGGATGTTTATGTTTCCTGATTCAAAGCAACAAGCTAGTACAGTGGCGGTGCTTTCGGTGCCAAGCACATCATATTATCATAATTCACCATGTATTCTCCCATTTCAGAAGCTGTTACATCATACTTCTGTGTGATGTGTTTGTGTGCCATTTCTGTGGGCGGCTGGAGAAATTTAAGCGCTGTTGTTACATTGTAATCTGGTGACAGTGATAGCAGAGAATCATGCAGTCCTTCAGCATTATGACCTTTTGTGTTTGCACGAGCCAAGTCTGCGACATTTTAATGCCAGTCCGTTGAATTCAGTCAGTGAAGCTCGAATTAATCATTCTGAATGATCACCCTTATCAGCTCCATTCATTCATCTCTAATTGGGAATTTGAAATATTAAAAGGGCGAAGTAACGCCTCAGCATAGATGGCTCGATTACTGACCTGCCCTTTGATAACAGTTCTTATGACAGAAATTGTTCAGTTACTGAAAACTGCAATTTTGCTCTGCAACAGCTGATGATTCTGTGTGTTTTTCAGAATGCGTGGCCTGTTTTCCACCCTCATCGTGGTGCTGGTGGCCTTAATGATCGTGACCACAGAGGCTGGGAAAAACAAGAAAGGTATAAAATATTGGAACAGACCATCTCTCCCCTCTTTCCTTTCTCACATTAGTTCAGCTCCCATCTAGAATTATATCCTGTGATTTCTCACTTTGAAACTTAAAGGGATAGTTCACCCAAAAATGAAAATTCTGTCATCATTTACTCACCCTCAAGTAGTTCCAAACCTGTATGAATGTCTTTGTTCTGCTGAACACAAAGGATGATATTTTGGAACTACTTGAGGGTGAGTAAATGATGAAAGAATTTTCATTTTTGGGTGAACGATCCCTTTAAGGCTGGAATACACTACTTTTGAACAGATTTTGCCCCAATTTCGAGTCTGGACAAGTCAGCACTTGTTGCTGAAAGTCTGAGCCAGTCTACAAATTTTGGCCATTTCATAGAACATTGCATATAGTGTATGATGGGCACACCAATTTTTAGCTTCTGACTGTGATCCCATCTAGTTGAAGCATTGTTATTTCTATTTGCTATCCAAACATGATATTTTGAGCCAGTTTTAGAACGCATATTTTCATTCATCGTGCTTCTTCTATAAAAGAGGGGCACATGTTTGTGTTAGGAACGGCTTGAAAGTGTGGTGGTGTGTGATTTTCAAATGTTTACTGTATATTGTCCAGTTTTTTTTCTTCTGTAACCATTTACATATGCGACAAGTGTGATGCCTAGTGTTTTAAAATCTGTTCTGATTTTAAGTCATTTAATGTTAGTGTATTCCAGCCTTAAAGGGACAGTTCACCCAAAAAATTGAAAATTGTCATCATGTACTCACCCTCAAGTGGTTCCAAGAGTTTCTTTCTTCTGTTGAATGTAAAAGAAAATATTTTGAAAAATGTTGGTAATCAAACAGTTGCTGAATATGGAAACCAGTAGCTACCAGCAACTATTTGGTTACCCCAACATTCTTCAAAATACCTTTTCAGTTTTGGGTGAACTCTCCCTTTAAGCAAATACTGACATATCACTAAAAATGTGTTGCTTTTTAACCTAAGCAGTTTTGCATGAGTTTCTGTGATACGTGGCTGAAGGGGAGAAATGAAATAACGTTGCCTGTGTGTCATGTGACAGAGAAGAATAAAGGAGGTAAGGGTGGTTCGGACTGTGCGGAGTGGCGCTTTGGCAGTTGTGTGGCCAATAACGGGGACTGTGGAGCAGGCACGAGGGAAGGCACCTGCAATGAGCAGACCAAGCAAGTCAAATGCCGAGTGCCCTGCAACTGGAAGAAAGACTTTGGAGGTGAGTGAGACTTTTCTGAAATTGAAAAACTTCTCACAGTTACTTATTATATTTAGCCATCACTTTTATTTCTGGCATTTAATGTGCTGCTGTGTATTTCTGTTTGTTCTGTGCATTTCATATTATCTTACATACTAAATTGTAACTCATTTCATGCAGCCGACTGCAAGTATAAGTTTGGTAACTGGGGCGAGTGTGACACAGCCACAAGCACAAAGAGCCGCACTGGCACTTTTGTAAAGGCTCTCTTCAATGTCGACTGTCAGCAAACCGTCTCTGTGTCCAAACCCTGCACCACCAAGGTCAAAAACAAACCCAAAGGTACACCTTCAACACCAAACCCAAAACTGACATATTTAACTTTTTTAAATAAGAGCTTCCTCAAACACACATGACTCAACAGGTGTTACATTGTAAGCAGTAGTTTGGTTTGGTTTGGCTGAATGGGAACAGTAATGCGTGTAATCTGCTCTGGTTGTGTAATCTTGGCCTGTTGGCCGTGGTGGGTGTCTGAGTGGGATTCTGAAATCAATAATGAACCTCTGTTCATACATAAGAGGCAGATGTCTAAGTCAGTCTTTTCAAATCGTATGTTTGTGGTTAATATGCTTATCTGAATGTGGATTCAATCAATAATACTGTAGCATTATTTTCTAAGAGCATATGCATTTCCTAACCAGCGTGAGACAGGGAGGCGTCGTCAAGAGGTTCGGTTTTACCGCTGGATCTGAATAATGAGATTTTGTGTCAATCTCTCCACAGGAAAGAAAGGCAAGGGGAAAGGGAACTAAAGGGAGCAAGAGATCCAGAGGAGCAGTAAACACCCCGTGATCATCCGTCATCCAAACACGGCCTTTTATATCTCTATACTCCGTGTTCTTCAGCATGAGCGGATCTCGCACTACAGCCACAAACACATAGCTTTAGAAGACTATGACAGAGAACCAGCTGAGTATTTGACACGTTACGTGACTCTTTCATGTGTGGGGGGAGGGGAGAATAAAATGCTGTTGTTTAGCGTGTGGTGCCCTGTAGTTGACCCATTCCTCTGATGTTTCCCTCCAGCACAGATCTCTCTATCTCTGTCTCTACTATCTATCAGCTTTGTAAGCCTCAGGCCTCTCATTTGCTAAAGGACATCAATCAGTAGAACTCAATCAGACACATCTATTTTATTACTGTTTTACTTACAAATTTGGTTTTGTAAAATTGTGTAATTTACAGGATTATATTACTAGTGGGGTATACAAGTAGTGTTTGGATAAGTCACCCTTCTCTTTTTTGTATCCTAAAATATAAAACTGAGGAGTGTTGTTTGAAATAAATGATTTCTCTTTTTCTATAAAAGGTGTAGTTTATGTAAAAGCGAAAATACCCCAATACTGTTACTTTTCCTTTTGACTTGACTGTTACTAACAGACCTAAGGGTGACAGAGGGTTACCAGCATTAAACTGCATGGAGAGGAGACCGTTCCCTCTTGTGCAAACCTGTTTTATAAGCATTTAAGAAAGACAGTAAAGTTTTGTTACTGAGCGTTGTGTGTTATATGTAGTGTTAACTAAAGGTAAATGAGTGATGACAGTTCATTATTAAAGACACTTGAGCCCTCCAAATTCATTATGCAAACCAATATGTGTGTTTATGAATATGTAAAGAATAAGCATTCTCCTCTCCTCCTGGTCAGTGTGCTTAAGATCTTTATTAAGCTTTATGCAATAGAAAAAGAACCATACACTCTTATGTACACTGGCTCTTTAAGGGCAGTGGTATAGATAAGTCAATATTTACAGTGTGTTAATTCCATCAGCTTCACTGGGGTAATAAACATTGACTTTGCCCTTCAGCAGGTACAGTTAAATGGGGGATGTATTTATTAATCCCTATAATAATTTACATTTTATAAACATTTGAAGTGGCCGAAGGAAAGAGAGCATGATTGGCAAAGTCCTTTTGCTGTATTGGTCATAATAGATGTGAAGATTTGATCTTTGCTATTTTCAGAATTGCAGAAGAACAATATTTAGTAACCGATTGGATTGCATGATTGAATTTCTTTAGTACAGTTACAAAAGGAGTTATAGTTTCATAACTCTCTTAGAGATAACGATATTCCAATGTGAAGTCGTCTTAGAGTTTGCATCACACTTTTTATAAAAGCACATCTTTGAATGACTAAGATTTGTAGTGAACAGCCTACTTCAACACAGTTCATGTATCAGAAGAAGACCAAAGCAATTGGCAAGTTTAAAACATTCAGAAAAATGGAAATCTGGTTTTAAATTCTTTTTCAATGACATAAGTCACTTAGTCTGTCTTTACTGCTCATTAAAAAGAGATTCAGGGCTGGTTTGGAGATACAGACGCTATGAATGGAAATTTGATGTGTATATGAGGTAGAAACATGAAACCAAACCCAAGACGTTGGAGAGGCAAGTCTCTGCATCTTAAAATTATGCTAATGAATGAATAATCTCTCTTCCAGACCAGGCCTAATAACAGACCAGAGCGCCACGACCTCTTTGGTTTAATGCTTTAAAGTCTGTAATTGCTGAAACTGGCAGCTTGTTAATAATATAACATGAGCCCTAAAACATCAACACATTTCTCCCTCTGTGCTAATTCTAACCACATGTTCTCAAACAAACTGTGGGAGATCATTCCTTCTGGTTTACATGCTGCAGTTTCTTCAGTTGCAAACTGTGTATTTAAATACAAACGAGGCAAAATTATATTGCACCATGAGAAAACAATATTATGAAGTGGGTATCTACTAAATCAACATTGTGTTTTACAGAGGGAAATAAAACCAATTTTCCATTTCTCAAATTTACGGACAGTCCTGTGTGCCCAGATTTAAATTAAATGCTTGAAATTGAACATCTTATAAACAGGTTAAATAAATGTACTAGCTTTCTCCTATTGTTTTTTCCAAGTATATCACAAATTATAAATGGTTTCAACAGTTTTGCATACAGACAACAATACATTTAATATTTAATCTGTAAAATCACATGAAGATCACCAACTAAATACAAGAGGAACACAAACATCCAGACATCAAATGCAGGGAAGAAATAATACTTTCAAGAGCATATATTCATCATAACTAAACATATTTACACACCTCTGTAAGATCAAACCTTTACAGTGACATTTCTCAGCTCAGTATAGAGTGTCTCATCCCGTTTCAAGTCTATAATGCCTATCCCAATCCATTGAGGAGATCCTTTTGAATTTTGACCTATTCCAGAACCTCAAGAGGATCACGCTAAGAGGATAATGATGACTAACTTCTCCCAAGCTGAACCACATGCCCTGAATTTGTCGCTCTGAATGTAATGGACTACACAGCTGTTGTGGTCAGCAAGCAGCTTCAGTCTATGACTTCCTTCATTTGAAAAGTGGAAGGTGCAGGTATAGGAAACTGAATCTCACTCGGGAGAACCATGCTTTCTGGAACAGTCAAACAGGAAGCTTTTCCATATGTTATCGGTTCTGGTTGTGATATGTTCTCCAATCACATCTTCTTCACCTCTGCATGATGAATCTGCATTCTGTCACAGAAGTCTAGGTCAGAAACAGTGTCAATACTAACCAAAAGGACTTGACTGATACCATTTTTGCTGTACTGGGAATATAAGTGAATCAATGAAATCCTGTAATTCATCAAGTCTCTTTTGGTTTATTTTTGCTGCTATTCTCTCGCTTCACTTTTGGGAATAATGAGCCATGACTGGCCTCTCTAAAGCAATGTCATATGCTTGATCTTCACATTACAGTAGTGTGAAATTCCAGTGGGCTTAGCAGTGCAGCAATGATCAGATTACTGGAAAAGTCATTTGCTTCATGACCTCAGCTTGATTTCTTCGGTGATTCAGTCTCTTGTCCATCGCTCCATCATCTTCTTGTAAATTCTGATTCCTTAAAACATAAACTTTTGGTTATGATGCACTGTTTCAGCATTATGGGACTATGAAACCTCACAATGTACTGCACAGTGCCTTCCAAAATTTCAAAGGTATCAGGGCAAGAAGAGCCGGGGCAGCCAATTGTACCTTCCATATCATACCCTCCATCTCCGCTCGCTGCTTCTTCCCTTAGTTCATCTGGTGCCGATGTTCTTATACTGGCACATGAGCAGGTTTTTGAAGGTCTTTTTGAAGGTGGCGTTACAGAGTGCATAGCAAGCGGGGTTGATGGTGCTGTTGACGTAGCAGAGCCAGTAGCCAATGGCCCAGACTGTGTCTGGAACGCACGAATGGCAGAACGTGCTGATTAAAACCATCACATTGTATGGCGTCCATGTGATAATAAAGGCCAGCAGGATGGCGAAGATTGTCTTTGTCACTTTCTTCTCTCGTGCCGCCATCTGCCTTTTCCTCTTCACCTGGCTGCGGGCGATGCTGGCAAACTTGCGCGCCACCTTGCGGGGACGGTTCACGGGGATGGAGCGCCTCTCGCCGGTACTGTTCGGTGGGACGATCTCGATGGCTGTGATGCACTCGTCTCCTGCTTGTTTGGTGACTATCTTGATCTTGGACCATTTGGATTGAGAGTTGACTTTAGGTGCGTCTGCCGGAGCGGGTGTCAGGCCGGCCTCTGAAGTCGCCTCACTGTTAGCTCGTTCTTTAGTCTCTTTAGGTGCTATGCTGGCCGTGCTGGAGTCATTCGAGATCTCCTTCTCCTCCGGCGGCACGCAGGAGTCGGCTTTAGCAGACACCACAGACTCGTCTAGTTTGCCGTTCTTCATGGTGTCCACCGTAGAACAGGTATCCAGGCTGGGCTTAGGAGGAGACTGGTTGTTGTTGTTCTGCTTCAAGATGTGACTCTTGAGCAGGCCGCTAGACTTCGGGCCTTTCTTCTCCTTCTTGGCCTCAGGCTTCTGCTTGGACACACGGCTGCGGCTGGCCAGAGAGATGTGCACATAAAGCACCGTCATGATGACCACTGGCAGGTAGAACGCAGCGATGGCCGTGCCAAATGTGGCCGCGGGGTTGGAAAGGAACTGGATGTAACATTCGCCAGGCGCTACGGTCCGTTCTCCGACGATGAACTGCCAGAACAGGATAGCGGGAGCCCACAGGATGAAAGACATGATCCAGGCAGAGGCGATCATAAGGCCGGCCATCTTGGTGGTTCTGCGTGTGGGATAACTCAGGGGTTTGGTCACACAGAAGTATCGGTCAAAGCTGATGATTAACAGGTTCATGACAGAAGCGTTGCTGACCACGTAATCCAGCGCGAGCCACAGGTCACACACAATAGGGCCGAGCGGCCAGTAGCCCTTGATGATGTAGACGGTGTAAAGGTTCATGGAGAACGCACCGATGATGAGATCTGCACAGGCCAGGCTAAAGAGGAAGTAGTTGTTGACGGTTTGGAGATGTCGATTGACCTTGATTGAGAGCATGACGAGGATGTTGCCCACAACGGTGACAAAACTGAGGGATCCTGTGACCAGTGCGATGAAGACCATCTCCACCGTCTTGTAGGGACTGTCGCCGTCCGCCTCAACCGCTGCACATGAGCCATTGGTGCTGCCGCTGTCACAACTGAAGTTGGCATCACTGGATACGTTGCTCAACGAGCCTGAAATACACACACAAGAGATAAATAAATGATTTCAGAATGTGTGGATGCAATCCTTTAAACTAATCATAGACTGATAAAAATATAGGCAGTGTTTGCATATGGAGGAACAGCATGACATTCATTATGATGCATACTACTGCTGAGCATTCATTTGCATCCTGAAATATAAATATGCTGTTTATATTAAAAGGAAGAGACCCAGTTCTCCATGACTTCTGTAATCGTGCCCATATGGAAAGAAAGAAATCGGAGAGGAAAATCCTTTGGGATACTATTGTACATTTGTTTGGTAGAAAGTGACCCAGCTGGCAAGAAGTAATTCAACAGCTCTGAAATCACTTAGAGCTGTTATAGTTATCATGAATCACACAGCCCTATACATCTCAGTCAATTTTCTTTTCTTGCAGTTTTGTGGAGCCTGGAATCAAACATTTCTTCTTCTTTAACAGTGTCTGGTGTAATAGAGTGATTGTGTTTTGCTGAATTTCTTTGAATAATCCCTAGAATACTGAAATGCTTTGATTAATATAAAACTGTGTAAAATTCATCATCTATCTCGCCACTGGCACTAACATCTGACCAAAGAAAGGTCATTAAGGTCTAAAAACAATGTACTTTTATATATGGTATTTGTTTTTTAATGTTAATTTATGCAAAATGAGTTTTGTTCAGTGTTATTATTAAATACAAACCAGAAGTTTTACATCATTTATTATGAAATATTTGGTAACAATAAGATTCAATTCATTAAAATTAGCTAATGAAATAATTATAAACATTAAATAATGTATGATACTTTTGCTCCATTTGTCTTGATTAATGTTAATTTCTACATATTTTTAACATTTCATGTCAAATCAAATCAAATCACTTTTATTGTCACATCACCACAGCACAAGTGCCTTGGTGAGTGAAATTCTTGAGAGCGTGCTCCAAACAGTGCAAAAAACAAAACAGTTTACATATAGACAGTACATATTTACAGACTGTACAGAAGACAATGTGCAAAATACACATACACATACTCAATACACACAGTGTACTATAAAGACAGTCTTAGTTATCAATACACTATGTACACATTTTACATTATGTACACATCCAAACATTGTGATATGTTAAGGGCAACAGATTATAGATTTACAACAGATTAGTTGTGCAGTAGATAGTTGTGCAAAGGTGCAACAGATTATACATATGCAATGTCGTGGATGTGCATTGTATGGTATCCAGTGATAGCAGATAGGTTGTATTATTGCAGTGTGTGCGTGTAGTCCAGTGAACGGCGGTAAAGTGCAGTGTGTGGCATGTTGTGTGAGTGGGAGTGTGATGTAGGGCGGATTAGTTCTGTCTGTTCATTTGCCTGATAGCCTGAGGGAAAAAAGCTGTCCCTCAGTCGGCTAGTGCGGGATCGGATGCTGCGGAGACGTCTCCCTGAGGGCAGCAGAGAGAGCAGTCTGTGGGATGGATGGCTGGAGTCCTTGATGATCCTCCTGGCTTTCCTTATACACCGCCTGGTGTAGATGTCCTGGAGGGAGGGAAGCTCACCTCCAACGATGTGGCGGGCAGTTCGCACAACTCTTTGCAGAGCTTTGCGGTTGCCAGCGGTGCTGTTTCCAAACCAGGCGGTGATGCAGCCGGTCAGGATGCTCTCCACAGTGCAGGTGTAGAATGATCTGAGGATGCTGGGGCTCATTCCAAACTTCCTCAGCCGTCTCAGGAAGAAGAGGCGCTGATGTGCCTTCTTCAGCACTGCGTCTGTGTGAGTGGACCATGTGAGATCCTCGGTGATGTGAACGCCGAGGAACTTAAAGCTGTTTACCCGCTCCACAGGTGTCTTGTCGATGGAGATGGGTGTGTGTTCTCTGCTCTGTCTCCTGAAATCCACCACCAGCTCCTTGGTCTTGTCGATGTTGAGTGAGAGGTGGTTCTCCTGGCACCATTTAGTCAGGGTACTCACCTCCTCTCTGTAGGCCGTCTCATCGTTGTCGGTGATCAGGCCTATTACCGTTGTGTCATCGGCAAATTTGACGATGACGTTGGAGCTGTGTGTAGCTGTACAGTCGTGTGTGTACAGGGAGTACAGGAGTGGGCTGAGAACGCAGCCCTGCGGAGCACCAGTGTTGAGGATCAGGGGAGATGAAGTGTTGTTGCCCATTCTGACCACCTGACTTCTGCCTGTCAGGAAGTCCAGGATCCAGCTGCACAGAGATCTGTTCAGTCCCAGAGTCTGGAGCTTCGCAACCAGTGTGGCAGGCACTATGGTGTTAAATGCTGAACTATAATCCACGAACAGCATCCTCACATAGGTGTTCTTATTTTCCAGGTGGGAGAGAGCAGTGTGCAGGGTGAAGGCAATAGCGTCGTCTGTGGAACGGTTGCTGCGATATGCAAATTGTAGTGGGTCCAGTGAGGCAGGCAGCACAGAGCAGATGTGGTCTCTGATGAGCTTCTCAAAACACTTGCTGAAGATGGGTGTCAGAGCAACGGGCCTCCAGTCGTTCAAGCATGTGATTTTATTTTTCTTTGGTATGGGCACAATGGTGGATTTTTTGAAGCATGAGGGAACCACGGACAGAGAGAGGGACAGATTGAAGATGTCTGTAAAAACCCCGGCTAGTTGGTAAGCGCATGCTTTGAGCACACGGCCTGGGATGCCATCCGGGCCCACAGCTTTGCGGATGTTCAACCGTTTGAAGGATCGAGTTACATCCGCGACAGAAAGGGATAGTGGACTCACCTCTTCTGCAGCAGCCGTGGGAGCGCACTCTGTGTGGGCGGTGTTATGAGCCTCGAAACGAGCATAAAAGGTATTCAGCTCATCCGGTAGAGAGGCGGCAGTGTTCACAGTGGCTGGTTTATTCCCTTTAAAGCCTGTGATGTTGTTGATGCCCTGCCACATGCTTCTTGGGTTGTTGTTGTTGAATTGTTCTTCAACTTTGTTTTTATATTGTCGTTTGGCTGCTTTGATGGATCTCCTGAGATCGTAACTGGCTTGTTTCCGATCGTCAGTGTTTCCGGATTTAAAGGCAGATGTCCGTGCTGACAAGGCTGATCGAACATCGCTGTTAATCCACGGTTTTTGGTTGGGGTAGATGCGTATTATTTTGGTCGGAATTACATCCTCTATACACGTCCGTATGAAACACGTTACAGAATCTGAGTACTCCTCTATGTCGTCATCAGATGCTGCCCGGAACATGTCCCAGTCCACGTGATCAAAACAGTCCTGTAGTATAGCGTCCGATTGGTCCGACCAGCATTGAACTGTCCTGAGGGCGGGTGCTTCTCGTTTCAGTTTCTGCCTATAAGCAGGCAGAAGCAGAACGGAGGAGTGATCAGATTTGCCGAAAGGTGGGCGTGGGAGGGATTTGTAAGCGTCCCGGAAGGGGGAGTAACAATGGTCCAGTACACGATCACCACGCGTGTTGATGGTGATGTGCTGAAAGTATTTTGGAGCTATTGTTCTGAAGTTGGCTTTATTAAAGTCCCCGTAATAATAAACGCTGCATCTGGGTACGCGGTTTCCTGCTCGCTTATATTCCCATACAGTTCCCTGAGTGCCTGGTCTGTGTTGGCTTGAGGGGGAATGTATACAGCCGTGATTATGATCGCTGTAAAATCCCTCGGTAACCAGAAGGGTCTACACAGAAGCATATGAAATTCCAGATCAGGGGAGCAGAAGGATTTAATACAGTGTAGGTTCCTTTCATCACACCACGAGTTGTTGATGTAGAAACAAACGCCCCCACCTTTGCTTTTCCCTGTGAGCTCTTTCGTTCTGTCCGAGCGGTGCACGGAGAACCCTGTAAGCTCGATGGCTGAGTCTGGAACCATTGCAGACATCCAGGTTTCTGTGAGGCAAATAACGCAGCATTCCCTTGTTTCTCGTTGGTATGAGATGCGCGCACGCAGTTCACAGAGTTTGTTATCCAGTGACTGAACGTTAGCCAGCAAAATGGTTGGGAGAGGAGGTCGAAAGGCACGGCGTCTCAGTCTGACAAGAACGCCAGCTCTCTTCCCTCTTTTCCAGCTGCGTTTCTTTCGTCGTGGTCGTGCGTTCCAGACAAAGGGCTCTGATGCGGTGTCTGTAAACAATCCACCGGCGTTCAGGAACTCAAAGTCCGGTTTGCGTTGCGCGACGTAAGAACCGATGTTTAAAAGCGTGTCTCTATCGTAGACAGTTATACTAACAACATCTAACACGTAAAACAACAAAAAAACAAACAAAACATACGAAAACCTGCAGAGTTTTCTCGGAGCTCGCAACACGGCTGCCATCCTCGGCGCCATTTGTCTTGATTAATGTTAATTTCTACATATTTTTAACATTTCATGTTGTATAAATGAACATTAATGTATTATGAGCAAACATTACTTAACAATACATAATGGTATATTTATAAAATAACATTAACCTAGATTAATAAATGTTGTAAAAATTGTTGTTTATTGTTAGTTCATGACACCTAATGCACTAACTGAAGCTTATTCTAAAATGTTACCCATTTGCTACACATTTGTGTTGAAATCTGACAGTGTGAAAGCATTCAGGCGTCAGGGTGAACAGTCTCAGGTGAAGAGAAGATTCATTAAATCCTCATGATTAATAACATGCGCATGTTTTATTCAGATACACAAGCTCGACTCCTTATAACATTATCCAATCAAAGAACACAAAGCTGCCCTGCTGTTAAACTCTACTGACCCCCTGGGCTTCCTATTGATCTGAGCTGCTCAGGAACAATTAAAGACAATTAATTGACATGGAACCCTGAGAACCGTAGTGCTGAGGAAAAATAATCATCTCAAGCCTGTGAAACCACACTTCTATATTGCTTCGGTTATCACTGATATTCAAGTAAGGATCTTGTTTTATGAAATATTGAGGGTTTTGGCATCCCATTTATGAATGAGGGCTGCATTTCTAGAGGTTTTGTCATGATGCATGCTGCATGCTAAACTTTACGAGAGACAGTGCAGTACCAGACACAGACACCCTGCACTACCATATAAAAAGGCAAGTAAAAATGTAGGCCTACATAAAAAACATAGCGATTCTTATGAATGCATAAATGTGAGAAGGTTTTGGTTGCAGGTCATGAATCAGCCATCACCTTCATTTATACTGAGAAGCTGTTGTCATACTTAAATTATTAATCCTATGTGCAAAAACCTGTTTAATGTGACTCACTAAATGCAACTCAGATCTCTTTACTATTACCCATTTTAATTTCTAGAGTTGTTTCTGTCATACTGAATCTTTTGTAAGGTTGCCATCTTCTGGATAACAAGAGAAACTACAACCCATCACCATGAATAAAGGCAGCTAAAGGACTTGCGAAGTCTGCCTCCCTAAATTATACAATGCTTTAAACTATTCTTGAGTAAAGACATAAAAAAATCTTTATTACTATTCGATCTGAAATCAGTTTCCCAGCAGAGGAAGGACCCCGACCCAGCCCCTCTCTTTATCTTTATTCTCTCTTAAAAGCACCTGACTGATCATCAGCAGGCATCAAAGCGCTGCCACACTCCGGACGGCCAGACACCACATATCCTATTCCTTTTGAAAGCTTCTGACAAACAGACACATATTCTCTCCTCCTCGCTCATGCCAAAACAGATCACACTTCTTAAAGACTGTGGCCATTGGTACTTCAGAGATTAGAAAGTTTGGGTCTGGTTCTGTATTTCCCCCTCGGGTGCAGGTGATTCAGTGTGAGGAGAGGATTCTTTACACCTTATCAAATATGAATCAGCAATTACTCAACTGTGGATTCGAGCAGAGCGGAAAGATAAGGGCCAAGCCTCATTAAATATGAATCAAGAATATTCATCTGATATCACCGTGGGAGAAAGCTCCCCAGGACTGTTTTATTTAGCTTTCTTGTACAATTTGACTCTGTACACAAACCCCAAACTACTCCAGTGAAGCAGAACAGCTGAAGATTGACTAAGTGTGTTATGCTGCTATAGAGCCAGGGTTAGTATATTTTATTATTTTTTAATTCGTTTTTTTTATTTCTATTTTAGTTTAGTTTATAGTTTTTTTAAATTCAGTTTATTTAGTTTTAATTTTAATTTTAGTATTTTAAGGCAGACAAAGTTAATGCAATGATTGGTATCATTTAATGAAAAAAATTCTTAGCAAATTCAAGTGTTATTGCCATCTACTTCTTTTCTTGTGTAATGCAGATGTGCTGCAAAAGATTTTATAATGTACATGAATTTGGAGCCTGTTAACTGTAAATATGTCCGTTAACAAAAAATCAATTAATTTAGTTTTAACGCAGTTTTGTTAATCGTAATAATATCGATCCTTATCTGTTCTACTGTCAGTACAGTAAATGTGTAGACAGAAGCTATTTCTCAGACAACAGCAGCACGTGTCAAAAAAAGGCAGAATCTCATCACAACAAACATGCACATGCTCTGTTGCACACATCACACGCAAGCATCACAGAACTAAAGGCAGGGTGTGAGGATCGCTCGCATAAGTCCTGCACGTATGGCCAGTAGAAAAGCTCCATCACATCTCGGTTGAAAGCTTGACTTTTCTGCCTGGCTTCCTCTGATCTGATCTGGCATTTTGTCATTAAAAATCTCACAGTTGGAATCAGAATTCATAAACAGAATAATACCAGTAGAAAGCCTAGCATTCAAAAATGAAATCTGTTTACACAAACAGTCTGAGACAGTCGTCCTCAAAGCGAATTTATAATGAGACATTCAATGTCAGGACAAATCACTCTCTCTGATGGCTGCATTTTCTTGGTGTGTGCTTTACATTCAATGATATTTATTTTTTTCTATAGATCTGTGTAAGGTTTTTTTCACCCATGAAGACCTTTAAAAAACACTGTCCTCTCATTGCAGAACGGCAGCACGGAAACGTCACCTGAAAAGCCGGCGATGTTTATGTTTGTTTGTTTTGTTTGAGGGTTTTCCCCTCTTCTGAATGTTAATATTCAGAGAGTCAAATCTCTTTGAGGATGGAGTGACATTTGTGTGCTGAGAGGGCTGAGCTTTGAACCAGCACAATACGGCACTGACTCTCATGTCAGGAGATAAAAACAGTCTGGAACATTTCGACATGCTGACAAACAACTCAGCAAAGCCTGCACTAAACATTAGATTTTTGCCGTTACCAGTGGATTTTGAACAGATTGTGCAATTGCAGTAAAGTGGCGCTTTGCAGCTTCATTGAAATTGATGGCAAGCAAAGCCACCACCCTCCTCCAAACCGCAGCTGATTCTATCTGGGCCATTTTCTTTGCAGTTTGCATCCGATGGGCGGAACTGAATATCCATAACGGAGACAAGCAGTCGATCTCAAATTAACCGATGATTCCCGTATCTCACTACATGATGAATACGTGACGCCGACAGCGTGCGCTACTGAAACCGGACACTCAAACGCATATCCACTTATAGTCCAAGAATAAAATATTGTGAGGAACTATGAAAGCTTATTTATGGATTTAATCAGTTTTTTTTAAAAGGGCCAACAACAAACATACACTAAACCACACCACCCTCTAACATAACCTACCATGATTTACTACCATAAATGCGTGATGCAGCCTCACAATGGCTAAACAATTATTACATGCACAGTTAAGCAAGTATGAGCGGCATCTCTTTTTTTGTGATGGGATCTCGTTCTGAAGTTCTCACACAGCTGTGGCTGTGGAGTTGGCAGGATACAGATGCAGAGAGGGTGATCAGTGCTGAGCCTGCAGCAGTGAGATATGAGGGGTCTGATCTCAGCTGGCTCTCAGCACCGCAGCAGCTCCGTGCCTGATCACAGCCCCATGCCAAAGCCACGCAGATGTATTCCTCTGCCCCATTGTGTTCCTCAGCTCTATGTCCTAAGTGAGTCGATATGGGACCTGCTTGACAGAGCTTTGAAAAACAATACCCGTCTAACCGGTCTACAGTTACCAAGAGGACAGTAATCTGTGTCTACTGAATGACCCCAGAGAGGTCACTGTGAGAGCAGTGATATGTCACTGATGTGTTAAGACGTTATTAATCGTGCTCATTTCTAACTGAACACCATCAGGCTGAAGCAGAGCTCCATGGCTTATATAATCATAATAATTCATCTACTTTTACCCGCCCTCACCTCTACTCATATCTCTCTCTCTCTGGACACATTCTGCACATTAACTCCTTATTGATGACCCTTATCTCTCCCTCTCTCTCGAGCACATTCGCTCTGTTTGACGTCTTTTGCTCAAGTCAGTTATTAAATATATGTGGTTAGTCTGACAAAAAATCTTAAACACAAACCAAATCCTTCTAAATATTTTCAAAATTGACATAAAAAATCATAATAATAAATATAATAAATCATAAATATCCATTATGTAATATTGCATATGCAGTTACAGTATAAAAATAGCTTTAAAACCATGAATAATTATAGATTATTACTGCTTTTTTTTAAAGAAGTATTAGAAAAAAGAGAGAACAAAACAACCTGGATCACCAGGTGTCCTGTCACACCTTACAGTGTTTGTGTCAGTACCTTCAAAAGCCTGTTATTGTTCATTGGAGACTCTACCTTCTTTCTGCACTGATGCTAGGCATTTTGGCTGTTTGGCTGCGTGTACAGTGAGGCGGTGACACCTTGTCAGAAATACAGTGAAAGACGTTTCCAGAGTCTCCTAAGCGAGTCACAAACCGAGACTTTTATATAAGCTGTCATTCTCTCCGCTGTGTGTCTCCTGTGCTAAGCACTGGGATGCAGAAGACAGCAGCTGTTGCTCCAACACTTCTCTGCTTCACACACACACACACACTGGCACACCCTTACATGTTTATAAAGGCTAAACACTTCTACTTTAAAATTTAATTGAATGACAAGAACAGGAAGGGAGTCAACTCAGCTGCAGAGGATTTGACTATGGATGTAGTCACACACGCTTGTCTGCACAAACAAATGCATGCACACCAACAAACACAAGGATGCTGCTCATTTAGTGACTCTATTGGGACTAAAAGCAAAAAGCCTCCAGTTACCAGCTGGCAGCTCGAAACATAAAGCCATCTGCTACCAAATATACTTTTCCCCACCAGTATAACAAAAAATCACACATATCTGTTAATTAACATAAACATCTATAACAATGTGTCAGCATACGAATAACAAGCTGAAAGCTTCCATACAACCATCAAAAAAGTTTTTAATTAGTGTTTAAGTGTGGTGCAGCCTGTCTTTCCAGGACATTTTTCCAATTTTCATTGGGACCAGCAACGGAAAGTGTCTTTGACAATCAAAGCTTAGAGTTTGTTAACAAGGCAACCAGGACACACAGACAAATACACAGACGGCGCACAGGCCTCTGCAGATTCGGACAGACAGCGCAGTGGGAGTGTGTGTGGGCTGCTTTATGGTCTGTTCATCAGACTCCTCCTTTGATTCTGCTATGTGCTCGTTATAAGATCCCCCATACTGGCCACTGGCAAACTAATGACTCTCTCGTTCTCTCTCCCACACACACTAACACACACAGTTCTAATCTCTGCTAATTCTCTGAATATTGGATCGAAATCAGGCACAATGCCCTGCTGTGCTACAGTTTAGCAGCACTGATTAAGCTGATCAGCACACAGATGAGGAAAACATCAAAAGCATCGTGACAAGTGACGAGGTATCCTTACATCAGTCATAGGCTTGACAACACATTTTAATGGGAGGTTTTAAACAACTAGTGAAAATATTCTAGATGTTTCTGATTGGAAGGTAGTCTAAGAGAGATGGTGATGTGGGTGATGGTTTCCTGGTAACTGTGCCATCCTGAGCGGCATGAAATGAACATTTGCAATTATTTACACACACCGGCCCACAACTCACCCAGTTATAAGCATTATCCTCTCAGTAGGTGAAAACAAATTTGTCAGTGTCTGATGACTTCCAGTGGCATTATGTAGTATTCATTATGGATAAGTGCAAAGTTCAGCATTGCTTTTCTCCCAAGGTGCTAAAAGATACAATAAACTCCATTGATACGGCAATTTGAGTCAACTCCCATGAGAAATTAATCCACATGTATGAAAACTCTGGAGATCAATGCCAATAATAATTACATACATAACAATTATACTAAATCAACCCAATCTGGCATGCTACAGTCACAGCTCATCCCCAAACCTACAAGAATCAACCCAGGGAAAAAAAAAAGATTTGAGATGGTTTCAGAAGATATGACTGGTAGAAATCCTTGTTGTAATGATAAATAAAATCTCATTACTATCAGTGCTTAAATGCAGTTTCATAATCGGAAGTCTTTGTACTGTATGTTCCCTCAAAGCAATTTGGTGCATGCTGACCATAGAGGGCGCCATTTTGGATCAGAATCTGTCCCATGAGAGGCTTACATGATGTTATAACTATCCACTCAAGTCATCTGCACAGTAATGATATACTGTACTGACAACTAAAATATGCTACGTCTGATGAAATATTTAGTCTAAAGGTGTCACAGGTGATGCAACTGTTGGTGACCAGTGGCAGGATGCTCAGGGCTTGTTTAGAGCTACAAGCCAATCCTGCTGCTTCAGCTGTTATAACTGTGTTCTCTCTCCCTGTTGAGATCCCACAGAGAACTGGCTGTGTCTCCAGGCATTTCAGTCTTTTCTCAGAGTGTTTGTGTGTGAGTGTAAAAGGGTGAAACAGCAACATAGCGACACACTTTCTTCTGTGAAACTGGGTTAACACCCAGCCAGAGACAAAGAGAGCAAGAGTGAGGGAGAGGAAGAGCGAGAAAGCCCGACAGAGAGAGAGAGAGAGAGAGAGAGAGAGAGATCAGACTTTCACTCTGGGGGATTCTTCTAGTACTTTACCAGTTCACACAGTGAGAATCATGGTCACAGAATCAAAGAGCCCTTGTCATGCGCAGCAGTGATATGTGATTGAGTCGGTCAGAGATAACGGAACTGAGAGATTTGTATTCCTTTAAAATGGTCTCCAAGTGAACTGTGACTGGCGCTCAGTCTTTTAGTTTCCTTCTCCTGTGTTCAGTGCCCCAAAATGTCTGTTTTCTGTTTTAATGTCAGTTTGGAGAGAGGAGTCTGTGCAAGTATCTGAGGGGGAATGTGTGTCTGCTCTGTGGTGATATGCACTCTGCTTCTTATGAGCTTAAATGGCAAATTTGAGAACTGGATCCAATGCACAGAGTATTTAGATAAAATATAAATGTGCATTCTCTACTGCAAATGGGATTTTTGATGGTTCATTGAAAGTGAGGCATTACTGAGCAGGGTTTACTTTTCCCCCTTTCTCATCTACTTCATCTATTTAAAACCAGAACAGAACAGGTGGAACAGACAGAAAGTCATTGCATGTTCAAATATACATTATATGTGTATATAGATTGATTGGGGGGGGGGGAGAGAGAGAGAGAGAGAGAGAGGGGGAGAGAGGGAGAGAGAGATTTTAAGATTTTGTTTTCACAATTTGAGTGTGTATCAAGCTTCACAGAGGAAAATACAAAGTAAATGCTGTGGTGGGGGTGTAACATTGGGCTGTGTTACTACTCTGCATTAATCATAAAGCACAAGCTACAGAAAGAGACCACAGAGGCTTGAGAATCAGGTCCTGATTCATCAGTTAACAGAGTGGCAGAGACAGAGTGAAGCCAAACCAATAGTGAATTGGCCAGAAATGCCTTTCTGCCTAAAACCTACACTAATCTACATGTAAACATAAACAGTAATCTCAGCTAAATGTCAACCAGCCCTTGTCAAATCCACCCTCAGCCAATGCATTTGTTCATCCAGCAAAAATTACCACAGAATAACTCATCAGTCACACGCACATACACACACATGCACACTATGTTTAGGTTGTTGGATGTTTAAATTATTATTATTTTTTTAGCAAAAGCATTACAGTACCTACACACACAAAAACATAAATGGCATAGGATATGATCATAGTTTTTTTGTTTGGAGCAAATTAGAGCCAAAACCGTTTACGGTAATAGCCTTTGTTTTAATAACACACAAATAAAACATTTTATTTACCTGTATCTAGAATTAACAAAAGCATCATGGCATGAATGCAGTCACAGACAGTCCATGTTTCTTCAAACCGCCCCACTTCAAAATCTTGTTCTGTTTTACCATGTAATGTATAATTTGAGTAATTTTTTTCAGATTTAACTTTAATAATTTACTTACATGTATGTTTCTCGAGATTTTGGGCTACGTTTTTTGTTGTTCCCAATCTTTGCCTTGAGGTACATAGTGAATGGGATAAACAGGTTTAGTCATTTTGCTGGTGTTTGTAAGTACCATTAATACTTATTTCATATGCTTTTCCAGCTCATACTGACAATGTGTAAATGGACCTACAAAATTACATAGACTACTTAGACAATAACAGAAACCCTAAACATATTCACCGTGGACAATTGTTTTTTTGTTGTTGTTGTTGGAATAACACCACTACATTCACAAATGTGAGTTACTTTGGACATGGTCTCAGTATGTGTACTCACACAATGCACACATTCATCGTAAATTTATGTTGTGATAAGAGAACCCCTTTCTTTTCTAACTCTTTCGTATCATACTGTATTAAGCTTGCCGCCTTCACTCTCAACTTACCGTTGAAGTTCCAGGGCGCGAGTCCCTCTGCTCCAGTGCTGTTAGTTACATTCATGTTGCATGATTTTAAAAATGCTCAGCCAGCCAGAAGAAAAAATAAAAAGAATCCACCCTTCCTCCTTCACTCCGTCAAGTTCTTCCTCAAGATTATTAGAAGGGCTGTCCTCATGTTGCGCGGGAGCACTTTGTTTTTCACATCATGCGCTCTTGACGCGCGCGGCTCTCGCCAGCGGTGAGGAGCTCATTAATTCTCTGACCATCGCGACTGGCTGCTCACCTAAACACACCTCGAGCGAATGCTTTTCTCTAGATCAAGTCGTTTTACAATCCGCCAGATGTGGCTCCCATCTGCGCGAGCGCCTCTGATCTCTTTCCAGGAGTTTAGCGCGCGGCTGAGGCAGTGGACTTTCAGTGATGTCATCCACCTCCAGCCAATCACCTGAGAGTCCGCAGGTTCGACTGAATCAACCTAGAGCTAGCACTGTCCTGTGAACCCAGCGCTGTCTGTTCCCGCAAACTCTAAACTATCCGTGCAGATAAACGCATTTACTACAATGACCGCCTTACAGACTGTCAGACCTCATTACAGGATCTGGCTAACCACAGGCGGAGGGCGAACCTACTACTGAGTAAAACCATGGTGTGAATTATGGCGGTTTGTCAAAACAAAGGTTCAAAACAAAAGGTTAAGTATGTTTGCGGTCAACTGTGGTTTCTAACATGTCAGTAAAGACAAAAGGCAAGTAAACACGTTCTTGAAGAGAAATCACGTTCGCCTGAGGTAAAGCAAGAGGATCGAGGGAGTTCGAGAATAATTAGGATCACTGGCAAAACACAAATAGACCTAAATATTCGGCTACAAATACATCACACCTACACTTCACTTACAAGCAAGTAAGATAGTAGTAATTCGAAAAAGACTATTTGTGTTGCTCCTCGACAGACTGCGCCCTGAAAATACCCAAATGAATTTCCCTTAAAACGTCGAGCGAGCCAATGCCTGTCATTGCATAATTCGCTCACTGAGTAAAACTATCAAGTCTAGGGGTTGGAAGTGTTTTTGTCCCACTCCACAATTTAGAGTTAATAGTCTTTAAAAACGTATACAACCAGATCGTCTTATTAGTATTCCAGTTATTTAAAAAGACGCTCACATAGTAGTTTAAAACTTTCAGCCCATTAAAACCGAGAAATAAATTCTTACTTGTTTAAAACCAAGTAGTGCTAATTTAAAAAGAAACATTTAACATACTTGGATGAGCTTTGATATTACCATATGTTGTAAACACGTATAGTAGGCTACTAATACACAAATTACTTTTTTAACGCATGCACAAAACAAAGTAGCCTACATAAAATAATGTTGTAGGTAGCCAATGAGCTGTCGTCGTTTTCCCCTTCTCACTAGTAATTAAGGTGTGGATTTGGGGAGGGGAACCTGATCCTATACCTGTTATCCCGGAGCAGCAGTTGGAATCCCACAGCACCTGTGGTCATATACACAAATTATGCACGCGGTCAGGGTAAGGCTAAGCTTTCCCCAGCCGTGCAGGCACTCCGCCTATGTGTTTTGTGTCTGTACATCGGTGTAATTGCTTATGATGAGTGTGGCTCTCAACATATGCCAGGCTCTTGAGCGCAGCACACAAGTTCAGCACCATCGCTCTCGGACAGCGCCCTGTAGCCCGAGCTTTCAGTTCTATTCCAAAAATATCACTTTACAAGGTGGAAATAAAAACACGCCTTGTGCTTTTTACAGTGTCAAGTTTCTCCAAAAGTTCCCAATAAAAATAAATAAATACAAACAAATAAAGCGTATAATGAAGTTCACAGTAAAGGGACAGGGTGTTTTCTTCAGTCTCAGAACCATCCTCCTCCAGAGATTTTTAAAACATCTGAATGGTTACTGTCTGTCGCTAGTGCGTGAACTGGCACCAGAGCAATGCATGACAACCGCACGCGCTTAGACCCGCCGGAGGCTGCTGTGTGTTCTCTGATAGTGCGTGTCTACTGGTGCATCTCAATAAATTAGAATGTCGTGAAAAGTTCATTTTTTCTTGTAAGTTATTTCAAAAAGTTAAACTTTCATATATTTTAGATTCATTGCATGCAAAGTAAAACATTTCAAACGTTTTTTTTTTTGTTTTAATTTTGATGATTAGAGCTTACAACTCATGAAAGTCAAAAATCAGTATCTCAAAATATTAGAATATTTACATTTGAGTTTCAATAAATGACCATCCCTACAGTATAAATTCCGGGTATCTCTTGTTCTTTGAAACCACAATAATGGAGAAGACTGCTGACTTGGCAATGATCCAGAAGACGAACATTGACACCCTCCACAAAGAGGGTAAGTCACAGAAGGTCATTACTGAAAGGGTGTGGCTGTTTACAGAGTGCTGTATCAAAGCTTATTAAATGCAAAGTTGACTGGAAGGAAGAATTTGGGTAGGAAAAGGTGCACAAGCAACAGGGATGACCGCAAGCTTGAGAATACAGTCAAGCAAAGCTGATTCAAACACTTGTGAGAGCTTCACAAAGAGTGGACTGAAGCTGGAGTCAGTGCATCAAGAGTCACCACGCTCAGACGTCTTCAGGAAAAGGGCTACCAAGCCACGTCTGAACCAGAGACAACGTCAGAAGCGTCTTACCTGGGCTGTGGAGAAAAAGAACTGGACTGTTGCTCAGTGGTCCAAAGTCCTCTTTTTAGATGAAAGTACATTTTGCATTTCATTTGGAAATCAAGGTCCCAGAGTCTGGAGGAAGTGTGGAGAGGCACAGAATCCATGTTGCTTGAAGTCCAGTGTGAAGTTTCCACAGTCAGTGATGATTTGGGCTGCCATGTCATCTGCTGGTGTTGGTCCACTGTGTTTCCACAGTCAACGCAGCCATCTACCAGGAAATTTTAGAGCACTTCATGCTTCCTTCTGCTGACAAGCTTTATGGAGATGCTGATTTCATTTTCCAGCAGGACTTGGCACCTGCCCACACTGCCAAAGGTACCAAAAGCTGGTTCAATGACCATGGTGTTACTGTGCTTGATTGGCCAGCAAACTCGCCTGACCTGAACCCCATAGAGAATCTATGGGGTATTGTCAAGAGGAAGTTGAGAGACACCAGACCCAACAATGCAGATGAGCTGAAGGCCACTGTCAAAGAAACCTGGGCTTCCATACCACCTCAGCAGTGCCACAAACTGATCACCTCCATGCCACGCCGAATTGAGGCAGTAATTAAAGCAAAAGGAGCCACTACCAAGTATTGAGGACATATACAGTAAATTAACATACTTTCCAGAAGGCCAACAATTCACTAAACATGTTTTTTTATTGGTCTTATGAAGTATTCTAATTTGTTGAGATAGTGAATTGGTGGGTTTTTGTTAAATGTGAGCCTAAATCATCACAATTAAAAGAACCAAAGACTTAAACTACTTCAGTCTGTGTGCATTGAATTTATTTAATACACGAGTTTCACAATTTGAGTTGAATTACTGAAATAAATGAACTTTTCCATGACATTCTAATTTATTGAGATGCACCTGTAGTCAAAAGGCAGAAAGTTTTAAAGCATAAGAGTATCTGGGAGCTTGTATAAGGTTTATGAATGACAATTCACCAACAAGAAATAGCCCTTTCTCGCCCTCATCAGCCCCTCTCGGCAGATTCTGATGGTTTGCACACAGACTCGCGGATTAATCTGGCAGCTGTCTCACAGCAGACAAAAATGAGATTGATGCCAGCCAAAACAGAGAGATCGCGCACAGAAAATCATTTCAATTGCAGCACAGAGCAGAAACCTGACAGCCACTGACAGCCCGGAACGAAATCATCTAAATCAGATGCAGGCGGAACGTTCCTTCAGTCAGCACGCGCTCCGCCGCAGATGAGCAGCGCTTTAATTAAAGTACACAAGCGTAAAATGTGGAATAAAGAAAGCGCGTGGTGTAACTAAGTTTACAAATATGTAGGCAATCAGTTCGCCTTGTCTTATTCATTTTGCTGCTCCCAAATTACGATTTGTCATTTGCATGTGCCATTTATGCAATAAGACATCTAAACGTCGCCCATAATTTAGGAGAGACAGCTCTTTAAGTTTGTTATAATGATCAGCCTCACGAATTATTTATTTATTTACTTTTAGATTGTAGCAGCTTAATGAGGCCAGGTAAATGCCTGTCACAATCCACAGCCAAAAACAAAAACAAAAACAAAGGTATTTGGACATTTGAAGGGAATTCTTCCAAAAAAATTAAAATTATGTCATTTACTCAACCACATGTGATTTCAAACAGACCTGTATTTCTTTCTTCTTTCAATATATGTACACACATTACATAAAATAAATCTATCCCTTTAAAAATACATTGATGTTTAATGCATATTTTGGTATATAATACAATGATATTCAAACAATTGTAAATGAGTTTCAATATAGGCTACTATTTTGAGGCACTCTGGTTAATTTGAATTTGTTTGTCAATATTCTATTCTATAAAATTCAGATTTTTTTTTTGAAAATTGGAAGTTGGAAATTGGATTTGCAGAAATACCTTTTTTTTTCTCATCACATTTAGCATGCATATGTCCAACCTAATATGAACGCACACTGCCAGTAGGCCCGCCAGTTGCTTTAGCTCTGATTGATACAGGAAGTGATGCAATTAGGTCATGTGATTTGCCAGAAGGAGAGACATTAAATAAATAGTTGTGCCTGTGTTTAGACTTTCATCATCATTGTGCAAAGGCCTTGAGATTCTTCTGGAGCCAGGCGTGATGGGAATAAATGATTTTAATAGTGCGTAATATTCAAGCAGCTAAAGAGAAAAAGGAAAGAGAACATTAATCATATTTAATCTAAGTTGCATGAACAGACTTTGACCTACAGGTCAAATTGGCAAGCCCTTACCAAAAGCATATCTGCTATAGACCCTGTTCACAGATTTGTTAGGCATTGCTTCCTATAGTGGCTTCACATGGCTATGTCACATTTATAGGACACAATTATAATAGTATATTTTCTCTTTTGATTCAAACCTCAGAGGATGAGTGGGTGTGAGGAGGTTTGTGTGTGTGTGTGTGTGTGTGTGTCCTCTCAAAGACAGAGACGCTCTGCTAAGAGTAAAGAGGGAATTCTGTTACATTCACAGAACAAAAGTACATCTTTCACAGCACAGCTTCACTAAACTCCCAGCAGCCCTTCCCACAGAGCGGCCAATCTGTTTCCATTAGCTGAGCAGGTACAGGCAACAATTAAAGCAGATAAAAACATGATGTGCTAAGTGACTTGGATGATTAGTCTGTTATTAAGATAATGTGTGTTTCGTGGCATCAGTAATCCACAGGGAGAAAGAATTCACCACAATGACATCAAACAGCACCACAGAGAGAACATTAACAGTCGAGTGCTGCTGTAACTTCACCCACTCACCTCCTATATCCTCTTCAGCAAAATGAGGAAAAGACAGAACAGCCATATAGTTTTAACACAACAAATGACAGAAATCCCTATTATACAGTAAAGTGTTTCGCTATTAGCTACATTCTAAAATCACAAACTCCATTTTAATATATTTTCATTTAGGACGGATTCATTTAAACATCTTTTGGGAATCAGTCCCTCTGCAGCTCATAGTCTCTAAATTTGGCTGGAAATTAAAATATTATATTATCATCCCTATTAAAACAAACACACTGTAGTTGATTTTGTTAATTAAGGTTTGCTTATTTGGTTTCTTATTTGTCAAAAAAAAAATCAGAGATCACCACACAACATTACAATATGATTAATAATTACCTTATTAAAGAGGCAAATTAATTGCTGTGAAAAAAGGTCATCTAAAAGGTACACCCTTTGTACCATCCACCCTTAAATGATGCATATTAGTTACCTTTAAAGAGATAATTCACACAGCCTTGCCCCAATCTTGTAATGCCTTCTTTGTCTGCAAAAGACAAAAATAAATAAATACATTTTGTGTTCCAAGGAAGAAAGTCATGCATGTTTGGAATGACATGAAGGTGAGTAAATGATGACAGGATTCTTATCCCTTTAAGGATACATTTTTGTATTCTAATATGCAGCTTTAATAAGTGAAATACTAAATACTTTAATAAGTAAATACTGAAATACTATGAGAATACTGAGCATTTTATTTCTGTAAGTGCTTAAACTGTTTTGTTGGGGCTGTGTTTACTTGTTTCTAGGTTTTTATGTAATGTGTTTGCTTAAGGCTGTAAGTGACTGTTGCAGGTAGGAGGAAGAGCTATAACATTTTCTTCCATTCTCCAAAAAGAAGCAGAGTTCAACTGTTGCACAAGGCCAGCAAAAAGACACAGCATGAACCCCAGCATGGGTAAATACAACAGGACACCATTAGTGACTTTGAGGAGGCAGTTTTGGAGAACAGGAATAACAGAGCACACCTGTGTCTCCGGAAAGGCAAAGAGCAGGAGTGCAGGGACTATAAATATTTGTATGAATTTCAGTTGCATCAGTCAGTGCAGAAATATTTCCACTGTTGGAAGCACCAGCTAACGGCTTCATAACAGGTTTCTAAAGCAAAAGGAAACACACATCAAAATGTCCAGTCAAACTCATATGAGCAAGTGTGTGTGTGTGTGTGTGTGTGTGTGTGGGGGGGGGGGGGGGGGGCCTATCTGGGTGCAACTTCACTGAATGCCTCTTTGCTGCCCCTCCTTTCCTCCGTACTCTTCCATCTCTCTTTCTCTGATGTGGTTATTGTTCTTAAGGCTGCTTTCCTGCAGCATAGCTCATCTAATTGGACATAACTTGCCTTCGGGGAATGCCAGTATTACCCAGCATGCATCTCTCAGGGGAGCAGTCATGAGCATGTCTGTGGTGGTGGTTTCTACAGGTGTGGAGTGAAAGAGAGAAAATAGATCTAGTTGAGCACCTGTAAGACAGGTATGATGCAAACACTACACAATGCATCTTGACTTTCTTGACAAAATGTTTTTCTGTCAACTATAAATATTGTTGAATGTCTAGGTCATAAAGTAGCATCTAATTCTGATTTTATGGCTGTGTATTTGTCTGGTTTGTGCTTGTCCTGAAGTTGGCTGATGTAATTCTTGGTCAACCTGTCTGTTTCAGTTTAATGAGGTGATGGAGAAGCAGAATAGATGTGGGTTTGTTCAAATATACACCAGCTCACATCACACTAGACATTGTTCTGTCTCCCTGTTACCTTCAATTTCAGACACACTGAGAAGCACACACGCATACTGTAAGTACACAAAACTGCCATAAAGTAATAAAAAACTGTAAAACCAGTAAGTAAGACATTTTGCAACACTATAATATAAATACTCTGGAATCACAATTATTGTTAAGGACGAGGAGTGGTGTTACGTTACTGGCAGATAAATGAATTTAAGTGAAATGCCAATCACAGAGCTGTATACCTGTAGAATTCATCTGAGATCTTCTGACAGTTCAGTGCCACAGAAGACATATGTGCGTGTCTGCGTGAGAGAAGACATTTGATTGACAGAGGCTAAATGCAGCCTGACTTCCTCTCACAAACAACCCTATTTATAGTAGCAATCTCACCTCCGCTTGGATTCGTGTTTTCCAACAGCGCTTCAGTCTTCCTTATTTTCCCAAATAAAATTAAGCTCATTAAGAGGTTGCTTTCACACAGGAGGATTGCATGATCTTCAGAGAGCATTCTCTCCATAACGGTTGGAATCAGAGTCAGGGACGATTATGCTACACCAGACTGAGTTAATGGCAGAATTACACCAGGAGCTCAAATGGCATTTTGATTGCAACAAGAGGTCAACTGTGTCTGATCTCGCTTCAGCTGAACACTGTGTCAAAGCATGCTTTATCACTGAGAGAGAGATACAGAGAAAGACAAATACAGAGATTACTATGGACAGTCTTCCTGTAGTCTGCAGTGAGAGCAGTGCTTCTTTCAGAGTCTCCTAGCCTATTTGATTTCGTTTTTCCCAGCCCTTGTTAATGGCCGGAATGGTCTTACCCTTTTCTAATGTGATTTACAGCAAACTGCATAGACATTGTTTCCCATCTTAATAATAATTAATGAGGTTCCAGTAGTCCTTGTTATTTCATTTTCATTTATGATTTATTGTATAAGTCTTAAAACAATAATTAATAATTGTTTTTACAGTTCCCTGCAATAGACTGATAAAATGTTTTGGAAAATTTGAAAATCCAGTATGCATTCAAAATTATCAGTATTGTCATTGGTATTGAATCAACAAATGGTCAAAACATTTTAAACTGAATTAAAAAATTGAAATTAAGTGCATTTGTGTTAGGTTACAAACTGCAGCTTATCTTCAAAACATGGAATTAGAATATCCATAATTTATGGACATCAGGATTTAGAATGATGTTCTCAGAGCACTTCATTTTCTTATGATTTACATTTTAAGCATTAACAGTGAAAAAATGAAAAAAGTGAAAACTTTCTTCTCTAAAAGCAGGGAAATGCTTAAATTAAACATTATACCAGGCTCTGAAGTCTGAAGGCTGTGTAAATTATAGACTTGTAAAAATGTAGTAAAAAAAAACCTTTTAATAATACTTTTTCATGATATGGGAGACCGAGTGATTGGCATCACTGCGACTTGAGTGAATTCGCTCTCATCTTTCATCACTCTCTGCACAGCATTTCATACTTTATATTGTCTGTCCAACTGTACCACACTACAGCATCATCGCTCTACATGACTCCAAATGAAATCCCAATGTCTCCAGACTGCTTAAGCAGTAGACTTCATGGGAAATGAGGGAGATTAGCAGGGAAAATAAGGGGCCAGAATGACGGCCCACAAATCAATAGCTGCTTCACAGATGAGCAGAATTTATACCTCTGTAAATAGAGTTGAGTCTAGTGGACAGTAATCAGATTTATACTTATGTGCTGCTGCTGCTGCTACTGCTGAAGAAGCAGCTGAGGAGCACAGTAAACATACTCAGAGAGATAGAAGGACCCAGGGCAAATGTTTGGGGTAGAGGACGAATGCAAGACAGTTTTTGTAGGCAAAATGGCCCAAGGCAAGAAAACCAAAATGTTCATGGCTCAGGTCCCAGAACTAGAAGATGCTAGACTTTATGCTGTGGTGTTTTCATGCTTCTCTTCTTTACTCAGAGCGAAGTCACTGCTCATTAGGCTGGACAGATGCTGGGGAGATGGGGCACAAGGGATGTTGTTACTTTTGGGCTGCTTTGATTCAGGGTACAGTAACTGTGGGCAGGGATTTAATCAAGAGTCCTCCTGAACTACACCAACAACAGGGACTTTGGGCTGTGTAAACACTTTAAACACCTTTAATACTACCCCGTTGCCAGCCAAGATGCAACCCTGACAGACAAACCATCTGGGCAATACTCCAAGTGTTAAGCTCTGTACATCCCATCATTTATGTAACTTTACCAAATCCACAATCTACTCCCTACAGTGTGTTGGGGATGCAGGTTAGCTTTCTGTTTTTACTGGCACTGCAGTGTAATCTACAGGACAACATGAACCAGCTGAGCCAAAAGACAGTGAACACTCCATCAGAATAAATGCCAGTGGGTCCTTGTCTCCCCTTGCAGTTAAATGTCATTCTTTTACGTTCTTCTCCTCTCTCTCACCTCTATCCGTTCTCTCTCTCCTCCCATTTCTGACAGTTGCTCAAAGCTGTGTGATTATTATGCCACTAAAATCAATGACATTCAGGAGAACCTGTCCTGCAGGAAAGGTCACATACACACGTTCTCTGTTCCTCCTATATATATAAAAGGGAGAGAGAATTCTATTAATTAAACAGATAGCACTCATGACAAATTAACAAACACTAAACATGTAGAAATGCATAACTGCCCAGATCACATACTTTAAAGGGAACTAGAAAAGCCTTAAGAGAGTCTGTCAATATGCACAGCAAATGGATTGTCAGATGTGGATTACTGAACAATCTGCTCTTAAATCCTCTGCAGGTCAGAACCGCTTTGAAGATAAGGGTCTATTAGTGGAAGAATGCAAAACCTCAGCTAACTAAATCAATACATAATGAACACACTGGCCTCCTAAGAATACTACTGACTCTAAATGAACACAACCATTTCTATCAAGAGAGTGACCACAGGCAGAGTGGGCTAGGCTATTGCTTAGACTGCAATCTTAAACATTTACCATTTCACAACAGGTTTAGGCAAAAAAATAAAACAAAAAAAATAACTTGGTTCCCTTTAATTCATGAGCTAGAATCTCATTTGAATTGGCCATACCCCAAATGAAAGTAAATGGAACAACATTTACTTTTGGGGTTTTTACAGACATCTTCAATCTGTCCCTCTCTCTGTCTGTGGTTTCCCTCATGCTTCAAAAAATCCACCATTGTGCCCATACCTAAGAAAAATAAAATCACATGCTTGAATGACTGGAGGCCCGTTGCTCTGACACCCATCTTCAGCAAGTGTTTTGAGAAGCTCATCAGAGACCACATCTGCTCTGTGCTGCCTGCCTCACTGGACCCACTACAATTTGCATACCGCAGAAACCGTTCCACAGACGACGCTATTGCCTTCACCCTGCACACTGCTCTCTCCCACCTGGAAAATAAGAACACCTATGTGAGGATGCTGTTCATGGATTATAGTTCAGCATTTAACACCATAGTGCCTGCCACACTGGTTGAGAAGCTCCAGACTCTGGGACTGAACAGATCTCTGTGCAACTGGATCCTGGACTTCCTGACAGGCAGAAGTCAGGTGGTCAGAATCGGCAACAACACCTCATCTCCCCTGATCCTCAACACTGGTGCCCCGCAGGGCTGCGTCCTCAGCCCACTCCTGTACTCCCTGTACACACACGACTGTACAGCTACACACAGCTCCAACGTCATCGTCAAATTGGCCGATGACACAACGGTGATAGGCCTGATCACCGACAACGATGAGACGGCCTACAGAGAGGAGGTGAGTACCCTGACTAAATGGTGCCAGGAGAACCACCTCTCACTCAACATCGACAAGACCAAGGAGCTGGTGGTGGATTTCAGGAGACAGAGCAGAGAACACACACCCATCTCCATCGACAAGACACCTGTGGAGCGGGTAAACAGCTTTAAGTTCCTCGGCGTTCACATGACCGAGGATCTCACATGGTCTGCTCACACAGACGCAGTGCTGAAGAAGGCACATCAGCGCCTCTTCTTCCTGAGACGGCTGAGGAAGTTTGGAATGAGCCCCAGCATCCTCAGATCCTTCTACACCTGCACTGTGGAGAGCATCCTGACCGGCTGCATCACCGCCTGGTTTGGAAACAGCACCGCTGGCAACCGCAAAGCTCTGCAAAGGGTCGTGCGAACTGCCCGCCACATTGTTGGAGGTGAGCTTCCCTCCCTCCAGGACATCTATACCAGGCGGTGTATAAGGAAAGCCAGGAGGATCATCAAGGACTCCAGCCATCCATCCCACAGACTGCTCTCTCTGCTGCCCTCAGGGAGACGTCTCCGCAGCATCCGATCCCGCACTAGCCGACTGAGGGACAGCTTTTTCCCTCAGGCTAATGAACAGTCAGAACTAATTCACCCTACATCACACTCCCACTCACACAACATGCCATGCACTGCACTTTAACACCGTTCTACTGGACTACACGCACACACTGCAATAATACAACCTATCTGCTATCACTGGATACCATACAATGCACATCCACGACATAGCATATGTATAATCTGTTGCATCTTTGCACAACTATCTATTGCACAACTAATCTGTTGTAAATGTATAATCTGTTGCACCTTCACATATTACTATGTATAGATGTGTACATAATGTAGAATGTGTACATACGGTGTATTGGTAACTAAGTATGTCTTTATAAGTACACTGTGTGTATTGAGTATGTGTATGTGTATTTTGCACATTGTCTTCTGTACAGTCTGTAAATATGTACTGTCTATATGTAAATTGTTTTGTTTTTTTTGCACTGTCTGGAGCACGCTCTCAAGAATTTCACTCACCAAGGCACTTGTGCTGTGGTGATGTGACAATAAAAGTGATTTGATTTGATTTGATTTGAAGAGGAATTACAATTCAAGAAATTCAACAAAGGAAATGCATTCTGGTCGGCGCCGATAGCCTCGTGGGCAGTCTATCTATCTATCTATATGGCTTAAAGATAAAGGTCTTGTCATTTCAACATTCTAAGTTCTAGGTTCTTCTTAAAGATAACAATTTCTTTAATTTTACTTCCCAACAATTTGAAATGCAATTCTGCATCCTGTTTGCTAACTCAATTCAAATTCAAACCAAATTCAGGAACTGAATTGGAAATTAATTCTGAATTAAGTCACACTGATCCATCCCTCCAGTACAATCAAATACACCTGCATTTCTGATATGCACTGACAAACACATGCTATTTTTTGGTTAATTTGAAATAAATTGTTAGTCAAGGAAGATTTCTCACTACTTATGACTAACCACTTCTAAAGCAAGATTTATGAGCCACAACAGCCACTATAGGGGGCTGAGCCCCCCTAAACCTGAAATCCTAGAATCACCCCTGGATTAGGCCTAATTTCCATGCAGAAGGTCAAAATAAATCCCAAGTCATGCACAATACACAAGGCAACAGAATCCTATAAGTCAAGTTCTACATTATTAGAGATGTAAATTATTAAGACTATGCTAGCAGTGTTGATGGAAACTACGGTATAAGGGTTTGTAATTTAAGCTGTAAAAGAAAACTCATCTTTCACAGCATTGTGCATCTGGAATTGCTATCATTGATCAGCACATACCTAGACACTTTCTTTATGAGTCAATTCCTCACCAGCTTAGGAGACTTAAAAAAAACTTGGATGTTTAAGAATGAAATATTCTGTGCTTGTACAGTTTCTCTAGTTCTCTGTGGACTTCTTAGAGTGGAAGCATGTTGATTTAAAAGAAACATTAAATGCAATACCTTGCAATTATCTAAATAATTCACACCAGTTCTGTATTAAAGAATTCTGTACATGCACGTTTGGGGATTTTGAGATTTCTAAGAGCATCTGAGGACGAACTCTGTGGGGGACTGAGAATGAGAGTGTGCTGCTTGCACAGTTTTGTGTGTGTGTCCATGGTCAGTTTCACACAAGCATTAAGGGTTCATTAGTTCAGTTCATTCTAATGTTGATTCTTGATGACACATCAAACAAGCCTGTGATTAGTTCTGAGAGCTGCTGTACCATGTGACATTTGTTCCGATCATGTCTAGAGATTCGAGAAAGAAAAAAAAGAACTACACAAACAATGTAAAATGTTCTACAGTTTTCAACCTCTTTATGACTGCTATAAATTTTACATTAGAAGGAATATTCATGGTCATTTCTGCAGTCTGTTCAATCAATCCACTTATCAACATAATCAGTCATTCAATCCATAATCAATATGTTCCTTCCATGGTGATGAGGCACAGAGGAAGAGAAATGCGCTTCTCTCTGACATAAGAAATAAGTAGCACTTCACCTGATCTCAGAGCTCTAAATGATTGTGTCAGCACTGTTAGTGTCTGTCTGCACCTACCATCAACAAACTTCACTGCTGCCTCTCTACTCCGCAGAATAATCTTTCCACAGACATTAAACAACCCTGGCAAACAGAGTTCAGAGGTCAGATCAATTAGATGTTTGTCCAGCACCTCCAACCTACGTTACTCAAAGCATTTTATCTGACTGAGGCTAGTGAAAATCCTTCAAGACAGAAAAGAGCAAGCCGGTTAACACTGTCTAAAAATAAAAACCACTCCATCATTCTGCACATTTTAATTTGTGAATTTTTAGTTAAAAGAAAATAGATTTTATTCATTCAAATATGCAGAGCAGAGCAAGCAAATCTTCAAGGGTGTTAGCATTCAATTAAGTCTGCACTCTGCAAAACTACAAAGCACATCAACAAAGACAGGCATTGACACTGGAATTTCTCTTCTATTTACTATTCTTTTTCAAACTCTCTACACCAATACTTATAAATTCATTTCTATTTTCTAGTACTTAAGATAATGCATTATATTTTTATTTACTTAATTAATCAACGTATTTCTTTTAAAAGCAATAATTAAATGTTCAAACACAGTTTCATCAGAGATCAATGTTTTTATACTCAATGTACCTCCTGAAGATGAACTAGAAATAAGAGGACTCCTTTGTTGGACACTGGGCAAATGAAAACCACTTGAAAAAGTAAAAAGAAGAGCGAAGAGAGAAATAAATATTCCTCTCAAACATTCAGCTTTCCAAAACATGAGCAGAATGTAAATAAGAATGAAAGAATGAAATATTTTATTTATTTTAAATAAAATATTTCAGCTGATTATAACATCTAGTTGCTAAACAATAAAATCAAAGTAATAGCTTTTTTTGCCATTTGTGCATTTTAGTAATAATACACTGAGTGACAGTCTCCTTTAAATAATGAAGGATATCAAAGTGGTAGTATTACACATTTTAATTATAACATTTATTTTCTATAAAAAAAAAAATCCACACACAAACAGTAAACAATGGACTGAAACTGCCAGTGTTGTTAAATATAAACTTCAGCTGCTCATTTCTAACATCGAGATCCTTCAGAAGGATATGCAGAGCAGCAGGTGCTACACACAGCCAGAAACAGCACAAGTCTGGTGAACGGTCAAGCTTTCAATTTTATGTCTAGTGATTAGGAACAATATTATCTATTAGTGATATATACTGTACTTGATTTTTTTATTTATATATATATATATATATATATATTTTTTTACAATATACAGCTCAGTATAGCTTTTGTGATGGTGATGGTGTAGTTACAACATATACGGTACCAGCAGGGGCCAATGGCTCCATACTGTGGAGAAAATTTTGCGTTCTGAGTTACAAAGTTTTCATTGTACATCAAGACTTTTATCTTCAAAGATCAAAGAAAAATGTATTCCTCATTATGTGACCCCTTTAATTAGAATAGGTATACCCCTATGAACCCCTATGAACTTCTTTTGCAATTACCCAAATTATTTTTGTAGCTTTTGATCAAACCTGCAAAGAAGTTTTGAGGCTTACTTTTCAGCACAAAACTGTTTTGATTTATGTATATCTTTGGCATGTTTGAACACTGTCAGAACACTGCTGAATTTCAATGAGCCTGAGGTCACTTATTATTATTATAGGCATTATAGCATTATATTCTTCTGTTTGATCCCTTCTGTTTTTGATTTTATCTTTTGGGCTTTAGATGACAAACAGATGCTCTGATGTTTCAGTATAAAACTGATACAACTTCTCAATTTTAGCACACCATTACACTCCCTCCAAAATTAATGACAGCTGGGATGAAGCTTTTCTTACTGATATGAGCTTCATGTTTTCTTTGAATATAATGCTTTGTACCTTGTACCTTGTTCAGCTACTGTTTTGTCTGGCCACAAACCATTGTTTTAGTGCAGCTGTGGGTAAATTATTTATTGCTTTGCAGAGCAGTGTTTTCCACTACAGTTACCTCTCATGTACAACATTCTAGCAGCAGTTCTGATGTTTTTCCACCTGTCAGCTATCTGTCTGATGGTACACGGATCGAGGCCCCAGTCTTTAGAAATTCTTTTGTAAGGCTTTCAAATCTTGAGAGCGTCAACAACTCTTCCCTGGGGTGCTCTAAAATATTTTTTCCCTTCAACCATTTTATACTCAAAGCAAAAATCTGTTCAAAAACTTATAGGTAAAAAAAAAAAAAATCCATTTGGCAAAACTACAGAACATCTGATTCCAATTACTGTCTTTTTAATTTTGTAACTTCTATGTTGACATCATACTATGTAAGCATACGGTGCACCACTGAAACTGTGTCTAATTGGCAATATTGAATGAACAGATGATGCTGCATTTATAGACCAAACACTAAGCTAGTTGTTGTGCATTGACAAGACAGGTACAGGAATTCTGAAAAGAGTTTGCTGTGAATGAGGCCAGTTATTGTAATTACTGGAGACAGTCTCAAGATATTGTGGAAAAAAGAAGTGTGGTTTACAGTGGACAATAGAAATCCATGTTTTCTGATAAGTGATGTGACACTGTAAGAGATGTTTGTTCAGTTCAGCTAATGGTTGATTGCACATGTGTGTTGATGCATGTGCTCCTAAAAAAACTGTTAACCTGATTAAGTCAATCCTTGTAAAATTCTAGAAACACACACACTCACTCACTCAGGTGCAAGAATAAAGACTGCATGCTCCACTGGCTTTGAGATGGAGTGATGAGAAGAGAGAGAGAGGGCATGGGAATGAAACGATCGTGAGGGATTCAGGAAAGAGAAAGAAAACTTTACATTGTCATTCCTGTGCTTTCAAAGCCACTTGTGCAAGGATGCATGAGCTCTCTCACATATGCATACATAAAGACACAAGTTGAAAATATAGTATATAAAACCACATTTTATGCAGTTATGTTCTTGGTCACATTATAAAACGAATGGGCACAAACTGTCAGAACTTGCAAGGATATCTTGTAGATTACTTCAAAATAACATAAGTAAATGACCAATAACAGTTGTAAATGATATTGTCTCTGATACTATAAAGTTAGAAGATAAAATCATGAAAAACTGTAGATGTTTTAAAAAAATCATTTAAATAATAATAATAATAAAAAAGAATAAATAAAAAAATTACACAACCTTAAATAATGTGACCTAATAATTTGTCCTGGGCTTTACTCAATATTGCAAACTGAAGAAAAAAAAACTAGTTGGCTGGCCTAAACTGCTTTCAGCTAGGAGTCCAGCTAAGACCAGCAAACCAGCACAGACCGGATTTAGCTGGTTCCTTTTCAGCAGAACAAACAGACCAAGCCAATAAATGAGATTTTACCTCTGTCTACACAGCTTGATCTTGTGTTTGTTTAATGAAGTTAACTTTCATTTCACTTGAATTTAATTACATTTGATTCATTATAGTCAAGGCCATAAAGAAGACATTGCCGAAGCGTACGTGGTTTCACTGTGAAGTCTATAATATCAGAAGGGAATATTCTCTCATGCAAACAGACCACAGGGTAGGGAATAAGATCTGAGGGAGTTGTTAATGAGGTGAGGCAGACCAGCACTCCTGTGTGGACATGAAGAGATGTCTCAACTTAATCGCTGTGTGTATAGTAACAGTAATACGCTCTGGTCTCTCATTAGTTCAGTATGAATACTAAGCTTGATGACCTGAGTACAGCAGGACAGGTGGGAAGAGAGAGGGAGAGAGAGAGAGAGAGAGACCAAAATCACTGAAGTTAAGCAGAATAGCAAATATCAAAAGTACAATTCTTCAAAATCTAAAACTTTACTAAAAACCCTTTAGGCCCACTACTGAGAAAGTCTTTATTTTGTTTCATTGGCAGTTTAGTGAAATGCATCCATCTAGTGAACAACAACAAAAAGACAGGTAGAATAAAACTATAACGAACAGCTCCTGACTCATGCTGGTGTGAGAAACCAGTTCCAGTCAGGAATAGATGTCCATAAGTTCTCTAACAAGTCAAATGATAGGCTCATTAAGCTCATACATCACAGACACACATAACACATTCTGTTTCACTTCACTTGCTCACCCACTGCTTTCAAATGAGATAGATTGATGATAGTACTGCTGCTGAGTTCAGCCTACATCAGTTCAGTCATGCTTTGTTAATTTTAGAACTGCTGAATCTGGTGTTGTTGAATCTAGATTACATGAGCATGAGATTACGTTGAGTTTGGTTTAGTTGACACTGAATTCATTGTATCTGGTGTGTTTCTTGTGCACATTATTGTAGCTGCAGGCCCGAGGCAGAGCCTGTCTCAATAAAACAACTGATAATAAAACTGATTTGCAATAGCTAACTGAATTGCTGACAAAGTAAATGACTTTTTCTCAGTTTTCTTGCTGACTTTTTCTGTTAATGTTTATCAAGGTAATAAAAGCTTTTTGAAGTATCCCTCTAAATTAACTTTATATCTAAACCAAAACTGAAAAGAGTCACTACTGACTAAAATGTGCCATGAGTGGCACTTTAGTGATGATTCAGAGAGAGGTGTATTAGGCCTGAGAGCGAGGGAATATTAGTTTAGAGAAACAGATTTGATCCAATATACATCTCTCTCGCTCTCTAAATTGGATCATTTAAGAAGCTTCTCAGAAGTAACAGGACTACTGTATGTGCTTCTTTACACAGTAAACAGAGAAAGTCTTTAAGCTTCTGCTTTTAACCTTTTCTTAATGAAACAAAAATCAGATGACTTAAAGACTGGACCACTTTTTTCTCCCCTCAATAGCTAGCGAGTCTATTTAGTTTCATTAGTTAAACTAAAAACTTTTCACATACAAATAGCATATATTTTTAGTCTGATGGTGGCCATGCTTGGAAAACTTTTCCAAACTTTAATGTCCAATTAGTTTCGCTATGGATCTGACTGCAGTTGGCTTATTATGAGAATGAGCCGTCCTGCCTGCTGCTGGAATACTAACATACTGTAGAACGCATTCATGCATGCACACCCTTGTGTTCTCATTTGAATATTGTAGAGAAAGATCGGCATTATGTACAGCCACAGAGTTCTACATCTCACCCTCTTCTGCTTCTCTCTATGCTCTCCCTCCACTTTTTATATTTCCACCCATTTAAGCTATTATGTAACACTCTCAGTGGCTCTAAGTGCAGTGTGTTCTCTGTTTAAGAGGTGTGTGTTTGTATTAGGATCATTATTCACCAACAAAAGACAGGGAGGTATCAGAGCAGGTGATTAGATGTGAAAGAGAAAGAGGAGTATGTGTGTGTGTGTGTGTGTGTGTGTGTGAGAGAGAGAGAGATAAATAATTAAACTAATCAAAAACAAAGCAGTTACATCTAAATGGAAAGTTAAGCTAATGTAATGCAATGATGAACATCCTTTTTCCGATGAACAAGAACACAGTTAAGTGTCTAAGAGAGAAGGGCATGCAAAACATCCTTTCAGTCGGGCTTTTTATAGCAATCACTTCCTGGCAGCAAAAAGCAACCAAAATAGTTTTTAAAAGCCATAAAGCTGAAATTGTGACCCCTTTCATGCTCTCCAGTTGAGCATATAACATAACAGCATACTGCAGGAGAAGATACAATTATGCAAATATACGTACACTCTTTAAAAAAAGGTGCTTTGGATGACAAATGGTCCTCGCTGGAACCATTACCGCTCAGAGAACCGTACACAAAACACGGTTCTTTACAGATCTGAGGGGTTCTTGGCATCGCAAACACGGTTCTTAGGCACTTCAACACAAGGGGGAACACAAAAAACACAAAGATGCATTTCTCAAAACAAAACTTTTTTTGTTGCACTGAAGACAGAAGGTCAAACAGGTTTGCCATGACATGATAGTCAGTAAATAATGGCAGAATTTTTATTTTCTGAGTGAACTACTTCTTTAAGAACAGCACTGCAATCAAGTAAACCAAAATCATGATGAAAAAAAGTATTGTAAGTGTCTTTAATCACCCTGAAGTGGATAATTTTGTGACACTAAATAAATAGACATGAAGCATGCAGTTTAGTTAAAATTATTTTATTATGCAAAATAAGAGACTGCAGAGTCAAACGAGAGCCATGAAATTAGCAGAGCTGTGTAGCAAATGAGTTGCTGGGGAAACGGTCAATTAGGCCTCTACAGTTAAGAGATCATTATTTCAAACTATATGACCCCAGAATGCCACAACTGACCAATCAGAATTAAGTATTCCAGAGAGCAGGAGTAATTAGCATAACTATAACAAAAAATATAACAAAAGCTACGTTTCCCAACTTTTATTACATAACACTCAAGGGGTACCCAGACTTGATATGAAATTTGAATCACCATCCTCATAAAAAAATTGAGGGTTTCACTGCTGCATGTATTTTATACCATACCACATCAGGCCTTTTACTTTTTAATATATCTGGGTGTGTTTTGTTTGAATAATCAAATTCTGAGGTTCCTTTAGTGGTTTTCCAACTCGAGAGTCACAATAACTGTGTTAAAGACACATGGAAAGATGGCTACCATCTAAATATTTGATATTTCTTTTGTGTTTTTCTGAAAAATGATATTTATGCATTTCACACAACCTAATCACTGCTTTATTTAAGCTGGATCTCTCACTTGTATATAAAACATATCTCTATGCTTGATTGTATTTACAGGTATATTCAATATTGCTCATAATAGCGCTACTCACTGGCACACATACCAATTTGAAAGTTATATTTTATAGCTTTTACAGAATAATATTTTTATTAAGGTACAGTTTACTACCTTACTACTTACTCGTTATGTAACTGATTTTTTAAAAAAGTTTACTTTGCTCTAAAAAGCCATAAAAATACAACAAAAAGCTCATGAATATTAAAAGTTGATCAAAAAAGATAACCATGCATTGTGTATGATAGGGCAGATAATCAGCGAAGCCTATTATGATGAGTTCAGATTACATCCAATTTCAGGGTCATGTGTCCTATTAACTAATGAGGCCAATGTCAATATTTATACATAGACCATAATGTATGAGCAAACGCTGTATGGATATTTCCTGTACAGTCTCAGTAGCTTTATTAGACGGGGATGTACTGTAAATTATATCTGACAGCAGCAGAGAAGAACAGGAAAACGATCAGTTTAGGAAAACCAATCTGCGAACACACACAACATTTCAGAGAGAAACAAACAAATAAATGTAAAACATGCCATATCTGTTAGAGAAACATGTGATAGCTATGTAATTACATACATAATGGCTACACGCTGTGCCGATGGGTTTTTAGCAATAGTAAATGGGCCGGATCATTAGCAGCATGTTTTGCTGTAGTCATCCCCATTAACCTCAGCCCACTCTGTTTATCTGCCACATTATACAATTAAGGGGGGCTTTGCATAACAGCCTTTCTCTCCCAGAAAACACCCATCATTAAATCTACTCTCTCACAAAGCCTAGCTATGCGTGTGTGCACTTGAACGCTCAGAAAAATGCCACCACACACACACACACAGTGCCCACTTACACTGTGATGCAGCTCTCTCAGAGCCTCTGTGCGGAGCACTTTATGCAACAGCAGTTCTGGAGAGCGAGAGCAGAGTTAGTGTAGGTGATGATAATGCTCAGCAGGGCCTGTAATCATGTCAGTATCAGTACATTGTTTCTACACAAAATGACTGAGATCAGCTTTATAGGGAGGACTCTGATCACTCTGGTCTGTGCCTGCTGCTGTCAACCTCACAGGTTAACATGCAGTGAGTTATGATTTCCTCGCTGCAATCCCAGCCCTCTTTACTCATTCACAGCATCGATACTGATATTTGAGACGCGAGACTCGCAAGAAAAGCAGAGAGTCAGCAAAGTTGAAAATAAGACACGCTAGGCCAATGCTGAACAAATTTCCTGCTAGACAGGTGGAATTTCTCAGAGCCTTTAGGGAAAAGTGTATAATCGCTTTCTCAATATAAACAGTGAACGTTGCTGTGGCTCCCAGCCCTTCAGGGACTTTCTGTCATATCTCAGTCTTGGGGGAACAGCAATCGGCATCATTTCACATGGCAGGAATGGATTTCTCTGTGCTGCATTAAAACTCTCCACATCTGTCAGGATGACAGTGATTAGCCAGCCAAAGTCTTTCTATCAAGGAGGTCTATAATAGCCTACCTGATGAAAGCTATTTCAATAGCAACTGCTTCAGAGGCAATTGCTTGGCTGTATATATTAAGAGAGAAAGGGTTTGGTGTTGATATTACTCAATAAGATTTTTGATGTTTAAAAAAAAAAAAAAAAAAAAAAAAGAAGTATCTTGTGCTCACCAAGCATTTATTTGATCAAAAGCACAGTAAAGATAGTAAAAATTTAAAATGCATTACCACTTAAAATAACTGTTTTCTATTTTAAAATGTATTTTATTCCCTGTGATGGCAAAGCTGAATTTTAAGCAGTCATTACTCCAGTCTTCAGTGCCGCATGATCCTTCAGAAATCATTCTAATATACTGATTTGGTGTTCAAAAATATTTCTTATCAATATAGATCTTTATATAAATCTGCTTTTAAATAAAGCAAATAAAATATACTGTATATTTAGTCTAAATACTAGTCTGCTTGTGAAAAGTCATTATCAGTTGAGAAATATGTTTTGGCACCAGAATGGTGTAGTTACAGCATCTACCAGCAGGGGCTAACTGCCTCATGCGAACCTGCCAAACCTTGACCTCTTGGTATGTATGTGTGCAGCAGAATGCTGTACGGCAACAGCCCTTTCTCGCTCCATCCTCTCAGGAGTCTTTCTCTTTTAATGAGCCCTCTGCTGTCTTGAATCACCAGCAATTAGCCACCACACAGTTTTAGCTGAATGGAGCCTAAAGCACAGAAAGTTCTCACATATCTTATTCCATGTTGCTTCTACAGCCTCATATTAGCTAGTTTGGCAGTTCCTTTCATTTATGCATACATGATGAAGTGTTTCTGGGTGTGTGTCCTTACATAAGTGTGTGTTTATGCTATGAAACTGATATTTGTAACAGTTATGTCATCTTGTGTCACCTCTCTGTGCACACCAGAGAGAGCTCCTAATTACAGGACTGGTCCACAGAACAGAGACTTTTATTTTTATATCCCATTTAATCAGTGTGAGGACTTTCCTGATACATGTAGCTTTTGCTGCAGCTCACACACATCTCATACCTATTCATCTCAACTCTCCGAACCATTTCCAGTGAGAAGATTAACAATTAACAACCTTGAATTACATCATTGTACCGTCAGAATCCAACAGCACATGCTTGAAGAAGCTCTGCAGGTTTGAAAATTGTAATACTGACAGATCATTTTTACAGGCCTTTTTATTCAAATAGACTCCCAGAGTCAACGTTAACCTCTCCATCATAGCACAGTGAACACCATCTCATCTTCGTCTCACAGTTCTGGAATCATCTGAATATAATCTATTTACGTGAGAGGCATAATCCTAAAGCAGTCAGCACTGATCTGAAGTCAGCTCCGGAGCAACGAGGCTAACGTGTAGCAAAGTGTCTGACTGAACAGGCTCACATTATATAATAAATTAAGTACGGTGGATCTAATAACATCTGGACCTCTCACAAGATTTGCATGAGACTTCAGTTTAAAGAAACAATCGGTGCAGCAGAATCAGTCAAAACTCTAGGAGGATGCGAGACATCTCTCATCCTGGTCATCTGCAACAAAAAGGACCATAATAAAAATACAATTAGAAAAAGAAAAAAAACATTAGCAGATGAGCATTTCAATCCTCATCGCTGTTTCCATGCAAACAAACAATAACACGGCTTGTCTGTTATAATTTTATTCCATTTAAATCACATAGAGGACTGTGTTTCCCAGAATGCAGCTCAATGTATTGTAGCCTTTTTCCTTTAAAAGAAAAAAATAATAATAACATGGTTTTCTAAAAAACAAACAGAAAATCAAACAAAGAAAAGACAAAAAATAGTCACTTTTAATGTTAAGTACATAATCCATGAGAAGAGCTGCTGCTGTAATTTTTCTTCAGGTGCAGAAAGAGAACTAAAATTATGTTTTTACTGTAGGAGGCCAGTGAGCTGAGCTAAAACACAGGTTACAGTTTACCAAAGCTGCGGGTTGTGCTCTGACTTGATTCAGGAGACACCGCCAGACATTCATTTTCAGGATAAAGTGGTTTGCCAAAAGAAGCAGAGAGAGCCTCTCCATATTAATATAGAACATAATGCATTAAGCCTGTGAATAAAAAAAATCTCACATAAACATTGAGTCACAAACATTCATCCAAACATCTGCGTTCCCTATGCAGTACTGTAGCACTGTGTACCAGACCACTGGCGAGCGTTTTGACACTTAAACACCCATCGAAGACAATCCCGAAGGTCACGTCTCGACATAAGGTACACTTTAGCAGATTAGACATTGTGATTGGTGATTTAGTGGTTTGTGGATGAGCTGAAGTCAAAATGTGCTGTAAATTCTGAAATTCAAAAGGCATAACAACAGAGCCAGTGGCAGGCTTTGAGGTTCAACGAACAAGCTCTCTGAACACACACAGCTCAGAAATGTTTTCTGAGAGAACAGATAGGAACCAGAGTGCAACATGAGAAATAAAAAGGAAGGATGCAACACGATTGTTGTCAGGTGCCTGCCTAACTTTCAATAGGCTTTGAAAATCTACAGTAGCTGACAGAACTGGGATAGTGTCTCTCTCACATACACACACCTGTCAGACTTCACCGCTTCACTGCTGAGGCTCTGAGTGTGAGTGACGTTTATCACATTGTGTTGAGAAGCACTTTACTGTAAACAGGGAAGGGAAGACCCTTTTTAAGAAGCCGTCTTTCTGTTTTTCATTCAGGGGAAAGCATGATAATTGAGGTGTTTCTGTGGTAAAAACGAGTGCAAAGGAGACTGACTTGGCCACACGGACGACAGTTGATGAGGATGCAGACAAACATCACAACTTAAAGGGATAGTTCACACAAAAATGAAAATTCTTTCATCATTTACTGACTTTTATGTAATTCCAAACCTGTATGACTTTCTTTCTTCTGTGAAACATTAAAGAAAATATTAGAATTTTGGTAATCAAACGTATATGACCACTTGTACAAAATAAACCACTTTTGAGACATTTCTCAGAATTCCTTATTTTGTGTTTCACAGAAGAAAGCCATACAGGTTTGGAACAACATGAGGGTGAGTAAATGATGACAGAATTTTTTTTTTTTATCCCTTAATGCCACAGAATTAAACTATACAGTAGAAAATATTAAACTTGTATTCAACTCTGTCTTCTTTCTTGATTCTCTTTTTTATCTTCTTTCCAAAGGCCCATAAAACAGAATGTGGTCTTTTCAACTTCATAAAAAACCTGAAATAAAATGCACCAGTCATCATCTAAAAGAGCAATGACTCACTAAACTAACCAACAGTAACATAAACAAGTTGTTCAGAATGTAACTAGGTTTTGTAACTATTTGGACTACTGGACTGTCCAAGGAAATTTTACGTTTCTGCTCAAAGCAGCAGCTCCCAATGGAATCCAAAATGTTTTATTTGAAAGAGGATGTAGAGGAACAAAGCGTTTAGTTGAACTGGTGTTCCTCTACAGACTAAAGACTGACTGCAAAGCGATGCTCTGTCTCTCTGCTATTCACACACCTTATTCTGTACGTGGCTCTGCTTTGAACACTTTGATCATGATGGATAACAGGGAGTCAAAGACCCCCACTGGAAACTTCAGCAAGGCTGATTAACGTACAACATGGAATGGTCTGAATCATTGCAGAGTTTAAGCTGAGCAGGAAACTACTACATTTTGTCCTTTCAATATTCACTAGACCGTGCCAGAGCAGATGTGAAATATGAACGCTGATGGCGAGAAGAGAGAGGAACACATGGGTCGAGTGCAAGTATTTCCAGAAGTTTCTGTTGTGTGGTCTTTTCTCTTCTCTGTTGGTTTCAAATTATGTATCCTCTCCAAACCCCGCCGCTTTTACCGCCCATATTCATCTCCGTGATAACTACTATCACTGTTGCTGTAGTTACTATTATTCACTGGAGAAATAGAGGGTGAGAGTAAAGATGGAGGGAGGGATGCAAAGTCTTGGAGACCCTCCAAGACATTGTCTGTTTCCATGGAAGCGGAAGGACCATTTGTGTCTAGAGCAGATGAGAAAAGAGGTGAAAACTCCTGTGAAAGGAGGGACGTGTGAAGTCTTTCCTGTTCTAACGAGGGGCGTTAGGTCTATGTCTGTAGAAGTGCCCTGAGCGGTGTCGGTATGAAGCCCCAGCGTGCTGGAGAGGACGCGGGAGTACAAACCTGCAGCACCAGCCAAAGTCTCAGGGGCGCTAGAGGAGGGCCCAGGGGTGGGGCTCAAACCAGTATGGCGTTGTGCATTCGCTCCTGTCTGGGAGCCTTGGTGGATTCGGTGGCTGACAATGATGTTGTTGCCAAAGCTGCCCATGGAAGCCATAGTGGTGCTCTGCTCACGCTGGACAACCGCTGTCATCCCTCCCTCAGCCATTAGCCTTCGGATACGAGAAACATACTCAGCCTGACCTGAGAGAGAGAGAGAGAGAGTTCTTCAAGAAATACCAGAGCGCAGGGTAAACAGTCCAACTTGCTATAGTATCTGGGATCAATAAACTTTAGTAGGGAGAAACAAAGTAATAAGGTTGGCTGGCCTTTAGAAGAAAAACTGAAATTGAGAGCTTACAAAACATGAAGAGTTGCAGGTGTTAGTGGGAGATTTATGTCTTGGCAATGTCAGTGGAGATTTACACACATCAAATGGCTTTCAAACAGCTGTTACAGTGCAGGTTTACAGCCTGGACACATGTTGTATGGTCCTAATTTAACAGGAAGGTGTGGTGCAATTAAAAGCGCCACAATTGACTAAATTATTCATCAACAGTTTCCGCAAACTCAATTCTTTGATCCTCATCTAGTGTTTAGGCACTTTGAATCAAATACAGTTAGTGTGAATATGAGAGTGTGTTTCAGATGTTTGCATCAGCATCAACAACCCTTTCAAGCTTCGGTTTGTTTCTTCACGGTTTAATTCACACACTGATAGTTAAAATTCTTCATTCGTTTTCTGAATTGTGAGTGGATGGTGCGCTCCACAATGACTTGTGCTGTGCTATGCTATATATAATCTAAAGGGGCTTTCACACTGGACACTTTTCCTGTGGTACGAATCCAAGTGTGATTCTATCAAACCCTGATGGATTTGCATACATCTAGCGTCATCACAAACATGCACAGCACATGACAAAAAGCATGCAAGCAAGATATATATGTGTGTGTGTGTGTATATATATATTATTTTATTTAGAGCTATTATGCGTAGCAGATTGAACAACACTTGTGTCTATGTGCGTCGCATGAAGGTGGCTTTCTGCTGTTTGCAAACGGTCTCTTTTGAGGAAACAGCTGATTGCAAACCATTCATTTGTCGCTCTGATTGCACTCATGCTGCACAATTACACTGCACACTCACTGTGTAAAGACACTAATGACAGTGTCATTGGCTAAAACGAATGCATGTTACTTTACTTCCTGAACAAATGTGGACCTGAATTTGAGTTGCTTCAATTTCAATCTTGGGCTTGGTACCATGGTGCGCTCCCAGGTCCATTTGATAGCTTTCACACTGACTATTTTTTTCATGTGAACCATGTTCTGGTCCAAAATAAACTTCCAGTGTGGAAGTCCATTAACATGTTAGTTACCAAGGTGAACACAATTGTTCTACTTTTCTACTAATAGTAGCCCAAACCAAAATATAACCTAACCATAAACCGACCCTACAGTCAGAGGGTAATGATACTGTATGCTGATAACAATGTTCTTCAAGTTTACATCTGTGGCCTTAAACCTAATCCTGACTTCTGACTGGTTGACAACCGTTCCATGACCAAAATCAATATCACATAGTTACTTTTTGTTTATCAGTGTGACGTAAGTGTTGGTTACCTGTGCTGTCTGTGCTGGGTTCAGTGAGATCTGACCCTTCGTCTTCCTGAGGTCGACTGTGGGGGGGCGTCTCTGGTACCACCTCAGACCCAGAATCCTCTGGGAGAAGCTCTAAATACAGAGTGTCTGTGGCTGATAAAGAATGATAATTTCAGCATTTGTTTTTAAAGCACCCCAGTTGATTTTCAACATAAGCCATTGGGATGAAGAAAAACAAGCAAAAAGATTTTGTATTCATATTTTTGTGAAGAATGGTATTGTTATGACTAATACCAATACTAATACCAAAAACTAATATTGGATCGCTTTCTTCAAACTCTGAATGCTTGTAAAAGTTGTATTATATTTTTGTATTTGTACTGGGTCTTCATTCTCACACTGCCACAAAATGAAGTGCAAGTACAATATTTTACAGTCCGTTTATTATTACTTCTTTCTGTATTGCTTGCTTATGTTTTACATTTACATTTTTCCATCTAACTGAAAATCCATAAACAATCCAAATGTTATCAGATGAACAACTCGAAAAATAGATATTTGACAACTAGAGGCACAGAACAAAACATCATCAGTCATGAATAATGGAGAGTAATTATCTTTATCTCAGTATAGGGGTATTTCCCCAGTATTTTCTGATACCTGGAGCAAAAGTTACATCAACTATAAGAAGTAAAGTAAGTGAAAGAGCAACCATGCCACATGTGCTTATCTGTAAAACATAGATTCCATGTTAAAAGAACAGAATTGACAAGATGTGAGAAAAAGAAAATCATTTTATATTCGTAATTCAGTCCATCAAAGTGATTACACTAATGGACTTGCTGCAACAAATACCTTCTGCTATTTAAGCTCATCTCGGCTGGCAGACTGAACTTACTGTTTTATTGTGTCTTTAATATGACTGAATAGCCTCTTTTTTTTACCAAACTGCATTCATGGTTAAGGTCTCTAATTTCCAATATGAATGCTCATTGTGCTTCCTGTAAAATGCATCCAATTGCACACACTACGCTCACGCTGCCTCGTGTGAGTTCATCCCTCCCTGGACAACAGCTCTCCAAGATTACAGAACCTGCACATCACCTCTGCCATCTGGACCCAACAAAGCCCAATTCTCTTGGATCACTAGTGACTAAGGCCAGTGGGAGGCCACTAATGCCAGTTGGTCCTTGTTTGCCATCACCACATGGCTTAACACATGCTGAGCACAAAATGCAAAACAAAGGAAGACACAACATTTCCTTTATAAAAGTATATTTGATCTGAAAATGGTTTCCGTTTGCTAATACAGGGGGCTGCAAGGGAGCTAGTTAGACAATTTCAGAGAAAAATAGTGTAAAAAATATAAAATAAATAAGTTAACATTTAATTTTGCTGTTTCAAACTACACTACTGTTTAAACGTTTGGGGTCAGACTTTTTTTTGAAGAAAAAGAAGAAGAAATAATACTTTTATTCAGCAATGATGCATTAATTTGATTAAAAGCTACAGTAAAGCATTTATAATGTTAAAAAGATTTCTATATCAAATAAATGCTGTTCTTTTTAACTTCCTATGATCAAAGAATCCTGTTTCCACAAAAACATCAAGCAGCACAACTGTTGTTCAATATTGGTAATAATAAATGGTTCTGAACACTAAATATGCTGAAATAACATTTTAAAATTTTTAAAAAGAAAAAGGTTATTTTGAATTGCAATAATATTCAGTGTATTTTCGAAAATACAGCTTTGGTGAGCATAAGAGACTTCTTTCAAAAACATAAAAAATCCCTTACTAGTACACCTATATACTGTATATTCAGGGCTTGACATTAACACCCGCCAAATGCGGGTGGATTTCAGCTGTGTCACTCCCACTAGCCACTCTGGCGGGTTGAATTTTATATATAGTAACAGAGCTCGACATTAATGCTTGTCTGGGACAAGTAGATTTTTTGAAGGGGTAACTTTAAGTGAAAGAAGAGAATTTTACTTGTCCGACCGGACAACTAATCTGATTACATCTAATTGCACCACATTTTCGGAGAGAATGGTTCTGCTTTTATTACATTCTGTGTAAACGGTGATTGATAATGGATAATCAGTAACAAGAAGTCGCACCAGTTGAAGCTCACGCAGCTGTCTATGTGAGAGAATCTCGTGGAAAAATCTAAACAAATGAACGCAACTGCACACAGAAGAAACATAAAAATGTAACTTAGTTTTTATATTTATAACATACAGCCTAGTTAAGCAACACGACACGACCAAGAGAGTGAAGTTTTCCCTGAAAACCATGATTGCAAATTTGACATTTTATACAAGAATTAAAACGAGTAGTTAATATACATTTTAGTTCAATGTTTGAATTTGAATTTATTGAAAGGATATACTGTCAACGTTGACTGTTTTTGCTCCATTTGGTTAATGAAAATAGTTCCAAACAAAGATCACATCAGAGCAGCAACGCATGTCTGAGCAACACACAGTGGTGTTTTGCTAATCAATGATTCACGTTTTTGAATTTTGAATTATTTGAGTCAATGGTCCATTCATAAGGACAGGCACTTGCTTCATTCTTGAATGAATCAGCCGTCTGAACGAATCGTTTGAAGGCATATTTCAATGACTCATTAATTTAATAATTGGTTTACTTTTATAGTAGCCTATCTTTGCATTTTTTCCAAAATTTCATATTTGTATATTAAAAAATATATATATTTAAAACACCAAGCTCACAACATTATTTATTCTGTTATAATTTTGCATGCAGTAAATGCATTCGTGCTATATTTCAGCTACATTGAACCGTCTGTGTAAATGCATCTGAACGCCGCTCCAGTCACTTCTGTTTCTTCTGCAGTGGAAAGATCGATTTTGTAGATACTGATTTCATATGATTGGTAACAGTATTATATTAATTATATGAAATAAATTTTATGAATTTATTAATTATTTATTAAATTATTAATTATATGAAATTATTAATAAAATGTATGAATTTGAATGAAAGATGATGCATACTTAATACGTTTAGGGAAAAATGCCCTTTAAATAGGTCAAAAATGACCTGGAAATCAATTTAAATACATCTTTGTATGCAGTATAAAGTCATATAAAACGTAATTTCCCAACAAAATTGTGGCCAGTGAAAATGCTGAGTGGATAGTAAATTTGGAAAACCACTAGCCACAGTGGCTGGTGAGCAAAAAAGTTAATGTCAAGCCCTGTGTATATTGTATTCTATCGACAGCCATAGTTGTATGCTTCTCTTTAGGTTTACATCTAACATTACTCTGGTTATGGGTAAAAACATACAGTGTATGCAAATATTTTTCAGATACACTAAGAGAAAAAGTCTGTAAACATATGCTCCAATGTATCTTGTTAATATTGTGATTTTTTTACATTTTGAATTGTGCATTTTATTGTGTTTTCGGGTTGATGCTTAATGGCCACTTTTTGCCAGGACATTATCTGTTTGTTTTTTTGTTGTTGTTTTGTTTTGAAAATGTATTTTTCTTTTCCTTTTACTTTTGCACATATTACTAATAAATGTATTTCTCACAGGCAGTTTATGGACAGTTTATGGACAAAATTTCTTTAAAACCAAAGAACACTGAGATCCAGCCCATTCATTTACACTGACGTCATTCAGGGAACTCATAGATCTGTCAGAGCCCTGAATGCAGCTCTGTGACTGAGCCAATGGCACCCTGTGTGCAGCACTATTATCACATCAGCATTTTTGTTCATACACCGGTATGACCATGCCAATATCAGTCCACGTGTGAGACAATAAAAGGGCTCCTTGTGGAGCATCTCCTCATGGGACTGAACAATGAAAAAGTAATCTCTCTGCAATGACTGCACCCACAGGCTTCTGTAAGGAATACATTTTGCTGTGGAGCGAAGACTGTCTTTGAGCTATATATTAATTATTTATCTAATACCTAACATCTGTTGTGCCTCCAAAATAGCGAGCGTGCGGGTGTGTGTCGAATGAGTAAGAGGTAGAAAGAAAGAAAGAATCATCTGTGTTCTTTAAGAAGTAATAGGAACATTCTCACATACAGCTTTCCTGTTGGCCAGTTTGCAACACAAACACCACTTATACTGCACAATCCTCTCACAAACAAGCTTCCAGTATCAGACAAACGGCCCATCAATGTCAGAATGGAAATGCGAGGATTTACTCTTCTGAGACCACAGTGCTTCACATGAATGTTTTGACAGACTGTACAGTAAATCCCCTTAAAGGTGCATGAGTCACTGCTTATCAACAACACTAGCTATTCAAACACATGGAAATTGGCTGTTTTCTATAGTAAACACATACATATATAGATATGCATGCATATTAAAAAGGTGAAAGGACACTGAGAGAAAAGAGGGAGGAGAGATTATGAAAACTCTCCTGACCTTTGGCTGGTATTCTGCGTATGACAGCTGAAGCTGAATCCTCTGTAAAGGAGAGTTAAGGTGTCTAAGCATCATGAAGTCAGATAATGAGACTGGCCACTGTCTGTCTGTCTAATCTCTGACCACTGAAGCATGTTGAGGCATTTGGTGGTGAGAAAATTTTTAATGCCAAATCCCAACATCCCCCAACCACCCCCCAAAAATGGCTTCACATAAAAAAACTGAACACTCTTATTCAGTAGGATATTGCTAATGGTGTCCATACACTACACATCATCAGATTACTGTTCTTTTCACACTACACAACTGTCTGTGGTCACCGATGTCAGTTCCAGTCAAAACACTTTTCATATTTACAGGTTTGTGTGTGTGTGTGTGTGGTATAAGACTAAATCCTCCCATTACAATGTTCAGAAGGACCTAAAGCCAAATAGGCCCCATACTGCACCAGAAATCTAAAAAAGGTTTACATATTTAAACGCTTTGGTCATTCACATGTTTTGGACAACACAACCCAGCTGACAACACATTTGCTTTAATGAAAAAGACAGCAATAATTTATAAGTGCACTCAGTACGTGTTTGTTTGTTTCACCAATCCTAATATGTCACAGCGGTCATGGACTTTATACTCACATCTCTATAAACATTACTACCGCCATGTTTATTGGAAATTTGTTTGTCCTTTGTCATTTTTATAAATAGTTTTTTTTCTGTGTATTATAATACACACATTAATAAACTGGACCTTGATGTCCTCTTGTGGCGTGAGAACAACGAATCTCTGCAGTTTGTATCATTGCTCTAGCAGAAACTGCCTGTTTGTCCACACCTATTTAAACCTATTTGGTTTACCAGTTTTATTCAAAAGAGTTATTCATAGTTTTGTGTAAAATGTTTTATTAGAAACATTATTGAGTACACCTTTCATGAAAAATTAGAATTAGACATTAGAATGATGAAAGTAAAATAGTGTGACAGCTAGATATATTAAACATACCACAACATTATGAAAATAACAGTGGTTTACTTTAAGCACTAATATGACAGAAAATAAAACTGATTGTAATAAATAAGGCTCTATGTAGGTCCATAAGAGATCCATATGTACATTACCGTACATTACAGTAAGAAATGAATACTTTAATTCAGCAAAGATGCATTAGAAATTGATCAAAACTGACATTTATAATATAACACATTTAAATATAACATTTCAATGTCATTACATTTCTATTTCATTACAAAAATGTCACAAAAATATTAAGTAGCACAACTGCTTCTACACTGATGATAATAAGAATTTGTTTTAGATGTTTCTTTGAGCAAATCAGCATATTAGAATGATAGGAAGGATCATGAATGAAGGATAATGGCTGCAGAAAATTCAGCTTTGCCAACACAGGAATAAATTATATTTTAAAATTGTACTAAATTCTAAAATACATTAAAATATCTCAATTATTTTAAAAATGTAATAATATTTCACACTATTACTGTTTTTACTGTATTCTTGACCAAATAAATTTGGCCTTGGTGAGCATAAGAAAAATTGTCTATTTTCAAAAACATTTTTTTAAAATCTTACCGACCCCAAAATTTTGAGTGGTAGTGTAGGAAAACATTTCCATATCATCAGTAATTGCCTCCCATATCACGTATTTTCACACTACTAACAGCTGTGCCTTTTTATGATCCATGTACTTATGACACCAAAGATATCAACAGCTTTAGCCTCTCAGAACAAAAGGACAGGTGCAGAAAACTCAGGTTCAGGTGGAGCATGATCTATCATTAGTCTACTCAAGGAAACGAAGAGAGAGGAGGAGGACTGAGATCACATCTCTAATGCAAAGAAACATTCCCAGAACATGAACTAAACATCTTTTAATGGGCTTCTTGAGTTTTGGGGCTGGCTGGATTCTTCATTTCTCTGTCTAAAGCTAAAGTGAGGTTGTTCATTCCAAAAAGCATATTTCACAACAAACACTTGATAAGATAAACAACCTGATGATAACATGTAACAATGAATACAGCGTTCAGAACAGATAGAGACAGAGAAGAGAGAGGGGGATGGACAGAGAGAGAACGTCTGAGCATTTCTTTTGTGTTTCTTAGTATAACTCGAGTAAATATAACATGCGCTTTCCTCATATTCATTACATAAAATGCACAGAGAGGATGCTAATGCTAACCCTAAACTTATTCACTGACTGCAGTTTAAAACGATACCGCACTTAACCCTCGCCCACAGATCTCACTGCAGGGAGTGTGCACTGTTTGTGTGGGAAGATGGCTTTCCTTGAGGTGAGACACTCAGAAGTGAACTTCTCTACCCTAAAACTTTGAGTCATCAAGTTCTTGCACCTGTAGTACCTCAGAGACACAAACACACAGGTGCTGCAGGCGAAGACGCAGCACATCTGACCTCAATCATACGCCACAAAACAAAACACGCACAGCCATGAAACCTGCTGCTATATGTATAATGGACAGGTTACATGCAAATCAATTTAAGTGAAAAGAAAAATGTATATAGCCTATTTAAACACAACATTACCAGACCATCAGACCTCAGACCCCCATCCATTCACTGATAGTCCGTCTGATATTCTACAATAAACTGGAAAGCATTTTTTTTTTTCCCCTTACCTAGTCTAAAATAACATCCAGGAGTAAAGAGCACACAGGTTCATTTTAATCAGTTCGCAAAGAAACCAAATCTTGTTTACAAGGAACAAGCTGACACAGAACTGCTTCTGAGGATGAAATAATGACTGGTTTTGCCAAAGCTTGCCAGGTTATTGACATCAAATCTTTGAAAGATACTTTTGAGAAAAATTTAAAAAGCAGAACTGTATTTTCTTCTATTTTAGTCAAAAGTGTAGATACACAAGACTAAACAAAGGACGTACACTCTTCAAAATCTGAAAGCAGAGCTTTTGAAAAAGTCTTAGAGATTCATTCCTTCAGAGGTCAAAGCTTTCCAAGATTTGTTAAAAGCACCAAACTTCACACAGCTTCAGGCTGTGCTTGTACTCTGGGACTTCACAGTCTCCTTCCTGTTCCACCATTATATTTCTATTCATCCACTGTTTTAAAAACTCTACTGCCTAAATATCACTACACTTAACAGGGTTCAGCTTTGAAATCGACCAAGAAAGAGGTACTCGTTCTTCTGTTTCTATTCTTGTCCTTTTTTAATGCTCAATTTTCCATAGAAGTACATTCATTTGACTCTTTCTAAAGCTAAAGCCAATCAATTTAGAGGACGCTTCAGGCAGTACCGGCTAGGGCCGCATGTGCTCGGTGTACTGATAGCTCATCCCTATCCCTCCTCCTTCCTCCCGCTTTTAATCCTTTTATCCAACTGAATTAACACAGTCACTTCGAAACTATTCCCACTACTACAACTTTCCAGCTACAGCTTATAAACTTTAAAACTGCTAACCTGTAATTCTGTGTAAGTTTAAAGCGAAATGTCAACTTTATGATGTCCTGAGCTGAAACATAAGCCTCGGAAAAAGAAAAAAAAACTCTCTCTAAGTTTGTTATCTGCACAGCACTCATACAATTTCTTTTTCTGACAGAGCTTTACAAGTGTTTATACCTGTGCTGCGCAACCAGGAATTACAGCATCGCTCATGGCATTAAACTGAACTGACCTGGACAAACAGAGAGAGTGAGGAGAAAAAAAGACAAAACCAGAAGGTTTAAACCCATTAAATCCTTCTGTACATTTCAAACCACAGACAGCCCTCACACAATCTGTTTTTGACAGTGTCATCTGGCAGACATCACTGGTGTATTCAGTCACAACACTACTTTCTGTTTTCTCTACAGCACTGACTCTAGTACTGTTACTCCCTAGCACTTTGTAACTTTATTACAATATTATATATATAATAAGAGTTCCTATAATATTATTACTGTACTGTGCAAATCTCTACACACTGAGGCTCATCTTATGCACTTCCATGCCAGTAAACCTTATGTACGTTGCGCAAAAGGACAAATAAATACAACTTGACAGGAAACGTCAGACAGATGGTCAGATATACATTTACAATCTATAGCTATGGAAAGAAGTTAATTATTAATTATGAGCCGCTAAATATTGCACACACTATGATCTGACTCTTCTGAAGCTGAGCTCCCGCCAGGCATTATATCAGATGACATATTCCAGCAGCGGCTCCGACTGCTAACCATGTTTATAAATAAAACTGCACATTTAAACAGCCCAACGGTCTAAAAATACAAATGTCAGCTGGGTTAAATCTGTCGCTCTGCTTATTTCTGCGATTTATATCTGGGCCCTCAAAATAGTTAAGCTTCATCGAGACATGCTTATTCATCTGTTTGGCGTGCTGCTAAAAGCGACACATGAAGAGTAAGAGTAATAAGAGCAGAGAGCTAAAGTGGGCTGATGGGTAATGGAGGCTGGGTTGAGGAGAGAATATGGCTGGTACCAGGAAAGAGATGCAATGTAGTATTTTCTGGCAAGAATGCTCTCTCTGAAGCTAACCGCCATTAAACATTGAGAGCAATACTACACGCACATTAACTTAAGAGATTCGGCAGGTGGGTGCCCAGTGGAGAGGCCTCTCCTGTCCACTGTAATTACCATTAGCATAAAAAGACTAAATGTGGCACCCAATCTTCTCTCTTCACCTCAGATTTCTCACTAAAGGCTACAGAATAACAAATATTACAAAACCAAATGGGAGCTATGTTTACATGAAGCCTAATACTCATAAAGCCTAATAAAAAAAACATTATGCAAACACCTCAAACGAAAACAAATAATCTGACTGAGCACAATAATCAGATAACTGACATGTAATCAGACCATTTGTACAGTCGGATTCAAAAATGTGGATTTACATTTGCACCCCAGAAATAAACATGGTGGGGGGGCTGTGAAGTGTTGGTGTAGCAGTGTTATTTTAGTATTATTTATAAAGTATCATATTATTTATGCATATTTTGATTCAATGTTTTCAGTTTCCATTTTAATTGTTTTAGTAATTCTGTGCCTTTGTCATTTTTATTAGTTTTTTACCTTTTTTAATATACTGTTTTTTTTATTGTTTTTTTTTTATGTAGCTTATATAAGTAATTATAAGTAATATTTTAATTTTAATTTATTTCATCTATATTTCATTTAATAAAAATAGCTTTAGTTTTAGTTAACAGTAACAACACTGTGGTGGAGACTGAAACATTCTGAAAAATAAAAAGACTGTTAGGAGACAAGAGGGATGGAAAGTATGAAACAATGACTTCAAAAAAGTCTGAGGAAATAAAAGTTGTGGCCAAGATCCCTGACAGGAGCACTGAGAGCTTCTTGTTGCTATGGTAACACTAAATGCCACACTTTTGCATGCAATGAATACATGTGCGGCACATGTAAACAGACACTGTCATTAGACTGCAAAGTTTAAGGCATACAGTATAAACATTGCAACTGGAACATGCACTCAGACTGAATTTATTCAGATTAGTGAGCCTGTCTAAAGGATAAAAATGCTTTGTTAATACAGAAAATTTCAGCAGAAGCTGCCAATATGTTGAAGCAAAGTGATGGAAAACTAACCAAGGATTTGTCTTTTCATCTCAAGGACAAACCTCACCTCAGCTCAGTAATGATATTCTGACTCACAGAGAGTGTCTTACCATCAGTAACCTGCGACCCCTGAGAAGTGCTGGGCAGCTGAGGTTCATCTGGAAGGTCACGTTCTGTTTGTGTCTCTGCATTCTGTAACCGCAGAGTCTGTGTCTGGGTCCCCTGTGATGTAACAGTGGGGGCAGGATGTCGTGGCTGCAGACCAATCGCATTCATCAGACCCATCTCTCTGTGGGACCTCCAATCAGTCCTGCTATTCCTACAAACAAGACACATCCCACAGCAGGGTGAGTGATGACTACACCAAATCTTCACGCAGTCTTCAGGCGATTCTGGTCTGATCTGATATGGCACAGAGTTAAATTCTCCACAGAGCTGGAGGAACTTTAGATGGAACGGGATATGTGTCTATATAACTGCTTGCTTGGTAAAGCTAAATCTTTTCTGACAAAAGGTTGTTTTCTCTCATAGAAGTTTATTAAGTGAGGATGTACTACATTACCATGTACAGTTGAGGTCAAAAGTTTACATCCCCCTTTCAGAATCTGCAAAATGTTAATTATTTTACCAAAAATACGAGGGATCATACAAAATGCATGTTATTGTTTATAATGTGATTTTTACTGGGGGACCCCACTCGGAACGCGATTGGGCTAGTTTTGAGTAGCAATTGAACGGGTTTTGTTGTGAAAACCTGACAACCCTGAAAACAACCCTGAACCCCATTGACTTTGACTGTATGGACCAAAAAAATACATTTTTATTTAAATATATTTTTGAAAGTCACACAGCTTTGGAACAACATGAGGGCAAGTAAATGACAGAATTGAATTGAAACTTTGGGTGAACTATCCCTTTAAATACAACACATACAGTAAACTATGGGACAGGGGCATGTATCCTGTAAATATAAATGTAATTCCTGTCCTTTAAATTTGAATGTAATGAAGTATAAATAAAATGAACGGAAATTCAAAGAACTTCATATAATTGTCATTTTTAACTACAAGAGCAAAGTCTCCAAGGAAAAAAACTTGTTTTAAAACAGACAGACAGTAACAGGCAGTGGATGACCATTAGTATCAGTTATGCCTAATCATGTGATGCCAGCAGTCTTATGTTGTTGTGGTCTTCCTCTCGGCCACCTGCTCCAGCCATGAGCACGGATCTGAGCTGAGCTGCCAATATAATGGTCAGGATGGTGATACTCTGAGGGGAGATGGATACAATCCTGGGTGAAGCATTGTTGCTGTAGAGTGAACTAAGTTGTCTCATTAAGCCCATTGTGGACAGTGTGTCAGGAAACGAAGACCAACAAGATGGAAACGGCAGTAACACTTCACTGAGGCTTTTTTTTTTACCAAAAAAAGTGTCAGCAAAACAAGCTGGATTCATGGCTGCTGTGACGAGGTTTAATTAGCAGCAGCCGTGCCTCACAGCTGTGCTCCGCTATCATGACCATCCACTAAGTGACACGCTGCTGTTGCCCGGACCATGGAGGGCTGGTCGGTCATAATCTGATGGGAGGTGAATTCTCAGTCACACGATATATACCACATTACAACAGAATAGATGAAAAGGTATTAACGAAACAGTGCTTCTTTATTAGCGCTTAGAAATATGCTCAGTATGCCAAGCCAAAGAACAAAAATCACATCATTTATTTTATTTTTAATCAATTATATATAATATATATTATTATTTATATTATTTTAATTACATTTTTATATTAAATAAGTGAAATCATTTAGAATGAGAATGCTGAATTTAAAAACAACAAACAACTATATGTTCTGGTGCTCTCAATTAAAGTATGTCTATACTCACCCTGCTCTGTCTCCAGCCCTGCTGCTACTGGTTCCAGCCCCTCCACCATTATTGATGGTGAACATTCTCTCAGAGCGTTCAGAAGTGCCGTTGCTATCTGAGTGTACATCACTTGGCGATATATTTCCATGGCCATGTACATAGGCAGACAAAGAAAGAGAAAGTAATAAGTGCCTGTAATCCAGGTAAGGCTCATCGACAATGTCACATACTGTATACTGTGCAAGAAGAAAAAAGGTTGACCTTCATTTCAACTCTACAGAAGCTAAAGGTTTTAAACCGCTTTTCATTCTAAGGTGACATCCACTGGAATTAATTAATTGCACAGAGATAAATAAAAACATTGAAGAAAGAAAAAAAAAAAAAAAAAGGGAAAATGTGTCTTCCTGATTATTTTTTTTTTAATTAAAAATCAGACAAACATCCCATGCATTAGGTTAAAAAAAATTCCCTTTGACTTTGGGAAACCATTGTTGTACTTTGTCGGGTTTAAATACAGAGAAAACTTCAGCAAACAGCATAAGAACAAAGAGCTGAGCTTAAACAACAGCAGACAGAAAGAGCAGCCTCTCTCTTTCTCGACTGCTCATTAGTAGCTCAAAGAAAGCTCGAGCTCCAGTCTTCGCAATGCATCCTATGCAGCTCATCTACAATGCATCTACAGTCCCGTAGTTGCCGAGAACATCCCTTACATCCACCATCCACGCAGCACCCGTCTCCAGCCTGTCTCCCGAAGATGTTACCTGAATGCCTGTCCCATCTCCTTCCTGTCTCCTTCTTTGCTTGCTTTTCCCTTCTATCTGTTCTCTCTTTCTCTTTTGTCTCTTTCTCTCAAGGAAAGGATCTCTCTCTACTGCACACTTTGAAGAATACATCTCAAAAGCTCTTGGAGAAAGTACTGAGAGGTGATGAATAGCTGCATATTGGCTAAGGGAAGTTAGTTGTGAGAAAAAAAGAAAATAAATTAATAGCTAAGGTAACAACAGAATATCCACTAATGTAATAAACACAGAATATCCACTGCTTCCAGCTGGAAGTGCTTTTTAATGGATAGAAGACAAGCTATTAAGGCCTGCTCACGGTTTTCTTGAATGTAATCAATATTTATGCACTTTTAAAATTGATATTTTTTCAACATAATAATGAGTGGGTTTTCACCAGCATGAGAGTAGGCTTGTATTTGGAACCACTGGAGGCTAATTACCAGTTTCAGCCGGATCGATCCATCTCCTGCCAATGTCCATCATAAGCTGTAGAGTAACAGCCTTATAGGTACTGACAGAGAGGAAGCAGTGTGTGGTCCTGGCTGCTTTCAGAGGAAGGTGAAGACCATATTTCAAAACTACACTACAGTCAAAAGTTTTTGAACAGAAAATAATATTAATGTTTTTAAAGAAGTTTCTTCTGCTCACCAAGCCTGCATATATTTGAACCAAAGTACAGCAAACATGGTAAAATTTTGAAATATTTTTACTATTTAAAATAACTGTTTTCTATTTGAATATATTTTAAAATGTAATTTATTCCTATGATTTCAAAGCTGAATTTTTAGCATCATTTCTCCAGTCACATGATCCTTCAAATCATTCTAATATTCTGATTTGCTGCTCAAATTATTATTATTATGTTGAAAACAGATGAGTAGATTTTTTTCCGGTTTCTTTGCTGAATAGAAAGTTCAGAAGATCAGCATTTATCTGAAATATACATCTTTTGAAACATTACAAATGTCTTTATTATCACTTTTGATCAATTTACAGCACCCTTATATAGTATATAATGTAACAAAAGCTTTTTATTTCAGATAAATGCTGACCTTTGAATCTTTCTATTCATCAAAGAATCCTGAAAAAGTTTTACTCAGCTGTTTTAAACATCGATAATAATAAAAAAAATGTTTCTTCAACAGCAAATCATCATATTAGAATGATTTCTGAAGGATCATGTGACACTGAAGACTGGAGTAATGATGCTGAAAAATTAGCTTTGATCACAGGAATAAATTACATTTTAAAATATATTCAAATAGAAAGCAGTTATTTTAAATAGTAAAAATATTTCACAATATTACTGCTTTTGCTGCATTTTGGATAAAAAAATGCAAGCTTAGTGAGCAGAAGAGAATTCTTTAAAAACATGAAAAATAATACTGTTCAAAAACTTTTGACTGTGATAATTAAATGTACAGGGAATGGGAAAAAATCTGACTGTATATTAACATCAAGAATGGAATGAACAGCCTAATAAATATTAGGGCTAAACTTTGTCTTCAGAACAGTGTCAATGTCTCATATAAGCTGCCATCACTAAACTGTGTGCATTTAGATGTCATGAAGAATGTAATTGATCCTATTAAGAAGTCAGTGTTGTAGAGACCAGCAGATCATTCGAGTCCAAATCAAGACCGAGACCAGAAGAGGGTCGTGTTTTAGTCAAGACCGGGTCCACTTGCATCCCATGTCCATAACAAGACCAAGACCACGAAAACATGTTTTATTAATGGATAGCCTCAAGTCCAAGTCAAAGACCATATTTTCAAGGTCTTGGTCTTGTCATGAACCTGGGAGCATGACTTGAGCATGACTCAAGACTACAATGAGATGGTGTATGACTACAAGCCGTCTTAAATTTCACACATAGCATTTACTCAAGATGTGAGTGTCTAAAAAACAAAGCATAAATATAAAAATATAAATAGCTTGCATTATAATCAATAAAGCTGTCTACACTGGAAGCCCCACCTCTATTTTTAAATCATTGCAAACTCAGTTCATTTTACACGTCCATCTGAAATAAAATAATTTACAAATGTCATGTGTGTATTAAATGCAAGATAAATAACTTGACAGTTCTGTTGTATCTGGCCTTTGATCTAAAAAGAAAATATGATAATATATTATTTGCATTTGTTAATGGCTGTGGCCTTGGGCACTTTACAACTTCAGCCAGATGTTGAGGATGATATTAACCAAAAACCATGCACCTTTGAAAAACTGAAAAAGCATTTTTTCCAGCCACCTCTGACATACCGTTTTCAGCATGCTTGTAAAATATGCTCAAGTAGGCCCAAATGAGGACCATCACACTTCTATATTAGTCACTATTAGTTACAGTCCTCCAGGACAGAGATGGGCCACTATGGGATGATATTAGACTCAAAATGATTTATAGATGCACACACAATTATTCATGGACTGCATAAATTTTATGCGTGTATCTTACTAACCACAAACAAATGCCTTTCTATTTGAGTCTGTGGAATTCGGGATTAAATGATTGTGCAGCGATTTATACAAGTACAGACATATTTGCGAATAAAAATGGTATGTTCTGCATTAATATATCATAAATTGCTCATGCAAAAAGGAATCCGTTCATTTGCGGATCAGGTGACACGTGTGCACTTATCGACATCATGTTCGAGTCAATCTTGTTCGGTTCATTTGGATTTTGAGAATTCATTTTCAGTTTACAACATTTCACGACCCTCATACACACAACTACAAATGAACAAAGCCCAGTGCAATTCATTAACGCGTACACGATTTGAAAAATTCGCAAATGTGCGTTACTACACTGAAACAAATGCTTTTCAATCAGTGTCTGCAGAGTTAAGAATTGCATTAATGTGCAGAATTTTGTTCAAATAGAGACATATTTGTGAATACAAATGTTATAGTTTGTATTAAAGTATAATCATTTGTGCATGTAGCGATTAAAATGTGCATTTGTGGATCAGGCGACACGCGTGCATTCATTCACATCTCTTCTGAGTCGATTCTATTTGATTCATTTGAGTTTTGAGACTTTCGTTCCGCCCTTTTAGCCTTGCCCTATCCACACACACACAGCTCGCGATCCACAACGCAGCTGAGCCTAAGAAAATCAGCGACCACTAGATGGCACTAGAGACGTGTGCGCAGTCCATTGTGTACAGTTTTATGAATATTACATTGTGTTTTCTTTGTTTCTTTTTAGTTTGGCTGATCTCCTCTGCCCGTAGAAATATAATAAATATGTTTTGTCTAACTTTTTCTAACTTAACTTGTCTTAAGACATAGAATAGCTTATATTCATTTTGCTAAACAAGAAATTTGTGACGATACCTTGTCTTTTTTTTAAAAAATTTATTCAGTGGCACGTTGTCAGTTATTCATTGTTTGTATTATTATTATTATTATTATCCAACAACTTTATATTTGCTCATGTGAAGAAGACCAGGAATTTTATTTCTTTTTTTTTGGGGGGCGGAAAGTACAAAGCCTGGTTTACATAATAAATAATACAGGTGCATCACAGAAAATTAGAATATGGTGAAAAGGATAATTTTTTCTTGTAGCTTATTTCAAAAAGTGAAACTTTCATATATTTTAGATTCATTACATGTAAAGTAAAACTTCATAAGTTTTTATTTTTTTTATTTTGATGATTAGAGCTTACAGCTAATGAAAGTCAAAAATCAGTATCTCAAAATATTATCGGCACAAATCCAAATGTTTCCATATTCACAATGTTGGCAAATTTGAATTTGAATGCTGCAAACTATAATGTAAACCAGGCTTTGTACTTTCCGCCAAAAAAATTAATTAAAAAAATCACGGTCTTCACATGAGCAAATATGTGCTTGGCCCGAGCTCAGGCTGAATGACACGGATACTAACCACGGGCTATTTTAATTAACCACTATCTAGATTACCACTAGATTCTATAGTGTATATATATATCTGGTTGACTGTATTTGGCTGCAACGTTTGCAATGCAGTGCGTGACGCGATCGAACAGCGGAAATAAAATACGCCGTCGAATGAGATGGTGAATCAGCATTGTCCTACTTCATCTTTGCAGCCGACACCGACTCAGAAAACAGTTTAGTAATAAGTAAATAAAATATGTTTTAGCTATTTTTTCCCCTAGACATTCATTATCATTCCTTTAGCCGGCAGGCTTTATGCATCCACTTGAGCGCGGAATAGCCTATAAAAGGCTCATTGCAATAGGCTTATAGTTTAAGTTAATATAATAGTTTAATTAATTTAATATAAACGTGTGAATACTAATGGCTTAAATGAGCGACTATAATAGTAATAATAATAATAATAATAATACGAGGAAGGAATAACTGCCAGCGTATCATTGAATAAAAATAAAATAAAAAAAAAGACAAGGTATCGTCACAAATTTCTTGTTTGGCAAAATGAATATAAGCTATTCTATGTCTTAAGACAAGTTAAGTTAGAAAAAGTTAGACAAAACATATTTATTATATTTCTACGGGCAGAGGAGATCAGCCAAACTAAAAAGAAACAAAGAAAACACAATGTAATATTCATAAAACTGTACACAATGGACTGCGCACACGTCTCTAGTGCCATCTAGTGGTCGCTGATTTTCTTAGGCTCAGCTGCGTTGTGGACGCGAGCTGTGTGTGTGTGGATAGGGCAAGGCTAAAAGGGCGGAACGAAAGTTCAAAACTCAAATGAATCAAATAGAATCGACTCAGAAGAGATGTGAATGAATGCACGCGTTCGCCTGATCCACAAATGCACATTTTAATCGCTACATGCACAAATGATGACTTTAATACAAACATAACATTTGTATTCACAAATTGTCTCTATTTGAACAAAATTCTGCACATTAATGCAATTCTTAACTCTGCAGACACTGATTGAAAAGCATTTGTTTCAGTGTAGTGACGCACATTTGAGAATTTTTCAAATCGTGTACGCGTTAATGAATTGCACTGGGCTTTGTTCATTTGTAGTTGTGTGTATGAGGGTCGTGAAATGTTGTAAACTGCGAAAATGAAGTCTCAAAATCCAAATGAACCGAACAAGATTGACTCGAACATGATGTCGATAAATGCACACGTGTCACCTGATCCGCAAATGCACGGATTCCTTTTTGCATGAGCAATTTATGATATATTAATGCAGAACATAACATTTTTATTCGCAAACATGTCTGTATTTGTATAAATCGCTGCACAATCATTTAATCCCGAATTCCAGACTCAAATAGAAAGGCATTTGTTTGTGGTTAGTAAGATACACGCATAAACTTTATGCAGTCCATGGATAATTGTGCGTGCATCTATAAATCATTTTGAGTCTAATATCATCCCATAGGCAACCTGGGCATCAAACAACAACAGCATGTACACTACATGAATTTGAAGGATGACATGAATAAAGGTGCATTCACACCATGTAGTAATTACTATAATTATGAGATTCTGACTTGTAAAAAGCATTCAGTTTCTTGTAGAACCCGTAATTACAACCTGACCACTGCAGCGTCATGCGGAAACCAAACGGCAGCACCTTCAGCACTAAAATAACCACTTATTTCTCAATATTTCTATTTATCAATTCCAATTGTTAATGTCTTAATAATGCAAGAATACTCTGAAAATATAAGACATACAACACAGTTTAATGCAGCTGGTTGAATAACTATATCTAGTATCCCGCTGAAACTATACTTCTATTAATAAGGCATTTGCATAAAAACTGTTACTTGTTGTACTGCCATTTTTACTGATTGCTCAAATTACAGTTTCATTTCCGTGTTGCTAAAGAAACACATTATTCTGAGTCTTATTGAGAGGAAGTCACAAGAACGTCACAGGTTATCTAGTAATTATGAAAAGGCGTGACTGCAGCATAAAGCCTTTGTTGTAAAAAATATAATTTGCAAATGGAAATAACAACAAGAAAACTAGCCATTATTCTATACAAATTATTCACCTAATTTCCTGATGTATTCAAACACATTTGCATGGCTGTTAAGATCATGAATTTTGTGTTGATGGCTGTCAACAAATAACTGCGATTAGCGATTTAATAATATTTTTTTATTACATTTTTACTTTATATTAAGTTGCCTTAACTACCATGTACGTACATTTAAATTAATCATTTGATACAATGCACTTATTGTGTAAATACATGTTAACATCGTACTAATATTTAAAAAAAACCTGTATGTAATTACATCTAAAATTAATTTCTGTAATTACATTTATAATTACACTGTTGACCCATCCCTTACACCTTAACCCACCCTTAAACCTACACATACCACCAAACCTGTCCATAATCTTACCTGTATCCCACCTCAATAGCAGCAGAAGTGTTTAGCAATACAATATGAACACTGTACTAATTTTTATTTATTTAAATGCATAGTAGTTAAGGCCACCTAATATAAATTGGGACCAATTTGTATATTTTACTACCATCGAACATAAACAGGCCCATACGCTTTTGCTTCTCTTCTTGTGCAAGTTTCACAATACATTCACGTCACAATATGCTGGCCTTTACATCAAACATGAACTTATGAACCCATGTTTGACAGATGACAGGAAAAGGTGGTTTATAGTTTAAAATGTTTATTAGTATTTTTCTCAAACCCACCTATCATTTTTCTTTAGAAGACATTTAGATTCATCAACTGGGGTCATATGGATTTCCATCATGTTCACTGAAGGACCCATACACTTATTTTTCTTAAAATATCAATTCATGTTCCACAAAAGAAAGTAAGTCGTAGACATCTTGGACGGCATAAGGGTGAGTAATTGATGAGAGAATATACATTTTTGGATGGAGTATCCCTTTAAACTGCATTACTGTAGTTCACACAGTTCTCAGCAATTATCGCCAAGGTTTGAATCCCAGGGAATGCATGAACTGATAAATTTATAACTTGAATACAATGTAAATTGGTTTGGATAAAAGTGTCTGCCAAATGCATACATGTAATGTAAATAACGGACCAGTGTAGTGCCAAAATCCGACTCCTCTGCTTCTCCCTACACATTAGAAAATGTAAGTTGAGAATACACATTTGATGGCATTTCTTTTTGTGCTGAACTTTCCCTTATTTAAATGACAAAAAGTGATTGAAATGTAAAGTTCACAATTATCATCTGAAACAACTGTGATTAGATCAAATAACTTCCTTAATCAATAATCGAGACAGGCTCTTATATGTTTGTATAAGAGCAAATTATCATGTAAATTACACTAAGACAGGTAAATTGCTGTCACGACTGATGCCAAGCCATTGGCTTTTTTGTGTCCAAGGCACACAACATTATATTCATTAGGAACCGGACACCACACACGAGTACATAAACTACAAATAAGGCTGTGAGCTTGTGTATGATGCATTTTCGGTTTTCTCTAATTAGTAAACTGTTTGCATTAATGAAGTGAGAGCATGTTTACATTGTAGAGACAATGTTTTTGCTGCAACGTGGGCTTTTTGTATCCAAGGTAACCTTGATGATAATTATGAGAAACTTGCAGAAAAGCAACATCCACAGCCAAGCTGCAAATTATACAACCAAATACAGTGGAGGGAAATGATCCTTGAAGTGAATTAATTAGTGTCTGTTTCGCTAACAAACACCAATCACTTGCAGGAAAACTTCTTTTAAAACTGCTGAAGAACTGACAAAACCAAAAAGGTTTTCGAGATGTATGACACTCATTTACATAAACATAAAACAGAGCAGTTCTCACCAGAAAACAAAAACAGATGGGCAAAGCAGAGGAAAGACAGACTGAGTTCAACATTCAAAACGCTTTTATATGCACACCATTTATACTGCAACTTGTTTTACCATGGTTAACATTACAGATCATTTCTCATTTAATGTTGACCCACACCCAGATGAGTAAAGGGCTCATTATGTTTGGCAAGCAATTATCTTGAGGAGTCCAGCTGGGCTTCTTAAACCTTTCTTAAAAAAAATTAAAAACTCTTTCAACAGCACTTTTGTTCTTTAATGCAACAAAAAAGGAAAGAAAAAGTGATTTATGACCCACAAGTGAGCTATGGAGGGATGGATAGGAGACTCACACAGGTCTGCAGATGACCAGATCTCCTTTGTTGGTTCCATAAGCAAGCCCAAGCCCCGGTTCTGGCAGCCAACGTGCAGAATTTATACTGACGTGTCTCCGCTGGTCTGAGGCCATTGGATACACCACATCAAACACCCTCTGAAAAATATACAAGAACACACCTGTTTAAACCAGCCCACAGTCCTCTCAGTAGTTTTGCTCATTCTATCAGTCGCCAGCACCTCCCATCATCCTCTCCGCTGTAGACTGCAGTCTCTGTCAGATATGACAACACTGCTAGCATAACTGAGAAGAGGCTAAACTGTGAAAAGTCAAATCTCTTTCTCCAAAGTACTCTTTCTCTTTCTTTCCAATCCATTCCCCCGTCCCTGTCTGTCAGCCTTGGCATACTACTTACACTCCACTGGCTCTAGAAAAAAAGGACAAAAATAGGACAAGCTCATGTCTGCCAGGGAGAGAGAAAGCGGTCTCATTCATCTGCAGATGAGTGATCAACAGACAAGCTCTTTCTCTCTCTCTCTACTTTAGACACAGGAAATTCAGGACAAGGATAAAAGCCACAAAGGCTGGCAGTTCAAACAGTCTCTTTAAGGGAAGAGAGTGTGTATGAGAGTGCTGCACATGTCTGCAAGACACCACCTGAACGCTGTGTGTTTGTGCATCTGGACCCAGTAGATTGCAGGGACGTTGTGGGGCTCAGCAGGGATGATGACTTAAACATATACAGCTCTTTTATATGTGTGTTTATATGAGTAGTGTTGATGTATACAGCACAGATTAATTACTATGAGTTCCTAAAAGGCAATATAGTTCCTGACAACAACATTCAAATCAGTTATAAGTTATTCACACACATTTTATTCAAATCTAATCCAAATCTAAAAGTTTGGGGACAGTAAGATTTTTTAATGTTTTTGAAAGAAGTATTTTATGCTCACCAAGTCTGCCTTCATTTAAATTCAAAATACAGTTACTGTGAAATATTATTACAATTTAAAATTACCTTTTTTTATATATAACTTATTACTGTGGTGGCAAAGCAGGATTTTCAGCTTTAGTTACTCAGCTGGAGTCTTTAGTGCCACATGATCCTTCAGAAATCATTCCAATATGATGATTTGCTGCTCAAGAAACATTTCTTATTATTAAAAATATTGAAAATAGTTGTGATGTTTAATATTTTTTTGGAAACCATGATACATTTTGTTCAGGATTCTTTGATGAATATAAAGTTCAAAAGAACAGTATTCATTTGAAACAAATCTTTTGTAAGATTACAAATGTCTACTGTCACTTTTAGATTAATGTAATGTATCTTTCGCTGAATAAAGTATTAATTTCTTTAAAAAATCGTTTGAATTCCACTGTAAAATTATTTTAGTTCCTAATAATTACATTGCTCATAAAACAGACATGAATTGCCAGTTACCCATGTAAAGCATCCTAATGTGAAACTACAGTGTGCATCAGCACTATTAGAGAATACTGGCAGGTAAGTGGCATGACAAGTACTTTAAAACTGCTTGAGAATGAAAATGACTATTACATTAAAAAATTAAAATGTAGAAAAAGTTGTTCACAGCAAACTGAAGATAGAGCCTTGGGCTAACCTTTGTTCATTTTCTTTCCACTCTCCGGTGTATAATTAATCCTGCTAATAAGCAGACACATTAACGGTGCTGATGTATTACATTTATTCATTATCTACCATATCAGAAAGTATCACTTCAAATAAATAAACAGAAAGATCTATTCTAATAAATAAAAGACATGATGGGAAGCAGAACATAATTACAGAATGTAAAATGATGGAAACTAATAAATAAACATACCGTGAGAGAGAAACTTCTCTATAAACAAAGTCATAAAAGCTGAAAACACAGGCAATGAAATGCACCAAAAGTGCTGTTGCTATGGCTACAGCTGAAATCAGGCACCCTGTGTATAGATGTTGCAAATGTATATAGTGGTTAATATGAATTTTGCACCCGTAAACCTTTTTCCCGAGATTCACAGCAGAAGCCTGTTGTCATTTTCCGGTCCAGCTGTTTTAACATTTACATATTAGCCAATAGAAATTACATTTTGTTGTTACTGTAGACATTTGTAATGGCTAAGCAAAGTACCTAAAACACAAGTAAAAAATGTATTTTACTAAACAAGTAAAATAATGCATTTACATGTCAAATTAATATATTCAGAATTACTTAAATTATAATTTGTTGTAAATCAAAAACTATTTTACTCCAGGTAAAGTGTACAGAAGCCCTATGAGACCATGCATTATTTTTTTCTGTCCTGTTCTGACCTAAACTTAAAGAGTTACTCCACCCCAAAATGAAAATTTTGTCATTAATCACTTACCCCCATGCCGTTCCAAACCTGTAAAAGCTTTGTTCGTCTTCGGAACACAATTTAAGATATTTTGGATGAAAACCGGGAGGCTTGTGACTGTCCCATTGACTGCAAAGTAATTAACACTGTCAAGGCCCAGAAAAGTATGAAAGACATTGTCAAAATAGTCCATCTGCCATCAGTGGTTCAACCTTAATTTTATGAAGCGCAGAGAATACTTTTTGTATGCGAATAAAAAAAAAAAAACGACTTTATTCAACAATTCATCTCCTCTGCGTCAGCGTAGCACCATTTTGGAGAGTATACGCTGAGAAAAGTGTTCTCGTCGCTTCATAAAATTAAGGTTGAACCACTGATGGCAGATGGACTATTTTGACGATGTCTTTCATACTTTTCTGGGCCTTGACAGTGTTAATTACTTTGCAGTCAATGGGACAGTCACAAGCCTCCCGGTTTTCATCCAAAATATCTTAAATTGTGTTCTGAAGACTAACAAAGCTTTTATGGCTTTGGAACGACATGGGGGTAAGTGATTAATGACAAAATTTCCATTTTGGTGTGGAGTAACCCTTTAATAAAAGAGGTTTTGTTGAGATCTTGACTTTAATTTTACATCACTCACATTGGTTGGCTTGGAAGCATTCTACACAAAGTTCCTAGAAAAATCTTTTACCAACAATAGCACACAGAAAACCTGAGCTCTTACTTAACTCAATCTGACAGTTCAAATGCTTCTGGTTTTTGCAGTTCCTACAATGATGTTTAAGCGGTCCATTAGTTGTTCAAGAAACTTTTATCTCAGTCTCACATAAAATGCAGAGAAAAGTTCAATGAAATCAGTTCTGGAAAAAAAATATTTCACACAGAGACGTGTGAAAGGCTGACAGTCAGGAGGCAGACCTGTGAAACTCAAAGATTCAACATTATCTCATATGGGTAAGACAGACCCCCTAAATTTTTCACTCTTTGTTATATTGCAGCATTGTCATTTAAGTTCATTTTTTTCTTTAATGTACACACAGCACCCCATTACAGAAAAACACAGAATTGTTGACATTTTTGCAGATTTATTAAAAAAGAAAAACTGAAATATCTGGTAGTATTCAGATGTAATATTTAGTAGAAGCACCCTTTTGATAACCATTCTTTTTGGGAGAGCAACAAGTTTTTCACACCTGAGATCCTCTGCCATTCCTCCTTGCAGATCCTCTCCAGTGCTTGAGAGTGTCATTAAGAGAGACTGAATTCATGTATGGATTATATTTTAAATACAGCTCCAGCAGCAGTAACAACGCTACTAACCTCCTTTAAGACATGATGAGCACCTGGTTTTCTCCACACATACCGTTTTAAGGCCAAAAAGTTCTATCTTGGTCTCATCAGACCAGAGAATCCTTCAGGTGTTTTTTAGACATGCGGGCTATTGTCTTGCAAGAACTTCCGTCGGGCCACTCTGCCATAAAGCCCCGACTGTGGAGGGCTGGTGATGGTTGACCACAACTTTCTCCCATCTCCCGCCTAAGCCACAGTTCTTTGGGTTCTTCTTTACCTCTCTCAGAGGTTTGGCCGGACGGCCAGCTGTTCTGGTCGTCCCATCTTCCATTTAAGGATTAATGTGCTCTTACAAAGCAGAATTTTTTTTGAGGCTCTGTGCCTTGCCATCTGTCTCTGAGCTCTTCAGAGTTCCTTTGAACACACAGAGACTTGGTCTTAGCGGTGTGTGGCTTTCCTAATCAAGAGTATAATCACACAGCTGATCAAATGAAATAAGGATGATCAGAAGAAATGGACACAAAAATATATGACCCATGAAAACATGAACAAGTGCTCACTGCACGCCGGCTTTCTAACCTCTGTGGAGAGAGATTTGGTGTTGAGAGACTATGTTTATATTTTAAATACAGAGACTAACAACGAACCTCCTTTAAGACATCACAGATAAAAATGAAGCTCTGTGGTGGCCTAATTAAGAGGGAGCTGTATATATGTTTAATACAAATGAGGCTCATCAAGAAACACACAGAGACTTGAGCGGAGAGCACTGATGAAATAACCACAAAGACCCATGAAAACATAATCCACGCACGCCGGCTTCAACCTCTGAATTTGGTGTTGTATGTTTAGAGACCTAAAAATGCCTCCTGCTCCATGCTCTCAAATTAATCACAGCTTACAAAAACAAAAGTCAACCATGTAGATATTTCCATTTATGCCCTTCGCTCCACACAAACACACAGTTTTCCCACTTCTCTCTCTCTCTCTCTATTTCTAAGAGAGCGTATCTAGGTCAGGTTCCTACTCAAAGGCTTTTCTATACTCCAGGCTCCCCCCTCTGTTGTAGAGAGCACAGAGAGCTGATCTACATAGAGTAGACCACCAGTAATAACCACAACATCACAATAATCAAACGTCATGAAAGGAATGACTAAACTGATTAAAAATGGAGAAAAAAGTGAAGTACATGGGTTTGTGGCCCATCTGGAGTCTTCACTTTGAGAGTGATTTGGAAAACATTTAAATGGAAAATTTGTGATTTCATTAAAAAAAAATACAGTACTTTTTGTTATAAATATTTATATGGAAGTCCTGCTGTTAGAGAAGGCAATTTTTTATTTGTTGACTTTTTTTATTATTTAAAAGTGTCTATTTTATTAAATTATTTTTATTTAAGATAAATTTTTGGCATTTTTGCCTTTATTATGACAGGACAGTAATGAGACAGGAAGTGAAGTGGGAGAGAGAGGGGGGATGGGATCGGGAAAGGTCTGTGAGCCGGGACTCAAACTTGGGACGCCCGAAGCGCAACGGCGCTACATGTCAGCGCGTTGCCCACGAGGCTATTGGTGCCAGCTCATTTTTGTTTGTTGACCTTGATCAATTTATTACACTGAATAAGTGACAACCTACATAAGAAGGCCATCTAATTGTTTTTTTTTTTTTAATTGTAAGATACATGTACAGATTTCCAGTTTAACTTTACAGAGGTTCATTTAATTTTAAAGAAGTATGGTGGTTTAGATTTCTAGAAACAAACAGTGTTTTTCTTTTGTCATAAGAAATGGTGACATCTTTTTTTACATCGTGACAGTATTGAGAGCGGTGGCAGTCTCTAAAGACGATGTGAGGTCAGCAGTGACATACCCTCATGGACGTCTCTCCTCCGTGGGGCTGCTGCAGTCTGAAGACCTGTGCCACCATGTGATCGGTGATCTGATGCAGCAGGATGCGGCGGGACGCCAGACCCACCATCACGTAACGACCCATCGGAGACAAACTGACAGAGATGGCATTTGGACCTGTGACAAACACACATGGAAACATTGACTGAAAACTACAGGCTAAGCCAAACCATTAGAAAAATCACCACAATTGTGTGAAACAATTTCAGCAAGACATGGATACAGGACTGTGTTTAGTCTTAACACTTTTTGTTAAAGTGACAATATAATAAAGCAATGCACTGAATGAGCTAGCTAAGCAGTAACTACATATAAATAGTCAAATCATGGCAGTAAGCCTATTGTGAAAAAACTGAACAAAAGTTATGAAAATCCAGGAAATGTATTTTGAACCCTATTAATACAAAAATGTTAATTTTGTACATTATTAATTGCTGTAAATGTTATAACCAGAGCATTTAGACCAATCTGTTAAGCGTGAAATTAGAAAAGTTCACACCTAGACCTGCTCAGACTGTAATTATATCTAATATAATTTTTCATCCTAAAACCTAATTGAATTTCATAGCCATTTAACTTTAGAAATCAGCCTTGCTTGGCGTGTGCATGAGCCAAAGAGTGCTAGCGATGTGATCAGCAAATGGAAACGAACGATTTAGTATTGAGGACCCTGGTTGATTGCTCTCATTAATCCACTGTTACTGGATAGGATGAATGATAGTTCCTTGAGGCCTGTACAGCCGATGGCGATGACCAACCCGCAGAGAGAGAGATAGAACAGCGTTTCAAATCACTTTAATCTAAAACAAGCAGGACTCATACTTCCTCGTCATTGGTTTCCATTAGCAGCCTGGTCCCAGCCCTGCCTTCATTTGGCTTTGAAATGGGGACTATCTAATTAAAGCTGCCTCTTAAAGAGCTCCATCACTGCTGTCTGTTCAGCCAATTAGAGGGAAAGTGAGAGCACACTGCAAACAGCCGTGTCCCTTTGCATTCGATTTAATTAAGCACAAGTTTAAAATAATTTCAGCTCTGATGGCTCAATCAGTGCCTTAAACCCTCGTCAACACAGGGAGGAGAGTCATGTTTTTACAAACTAACAGCCCTTATGAGGTCGAGCGGTTCATCTCTCAGGGTCACTCACCAAATCTCTTGGAGTAGAGCATCTCTCCCAGGTTGTGTGGAGCCAGGGAGTACACAGCCAAGATGCCCTCATCAGGAAAACCCCTCTGACTGCTGGGAATGAACACAGCCAGCAGCTGCCCGTCTGCTGAGATATCACAGCTCGCGTCATTGTAGATCTTACAGTTGGGCACCAACACATTTACCGACGCTAAAAAAGAAATCAGACACAAGAGTCTAAATTAGAGATGCACCGTAATGGAAACTGCGCCTGGTAATGATAACCGATGACTATTTGGATTTTGAAGGCAATGTATATTGGCCAATATTAGATACAGTATTAATCTACATTTTGCAAGACTGATTACATTACATGCTTAAAATAACACCAAACATCATATACAGATTAAAACAGCTTTGAAAATATCTTAAAATACGCACAGCTAAACAAAACAATATTTCTGATATTTTAATAACAGTTAAATAGAAGCTATACATTTTAATAAACATTTAATCTATTTTTCACAAGAAAAGAAATCCAAGGCACTTCATCTGGTCCAAAAAAGTTAAAAAGCCTTTATTCACATTCACATTTCATCTATTTGTGTTTAAGAATAGGCAGGCCAACTAGAAATAATGTGCAATCGCATGATAATTAGAATATAATGTATTAGATAAAATATAATGGTCACTTTCACTCACTGGACTGATACAATAATATAAAAGTTTTACAAATATACTATTATGACCGCAAAAAAAAAAAAAAAAAAATCACACATCTCTAGTCCAAGCCAGCACATACGTTTTCAAAAAGTATGTGGTCAAAAACAGAAATAAACAAAGGCTAAAAGGAATGCCTTAGACAGAAAATTGTTTTATAATAAGTTATAGGAGCTTTAAATGTCAAATTTTGAAAAGCAAGTCTGCTGTATTTAAACTAAACATTAAGCCCCACTTTTTAGAGCAAGGACATTAAACTAGCATGCTCGTAAAATTTGCCAAAAACTGATTGCATTGTCAGCCTCTGCATCTGCCAGATTTCTATTTTGCATCCAAATCTCTGTTTGCACACAAGCAGTGCTCTGTGTAACAATCTTTTTGCTAAATTAGCAGAAGCTGCAGAATTGCCATAAGTTGAGCCGCAATAACAGTGATTTAGCGACTAACAGAAAGCCACATCTGTTCAGCCCACACTAATGAATAAGAGAACAGAGTGGCAGGAGAGAGAAAGAGAGAGAGATGTCTGTATGTACCCTTCTCATTTCAGCACATAAACCTCTCACACACACACACACACTCACAAAAAAGACATCTAGCACTACCATTCTGCCAAGCAGGATGCAGAGAGAAAATGATAATGTTTCTGCTCTGGAAACCACGTCAACTCCAAAATTAATTTCGATTCCAGTTTTCATTTTCTGTTATACACATAGCATAATCCTTTACTGTTTCTATGGCAATTTGCATCCTGATGAAACCATCTCTCAACACACAGAATGGTAGTAATATTCAGAAAACAAACACTGTGTAAACACAGGGATATTACAACACAAATGTGAGTGAGCTGAGAAAGCTGATTCAAAACAACTGTTTAGATGAAGCGACTTATTCAAAGCATTAACGGAACAATAACGTGCTGCTCTGGTCTCATGCATCAACGTGTGTCATTGCGCAGAGGTCTCTGAATAAAGCATCAGGTGTGTGTGTGTGGGGAGGTGTAATTAGGGATATTTGTGATTTAGAATGTGAGCGTGTGATTGAAGTGTTTGTCATTTCTCTGGAGAGCGAGTGTGCGTGCGGACGGCGCTGGAAAAAGTGTGAGGGCACAAGCTAAACAAGAGCAGGTGAGTTTTGGCAGGTGACTGCAAGTCATTATGCACATTTAGAAAGATGGATTTGTTTTAATCACCCAGTGTGTGTGTTTGTGTATCTGTGTGCATGTGTTCACCGAGTAAGGTCAAGAGAGTCTGAGAGGACAGGAGGGGAGATTTAAGCAGAAGTGTGTTAATTAAATAGGGCAATAATTTAGTGCAGTGATGAGGCTGCTGCCTAGCAGGACCTGCATTTCACTCTCCGACACAAATACACACACACATCCATCCACCCACCGTCACTCATGCCCACTCATTCACTGCAGGCCAACAGGGGCTGGGAGAGAGGAAAAGGGAAACTGTTTTTTGATAAAAAAATAATAAATAAAAAAGAGCAATAAAAGTGATGAAAAGTCACCACCTGCAGTTCTGAATGTGGAATCTGCGTTCCATGTTCAAGTGTGTATCACATAGAAATCAATAAAATAAAATAATAATCACCTGAATTTTTGTAAATGCCTCCCTGTCTCTTACCTATATTCAGGGGTGCACATTAGTTCTTTCAGTCTGGTTCTCATGACAACACCTGGAAATTTGGTTTGGTGCTCACCCTGCACATTAATGGCCATTAAATATAACTACAAACAATAAGATAATTAATAATAGTAATAATAGTATTGTTGCACATTATTTAGTTTTTGTTTAATAAAATAATTTAAAAAAATTATAAATAAAGTGTGATAATACTACTATATTTTAAAATAAAAAGTGAGTATTAAATAAAATACAATTATTTTATAGTACACTTAAAAACACAATGCTAATATTTACATTTGAATTTACTTTTCTTTTCTTTTTTATATGAATTTTCATCATTTTAAAACTTAAAATCAGCAAGCTCTTATTTTGGTGGGTTGCGGGCAAGTAATTATATGCACTGCCGGTTTTAGCGCTGCTAAGTGAAGCACGTTGCTGAATTAAAAATTTGAAACTGGCAGCGCATAGCCTAGATTTATGCTTTTAGTTTGAATGGAAATCTTAAACAGTATTACAGTTAGTCGATCTAAAACTGTGAATATGCGCACCACTTATGTGCATCCCTGCCTATATCACTCTTTTTTCTGCTGTGTAAAAATGATTTTTCAAATATTCTCCAAAAATGTTTCATTTTTCTGCTAATCTGCTAATTTGAAAAATTATTGATTTATTGATTTTTTTGCCATTTTGTTTGTTACATACAGCAGAAAAACAGCATAGAAAATAGTTTCAGAAAGACACTTTAAAAAACTTTTTTTTTTTCTTGTTCTTCCAGGCTTCAATATAAATGCTTTCATCAATAGCTAAATTTTATTTACATTCTAGATTGATAAAGTACGACGGCATTTTAGTGCCACGTTAAAAAAAAAAAAATCCAAGATTATGAGATTAAAGTCGTAATATTACGAGAATAATGTGAGAATAAAGTCGTAGCAGTACGTGTCGAAATGTTACGAGAATTCGAAAGCGAGAGACGCCGACAGATTTTCATATAAAGTTAGCACGAAATAAAGTCGAAATGAGCGATCGAGAATAAAGTCGAAATATTACGAGAATAATCCAGCATTAAAGTTGTAAAGACAGTATAAAGTCGAAATGTGTTCGAGTATAAAGTCGAAATGCACGAGAGATAAAGTCGAAATGTTTCGAGCAATAAAGTCGAAATATTACGCGACGTATTAAAGTCGAAATATTGAGGTGGCGAAATGTTTCGAGAATAAAGTCGAAATATTACGAGAATAAAGTCAAAATATTACGAGAATAAAGTCAAAATATTACGAGAATAAAGTCGAAATATTACGAGAATAAAGTCGAAATGTTTCGAGAATTGAAATCGTAGAAATGAAAGTTATAATATTTTGAGAGTATAGCCTATATTGCGCATGTAAATGGCCCGGATTGAGAGCACTGGGAGAAGTTGCCAGGCCACCGGAATTGATTTGAATATTGTTGCGTCCGAGCGGCCGCATCATCTTACTGGGATGCTGAAGAGTCAATTTTAAGGACTCGCGGAAACAGCTTAATATCAAGAATATGATATTTAGACTGAACAGGAACAACTGTTTATCTTAACATCAGCTCACACACTCAAACGACATTCCTTTGGGGGGCGTTGTAGCTCTCTTATTTAACCCTTTTTTAATACACTACAAATATGTGGGATTATTAGCAGAAATCATACCATATGTCATACTCGCGGGGACAGTATGCTTGGAAATAATATTTAATGTCTTCCATTGCATTTGTTATTTGTAGTGCGCCAGCGCAATAGCTTAAGCTTTGTGCTTTTAGTGCTTTTAATATAAAACAAAGTCTCAGCTTTCAAAATCAGTTTTATAGCGAAACACAAATTATGTGTCTTACAATAATGTGATTTTCAAGCTCTTTAATGTGGAGTGACAGATCGCTGTATTTATTTGAATCAATTCATTAAATTATTGTGAAAATCTGTGGCGTCCAAACTTTAATTCCTCACATGTAGCCTGTTTAATTAACAAAATTAAATGAACACAAACTGTTTTATTCATGGTATAATACTGTAAATGAGGACATAATATTTAATGTCTTCCATTCATTATTTGTAGCGCGCCAGCCAACCAGTAATCGCAACAATTTTGTGCTTTGCTGCTTTTACAGCTCAGCTCAGCTTTCAAATTCTGTCAGTTTTATAACGAAATACAAATTATAAATGTGTTTTTGCTCTTTATTTCAAGTTTATAGCAAGATATAAAAGTGAAGGAACATCATAAGGCATGAAAAAAAAAACAGTTTAGCCTAATTTATAATGAAAATAATGTCTCGTTGTTCGTTATTGTAATCGGAAAGATGATTGACTCACATTATTGCAATATAGCCTGATTATTTGTATTTCGCTCTAAAACGGACATATTTTGAAAGCTGAGACTTTGGAATATCTCCCGGTGCTCCCAATCCGGGCCATTTGCATGCGCAAAAGGCTAGAATAGACTCTCTCAAAATATTATAGCTATAATCTTTATTCTCGAAACATTTCAACTTTATTCTCGTAATATTTCGACTTTATTCTCGTAATATTTCGACTTTATTCTCGTAATATTTCGACTTTATTCTCGAAAAATATTACGACTTTATTCTCGTAATTTTTTATTTTTTTTACGAGGCACTAAAACGCCGTCGTAATAAAGCACGTTAAAAAAATTATAATAATTCACATAATTGAACCTGCCTCTCACTATGATCAAGGCAAAATGAAATTAAAACTCTTGTCTTTTAGCAGGAGAGGGTCAGAAGGGCAGGTTGTGTAACAGTGAGAGTCGGCCCACACTTCTGAAGATGGATAAGTGGCTCACGGCTTCAGCAGACAGAGATCCCTACTGGATCTGAGTAATGGATTTGCTAGGGTAAAGTGACGGCTATTCCGGTGACACTCCGAAGGGAAGACCAGACCACTGCCGTACAAACTAAAGTGTATTTTAATCATTTATTTTTGTGGAAGCATGGGTGCAAGGATGTTCTTTAGGGTTTAGATTGGGTTTGTGGCTGACACAGAATGATAAATGAAGCGCTCAGGACTCCAGCTGCTGTGTACAGAGAGCATCTGGACAACTGAAATAAATCAGACTTTTACAGGCATATTTATACTGGATCCATTCCATCGACCCAGCCAATGGACTCAGACTGGTTTAGTCCAGAATTACTCACTCCAATTACACTCTCTGTCATTTGCAAAGTCACTCTATCTGAAACTACAGTACAAAGTCATCAAGTGATTAACAGACAGAAAATAGTAGTAGTGACAGGGATTTCCTGGGCATTACTTCTGCAAAGGAGCTTGGGAAATGTGTCTGAGAGAGTGTCTCTTGTCACTGAGAGACTAAATAAGCAAGAACGAGAGACAGGGATAAGGAACAGATTGAAAGAAGCAGTGGATTAAAACATCCCTGGAAAAAAAACATCCAGAATAACCTAGTTTCAAGGTCAACACATACTGAGAATTACACAAACATTCATAAAAGCACAAACATCCCGTTTCCACACGTATTTATACAAAAGCCCTTTAGGTGACAAAGAAGAAACACTGCTACAATAACATTCTCTTAAATGGCACAAAACCACAGACCTGATGTCAGTTTAAGTCTATTAATATCACAGCACCTGAATATTAGAAAAAAACGAATACAGATAAATACCAGAAATGAGATACATTAGCTGTAGTATAGCTACGTCTTCTAAAAAAGAACATCTACTCTAGCACGTTACCAAAATACACTAAATATTTTCTTATAGATTATGATTTTACTCAAGGTGACTTCCAGTACATATGTTATAGGCACAATCCTCCTGCAGTTACATTGGCTTCAGCGTCTGGTGATAGTTCATGGGTCATTGATTTGAACCAACAACATGTTGGTTACTTGCCAGATTGTTAACCTAGTGTACATGCCCAAAACAAGTGGTCTTGAAGATGAACAACATTAATCACACTCGAGAAACATATAATGGATAGTGAAGGGAAAGGGAGAAAAAAAGGAATCCAAACCCTACTGTAAATACAGTTTTACTTTCTTCTCCGTGACAAGCGGGTGCTCCCAGAGTAACCAGGGTATTTCTGCTTTTGTAAAAGTGCCATCTACTAATTTTTATCAAACATTTTTGTTGGTGTAATCAGGCTTTAACAGACACTGATGAATATTAGCCATCCTCATTGGGGCACTTAGCAAGTTTCACACTTTTCAATTACAGCTTTCAATTCTGATTTACCAACTGAAAGAACAGCAAAGTCCACATCACAACTAATGCTACAGAGGAACGAGACCATTGGAATCCCTTTCAGTACTTTTTTCAGCTGCTAAACAATAATTAAAAAAAAGTCAGAATCTAACATACTTTAAAGAGTTTGAACATTTAAAATGGCAAAGAACATAACTGCGTGCTTATAATAAACAAAATGTTATTGTACATGTTTTTAAAATGCTTCCACATACGCAAAATGCTGCAAAAGACCCAAAACGTGAGCATTTTTTCATTGAAAAACAAGTAGCAGTTGTATGGAAAAAAAAACGTGTTCTGTGTAAACATTCCTTACACTACACACGACCACCCTGCATTTCCCATTTTCTTCTGTATCGTGGAGAGTACAGTTGTTTTCCCTGGGCGCCATTAGATTTCTGATGTTGGCTACCACAAATGAGACAATAAAGAGGTTGTGCTCTTTTTTTCATTAAATGTAGACATGCTATTGAGGCCATAATTTAATGAAGCAGCAGCTGCAAGTGCTTTACACTATGCACTCGCTATAATATAGATGCAGCCTATTTCATTTCCTTTATAGCTGTGGGCATACTAAACATGTTGAAGCATTTTACATAAAATCATCTTCATCATTTATCAGAAAAATGAATATTCATAGACTCTTGTTGCATTTTTGCATCAATGGGGTCTGGTATGTGTTTAAAGTATCTATTATTATCTTGAAGCTGGAGCTCTGCAAGCATTGAAAAAGACCCTCAGCTTCTGAGAATATACTGAGAAATAAAACACCTTAACACTACAATCAGCCTTGCAGTGACAGTCTCAAATTTTATTTGGGGTTTTACTTTCCAAGTGTCACAAAAATCCTCTCGCTGCACTAAAACCCAATGAGTTTGCTTTTACGAGAACCGCATGGAAGTGAACCTACACACACATAAAAAGAAAATTACAAATAGAGGGGGAAGGAAGGGGAACAAAACAATCACACATCTTATTCATAGAATGATGACCTGCTACATCTGCTTTGCTCTAACGAGAGAGGACTTAAAAAAGAACTAGAGCAGAGCATTTAATTTGATTTGACTCATAGCTCTCCTAATTAAAATAAAAAATAGTGTGTGCTGCTATCCCAGCAAAAGTCCACATAGCCCTTAGTAATTCTGTGATTTCACTTAAGGCAACTCAGAAACATCTTTGATTTCTGGAACTGCAACATCGTAGGGCTTAGAACTATTTTGTCTTTGATCCTCTGTTTTGGTCTTTACATAGAACAAAATGTACACAGGGCTAAAGATTTCATCTTAACCGTAACAAAGCAGAGGACAGGAGAAGAGCTGCTGGAGGCAGCATCATAAATGTCAGTGTTTACCTTCTGCTGCTGAGGCCTTGTTCCTACCTTCCAATAAAACAACAAATTCTGACAACTATCCCTCTTCTAATTATACATTAATGAGCTGGGTGGTGTTAAAATGATAAATCAGCTGTGATGGCTTACATTTATTCCGAGTTACAATTACACTGATTTATGATCCCAGTAGATTCCTGACATTATTGACTTTGGAAGGATGATGTAAATGGTTCCTCAACAAATATGAGTTCCCATAGCCCTCTGTAGCTTTATGAGCTGGATTTGTCCACAGTCTCTGTTGGTAACTGAAAATTTCCAAACCACTCTCTAACAATAATTTCTCTGAAAAGTTCTTGTTGACCTTCCTTCTTAAATGGTTCTGCAATTCTCTTGTTTTTTATTGATGTGAGTTACACCAGCATTCAAAATGGCGGTTTTTTTTTTTTAAAGAAATTCATACTTTTATTCAGCAAGAGTGCATTAAATTGATTAAAAGTCACAGTAAATATGCTTATGATGTTACAAAATATTTATATTTCAAATAAATGCTGATCTTTTGAACTTTCTATTCAAACAAAAAAATAATCAAAAAAGTAACATGGTTTCCTCAAAAATATTAAGCAGCACAACATTTTTTAACATTGCTAATAATAAGAAATGTTTCTTGAGCACCAAATCAGCATATTAGAATGATTTCTGAAGGACCATGTGACACTGAAGACTGGAGTAATAGCTATTGAAAATTCAGCTTTGCCATCACAGAAATAATTACATTTTAAAATATATTAAAATAAAGAGTTAATTCATCAAAATTGATCAAATATATGCAGCCCTGGGGAGAATTTGTTTCATTACTAATCTTACCTACCCCAAACTTTTGAATGGTATAGTGTAATGTTTACAAACCTTAACAATGGTAAAACCAATGCTACCTCAGTGATAATCTAGCTAGTTAATATTTAAACACACAGGTATTTGTTAGCTACATGGTTATGGACAATATTGACGCACATGGAAGCACACCGCTTTTGTCCAAGACCTGACCTCACGAAACTGAAGCATGAGTCTTGCTGTTCTCTCTACTTTGGATTAACCCCCATAATGGACTGTTGCTTTTTTTACCTAAAATCATCATCTTTGCTATTGTTTCAGCACCACAACAACAGCATCTTTATACCATTTGACACCAAAGCTGGTCTAAGCCTTAAATGGCACCAAGATGATGGGAAGAAAGGTCACCCGGCACAAATGAGAAATGTCTTTTTGGGCATCCGGTAAACTGACACACACACAACTCATCCACACACTTTGGAACAGATGTTAGATTACAGAGCCAGGCACCTTGGCTAGTGTAGCATCCCTAGACAGGGAGTTTACTTGTTTTGTGTACTTGTTATTAAACTTGCATGTACCTTGGTGATTTGTATCACCACCAGAGCTTCATTGTAGCCAGTCCCGTTCTTAACTCTTATTAAAATAATGGCTAACTTTGATGTAAAGCACTTCCACCCTCTGAACTTGAGACACTCTGTTAATTTCAGATTCTTGAAGCCATCTATTATCATGAAGTAGATGCATCAGATAGCATGGAAACATCTTAGCTCATTAATACTTCTGCTCTTAGGCTGAGTTGGCCAGAGGAACGAGTGGTTAGTAAGGACAATTCAATCTCATATTTGATAATGAGCTTGCTCAGCTAAAGGCCCATCATGCTCAGATGTCTTTGCCTCAGATTTGCATTAGCCCAATAGATTTCTCCACCTCTGTAGGCACAAATGAGTTCAAGAATGGGGTTTTTGGAACTGGCCGGTAATTTGTTTTGTTCCAGAGTTCGGCAAAACTGAGAAGAGGGAAGAGATGGCTATGGATGGCTGGTAGGTGTCCAGTGCTACCGAGTATGTTGACTGCTCAGAGATATCAGTCATTACGCAGGCGAGTGATTCACCTGTCGTGCCTCCTGCCGCTGAACAATGTCATTATCGCCTCTTGGAGGTGCCTGTCCCTGCTCTGTCAGGTGATAGGGTGCAGAACCTTAATTGTGTGCTGGTTGAGGCAGGCAGGAAGTACTTTAGTGGACAGGTATGTGACACATCCCTCTTACTGGTCATTCTCTGACAGGATGAGGCATCTTGGAATACATAGAATGAATCAGTGTTTGTTAAATGGAACCTTTTCGAATGTGTTCACTGGTTCCTAAAGTCCTTTGTTATCGATTTCTTACAGAAAGGTTGGCAAGGTTATAAAGTCCAGCGCATCAATTTGGTGGTGGATCAGATTGAGTTTTTTCCCTAACCATTTGTCTGGGGAACACTATGTTGTGCTTATGAACTTGGTGAAACTGAAGTGTTGTTCAGAGTCCCTGCAGCCACTTCAGGTCTTCATATTTATTACTGTGGGAGTTGTTTGTGTGTTTTCCTCATTGTCAGAGCTATTATACTTCACTAAACTTGAACTAAAACTAAAACATTTTTGTTACTTGAAATAAAGAAAACTGAAATAAAATAAAAAATGTGAACTTATTTTAAGTTAGTTTTAAGTGAACATTTATCATTTACATTTAGTTGAACTTGATATACTAAAATAACTAACTGAATTAAAAATGAATAAAAACTATATAGACATATTTAAAAAATTTAAATAAAACATGAAAAATTAAATTTAAAATTAAAACAGAAAATATAAAAATAAAAACTAATTCTAAATATTAATATAAACCATGAAAGTATCTCAATAATACCAAAATAATGTTTCCTACTGTACATTAGACCCGAGTATGGATGTGCTACTGCTTTGTCTTGTACTACACTGGCCAGGGTTCAGATCAAATACCTGCAGCTAAATTACCACTTTCACAATGACAAGAGAATATACCAACTCAACTTCTATTACTGACCCAATTACAGAGCAATAATTACTTCTCATAAAGTATGACCTAAAAATCTGTAACATGTCCCATCTACACTAATGGTTATATAGCCTGAAGTCTGACAAGCTATTTTTGAAAAGCTATTTTTAACAAGTGCACTGGATTTCTAACAGATATGTCCTTCCACAATTTTTGGATGAAAAAAGTTCTCTTAATTAATGTATCAAACTGATTCTGCAATATGTAAGTCGGAGCACATAATTAAAGCATTTTCTAAGAAGATTAAGTGCTTTTTCTTTCAATTAAACCAGACTGCATTAAAATAATTATAGAGGAGGAAAGAATCATATAGACCACCATAAAGAAAAAAGTTCACAAAAGCCCAGTCGTGCTTAATTAAAAGCTATGGCAAGAGCATGTCTCGATCGTAAGTGTTTTGTAGAACAATGAGCTTCCACGAATTCAACATGAGCTGTTTAAGTAATTCTCAGTGCTATGACTGCAGCACAGTATATGAACTTCTAATGGGCTCCAAAATCAATAGCACAGTTTATTTGACATCTAATGCCTATAACAGGTTTCTTGTATTTGTAATTAGACTGCACTGATGCGCCAGAGGGAATGTGTACTGTGGGAGGACAGAAGAATGCACTCAGGCCCCTGTAGAGTGGAATCAGCCTGCTGGGAAGTGAAGAAGGCTTCTGTCCAGAGGGTCAGTGTTCTGCTCAGCTGACACGGTCCAACTCTACCTCCCGCTATTTCCCATTTACTTCAGTAATACTTGTAGCAAATCTGATGCTATGTGCTCTGATATCAAACAACTGCTGGCTTTCTTCTTTAGATACAATAACTCAAACTGTGATCAATGTTAGTTAACATTCACTTTTTCACTTTGCAAGCTGTGTGGATCTAACAAAAATTGATTCTTTTCTCAGTACTGTGCTACTGTCTGCTGAAAATGTAAGTCTATTGTAACTCAACTTTGTTATTAAATTTTAATGAAAACGTAAAAAAAAAGTTGCACATTGAAAGCACAAGAATAATTTATACAACAGTGACTACGTTTACATGGACATCAGTAATCTAATTATTTACCTTATTCTGAATAAGACACTATTATGATTAAGGTGTTTACATGAGTCGCTTTTAGAATAATCCTTTCATGTTCCCGTTTTACATGTTATAGTACATAGATCGATTAATGGCACGCGTCATTACGTCACGACGTGACGCCATCTGACGTCCCCTCAAGAATTTCACGTATAAACATAGTTCGTCTTCGTGATGATGCCATATACAGTTTTGGGTGTTTAATTTTTCATTTTATGAAAGTTTCAAGTGCAGTTAATTATTTTCATGCATACAGACGACGGTGGTGTTGAAGCTCTTTTATTTGCGTCAAATGGTTGATCACTGCCGTGTGTGTGTCCTGTCGCAAAATGCGGCGAAAAGTCCTACACGACGGTAATAGTTTGATTAAGGTGTGTACATGTCTGTACTGCACTTCAATAATGCGACTAAAATAGGAATACTCCACTTGTCTTAATTCAATTTGTGTTTACTTCGATTATGACTTTAGCCGGATTAAGGTAATCAAAAATCTCTGTTTACATGGTAGACTCTTAATCAGAGTATTGTCTTAATCGTATTAAAATCGGATTATTGATGTCCATGTAAACGTAGTCAGTGTTGCAGTACAGTGCTGTGGCTTTCATGATCATAAAGGCCTGTTCACAGCAAAAATGAACACTATAACAGTAACTATAATGATAGTAACATTAGCGTTCATACCAATGGATGATATTGATCTGTTTATTCCAACTGCGCACTTATGTGCAGAACTTGAATTCAAGAAGGAACGATTTTGATCGGCTGTCAAAGTTTTTAGCCATTCATCAGCTGGAAAAAAATGCTCTGAAAGTGATTCCAACAATATGATTTTCTGCATCTTTATCATTACAGTTGTGGTGTGGACTTATTTTCAGTCTGAATGGACCACATTTTTCATCTGACTGAGAAAACTTCCTATGATCAACCACTGGGACACCCAAGACTGCCTCTTTGCACCAAACAGAGATGAAATAACAGCAAAAACATTTAGAATGAAATGAAAATGAAAGCAAATCTTTCAATCCATCTTTTTTGGGGTACTTTACAATAAACATGATAAGCCACAACAAACCATATTTTGCAGGATGTTGCGAAGCAACAAAAAGGGTAAGGGGATTTTCCAAAACAATTGTGCGTTTTTGAATAGCTTTAACAAAAACCTAACAAAATCGTTTCGGTCCTCTCAAACAGCCATTTGACTGAACCGGACCCAACTGGCATTGGGATGTGCAATACTTCTGCATGTGTGATATGCATTGTGCTGTTCTATCTCATTTCTATTCTGTTTTTTACACTCTAACACCAGCACTGCTAAACTCGTGTCAGTTTTATTGCCCTGTCTGTTGGAGATCTGAGTATTTAAAAATGACTGAGTCTTCGACAGAACTGACAAATAAAACTCTCAATCCTCATCCATCAACAGATCCTCAGCAGGTCGGAAACATCTGGGTTAAGAGATAAGTGAAGGTCAAAATGAATTTTATAAGGACTGACTTTGATTTCATTTTTTTTTACCTTCATAGCACAACAAACAGCATTCACCGCACTCATCTTCTTGTGTGTATCTGGATGTGTGTACATGCCCTGAGGGATGCTAACCTTTGTTTTCTGAGATACTGAAAATTCTCACAGGCTGAACAGATGTTAGTGCCTAAGTGCTGCCAGGTGTGAGATCAAGCCCAGATAACAAGAATCACTCTGCAATCTTGTAATCAGCTATGGGTAATCACCAAGAGCTTCCAGTAACGCTCATCGTGAGAGGGAAAGAAAGAGAGAGGCGGGGAAGAAAATAACTCTAATATGTGACCAATTTCCTCTCCTGTCCATGGCATCTGCCCTCCATCAGCTGCACTCTTGTGCTCAGTGGAGTGCTCACTCTTACCTTTCTCTACAGATACTCTATCATGGTGCAGTCTTTCCCCAACACTGTTGGGCATTGAAGCATTTTGTATTTCTGTTCGGGTGGATGGGCACATGGCAAATATTAAATCTCAGAAAGAACACATGTGCCTTTCTGGAAAATCCCCAACCAAACACCACTGGAACCAATCTAATCCTATTTTTTATTGATTATTCTGCTGTTCATATGCAAAACTCAGTCATAACCACAAGCCTCTTAGACTATATGATCTGACATGTGACAGATGATTTAGATAGTTTAGATACTTGCTCAAGAGTTTTTTTGTGTGTGTGGAATATTCACTGTTAAAAACTAAACTTAAGACGACTATAGATTAATCAGAATCATTAAAGAAAGAATCACAATATACTAATATATTAATTCCCCCCATCTCTCATTGATAATATGACAGTCTATTTGTCATTAATGGCTTTGATACATCCCTTTAACCACTCACCGTTACTGATCTCAGGCAAGTTGTATTTGGTGAAGTCCCACCACTGTAGACGATACGTTGTGTTAGCTATGTTGCTGGCCACTGCAGATTGACCGTCCCCAATTACAGCACCTTAATAAAAAAAGTGTCACATGTTACAGATACAGCAATTAAACAATTCATCAACCAGTGAATATTTCTACGTAAACAGGCTGACAATGCACATTCCATACAGTACCACTCAAAGGTTTGGGGTCAGTCATTTTTTTCAGTAAGGATGCATTAAATTGATCACAAAATAAAGGTTACAAAAGATTTCTGTCAAATAAATGTCCTTTTAAACTTTCTATTCATCAAAAAATCCTAAAAATGGATCACAGTTTCCTACAAAAATTATAACTGTTTTCAATATTGATAATAATCAGAAATGTTTTTTGAGCAGCAAATCAGCATATTAGAATGATTTCTGAAGAATCATGTGACACTGAAGGCGAAGTAATGACTGTTAAAAATGTAGCTTTGCCATCAAAGGAATAAAATTAAAAAATTTATTGAAATAGAAAACAGGTATTTTAAGTTATAATAATATTTTACAATATTACTGTTTTACTCTAGTTTTAATAAAATAAAATGCAGCCTATGAGCAAAAAAGGCTTCTTTCAAACTATTAATAACTCTTACCGACCACACACCACAACAGAAACAGCACATTACAAGAACAAGGAATATCTAACAGCATTTGACTAAAGCGGCTCTACTGGGTTTTGTTGCGGTTTACAGGGCATCTCTGAGTGCAACCCAAGGCCTGAACACTCAAGCAGAACACAGAAAAATTCATAACATGGCCCTACTAAGACTGGTAACACCAGGTTAAATGAGAGCAGATAAAAGTAACAGACAAAATAAGGAAAAGGTTTTACATATCTCCACTATTTGATATATCTACAAATCCTCTTCTGCATCTAATTTAGACAATAACAGTTAAGCTTTGTTTTGCCTGAGGAATCTCCTCTATCTGCGATAACTTGTTCCGCAAGAAGTTCCTCAATGGTTATATAAACTATATTACACTCCGGGCACTTAGCATATCAGACAACACACTCGCCACTGAATTTAATACAGGTCTCTGTCTGCAATATAACTCTTCTCTGAGGTAAACAAGGAAATGTCAGGCTGTCCTCTTCAGTGCTCAGCCCTGTCACCATAATTACAGAAGGGAAGAGGGAAGGCTTTGGCCGAACAGTACACTTAGAGGTCCATTTGCCAGTAGAGGGTCGATCCTGGGCCTGGCTAACAGATTAGATTTGCCTGTTATGACCTGGACTCAAGGAGACGTAATGCAGACATAAATATCTATTACACAGCTTCCCCCTGCACTCTGCTGTCTGCCCATTACAGCCCACAGACACCCAGGTGCAGTGAGCTGGCATTCAGACAGGCTTTCAGGAGCTGCTCTAACAGCCATGAACTAATGAGCTGGAGAGCTTCTCTCAGTATAAAAGACCCTTTGGGAACCGGAATGCTGCGGACTTTACACTAAACCTAACCTGAAATACAATACATCCGGTGTTGGTGTTATTCTACTGTTAACACTGCACATGTTATTATGAAAAGAGTTGTGCTGCTTAAAATTTTTGTTAAAATAAATAAATGATTTTTTCTCTTACAAATGTTTTGTAATATTATGCCTTTACTGTCACTTTTGAACAATTTATTGCATGCTTGCAAGTAAACAATCATTTCTTACTGGCCCCAAACCTCTGAACAGTAGTGTAAGTTTTGGCCATATCGACAGAGACAGAGCTCTTAAAGAGGAAATAAGGGAGAACAGAATGATGGAAAGAACTGAGACGAGTGTGTTGACTGAAACTGAATAATCAATTTTTTACTCTCTAAAGTGCAGGTCAACAACAGGGCAAATCATTAAGCCAAAAACATTATTAGGATGAATAACACAAACACATCCTTGTGACACAAAGTCTTCTTCAAAAAACATAATTAATCATTTTACAGTAACATGGTTTTATTTTAGAGACGATTTGGAGGAGTGGAGTGGAACAGATGAGGAACAGACTGAGTTTACAAGAATTAGCTACACTTAAATGACAATTTTATCAAAAAAAAAAAAAAAAAGGACTAAGGCGAGTGTGAGGGATTAAGTATTTATCATCTGTCACAGTGCAGTTATGAGCTAAACCTTTTTCACGGCCATCGTTTTCCTCATAGACGCACAACAAATTGCCCTGAAAAATGGAACTTATGGGGGTGCTGAGTGCTTGAGGAGAATTTTACAAGGTGGACAGAGGCTGTAGACACTGGGGGATACATTCATTTACATTTTCACAGTCATTTACATATTCACAGATTAAAAAAAGAGGTATTTGAAAACACTCTACTAAACTTAACTAAAAGTTCACTGCTACACCTTGTTTGTTAGAGGAAGAGTTCATCAAAAGCACCAAAAATGTGTCACCCTCATGTCATTTGAAACCTGTATGATTTTTTTCTCATGGAACACAAAAGAAAATATTTTGACAGAATTGTAATTTTTTTTGGTGAACAATCCCTTAACACCGTACTACTACTACTAATAATAATTTATATATTAACAGTCAGTGTTCACAGTTTTGTGATGTCAAAAGCCAATTAGATTTTTACACATTTTTCGTCAATAAAATAATATTGATGCTTTATCCATATTCATTCACTGTAACAATTCTACTGGAAGACATACTGACAGTAATTTGATGACATATGATATTCTTATTCAAAAAACATATCTTCAATTTACCTTCCTGAGAGAGAGAATTAAACTGAGACTAACTGAAATTGAGCCAAATAAATAAAAATGAGCATGAGGGATAAGTTAGCACTATATTGTATATAATCTTATAACAATGTCAATGATACTTAAACTTGAAATCAAATGGCCAAATGTAATCTTGTAAGGCTTTTATAAGCCTAATATATAGACAGCTGCAAAGAGTGAAAGTGAGTGGGTGTATTTTCTAGGTGGCTGCTCTGTCAGGTATAGCTCAGGAAGGAGAGTCCGCCACAGGTGGATGAACAGTAGACAAACCACACACACTAGCTCAACTAGTCTCAACCAAAATGCTCAAAAATTCATGTCATATTCTCTTAATGTTAGGATTCACTTAATATTTTGTGAACCTGAAAAGCACAGTGTCAGACGATCAAATGGTTTCGTTACACTAGGCAAATGCCATGGGAGATAATTCGAAAGTTTGGATGATTAGTTTAACAGGTCTCAGAGTCCTGGTAGGATCAGCACTTCCCGCCCTGCTGGCTGACTAAACTTCTGCTCAACACCAATTACATTCTCAGCACTCACAGACACAGGCAGTTAGCACCAAGGAGGTCAGGCCTGCACCTTTTCACACAGAGCAGGAAAGCTGTTACAACTGTTAACTAGTTAACTAGTCACCATTCCAGCTGGCATGAGCAATGCAATGTTTTCTGGATACAGTTCAGCAACCCAGTATGTCATAATGCTGTGTCATCTGGATAGATTTGGATTGCATGAACAACAGATCCGACAAGCATCCTCTTTCTCTTTACCCAGAGGCTGTCACTCTCAAAGGACGACAGTATCAAAAGGAATGAAATACAAATATCATTTGAAAATTAACTCTTTTTTTTCCTGTAGATCAGTTAATCAAACATTTTGATGCTTCAATCTGGCAAATCCTCAGATATGCCCCTCACCAAAGCTTTTACAGAAAACAGTTTTCTTTTTTAGTCTAAATAGATCCATCAAATTGGTTTAAGGCGTCTCTATTTGATGATGTTATCTGCCAGAGAGAATATATTAAACCAGTGTTTCCCAACCACTGTGTGTGCCGTGACTGACAGGTTGTCGGGTGTGCCGTGGAAAATGATCAAAAACGTCCTTTTCTCTATTATATTTTGTTATTATTTTAAATCAGTGCTATTGGTCATTGTCATGTCGGTTTGTGGGTTTTACAAATATTTAACCAATGAAAAGCATTCAAGGGAGCTTGTGACTAAACCTCGTAACGCCATAGGATCCTCAAATTGTTAGTCAAACCTCATAACTCCACCCCGACTCCATTTAGAATGAAGTGCCGCGATGCGCAGTCTACTTCTTTGCAATGCAAGGGTAAATAAAGAACTGATGTTTGAATAAGTACAGCGTTTTCTTTACTCAAGAAATGCTGTCTATAAAGGCTAATGTTTTTGTGTGTATAAAGAGCAGAGAAGAGTCTTAGCATTTGCTGTCTAGTTGTAGCCAATACACTTTTGTACTTAAATATCATAGCTGTTCGTCTTTTATATCGTGAGATTTTGGCCAAATGTATTAACAGCAAGAGAAACTGAGCGGCCATATAGCTACAATAAACTTTATAACCTGCAAACTGGTGAAAACGTGATGCTATTAATTTACTGCCTCAGAGGCGGCCATACTAACTCGCTCGTCAAAAACCTCATTAACTCCATTTGAGTATGATTATCAGAAATTAAGTGCAAGTGTCTGATCGTATATAAAGCCAAAATACCAACTCTGATGACGCAATGTTTAATTACTGGGGATAAGTATTTCATTTAATTATTTCCCCTTTCTATCTTTTTTTTTGTAATGCTTAGTGGTGTGCCGTGGGATTTTTTTACATATTAAAAACTGTGCCGTGGCAGAAAAAAGGTTGGGAAGCACTGTATTAAACTATGTTCAGAAAAGCATAGTAGTAAAAAAAACAAGTTATATGTACTGTATGTGTGTGTGTGAATTAAACATGTAAAAATATAATTTCAATAATAAATAATTTTGCATTCTGTTCTATGATAGAATGCATTACATAACAATAATGTAATAAATTTTGCAATATGTTTATTTCACATACTATTTAAAATACCAGAAGTCTGCATACAGTATACACTGCACTGCATAAGTAATCAGTAAGCAGAGATTACCATTCCTTACAAAGCTATGGTACCTCTCACAATCAGAAACCCCTTGTACATACAGCAGGAAATGGTTAGGACATGTGACCCCTGACCTCTGAGTCCTGCCAATGCAAAAGAATAAAGAGCAGCTGGGGGGCATTACTGATGCTGCACCTCTCAAAAACGGGTCACTACCTGGAGCTGCCCAGAAAAACAAAGACAAGAAACAAGAGAAACAGGGAGGGAGAGAGAGCGGGAGACCTCACCTGAACTCTCCATAGACTCAGCTGTGTTTTAAGAGCGGCTCTGCTGAGTGTTTTAAGGAGTGATTACCCGAGGGAGTCTTTGGATGGTATGTGGTGCGTGTGCTAAACGAGGTCATCATAAGTGTCCCGTACAATAACGGAATTTAGGACGACTTCCAAGAAAAATGTGTTTCTTCATGCTAAAACTAATTATATCAGTACTTTCCAAAGTGGTTGAAATTGACTTCACACACCAAAACATAAATTACCAATCTGCCTGTGCAGCAGAATTCAGTCATACGCCTCATATATACTCAGCAGCCTCTTCAGCACTGACCCGACAGAGCAAAAATAGAGAAAAAGTCTGGTGAAAGGACCATTCCATTAAAGATAATCGGGTCTGTGCTGCAGTTTTTCATGCTCTGAAAAGTCCATATAAACTGGGTTTCTCTCTGACAATAACAGCCTAAGGGATCCGTCAGGCCTGCAGCGCTGGGTGGAGACGGGCTGAATGGATCAGAGACGGGCTGAATTAGAGAGGGTCACTGTTCTCCATCACTAACCCTTCATTCATTACACACTCCATCCTAAGGCCTTCCAGTTCTGGCTTTATCGCACTTCCTATCTGTAGTTAAACAATATTTAATAAACACACACACACATACCCTAATATTTCTCAACAGTATGACATTTCAACAAACAATTCTATTCCCTTAAAGCAACCGATCGTATCTATTTTGTAAATGCATGTTATAATATTATTGTGAACAATTCATCAATATCTGCTTCATTTTTTAAATTACATAAAAATAAAATTATATATGTATATTTATGAACCCTAAGGTAATGCAAAAAACATTTTCACTGTCTTATTTTGGTTTCCATGAACTATAGTTTAAATATAGTTGGACAGTTTGAAGTTGAGTGACAAACCACCAAAACAATCAAATTCTCATTGAAAACAAATATCATCATTACACAAAACACATCCTGGAAGGCAGAAGGGGAAGAAGAGGAGAATAAAGAACACGGCTTGTCAGCCAAGTGGCCCATGGGCCAAATACAGCCCATTTATCAATTTATACAGACCTTTGATTGATTTAAAGATCACGGAACTGCCTGATACATGAGAGTGCTTTCTGTAAAAAACTCTGTGGTGAAATCAAAAGCACTCATGTGGTCAACAATTGCCAAGCCAGCGCACAGCATGCTTTTAGCTTCCAATGGTCATAGTTCAGCTACTTGCCAAACATGACCCAGATCAGCATAAGCACACATATTTGATCAAGTCTCACTCTATCAGATGTATTTATGCAAATAACTTGACTGTTGACATCAAGCATTAAACTGTTGCAGCTCATTTGATCAGAGTGTGTGCCGTAAAAAGTGTTATCGGGAAGCTGCATACATATAATGTTTGGTTCTATACAGCTATGAATCATTCTTAAGCGTGAACATCATCAAATATTTTTTTTAATTTACTGATTAATGATCATGTGTACTGTGTATTTAGTGCTGTCAAACGATTAAGTCGAAACGATTCTCAGTCACTGAGCATATTAGGGTGTTTAGTTTTGTTTCCCATTATATCATTTTAGACTTAAAATAAAAAATGCCATAATCTAATAACTACTTTGAAAATTGTTGGCCCTCCACTAAAATTTTTATTTGGATTTCAAAAGAAAGATCTTCTTAATTGAAGATCCCTGATTTTAGGGTAGAGAAATAAGTACACAACAAATCTACAGAGAGTAAGAGAGAGTGAGAGAGAAATCCTGGATATGTGGAAAGTTGTGTCTTAAAATGTGGGTATTTGTGCTCTGTGCTGTGGGGCTTGTATAAGGTTGTCTGAGAGCAGTTAGAGAAGGAGAATGCTTGAAGAGGTGGAATGTGTGCTGGTAATTGCCTCAGTTTGGATATTTGCCCTGGGGTTCACAATAACAGTCCTCTCCTCTCATCTTAGAACAAGGGCCAATTATACCTCATGGCTATGCAACTACCCTCTGCAACACAATATAATAAGAGTCCAGAAAACAACCCCTATTACTGAACTTTAAACCCAACAGTGATTAATGGATGCTGAGTAAAGTAATTCTCTTTTTAAAAACTGAAAAATTCAATATGATTAGTTCACCCCCAGTGCACCTGACAATTACAAAAAACTAGATAAAGTACTGATTTAACAATAATTCACAGTTAATTTATGCACATAATTCATCTTGCCACAGAAAAACTGACCATAATAACTGTTCCAACACTGCCATGTACATGGACTTAGTTTACATCACAGCTGCACAATATATTTCACCCAAAAATGAAAATTCTGTCGTCATTTACTTCTTACTAATTTACTAATTCTTTCTTTTGCAGATAATTAGGGTCCAAACGATACTGGACCCTATAATTTTCATTTTTTGAAAAAAAAAAAAAAAGATTTAAAGTATCTTTCACAGAAGAAAGTCAGTCATACAGGTTTGGAAGGACACAAAAGTAAATAAATGATGACAGAATTTTCATTTTTGAGTAAACTATTCCTTTAACAGTATAAAATAGAGAGGAGAGGAGAGGAGAGGAGAGGAGAGGAGAGGAGAGGAGAGAGGGACTGAATGATTGCTGCTCTGTAAAGTGAAGCCATGATGCTCTTTTCTGTGTGAGCTGGAGAGGGTTTGGAGAGGGGCATTTCTGAACCTCGTATCACACACTGCAATTAGTGTGGGCTGAAGATGCCTCTCTGTGTGGGAGAGAGAAAGAACACTGGTGTGCAAAAGCGAGAAACAGCTCTGTGGACATTTGTATTGTGTTCAATTGGTGCAGGATATGTAGGGAGTGGGATCTGTGAAGTAAGGGACGTCCACCCTCACAAGCACTTAAAAGATGGCTGACAAAAAAATTGTAAAGTTGGTCCCGAAAATAAGAGCTGTGCATGTTGTTTCCAATTTATCAGATTTTTTTTCTGCTTCCACAGTACACATCTTGTAATCTACTATTCATTCACAACATCTGTTTGATTCTTCCGCACTTCTGGAAGTTGTTGACTATATGTAGATGCTCAGCGGCATATCCGATGCAGCTGGCAGCTGGTTTCAAGAAAACTTTTTTTTAATAACCCTGCGATGCGGTCATACAGGTGTATAATGATGTATATTTCGAGATTGTCTGGTGTTTAGAAAGTAACTTTAGTTGCTTTGAAGTGTAGGTTTGGTGTATGGGACTTAAAAAATAGGAAATACAAAACCATAGCTGTTTGGGTCAAGCAAAGTAGAAAACATGGATAATAACAAGTTAGTTGAAACAATATTTCCATAGCTAATACTTTAGCTTCAGCTGCATATGGTTAATATTGAAGGGCTAGTTCACTGAAAATTTGTTAATCTGAAGTTGTTTAGTATAAAAAAATGTGTCAAAACAACTTCAGTACATTTATGCATTTTAGCAGACACTTTTATCCAAAGCGACTTACAGTGCATTCAGGATATACATTTTTTTATCAGTATGTGTGTTCCCTGGGAATTGAACCCACAACCTTTTGCGCTGCTAACGCAATGCTCTACCACTGAGCCACAGGTACACAGGTACAACTTCAGTGTTACATGGCTTCTGAAGCCCTTACAATAGCTTTGTGCTAATTATACACATTTGGGGCAACAAGAGCGTGAACAGATGACAGAATTTCTTTTCCAGTTGAACTACCTCTTTAACACAGAAAAGTAAACGCTAATATAACTGCTGTTAAAGAGCCCCACTGAGAGCCCTCCTAGCCAAAATAGCAGGGTGAGTGGGCGAATTAGCACTCATCATTGACCTGACACATGACATTACACAAACATTTTTGGGAAGTTTCATCCCTGACAAAGCTTTCAGTGAGTACCCAGCCCATCTAATATTAGAAAACTCCTGTAGCTTTAGAGGGCGAACATACCTGCGAGGACCCTATTGACGGATGAGTGTGTTGCCAGGCCCGGCTGCCCTCGCTCATGGAAGATTCCAGCATACGGCAAAAACTCCGGCAGGAGGAACCGCCTGGGAGAGATGGAGGGAAACAGAGGCAGTGTGAGAGAGAATGACAGGACATGTGAACCCAAGATTTGAGAGTTTTGAGGTTGAGTAACACAAATCAGCGTCACATGCATGTTTCAGAGAATGAAATTTCATAGTGCACTATGACAAATTCAGTAAAACAATACATCCAGTATGACAGATGAAATGCGAAAAATGCTGATTTTAAATATAAATGATTACAAAACCAATTTCAATAAAAAAATGTATTGTGAAAAGTATCAATAAAAAGTTAAAATAAAAATAAAAAATTAATTCCCCAAATGTGTGCTATATACACTACAGTTCAAAAGTTTTTGAAAGAAATTAAGACTTTTATTCAGCAAAGACACATTAAATTTATCAAAAGTGGTAGAAAAGACTGTTACAAAAGATTTCTGTTTCATAGTGTGAAATTTATGTGAACTTTCGCTTTGAACTTTTTATTCATCAAAGAATATTGAAAAAATATTTCAGGGTTTCCACAAAAATATTTAGCATCACAACTGTTTTCTTCATTGATAACAGAGTTGACTAGCGTAATGGCTGCTTTGCCATCACAGGAATAAATGACATTTTAAAATATATTCAAGTAGAAAACAGTAATTTAAAATTTTAATAATATTTCCTAGTATTACTGGTTTTATTAATATTACTGTTTTACTGTATTTTTAATCAAATAAATGCAGCCTTGTTGAGCATAAAACACATTTAAACAAAACCTTACTGACCCCAAACTTTTATTAAAAGTAGTGTATAGGGTAAATGTACCTATTAAGCTCACCAAAATCTACAATGAGACATTTTTAGTGCACAAGATATTGGTTTCAGTACAAAAAGTTATGTTAAAATAAAATATTAATCTCTCACAAAAATATTTAATTTTATTTTTAATGACAAAAGCATTTCAATTAAGATATACATCATTAAATGCAAAAAGTCTGGCTGTGCTTAATGGGTAAATTTTTGTACCCTTTTAAGCACACCCCTGTTCCCATTAAGCTCACATAATATTTTATAAAAAATTCATTTTTATTTTAAACAACCTTTTTAAAGAATAATAAAAAAATATTTTTTTGAAGGTACAAAGTCAATCACAAAAAAACAGAAGACTAAAATCAAGCAACAAGGCATTCAATTTGATCAGTTCTATATTCATAGTGAAGTGTCATTTAAGCACATTGCAACATCTATACTAGTCTGCGTTCAGCTAAGTAACACATATTCAAAAATCAAATAAAACAAACCAATAAAACATTTCATTCATGGGGATGAACACCGAAACTAGCCTCATTATGAAGCCTCTTATTAAATGGATGTCAACTTATCTATAGTCTCTTAAGTCTGGAATACACTACACAATTTTTGGTTGTCACTTTAAGTTAAGTTAATCGATTTTCTATGGATTCTGTCAACTCAAATCTACAGACTGGCTCTGACCTTTGGCAACTAGCATCAACTTCTCCAGACTGTAAATCGGTGGAAAATCGGGGCAAAAATCGTGTACTGTATTCTAGCCTTAAAGGAACACCCCACTTTTTTTGAAAATAGGCTCACTTTCCAACTCCCCAAGAGTTAAACAGTTAAGTTTTACCGTTTTCTAATCCATTCAGCCGATCTCCGGGTCTGGCGGTAGCACTTTTAGCGTAGCTTAGCATAGATCATTGAATCTGATTAGACCGTTAGCATCTCGCTCAAAAATGACCAAAGAGTTTCGATATTTTTCCTATTTAAAACTTGACTCTTCTGTAGTTACATCGTGTACTAAGACTGATGGAAAATGAAAAGTTGCGATTTCCTAGGCCAGGGGTCGGCAACCCGAGCCGCATGCGGCTCTTTCATCCCTCTGCGGTGGCTACCTGTAGCATTGGTGTACAATACGCGTGGGAGGAGTCCCCCCGACTTTTAATACAACCTAAACTCTTCCCCTGCACTTTTTCTTGGTCAAGTGTGTTAAAGTAGAGGTTTTCAAGGATCGATGTGAATAAACCTAGATTTAAATTAAAAGAGGAAAGATAGTCACATCGTTTTGGATCTATCCAAAATAGGGGTCGACCGATTATCTGCGCCGATATTAAGCATTTTTATGATTATCGGTATCGGTCATTTTCAAAACCGATGTGCCGATAAAATAATTTAATTTTGAAACGCGAGCAACTAGAGCAGTCTCTGCCCACCGTGCATCTGATTTGTTGGGAGTTACGAGTCCGACCAATCAACGTGGAAGACTAAAGGCACTCTCACACCGAAAGCGCTTGCTAACTGGAGCTGCTTGCTTCAGTGATCATACATCAGTTGTCTCTCAAAGACAGCAGCAGACATGTTGCAATAAATCCCAATCCACTACACTGAAGTTGCAAAACACCTCAATATTATCCATTTATGGTTTCCGCGATGGGGAAAACGCGGACGGAATCGCGGAATCCAGTCATATAAATGGAATTTACTGTATAACGCGGAGTCACGGAATTTGTCAAAGTTTGGATGAACGAATCAAAAGTAGGTCATTACACTTAAATCGACTCGCGCTATGGACTAGTATCTGTAAACATTAAGCCGCAAAAAGACTATTTAAATATGAATTCAGCATGTTCTGCGTGTCTGCGTGTATATGTGAATGGCACAGACGTACGGTTTTTACTACACACACACACACACACACACACACACACTGAAGTGCGCCACGCTCGCGGTGTTTTCAGCATCTGCCTTCTCACTAAATGAGGACATAAATACGTGAACAACATTCCCAGAACTGCTCTGAGAGTTACTTCATGACCAATTGACCGTTTCATTTGAGTAAAACGATCGTCATATCATACATAGGCTACAGAAACTTAAGAGGTCCTCGCGGCAACCCGTCAAAATAAAAGTTTGGTTTATCTACTAATACTACTACAACAATTATTACAACTTTTGTTTAAAAGAATAATCACACAATACGCTATTTCTTCCATGTTTTAATTTTAATAACGCCTCTCGGGCATCCAAGTGCAGCTCCTATCACTTTGTATGGGGAAACATCAAATTCTCCAAAACTGTTCACTAAGCTTACGATTAAATTTCATATTTAAACTCACCAATGAAATCGGACAACAACTGTGTCATAAATGTTGTTTCTTTTGCTCAAATAGCATTATAAAAAGCTTATTTCTCAGGCTAGACCAGCCAGTGCGCATGCGCAGTCCTGAGCGCGCGTCTCAGAGAGCTGACTGTTTCTATAGCAACCGGGACTTCTAATGGCAGCTGCAGTGACGCGCTGACTTTACCGATTAGCGATTGGCTCTTTCATTCAGAAAGTGGGGCTTCCTGCGATTGAGCTGCCATATTAAGCATTGCATTTTTCCCCATTCAAAACTATACGAGTGACATGTCTTGGGTATTCTATAGTCTTTGGTTTAACTATCATTTGATTAAAAGATGATAAAAGATGAAATGCCTTCATTTCCACTGCACTGTAAATTAAAACTAATGGAAATTACTGTCACATAGGTAAAGATTAAGATACTGTCACATAGGCCAAGATTAAGATGACAGAAATTTAGACATTTCAATAGGCTACTGAACCAAGTGTGCCTATAACAGGCTAATAGTGTTATAGTTTCATTAAAATAGTTTCGGTCTTCTTAACAACTTCTACAATGGAGCTATGAAGACAATTAAATTATTTACACTTATATACATTGTGCTTTTTAAGTTAATCAATCGATTTGCATTAGATGATGAATTGAATAGTCACCTCTTGTAGGTTATGATTTAGTCATCAGAAAATAATTAATAAAGAATTATGAGAGGTTATGCTATTACACATATATTTCGAACATGTAAATTATTGAAGCCAAATACTTACATTTCCCCAAGCTGTTTAGCTGTAGTACAGTATTCATAGGCTTAATCATGAAGCATACAGTGGCCTAGGGCTGCACGATATATTCCATGCGATAGTCATGTGCATCTCGTCAGTAAAGCCGGTTCTGTGATTAGTAGTAAATCTTCATCACCTGCTTTCAGATGGAGCGGCATTTAATACACAGAGCCGTAGTTCACTGACAAGCTATGCAATATCACGTGCAATATCGCAGGCGATTCATCTGCGATTATGAGCATGAATTGCGTAGCTTGTCAGTTAACTACGGCTCTGTGTATTAACTTCCGCTCCATCTACTGGGTTGGAAAGCAGGTGATGGAGATTTAATACTAATCACAGAACCGGCTTTACTGAAGAGATGCGCATGACAATCACATGCAATATATCATGCAGCCCTACAGTGGCCCCACTTTTAACTCTCTCTTTATATTACCCTTATTGTAGATGGATGCATGGAGGAAGACAAGAGTAAGAAGTGCAACCAACACCAGGGAAGGCAGTTTTTGTCAGAGCCCTTGTTATTCTTAATTTTGACGTTAATTTTCATTTTTACACCAGGCATATATATGGGTTCAAAATATCGGTTATCGGTCTACTTGGTCTGTAATAATCGGTATTGGCATCGACCCTGAAAAACACATATCGGTCGACCCCTAATCCAAAACGATGTGAACATTACAGAGCGCTGAACACTCTCATGCGCTGTATGTTTCATTCATACTCGAAGCCGGAGGGCGCTCTCGCGCAGAAAGTCCAAAACGGACTCATATGAGAAGTAATAATAACTTTTGACAGGCATCCCGCTATCGCTGTAGCTAGCTGAATAACAAGCATAAAACTTAACTGATGAAACGTGAAGACGAGATGGTTTGTGTGTTTTTCAAGTCTTCTCCAGGTAATATGAATTATACAGTGGTAATTGACAGCATTAATAACAGTACAGAAGCTATAAAATATATGTTCTGTCTTATTCTGTGATAAAAATGGAAAAAGTGTTTGTAGTATATATACTGATTGTACAATCATAACCATAAAATTGCCATTAGTAAAATATTTATCAGAAATATTATAGAAGACAAATTATTGGATATTGTCCAGCAGTGTATTTTATTTCTTAGCCAATTAAAAGTAAGAGAGAATTTTTTTGGTCAATTATACAGTAGTCTACATACATAAATAAATATTATAATAATAATAATTATTATTATTACTACATTTGACATTTCTGTCCCCCTCACTTCTGAAATGATTGCTACTCCTCTGCCCTGTAACATAACTGAATTTAAAACTTTAGCTATATGCCGTGTTATCTTTATTTGGGCATCAAATATTTTGTAGCTCCACGTTAATTTTATTCTGTGGGAAAGGGGCTAAAATGGCTCTTTTGACGTTGAAGGTTGCAGACCCCTGTCCTAGGCCGATATGGCTAGGAACTATACTCTCATTCCGGCATAATAATCAAGGAACTTTGCTGCCGTACCATGGGTGCAGCAGGCGCAATGATATTATGCAGCACCTGAAAATAGTCCCCAGCTAGGTAACTAGTTATGATATAGCTGGGGACTATTGTCAGGCGCTGCGTAATATCATCTAATCAGATTCAATGATCTATGCTAAGCTAAGCTAAAAGTGCTACCGCCAGACCCGGGGATCGGCTGAATGGATTCGAAAACGGTAAAACTCAACTGTTTAACTCTTGGGGAGTTGGAAAATGAGCCTATTTTCAAAACAAGTGGGGTGTTCCTTTAAGGCTAGAATACAGTACATGATTTTTGCCCCAATTTTCCACCGATTTACAGTCTGGAGAAGTTGATGCTAGTTGCCAAAGGTCAGAGCCAGTCTGTAGATTTGAGTTGACAGAATCCATAGAAAATCGATTAACTTAACTTAAAGTGACAACCATCAGTTAATATGTAAAGTCTGTTTATGAAGTATTTACATACACGTTCAATGTGGAAGAGCTTAAAGAGAGCACACTGAGCTTAATTGGAGCAGAAACTATTTTTTATAAATTCATGTAATATTTATTAAAATGACAAGATTTTGCAAAGTAAATATCTAGGTCATGTATTAAGTTCATATTTTATTATGAACAACTATTATTAACAATATCTATGAAATTATACTTTTTCTTATTGATGTCACACTGAAGCTGTGTGATTTTCATAGTAGTGCACCCTTTAAGCTCACCTATCTTTAAAAATAACAGCAGTGTAAAACCACAGACCAGCAATAAACTGTCAATTTATAATATTATGGATTTTAAAGTACAAGCCAGTAATGCCTGTAATGTAATATATTAGCGTAGCACACAATCTTATACAGCTAGTCAGCTAACTGTGTTCTGTAGCATCTGCGCTGTGTTGCTAAAACTATCTTTTGGATCTAACTGTAATTATTTCCCACATCCAAGTTCCAGGTAATAATATGCAAAAGCCTAAACATTAATTTTACAGTATGTAGTGAAACTTACACAAAATAAAGGCTTAAACATCTAAAAAATGCACATTTAAAGGGCTCCTCTTTTGGTGAAAGTTTTCAGACAGCTTTCAAAATGGCCGCCACATGGACACGAATATCTCAGTGTGCAATGGTCTGATTAACTTGAAATTACAGGAGGTATGTAGTAACAAACACATCAATTGGTTAAGACATCAAGTATGATAATACATTATTTTTTCTTTTTATAATCTGAGCTCAAATATGGAAGTGTACTTAATGGGTCCGTGAGCTTAATAGGTACATTTACCCTATTTATAATATAATATTTATTATTATTATTAGAATATTGCGTCATTTCTCTCACATCAACTCTATTGAAATCAATTGTGAGTCAGGTCTCTTGTGTACTTCTTGTGCCTGCAGAATGCTATTTGTATGACGCACAACACACTCTCAGCTGGACGCTGCCCATGTAGGCAGTAGGCAGCTCACTAGGTTTTGGAACAGAGTTAGCATGTATTTCTGGTGTGTTGGCATAAGCAGACTAAAAGTGTTCCTACCTGGGCACAAAGCGACCAAGGGAGGGGGCAGACATGCGTGCGTTACGAGGAGCCCTATGTCTGCTTCCATTGTCTCTGTACACACACACACACACGGAACTGGTCAGCAACAATATAATCATTAGATCAAACATAACTTGCTCAAAATCATTTGTCTTGTAATTTTGGAAAATAAATTCAAAGCGTGAATACTTAATAAATCAAACAACTAAAGTGCTTAAGCATTTCTCCAATCACATTGTAGCTGAATGAGAACATCAGTACACTCACAAGGTAAGAGTGGGAATGATTGATAAAGAACTGAAAGAAAAGAAAAAGTTTATAAAAATTTTTTTTGGCAGACATAAATATTAATATGAAGGCTAACTGAAAGAATGATGGGTTTCATAAGTATTCTGATGAATATGGATCTGTGGTCCCAGACTGCAGTGAACGCTGAACTCTCCAGCCAGCGGGTGGAATTATTCATCAGCTCAGAGGAGGGCATCTAATCCGTGCCAAAAAAGAAGGAAAAAAAAGAGAGAAAGAGAGGGGGAGAAGAGCTGCGTGGTTTGGAGAGGAGAGAAACAACGATATTCAACTAGTGGAGGGGTTGGAGAGAGGGAAAGAGAGACATTTTTTGGAGCATTAATGGTTCCATAAAAAGGACCAATGACTAGTTGGCTGCTTCCAAAAACACATTTGCAAACAAATTAAAAGAGCGTTTGCATATTAAAAATATGATTCTGGACTTCGTAACAGTTCCCACAATAAGAGAGTATTGCTCAGGTTTTTAAATGTCTGATAATGAGATTGTAAGGGATGTGTAATTTCATAATTTGCTTATGGAAATTTTTTTTAATGGCTTAGTAAATTTTCAAGAATAAAAAAGAGAAGAAATCCAAAAACAACTCTTATTTTCAACCCCCCTATGCCTCATCTGTCTTTGTAGAGTCTTATCCAATGTCTTAACAGACATATGTCATACACACACAGCCTGTATCCCCGTACTCACATATCCATGGGCACCTATTTCATTAGAACTCATTCTTCTAATTATTACACCTAGGGCTGGGCCATATATCTCATGCGATATGCATGCGCATTTCGTCAGTAAAGCCGGTGTACCGACGAAACATGCTACCTATCAGATTCTGCTACCAATAATATATTTGCATTGTTTTAAGGGTAAGTTTAGGGTAAGGGTAGGTGTGGACGGGTAGGTTTAGGGTAGGGGTAGGTATGGACATTAAAAAAAGCCTCAAACCACATGAATAAGATGCTGGTAGCACAATCTGATAGGCAGCATTTTCCGCTATCGATTTGTGCTACCTATCTTTTTAATGGGAGGTAGCACAATCTGAGCAGGTAGCACAAATCGTCAGAACACCGGCTCCTTGATTAGCGGTTAATCTCCATCACCTGTTTTCAAATGGAGCGGCATTTAATACACAGAGCTGTAGATCACTGACAAGCGACGCAATATCGCTTTCATTATCGCAGATGAATCGCCTTCGATATGAACGCGATATTGCATCGCTTGTCAGTGATCTACGGCTCCGTGTATTAAATGCCGCTCGGATTTGAAAACAGGTGATGGAGATTAACCGCTAATCAAGGAGCCGGGTTTACTGACGAGATGCGCATGCATATCGCATGAGATATATTGCCCAGCCCTAATACCTAATTTACATTATACATTTATATATTCATTGTGTATACACTACCGTTTAATAGTTTGAGGCCAGCAATACTTTTTTTGGGGGGGAAATACTTATATCCAGCAATGATACAATAAATTGATCAGTAAAAATAACATAACATAAAAAATAACAGTTTGCCATTAAAATAATTAATTACATTTTATAAGTTTCAAATAATTATTTTACAGTTTTATAATATTTCACAATATTACTGTTTTTCTGTATTTGTGATCAAATAAATGCAGCCTTGGTGCATAAAAGACTTCTTTTGTGAACATTAAAAAAATCTTACTGACCACACACTTCTGGATGGTAGTGTAATTTGTTTAAATATGTGAAAGCCCGAGCAGGTGGGCTTCCCTAGCTTGACCAATGTTTGTTCCTCATCAACTTAAACATAGTGGGCCGTTTTTCCTTGTCCATCATTGTTGCCTTTGGCAAGGCACTATTCTTAGTAAAACTGCTTTAATATAATATGTATTTTAAAAAGCACAATGCAAAAGTGTTGAATTCAACTGAAAACACAAAAGATGAGAGAATTTTTTTTCTCTGACTTATATAATTTCACAGTTGTCCAGCAGATGAGGAAAAAAGCAGCAAGCACAAAGCCGTACATTAGTACGTCCCATCGGAATCAAAGTGCGTTTCAAGCCAAGGCTAATGCTAATGCCAAGTGCTATAAGAAGAGATGCCACGGGCAACTCTGGTAAAATTGTTGGCAAGCTCAGTAAGTTGGCTTGAAAACAGAAATGATAACATTCTGGGATTCAGAGCCTGTCCTTGTATGTTTGTTGGGTTGCCTAGCAACAAAACAGGGAAATAAATCCATAGAGATTTTTACAAGCGGATGAGAGCAGGTAAGAATGCAGAAACAATCGCTTGGCACAGGCTTTGTGTGTCTGTGTTATTGTTTACTTACTCAAACTCCTCAAAGTCAACTTCGTTGCTCTCCACGCTGGGGGCAGGGCCAGGGGAGAGGCTGCTGGGATTGGAGGACAGGGGTCGGGGTCTGCTTGGGGGACGGAGAGAGCGCTGGCGAATGCTGTCACGCCGAGACAGATACTGGATCATACGCTGTGCGTAATATGCTGCAGGGGACAACCTACACACACACACACACAGATAGAACCCACAATGATGTTTGATATTTACAAGACCAAACAAGTCATCCTCCTGTTTCTATACTGATGTATTAATCAAATAAATACATGCACAGAGATGCACTGATTCACTATATGTGTGCCAATACTGGTACACTGCCAATACTGATAGAGATACTTCAGCATCTTAAACTCATGAACTACGGCTATGGTTACTTTTATAATATTGTTTTTGGTTAAGGTTTCAACCGTTCAGCACTGTAACCAATCACAAACTGTTGAGTACATTAATGCAATGGCCAATAAGAGATGTTTAAGTTAATCCATAAAGCATAAAACATAGACAAACCAATCCAAATGGCAAAGGTATAAGTGGTCCAATTCACAAATAAACATGTTACATTTTCCTTCTGGGGCCGGTTGCATAAACTGCTTAGACTAGTGTTAAAAAGTTAGTCATCTAATTGGTTTTCTTCAAGACTGGTACCAGTTGCATAAACATAGCCACTTTGTTAAGACTGTGTCTTGAGAACTAGTTTGACCAATTAGCAGTTAGCAAGTAATCAGTCTCACTTTTTGGATTCAAATTAGAACAGTCTACCTTTATGTAACTGACTTTAAAAAGTTATGACCAGTCTAGAAGAAAAAGTGAGGTGACATACAACCAAGTATGGTGACCCATACTCGGAATTTGTGCTCTGCATTTAACCCATCCAAAGTGCACACACACCGCAGTGAACACACACACCGTGAACACACACCCGGAGCAGTGGGCAGCCATTTATGCTGCGGCGCCCGGGGAGCAGTTGGGGGTTCGGTGCCTTGCTCAATGAGCACCTCAGTCGTGGTATTGAAGGTGGAAGAGAGCGCTGTACATTCACTTCCCCCCACCCACAATTCCTGCCGGACCTGAGACTCGAACTCACAACCTTTCGATTACGAGTCCGACTCTCTAACCATTAGGCCACGACTTCCCCCGTGAAAAGAATCAGCAGATGACTAACTTTTTAAGACTAATCTAAGCAATTTTTGCAACTGGCCATGTTCACAACTTTGTAAAGAAAGACAAAAAAGTAGATTGGCCCAATTTTAATCAGAAAAGTAAGACTGATATCCTCTTGGCTAACTGTATGTTGGTCAAAATAGTTCTTAAAGGTGCCATAGAATGCATTGATTCAATATTTTAAATTGTTCTCTGATATCTACATAGAAGGTATGTGGCTTAGGTAAGGGCAAAAATTCTACAGAAACGATTTTACATGTCCATTTACAACCCTAGGATTTCTCCCTAGAATGAAACGGTCTGTTATTGGCTTATTTGGCGGGTCATGAATAATAATGTTGAAGCTCTGCTCTGATTGGCTGTTTCATAGTGCAGCTCATTTCAGTAGCTCACAGGAAGGAAACACAGGGAAAATATATATTTCAATAATTCTCGCGCAGTTATATCTTTGGATAATTATACTGTAAATAAAATGCTGGGCAGGCTGCTTTCATCAGATCGGTTTTACTTTCACTTTCACTTTGCCACTTCGCGTTCGCATTAATATGCTGGGCATTGAAACTGCTTTCAAATGCACGATCGCGTTTTACTTTCACTTTCACTTTGGAGATTCGCGTTCGCATGTACTCTGTTTATACTATGGAGCGGCAGTACTTACCACACATTTTACAAGATCAGATGCTTGTCAGTGGTGCTCAGGATCTGTAAATCATTCGCCATCATCCTCAGTCATCTCTCCTTACTCTGTTTATGTGGTAAGTGAAATCTTATGTTCTGTAATGTAACAGGCTACCGCTAGCAGCTAACCATGTCCCTTTAGTGGCTCGCGTTATTTTATTAGAACATATGATACAGCCTCATATGATTACTGAACTTTAAAAAGGCAACGATTTAATTTAAATTAGCACAGATGAGAAGAAAGGCGGAGCAAGTGAAATTAGACGCGCTGAATGAGCACATTCACCACTAGAGGGCACTGACGCTGCCGTTACCCCGGTAACCCTGTAAACAAACAGCTGGCTACTTTCCTAAAACTGTGTAAATAATGTTTCACACTCAGTCATTTAGATATTTATATTCGCTTTAGTCTTCACAATAGCATCAAATAATTATTACTAAATAATTAATCAATATTAAATATATTATAATAAATATTACTTAATAATTATTACTTAATTATTAAATGAGCTATTTATTTTCAAACATTCTTTTCCAACCTAAAACATGGCCTATCCACTGATCTATAATAGAGAACAGTGGGCCTATCTATATATGGACTGATTCGTTATTATTGTTCCTGTAACACTTAACAGATTCCATTAGTTAACATGAAAAAACAATGAGTGCATTTATTAATCATGTTCATCTTAATTTCAACTTTTAATAATACATTATAAAATCAAAAGTTGTGTCTGCTAATATTATTCAACGGAGCTAACATTAACTAACATAGTTGTATTTTTTATTAATCAACATTAACAAAGAATATTAACTACTGCAACAATTAGCTATTGCACATTGTTAGTTAATGTTAACCTGCTTTAACTAATGTTAACAAATGGGACCTTATTGTAAAGTGTTACCTATTGTTCTTTCCTTCATTTGAACAATCTTTTGCACTCTAATCTTGAAACACTTGTTTACTTTATATTTTTGTGTATTTTTTAATAAAGTCTTTTAGTAAATTATCTTTAATAAAGTTATTTAACCTGTTAAGAGGACAACACTTTTTTCACTTAGAAATTATATATTGTGATTTAAAAAAAAAACATATACCGTGACAAAAGCTTCAATGACTATTGTGAAAATTTGAAACCATCACATACCTAATGTACATACAGTTTAATAGGACTATAACTAATTACATAATTAGCCTATTAAATAGAGTCTGAAGCAAAATTATTTAAAAACCTTGTGTACTTTCTGTATTCTGATAAATCAAATAATTGTGCTTGTAAATGTCTCTTTATATCCCCTTATTAAGCTAAAACACCTAATTTGAAAAATTTGCATTGCGCCCCTAATTTTTTTTAATGTGCTCCTAAATTTTTCAATTTAGGAGCACATGTGCTCCTTGGGAAAAAGGTAAGCATCAAGCCCTGCAGTGGTCTTTTGCATTCACAAGATTTACATAAGAAGGAGGAAACAATGGTGTTTGAGGCTCATGGTATGTCATTTCCATGTACAGAACTGTTATTATTCAACTATGCCAAGGTAAATGCAGTTTTCCATTTTATGGCACCTTTAAGACAGTCTTAACATAGTGGCTATGTTTTTGCAACTGGCCCCTGTTCACTGAATTAGTAACATTTTCATGTTTGTAACCATCTGACCTTTTCCATCCTGACAGGAACCTCCCCTGATCATCTTCTGTTTTTAAACATCTTTTATGCATAGCTGATATATACTTAATACTAACTTTCATATCCACTCAATAAAAGCTGCATCTATTCTCATTTTAATTCAGCTGCAGAGACATTAGTTAGCATTTTGGCAGAAGGACTCGCTGAATGAAGCCCTCAAAACTAAAATCCTTTGTGCAGTTTAGACAGGAAGAGCATCTGGAGTTTCATTCTGTCTTGGACTAGTTGAGCAAGGACATCTGCCACCAGCTTGGAACAGATGAGCTTAATACTAAGACAAACAGAGCTAAACTCCAAATAAACCCCAGGGTGTGACAATGGTCACACGTCCTCACCAGTCACAAAGAGAATTACTGTAATTATGAAGCCAACGAAACCGAATATTCTCCCTCACAAACACACAGAGTTGCAGGGACAGAAACTTGGCAGAACCTTTTAGAGCTCTAAGGAACTGAGAATCAGCCAAATCAGTGGCAGTCTGTCTGTAAGAGCCTAAACACACAACGCACACACACACAGTTTATCAGCATGTTTGAGGAGGTGTTTTAGGCCAATATACAGAGAGAGACAGAGAGAGAGAGAGAGATCTGGGAAACAACCATGTCATATAGCGCCAATTACTTGTGGCTCTGAATGTGTTGGATTCAGACTATCCCTCTGCTCGGATGGCTTCTAACACTAGGTATATTCTGCTCAGAGGGAAATGAGTCTGTTGTGGTAATTCACAGGTTAGAGGTGTGCGTCAGCCTGTGTGTTTGTGCGAACCTGCCAGCGGGAGTCCGTGCTAACAATCCGTCTTGATCCCAGACCACAGCTGATTCCCCAGAGCTCAACAATGACTCACTAGCCATGAACTGACTTTATTATGAGCCTTGCTCACAGAGTCAGAGGATGCTGACAGGCTGTGTGTGTGCCCGTTTGAATTAGGGGGACATTGGGGTGCTGGCAGGTCTGAAATGTCACTCCGCTGTCCGGCAGCATGACACACACTCTTCCTCATTAACTAGACCTCACCGGCCAAGTGGCATGACCATGAAATGCAGTTCACACAACACTCTCTCTCACACACACACACACACACACACACACACACACACACACACACACACACATGAATCACCTGGCCGGATCGGGATAGATGGGGTGGTCTCGTGATCCAGAGACGTCGTATCTGGAAAGAGACATCATGGACGACTCCAGCAGCCTCCTACAAAACACAATTACATTGTTTTGTATGTTTTTGAATTGTGAAGACTTTCACTTCCTGCTCATAAAGAATCTCTGGACAGGACGTCAAAGAAGAGGAAGACCCATTTTCCTCCGATTTCCACTATGCTGTTTCTACAGTAACACTCCCCACCATGGGCCATCACAATCATTAAAAATCTCATTAAACTGCACAAGGACATTAGTATGCTCATTACCGACTGTTATGCGAAGGCTAAATGAATGTAATGTGTAAGTAATGATGTGCGCTCTGCCAGGGCTGGCTAGGAATCGGTTAATAACCCATTAAATTGGGGTATTTGTTAAGTTTGAGTTTGTTCAATTCCTCATACAACAAAGAGTTTGCTAAAGGCCATTAAAAGACGAGACCGAGTCCAGAGGACGAAAACATGCTGCCTCGGACGGACAGAGCACAAAGCCGGATGGACAGTTGTGTAGCGAGCGGGGCATTTTTATTCAGCATGAGTCAGTGTGGTGTGTGTATGTGAATGTTTTTGGTGTGGGTGTGCTCAGCTCTTCATTAGAATGCCATCTTCTGCCCTTTGACTCACAGCAAAAACAGAACAGATCGATTCTGACTCCTTTTCACACATTTGCTTTGTTTGCTCCCTTTGACTCTTAAAGATCAAGATCTGCATTTTAACAGAGATGAAGCAAACAATGCTCTTTAAAAACACACAAAATACGAAACGTCCTGTTCTGGTAATGTTGGCTGTGTGGTATTTTTAACTTGTTTTGTCTGCAATCGCCTTTAGAAGTAGCACATGTAGCATCATTTGGTACTACAGTATTAAGATCTTTTCACGTTTCTGTATTCTACGGCAACTTTTAAATGTCAGCTTTGTTATTTTGTATCTATATGCTACTCCAATGAGGCAACTGTTATTAATTAAACAATTTCTATTTATTTTACAGTAAACAAGTTGCTCTTGATTCAGGTACAACACCATAGCAGGTAGTGGGAAGACTTCGTTCTGAAACTTTGCTCCATGCTCAAAGCTGTGATTCAGTAACACTGAACTGGAGCGGGACTCATGGGAGAACGTCAAATGACAGAGTATTCATTCTTGTTGCACTTCTGCATAAGTGAAGTGTGATACTGTTTTTTTGTTGCACAGCATTGGCCTTAAAACACCGCCAAATCACAGCACAGCCATGCACATGGGACAGGCTGTTCGGTGACATGAAAAGAGGAGGACTGTGTGTTAGAGTGCAAGTACATCATCAGAATAAAGACCTACAGGCCACTCAGTGATGGAGATCTGTGTGCAAAGTTACCGCCACATATGCACAGTGTAATGAGCTACTGCCCCCCAATGGACTGTAGCTGGCAATGCAGGAACCCTTGAGGGGAGTATCTGCAAAGATTGTCCCATATTTTAGGTCAGATATCTTACAAAAGTGCCAATGTGATGAACTTCAACTTATAAAAGTGGGTCGGTTAACTTGCAGCACCCAACAAAATCAGACTTCTCTTTATGAGCCAAGTGACCTAGCATTTGTATGACTACTAAGTCAAAGTAAGTCAAATGTGACAGTCCAGAGAAGCAGTTGAATACTAGTCTGTGAGTCAATGCTTAACTTAAATGACTCAAGTAGACACAGTGCAGCATCAGCAGTCTGACCCAGAGCTCATACAGACATTACAAATAAAAATACAGGACTAGTTTTAAAGGGCCTTAAAACATAGACTGTTTCCTGGTGATGCACAAACAAAATAAATCTGTGTCTTAAGCACAGTCTTATGGTCAGACTATCATTCCTACAGCTGTCATGATGAAAAGACTACACATACGGTAAACTACCATTCAAAAGTTTGGGGTTTATAATAGTATTTTTATTAATACTATTATTCAGCAACGGTGCATTAAAGTGATCTGTGATAGTCATGTAGCCTACATCACAAAAGACTTCTATATTTCTATAAGAATCCTGAAAAAGAAAAAAAAACAGTATCATGGTTTTCACAAACATATTAAGCAGCACAAATGCTTTCAACACTGATAATAAGAAGAAATGTTTCTTGAGCACCAAATCAACATATTAAAATTATTTCTGAAGAATCATATCATACTAATGGCTGCTGACAATTTCGCTTTGTATTTGTAATATACTGTATATGTAGTTGTAATAACATTTTACAATATTACTGTTTTTACTGTATTTTTCATCAAATAAATGTATAAGAGCAAAACAAATTTTTTTTTATAAAAATCGTACTGACCCCAAACACTTGAATGGTAGTGTATACGTATACTATTCATTGAGAGCACTTTTAATCACTTTTCAATAGAAGATGCAGTTTTTCCAGATATTACAGTAATTTAATTAAATTCAACTAAATTCAAGCACTGTCAGGATTTTCAAGGACCTGGTGTCCGTTACAGTTGAGATCACAAGGGTGAGAAATATGAGCTCACAAATCTCAAATGACAGATTCATTCTGTTTGTGTTGCTATGAACAGCATAAACACAACAAACATGTTCCTTTCACTTACAGTTTCTGTCAGTATCTTGCAGATACTTTCATTTGTTATAGGGGTCTTTGAGCAGTTCAGGGTGAAATTTTGACGTGTGTGTGAAGGCTCTAAAAGTCCACCGTGCACTTCACTTTTGACATGCTTGGTGAACACACAAGCTCTTGTGAATTTACATAAATCCAGATATAAAAACACTGACATGCAAATACACTGGCTTGTTTCTATGCAATTCCTTTCTGGTGAGATTAATAATTTATTTAGCAAAATGCAAAAAGACACTTTGTTTGTCACCTTACTCTCTTCTTAATGTTTATTTATCTGTGCTGTGGAAAAGTGACAGTGTTGATATGCAGATAAGCACCTCATTAATACTAGGCCCAGCTCTGTATGGCACACTCTACTGAAAGGGCTAATAGAGTGCACACAGAAGGGCACAAGGTCAGATCAAGCTGATTTCCATGTCAAACATTTTTCTTTGAAGCCCAAACAAGGTTCCTGATCATTTCATTCTAATAACAAGTTTATGTGGTGCATCGCAGTGTGGACTGCTTTGTGGTCCTGTCACTATATAATACAGGCTTTGCAAAGAGACTATTACTGAATAATAGAATGTAAAAAATTATATTTGACATGACATCAAACTCACAGCTGGTGTGTTAGCACTAGAGCACCTCACGCAGTGTTGTTGCCCATTTCAAATGTGAACCATTTCCAGGGTTGCTGCAGGATTTTTAAGCTCAAATGTAAGACTTTTTAAGACCTTTTTTAAGACCTGCACAAATAAAATTAATACCATATGAGCGGGGTAGGGCAATGTCTATGGTAAACTATTAAACTGTAAAATGACTGTAAAAAGCATGATTTACAGTTCAGATACAAGTTTTCAGGAAAAAAAAGTTTTATAAAATGATACACTTCACATTTCAACCTTTAAACCATTTTTTAAGAAAATGGATGAGTCAAAAGTATTAATTATTATATTAATTTAAACAATTATTATCAATAAATTATTATATTAATTAAATAGCATACAAACACATTTTACGGTTTAGATTTTTATAATGAATTATCTTCTTATCGATCCACCAGTTCACATTTACAGCTCTGTGTGTTTGCAGGGTGAAAACATGGGTAGATTTTCACATTGGTCTGAACAAAAACAACCCAATGTTCCTGCAATACTGGAGGCTGCAGTTCTAGGACTGCATAGGACCCTATTTTTTGGGACAACGCTATCTACTCCAACAGAGGAGACCTGATTCAAACATCAAACAAAAAGATGCAAAGACTAGATCCATGGAAACTATTCATTTTTTATCTTTCCATCTTATTTTTAATGTAAGAGCTAGCGTGAACCGTTTGAGGGGGAGTCAGCAATCTCCATTTAGCCTTTTTAGCTGTGCAAAACAGTTCATTGTGCTGCTGGATGTTGTAAATTAGTATTTGTATTTAAATTATTTTACATTTATTAAAGTACTAATAATCACACTAATTTGTACCACAATTGTTTTACCGTTTACTGTACTTTAAGTGTGTCACACATCAGACGTGAAGCACTGCGGATAATGAACTGAAGTCTCGCACAGACACAAGTCTTCCTTCCAAGAAAACTGAATTTAAAACCAGAATATATTGAAATAAATTAGGTTAAATATTTCAAGAGGGTTACCACCAGGTATGTTTAGGGTTAGGAGTTGGTTAGGACAATAATTAAGTGTATACAATTAAATAACTACATAATTCCTTAAAAATAATAATATACAGAATTGAATAGCAAGTGCTATAAAATAGTATGAGCCACTAATATTTGGTCATTTAGCAGATGCTTTTATCCAAAGCGACTTACAAATGAGGACAATGGAAGCAATCAAAACCAACAAAAGAGCAACGATATGCAAGTGCTATAACAAGTCTAGGTAATTTAAATTTAGGTAAAGAGGTGCAGAGCCAGAGGTGGTTTTGTGGGCAAACATTAATGCCTTGAATTTTATGCGAGCAGCTATTGGTAGCCAGTGCAAATTGATAAACAGAGGTGTGACTTTCTTCATTCTTTCTTACATTCTTTTTGGCTCAATAAAAATGTATCTTGCTGCCGCGTTCTGGATTAATTGTAAAAGGTTTGATAGAACTGGCTGGACGACCTGACATAATACATACAATACAAAAAATAAATAAATAAAATAAAATAATTAAAAAACAAACAAAAAACTATAAGGTCCTAGAAATCCGGTTCTGAAACTACAGCCTCCGGTATTGCATGAATACCCTTCTCACAACAACAGCCTTATTGAACATGCAGATTCAGTCTCTGCCAGCAGGAGGCGCTTTCTGAACTGTTTCCACGGTAACAGCAGAACACAAAGCAGAGCAGCACCGCTCATATTTATTTATAGCTTTTTGAAGTTTAATCGTCACATTAAGCTGCATCGCAATTCTGGTCTGTACCCAAATTTAAGACCTCTTGAAATCATAATTAAGACTTTCTTGTACAATTTAAGACTTAAGGACCCGCGGGAACCCTGTTTTCAGCTGCTGTGCCTTGAGATACGGTTTGCACTGCCAACAGTATCTTTGCAAAGCCTGCATTACATTGTGACAGGATCACAAAACAATCCATGTTTAAGTTTGTAAAGCATAAAAAAGCTTTAAAATTATTTTAAGTGTCATTTTTTCGTGTGAAGGCAAAGCTGGATTTTCAGCAGCCATTACTCAGTTTTCAGTATCACGTGACCATTCAGAATCATTGTAATATGCAGATTTGGTGCTCAAGAAACATTTCTTATTATCAATGTTAAAAACAGTTGTGCTGCTTAATATTTTTGTTGAAACTGACACATTTTTTCAGGATTCCCTGATTAAGAGAACGTTCAAATGAACAATTTATTTGAAGATCTATTGTAAAATTGTAAATGTCTGTACTGTCACTATTGAACAGTAGAGTATATGGCCAACATGTTTTTTGTTTGTTTGTTTTTTGCAGTGGGGTCAGTGAAAACTTTGGCATGTAAAAGTCTGAACTACTGATCCCAATAATTATTTTAGTTGAGCCCTGCTATCATACTTCCTCCTATTTACCTCACTGTAACTGGTCTGGCAAAGTTTCTAAACATAAATCGGCATTGCTGTCATTTACATGTAGATGGTCATGAGCCAACATCTGATATCAGTAAGCTGCGAAAATTAGTAATTAGTGCAGCTCAATTTCAATAATCTTTTTGGACTGATGAGGAAACTTGGTGTGTTTTCTACTACTATGAAACCTTTCCATATCAAACAAACAAGAAAGTTTAATTCCTCATGACATGACATCTTTAAGCATTCAAACAAGACTGCTGCCTCACCTGCGTAAGTAATCGTCATCCGGCGCGTCTGGCATTTCAGGCATTTCCTGGTTTAAGGCTTCTTGTGATACATTTATTGAGCGAGAGGTGGCAGACTGCCTGTAAACACGCTCCAGTTGTCCAGTTTCCTGGTTGAAGACCAGCCCAACGGTCTGCTCCTCATGCTGACCAGTAGCTGTGCTGCGGGAAAAGGGAACATGAGGCTCTGGGGCATCTGGGCTGGGCTCCATGGGTCTGTGTTCAAGTAGGTCATGATCAGAATGAGAGACTGGGGCTACACTGTGGAAAGCAGGACTTGTGGGTTGCCAAGCTGCATTTCTCTCAGCAGATGTCTGCTGACCTGTTCTCTCCCAGCGCCTAGTGCCTTGATTGTATGTGAAAAGGTTGTGACAGACTCTACAGCGGTTCATGTGACTGTGTGAAGGGTTTTCGCCACCGTAGAGTGGCTGGTAATGAGATGGACTTGGTTGCTCCGGGTCCATGTTGTTATTCAGCATTTCCTGAGTCTGCTGGTCCTGCCTGTTGCCCTCTTGAGGCTGCATGAGGTCCTGCGTTCGATCATTCTCCATGAAATAGCGGTTAAGGTTACACTGAAGAACACTGCGGATGGAAGAAGGGCTGCTGTGGCCCTCTTCCTCAGGTGGGCGGTGCCTGCTAGAACTAGTCCCTGATGTGCTGCCGCTGCTATGAGGAAGGCCCCATCCATCACTAGCTGAGGTGTAAACAGGTGACTGGCTAGAAGTCCCTTGCTGTCGCAGGACAGAAAGCAGGCTGACGGAGGAAGCGCTGGTTCTGGGTGGAGTCATACTACTACCTCGTCCATTAAGCACACAACCTACCCAATCTGCCCCAGGGAGACGGCCTCCATCTTCCCTGCCTGGTGGTTGCTGCCGGAAAGGTGGGATGGGTGTCATTCCAGCCACTCCCCTCCTCCCAGAGCTAGAAGAAATGTTCCGCACGTTGTTCCCGCCACCATACACGCTGCTAAATGCTGAGGGCCGATTTGAAGCATAAGATTCAGTGGGAAACCGTGGTATTCGTGGCTCTGTGCGTGCAGAAGAAAAGGTGGATGCGTGTGATTGTCCCTCCAGGGAGGCGGAGTCTGAAGGGTCCTCATCAGGCGGAGACGGATCTCGTGTTGATGAGCAACGGCTACAGAAACACGCTACTCCGAGTGGCTGGACACAACCATGGTACTGCAGCCGGGAACGATCCCTCAAAACAGCGTAACGCCCAGACGAATCAGATGCCTCATCACTGGAAGCAGCGAGAGTGCCTCCAGCCTGAGGGACGGAGTTGCGGGAAGTGAGGATATGCAAAAAATTGTGCAAGATGGGCGTGCGTCTTACAGGCTGGGACTGGAGAAAAGAGCGCTGACGGAGATGGGGCATCTCCACACTGTCCATTGGAATCTCAGGATCATCATCATTCTGCAATGCACAAATGTAACCATATGCACACATTTTAAAGAAAGAAATGCAATGTATTTTGCCTAATCAACAACATTTCCAGCAAAAAGGCTCACCTGTTGGTTTGAAGGGTTTACAATGGCAGTTAGAAGATAGTGACCCAACGGATCAAATCTCACCAACCTGCAAAAAACACAGAAAAGTCACAAACAGTTCACCCAAAAATCACTAATCATTTGCTCACCCGCATGTTGTTTCAAGCCCAAACGACTTCATCTTTGAAACATAAATGAGGATATTTTTAATAAAACCCGAGTAATTTCTGTCCCTCCATTTAAAATCAATTCCACAAAAACTATGATGCTTCAAAAAGTCCATGTGAGCACTTTAATCCAAAACTGCGTCCCAATGACGCACTATACACTATGCACTTATACACTTGTACTCAACCATGTACAGAGGTGGGTAGAGTACCCAAAAACTGTACTCAAGTAAAAGTAAAAGTACTTCTAGAAATATTTACTCAAGTAAAAGTAAAAGTAATAGTCTGAATAGTTACTTGAGTAAGAGTAAAAAAGTATCGGACAAAAAAAACTACTCAAGTAGTTAGTTACTAGTTTCTTTGTATCATATACTGTATATCTATAGTCTATTTTTATTTGGATATATAGATACATTTATGTAATATGTGTGTGTGTATAGACAGACAGACAGACACACACACTGTTGTTCAAAAGATTTGTAATGTTTTTTTTTTTTTTATGTAATTTATTTCAGTGATGCAAATCAGAATTTTCATCAGCCTTTACACCAGTCTTCAGTGTCACATAATCCTTCAGAAATCATTCCAATATGTTAATTTATTATCAATGCTGCTCTTTTTAGCTTTCTATTCATCAAAGAATCCTGAACAAAATGTCACAGGTTCCAAAAAATATTAAACAGAAAAACTGTTTCCAACTCTGGTAATACATCAATATATTAGAATGATTTCAGAAGGATCATATGACTCTGAAAACTGGAGTAACAGCTGATGAAAATTCTGATTTGCATCACTGAATTAAATTATATTTCAAAGTATATTAATTATGTATTATAGCCTATATGTATATAACCTCTGACACGGAGAAGAGTGAAAACTCCTCACATGACCGCTACCGAACATTTGAACATAATGAAACAAATGCACATTGATCCGTCTGTTCTGCAAAATTAAAACAAATGTAGCATATATTTCTGCAAGCGTAAATATTGTGAAAATATCAATATTAATTGTGTCTAGACACAGGCATTCCTCCTTGGAACAGGTCGCGCGCCGCTGCGCTCAACGCTCTTGATGTTCTTAAACTTTCTGTTACAACTCTGAGTGAGAACCGCTTCAGACGACTCAGCGCGTGCGGCAGGGAACTGAACGAATCATTCAAACTGATTCACGAACCGATTCCCTGGTTTAACAACTGGTCTGATCAAGCCTTTGAACAGAATTGACTCAAAAGAATGAATCATTCGCGAAAGGGCATTGCTCATTGCCCAGAGAAAAGTAGACGGCGCGTTTGGAATAAATTGAAGCATTTTTAACTTGTATTGCATTAAGATAAAGTAACTAGAGGAGCGTCGCCCACAGTAACGAAGTAAAAGTACTGTTTTTTCCACTAAAAATGTACTTGAGTAAGAGTAAAAGTACCCATTTTAAAATATATTAGATATATTAAATATATTAGTTACCAAAAAAATGTACTCAAGTAAATGTAACGAAGTAAATGTAACTCGTTACTACCCACCTCTGACCATGTAGTGTATGAATTTAATAGGGTTATTTAGTCATTAATAATTGGAATCTGATAGCCCCTCCCCTTTAGCAACGTAATTAAAGCTGTGACAGTTGAGTGCATGAAGTGTTCAACATGCCACACTTCATTTTTTAAGTGCATTATCTGGGTATTTAAAGTGCACTTTTTTTTTTAATTTTTCAGTGTGAACACACTACTCACACTATTTATACTACGAAACGTCATAGAATAGTGCATAAGTACGTGATTTGGGATGCACCAAAAGTCTACTGAAGAGACATGATAATTTTATATGATGAACAGATTTTCTTGATATATAAACATTAATCAACTCACATACATAAAGTGCATCAGGTAAAAGGATTCTCAAATGAGCTTATTTGACATGTAAGAACAAACCACATTGCTTTTTGCTCGTCAAGCTAGAACATTTGAGAATCCCTTTATCATATTTGATAAGCTATATGTATGTGCATTAATCAATGTTTATATGCAAATAAAAGCCTAAATTAAATCTGTTCATCATATAAAGCAATCGTGTATCTTCAGAAGATGGAATAAACCGCTTAACTGAGATTTATTTTACAAACTTTATAAAGTATCAAAGTTAGTGTTTTTTTTTATTAGTGTTTTATAGTTCTTTGGGTGAGTTGTTGATGACATAATTTACATTTTTGTGTGAACTATCCTTTTAAATTAATAAAATGAATGTGCATCAAACCTGACTCTCTCTGTCTCACTAGCAGTCTTCACCACAGCAAAGGGCTCCTTCCGACTCCAGTCCCATAGATGTAGCTCATTGTTGGTGGCAATGAGCAGCAGCTGAGCAGTAGGATGGAAAGCAAGCGATGCAATTGCTGAGTTACTCTCTGTGAGCCAGCTCTCACTGCCTCCCTGAAACAAAACCACACAATATTTTAGTTTTGAGCAAAATTAAGTTGTGGTGACAAATATAAAGAAAACAAAAAACATATTAAAGCAAAGAGCAGAACGATTACAAGTTGACAAATTAATCATTGAATATGCGTATGGTCAAGACTTACATGCAGGTCCCAGATTCGGACCTCTCCATCCAGGCAGCCAGAAGCAATAAGGCCAGGAATGCTAGGGTGAAAGGTCAGGCACCAGGGTGTCCGGCGGTGACCCACTAGAGAGTGAACACACTTTCCTGTCTTAACCTCGGTGATGTAGATGTTGTGGTTCACATGGGTCGAGGCCATTAAAGACCTGTGAAGAGACAAATAGCAAAAACTCCCTGAACAGCTTGCTGATGATAGGGCCTAACTGGAAAAACCTGAGATCAGCCTGTCAGTTTATTTAGCAGATCTGTACTGAAGACTATGAAAAAGAAGTGAGACCTGTCTTACCTATCTGGACTGAAGGTCAGAAGAAAGGTAGAGCGAGGGCTGTCTGGTAACTCCACTTTCTGTGAAACCCAGAAAGAAAATTAATAGCAGTGATCTTACCTCAGTCACATCCAAACCACAGCATTAAGGCCTATTCAGACCAAAGACGAAAACTATTATGATAGATATAACTGTTAAGTTTTAAGAATCGTTTTAATTATATGAGAATAGTGAAGTCCACACTACAACTATAACAATAATGACATGGAGGAATGGTATTACTGTAATCACTTTGAAAATGATCGTTTTTCAGCTGATGAACATTATAAACATTGACAGCCGATCAGAATTCACCCAGCATTAAATAGCTTGCACATTTAAAGCAGAAGCCTGCAGCACAAGCTTAAAATAAATATTGTTCTTGGTGTGAATGGCCCTTTACGGGTGCTGAGCAGTGTGTACTTTTTCAAGTCAATTTTTGACAATTATTAGAAAAGAAGAATCGTATAGCTATTAAGCTATTTATTTAGAAGTTCTTTAGAATTTGTCTATTTATTTAGAACGTCAAATAGTAAATAAATCCTACAGATCTACAGTTGGCAAAACAAATAAAAACAAAATTGTCTTAATAATATTGAAAATAGTTCCTTTGTAATTGTGATAGTGATACTACAGTAAGATCAGCAGGCAGCTTATTGCTTCTGACATTACACATCGTACCGAGCAGGCATTTCCTCATACAAGAGGCTACAAGTCAAAAAATAACAGAGATCAGTGTGTCAGTTACCTGGCTTTGCCATTTCATGCGCTGTGTCTTTTCCTCTACAAGCTGCTGTAGGATCCTGTGTGAGGCAAGGCCTCGTGCTCCTCGCTCTCGACTGGACAGGATACATACTGAGTTCTTCTGTCCCACCTTCATCTCCACAAACTCTTCCTCGCTCCGTCCCTCTTACACCAGACCCAGAGCCGTCCACCGGCTCACACACAACTAGACCACCACTGCTACTGCCACGCCATCATTCTGGGCGAGAGACAAAGAGTTCAACAAATCTTCCAGCATTGTATCTCACCACAGATTGCCTTCCAAATATGATCTCTGCACAATCAGCACAGGTGTCACTGTCAAAGGAGATTACATGGTGTAAAATAACTTTTAACGCATATTGAATCAACACTACAGAGCCAAACGATGGTGTATCACGTGTATCTGGCTGTGTCACATGAATAGGCAGGGCATAGAAGAGCAGTGTGAAAACAATCAAGGATTATTACAGAAATTACAAATACACACATGCAATGGCAGAATGACTCCTTTTCTTACACAGATAAATAGAAACTTTATTGTAGGGGTTAGATAATTAAAACAACAACACCAAAAAAAAAAAAAAAAAAAAATAATATTTTTTTATTTCAGCTAATTGCCAACATTTCAATTTTTATTTAGTTTAACTTGATGTACTAAAATAATGAAAACTAAAATAAACATTAATAAAAACCATATATAAATATATACAAAATACATAAAAACTATACAAAATATTAATAAAAAAACTACAAAGGTATGATACTAAAATAAAACTGGTGGGAAATTAGATAACATGTAATGTAAGACAAGATATATTTCAGCAAACACCAAAAGAAAGGCTAAAATAGATAAGAACTAAACATGACAATAAATCAATAAAGAAAAATAATTAAATAGTCTTTATAAATAAATAAATGGTAGCAAACGCAGTTTTATTCACTTGCCTGTATTATATGGGTAAATATATTTATAAAATTACAAAAATGTTATTTAAATTTAGGAATACAACCCTAAGCTAACAGGGTGAAAAAACTTGGATCAGCTTTACATGTCTTGTGACAACTTGATCTATCCTCCATCTGACAGGCTACATGTTTGACTTCAGCTGTTATCTTCTGCTATTAAAGCTAGATAGGGGATATAAAAGTGCTGTATAAACACTTAGTAAAGTAACTTCATGGTCACAGAATAAAGGAACCACTGAAAACTATATAAAATTTACGATGTTTGTTTTTGAATGAAGAAATTATGCTAACAGCTTTCACATTTAGCAGTTAGCAGGCTACTGTTTACGGGTGATGTATTAATTCACACAGTTGCGTGGTGTTTAAAATATGAGTGTTTTTTGTTTAAAATATGTTTAAGACAATCACTCGGGGTCTCAGATTTGGCTTACCTTTTTCTCATATTTTTGTCCGAATATACTCCTTGAAATCGTAGATGTGAAACAAGTACGTTGGGGCACTTAAGCAGCAGGAACGTTGTTTAAATATTCAGTACTAATTTTATGTTCGGCTTTATATAAATATTGTGAGAAATATTTTTGTTATTTCCCGAAAAGAGGGTCGAATGTACTTTAGATTTGTTGCTGTGTTCAACACCTCCTGCCAAAAAGCGAAGCGTACAGACAAAGCCAGTAGAGCACAGATCCTTCGTAATCAATTACCGAAAACATCGTTCACACGCGAGCCTCAGCTGAGCTGTCGCTTTACTGTAATGAATTAATTTACACAGGTAAATCGGTAATAATTAAACCCTGTGCATACATAACTCCTTGCTATGTACTTTCTATCTAAATTATGGAGATGAACATAGTATTTTAATATGTCTGTATGAAAATACTAAATAAATTATAATAGCAAATTAAGTGTGAAAACAATCAGTTCTCATATTCAGATACACCATATTTGAGGCTTGGATATCAGGTTAAACATTAACTCATAAATATATAGCATAAAAATATAACAAGAGAGTGGATTTTCATTTTGACCGGCCAATCAATTTACGCGTTTTTACGTTGCAGAATGCATTGACCAATGGGAGCGCTCTTTTACCCGGAAACACTGCAGCTCGTCTTGTGTTTGCCGGATCCAGTGTTGCCAAGTCCGCGGGATTCCTGCGGAACTGGGCTACTTTAACATTCTTTCCGCGGGATGTTTTTAATGTCCGCGGGTTGAGGCGACCCCAATAATGTGATATTTATCCCCTGGAATGCGACTTTTACCAGGGGAACCCCGCCAAAAAAAAAAAAGTTATCCCCCTGAATACGATTTGTACCAGGGGATCCCTCCTGAAAAGCAATTGGGCTACTTTTGGGCTAGTTTTGAGTAGCAATTGGGCGGGTTTTGCTGAGAAAGCCTGGCAACCCTGGCCAGATCAGCCAGACAACGATCGTTCAATGAGGTTACTGTACTCTGCCTCAGCTGCTCGTCCACAAGTATGGAGTCGTGTTTTCTGATCGTCGCTTTCCTCTTCACTTTCAGTCTTTCCAGTGGAGAAGGGACGCTCAAGTTTGTTACTGTGGTGAGTAGTGTGTGTAATCTGTCTGCAGTATTATTCTAATGTTATTGTCTGCAGCTGTTTTGACAAATCCGTTTGGCTTAAAAACCTTTCATGAAACGACACACGCATTCTGACTCTTTGTTATGTGTCATATTTGTATGCATTACAGCTCTGTGTTTTTATGTAAATGTGAGCTGAGTTTGTGTTTCCATTTCGATTTTATTCGCTCTATGGTATCCAACAGTAACGACGCGTGAGTGGTTATATCTGCTGACATGAGTAACCATTGTTTGCTACCAACTTTGTTTTTGGCTCTACAGCTTGTTCTCCACTTAAACTTTGGCTATTTTATATTGTATCAACCTATCAGCTTGCTTAATGTTTGAGTTCATCACATGATGAAACATGTTACTTTCAGTGCACCTCCCTGTTCCGTCAATCAATAAAATGCTTTGATACAAGCTATCCCAGTGGGTTTATTCCAAGTAAATTCTACTGTGGTTCTTTTGTATTGGATGTATAGATTGGAAAAAGGCCTGGCTTTTGATGGGCAAGTTTTGTATTCAATTATAAGGAAGTTCTGACATTGATGAGGCATGTTCATTTTGTGGTATCTCAGAAGAAACAGCTGTGTGTCCATTTCTTTTTTGATTGTAATTTAAGTTCCTTTATTCTTAGCCCTACAAATGTAAACCATTCCTTTGTTCTCAAAGTTCTTATTATGAAAATCATTTATCTCTTGAATATGTACAATATATAATAACAAAAATGGTTTAAATTTCCACTCTAAAATTCCAATCGCTTAGGCTTATACACTAATAAAAGTACCAGATGTTATGCTAAATGAGAGTATTTAAAGATGTGGTTTAACTTTTCTTCTATTTGTGCACATACATATGTGTTTATTCTACTTTATTATGTTGGTGTTATTGTATCATATTCAAGATATGCATGTATATTTTCTTTCATGTCTGTGCCACATAAAGAAACTCAAAACCCTTTTTTGTATTGTGGGTAGTCATATTTGATACTGACACCTGGTTTAATTATGTGAAAAGAAGTGTGTTGTGGTAAATCATGACGGTCAGGTCACTGCAGATGAGGAAGTTTAAACCAGAGGGTTGTGCCGTTTTAAGTGTGATTATGTAACATGGCTACAATTGAATGCATTCCTAGCACACCTACTTAATGATTCAGGTAAATCCTACTATAGTGTAAATGAGAGAAGGCCACAAGCTAGTACTGAAAACGTAATGCATGATACACATTTAAACATGGCTGATTTCTGTTAAAGACAGAGATAAGGAGATAGACTGAATCTGCTTAACCAATTAGAATGTGTTTACACACAACTGTGAGTCTTGTATCGTAGGATGAGCACATGACAAGTTGGATTTGCTGATCTAGTCACAGTTGCATAGTGTAGTTCTTCCTCCTGAACACACACACACACACACACATACATAAATCCCCAATACTTATGAGGTATTTGACTTCCTCTCCGTCAGCTGTATCGTCATGGCGACAGATCTCCAATCAAGGCCTATCCAACTGATCCCTATAAGGAGAGTGACTGGCCCCAGGGTTTTGGACAGCTCTCTCAGGTACAGTATGCTCACACACACATACCTTATGCTCTTTGTTTTAATTGGTTATGTGCTAATTAGTAGCCTTTAGTTTATGTAGTAACATGCAAGTATCTGTGTTATATTGTGTGTTATATCGTGTGTTTATGTATACATTGAGGGGGTGACCCGCTCCTTACATAATTACAACACTTTTTATAGAAAACTGTTATGAGTAAAGTCTTCGTCTCACATTCAGATGACTATTCACAAAAACAATTTATTTCTTAATGTGTACAACTTTAAGTTATCGGCAAATTACTGAATGCACCTTTAAGGATTTTATTTCATTCTTTCAACATAAGATTTAGAGGGTGTTTTTATTACTTCAACTCAATCTTATAAACATTTCAGGAGGGAATGAAGCAGCACTTCGAACTGGGTCAGTTTTTAAAGAAACGGTACACGGGATTCCTGAGTGAGGACTATGACCGGCATGAGGTTACTGTCTCTTTAAATTGTTTAAACATGTTCAGTAAAGGATAGTTCATCTTTAAAATGAAAATTGTCATAATTTACTCACCCTCATGTCGTTCCAAACCTGTGTGAGTTTCTTTCTTATGTTGAACATAAAATAAGATATTTTGAAGAATGCTGGTAATCAAACAGTTGATAGTCCCCATTGACTTCCATAGTATTTCTTTCCCTACTATGGAAGTCAATGGGGACCAACAACAGTTTTTTTTGTTCAACATAAGAAAGAAACTTATACAGGTTTGGAACGGCATGAGGGTGAGTAAATTATGATTTTTTTTAATTATTTTTTTTAAGGTGAACTATTCCTTTAAACATAGAGTTGTCAGACTTTTGTGTTTAAATAGAATAAGTAATCCTGTCTTTGCGCTATAGATATTCATAAGAAGTACAGATGTTGACCGCACTCTAATGAGTGCAGAAGCGAACCTGGCTGGCATGTTCCCACCTAATGGTTCTGAGGTGTTTAATCCAGATTTGAAATGGCAACCAATACCTGTTCACACTGTTCCAGCGGATGAAGAGAAGGTAGGACATCACACTGAAGTTCTGTTCCCACTTTTCTCTCCACAATCTTGCAGCACACTGAAACTTGGCCCTGACCTCTCTTTAGCAATGAAGTCATATTTGCTCAGCAACAGCATCAGTAAATGTCTCTGTATGCTTAAAATCTGTTTCCATGGCTACATGACCTTCTTACAGTGTGTGCGTTTTTTTTTTTCTTTCCAGCTGCTTTCATTCCCTCTGGACGACTGTCCACGTTACACACAGTTAATGAACGAGACTGAAAAAACAGATATTTTTCTTAACATGACTGAAACCTACAAGGTAAGTCCACCTTGCAAAAACTCATTTATAACAGCAGATCATATGTTTATGGACTGAACAGCGATAAGATGTTTTTTACAGCGATTATGAAAATGTATAATTAATAACATTCTTCCCTTAGATTTAAAAGATTTTAAGACCTGTTTTTAAGATTATATTGAACCCCTAGATTTCTGACCTGTGAACATGCTTATTTTGTTGGGTAAATATCATGTTAATGGAAGAAAGGTAAAAAAAATGTTTGGTTTTGTGAAAATGTTTCAAATACTTAGAAAAAAACAAAGGCAGAAAACTTGCTCCTCTGTCAAAATATTTACAGTTTACATTTTTGTTCACGAGTCAATATTCCATTTTTATTCTTGCTCCCTATTTTTTTCATGTTAGTAATTCACGTACATGTTAGTACATAACTTACAAACTTGCAAAGTAAATGTGCAAAAAGAAAAACAACAGTAGATGAGCCATCCCAGCCAAAATGGTCACTACACTCATAATGATGTCATTTTATGCAGGCCTTCACAGAGATGGTGAAAAATAAAACAGGACTGGAGAAAACCAACATTGAGACTATTTGGAGTGTGTATGACACATTGTTCTGTGAGGTGAGTTTCACCTGGCATTTATGTGCACACATTGTTATTACACGTGTGTGTGGGAGTCGTTATAGACTAGTTTGATAGCTTGTGGGTAAAACTGTTCCCTATTCTTTGTGGACTCTTTCATGATACAGAGAGATTTTGTGGTAAATGTCTTGTAATGATGGCCTTACCTCAAGCTGAATCACTGTTGCTTTATTTTATTCCAGACTGATCTCATGATGCTCAGAATCGATTAAATCCAAATGCTCAGACAGACACCATGAACTGTGTCAGATCAGATAATCGTCTCTTTTTCTTATTCTTCTTCCCCAGGCAAAACATGGGATGCGACCACCTGACTGGGTTACTTCAAGTGTGATGGAGACGCTAAAGGTGTTAAAGAACTTTGGTTTTCAGATTTTGTTTGGAGTCTACAAGAGAAAGGAGAAGTGCAGACTTCAGGGAGGTGAGAGCTTATCGCTGGGCAGAGCATTTTTTTTTTTATTCCAAATCAACACGAACAACAACAGCAACAAAAATAAAACTAAATGTATAAAGATAATAAGAATCAAATAAAAACCAAAAGCCAGAGAATAACATTATACGAGGTTAAACATTGAGAGTAGTGTCTGACATTTCTTAAGAAGAGAGAAGATTCTTAACAGCATTTTCAGTTACACACTCTGACACTTTTATGCACACATATGCAAATCAGCGTTGTAGGAATAGAGGGAGAGGCTGCTTCCTCAAACGCTGTGCAGTTATAGTGCAGGGAAATGTCAGTGTAAAGAAACAGTGGATAGACCGGTCTACATTCAGACCTGAATACACAAGTGCAGTACTGTGATCCTGTGACACTTTAATGTGCTAAAACAGCTCTTATGCTGTCATTTACAGGCCTGCTGTTAGATCAGATCATTAAGAATCTCTCAAATGCAGCAGCACTGGACTCTAAACAGAAAGTGAAGATGGTGGTATACTCAGCGGTAAGTCATGTGTCACATTAGCAGACCAAAACACCCAAACTTCCCTTTTTCAGTCAATCGCATACTAAAAAAATACATTTGTCCTCTTTAGGGTAAGCAGTTCATGTAATGTTCTCTCATGTAACTCTTTCCTCACTAGCATGACACAACAATTGTAGCCCTACAGGAAGCTCTGAATGTCTTTAATGGCCTGCAGCCACCTTATGCCTCGTGTCATCTATTTGAACTTCACCAGGAAGAGAACGGGTAACATTGACTGTGTTTTTTCTAAATGTTTCTAGTAGACATTCTTTGGTCAACTAAAATATACCTTTGCTTTGCTCTTTCAGGACGTTTTCAGTGGAGATGTTTTATCGCAATGACTCTAATGTGTCTGAGCCGTACCCTGTGTCTTTACCGGGTTGTTCCCAGCGCTGCTCCCTACAGGACTTTGTGAACCTCACACGTGAAGTCATACCACAAGACAGGAATAAAGAGTGTCAGATAAAGAAGGAAGCCACAGACACTGGTAATCACAATCATTTACATTAATAAATGCTGTTTTTTTTTCTTACATATTGTAACCAATTTTTTCATGCACACAAACTGTAAATGAAGAGTTCATTTGCAAAAAACAGATAACTCCGTTTTTAATAATTTTCAAAAATCATGTTTTTTTCATTGTGCATTCCAATTAATCTCAATCAAACCGCAGTTAATAAAAACATAGCAATAAAACATGATTTTTGAAAAATAAAAAAATTAAAAAGTTATCGGCTTTTGCAAATAAACTCTTCAAATTGTAATTATTTATTTAGTGATATTTATACTGCAATTTAAAGCACTTCCATATGACAAAAAGATAAAAAAAATCAATATCTTTCAAAATATACGTACATAAAATGGCCAACCGTATTACTAATATAGATTGAGTTACTTTGATTTTGATCGTTCTCTCTCATATGTGTGTGTAGAGATCATCATCGGGCTGGCTGTGTGTGGATGTCTTCTCTTCCTCCTCATACTGCTGCTGTTTGTAATGCTATGCCGTCTAAAAGAGCCCATGGCTAGCTACAGTCATGTCATAAACGAGAGTGACTCCTGACAATCATATCAGCTCCTCCGCAAAGAGGAATTGTGGGACAGTGAAGAGGACCTGTGAGGACACAGCGCCAAGTTGTTGAGATACTCTTAAGACAGAACTCTTTTTGGTCACACATTTTTTATATTGGGGAAGAGTTGGTAACGTTTTATTACTTACTTGTAACCTTAAGTGTTTTGAGAGAAAAAGGGGAATCAAGAGTTGGGATGGCGTCAATAGCATTAATGTAACACAGTGCTTAGTGCACAGATCCGTAACTGAGCAGCTGTGACTTCATGTGTGTCTTCGGCTCTGGGATTTTATTGTAAAAGAAGGTTGTGTACAAAAGTCAACGAGGGAACTAAAACTTGAACTCAAAATATCTCTGAGACTGAAGCTCCTCCAGAGGTGTGAGTCCTCTCTGAAACACAAGGATTGTTGGTGTCCTGCTGTTTGTGCTCCTAGGACATTAATTCTACTATATTTGTGAATGCCTGAAGATTCAGATGAGGCAATGAAAGACTACTGAATACAAACTGATGCCTTATGCACTCACAGAATTTTACCTTCATGCTTTTTATGTGATTATCTCCTGATTTACAGCCACAGAAGAGGTTTGATTTGTAAATTTCAGAATAACAACATGCTGATATGAACAGTATTTTCAGGTTAAGCTCAAATGAGCTTTTATTGGAGTAATTGTTTTAATCTTGTGCAGTTTCCTTAATGCTTTGTCATTCTACATTGATCACGTGAATACAAATTAAATTTTATATTCAGTTATGAAAGATGATTTCATGTCTCAATACAGTAAAAAAAATCAGTTCCAGGTGCATATTTAATACTAAATTGACTGATAAACATGCCCAGTAAGTTAAAAAATAAAAATTGCCACTCAACATTAATTGCAATGTGTCCAAATCGTTCTATTTTTTAATGTTTTGTTTGTTTTTAATTATTCTCTTTTTACTGTCTCAGTGCACATCTCGAAAATGTTTGTGACAGGATTAATTTAAAACAAATGCTATATTGATTAGTTGATGAGATGGTGGACTTAATTTGAAAAAATGACAACAACCTTTTTTATTCCGTTTTATTTTCATCAAATAGACAAATAAAGTTTGACAGAACAATGGTTTTAAACAAATGCACGTCTTTCTTGTACCAGGTCATTAACATTTTGTTAATAGTCAAAATGGAGGCTTATAATACATGTGTAACAGCACAGAGTCTTTAGTGTCAGGAAAAGAGCTTCAAACCAAGATGTTTTTACCAAGAATATATAACCCAAAATTCACTATTGGTGTAAATCCATCTTTTTAATGGACCTTTGCTTTGAATATGGGCGTGTCCCTCAATATCCATGTCATTTAAGGTTTTGGGGCCCCATTTATAAAGACATGCATAGAATGATCAAGTGATGTGTGAAGCAAGTAGACCTTTATCTGGACCAGTCCAGATCAGTGCAACTGTTTGAGAACATACAAATTCAATCAAAACTATCAACACAATATATGGGACTTCATTCAAAAGACACCAAACATTTACCCTTCGTAGTCAGTAAATCATTCTTTTTTTTCTATATCGTACTCTAACTTTGCTATAATTTTAAAAACGTGGTGCAACATCAGGCTGGGTTGAGTGCCCCGGGAACATCTCAAGTGTTTTTCTCTAGTATCTGGAATGGATTACAAACTTGAGTCTCACCCCTGTGCACATCCATGACACAGAGAGAATGACACTCAACAATCTTAAAGGCAGATTAATGTCTCTACTGAAACACTACACAGGCTAAGCACCATTAAAAACCTTAAGGATAACACTAAACACACATACATACGTGCACACATAAAAAAATATTCTTGCTGCACCCCACACACAGCTGTTCTTTTTTTTAATGCCGCTCTGACCTTTAACCTTTACACTCAACATTCAGTTGTCAACAGTGACACAATCTAGGGATCTGCTTATCGATGAACGAGTATTAAGATGTACTTGTTATTTCACACACAGAGAGCAAAGGATATAGGAAGAGAGAAAAGTTGATTGTCTGTTGTCAAGGTCAAAGGAGCGTGTGAGGTAAGACTGATCAGGCGATGGCTTTGGCCTCAGGCAGGAAGGCCTCCCAACACTTCACCAGCTGGTTTAAGATAAATAGCAATTCATTACAGGCTATTCAGCAGTGCTATGTGTAAAACAACACTTACACACTTACCCTATGCTGTGTGTGAAGCAGGGACTCCAGGTATTTCACTATGTGCTGTTTGAAATCTCTGGCTTTTTCTTTCTGCCACAGAAAAACAATTCTATTTTAATCTTATATTTTGTGATGTAAAAACGTATTGCCAATGGTCACAGCTTCTGGAACTACTGAATTTCGGATGAATGCTGGTAGATTTTATTAAGGGAATTTTTTAACATTTACAGGGTAAGTTGGTGATTTTATTGCTGTCCGTATCCAGAATGACTGTTTTTCTCCCCGCTATCCATGTGAAAATTCCTGCCTGAATTACCTACTGTTTTTTTGACAAACAGAGGTTGTGTGGTAATTTAACTGCTGTCCCAATCCACCAGTCTTGAGTTTAGGAAAAGGGATCAATCCAAAAGTCATTAAATCCCACCAAGCACCATCTGGCCAACTGTTGTGCTTTGCTTCATTTTAAATATGGATATTGATATATTTTGTCAAAAATAATACAGGAATATACAGGTGCTGGTCATATAATTAGAATATCATCAAAAAGTTGATTTATTTCACTAATTCCATTCAAAAAGTGAAACTTGTATAATGTATACATTCATTCCACACAGACTGATATATTTCAAGTGTTTATTTCTTTTAATTTTGATGATTATAAGTGACAACTAATGAAAACCCCAAATTCAGTATCTCAGAAAATTAGAATATTGTGAAAAGGTTCAATATTGAAGACACCTGGTGCCACACTCTAATCAGCTAATTAACTCAAAACACCTGCAAAGGCCTTTAAATGGTCTCTCAGTCTAGTTCTGTAGGCTACACAATCATAGGGAAGACTGCTGACTTGACAGTTGTCCAAAAGACGACCATTGACACCTTGCACAAGGAGGGCAAGACACAAAAGGTCATTGCAAAAGAGGCTGGCTGTTCACAGAGCTCTGTGTCCAAGCACATTAATAGAGAGGCGAAGGGAAGGAAAAGATGTGGTAGAAAAAAGTGTACAAGCAATAGGGATAACCGCACCCTGGAGAGGATTGTGAAACAAAACCCATTCAAAAATGTGGGGGAGATTCACAAAGAGTGGACTGCAGCTGGAGTCGGTGCTTCAAGAACCACTACGCACAGACGTATGCAAGACATGGGTTTCAGCTGTCGCATTCCTTGTGTCAAGCCACTCTTGAACAACAGACAGCGTCAGAAGCGTCTCGACTGGACTGCTGCTGAGTGGTCCAAAGTTGTGTTCTCTGATGAAAGTAAATTTTGCATTTCCTTTGGAAATCAGGGTCCCAGAGTCTGGAGGAAGAGAGGAGAGGCACAGAATCCACGTTGCTTGAGGTCCAGTGTAAAGTTTCCACAGTCAGTGATGGTTTGGGGTGCCATGTCATCTGCTGGTGTTGGTCCACTGTGTTTTCTGAGGTCCAAGGTCAACACAGCCGTATACCATGAAGTTTTAGAGCACTTCATGCTTCCTGCTGCTGACCAACTTTATGGAGATGCAGATTTCATTTTCCAACAGGACTTGGCACCTGCACACAGTGCCAAAGCTACCAGTACCTGGTTTAAGGACCATGGTATCCCTGTTCTTAATTGGCCAGCAAACTCGCCTGACCTTAACCCCATAGAAAATCTATGGGGTATTGTGAAGAGGAAGATGCGATATGCCAGACCCAACAATGCAGAAGAGCTGAAGGCCACTATCAGCAACCTGGGCTCTCATAACACCTGAGCAGTGCCACAGACTGATCGACTCCATGCCACGCCGCATTGCTGCAGTAATTCAGGCAAAAGGAGCCCCAACTAAGTATTGAGTGCTGTACATGCTCATACTTTTCATGTTCATACTTTTCAGTTGGCCAAGATTTCTAAAAATCCTTTCTTTGTATTGGTCTTAAGTAATATTCTAATTTTCTGAGATACTGAATTTGGGGTTTTCATTAGTTGTCAGTTATAATCATCAAAATTAAAAGATATAAACACTTGAAATATATCAGTCTGTGTGGAATGAATGTATACATTATACAAGTTTCACTTTTTGAATGGAATTAGTGAAATAAATCAACTTTTTGATGATATTCTAATTATATGACCAGCACCTGTATAGTCACCGCACCTCTACAGTGAAAAAAGAGAACAAAATTACGTAAGCTTTTGAAATAGGCCATTATTATGGCAGCAACAGGTATGCAACAAAATGTCAAAATATGTAATAAATTAGGGCTTGCATTACTAATCATTTTAGCAGTTGGCCAAACAGTCAATGTTTGTAAATAAGAGGTTGCACCCACCCATCGTTTTGAGAGATAAAATGCAGGCCATTTAAAACCATAGCACATTAGTGTTCCTATTCTTAAAGGGATAGTTCACCCAAAAATGAAACTTCTGTCATTAATTACTCACCCTCTGTAAGACGTTCGTTCATCTTCAGGATGCAAATTAAGATTTTTTGATGAAATCCAAGAGCTTTCTGACCCTGCATAGGCAGCAAGGGAACTACCACATTCAAGGCACAGAAAGGTAGTAAGGACATTGTTAAAATAGTCCACATGATTCAGTGACTTCATTCAACAATTTCTTCTCTTCCATGTTAAACTTTGACGCACACTCACGACAGTACCGCGTCAGAACAGTGGCTCCTCCATCAGCAGCACCACACGCATGTGTCACGGTACTCTCCTGGCCTCCTGGGGGAAGTCCTGGCCTAATGGTTAGAGCAGTGGTTCTAAACCTTTTTTTCCACCGGGCCGCACTATGGTCCAAGTGCAAGTCTCACGGGCCGCACGCATGTCATTTACATATTACGTCATCAATACAAACCAACCAGATTTATAATATTATTTATAGCCTAAATATTATGATATCTAAACGATTACATTTATTGAAATAAATAAATAATTCTACTCACAATTAATAAACACCTGATGCTGTCGGGAGCTGACCAATTTTGTGAAATTCTGCTCGAAAGGAGTAACGTTAACAGCACAATGAAGTTGCGGTCTGTAAGTTACGGTCTGTAACACGGAAGCGTGACTTGACGCGCGACACTGCAGAATGTGCGCGTTCACAAATGTAGCCTATGTTGATCCAAATATGGAAAGCATTTTCGAATTTAATAATCTGAGGTTCTCTCCAGAGATGTTTTGCCACGTTTCTGTAATTAAGGATGCTGCGTAGCAGCCTATGAGTGTTTCTTTTTACCTGAACATCTTCAAGTGAGTGGCGAGGCAAACCGAAAGTCCAGCACTCTCTTCACTGCTGATGCTGTGACTATTCTTGTTTGAATGCGTTCCTTCGCTGGCATTTTCCACATTTCGTTTTCTCCCTTAACAAATTTGTCCATTCTGATGCTCAGTTTTACAGAACTAATGGCTGCTGATGACTATTTGAATTGAATTCTGCCAAAGTCCGCGCTTGTAAGTGTTCGTTAAATGCGTAACATTAATTACGTGAGTACGATCTGCTCATGTCTGAAAATAATATATGAAAAACTAAATTATTTTACATAACAAAAACATTATAGCTTATATTTGTTTAGTAAACTAAAATGAATAAAATGAAACTGAAAGTTATTTTTTAATTGTGTTCAGCACATAGACTGTAACATTCAGCATGGTGGGCCGCATTTGGATTCGTGACGGGCCGCGGGTTGAGAACCACTGGGTTAGAGAGTCGGACTCGTAATCGAAAGGTTGCGAGTTCGAGTCTCGGGCCGGCAGGAATTGTAGGTGGGGGGGAGTGAATGTCCAGCACTCTCTCCACTTTCAATACCACGACTGAGGTGCCCTTGAGCAAGGCACCGAACCCCCAACTGCTCCCCGGGCGCTGTAACATGGCTGCCCGCTGCCCACTGCTCCGGGTGTGTGTTCACGGTGTGTGTGTGTGTTCACTGCTGTGTGAGTGCACTTTGGATGGGTTAAATGCAGAGCACAAATTCCGAGTATGGGTCACCATACTTGGTCGTATGTCACGTCACTTTCACTTTCCTGAACGTGGGGCGGAGACTGACACGGAAGAAAATAAATTGTTGAATAAAGTTGTTATTTTTGTTTTCTTTGCGCACAAAAAGTATTCTCGTAGCTTCATAAATTTACGGTTAAACCACTGATATCACTATTTTAACAATGTCCTTACTACCTTTCTGGGCCTTAAACGTCGTAATTACATTGCTGTCTTTGCAGGGTCAGATAAATCTATCAAAAATATCTTAATTTGTGTTCAGAAGATGAGCGAAGGCCTTACGGGTTTGCAACAACATGAGGGTGAGTAATTAATGACAGCGTTTTCATTTTTGAGTTAACTATCATTTTAAAGAGGATATTTAAATGAAGAAATAAGCAGGACATTTCCAAGACAATAAAATTCATCATCATGCTGAACATGTGACTGACCATGTCAGAAGTGCATTTCTGGGTTGGTAGGATCACAGAGCTCCTCCAACACAAATGAATTTGTATCTATTTATTTTATCACTGAGAAGCCATGATTTTTTTTTTTAAATATGTCCCCATGAGAAGCAATTACTGTACATATAAGGTTTTGTTGCAACTGTGATGTTTTGTGCTGCATTTCTACCAAAATACATCTATACACAACATCAACATATCTTACCTCGAATCTGAGCACTTCTTTGCGCACAGTACAGGTGACTCTTTCGAAATCTCTCTCATACTGACTGACTTTAGACTCCCACTGTGCAGAGACACAGAAAACAGCTCCATGTTAACAGCAAATTAGTGACCGATCATATTGTTATTCAACAAAACACCCTTACAAGTATGCTACATGTTGGTCTAATGTACAGTACTTGAAGCATGTTGTGCATAAATCATTCGCTGTTGATAATTTAACCTCATTTATGTCGTCTTTAGCCTGCTGCAGCTTCTCGGGTTTGTTCGCCCAAAGCAGTTTGGCCTCAGCCTCTCGTTTCTTCTGCAATGTGCTCTGAGCTTCCTGCAAACGGTGCCACACTTTCATCCTCTGCTCAAAACAGCACTGAGGATAGCAAAGAACATAGAAAACAACATTACATTACTTATGCAGTGGGCTCTGATTGTTGGTTTTGGCGTTATGTGGTTGTGCTCTCTAACCCTCACGGCCCCCAGCAGTCTGATGTAATCGGCCAGGAGCTCAGCGAGGATGAAGAAATCGCTGAAGGCCTGTTGCTGATGCAGCTGCTCCATCTTATCTTCCACTTCCGCCAGCTGTGACAGCGCACGAGATAACGCAGTGTTCTCCTCCACACTACCCAGCATGGCCACAGTCTTACTAAACACCGCTGTGTTACTACACAACTCTAAAAGAGGAGAAAGACTTTGAGATGCTTTATAACAGTATGAATCTGAAAGACTGGCTTCACAGTGTAGTTTTTATTCTCACCTTTCCTGTGGTTTACTAATGAGTCAACAGCAGCATGGAGCCTCCTCAACAGCTGCTCCTCATTCTCCACTTCCTGCAGCTTACTCTCAAACCACTGACACACACACAGAGGTGTCAATCACTAGTCAAATGCATCGATCTGGGAGAATTTATGCCTTAGAATTGCAGGAACTGAGCTCCTCTTACATTATCTGATTCATTCATTTTAATGGTCATCTTATTCACTGCATCCGACGCTCGGTTTATCATCTTTAGGAGGCCAGGTCCACTCAAAGCCTGAGTATTCACTGCCCTGGGCAACTAAAAACAAATATTTTTAGATATTAAATGTGTCACTTAAATTACAGTATGACGTATCTAGGAATATGATAAAGACAGTCACCTCATCTCTCTCTAAAAACTCTCGAACATCCGGGTCCTGCAACAGAGATGGATGAGCCACTACTCTCTGTAGATACCTACAGGAAATACAAACAAACAGTCAATAAATATGTGATCTATATATAAGAAATATAACCAGTTAAAAATAAAATGAGTATGCATTAGCATGTGAATCACTGTTACAACTCAAAATTCAGCCGCAATGAATGCAATTTTTATTTTATTTTTGCATTGCTAGTGCCAAAAGGTTCTAGGGTATGACTGCAAAATAAAAATGAAACAGCTCCTAACTCCTAAAGGTTTGTGGTGTCTAAATCTGTACATTTTGGACTACAAAATGCCGCTTCAGGCTAATAAAGGAGTTTTTCTAAACATATCCAATATATCATATTCAATATGCCATCAACCACTTAATCAGCAATCGGGTTTTCCCCCCACCCGAGTTATCAATATCAGAAAAAATGCAATTTGTGACCCTTTTATGTGTATGTCTAATTAGGCTTGTGTTCACCTCTCCAGTGCTGCTCTTCTCTTTTCCACAAACTCCGCTGAGGATGAATCCTCCTTCCCTACCTTCACTTTAGTCATCCCTGTGACACAACACCAAACCACACGCTCAGTCAGCAAATCACACCGGACTGCTCCGAGTAAAATGATGCAAGTTAGAGCCAACAGAGAGCTCAGAGTAAACATTCTCATGTATCCAGGCCAGTGTGAGTGTCTAGATGAGCACACAAGAATAACTCCACTAGACAAGGAGCCAGAGTGAGCATGAGAAATTCTTTACCAACTACACTCTTCTGAGGCGGAGGAGGGATGATGCAGCCCAGCAGAGAGTGTTTGGCCGATATCTTCTCATAAAGTCCCAGAAAATCACTGAAACGTCGTCGCACAGAGAACGTCTTATTAAGGAACATGGGTAGTGTAGTCTGGAGAGAGAGAGAGAAGCATGGTAAAGGGGCATAATGCTGATATATGTAGCTTGATCAATCCAAAAATGGTAACAGGCAAAACTTTTGTGTACCTGAGTTGACACTTTGTAAGACATGTAGGCATTCATGCCATCTCCTGCAACACAATAACATAGAAGAATTCGGTCACTATAGCTCTCAACATCCACAACAAGAGACTGAATCTAGACCAGTGGTTCTCAACCATTTCACTCCTCAATGTCCGAGGAAAGATTTGAAGGCCCACACATGTAAGATATTTTCTCTATTAATACTACTGTAATAAAGACATACCTGCTTGTTTTCTATCAGTATCAACAGAATAATTAATTATATATAATAAATTAACAAATACATTTTTTGATTTCGGAAGTTAAGAACTTAAGAATTGCATTTCTTAATGTTTATCAGATTTTAATAAATAAATACAAATACTTCTCAAAAAACTCTTGTCAGTAGCTTCTAGTCATTTTAGGTGTAAAAAATCAGTTAATTATGGTGCTTGTTGCAGCAAACTGTTATTCATGATCATATTATTTTATTACATTTACATTTATTCATTTAGCAGATGCCTTTTTATCCAAAGTGACACACAAATGAGGAATCAATCATAAGCTCACTGGCTTGTAACGCAAATCATTTCAGTTTACTTCAATTTTATTATTATTCTAGATATTTACCTACACTGTGAAAAATGCTTTTTTTGAAGTTAATAAAACAAAGATTATTGAATAATAGTAAATACTAATTTAGTCTTTCAACTTTAAAATTCAATACGTTACTTGCTGTTTCATTATAATTAATTGTGAAATTTACTAGCAATTTCTGAGTGAAAATTGTTTCTACAGTAATTTTTTTCAGTGTATATTGTGATGAACAGTCTTGTACATTTACAGGAAATAGCTTGAAAAATAAGTTGCATAATACAAACCAATTTTCTCTGGATTAGTGACTGCGATGTTCAGCTCAAACTGGTCTCCACTCTCTTCCTCCTCCAACTGTTCAAGTTCATCAGCATTCAGTTAGAATTGAAAATCTACATAAATGTTACATGAATGCAACTGAAGGCACGTAAAGGGTCTTGTTTCAGTACCTCCTCCGTGGTCTTGGTGACAATGCTAGGTTTGAGTATGGAATTAGGGACATGTGTGGTGTTGCAAACAGATGCGTTCGGGCCAATAATCTCTCTCCTGCCTTGACTAGTGGTGTTGGTGAGTGTCAGCTCTACAGTGGCCTCTAGTGTTTGAACAGAGAGAACAAATAAAGCACAGAGGTGTGAAGTATGTGAGTAATAGCATTTCACCATTATACTTTAGTGTAGTATTATTTTGGGAAATCTGTACTTTACATGAACTTTTAAAATCCAGTACTTAAAAGTAAATAAAAGCCTTTTACTTCATTACAAATTTTTTAATTAGCTACATATCATGACAAATATTTTTAAATCACTGAGGAAATATTTATCCAAATGTGACTAACATGCATGTCAGTCATGTACACATATAAACTATCCCTTTCATGCATTAGTAAAGTGTTTTTACAACCACCAAAAATCACTATTCAAATGTTTGTAAAATCATCTGCTGACAACTTTAGCTGAGAACATTCATGCAAAAGCGTTCAGGATATTGGTTTCAGTTAGAGCTGTCGCGATTCGTCGATTTTAGTCGACTAGTCGATTTTGAAAAATCATCGACTTCATTTTGCTCGCGTCGACTAACAGCAAAATACCAGAAGTGCCGCATTTCATGGACGAGAATCCATAAAACACATTATTAGACTGTTTTCCGAGACTGCATGATATTAAACCCATTTAAAAATCATAATTAAGCATAATTGTGAATTCACAAACGCTATGATTTAATTAAATAATTATATGCGATGCAGTTCTAACACAGTATATGTTTAATTATTTACATGCGTGTAGGTTAAGCACGTGCGTCTCACAGCGGCTCCGTTCACAGTAGTTCCACAGAAACTGTTATCATTTACATGTGGAGCGTCTCAAACTCCATCTCTGCATGTTGTTGTGAGTTTGGGTTTATTATAACGTTCATCTGGGAACGCAACGTGCGCCATTTCATCAGATTTGTAAGGTAAATCATTTATAAACCTGTGCAAACACAGGAGAATATATCGCGATTTCAAAATAAAAGCTCAAACCCTCACTCTGAGTTTACACGTTTTGATGTCCACATATTCATTTAATTACAGTGGCCTATAGCATTGCTGTCCTAAAGAAATGACCAAATATTAAAGATTAAGTGGACATTTGAATTAAATGGTGCTTGGTCAATATTAAACAAGGATTAGATCGCAGTAATGTGTAAAATAATCATCAGGCGCCCCCTGCAGGCCTTTGTTGTTATGTGTAATCTACATTAGCTCTGTTATTTATAATACATTATGTATTTTAACAGTTTTGGTCAATAAAACCATATGATTTCTTGCTTTTGATACTTTATTTGAACTAATTATTATTGCATCATTGCTATTATATATGTATTTTAAGTCATTTTAAAAGCTATTGTTCACTTACATCTATTTTTATTACCACAAAAACATTATTATAATTATAGGGCCCTATGAAATCCGTTTTATTTCCAAATTCAGTTTTTCCATTTTCATTTTTCTATACTCTGTTTTAATGGTTAAATTAATTTTTATTAATCAAAAAGCCTGTCTAATTAATTGAGTTTTACAGTTTTATCTGTACCAAATTCTGTTTTCCATTATTTTCTGGATTCCATTTTAATGGTTCCATTAATTTTTTTTTTTTTTTTTTTTTTCAGAAATACTGTACATTTACATTTTTCTCCTAAATAAATTCTGGTAAATAATATTTCTGGTAAATACTCCTTTATTTAAAATACTGATTATAATTTATTATTAGACTAGAACACGTGGATATGTTGTCTTTCTTACACTATAATACTGAACTGATTTCAGTGATCTGGACTGAGATGAGATGGACACTTGCTTCTTGCACTCTATGTTGCACTTTACTTTTGCTTTAAAAAAGGATTTCATAGAAATTTGGATTTAATTTGGTTTAATAAAATATTCTTAAGTAAAATTGTTGATTTTTTTGTGGGAAATTAATCGTTTAGATTAATCGATAAATTAGTCGATAGATTAATCGAAATAAAAATAGTCGTTAGTGGCAGCCCTAGTTTCAGTTTAACATCTTCTGTGCCCTAGCTTCTTACATAGTTAGATCAATGAGAAAATATTATTTTTGACAGTTTCTTTAGAAAGTTTCTGCTTTAAAAAATACTAAAATTAGAACATCTCTACTGTTTTCAAAACCAATTTGAAGCTAAGAAAAAGTGTTTACTTACTTTTAAATACCCAAGTTCAATGGACTCTATGCACGGCACATAGCCTACGTATTTCCGGTGAAATCTGAGGGCGCGTAAAAGCTTCCGGTCTATTCAGCCATAGCGTGAGTGAGTGCATTATCAGCCGCCATCATATGTCATTTATTGATTATAAAACCATATTTATACATTTTATAGTATAAGTGACCGTGCATAGAGCGCATTATAAGTTGATTCTTGTTTACTTTTACTCAAGTACTTTTGACTAGGTACATAATTTAAATTAAGCACAATTTTTGACATTAATATACTTTAACTTAAGTACTATTTTCACATATCAGATATAGCATCGATCTATGTGATCCGTTTCAACCTGCCAAGCTATGTTAAAGACAAAGATTGAATGCATTATGTTCTCCAACATTCAGTTCAGTTGCCATCTGGCCTGCATGTCAAATCAAGTGTCATTACTAATTTATTGCTCATTACGAGTAATGGTGCAGCGGAGTGAAATACCAGTGAACAGATCCAGCTCTTCATCAGAGTGAAGGCCATTAGTGGCATGATGGATGTACGAGCCCTCCTCACTGAAGATATCGCCTTCATCAGGAGCTGATGTGGGTGTGATCGGTTTACTCTGCAAAAGAGATGAACACGATGCCAAGATAACAGCTGATAACCATGACATAATTGCAGCTCGCTCAGTTGCTGAGCAGCAATATGAGAATAACCGCTGCAGAGCTAGCTTCTGTCAAATCAAATGACAGTTAAATATTACCCAACATAAGATTTAATCAGATAATAAAAACTGGTCATTCATTCTGAAGCAGGTGTCTCACTCTCGCGCCGGTGAATATGTCCTCGTCTTCATCCTCCTCCTCCTCCTCGTCGCTGTCCAGCGCTCGAGTGTCTAGTTCTGCCTCCTGATCTTCATTATCAGGGAAAGGAGGAGGATTCCGCCCGCAGCCGCCTGACATCGCTTGTTTCGACCAAAGGAAATATATGCAAGAACAAACAAACCTAACGGATAAAGTCTTTGAGGTTGGCGTAATTTCTACCTGACTGTCCGTTACAGGTAAACGTGGATTGGATTTCACTGCTAGGTAACCTCAGTCTACTTAAAAACATCCGCGGATGCCTCTGCGCTCTCAGGCTCAGAGAGAGAGTGCTGATGCGCCACTGCCTCCTGATGGTCTGGAGCAAATACTACAGCTACTTCAACAACTACACATACAAGATGCTGTGCATTTAGGATATGCTGTCATTCAGTGAATATATTTTATCAGTTCAGTTACAGGAATACACATTTACTCTCAAATCACTCATTGGTTATTGTTTCATGACTTGAGAGCAGCTCAATTTTGTGAACCGATTCAACCAGTTTAATCAAACTCATGCATCATTCGCCTTAAAAGAACGATCAGCTCACAAATCGTACTTGGTGTGAATTCATTAAACTTCAAAAGAAAAACACACCACAGCATATTTGCAAGTATCCCATTTAATAAAATACATTTTCAATCTCATAATTCAAGATATGTTTGAAAACAATTTATCTAGTGCACATGATCTTCAAAAACATACATTTACAAAAATATATATATTCTAATACATTTCTTATATATTTCTTTGAGCGTCTAAAGATTTTTGCACTTGTCCAGTTAGTGTTTCTGCTGGTGTCAGAATTGGATAATTCTAAATTCAGTGAGCAAGGCAACGACGAGAAAGACAATGTAGAAGATCAGTAGAAAAATGCCATAGACTCGGCTCAGGTGAAAACACTGAAGAGGAACCAGTATGAAGGAGAAGACGAGAGACAGACCCAGTGCTCCTGAGAGAACCCAGCACAGCATCCCTTCTGGTTCCAGCTGAACACACAACAGAACACAGAACAGACTCCGTCAATCATCTCTACTGGAATATTCAACTGACTAAAAGCTTGCAACATATCCATCCAGTTACTGGATCTATATGACATTGACATTGTATATAATATATAGAGTGTGAGACATACCATCACAACATTATTTTTATTCTGAAAGATTTGCAGCAGGCAGCCCAGACCCACACCAAACAGCATGTCTTAATGCAATGTTAAAGGCATATGAAGTGTGGTTATGGCTTATGGTAATGTACCAGGATATTTACAATACTGTAAATATATAGTATGATTAAATATGTTGATATATTTGTTAATACACATACACAAAAAGGAGAACTTTTAAAAAAAGCATATGTTAAAAGATACTAAAGATAATGCCCCCGAAACAGGCAGAAATGGCCATCCGTGGGTATCCCTGACGGGCTATAGTAATGTCTGCAAAGCAATCTGTCAAAACACACAAATATTACACATGGTCTAACAGAGGTAAAAACATAATGGTGTATAATATCCCATTGGTGTGTTATTATTTAAAATATCAAAAGCCATCAAACACTATCTCATGCAATACATTAGTACTTAACAGTGCCAACAAAAATAAAACCATACAATCAAGTGCTTGTAAAATTATTTTCATTTCATTTCAAGTTCTAGAATATTGGCTATGAGCAAAAATTAAAAAAAATAATAATGGGAAGATAATGTGCTGTTTGTGTTTTTTCATGTTGTGAGTGTGTACCTCCAACGCTGTTGCCCCAGGCTAACAAGGTGAGGCCCAGTACAGTGTTGCTGAGACTGAGAACAACCCCCAGCAGGTGCAGCACACTAACAATCTCAGACGCCACAGTGCTGATCCACAGCGCACTGACCACAAAACCTAGCAGAGAATAGAGCTACACATACACAGCAATAGAACAAATAAAACAATTTAAAAACAAAATTAATACCTTTATTCAGCAAGGATGCATTAAATTGATTAAAAGAGACAGGAAAGACATTTAAAATGTACTATTCTATAGTAAGATTACTATTTCAAATAAACTGTTCTTTTGAAAGTTCTACTCGAAGTCGAAAAAAAAAAAAAAAAAAAGTTACATTTCCCCAAAAATATTAAGCCACAAAAATTCAGCTGTCATCACAATAATAAATTTAATTTTAAAATATGTTAAAGGAATAGTTCACCTCAGAAATGAAAATTATGTCATAATTTACTCTGTATAAGTAACCTGTATACGTTTCTTTCTTATGTTGAACACAAAATCAAACAGTTGATAGCCCCCATTGACTTCCATAGTATTGCTTTCCCTGCTATGGAAGTCAATGGGGTCCAACAACTGCTTGATTACCAGCATTCTTCAAAATATCTTCTTTTGTGTTCAACATAAGAAAGAAACTTATAGGTTTGAAACAACATGAGGGTGGGTAAATGATGACATAATTTTTATTTTTTTAGGTGAACTATTACTGTTTTTACTGTATGTTTGATCAAATAAATGCATAAAAATATAAGAGTTGTCTTTAAAAAAAAAAGAAGAAGATTCATACAAAGTGATATCTTGGAGGATGCTCATTTGTGGTAGTGAAGAAGACTATGCCAGAGAGGAAGACTCCAATGCAGAGTACAAGCACCCACACTGGAACTTCTCCTTCAATGAGCAGTAAGCCATCTTGAATGAAAGAGAAACATTGTCTGTTTCAGTCACATGTGCTTTAGAGAACATGAAATGATTCCACAATATCTGCATCAACAGCATTCATCTTTTCACATACAAAAGGAATTTCAGTTCCTCTGACAGAATGCAGCAGGTGCATTAAAGCAACAAATGACAGGGATGGCATAACTGTACTTTTTATGTGCACATAAGAGATTGCTGTTGAACAGGTTTAGTTTCATGGTTCAAGTAAAAATGCAAACCGACTTACACTTTCCCGACTGGAGGGTAAGCACACAGACCAGAGGCCCAGTGATTATTTGAAGACAGTTCAGAGGGCGTTTCCAGTTGTGATCCTCCTTATCTGTGTCCACCACAGGAACTGTCAACAATAACAGCACTTCTACAGGCACCTGACACAGTCAGACAGACAGGCAACAAAGGATCTTCATCTTAAAATTACATAGGCATGCATATTAGATTCAAACAATCCAACAATTGGACAATTAGACAAGTTTATTTTAAACAATAGGTTACTAGAAGAATGATTACTTATTTAGAACCAGGAAGTGATCATGAAAGTGAATGCACATGTTTTCACCTTGATCACTTTGAGGACTTTGGCACTCCAGTGCTGTCTCCTCCAGGTCCGACTATCCACCGGGTTAATGGCATTCAGGAAGATCTGAGCAGTGGATTGAGTGTAAGGCAGCAAAGGCTCATACTCTCCTTCATCTGAAACACACACATATACATATATATATATATATATATATATATATATATATATATACATACACCAACACTTACAAACATACATGCAAGATTTTCAAACAGAAAAACACTGTTACACCACACAGTACTTCCTTAAAGATGCAATATTCTCTCTCACTTTCACCATTACCAATACAGACTGCAACACACACTTGCAAAGTCCCATAATTATGAAAGTCTGTGGTGTTGAAAACAATCATAAATGAAACAACCCATTGAAACTTCAGCCACTTACATAGCCAACATAGTTTTAAGTTGAGAGGAAGTGACCCACCGTGTGCTTGTATGCTGCCACTCTGAATTTCTCTATATGAATCAGATGGTAGAGTCTCCCCTAAAATTCAAGAACAGCACTTATTAATCTCTGCCCAGAGATCAGATTAACACTGCTGTTCATTTCATAAACCTCAATAGCTAGGGTGATTATACGGGCCATTTTTACGGGATTTCTATATTCTATATTTATATATTCTATATTCTATATTGCCTAAAATATCCAGGTTTTGGCTGTTTGCACTGTGCAGGTAGATTGTTGTGTGACATTCATGAGAGCTATAGAGAGCAGAGCAGACGGCTCCTTATGCTTTCGAATCGCTCTCGCGCCTACCTTGGTGTCTTTTTTGATCGGTGTGCAGCGACGCTTCAAGTCAAACGAACGAACAAATGTGTGCGCATATTTGCATCGCTTTGATCGTTCTCTGTAGATCTCACCTTCTCACGCGCAGCGCCACGATTGGTCGATTATGTACAATACCTGCATGTTATTGGTCAAAGTACTTTGGATGATTTAGGCAATATTAAAATCCTGGCCAGGACGTGTCCCATATGAACGGCACATATGGCCACCCTACATTGTTGTGAGCACTATATCTGAATGTGTGAATGTGAGCTTAGTGCAGTTAGTTCAGATTTTACTAGGGATGGGAACAAGTACCAAAGTAAGTAAAGCTCAAGTCATCAAAAACAATAATTTTGTGAGTTTACAACACATTTTGATGTGTTTACCTTAAAAGAATGGTCACTCCTCATACAGGAATTGTAATGAAACTGAAAGAGGGTAGAAAGTGTGTGGTGTGTGATCAGTGCTGATTTACCCTGTTCTCTGCCTGTGGTCTGGGCCGATGCATTTAGCTGATGCTTCTGACGATTGTATATATATGCACTCACAATCACAGTCAAAACATATACAATATACAGCCCCAGATAACCTGTGGAGAACAGAAAAGAATGACAGGACAAAATAAATATTAATCATATCCATATACTATACAAGAAAGTGGAACATGCAGAATGAAAAAAATTGTAATTTTCTTAAATTAATGAAATTATGGTATAAATCTGATTAAGTGAAAAACGGTTATCGTACCCACGGCTTCTCCCATGGAAATATGGCCTTTATATAGGATATTGAAGGTCCAAAACACGGCTGCCATGTAGAAAACGACATCACGAAGGAATGGACGGGACGCCACAGTGAAAGGCTTAACTAGAGCAATGCTTCCAGCTACCACTGTTGTGACAAAGATTCCCGCTCCTAGAAAAAAACTAAATCAAATTAGGAAAATGTTTTTTTTTTATGATTGATGAATCTGTTCACAAGAATTAATGGTGAAGTGTGGAATTTCTGCAGTACCCAAAAGGGCTCTAGACTGCGACCATTTTTTGAGAGTATGCGAGTAAAAATTTGACGGTCACACTTGTGCAAGTGCATGGTCTGCCTGATCCAAAGCGTCTGCTTCATACAGCGCGCGCTGCAGAGCTGCGGCACATTGTAGCAGGAGTCAGATTTCACTGATCACGTGAAGAGAGGTGCTTTCAGCGGGAGCGCTTCAGTAGAGCCTGGTTTACGCCTGTTTCACACCGCACGCAAGCAGCACAGAAGCGGCGCGTATGCAGAGCGGGAGCAGTGCACGCCCATTGTGCTTTCACTCGCCGCGTCAGCACGAACACGAAGGTGCACGCAGTGGACGGAGAGCAACGGAGGATTTGGTTTTCAAACTTTGGTTTTGAAAAGCTTGTTATCTCTGTTGTTTACCTCACGTTACGCTATGGAGGCTTTCCTTATTTTTTTTATATTATTATTATTATTTGATTCCTCAGTGTTTGCTAAATATTCTGTTATGTATTAGTCGGTATAATACAGCATGTGATGTGTCCTATGCCATGCCTAGTCTTATTCATTTTTGTTAATAAATGTTATGTAAGTAGTTTGTCATTGTAACCTACTGTTTTATTGTTGTTGTGTTTTTAATTAAGAATAACAATGAATCCATCTTTTGTTTTAGTCTTAAAAAGTGAAAGGTGTATAGATATAAGCAACAGACAATTATCTTTTCTTGTAAGGCGTGACACCAAGATCGTGAATTTGAAAGTGAAAGCACAAAAAGAGGAATTCCTGTCATAAAATTTAAATCACAAATAATACTGATGAAAAAGAACGGGTTGAATGTTTTACACTTTCGTTACCATATAACTATAAACTATGATAAAAGTTCATCAGCATGCATTGATTAATCAAATGTTGTATAAAACATTTTTTTTTTTAAATTGCGACCAAATAATGTGCTCGTGCAACCAACTGAGAAAGTTAGTCGCACAAGTGCGACCAGTGGGAAGAATGAGACTAGAGCCCTGTGATGGTGCTGTATAAATATATTTCAAACACTTCCCCTGTCTGACATTGTTCAGTCAAAACAAATAGTCCCAAGGCTATGGTTAGACCACTTGCATGACTCAAGCAACTTGCAATTGTACAATTCAGTTTGGTGCCTTTATTGGTTGGGAATTACACAGTTTACATTTAAATACTCCAACACATGTCCTTAATGTGTGTGTGGGTGTATGTTTAACAGAGCTGATCTCTCACCAAACAGTGCTCCAACAGCAAGACCAGCAGTCTGAGGGTGGGAGAAAGCAGCCATGGCACTGAACACATCTGGAGCCCCATTTCCAAGTGCCAGGAACGTTACGCCCTGTTCTACTCAGTCATGGAAAACAATGAAAAAAAATGGGACTGACACAACCTCTCAGCGCAATTTGGACCTTTTCCAGTAATCAAAACACAAACTCATCATTGAGGATTCCACTCAGTCACACATACTACACACCCCTCTCAGTCATGCACACACTTTAATGACAGAAACACACTTTGAAAACACTTCAGTCATGAACAAACTTAAATGAATAGTTCACCTTGAATCGTTCACCCAGTTGATGGTACCACCATTGACTTCCATTGTATTTTTTCCCCTACTATGGATGTTAATGGGGGCCAACAATTGTTTGATTACCAGCATTCTTCAAAATGTATTTTGTGTTCAACATAAGAAAGAAATTTATACAGGTTTGTAACGACAAAACACTGACAGAATTTTCATTTTTGAGGTGAACTATTCTTTTAAGATCACAAACTGTAACCGAGTGTTAAACAAACACTACCCAGGATGACACAGTCTTGGCAAACACTATGACCTAGTAACAGACTAATCATTTGATATGTTTAGTGGTTTAGCATGCTGTAATATTCTCTACACTCCAGGACCCAGGAGTTCATCACTTCCGTGGTTGATAAGGACACAGCAGAAGTCCACAGCAGGAGTAATTAACCTTCTCAACCAATACAATAGGAGGACAAATTACAAGGATCAGCTGATCAGCCACACTTCAGGTATTTAAAGGATACGGCCACATTATGAGTCAGTCTCAGTGTGGAGGAAATGGCTGAGAGGTTTGGACAGAAACTGAAAAAAAAAAATATAATCAAAATACATATTATAATTCATATATATTTAAACCCACATTTCTGTTCTTTATAGAACAAATTCGTTCTAAATACATTTTGCACCCTTATGACAAATTAACTGACTTCTTGACCCCAAAAAGCAGAACCTTTTTAAAATAAAAAGACTCAACTCTAAATTCTCCAGATAAATGAAAGACATTAAGCCCTTTCACACATACAGACTTTTCCGGAAAATTACCAGTAAATTGCCGTAAAGAGATCATGTGTGAACAGGACCTTTTCAAAAATACTGGTAAAGTCGTTCCGGTAATTTTATGGCAATTTACTGGTATTACTGTGTGAAAGGGCTTATTGTCTCTGTCACATGAGTAAATAGAGAAGTGAAATCTAGGTCATGGCCAAAGACTCAGCTCTATTGATATTGTTGAGATCACATACACGTTTCTAAAGTGTAACAATTATTGTTTTTAAATTGTAATCAGTTACTAATTTTAATTGCATGACAGTCCTAATTATCAGTTTAACTGCATAGTGCAACTGGAATACAATGTGAACATACAAACACACCAATTCATAGCATTTTGTTGTTGTTATCATTACAATGGAAGTCAATGTTCACCAAAAAGGTTTGTGTTTGTGTGTGTGTGTGTGTGTGTGTGTGTGTGTGTGTGTGTGTGTTATGCACAAGAAAGTCAGTAATGCGGGTTTGTAACGACATGAGGTGATGAGAGCATTTTTATTTTGGGGTGAACTATCTCTTTAAGACAGAACTGACCACCAAATAGCATGTACAAGCCAATAAATAACCCTTTTAACTTTCTCAAATTCACCACTCACAAGTCTGATGCAATCAGCCCCAGTAGAAGGAACAGAACAAACAACCAGATGACCTGAAAGAAATAAAAGAAAAGAGGGAAGGAAAGAGAAGACATGAGAGTGACTTTAACAACATACAAAACCAAAGAGATACACAACCAATACAAAATCAGATTACACATCCTGGATGATGCATTGTCATTTCAGTTGGATATGTAAACAAACATGTCACACTCCACAAATAAACTTACACAACAACACTCGATTTACTGGTATATAGACAGTTTAAAAAGTAAACCCTGAGTTTGGTGACTGAGCTAAATGTGTCCTTACATAGAGTGTGATGGCTAGAGGCAGCAGATTAGGTGGGAAGAGGCAAAAGGTGACAACAGGGTACTTGATGAAGCCTTCATCTGAAGTACAGTCCGGTGTATTCTTCACAAACTCACATCTCTGACTGGCAGACAGGTTCATCACCACATCACACTGCAACACAGATCAACAAATGCAGCTGTGCAGGATTCAATGCCAATAGTCAAACAGCACCGCAATGAATTTATATAACACAAAGTTTACTCATGGTAAAACAGAGCAAAATGTATCGGTCACATTAATGACAGGTAATGTAGACATACAACGTCTTTTTTACTTGATCATACATTTCAGAGATGTTTTGTCCAGCTCACCTCGTCTCCATTGCGGTTCGGTGTAACTTCTCCAGGTCTGTCTGAACGCCAGACATTCACATGAGGTACGAGGTGTGTGTTGGACACGTAAACTGATTTCTGGCAGCTGACACGATCCCATTGCAGAGCAACGGTGCATAACAACACTAACAGCAGAGCACGCATTTGTAAGCTGATACTGCTTTAACATTGCTTTTCAGTGGTCAACACTAGTAACGTTGGTTGAATTGTGGTAGATCGACGGCAACTTTCAAGGTTCCGCTTCGCTCTTCTCCTTCAGTGTGATAAACTCCATGTATTTAGACGCTGTGAATCACAATCTGTGGTTGGATCTAAAATAACGCGGGATTACACATTGTGTCACAACAAGAGAGAGTCGACTAAAAGGGAAATGGATCAGCCTGTCAGGTCATTCCAGTACTTCCTATACAAACAGCGTGACGAGCTTTCTTATCCTCCCTCCCTCTGTCCTGCAGTCAGGCCAGCCTCCACTTTGAAAAGCACGGTCATACTAGCCGCCACGTTATTTTGTGTTGCGCGCATATACTATGCGTTGCGGTAATAGCGTGTAAAAACTCAGAACAAAGGAAAAGTGATCTCTGGCATTAGTTTATTGAGCCAGTTTCTGTCAATAATGAATAAACGAATGAACGAATATATAGATCAACCAATAAATGAAATCAATGAATTTAAAATAATACAAATGTTTAAAAAACGATCTGATAAAATGAAAGTGACTTAAAATGTTGAGTAATATTAAATTGCCAAATAATATGAAAATACCTGTATGACAAATAACAAAATAAAAGCCTTTCAAAACTTGCATATAACCACATTTATCTGTAAATTCACATAGCTCTAAAAAGGAAACGCCCTGTTTACACAGACCAGTTTCAATTCAGATTGACAGTCCACTACCCCAGGGTGTCACTCAACCAGTTTCAAGACGATCTGATGTTGAATTACATAATACAAGCCCTCAAAATATCATATTCTACCTGTTCTGCCTGTGATTCTGGATAGCTCTAAAAAGGAAACGCCCTGTTTCCACAGACCAGTTTCAATTCAGATTGACAGTCCACTACCCCAGGGTGTCACTCAATCAGTTTTAAGACGATCTGATGTTGCATTACATAATAAAAGCCCTCCAAAAACTCATATTCTACCTGTTCTGCCTGAGATTTTGGATAGCTCTAAAAAGGAAACGCCCTGTTTCCACAGACCAGTTTCAATTCAGATTGACAGTCCACTCTCCCAGGGTGTCCCTCAACCAGTTTCAAGAGGATCTGATGTTGCATTGCATAATAAAAGCCCTCAAAATATCATATTCTACCTGTTCTGCATTTGACTTTGGATAGGTCTAAAAAGGAAACTCCCTGTTTCCACAGACCAGTTTCAATTCAGATTGACAGTCCACTACCCCAGGGTGTCACTCAATCAGTTTTAAGACGATCTGATGTTGCATTACATAATAAAAGCCCTTCAAAAACTCATATTCTACCTGTTCTGCCTGAGATTTTGGATAGGTCTAAAAAGGAAACGCCCTGTTTCCACAGGCCAGTTTCAATTCAGATTGACAGTCCACTACCCCAGGGTGTCACTCAACCAGTTTCAAGACGATCTGATGTTGAATTACATAATACAAGCCCTCAAAATATCATATTCTACCTGTTCTGCCTGTGATTTTGGATAGCTCTAAAAAGGAAACGCCCTGTTTCCACAGACCAGTTTCAATTCAGATTGACAGTCCACTACCCCAGGGTGTCACTCAATCAGTTTCAAGACGATCTGATGTTGCATTGCATAATAAAAGCCCTCAAAATATCATATTATACCTGTTCTGCCTGTGATTTTGGATAGGTCTAAAAAGGAAACTCCCTGTTTCCACAGACCAGTTTCAATTCAGATTGACAGTCCACTACCCCAGGGTGTCACTCAATCAGTTTTAAGACGATCTGATGTTGCATTACATAATAAAAGCCAAATTTGTTTATTCATTCATTCAGGTGGACTTTAAAAATTACCAAGCTGTGGTTTCATTTGTAAATGTTGACAATGTCCACTGGAAGTTTCTGGTGAGTAGGTTACATTTTAATAATGTCATTACAATGTGAGGTACCTTTTTATTTTTAAATGTAATCAGTGTTTGCTGTATTACATTGTTTACTTATCATTTTCAGTACATAAATGCGGTGAACCACACAGTGTATCTCGTGGATCCTGCAGAAAGTTTGACAGAGGAAACTGATTCCAATCTTGCAGCCAAAAGATTCAGGTATTCATGTAATTTATAATATAAATTACAACATGTAATATTGAGCGTAATCTATATACTAGTGAAGTACTTGATTACTTTACATTCTTAATTACTACTTTATGTATATTATTTGATGAATAGGACGTTAAGAGTTAAAAAATGTAACTGTGCTGTTTTTAAGTTTTTAAACATTACGAAATATTACTAGAAATATATTTTTGATCTAGTTATTATTTAGATTATATGTTGCAAACTTTATCTGCATTGTTCCTAATGTAAGTTACTCCCAAAATGAATCACATACAGTGACTTCCTAAAAATAAGAAAGACAGGTGATGAAAAAAAGGACTGGGAGGACATTGAATGGAAAGGTGGATTCCTGACCCATCCAACTCAGCAAGATAGCAGTAGCTGTGGGGTAATTGTCATCATGGTATGTGAAGTAATGTAATACCTTGCTCATACTTGTATTATGTCATTTAAATCCATGTCTTCTAAGTTTTTGTAACTGACTTGTACAGCCCTAAATGAGTAAATAATTAATATTTTGTTAATGTAGTTGTGGTTAATGCATTGGTACTGCTGCCATATGCATGAGTCTGGTACAGATATACTGTAGATGGTAGTATGATGATGAATGTCTGTGTTTGTTTAGATGGCAAGAGCAGTGATGAAGACCTTTCCACCTGTTCCAGTCATAAGTTTTGGTACAACCAAAAAAGAAATGGCAAATGAGCGACAAACAATGGCTCTGCAGATACTCAAAGCATCAGGTTTGTAAGGAAAGTGTTTGTGTGTAGTGTGTAGTAATACGAACCAAAAAATATATACCAAATGGAATATTGGTAACAGTTTAGTTTTGGGATAAATTCTCCCTACTAACTAGTTGTTTATTAGCATACATATTACTAGCATATAGCTGTTTATTATTAATTATAGAGCACACAATAATGCTTATTATGCATTATGCATATGATCCATTAATCCTACACCATACCTAAAATTAACAACTACCTTACTAACTATCAAGAAGCTGCAAATGATAAGTTTATTGAATCAAAAGTCATAGTTAATAGTCTGTGTAAGAAAAAGTGATGAAGACGTCTAAGATCTTGATGAAAAATTAACTTTTATTACAGCGTAGCAGTGACAAAGTACAAATAACAATTCGGATTCAGCGTAGTTGAAATGAACCCTGAACATCCTAAACTCAAACATTTTATACTGTATTATGTTCATCTTCCCGCTCAACATGTAAATTAAGTTTAGTTTTAAATGTAAATTGCGGATAACAATGCAAGTGATAGCCTTCCATTCCCTCATCTTTGGTGGACTTTCAAGTGGGAACAACCAAATGTTAAGGTGATAAGATTAAACATAATCCCTATCAGTTGTTTCGTGTACCCTTTTGGTCAGCAGATGGTTCTTGATGACCTACTGTTGCTCCCACGCTATAAGTGAAGAATTATCACTCCGGAGATACTATTTACATATTATTATGATCGGGAAGAACTATCTCTATGATAATTAAGCTCTTTGTAGGGAAAGGAGAATAGTTTAATATACAATTTGGAGTGGAAGCTGGGTCGAGGCAGACTATAATGTCTTACAGCTGTTAATAGTGAGAATTGTTTCACAAACTACAATGTGACTAAAATAACTTACTGATACAACTTACTGATAAAAGTAATAATTCATCCGAGCAGTGGCATTCTTCAGCAGTGTTTTGCTCAATGATTGCCATGCAACAGTGGCGCAGTATTACTGATGTAGCCTGTATGAGATCTGCAAAAAGATAAAAACAGCAAACACACAGAAATAGAGAGTGACCTGAGTGGTCATTGAAGAAGGGGATTCTTATGGACTGATTGAAGTCTTAAAAGTGTTACCCACATTGTACCACGTGCATTGTCTTAAGGTCTAATTTAAATGTTGCATTTAGTCACTATTTAAATATATAGATGTTTGTTGTTAATTGTTGTAAAAAAAAATAAAAAAAAACAGGAATCAATGTAATTTTGGCTGTATTCTGAAATTATTGTAAGCTTGTTACGTGAAATTCGAAGTGGGAGTTTCCTTATTGTTATTAATTTATTGATATGTATGCTTATATTTTAGTGTTCAATGAAGCCACTAACTGTGCCATGTGCTCCATGGCAAAGCCAATTGGACCTGGGCCTCCTCTGACAAATTGTGTAAGGTTTTTGACTTAGTAACATCGGTAGTAGTGTTGAAAGCTGATTTGAAGATCAAAGCCATAAGTAACTAATAAACTGTGATGCTCAGTATTTATCATGTTAAAATCTGTGGCGATGTACTGTCAATCTGAATTGAAACTGGTCTGTGGAAACAGGGCGTTTCCTTTTTAGAGCTATCCAAAATCTCAGGCAGAACAGGTAGAATATGAGTTTTTGTAGGGCTTTTATTATGTAATGCAACATCAGATCGTCTTAAAACTGATTGCGTGACACCCTGGGGTAGTGGCCTGTCAATCTGAATTGAAACTGGTCTGTGGAAACAGGGCGTTTCCTTTTTAGAGCTATCCAAAATCACAGGCAGAACAGGTAGAATATGATATTTTGAGGGCTTTTATTATGCAATGCAACATCAGATCCTCTTGAAACTGGTTGAGGGACACGCTGGGGCAGTGAACTGTCAATCTGAATTGAAACTGGTCTGTGGAAACAGGGCGTTTCCTTTTTAGACCTATCCAAAATCTCAGGCAGAACAGGTAGAATATGAGTTTTTGAAGGGTTTTTATTATGTAATGCAACATCAGATCGTCTTAAAACTGATTGAGTGACACCCTGGGGTAGTGGACTGTCAATCTGAATTGAAACTGGTCTGTGGAAACAGGGAGTTTCCTTTTTAGAGCTATCCAAAATCACAGGCAGAACAGGTATAATATGATATTTTGAGGGCTTTTATTATGCAATGCAACATCAGATCGTCTTGAAACTGGTTGAGGGACACCCTGGGAGAGTGGACTGTCAATCTGAATTGAAACTGGTCTGTGGAAACAGGGCGTTCCCTTTTTAGACCTATCCAAAGTCAAATGCAGAACAGGTAGAATATGATATTTTGAGGGCTTTTATTATGCAATGCAACATCAGATCCTCTTGAAACTGGTTGAGGGACACGCTGGGGCAGTGAACTGTCAATCTGAATTGAAACTGGTCTGTGGAAACAGGGCGTTTCCTTTTTAGAGCTATCCAAAATCTCAGGCAGCACAGGTAGAATATGAGTTTTTGGAGGGCTTTTATTATGTAATGCAACATCAGATCGTCTTAAAACTGATTGAGTGACACCCTGGGGTAGTGGACTGTCAATCTGAATTGAAACTGGTCTGTGGAAACAGGGCGTTTCCTTTTTAGAGCTATCCAAAATCACAGGCAGAACAGGTAGAATATGATATTTTGAGGGCTTGTATTATGTAATTCAACATCAGATCGTCTTGAAACTGGTTGAGTGACACCCTGGGGTAGTGGAATGTCAATCTGAATTGAAACTGGTCTGTGGAAACAGGGCGTTTCCTTTTTAGACCTATCCAAAATCTCAGGCAGAACAGGTAGAATATGAGTTTTTGAAGGGTTTTTATTATGTAATGCAACATCAAATCGTCTTAAAACTGATTGAGTGACACCCTGGGGTAGTGGACTGTCAATCTGAATTGAAACTGGTCTGTGGAAACAGGGAGTTTCCATTTTAGAGCTATCCAAAATCACAGGCAGAACAGGTATAATATGATATTTTGAGGGCTTTTATTATGCAATGCAACATCAGATCGTCTTGAAACTGGTTGAGGGACACCCTGGGAGAGTGGACTGTCAATCTGAATTGAAACTGGTCTGTGGAAACAGGGCGTTTCCTTTTTAGAGCTATCCAAAATCTCAGGCAGAACAGGTAGAATATGAGTTTTTGGAGGGCTTTTATTATGTAATGCAACATCAGATCGTCTTAAAACTGATTGAGTGACACCCTGGGGTAGTGGACTGTCAATCTGAATTGAAACTGGTCTGTGGAAACAGGGAGTTTCCTTTTTAGACCTATCCAAAATCACAGGCAGAACAGGTATAATATGATATTTTGAGGGCTTTTATTATGCAATGCAACATCAGATCGTCTTAAAACTGATTGAGTGACACCCTGGGGTAGTGGACTGTCAATCTGAATTGAAACTGGTCTGTGGAAACAGGGAGTTTCCTTTTTAGACCTATCCAAAATCACAGGCAGAACAGGTATAATATGATATTTTGAGGGCTTTTATTATGTAATGCAACATCAGATCGTGTTAAAACTGATTGAGTGACACCCTGGGGTAGTGGACTGTCAATCTGAATTGAAACTGGTCTGTGGAAACAGGGAGTTTCCTTTTTAGACCTATCCAAAATCACAGGCAGAACAGGTATAATATGATATTTTGAGGGCTTTTATTATGCAATGCAACATCAGATCGTCTTGAAACTGGTTGAGGGACACCCTGGGAGAGGGGACTGTCAATCTGAATTGAAACTGGTCTGTGGAAACAGGGCGTTTCCTTTTTAGAGCTATCCAAAATCTCAGGCAGCACAGGTAGAATATGAGTTTTTGGAGGGCTTTTATTATGTAATGCAACATCAGATCGTCTTAAAACTGATTGAGTGACACCCTGGGGTAGTGGACTGTCAATCTGAATTGAAACTGGTCTGTGGAAACAGGGCGTTTCCTTTTTAGACCTATCCAAAATCACAGGCAGAACAGGTAGAATATGAGTTTTTGAAGGGTTTTTATTATGTAATGCAACATCAAATCGTCTTAAAACTGATTGAGTGACACCCTGGGGTAGTGGACTGTCAATCTGAATTGAAACTGGTCTGTGGAAACAGGGAGTTTCCATTTTAGAGCTATCCAAAATCACAGGCAGAACAGGTATAATATGATATTTTGAGGGCTTTTATTATGCAATGCAACATCAGATCGTCTTGAAACTGGTTGAGGGACACCCTGGGAGAGTGGACTGTCAATCTGAATTGAAACTGGTCTGTGGAAACAGGGCGTTTCCTTTTTAGAGCTATCCAAAATCTCAAGCAGAACAGGTAGAATATGAGTTTTTGGAGGGCTTTTATTATGTAATGCAACATCAGATCGTCTTAAAACTGATTGAGTGACACCCTGGGGTAGTGGACTGTCAATCTGAATTGAAACTGGTCTGTGGAAACAGGGAGTTTCCTTTTTAGACCTATCCAAAATCACAGGCAGAACAGGTATAATATGATATTTTGAGGGCTTTTATTATGCAATGCAACATCAGATCGTCTTAAAACTGATTGAGTGACACCCTGGGGTAGTGGACTGTCAATCTGAATTGAAACTGGTCTGTGGAAACAGGGAGTTTCCTTTTTAGACCTATCCAAAATCACAGGCAGAACAGGTATAATATGATATTTTGAGGGCTTTTATTATGTAATGCAACATCAGATCGTGTTAAAACTGATTGAGTGACACCCTGGGGTAGTGGACTGTCAATCTGAATTGAAACTGGTCTGTGGAAACAGGGAGTTTCCTTTTTAGACCTATCCAAAATCACAGGCAGAACAGGTATAATATGATATTTTGAGGGCTTTTATTATGCAATGCAACATCAGATCGTCTTGAAACTGGTTGAGGGACACCCTGGGAGAGGGGACTGTCAATCTGAATTGAAACTGGTCTGTGGAAACAGGGCGTTTCCTTTTTAGAGCTATCCAAAATCTCAGGCAGAACAGGTAGAATATGAGTTTTTGGAGGGCTTTTATTATGTAATGCAACATCAGATCGTCTTAAAACTGATTGAGTGACACCCTGGGGTAGTGGACTGTCAATCTGAATTGAAACTGGTCTGTGTAAACAGGGCGTTTCCTTTTTAGAGCTATGTGAATTTACAGATAAATGTGGTTATATGCAAGTTTTGAAAGGCTTTTATTTTGTTATTTGTCATACAGGTATTTTCATATTATTTGGCAATTTAATATTACTCAACATTTTAAGTCACTTTCATTTTATCAGATCGTTTTTTAAACATTTGTATTATTTTAAATTCATTGATTTCATTTATTGGTTTATCTATATATTCGTTCATTCGTTTATTCATTATTGACAGAAACTGGCTCAATAAACTAATGCCAGAGATCACTTTTCCTTTGTTCTGAGTTTTTACACGCTATTACCGCAACGCATAGTATATGCGCGCAACACAAAATAACGTGGAGGCTAGAATGACCGTGCTTTTCAAAGTGGAGGCTGGCCTGACTGCAGTCCCTCTGTCCTGAGGTTAAAGAGACATTTCACTCTTTTCCACTTAAAGGGATAGTTCACCCCAAAATAAAAATGTCGACATCAATTACTCACCCTCATGTCGTTTAAACCCAAGACTTTCGTTCATCTTCGAAACAGAGCCTAAGGAACATGGTGATGGAAATACCACCTGATGTGAGGAGCTTTTTTAATTCTTTGGCAAAACTGTCACTTTTTCCTTAAGAAATTTTGAGTTTGTTTACAAAATATTGGCATTCCCCGAGAATCTTCGCAAAAGCATTGAAATTTTGGGTGAACTAATCCTATGGGCTAAGTGTGGCTTTCTCTGTCTGTGGACTTTTAAACTTACGAGTTTGTATTTGTAATGTCACCGAAACAGGTCAATGACATTTTAAACAGTATTAGACTGTGGCTTTTATATTTACTTTTTTCCCTTTTTAAAAGTGTTTTTAAGATGGCACTTAAAAACAGTTTTGTTTTGGGTTAATTTTGATTAAGAAAATAAATGTTGCAAAATTGCAAAATTTTCAATGTACTTGCAAGTACATCCCTTTCTGATGAAACATCTTAAAACAGATTTGCTAGCCTTATTCAAGCTGGTGTACCAGCCTGACCAGTGGAAAAGTTCCCATAAACCAGACTGGGAGACAATAGACCAGCAAAACTGTATGATTTGACCTTCAGCAAGTCAGGAGGCTGAAATGTGAATACATTCACGTGAGAGCAACCTTCTGACACTCTGTAAAGTTTGATGATTCAGGTATATTTCTTCACCCCACTCAATTTAAGTCTTACTTGTAAACTAGAAGACATCAGTATGTGTATCTGAGAGCAGCCCTTTGACATTCTCTAAAGTTTCATTAGGCTATGTCAAAATCATTTGGAGTTCATCTATGATTTATTGGGCTGGGCTCAGTGAATAGTGTGAATAATATAGATGTCAACCACTGGGCTCACTGTCACATACTCTAGCTATACTTTGTCTCCAAACTGTCTCATTTATTTAGGTTGATATATTTGGGGGCAGTACTGGGTAGTAATGGATATTAAATTTAAAAATGCTAATAATAAGATTACAGTTACTTTTTATGGATTACATGATTGCATATTATTCAAAAAATGGCAGTAAATTATTCATAATTTATTGATTCTCCCTAATTATTATTTTTTTCTCTTTTAATGTTTCCTTTCCAAAAATCCAAAATGTGTGTCGTATAGCTTTGACAATATTCACAATATAGAATGGCCATGTACAGGTGCATCTCAATAAATTAGAATGTCATGAAAAAGTTCATTTTTTCTTGTAAGTTATTTCAAAAAGTGAAACTTTCATATATTTTAGATTCATTGCATGTAAAGTAAAACATTTCAAAAGTTTTTTTGTTTTAATTTTGATGATTAGAGCTTACAGCTCATGAAAGTCAAAAATCAGTATCTCAAAATATTAGAATATTTACATTTGAGTTTTAATTAATGACCATCCCTACAGTATAAATTCTGGGTATCTCTTGTTCTTTGAAACCACAATAATGGAGAAGACTGCTGACTTGGCAATGATCCAGAAGACAAACATTGACACCCTCCACAAAGAGGGTAAGTCACAGAGGGTCATTACTGAAAGGTGTGGCTGTTTACAGAGTGCTGTATCAAAGCTTATTAAATGCAAAGTTGACTGGAAGGAAGAATTTGGGTAGGAAAAGGTGCACAAGCAACAGGGATGACCGCAAGCTTGAGAATACAGTCAAGCAAAGCTGATTCAAACACTTGTGAGAGCTTCACAAGGAGTGGACTGAAGCTGGAGTCAGTGCATCAAGAGTCACCACGCTCAGACGTCTTCAGGAAAAGGGCTACCAAGCCACTTCTGAACCAGAGACAACATCAGAAGCATCTTACCTGGGCTGTGGAGAAAAAGAACTCAGTGGTCCAAAGTCCTCTTTTCAGATGAAAGTAAATTTTGCATTTCATTTGGAAACAAGGTCCCAGAATCTAGAGGAAGAGTCGAGAGGCACAGAATCCATGTTGCTTGAAGTCCAGTGTGAAGTTTCCACAGTCAGTGATGATTTGGGCTGCCATGTCATCTGCTGGTGTTGGTCCACTGTGTTTTCTGAAGTCCACAGTCAACGCAGCCATCTAACAGGAAATTTTAGAGCACTTCATGCTTCCTTCTGCTGACAAGCTTTATGGAGATGCTGATTTCATTTTCCAGCAGGACTTGGCACCTGCCCACACTGCCAAAGGTACCAAAAGTTGGTTAAATGACCATGGTGTTACTGTGCTTGTTTGGCCAGCAAACTCACCAGACCTGAACCCCATAGAGAATCTATGGGTTATTGTCAAGAGGAAGATGAGAGACACCAGACCCAACAATGCAGATGAGCTGAAGGCCACTGTCAAAGAAACCTGGGCCTCCATACCACCTCAGCAGTGCCACAAACTGATCACCTCCATGCCACGCCGAATTGAGGCAGTAATTAAAGCAAAAGGAGCCCCTACCAAGTATAGAGTACATATACAGTAAATGAACATACTTTCCAGAAGGCCAACAATTCACTAAAAATGATTTTTTTATTGGTCTTATGAAGTATTCTAATTTGTTGAGATAGTGAATTGGTGGGTTTTTGTTAAATGTGAGCCAAAATCATCACAATTAAAAGAACCAAAGACTTAAACTACTTCAGTCTGTGTGCATTGAATTTATTTAATACACGAGTTTCACAATTTGAGTTGAATTACTGAAATAAATTAACTTTTCCATGACATTCTAATTTATTGAGATGCACCTGTAAATGTCATGTAAATAATTTTGCGATCCATGCTTCTGAATTTGGGGAAAGAGCAATGGTAGGTTTAAAACAAGTTCTAAAAATCTAAAATTAATCTAAAAAGTCAGAATTCATTAACTAAAATGAGTAACGTAGATTATGTTACTATAATGTTCATCATGTAATCTTTAACCAGTAACAGAGTACAATTTGCAAGTAATCTACTCAGCACTATTTGGGGTATGTAATCATTTTAAATCACTAAATGTGATGGGAATTAAGACCAAAGGTTTCAGGTCAAATACTTTGTTGGAAAATTAATGCATTACTTGCTAAAGTGTTAGAAGGGAGCTGTGAACTTCTTGTTTGAATTTAGCAAACTGATAAACAGCATGCACATTTCCTGTGATACAGTTGAGAGGTAATATTCTGTTTTACTAATATTTAGTAATAAAAAAGGTTTCATTATAGGTATCATTTAAAGGATTTAAATAAATGCTGAAATATTGCTACAGTTGTTTTTTGAGGATTAGGATTGTGACATTATTTGAAATGTCTCATGGCAAGGTTTGGCACTGAGAAACATTTGTGGTCATATCTGTCAACCTGCCTAGTATAGCAGGACTGAGCTAAAAAAGAGTGTGTTCAAAAAAGCATGGATTGTCTCCTCTTCTTTTACGAGAATCAGTGTGTTTGGGGGATCTGGTTGCTCACGCATACAGTCATTGCAAATGAGAAGGGTCGTGTCATCACTCTGATCGAACAGCTGATGAAACAAACCGGGAGCCAGTTGCTTTAACACAACCCATATGTTAAGACTGTGAAAAGAACTAGTATGACCAACTAGCAATTAGCAAAAGGGTAATCTGTTTTACTTTTCAGATTCAAATTAGAACATTCTACAACTGATTTAAATGCTATGACCAGTCTTAAAGAAAAAAAAATTAAACAGCAAACTTGTAAGTTTATGCAGCTGGCCACTGTTCTGGAATACAGATTTAAATATTATTTCTAATACAGCTGGGAATATGGTTTTCTTGATATGATGAATGCATTAAAAGAACTGTAGCATTTCCATGAGACAGCTGGTATTGGTTTTTGGAGGAATAAACAGAACACAAATATTCTTATTTATTCAGGAATTGGATGTTTGCTTTGGTCAAGATGGTACTTTCATTTACACAGTATCTCAACGGCCAAAATTAGCCTGTCAAAAATGACCTAAGCTATTACTTTACACCATCCAGCGAGTTTGTATCTCTGCATATGTTTCTCTGAGCGCTATATCTGGGGCTGAAGGAGTTAATGTGGAAGCGTTAATGGGTAAAATTGGTTTGACTTCATGTCTTAACTATTTCAGGATTGTTTCTATCGGGGTTGGACTGGCAGCACCAATTGGGGTCTCAAATTGGGATCATTCATAGAGACACAGCTAGCATCAAACCCACCACGCACACACTCATGCACACATGTTGATGACAGCTTTGACACCATCCTCTTCCCCCCTTGGAATTAGAAGCCCGCTGGGTCACAAAGTTTCTAGCCCACGGAAACTGTCTACTAAATGAAAGGTCCCTCAGGCTTGATGGATACAGTTTCTCCTGAGGATGACGAGTATATTTTTGGCTCATGTCGTGAATTGTCTGCAATTGCTACACTGCAGTGGTGTTTAAAATATATTGCTTATAGATGGAAGAAGCAGAATAGTAGCATATGGACCTGCAAGACAACATGTACATGACAAATTAAGATATTGTGTTGTGTGATATAACTGTTGTGCCAAACAATTGGCTATTAATGTTTGGAAAGTGGTTCCGGTGTTGACAATTAAGTATTGTTTTTTTTTTTTTTACATGGAAGATCTATATTGCACCAAACAGACAGTTATTCATGTTGCTTGTTAAAGTAGATGTGTGTTTAGTTATTCATGTTGCTTGTTAAAGTTGATGTGTTTTTGGTTGAATGTTTTGTCTCATACAGTGAGTTATGCTTTTCAAAGCGCAGTAACTCATTAGGATACTGAGTAAAGTAAATAAGCAATAAAATAAGAAAAACAATCTTGAAAGCAAGGGTTATTTATATGTGTGAGGCTGGGAGGGGTAATATTGGCTTTCAACAGCTTGAAGTCTCATTGGTCTGCACTGGATGCTAATTCCATAAAGAGTTAAAGGGTTTTGCTGAGCCATCACAGAATGCTATCAAAACCCTCTTTCAGTACAGAGGCTGTCTGCAGTTCCTGGTCTGTTCTGTTACCCAGATTTTCTTAAAGGTGAGATGTTTCTGACCTGTTACACATGCTGTATAATTGTTGGATGTGTTTTAAGATGACTGTATACATTTTTACATAACTTTGAAAGTTCAACAAAGAGAGGAGCTCGCACACATAATGGTAGAAGATTTCTTACAAAAAAAAATATATGAGTGATCTCCTCTCCTTATTGAACTTTGGTATGTTTTTTTTTAGTTTACACGGTAAAAGTAATTCTTAATTTTTACAAAAGTTTATAAGACATTTTTCATTTATATAAGGCAAATATATATAGATGTGTTTTATGAGATGTGTGTTAGTGGCATTCAAAGCAAAGGAATATGTTTAATTGCAAGCCTAAGCATCCTCTTGCATGCTGTGTTTCAAGCAGAGTGTGTAATCTTTGATCAGACACTTCAATTGTGAAGAATCCTCTTGGAGTAACCTGGGGTTAGGTGTCATGCTCAAGGGCATAATGTTAATGGCTTATGGATGAGCCCTGGGTATTTAATATACTGTAAATTGAGCCTTATTTAAATGTAGGATAATGTTTGAAATCCAGAAAAATTTCCATATATTATCAAGATAATACATAATACGGGTAACATAGAGGAGCTGAGGGAACACTATGTGCTAACATTTCAATAACCCTGAAATCTGAGGCCTCAGTTAATCCATCACCCCACTCATCACTGCAGTTACGCTCCAGTTATAGATCTTGAGAAATTCTGGACATATGGGTTTTAGGAATTTTGAGAAAAAGAAGTTGTATTACTTTGAGGATATTGAATACTGTTACTGAAAGAGACAGCCGAAGCGAGAGAGGAGGAAGAACGAGGCAGCCTCTGTATAACTGATCTGTTGCCTGATACAGTTTCTGATTAATGTATTTAGCCCTTTGCTCATGATACAAGTCTTTGGATAAATTTACACACAGATATCAGCTTTCTGCTTCACTCACATTTATGTTACATGCCGATAAATGATAGTACTGGCCTGGGTGAAACATAACAGCATAGTCCTTTTGACTCCACCCAGATTTATTTTTATTATCTAACATTTTTACACCAAAAACATCAGTAAGTTCATGTCGTTAACTATATAGGTGTAATAATAAAATACATGAGTTGCTTAACATTACTATGGGCATCATGTTGATTAAACACTGTATATTCATCCCATACGGATCAAGGTAACATCAGTTTATGTACAGCAGCTGTCTGCATTATATGGGCAGCTCATATTCCTTTTTTGTCAGTCAGTCTTTGGTGCAATTGATTTATACATGAATTAATACAAAAGTGAATTACTTCATTAACTGACAAAACAGCCACTTGATATTCTTGCATGTGATTGGTGGGAAGTTCTCTGTGTAACGAATGAGTGTTAATTGAGTTTGGAGGAGTGTGACTTGTTTATAGCTGTAGTTTACAGTGTTGAAAGTGATGACTGTTGATAGTAGTACTTAGTGGCTGTAACTGAATAAGGAGTGTATGTGATGAACGCAGCAGAGACTGCACTGCAGAATTTAATGTTTTGAGATCAAATGTTTCTACTTGACTGCAAACCAGCTTGTCCAGGATATCATTAAGGCATAAGTCTAAGTAACATACGAGCTAGAGAGAAGTTGACCCTCACCGAAAAACAACATGTAAAACATGGTTTATCATTTGCTCGATGTGTTGACCATCAAACCATGCTTGGACAAATACTCTTCAGGACAGTCTCACCCTGTTCTCTATATTTCCTAACAGAAGAGCACAACAAGCCTGCCATAATGTCTGAGTAAGTCTGTAAACACATCTTCAACTGGAAATCTCACAAGTCAGCACTAATACATACAGTATACAGTGCTAAAGTGTTGAAATATGTTATTTCTCTCCTAAAATCCTAACAGAAAAAAGATGACCTCAAGCCGTCGGCACTATCTCAAGGTAAACATGAGCATCTGAGTCTGTTTGGTTTGTGTTTACTCTAGAGATGTGTGCTATGTTGCATCTATCTTTTCCTCATTGTTTGTTCTAGAGCTTGATACTGAGTATAGCCAAGGATCTGCAGACAGCTGAGGAAAAGCAGGTAGAGGAGGAAAGAGCTCGCTATATGGAGGAGAAATGTCCTCCTTTATCTCTGCCTGGCTCAGTGAAGGAATTACAGGTACACAAGCATGAACTCTTTAATTATTATGGCAGTATTTTACTCTGTCATTAAATGCTTTCTCCACTATGGTCAGGATCTGTGTAAAGAGCTTCATCAGAAGACTGATGTGGTGGACGAGGAGAGATATGATCTGTCTCTTAAAGTGGCCAAGAGCGAAAAAGAGGTTTTAAATGCATGGATTCTGTTCTCTGATTTGTTTATCCTTCATGGGCTTGACTTTCAGCAAATAACACAGTGTGTGTTTTTTAGATTGACGATCTGAAGATAAAGGTTCAGGACCTGATAGGTAAATTCAAGAAACCCGCTCTTAAGAAAGTACGCATGTCTGCTGACACCATGCTGCAGGCTCTGCTGGGCTCCAAACACAAGGTGTCTCTGGACCTGAGAGCCAACCTCAAACAGGTCAAGAAAGAGGTCAAGGAGGAGGTGAGCGCACACTATGGCAATACAGAAACCCATACTTGCCAAAGTAATTATTTCAAATATAATTTTTAATCTTGAAATTCTTTCGTGAATTATTTTAGGATAAGGGATCAGTGGGAGACTGGCGTAAGAACGTTGAGGATAAGGCTGGCATGGGCGGCAGGAAGAAGATGTTTGAATCAGAGGCTTAAACATGCAGCCGTTTTACTTTTGGAGTTGATTTCTAATGGACTTTCTGTTGTTGCTGTTGCAAAGTTCGCTGTCAAAAAGTGCTTTTACATCCAAACTACATATCCAACAAACCAACAGTAACTAAGCTAATCATAATACTCAGAATGTTATGTACTACATGAGCGATGATCCATGAACTCACCTTAACAAATAAAAGTAGTAAAAGAAACTCCGCCATCTGATCTGATCATTCCTCATATTCCCAATTCCTTTGATTCCTCTCATCATTCCCCATTCCTCTCACATGTCCTTTTTTTCTTACCCTACTAGCAAAAACAGTCATCCTCATGTCATTTATATTTTCTCTTTACCTTCACTCACTAAAAGATTTGAATTATGCTGCATTAAATTTTACATTTCTCAGCAGTCATTTTGACATTATAACTGAACTAATATCATCAATCATGGTGCTTATTGCTGAATGAGACCAGGCTGAGCAAGCAGAGATGAAGTGTGTCCTGCTGCTTAACTTAAGCTCTTCCCATTTTTCCTTCCCTGTATGATCAACAAATGTACTGAACTTACTTCTCTGTCTGTATTTTTTGTCAATAAGGGGAGATCAGTAGATGAAATTAAGCATGTGTGTATGTATTATGTTTATATCACGAATCTAAGCAGTGCTATTGTGTGAAATGGTTACAGGATTCTGATTACCCAGTCATGAAGAACAGAAGAGCAGCCTCTGAGATGTGACTGAGGCCCAGTGGGTAAGTGACTTGAACAAATGTGTGTACTTGTTTAGTTATACTTGTGAGGGCCAAATGTCCTTACTTATATAGTGAAATAGCATGACAACTGACTTGTACGAACATTTATGAGGCTCATGTGGCTCTCAAACTCATGTTCTCAGGCTAAACTACCACCTATAAATCAATATATGGCTTCTTACCTAATTATTTTTCATCCATCATTTCTATAAAAAAAAAAAAACATTTTTTGCTAATATGTTAATTGTTATGTCTTTTTTGCCTTCTTGAGCAGGTATTGACTTTATCCTGGTTAAATAAAGGTTACTAACTAACTAACTAACTAACTATAATTAAACTGAAGCAGAAACGTCTCTTGATGGGGGATGTCTCAAGCTCAACACTCAAGTGTTTGTCACTTCATAAATGTTTAAATATAGATGATATGTCACTAAATAACTATGTGTACATACATATACAGTAGCTACCGGTTAAAAAAAGACAGTTCAGCTTCTAATGCAATAAGTCTGCACTGCTGTATTATAGTGAAATAAACAGGTTTTATATTATTAATTTACATAGGCAAAGCCAATTCTAGGATTTCAGTTGCAGCGCAACTCAGCCCCCAATGAGGGTATGATAAAAATATATATTTAATATTTTGTCCTTATCAGAGTAGGGTCATATACTAACACTACTGCCGTGTTCCAGTGTATTGCATTGATAGCTGGGTAACTTCACTTGTGAAACTAGGAGACTATGCAATTTCTTCTTCCCTGCACAAGCATACACACACATACACACAACATACACACATACACTGCATTTCCATATGTTATGAAGATGTTCCATAGATGTAATGATTTTTATACTGTACAACTGTATTTTCTAACCTCTTACCCTAACTCTACGCATCAACGCATGCTATTTTAGATTTACAAAAAAGATAAATCTGTATGATTTATAAACTTATTTCCTCATGGGGACCAAAAAAAAAAAAAAATGTCTCAACAAGGACAAGGATTTTTGATATTGCCATCTTTGTTGGGGACATTTTGTCCCCATAACCTAGGGCAGGGGTCTGCAACCTTCAACGTCAAAAGAGCCATTTTGGCCCCTTTCCCACCGAATAAAATTCACGTGGAGCCACAAAATATTTGATTCCCAAATAAAGATAACACGGCATATAGCTAAAGTTGACTATCCCAATCACACGTTGGTGGGCGGAGTTAGTGCGGTCATCACTTACTTAGTGTAAATAGACACTCCGATTTCATTCACATGTGTTTCATAAACACATAATCCTTTCTGGATTACAATCCACCATCAAAATGATACATTTAATTATTCTAGCTGCTGTGAGAAAAGGCTATAAACGATCTGTCACCTGCAGGATCCTCACATGTGAGCATTCCCGTGAAAACCTACCTGTACCACTCAAATTAGAAAACATTATTATAAATTAACCGTTGTGAATCGGGCTAAAGTAAGGCGTTAGTTTTGAACACTGGCTGGTTATGTACTTGCTCAAATATTGATTTCGGATCATTTTTAACCAAAAAAAGTTACGGACTGCAGCTTTAATGCAGCTCAGGAGACTGAAGCCCTCCTAAAAAAGCCTAGTAACTGGGCTATGATAACAATAATATTAAAGCTTCATTTATCAAATGTCCTTTATCAACAAAAAAAAATCAGAAAACTGCTTATGAGTACACAGTGTCCAATACATTTTGAGATTTGTTCACTTTACCAAAATTCAGTTGTCATAGCTGTTTTCAACCACACTGCATTTGTAGACTCCGTGTTTCTGCATTCAGTTACACTTGAGAGATGCTGAAGAACCATCTGTTCAAGCTCAACTCCCAAAGTCTGTTACAGGTCATCTGGTGTTATTTTATAGGCCTAGACATTTTCTATTTACTGCAGTGCTCAAAATAGCATTTTTGTGGCTGTAGCAGTCAGCCTTTTCTTCTTCCACAATGTAAGAGTGAGAAAATTCTTATTACAAAAGTGGTAGAAAAACGATAGTCCATAAAGTACAATAGACATCTTTACCTCTGCAGTGATGGAATGGCAAAGGTGCTGCTGATATTTTACACTATTTGTTTAGTATTAGAACATGTAACAGTAATAATTTCCTAAGTTTTCATAACCAAAATATAAATTTTACTTAAGAAAATCTGACACATTTTTCAAATGCAATATTGTTCAGATGCAAAACGATGTCTGTCGATGTCTGTCGCCCTCATGTGGCTGTGAGAGGAAAAACACCAATTTTAATGGAAATAAAACAATGTTCCATAATAGAGAGAGTAAGAAAAATAGATATTCATGATTGTAAAATGATAACATACTTCATTACTATATTAAAATTATTTGTAGAAACCCAGAAGATTAAAAATATATAAAGGTGATCATACTTGAAGTGCTGTGTAATTACAAAAGGTCAACATATAAAATCAACTGCATATTTTCTCTTAAGTTTATATGATCTGTTTGACAGAGGCATCTCTACAGAAACTGTGACTTGTACACTGCGTTTGTGAGTTCTGCTCAAAGAGCTTTTTTGAAAACAGCTTTTTTTTCTTCAAAGGACAATCAAAATGACAACATATAACTGGTTTTCATGAATGCATAACGGTCAATGGAGAGACCATGCATTTTGACACTTGGAAGCTTAATTTTCCTTTTGTGTTGAAATAAAGGAAATCATGTGGGTTTAAAATGACACAAATATTAGAGGTATAAATTAATTTACATTTTTGTGCACACTGTTCCTCTACTATGCATGCTAAATAATGCTTTAATGAAAATGTAAAAATGCATTTAAAAGAAAATATTACTCTCAGATTTAGAACTATAGAAGGCAACAATCTATTGGACAGTAGGTATAATTTGCACCCAAATGTGACTGAAGAAATGTTGAATACGATATTTGTTCAAATTGGACCCACCTGTTCTCTGCAAGTGTGAAAAACAGAAAAATCAGCCTCTCTCGTGGGTATGGTTTTGTTACCTTTCATCGCCGCCATGATGCAGAAAATGCCCAAATGGCTCTGAATTCTCTTGTGCAGACCAATGCCAACAACATGTGTTCCCAAACATAGCTATTAAGGGCCAAGGGACAATGACAGCCTTACTTTATACAGTATTGTGGTATGCAACACTCCCAGATAGCAAGCAAACAATTAAATAATGTTAAGTCAATATTGATGCGCCAATGCTAACTGCATTGAATTAATGTTACAAAGTGGTGTTGGTTCAATACTGATGCAAGAGAGATCCAGGCAGACGAAGTCTTTCAGTCAAATTATATTTTATTAAAACAATTATCATAAATCTTAAGTGGTAACAATTATAGATGATTAAAATGTGAGATATTAAAATAAAAAGGATTGAATATGAATACAAATCCAACCTGAATATATTCTGCTAAAAATCTTACTAAAATCTAACCTCTTCAAGAGTTAAAGAGATGAAGATCTTCAAAGCATGCAAAAAGAGGAAAGTAAATAAGCCAATTTGGGGAGCAATATATATACTAGAAACTTACATCCTATTACAGCATCATGGGATGTTTATGTCTAATCAATGTCAAATGAATGCAACAACAACCAATAGCTCTTGGAATAGAGCACTTAATACATCCTTGCATATAAATATTCTGCAGAGAATAAGTTTCCAACATCCTGTCCAAACATCACTTAAGCATAACAAAATGTACCATTTACATGTCAAATTAAGGAAATATACTACGTCAATGGAATATGTGTACAAGTGGAACTAACTAGAATTATGAATATAAATGCATAATACTTGAGTAACTGAGTATATGAGTAACATAATACAGTAATATGAATATAATGTAATAAAAGCATAAAATAATAAGTCTTAATGAATATACTGTATGAATTCATATGAAAAATAATAAAACATAAAACATTTGAAATTCTGATTTGATATTTCAAATGCCAAATATCACTTTTGCACCCACAATTGACATTGAAACAAGATTGAGATATGAAGAGAAAATCAATGAAAATGTCACAACCTTTTCAAACATTTAATGACAACCTTCTAACGGTCGAGTCCGTTTATTTTATTTGACAGTTTAACACAATCAATGACAAAAAAATTGGGCAAAAAGGACAAAAGCATTACAACAAGTGGTCCAATAGTTCAAGTTTTCAAAATCTGGCTTGCACCAGTCTGCTGCCTCTTTTTTTTGAATAGGTTTAATACACAAAGAATGAAACATTAATGAAACACTAATGAAACTCCTCCTTTAGTAAATGGATTCTGTAAAAATAATGAGTCCATTTGAGAAGTTGGCGGCTCACAGGAAATTACGAAAACTTATTTTGAATAAAACTGTGAGCTTGTAAATATATATATTTTTTAATTGAACTAGGTAGAGCAAATATCTGTTGTAACTGCTGAAATATTGGAAAACACTTGTTAATAAACAAATTTTGAAAGGAGCATATCCCTTTATTGGACCAGGTCTGAAATAATGAGTCAATTTGGGAAGGGAGAAACTTCCCAACTCAACCCACTCAACCCGATCGAAGGCCTTTTCTGCATCCATAGAAATAAGAACCTCAGGCTGAGTGGGATTGGGATGTGTTTTCTTTGTAATAAGAAAGCATCAGTTAGACTACTGAGAAGTGCACAAGCAGAACCAAAATGGGTGTTTACCAAGTGCGCATTTTCAAACTACAGTACAATTGGGGTTTTTCAACCATTTTACATTTACATTACATTTACATTTACTGTAGTCATTTAGCAGATGCTTTTATCCAAAGCGACTTACAAATGAGGACAATAGAAGCAATCAAAATCAACAAAAGAGCAATGATATGCAAGTGCTATAACAAGTCTCAGTTAGCTTAACACAGTACACGTAGAAAGTTTTTTTTTTAATTATATAATAAATAAAAAGAAAACAGATAGAATAGAAAAAGAATAGAGCAAGCTAGTGTTAGTTTTTTGTTGTTGTTGTTGTTTTTTAAGAAAACATGCAGTAAATAAATAGAGTGCAAGTCTAAAAGGGACAATTTTTTTATTTATTTTTTTAAGAATAGAATTAGAATAGAGAGTGCTAGAGTTAGAGGGTCAAATAAAGAAGGAAGAGATGTGTTTTTAGCTGAATGAATGAATGAATGAATGAATGAATGATGCATTTATATAGCACTTTTATTGTGTATTGCCATACACCCAAAGTGCTTTACAATCATGTGGGGGGTCTCTCCTCAACCACCACCAGTGTGCAGCATCCACTTGGATGATGCGACGGCAGCCACAGGACAACGGCGCCAGTGCGCTCACCACACACCAGCTACAGGTGGAGAGGAGAGAGAGTCATAGAGCCAATCAAGTGGATGGGGATTATTAGGAGGCCATGATTGACAAAGGCCAGTGGAGGGAAATTGGCCAGGACACCGGGGTTACACCCCTACTCTTTACGAGAAGTGCCATGGAAATTGTAATGACCACAGAGAGTCAGGACCTCGGTTTAACGTCTCATCCGAAAGACGGAAAGCTGATTCTTGAAGATGGCTAAGGACTAAAATGCTGGGATTGAGATGGGCAGGTCATTCCACCAGGAAGGAACATTTAATTTAAAAGTCTGTGAAAGTGATTTTGTCCCTCTTTGGGATTTAAAAAAATCATGAAGGTCCACCGCTAAACCAGGCCCCCAGAGCAAACTGGCTAAAGCAGTAGAAAATGCCCATCATGATTTTACACGCACCACTGATTGAGACACACCTACTAGTGTTCTGCAGAGATACATGCCTGCATGATCTTGTGGTTATCAACTGCAAATCAATGTTAGTTCAATGTCACTGCCTTTACCCATGTGTGCTGTCGACTTTCATCAAAATTTCAATGCTGATCCAACATATACATTAAAATGTCAATCTCTTTTGGATCAAAACCCAACTTTGTCTCAATGTCACCATGCTATCAGGGTTGTCACTCTAATGCACCAAGTGCTCTTTCTCAGTTGCTTAAAGGGGTCATATGATGCGATTTCAAGTTTTCCCTTCTCTTTGGAGTGTTACAAGCTGATTGTGCATAAATAAGATCCCTAAAGTTGCAAAGACTAAAGTCTCAAAACCAAAAAGATATTCTTAATAAAAATTAAGACTCAGCCACGCCTTCCTAAAACGGCTCATTTAAACACGCCCCCACATGTCTACGTCACTGTGTGGGAAGATATGCATAACACCGCCCAAATGTATATGCAAAATAGAGGGTGTGATTTTTATTCTCACTGTAGTATTGTTGCTGCCGCTGGCGCCATGTCCTGGAGACGCAGTTTCGTTGTGAAAGCAAAACTACTTTGTTTGGGCTTCCAAAAGAGGACACAACTGGAAATCAGTGGTTAAGTTGTATTTACAACACTGTTCCAGAACAGTTCAACCCAAATATTAGCCCCGCATTTTAATGCACAAAGACTGTTTCTATAAAGTGGGGCAATTCCAACTTTGCAAGGACAGTCTATCGTGTCTGACTCACAGCCTGTAAGTATGTTTTCATCTTTAAAGAATTTCCCACTGACTATTCAAACGCGAGTTTTGAGCAGTGTAGAGTAGTGCTTGTTGTTTGTCATTTCTCCGATCACAAATGCAGACATGGTAATGTTTCAAAAGACAGTATAAGTCATTATAATCAGTAATTATGTCCCCACTGGATGCAACAAATGCCTCGTTTATAATGGGTTTTATTGTTTTTGTCTCGTCGCGCTGGGACACGGCATCACAATACGGTAAGGGGCATAACATTTTCGTCTCACGCTTGAGGTATTCGGCCAATCACAAGGCACTGGATAGCTGGCCAATCAGAGCACACCTCGCTTCTCAGAACGATGAGCTTTGTAAAAATTGACGCGTTTCAGAAAGGCGGAGCATAGAGGAGCAACAATAATGTACAGCATGTGGAAAATAATGTGTTTTTTGAACCTTAAACCACATAAACACATTGCATTACACCAAATACACCAAATAATGTTCTTTTTAGCAACGTCATATGACCCCTTTAAACATATCAAATCCCCGAAGCAACATGTTGAACCGTAAAGTAAAAAATGATCTAAGCAGCAATCCCTGCCCCCTTAAATATATATATATATATATTGTTACATCCATAGGGAAATAATATATAACCTTTATATATTAATTTCATGAAATGTATCTCTGTCATCTTTTATGTTCTTACAGTTTTCCAATCAAATGAGGTTCCTCAAAGACATTTTAAAAATGGCCACCTAGAGTTTTATAATGCCACCTGGTGACAAACCTCTTGGAGTGATTTGATATCTATTTCAACAGATTGAGGACTTTTAATACTCAGCGCTCTATAGTGAACACGGCTTTAAACAGAATTATGTACAGTTTTGCAAAGTCTCAATGTCTGTATGTTTTAAAGACTATAATCTTTTTAAACAGACAAGCCAACATAATTTTGAAGAATACAAGTGTATTATTATAATAATTACAAAGCAATTGTGAAGTTTATATGTAGTAAAATGTGTCTGCAGAATGTGTTGAGTGATATTTCTGTCATACAGTTGGAGTTTCCACCTGTTTTATTGCTAAACGCTGTTGCTAGAGAGCACAACAGGTGAGAAAACAGAGATTACAGCAACAGAAGTAATAGTCAGGGTTCATCTTAATTTCTTACAGTTTTTGCACTTGCAATAAACGTCTATATTGAAAGAGTGTCATGTTTCTCTGCTCATTCCAAGGATTTAGTGAAAGATGTGGGTCAGGTGTGTGTTTGCATATTGTACATTGCACCAAATGTCCCCACAAGGACAGATAAAAATTAAATTACCTACACTGTGGGACCAGTTACCATACAAAATACTTTTTTAATTAAAATGCAGAGATATTTTGGTGATAGGTAGGTTATGTAAGGGGATTGAAAGCATCATTATCTCAATATAAGAATAATACAGGTTAATAGGAAGTTGCCATGATAGAATGATAGAAAAACAAAAGTGTGTGTGTTGATTGTGGGGGAGGGAAGGAGAGGGGGTGTTGGGATTTGACACTCTCATTGGCTTAAAGAAAGATCTACTTCCTTAAAGAGAATGGAGAAGCTGTGTGGGAAACCTATATAAACCCAACTAATGTTATAAGCTGATACTCTTTCCCTCTATTCCCCTCTGAACGTCCTGCTGCGCGCTGAAAGGTGAGTCTCCATTATTCTGTCCATCTCTAACATTAGAACATGCCACGGATCTTCAGAAGATCTCAATCATGCTGAGCAGCCATATACTCAGCCAAGAAATTAGAGCAATAAGCAAGATAATAATATGCTTTATAATGTACTGTATATTGGAGGAATGTACTAGAGACAAAACTGGTTAAGTGGCTGTTGCCTATTATAATACCGTTTTTAATATTGAAGAGACAATGGATATGGTTTGATGTCTTCTTTATGGATAAATTCTGATAAATTTTAACTTTAAACTGTAATGTCAAATGCTTCGAAAGCTTTTATTAGACCCCTAATTTGACATGTTTGTAGTATGTGTTGTTGGGGTCTATTTGAGTAGGCTATATTTAATTCACTGCAAAAGTATTATGAATCTCATTAAGCACATGCTTACAGTTAAATATTTCCTGACTTCATCAGCACCTATTGTTGTTGTTGTTTTTTTAAAGCTGGAATAATTCAATTAAAACACAGTAAAATGTAAACAACTTCACAGACCTGTAAATTTAACAGTTTAAAATGGTTGTAAATTACAAAAATGGGTGAAAAAATTTTAACCAGTAAATCCAACAGCCATTTTCTTTTAAATTACTATATCTAAGCTGCTACTAAAAGCTGCTACTTTTGATTTTTTTAACATAACAATGACATAAGGTGTACAGTGCCATACACACAAATACAAAATACCATCATGGTAACACACAACATTAAAATAATGCAATAAACAGTAATTTATCAATGTAAGATGTAACGTTAAACCATAGTTTTAACAAAATACCATCAAATGTGAAGTAGCATGCAGGGAATTATGTAAATGTCTATTTACTGTAAATTATATGACTTCTTTTCTTTTTACTTCCAAAAACTGCCCATTTAACAATTTTTTAATATATATTTTTTTTAAACTATAAAATTACATGAAATGTCCCAATAGATCTGTTTTAGTTTTGCAAGATGCAGAGTATGGGAACTTACCGTTAATCAGTTAACAGGTTTTACCATAAATCCTTGGCAATCCTTTTTCACAGTGTATGTATTTCCTTCATACACCTTATGATATATGCAGGTATGGAGACCACAGCTGATTTTAGAAAACAGAACGTCCCAACTCAGTCCACGTCCAATCCAAAATCTTTTTTGGCAAGAAAAATATAGAACTAATATAGCAGAAAGTATTTTTAAAGTTGTGGAGGGTTTCAGCTGTTGAGTGTTGAAGTCCAGGAGATTCTTCAAGAGGCAGCAATTTGTCGTTCAGCTGTCTCGTCTTCTGTATTGGGTGCAGACCTTCTGCTTCCTACAAAGGAACACTAAAAAAAGAGCACAAGACAACTGCTTCTCAAATTCAAACCCTTAAACACCTAACACTTCTGTGGGTCTCGACACTCACAAACACCCATGTACACCAGCCATCTCTCTTTCACATTATCCCAGCCAAATTTAGATCTGCTGCAGGACTGATGACTGAATTCAAATTGTTTCCATCAGATTGAAGGCAGTAAGACCCCCACCTGCCACCCACAGGCGTCTTCACCATCACAGAGGTCGCAACAAAGAGACCTGCAAGATGTCTGAGTAAGTATTGAGTTACAACATCATAATGTTTGAGTGGTGTGAAAAAGATCAAGTCACTATGTCCTTGATTACTGAACTCAGCAAATACATTTAGCATCATGATCATTTTGTATTCATTATGATACATACTAGCATAAATGCTATTATTACTATTATGGAATAGTTAGGAATATGGAATATTACCATTATTTTGGAAGTCGTGGCCTAATGGTTAGAGAGTCGGACTTGCAATCGAAAGGTTGTGAGTTCGGGTCTCGGGCCGGCAGGAATTTAAGGTGGGGGGAGTGAATGTACAGCGCTCTCTCCACCTTCAATACCACGACTGAGGTGCCCTTGAGCAAGGCACCGAACCCCCAACTGCTCCCTGGGTGCCGCAGCATAAATGGCTGCCCACTGCTCCGGGAGTGTGTTCACGGTGTGTGTGTGTGTTCACTGCTGTGTGTGTGCACGTTGGATGGGTTAAATGCAGAGCACAAATTCCGAGTATGGGTCACCATACTTGGCCGAATGTCACGTCACTTTCACTTTCACTTTTTTTACTTTCAGTATTTTAGCATGGATGTTGCATATGTTTCTTTCAACCATAATCACCCCAGCCACTAATGATGCACTGTTCTGCGCTCTCTGAAATTGTAAACATTTGCTTTCTGATAGGAAAAAGATGTCATCCAGCCGCAGGCAACATCTGAAGGTGAGGTTATGTCTTTCTTCATGTGATCTGAGCTATATGAACTGTCAGTGACTCTCTTGTTGCATGCTGTCTATGCTGCTTCTTTGTCTTTGTGCTCCAGAGCTTGTGGCTTCAGATTGCTCGTGGCCTTTTGGAGGAAGAGGCAGCTGAGGCTGAGCAGGAAAAACAGAGATACATGGATGAGAACTGCACTGTTCTCTCACTGCCTGGAAACATGCAAGAACTACAGGTACACACACACACACTGACTTCCATGTTTTATGGGGATGTTCCTTAAAGACGTAATGGTCTTTCTACTGTACAAACTGTATTATCTTCCCCCATAACCCTAACACAAACACTAAACCTAACCTCACACAAAACTTTCTGCATTTTTGGGGACCAATAAATTGAATAGGCTATTCATGCATCTTTGTGTAAAGGAGCTGTGTAGGAAGTTGCACCAGCAGATTGATGCCGTTGATGAACAAAGATATGATATGGAGAGCAAAGTGGCCAAGTCAAACAAAGAGGTACTTTGTTCTATTTTACTAGATAAGGTATTCAACTGACATAACTTCTAAAACCTAAACTTTATTCTTGATCTCCTAAGATTGAAGATCTGAAGATAAAGATTCAGGACCTGAAAGGTAAATTCAAGAAACCTGTTCTGAAGAAAGTACGCATGTCTGCTGACGCCATGCTGCAGGCGCTGCTGGGCTCCAAACACAAGGTGTCTCTGGACCTGAGAGCCAACCTCAAACAGGTCAAGAAAGAGGTCAAGGAGGAGGTGAGTGCACATTATTAGCCTTTAAACAGAAGTGTGCAATAAAATGTGGACATAACTCAGATGATCTCTTTTAAAGACTTTTACAAACAGCAACAGCAGACAAATTACATGAAGGCTTGTAGTTCTGAAACATTATACTTTTTTTCTGGCGCTACAGGAGAAGGAGGCAGTGGGAGACTGGCGTAAGAACATCGAGGATAAGGCTGGTATGGATGGCAGGAAGAAGATGTTTGAGTCTGAGGCCTAAATCTGTTTTTCTTAAATAAATGTACATTTCCATACAATGATTTATTCAGTCAGGTTGTCTTAATTCTCGTGACCTTCAGGGGTTTGAGAGAAGGTAATGCTATCTATTGTGTGAAGAGATGTCACAGTTGGTTATGTATTGTATAAAGGAGGTTTTGATGTATGTGATGGTTGGTTTTGCAGCTGAGGCTTTAATTTGTAAAAGAATAATCTGACTTTGGGCCTTTGTAATTAGACCAAATAAATTGATATTCATCAATAAAACCCATTTAAATACTCAAAACAGTACTGAGAGAAGTTTGCTGGAAAATAATAAACTACAAATCAAACAAAGTTTGATGTTCTGCTTTCTCATTATTTCACCTTCACCAGTCAAATGTATGGCTCAGTGACACTAAAGAACAACAGCAACCCATGACCCCTAGTGGTCACAAGGGAAAACAGCCAAACTATCACACTAGTAGAGACTTGCTCTTTAAGAGAAGCAAGTATAGTCACACACACTGAGATTGTTCATTTGATAAGCAAAGCAAGATTTAAATGAAATCTCCCACTAAAAATATTATATTAAGTGTTCCAAATGCATCCTTTTTGTTATATTTTCTTTTTTTCCTGTCTTTCATGCTTTATATTCTTAAAAGAAAAAATATATATTGTATACAGTGTTTAAAGTAACTATTAAACTATCAATGCTACATAAACTGTAGGCATTCGCCTGTGATACTGCTAAAGTATGATAAATATACATCTGAATATACAATAGACATCTGATTATAATGGAGACTTAGGTGCTTATCTCTACTTATGTACTTACCTTAGCCTACCTGTTTATTCTTTAGGCAGGTAAACAATGCATGTGGATATAATGGTTCTGAACTGAGTGCCTGACAACACACAGACTATTAGTGGTCCTGCAATGCTATTGTTTTGAGGTGTGGATGTGTGTGTGCGTGTGTGGTATCATCTTACTTTCCCAGGGGATCATCACATGACTGGTTAGCTTTCTGCTGATTGGAAGAGAGAACTGGAAAAGACAGGAGCCAGAGTTTCAAAGCTCTGAATGAAAACACATGGAGAGAGACAGAGGAAGGGAGTGAGTGGAACAGAAAGAGAGAGAGATTGACTAAATCCTGCTCAGTGAAAGAAGGGGAGCACATTCACACCCTTTAGAGGACTCACAGGAAAGGAGAGAAACACAGTCAGATATCATTTCAGTCACATCAAGGCTGCTGGGTTTTCAGTGAAACACGAAAACATGTCCAGCTCAATCCTACGACGAAATTCCAGCAAGAAGGAATTGGAGAAACTCCAGAGGTGAGATGTTGTTGATTTGTTCGCATGTGTGTGTGAATGTGTTTGTCTGTAGCCATTTGGTCAGAGTCTTTGGTCTACAGAGTCACACTGTCTCTTTGCCTTTAAATAGATTGTGCTGCAGTTCATTAAATCCTGTTTTATAAATCTTGACTTTTATATCCTAAAATCATGACTTTTAAACTCTTAATGTGCTGATAGTGATGATCTGTTATCTAAAAATGCTGAGTAGCACCGGACAGCCATTAGGACAGAAGTGATTTATCAGGCAGAACAGAGGGGTCAAGAGGGGAAACAGAGCAGGACTTCTTTCTGCTGTTTATCAGTTCTTCGGGGTGTTCAGGGGGAAGGGTTAAAGTTCTTGTGGGCTGTTTTGCGGTTCTATGGTCAAAGAATGCATGGATGCGCATATAGTGAAACCCAAATCATCAGGAGGTTTTGAGGGTATATGATTGTGTTGCTATATAGTTATGAGTGATGTCATGAAATGATAACGTGTCTGTTATTTGGATGTGTCTGTAGTTAAAGTAAAATCTGTCCCAAAGCTGTCCCAGATGGCTGTTGTTCACACGGCACATGGTGAGTCAGTTCATGACATCATATGAAATGGCAGTGACAGGCTTCAATCGCTTCTTTTATGACTGGAATTTTCCTGAGGGTGGTGACATCATCAGATCACCCCTGCTCTAAATCTGCTGGATCTGTGATACCTCCCACTCTGCCCTAAGGACCCGGAGCTCCTCTAAACCGTGCCGGAAAATTTGAGCCGTTCCACCACCAGCCATTCTCACTAAGTTTGTTCAACAAAGGAAAGGGTGCAGTTATTATCGATATTATAGATTTAGGCTACTCTGATTTAGTGCTTGCTACGTTAATTTACTCAAAACAATAATATGTTTTGTAACAGATTCAAATGTTTAAGCAGAACGTGAGTGGTAAAATAATTTGACTACTCTGATGTGTGTTTTTCTTCTTCCATGTGTCCACGCGTAACATAATGTGATCATGGAATTAAGAGTTACTGTTTACTTGGAGAAGAACATTCAGGATATTGTTTGATGATTTGTTTTACAGTCAGGGTCTAAATTGGAATCCCAGGTTGGGTCAGTAAGATTTTTTTTGATGTTTTTGAAAGAAGTCTCATGCTTACCAAAGCTGCATTTATTTTATCAAAAATACAATAAAACAATAAAAAGTAGCTGTCTTTATATATTTTAAAATGTAAATTATTGTTGTTATCAGCAGTCATCAGTGTCACATGATCCTTCAGAAATCATTCCAATATGCTGATTTGCTGCTCAAGTAACAATATTATCAATGTTGAACAGTTGTGCTGCTTAATATTTTTGTGGAAACATGATACATTTTTACATCTTTGAAGAATAGACAAAACAGCATCATTTATTTGAAATAAAAATCTTATGGAACAATATAAATGTCTTTACTGTCACCTTTGGTCTATTTCATGCATCCTTGCTGAATAATAATGTAAAAATGTGAGGTAAAAATCATACTGCCCAAAATCTTTGAATGGTAGTTATTGTTATAATGTTATTGTTTCTTTTCTTTTCTTTTCTGGCTTGGTCTGCCAACCAGTTATAAAGTCCTTAGATTGCACATTAGATAAATGGTGTCAGTATATAAAGTAACAATGCATGCCATTGTTGCTCATTTAGGACAGGTTATAGAAAATATTAGCAAACAGTGCATCAGTTCTCAGAGGCATGTGTAATATAATCTATAAGCTTACACCAATTTTACACTTCCAGTTAAACTTGTGATTTCATTGATGAAAGCACAGAAATATTTTCTGATCTGAAAAAGAAGAATAAAAGTGTCTGGTAATCATCCACCTCTGACAATTATTGTAAATAATCAGTAAAAGAGTTTCTCTGCAGAATTAATTGTGCCATTTGTTTTGTTTAGTTCTCATAATGTAAGCCCCCGTAAAGGAAGGCAGTGAGCCATTTCCTGTCAGTGTGAACCCTGCACTTCCTGTCCATGTTTTACTTACTTCCTGCCCATCTCTGACCCTACCTTCTGTCAGATGACCCTTATCGCTATCATAATCATGGTGATGTATTATTGTTTGATCAGTTTAAAAATTCCCGCCTGAAGATTTTCATCAAGACTATATACACTACAGTATACTGTATACAAGTCTGCACAAAAGCAGCATTCATGATTTAGCGATCAACATTCTGTTCCTGAACATAGAAATTATGAAGATTAATACTAATTTGTATTAAATGAATTGTTATTATGCAGAATCACTGTTCAGCGCAGTCTGGAGGATGCAGAAGAAATTGAGAGAGAACGACGACGGCGTGGAAGAGCCAGTTCCTCTACTGAGCCTCCTATGACCCCACAGGACAGCCCTCGCACTGCACAGACTCTGGACAACCAGTTAGTTGGAGTAAAATATACTCAAGTCTTCATCAAATACATAGAAAAAATGTGTGTGTGTGTGTGTTTGTTTGTTTTGTTTCCATGGAATCTCAACCTCCAGAATCTGGCTCAAGCCAACTTTCTGTCTTTCTTTGTGTGCTTGTTAATCTGTTTCTATGTGTAGTCTGTCAAGACTACACCTGTGCTTTTGATTGTCACCTATTCTATTCTATTCAAACATACTCAACAGTTGTAAGTAGATTTGCTTTTCTTATATTGGCATCCCAGTGAGAGGCATTTCTGAAAGTGTTTCACTGTTTGTTAGGGGTCAGAATGATCTGGTTCCAAGCTATCCATCCTCTTTGGAAGAGGACGAAGGCTTCGGTGATTGGTCACATCTGAGCAGGCGCAAACAGGGACAAATGGAACACAAAGATGTAGAAACACATCTCAACGGCTCCCGTCTGCTCTGTTCCAGCTCTGCTCAACAAAGTAAACCGCATGATAGAAATGTGCATGACAGCACCCCATTCATAAAGACCAGACCACCCCTTTCAAACCAGCAAAACCTGGATGAGGTTGGTGATGATGAAGTCTGTGGTGCCAGAGACCAGGAAAGGAGGGATAACATTAAGGCAGCAGAGAGGGAGGAGGGAGAGACTGAACGGTGGTGTGTAGAGGAGGACGATCCAAGAGGGGTGAACAGTCATAAGTCATCTTTCTGGAAAAAACAAAATCAGAGCTGTGACATTGATGAGAAGGTATGATATTTAAGAAGGAATTTAACAAGATGGTACTTAAATAATACTTCTTACTCTTAAACCCTTAACCCAGTCATGCATCAAAACCAGTCTTTCAAGTGCCTAATATATGCTTCTGAAATTGTTGTACTCACAGAGAGAAAAGAAGGCAGAGAGGAAGATTTCCTATACCTCCACAGTCGTCCTCCAACAGAATGGGAGACAATACAGCACTAATGGACAAGAGGGGAGGAGAACAAATGACAGGTACAGGCATAGACAGGCACACATTTCAACAAGATCAACCTGTGTAATGTGTAAAATATACACAGTTACAATGAGAAAATTTAAAATACTGTATACAGTTACAGCTATACAGCAAGGGAGACTATAAGCTTAAACCGATCTTAACTTTAGAAAATAAATATGCTTGTGTTATGGTGTGTTATTGTTATGTTTAAATAATTAGAATTATTTACTGATATATGAAGGGATGGAAATAGAGATCTAAAGTTAACTATTGCTTGCAGAGGGATTGAGAGTTAGTTTACATGTTTCAAATCACTTTAAATCTCTAAATGACAGTTTGTGAGGAGCTTGTTCATCTAATTCCTGTCTATCACAGTATTAAGCCAGTATGATACTGCTTACCTCACTTGTCAATCCAATGACCATTCTTCCGGTATCCCACCATCACCCAACTCCACCTTCATTTCAAAGGTATAGTTTATATGCCAGTTTCTGAAGCTTCACGACAAAAGAAATCAACCCGAGATGTGAATGTGAGTTTACATCTTTAATTGACTGTGATGATATTAAAAGGCCATGTACAGTGAAATAAAGGCAAGAAAAGGCTGTCCTCTTGAGCTGCACACAAACACAAATATACAGCATGAGAATTAATCTGATTGCCAATAAATTACTCTATTGTTTTTATTCTTTGAACTAATTGCTCAAAAGACTCACAAACTCGGTAGTTGGATTGAATCAAGACACTGAATCAGACAGAATGTTTATGAATCAACATCTATCATACCGTGTGGAGACCATGACTTCTAGCATTATAAGAGTTACCCCTACAATGTAATGTCCTTAGCACACTGCAGGAGAACAGTTTGAGAAGAATGTGTCAATGATTGGGCAGCAATAGAGTTATGTCGATACTGGCTCTGTGTTGAGAAATAACATGAGAAATCAGGTGAGTTTCGCAATTTCCCCAGAACAAATGTTCTTCCTGAGTTCAGCCTGTTTAATCTTTCTCAGAGATCTGAAGATACAGAGCAACATGGACTCTTCAGTCGATTCAGCAGCTGTCAGCAGTCCAGAAAGGTAAAACAAATTCAAATTCACATGAGGTAAAATATTTTGTTTGTGGATTGTTGCTCTTACTTAATCTTGTTGTCTTTAGTGTGCCTGAGGAGGTGTTTGTGAAGAGCAATGAAGAGAACCAGCAGCATAGAGACACGGGAGATCAGACTCATGAGGAGGTGCAGAGGAGGAGGAGAGAGGAGGAGCGAGAGAGGAAGAGGAGGGATGTGATGGAAAAGTTGAAGAGGTTGAGTATATCCAGTGGAGATCCAGAGGAGCCCTTCAGTCCGCTCAGCCCCAGGAGCCCCTCTTACATGGTAAGTATGGCATCATCGTCATTAGACACAAAATCACATTATAATTTAAGATTCATTACCAATATGACATTACAAGCATTCACACATGCTTGTTAAATAGAGTTAAAATTAACATTAACATGCTTTAGCTCATCTCATCATTTGTAATTGCTTTTGACCAGGCATCATTATCTGACTCACAATTTTTAGAGAGTTAATGACGTGTACATTCATATGTTTTGCACGTGTTGGTCTGTGTAAAGTGTGTCTGCAGGGTTTAGCTCCAACTCTTATTAAACACACCTGAACCAGCAAATCAAGGTTTTCAGGACAAAGGATATGTGTATATGCCAAGACGTTTTCTTCATATTATAAATGAGATAAACTGCCAATCACCAATTGGTAAAGTCATGACATCACTGCGGGTGTGGTTCCCATAGAAGACAATATTTATGGGACAGTTCATGTCAGATTTTATTTTTTGATTTAAAATACATTATTTAAATGTGAGTTTGGCCAAATGTTTTTGAGATTTTGAGTATTTCATCATTCAGGTAGATAGGTGCTGGTCTTGCATGTCTGTAATAGCAGCTCGGTGGTGTTGCAAATAGAGCTGTGAGTAAACTAACTTTCTTTGTTCAAACTGACTTTGTTCAGGATTGCTAAAAACTTCTAATCAGGCAGGTTGGAGCTAAACTGTGCAGGAAGGTGGTCCAGGAGCAGGACTAAACACCCCTGCAGAGTCTGGGTGGTCTTGTTTGTTCATGTTGGGACAAATGTCTCCAACATTTGTCCCCAAATCAACAAATGTCTCCAATCATAATAAAACAAAAAAATCTACATTGTAGTGAGGAAATAGCTTGATGAAAAAACTTTATACATAATAAATAAATAATAATGATAAATAATAAATAATGCTTTATTTCACTTAGTAAAATTGCAAAAAGTCCTCTTCCACTCTTTAAACATTATGGTCTGTTGCAGTTCGACAAATAGCATGAGTTTGGGGGCAGGGCTGCACCTGGGTTGGGGTTGAATGTTCGGGAAATTTATTTGAAAGTTAATTTCACAGGGTAGTGTTTTTTTTTTTTTTTTTTTTGCTTTACCATTTGGTGATGCTTGTGGCACAGAAAGGCCAATGATAATGGTAGGTCCCCAGCCTAACATAAAACATTACATGCTGTACAAAACATGTGTTTGTGCATTGTGCCCAGTTGTGTTTTCCCTCTGAAATTGGATCTGGTATCTTCCATGTGCTGTTTGCGTGACTCAGACATCTTCCTTGTGCTATGTTTGGTTCTAATCTTTTCCTTGCAATGGTGGTGTGGGTTGAGGGAGAAAGATGACAGAACATGAAGCATCTGCTTTACATTGCTGAGGTGCTTTGTGTGTGTATGTGTGTTGCTTGCTGGTTTCAGGCTGAGGGTGAGGAGTGGCAATCAGAAGGTACAAGCTCGGTGAGTTGCTTACTTTGTGCATGTGCATGACTGCATGAATTGTACGTTAGAGTGTTTATGTATGTCTGCTACTATGCATCTTACCTTTGCTTTATAAAGCTGTGGCTATAATTGCTTTGTTTTGCATTTGTTCTGTTTATGTCTGTGGTCAAATTTCCTTCCATCTTACTTTTGCGGTGTTTTCCGATAAAACTAATCCTGATATACTGTACAACTCAAGCAATTAGTGATACATTTTTGACAGCATCAATATGCCCCAGATATGTATGTTTGAGAAAAATAATATTTCATTTTAAAGGCAACAGATCAGTTCTTAACAAACAAATAATAAACACGTACTGTATGTTGAAAATACTCAGGAAATGTGTGGCAGGATGACTTTTTTGGGCAATGAATGAATGCATCCTATCCTGTTGGGCAAAAATGAATCTTTAAAGGTCTTGACACTTTTTGTAGAAGAAATAAAGGGCAACAGGCTACAAGCATTTACAGGATCAACAAAGAATATGAACAGCCAGATACAAATCCCCGAGTGAAATTATGAAATAAATCTGCTTACAACATCTTTGGGCTGAACTGCCCTTCAGTATTGACTCAAACTTTTGACAGACTATGGTTTTACTTTGTGCAATCATCATCCGTTACCCACTGAAGTTGCACTTTTTTTGCCTGTTGCCTGGAAACATTGCACAAAATATTGCCTTAAGTGTTTTCATGCTCAGTACTGTAAAGATTCACAAATACACTGAATCTATTTACTAATAAATGTTCTTTTACTTTTGATCTACAGATTACTGAGAGGACTGAGTCTCTAAACCGCTCCATTAAAAAAAAGTAAGTAGACTTTGGAAACACACATATACATTAAGATGAAAGGGCACAAGTGATTTACTGCAGGATTGTAAAAAAATCCCCCTCATAGTATTGAATGTGAGAAAAAGCAGGTGTGAATTGTTGTTTTTCCATGCTGTGGTATGACATCATGTGTTCATCAGTATTTTCTCTTTGATCTAAACACCACACATGAATGATTCATTCATGAATGAACAACTGTTTGAAACATGGTTCACCTTTCAGGCAGGCAGACGTGATATGACATGTTTTTACCGATGTATCCTTCTCCTATTCACTAAATATGAAATGAAGGATTTTAGTCGTTTTTTTTTGTGTGCGTATATCAGTCTCAGAATCCAATTTATCACCGGGTATTCTTTTCCACATTGTTCATTCTTGAATGTAGTATAAACAGTATGCTTCACAGAGCCTTTGTTTATCTTGCACTACTTTGAGTAATGGTGCTCTTCATGTCCATGCTTGTTCTGAGATGGTCTGTGTCTTGGAAGAACAGTGGTGCTTTAGGTAATGTTTCATCTGTTTGTGAAAACAGGAATAGCATAAAGAAGACCCAGCCTCCAACGATCATCTCGAAGTTAGATGGCAGACTGGAGCAGTACAACCATGCCATCGAGGTGAATTACCTTCACATGCACTTGTATAATGTCAGTTTCATAGTTAATCCTCTAAATGCACCTGCACGGCTACATGCTGCTGCTTTTGCATGAATTTATTTGCACACACTCTTGTTATTACCACACCCAGTGCTTACATTCACCTGCTCTGATGTTTATCGCTCTGATCTCATTGCTGTGGTTCTTTCAGACACCCTGCATGTCCAGGCACTTCCTCTCTTAGTCATGCTGACACACTCAAACATTTTTGTTTTCAGCGGGTTCTGTTTTCCTGCCACCTAACTGTCAGGAAACGTGTAAGAGCCCCATGGCAAATGTGTTACTGTAAAACCAGGTGTTACCGTGCTTTTATTGCAGAGTCAAGCAGGTGTTTCACATGTCCCAGATAACATAATATTTCTGGTCATAGTAGTGTGTGTTTTGTTGCCTGTGTGCAGGAGTCCTGTAAAGAGGGCAGTGTAGTAAAAGTAATGGACGTCCCAACACCGCCAGAACCCGTATCTGCTCGGAAGACCCTGTTTGAGGCGGGAGAAGCCTGGAATCAGAATTCAGCAAAGGCTGTGTCCTCCAAGGTATATACAGTCACATTGATCATCCACTGTTTATCAAAACATTTTTATTATGTATTTTAAAGGGATAGCTCAACCTAAAAATGTACTCAAGTCTCATGTCATGCCAATCTTGTATGACTTTCTTTCTTCTTTAGAACATTAAATAATATACTCTGCAGAATGTTTTTTTCTTCAGCCATACAATGGAAATCATAGGCTGCTGAAAGGATGACGTATTTTTGTAGGCCAAAACCTGGAAACAAGTTAGCATTTTCATAGCAGTTTCTATCGTCTGAATGTCAGTATGTTTTTTGATTAAAAATGTATTCTACGACAAGCTTTTACTTGTCTTGAAAAAGAGAGTTACTAAGAAGTATCTAAATTGTACTTCAGAGGTTGTTGGGGACACATGTTGACAGTTGAAAACTCATCTAATCACTAGTCTGCCTTCTCAGCCTCTGTTTATAATTACGTTCTTGCAAACTAATATAACTCAAACTTTCAGGGAAAGTATCTTTTAAGTGAAGACTTGTTGATGGTGACATTAAAGGCATGCGACTCTGGTGTAGTTTGTTTTAAAAACCTACATTTATTTAGGCTTTAAAATTTAAAAAAAGTGTGCTAGTTTGTGAAGATTATAATGGTAAACAAAACGTAAGAATCATAAAAAGCTTTTTTTTCTGCAATAATCTAAAAGGCAATGGAAAAATCCTATGAGGTTTTTGTTGAGGGATTCAGTGTAATCCTAAAACTTCTGGGTTTACCTACAACATTATGTTAGTACTGCTGCACTCTATTGGGGATCAGTGTTATTTTGGACCCCAGTTACTATTTGTTTTTTTTGATAATTGTTACACAGAAGAAAGTCATACAAATTTAGAACGACATATGGGTAAATAAATAATAACAGAATTGTCATTTTTGGGTGAACTATCACCAGATTCTTTACTGACACAGACTCGCATTGAATTATCAGTCATTGTTACTGTAACCGAATTTCTGTTCCCTTGTGAGATGAGTGTAAAGATATGTTGCACATTCTTCATTATTCTGCTGTGACTCTAAAAAGTGAGTAACTGAATAAATAAAGGATGGCTAATTACTCTGATTCAGGATACAGAGGGAATGAATGTGGGTGTGGCAGATCTAATTAACCAATGGGTGAAAGGAAACAGTGATGTCAGCATCAAGAGCCCCTCCTCCAAAGCAGCTGTAAGTTTATGATATAGGAGTCTCTGAATGTTAATCACATAGTTTCTGAATCAAGCCAATAGTAAATTTCCTTCTCAATCTATTGTATCCTCTATCTTCTTTTTCTTCATCTTTAGTTCTCTTTAAACTTTTCTTGTGTCTGATGTTCTTCTCATCCTTTTCAGGAAGGTAAACAATTCCTATCTCTTTTTTCTCTATATATTCTTTAAAGTTGAGTGGATGTTTAAGTGGTTTCTTACTCTTTACATTCTTTCACTCTTTGAGATCAACTATTGTGAAAGAGTTTTAGAAGAGACTAGCGGTTTCAAACTGTGCTTTGCCTTTTTTGTTTTGGACTTGCTTATATGTGTTTTCTGGATATAATCGATAGAAAATATAAAAAGTTGTAAGGTTAAAGTTCATGCCGTGGCAAGTCATGTGATGGGAGAGATCCCTGAAACAAGCTTGTGGTTTAATGACGCCATCTAGTGTTTAGGACCTGAACCAAGATAAAAATGAACCTGGTAAACTCTATGCAGTTTTATGGGTGAAAAATTAATCTTATTTTATTTTAAATTATCTTTCTTTGTGTCTGTTAGTGTCAAGATGTTAAGGCTGGTGAGGTGCGCAACATAAAAGGCATGTGGGAAAATCTGGGAGATGCCTCATCACTGGATAAACCATATGCACAGGTACATCATGACTCCTCGTAGTACTAAACCCTGATCAGCCTTACACAAACATTTCTCTAAACTTATGTTGGGATTTAATTGTGTTTAAAAAAAAACATAAAAACAATGAACAACATCAGTTCTTATAATCATCACTTGAGTTTGGCTGTTCATAGCAAAGGCTCATTCTCTTGCTCCTGTAAGATGCTACTATAGATTGAGTAATACTTAAATCCTCTTCACTTGGTTTTTTGATGTTTTACAAGGCTGTAATGTGACATTTAACTTTTCAGGGACTGGCTGGAAAAAGGTACAAATTTGTTGAGAATGGGCACGGGAAATATGAGAAGGTCTTCATAAATAATGACTCAAACTGAAGAACAAGTAAGAAATTTACTTTCTTTATTAAAATCTTTTATTCAAAATAACAAAATATAAACTCAGCATGTTCATTACTACACAGAAATAGTTCATGCTTTACCAAAGTAACTAAAATATGATAATGTGCTGTACATTAGCTGCTGCTTATCTACAAAAGCAAACACACTTGGCTATGTACACCTTATGGGTGCACAGGGTAGGGCAATGCATGATGATTAATTGTTGAAGATATTTTATTGTGGTTTCTCACTGTTATTGTGCATAACAAATGCACTTCTGTGCTGGTTCTATTTGAAGGGTTTATTTAGGATCTTTGCAGCCAACTCTGTGCTACTACACAGAACTAGGTCTCAGAACCGTGCCAACGTTGAACTACTCTGAGCTATGTGCATGTGGTGTGAGTAAAGGGCATGCCATGACAGTCAGTTGGGTTTTGCAACAGAGATCCCTGAAGTACAAGCTTATAAAGAGTTTTGTTTCCCCTGCAGTCCCGGGTAGTATTCTGTAAATTCCACATGCCTCCTGTCACACCTATCAGTCTAATCATGCTCAGTATTCATGACACTGAACAAGAAATGAATACATAAGCATGAAATCACTTGCAACATTTCACTAGAAATGTGCCAACACTGGTTTTAAACTTAAAAAAAACAAAGTAAGTAAAAAATAACACTTCTGAAACTAGTTTTTTAGGACACAAGGTGGGGATCACATACAGTACATTTTAGTCTTATTCCATGATCAACATCTTGAGATTTAGATTTTTTTTATTGTAAATGTCTTCCTTAGTGGTCGACCGATACTGGTTTTTTGACAGCCGATGCCGATATCTTGGAAAGCAGGGTGGCCGATGGCCGATATCATTTTATTTAATGTTAATTAATATTTAAGAAATTTGAAATAATTTGAAAATGGATTAAAAAATAAATGTGTAAAATAAACATACTTATACTTTAGATGACAAAGTATTTTTCATGAATAAATAAATATTTAATAAAAATATAATTAAAAAGGAAGTAAATACTTTAACTAACAGGGCACTTAGTATTCTGGGAAGTTTGTGTGCATTAAGAATCATATTGTTCAAATAAAGCCAAGGTAACACTCATTTTACATACAGCAGACAGTGAAAATGGCATGAATATGACAGTGGGCAAATGCATAAAGGGCAGCATAGTTTGAAATCACGAGTTTAAAGTTTGTTGATCGCACGTTTCCTCTCGACCGTCACGCAGAGCACACGCGATCATGCAGGATACAAATGCACACTTCACAAGATCTCACAACTGGATTCTAAGCTTGCAAGGTTTGTGAAATTAAATGTCCATTAGTCATTCAAAGATTTGTTTAGGTAAAGTATATAAATTAGCTGAACGCTGACAGCATGTTTGTAAGAATGTGAGCACTGTGTGCTCAAGCGCTGCTGTTCTCAGAGCTGTCAAAATAAATGTCCTGCCTTGAACGCATCGGCCAAACAGAAAAACTTAACGGCCGATGCCGATATTTGAAAAATGCCAAATATCGGCCGATATATCGGCCTTGACGGTATATCGGTCGACCACTAGTCTTCCCACATGTTCTAGTTATACTTTTCCACTTTCCCCTCAGATCTTTTTTTTTTTTACAGTGGTGGTCAAAATTATTAGAACTCTAGTATTCTCACCAGCTAGAAAATGGTTTTAAAACAGTTATTTCTATATTTTGCTGTAGTGTCAGTGAAATATCAGTTTACATTTCCAAACATAAATTTTGCCATTAATTGTAATAATCCAGTGAGATTTTTGTCTGACAACAGCCAGTGCTCCACACAGAGATCTGATCTTATCATCATCCAGTCTGTCTGGAATGACATGAAGAAACTGAGACAGACTAAATCCAGAAGAACTGTGGCAACGTCTCCAAAATGCTTCAAGAAACCTCCCTGCAAAGCTACCTGAAAAACTATGCACAAGTGCACCTAGGGCAAAAACTGCTTTAAACGCAAAGGGTGATCACACCAAATGTTGATTTAATTTAGTTAATAGAAGTTAATTAATAAAGAAAATATATTGATGACATTATTTTTGACATCATCCTCATTTTACAGCATTTTTACACAAGTGCCTAAAACTTTGAACAGTACTGTAGCTTTGCAGGGAGATCTCTTGAAGCATCTTGGAGACGTTGCCACAGTTCTTCTGGATTTAGTCTGTCTCAGTTTCTTCATGTCATTCCAGACAGACTGGATGATGATCAGATCAGATCTCTGTGTGGAGCACTGGCTGTTGTCAGACAAAAATCTCACTGGATTATTACAATTAATGGCAAAATTTATGTTTGGAAATGTAAACTGATATTTCCTACTGACACACTACAGAAAAGGATAGAAATAACTGACTTAAAAGCATTTTTAACTGGTGAAAATACTAGTGTTCTAATCATTTTGGCCACCACTGTACATGAACAACAACACCATGTCATAACTCATTCTGAGCAGTGCTCTTGACCCCGCTCTAAACGTCACATTCTGAAGCTCTCTATTCTAAACACGTCTGCTCGCACCACCCGGCTCAGCTGACGTGAAGCAAACCTAAACCCAGCGTCCATCTCCCGGATGCCACGCCACACTCTGAGCCACTTTCCTTGTTTGATCATTCTCACCATTACGTTTTCAGCCCTTGCTCACTTCCTCACTCGCCACATCCCGAACAGCTGCACCCATCATTCGCCCTCTCAGTGCAGGAATGCACTAGGCCTCCATTTCTGCTGACCAGCCCCTTACTGCACTGCTCACAGCAGAGCGCAGTGCATAGCTTGTTTGTCTCACTGTTGTTGATTTCATGAAATAAATTTACAGTACTACAACGCTACATAATTGTATAAACTTGTAGTTAAAATCAACTGTACATTTGAAATGCAATCAAACATCTGCTGTTTTTCCTGTAGATGCACCGAATCCTTTGGCTGTTCTGTTGAAGTCTTTCGGCTCTTCACCTTTCTGTTTGCGATGCAGCAGCCCTCTTTCAAAGGTGGTAGCTATTTTGTTTAGAGGTTTCGCAGCCGCCTCCTTCAGCTTCCGGGCATTGAACCGCGGACTGTAGAGAAGGATGGGCAGGCGATGGACGAAGGATGGGACTAACTGACCATCATTCTCTATTTTTTTCTGCTCATCCTCAGTTTTGTTGCTATGTATCTGCTTCATAATGTTCTCCTTTGTTGCAAACATATGAAATAGTACAGCATCCCACATTTTTGTTGCCCTGGGCTCATCTTTCTTTTTCACCACATTCTGTCCACCCGAGGACTCTTCTTTGGCCCCTCCAGACTTGTCTATACCACATATTTTTATATCTGCTTTCTGAGCATTTTTCTCCACCTCAGACTGTGGAAAACTGGGGGCTTCAGGTTCAACCACCATGTGCTTTTTCAGCCTTGTCCAGCCACTGAGCTTGGCCTTCAGGCCTTTGGGTTTCTGAGCACCCTTAGGTTCATCATTTTGTCTCTTCTGATCATCTGGTGTGGGTTCAGAGAGAGTCTCTTTAAACTTGCCAATTTCAGTGGCTACAGCCTCATTTTGCCTTTCAGTAACTAATGAATCTTTTGAACACTTTTGAGGTTTTGAGGTATCAGACTTCAACACTTTGACTTTAGCATCTGTGACACGATCAACTTTTGAATCCTGATCATGTTGTGGCTTTACATCCAAATTAGATGCTTTGGCTTGTGTCTGGGATTTAGCAGAGCTTTCTTCAGATGAAGAGAGTGGTAGAGATTTGGCAGCTTTGAGAAGCATGGCGGCAAGACTATTTTCTGCACTTGGAGCTTTTCGAAGAGACTTCATATTTGAAGACGGTAAAGGCTTTTGAGTATCGGATTTTACGGATTTGGTCTCCACACTTTCCATGTTTGATTTGGTGTCTTGGTGTACATTATTTGATGGTTTGATCATTTCTTTTAAATTTCGTTGTTGCGTTGTTGAATTGTTTAATTTAGATTCAACTTTAGCTGCAGCTTTGAAATCAGTTTTTGTTTTATTGGAGTCCTGTAAGTCTGATGCCAAATATGTAGGTGGGTTTGGCTCTTTTATATTAGTACTTGGAGGTAATAATCCTTCTTTGCTGTTGTCTAGTTTAGAAGATGTATCCATTGGCAGCTGGGTGACTGGGGCTTCAGTGTTAGGTGCAGGTGAAAATATCTGTGCTTCTGAGGGGACTTTGGATGATCTGTTTGTTTTTTTTGAAGGGCTTGGGATAGATTGCACATTGATGTCATGTTTCTGCATCTGCTGACCTTTGGTTTCTTCAGGGGTTTGATTGATTTTAGTAATGGGTTTCAATGAGGAAGGTGTTGAATTTGGGTTTATTAAAACTGCAGTTTTATTTGCTTCCGATTTAGAGTAAACTACATGATTAGATATATCTGATTTAAATGTATTTACCAGTTGAGATGCCTCTGGTTTGGAGTGACTTGTAGTATTAAATATATCTGTTTTAACAGGAGTTGGAGGATTAAATATGTTTGATTTGGGCAAAACATCAGGACTGTCTGCATTAGACATACATGAGGCTCTAGGTCTGGATATTTCCGTCTTTGAGGGGGCTGTAAAGATAGATGCACCTAACCTTGAGTGAGCTATAGATTTAGTTTCCTCCGGCTTTGAGAGGGTTGTAGATTTAATATCAGGGGGGACTTTAGTGTAACTTCTGGTGTCTGCAGATGGCATTTTAGAGTCTGTGACATTGGTTGAGTTTGTTGTGAGTTTATTGAAGCTTTCATTTTTGGTGTTCATGATATTGTGGAGTTCATTACCTGTATTGATAGTAGTAGTAGAGTCTATGACTGCAGAGTAATTCTGATGGGTTTCTAAAGAACACTTGGATAAACATGACATTGTTTTCTGTTCTTGATTTGTAGAAACTTGTAATTGCATTGCTTTCACCGATGCAGGATTAAAGCTTTCTGTTGGATATATAGATCTGTGTGCATTCTCTGACTGCACCATTTGCTGTGGGATATTTTGAACCGACAAGAACTTCTTTGTTAACAATCCGGTTATATCTGAGTTCGGAATATTTGATTGTACTAGGGGAAAAGGGTAAGTTGGCATTTTTTTCCCCTCTGCTATAAAAGGAGGGGTGGTGATGTCTGTAGACCCTGAATTTAGTTGTCTAGGAGCCTCTGCTACAGCAGTGGGGTTTATGGCCATTCTTAAAGGTGTAGTTTGAAGCCCATGGTACAGTGTATCTTCAGGATTTAAAGCTAGAGGCATTGGTTTCACTCCAGAGATTGTCTCTTTTTTGTCAGATACTTGTACCTTCGTTTGGTTTGTCATCAAGATTTGTGAGGGCAGCGCAGCCACTGAAGTTTGTAAAGCCTCTGAAGATTTATCTGCATTGAAATCAGATATAATGCTGAACTTTTCTTGAGTTGGAGATTTGGACATGTAATTCTTACATGTCATGTTTTTAAACTCTTCTGGTACTTCAGGCTTGGATACAGATGGATCACCATGTGAATTCACCTTGATTCCACCATAAGCAGCATATTCAGCAGGTGTCAAACCGTAGTATGTTGACTTTCGTTTCAGGATGTTAGTATCATTTTGTGATGGCCTCTGGTTGCCCACAAAGCGTGCTGGTGGTCTTGGCGACCAGTATACAGGCGTACTTGGTGTTTGATAGTTTCGGGAGAGTACAGGCATGGATGTCTCCTGACTTGTATCTGTTGGAACAGCCTTGGCTGGTGTCATTATACAGATTTCTGAAGTTTCAGTTTTAGTCATTGGATACTCCTGTGGAACTGTAGATGTAAGCACCTCACATGCTCTATAGCTTGACTTACTAGCTTCAGCAAGGGTCTTGGATAAGGAAACTTCACATTTAGAAACCTTTGGTGTCAAGCATTCCTCAGAATAGGCATTAGAAATGAACGGTTTGAGTCCTGTGGTGAACACAACACCATTTGGAATGGAATACTTTATTTTATCCACAGCAATTTTTTTCAAGGCATCATCATGATCAACAGCTGCACTTTGAGCTTTTACACTAGTCGATGAGGGAGGCTGGAGCCGGTGATTTTGAGGTATGGGCCACTTTTGGTTTTCTGTAGAGACCATTGTGGTGGATAATGTAGAGTTAAATGCAAACAACGGTTGATTATCTGCAGAAGCCTCCAAAACAGGTCTTTTTGCCCCTGTAACTGGGCTTACGTATGTATTTATCTGACTAGAAGGTGTTTGAGTTTCAGACAGCATCCCTGAATTTTGTTTAACATCTATCACTGATTTTTTTGCATTAAATGGTACTTCTCCTTGAAAAGTTGAACCACAAGTCCAGGAGTCCTGAATAGGTGGCTTTGATATCTCATAAAAGGAGGTTTTTGGAGTATAAATCCTTGTTTGTGGAAAAGCAGCTATTTTCTCCATTGTGGAAGTCTTGAAGTGTGACCCAGCTGTTTCCATGACGTGATTATGTGTGAGAGGTGTGTGAGTAATGGGTGCAGGTGCAACGTTTTTATATCCTTCCCTGTTGGATTGGCTCACTGGAACCTGAGAGATGGAAGGTTGTGTCTGGTAACCCGGCGCACAGGCCGATGTCAAATTTGGAGCGGGAGGCTGAACTGGAGCCAAAGGGGGAGCTTGTATTTGTACTGAGGCTCGATAGGTCTGTCGTTCACCGAATGTGCCATGAGTTGTCCCTGCTCTTGATGAACTGGACTGAAGGGTTTGACTGAAGGCTATCTCAAAAGACATATCTGGGTCAGAGTCTGTGGCCTGCTCCGAGTCATCGTCAAAAAGGATAGATGAGCATGTGTATAGAGGTGCTATCTGGTGCTCCAGTGATCGAGCAGGGCAAGAGTACGATTGGGCAGACAGTGTGGGCGTAGAGCTGTAGTGTGTGCTGTTGGCAGGGTATAAGTATGGGGAGGTGGAGTGACGGTAGAGCGGGCTGCTAGAGGAATATTGAGAGTCGAGGGTCCTGCTGAAGAGAGGGGTTTCTGGAGTCCTTGGAGGGGTGGAGTGGTCACTGTGCTCCAGGTCAGGGCTAGCTTCATTGACTGGCGACAAGTTCGACCTGAATGGGATAGGTGTTTGAGGGGAAGAGCCGACTTTCTTCTTGGCACTTTTCTTCAGGAGTTTCTGCAGACGGGCATTGTCTCGCCCTGGTTTTGGCAGTAGAGTAGGAGGAGGGTACTGCTGTGGAAGCAGATTAGGCTGACTACCATAACTTAAAGCCATCAGCATTTCAAAACCTGCATTAAAAACAAGCCACAAATAGATGTCTGGTATTAAAAATAAAACTTCAATTCTAGCTGAATGCTAACTTTGTCTTTAAACTTGAGCTCTCTTTTTCCATACAAACTGTGAATTTCACTCCATTATTATATATGGTTTCCATTAATTGGGATTATGCATTTTACACACTGTAAAATGATTTTTCGAAGTTGCAAAAAATTGAGTAATTATATATATATATATATATATATATATATAATATTATATAAAATAAAAGTTTTTGCTCATATAATGTGTGTGTACTGTGTATATTTATTATGTATAAATACAAACACATGCATGTATATATTTAAGAAAAATATTTAATGTTTATATATTAAATATATTTAAATATAATATAATATTATATATATATATATATGTGTATATGTGTGTGTGTATGTATGTATGTATGCGTCTCACTTGATGGTATTTATGATGTATGATCTAAATGTTTTAAAATTATTTTTTTCTCTCTCTCTATTTAGCTGGCTGCTAATCACAAAGATGTCTGAAGACAGGATGCTGATGTGATCATTGTCCTTCAGTTATTGCACTGTACAAAATCTAAACCCACTAATATTGAAAACTTGTTTTAATTGCTGCCCTACATTAAGTAAAATCAAAGTGGTGCCAAAGCCACAGACACTTTGAATGACTTAACTGATGAAGAAAATCAATTTGAAACTTTAACAACTCAAATAACCAAGTACAATTGACAGAAATTATTGTGAGAAGTTAAATATTTGGGAACAAAGATGCTGTTTTAATGATGGAAAAATTATAGTGGGGTTTTTAATTACTTTTATAACATCTCATTTATGTGTCAAACCTTAAATCATTGGTGTCCAATCCTGCTACTGGAGAGCCACTGTCCTGATTTTTGTCTAAACAAATGTATTTTTCCACTTACATGTGTATTATGTCAGAGTTTTTCAATTCAGTAAGTGTTTAGTACAGACAGATGAACAACACCAGTCAGTATTGAATACAGAATGTAGTCTGGAAGAGGGTATCGGACAATAATCTGAACTGTCATCTCTGAACCCAGTGGCACAAAGTGCTATATATTAATTTACTGAAAGATACATGGACATGTTTTTTATCTGTTAAAGTTCTCTTTTTGTTTAATAAAATTTAGTTTAATCCTGAACGTTTTAACTCTCACCGTCCTGCTCTCATTTTTGTTATTTTTCTTCCATCTCATGATTTTTCTAGAATATTTTCTCCATGTAAGTGAATAACATTCTTTTAAGTAGCATTACACAGTCCACACATGACTAATCACCAATCACCAAGTGACTGTGCAGTGGAAGGTGTAATTGTCACAAAAAAAGTTAATAAAACACATCAATTTTCTGTGAATGTTTTCTCACTTTGTCCATACTCTTTCCTCTTCAGTTCCATATTTTTAAGAACATACACAGGCATTTATAAATACTACAACGACAAGTAATTTTGCAGAGAGGTAAGTTTTTCCACCTCTGTTAATTTAGATTGATAGGCATGCACGACGCTTGCAGAATATGACCAAATCTAAATTGACCATTTTACAGAATATCACAATTAATATTCTTGCAAGTAAATACAGTCTGTGACTCACTCTGTATCTAGGTTACTTTGGTATCTGAATGTATTCTAGTGCCTGTGTGGCAGTAGTGTCGCTGAAATGTGATCATGAGCTGCTCTACATTTTATTTTTGCTCACTGAAAGACTGCACATCCTGCAGCCACAATAAGACTGTCTGGAAAGATAAACACCCCAGCCTCAATTCTCACACAACAGCATAGACGTGAAGATAACACTAATTGATGTGTCCATTAGAATCCATTTAATAATTCACTATATTGCATTATATAACCTCAGTGATCTAATTCCCTGGCTGATTAATAAAACTGTTCTGAGGTCTGTGTGAGTACATGCTTTCCTTAGACCCGTGTGAGATAAGCAGAGACCTGACACATGCCTGATTTAGGCTCTAATTCCCAGTTCCTCAATTTAACAGAGAAAAGACTTCATGATAATAGGTTGCACTGTTAGCAATTAGATATTATAATACATTCAACTTTTCTTTTTTTATTATTATTTACTTCCAGGTATGATGATAGTGTTAAGAGCATTTGTGAGACTTACAGTAAATCTAGAGAAGAGAGATGATGCTGATCTGCAAAAAAGATGAACAGACAGATATGAGATGGATATCAATTATTGCAGTACTGTACAGATACTGTGAAATACAAAGAGCATAAAGGCCACAAATTGGTAAATATTATATATGTCAAACAAAGATGTTAAATGACAAAAGCAGCTTTCAATGGTTTTAAAGCAGGCACTTTGATACTTTAGTCAGCACAGCAAGCCGAGGCCTAATGCCTCTCACAGAGCCATGCACCAGACACCTACTAACAGATCCCACTCACACAGTTCATGAAAGCTAAATTGTGCATTTTTTTTTACCTGTGCAAATATTGTGTGCAATTAAGTGTGCAGCTGCAGGGTCCAACTCCGAGTGTGCTGGGGGAAGATTAGTAGAACAGAAGAGCAACAGGACATGGTGACCTACCCCCTTTCCATGCCAAAAATAAAACTCCTCTCCCTGAATTCAAGCTGCGCTCTGACAGCCAGTGAGCTGTAACCAGGCAGGGGGTTTCCACTTCACCTGAAACCCGGTTGCATGCGTTAGGTTATCAAAAGTCTGTTTCTCCTTAGCTATATTTGCATGCATTTACGAATGCTACAGCTCTTTTGAAAACCACTTGGAATTGGTATGATATGCTATGGTAATATTGTTAACTTGTCTGACAAAGTCTGTTGATATGCTTTGCATGAGTGTAGATTTAGGTATGGATGTTAGAGATACATCCCTACTAAAGGTAAAACAACACTAAAAATAATTTGTTTGTCTTTCAAAACAAAATGCAACCATAGCTTTTTGCGGGCACAGTGGGCTAGGGCCAGCCCACACCAAACCTAAACAGGCCCAGTGCGGGCTTGCCCAGGCGAGGCCCACAGATTTGGGCTCACCGCAGGCTGTCTGTGAGCAGCCCACAGGATGGGACTGCCCACATTAATCCAGTGATGGCCCAGTGTGGGCCAGACATGAGCCTGTTAATAAGAATTATGTGGGCAGTTTTCTTCCTTACCACTAGGGGTGCTAGGGTGTTTTAGGTTTCCTTAAGTAAAGCTATGTGGTAAAGAGAGTTAGCAATAGCAAGCATGGCTCACCTGCTGAACACATTGTGCTGTGTCCTGGTTGGGAAATGTGTCATTTCAAGCACAGTCTAAAGTAAGGAGTTGATGTTTTTTTTTGCAGAGATGTTACTTGTATGTATGGCCTTTACATTGCTTTGTTTGGTTTCTTTTGTATTTACATTTTTGGCTGTATGTAGCTGTATTAACCTGAATTGAATGTTCCCTGTCGATACTCCACTCGTACTGCGTCTTGATAAAGACGCATATGGGAAAAAGCCTTTTTTCTCCTGAACTGAAGTCTATTTCAATCACGCAGTGAAACTGCACGACTATTGGTTCGTGCAGTGGTAAAAAACGAACCAATGGGTCGGCAGCGGAGCTGCACGAACCTATGGTGACGATTCCCGCCAGATCCCGCCAAAATGGGCGGGGAATCTGGCTATATAAGCGGTCGTTTCGCCATAGGATCCTCAGATTTCTTCTCCTTCAGCGACGACGACTTCGTCTACACTGACCCAGAAGCCTACTCGCCGTTGACACGCCTCGCAGCTGGACCCAGCGACCTCGATCTGCTCAGCTGATCCGCCTTTCTACGCGCCCCAGCATCGCAGCAGTTCCGGTCCCGTTCGCTGCCGCCATCCGGCGATTATCACGTAAGTCTCTAAAAGAGCAAATCGGCGTTATAATGCCGCGCCGTTACTGCGGTTCGTGCAGGTCCCCCCTGCACGCCGATGACGGTCACAGCGAGTGTGTTTCCTGCTTGGGGAAATCCCATGCAGATGCCGCGCTCGCTGGCTCTGATTGTTCTCACTGCGAGAGCATCAGTCTCGCCTCTCTGCGCTCGCGGATCGCTTTCTTTTCAGAGAGCGACCCCGCCCCTCGCGCCCTCCCGTTTTCTTCCTCCCAGGGACCTGTGAGGAAAAAACAGCGGGGCAGAGGTTCTCAGCGCCCGGTTGAGAGCGAGCTCACGCCGGCTCAGATCCCGCGTGCCTCGCTTTCGCCACACAGAGAGGTGTCTCCCGTCCTTTTTTCCCAACCTGACCAGCGTCCCTCTGCAAGCGTGAGCGATCTGGTCTCGTTCGGGGGAAGTGACGATGAGCTGGCCGATGACAGCATGTCACTGGTAGCTTCAGATGCTGAGGAGCTGTCGGGCTCAGTGACTGACCCCGCCCCCTCAGGTTTGCCCGCGCCCAGCGCCGCCAAAGCCGGGATGGATGCCGAACTTTTCCGTGTCCTCTCAAAAGCGGTTGAAGAGCTGGGTTTGGAGTGGTCTCCACCAGAGGAGCCCTCTCGCAGCCGTCTGGATGAGTGGTTTCTGCCGGGGCGCCGTCAGGCCCCTCAGCAACGACCATCGCCGTTCTTCCCTGAAGTTCACGACGAGCTCACGAGATCTTGGCGCTCCCCTTACTCTGCCCGCCTACGTACTTCCGCTTCATCCGCCCTCACTACAATTGACGGCGCTGAAGAAAAGGGATATGAGAGGATGCCTCAACTGGATGAGTCAGTGGCTGCACATCTCTGCCCACCCACTGCCATCGGCTGGAAGGCGAAGGCCAGTCACCCGTCCAAGCCATGCAGGACCACTTCAGCGCTCGCTGGACGCTCCTACGCTTCAGCTGGACAGGCGGCTTCGGCGCTCCACTCTATGGCGGTTCTCCAGGTCTATCAGGCCAAGCTCCTCTCTGCCATAGATGAGTCTGAGCCTGATCCTGCGACTCTCAGGGAGCTGAGAAGTGCAACGGACCTGGCTTTGCGAGCCACCAAGACTACCGCCCAGGCCATAGGAAGGTCTATGGCCAGCCTGGTAGTGCTCGAGCGCCACCTGTGGCTCACGCTGACGGAGATTAAGGACGCGGACAGGGTCTCCTTCCTTGATGCTCCAATTTCCCCCAGCGGCCTCTTTGGACCTGCGGTGGAAGGATTCGCTGAGCGCTTCACAGAGGCACAGAAGGCGTCACAGGCTATGCGACACTTCCTGCCCAAGCGCTCCAGCCCAGCAGCTGCTCAGAGTCGCCCCAGGACTGCGCCGACTCAGCAGCCCGCGAAACCTGCACCTGCCGTTTCCGCCCCTCAGCCTGCTAGGACTCAGCAGCCACGAGGGCGTTCACGCTCAGCCAGACGCCACCCCCCTCCGAAGCGCCAGGGCCCCCGACCCAAGATAGCGTTGGACCCTGCGCCTCCGGCGTCCTCCTGATCTGCAGGACAGGAAGAGGAGAGGGTCGAGTCCCGCCACGGCCGGACCGCCCACCAAAAGGCCTCTCATGAGAAACCTCTTTGCACCCCGTTTTCTTCCGGGTGCAGAGGAAATTGTGTTTGTTGCTACAGGGTCCGTACAAGCGCCCATGCAACCGTCCGCTGTGATAGTGGAAAAAATAAAACACAAACATTCTCAAAAAAAGAGCAGTTTTCCTCTTCCGTCCCTCACGAGTGCCCTGCCTCCGTGCAGCCGGCCACTCGAGTTTATCCAACCCCTTGCCACGCGGGCCGAGGCCTGGCAGGCCATCCCCGGAGTGTCAGAGTGGGTTATGGGGATAATAAAACGAGGTTATTCACTCCAATTCGCTCGAAGACCCCCGCGTTTCAGCGGCGTGGTCTCCACCTCGGTGCACGGCGAGAACGCTCGCGTTCTACGCTCAGAGGTGATGACGTTGCTGGAAAAAGGAGCCATAGAAATGGTTCCTCCAGCTTTGAGCGAGTCAGGCTTTTACAGCCGTTACTTCCTCGTCCCCAAAAAGGATGGCGGCCTCCGGCCCATCCTCGATCTCAGACGCCTGAATCACGCCCTCATGAGACGGCCGTTCAGGATGATCACGCTGAAGCAGATCCTCTCGCAGATTTGCACAGGGGACTGGTTCTGTTCTCTGGACCTGAAAGATGCATACTTTCACATCCAGATAGCCCCCCATCACAGACGATTCTTGAGATTCGCCTTCGAGGGAGTGGCTTACCAGTACACGGTCCTACCCTTTGGGCTGTCTCTGGCCCCCCGTACTTTTACGAAGTGCATGGACGCGGCTCTTTCCCCTCTGAGACAGATGGGAATCCGCATTCTCAACTACCTCGACGACTGGCTCATTCTGGCCCAGTCAGAGGTGGAACTACTTTCACACAGAACCCTCATCCTCAGCCACTTAGAGCGCCTGGGGCTCAGGGTCAATTTCGCCAAAAGCGCACTGTCTCCCAGCCAACGAGTATCGTTCCTGGGTACAGTTCTGGACTCAGCTCGCATGAGAGCGGTGATAGCGCCAGAACGAGCTCTGGCCATTCAGAAACTCGCGGCCACCTTCAAGAGCGACACCGCTCGCCCACTCAAAGTGTTTCAGAGAATGCTGGGCCTCATGGCCGCAGCATCGCCAGTGTTACAGCTGGGCCTGCTCCGCATGCGCCCCCTTCAACGCTGGTTGAAACCACGGGTTCCACACAACGCATGGCGTCATGGACGCCTGCATATCTGGGTGAATCATGCCTGTGTAACAGCCCTGACTCCCTGGAAGAACCCACGGTGGATGGAGAAGGGCGTGGCCATGGGGTTGGTCCACACCAGGAAAGTTGTCACGACAGATGCCTCCAACACAGGTTGGGGGGCGCTGTGCGAAGGCAAACCGATCTTCGGCCATTGGTCGAAGGCGGAGAAGGGCTTCCACATCAACTGCTTGGAAATGTTAGCAGTTTGTCGAGCCTGCCAGTTTTTCCTGCCGGACCTAATAGGACGCCATGTGCTGATTCGCTCAGACAACATGACCGTGGTGTCCTATTTAAATCACCAGGGAGGTGTCTCCTCGAAGCGCCTCTTTATTCTGGCAGAGCGCCTTCTGGAATGGGCTCAGCTCAACCTGCGCTCGCTGAGGGCAGCACACCTGCCGGGCAGACTGAACCAAGGAGCGGATATGTTATCGACTGGCCCCTCAGAAGAGTGGATGCTCCATCCGAGGTGGTTCAGAAGATCTGGAAGATCTTTGGCAAGGCAGAAGTAGACCTTTTCGCCTCCAACCTCCTCCTTTATTATTCGCAGGGACGCGTTCCCCCCGATCGCCCTGCTTCCACAGGTCGTCAGGCATGTCAGGGAACAGGGTCACAAGGTGCTATTGGTGGCCCCCTTGTGGAGGAACCAACCTTGGTTGTCAGAGCTGACTCAGCTACTGACAGCAGCCCCCTGGCCCGTGCCCCTGAGACGGGATCTCCTCTCTCAGGCGAACGGAACAATATGGCACCCTCGACCCGAGCTGTGGTCTCTCTACATTTGGCCGCTCAACGGGAGCCTACTGGCCTCCCAGAGCGAGTGTTAAACACCATTTCTGAGGCTAGAGCCCCGTCTACGAGATGCCTCTACGCCCTTAAGTGGTCTGTTTTCTCCACTTGGTGCCTCAACCGTGGTGAAAACCCCTCTACCTCTGAGTTAGCGGTGGTTCTGTCCTTTCTGCAGGAACTGCTAGATAAAGGACGTTCTCACTCTACACTCAAGGTGTTCGTAGCAGCTATAGCGGCCTTTCATGCCCCTATAGCGGGCCAGTCGGTAGGCAGAGACAACTCAGTTGTCCGTTTTCTGAAGGGAGCCAGGAGGTTGAATCCACCTCGGCCCCTTACTGTCCCTACATGGGATCTGCCCACTGTACTGAGGGCCTTGAAAGGCCCTCCCTTTGAGCCGCTACAGTCTACGAACCTCCGGTCACTTTCGCTGAAAACTGCTCTGCTACTAGCACTAGCGTCGGTTAAGCGAGTTGGAGACCTGCAGGCGCTCTCTATTAGCCCTGCCTGCCTGGAATTCGGGCCTAACGACTCCAAGGTCGTCCTGAAACCAAGGCATGGTTACGTACCTAAGGTACTTTCAACCCCGTTCAGAGCTCAGGTCATCACGCTCTCCGCGCTTCCTCCGTCTGAGGAGGACCGGGAGTTATCCTTGTTATGCCCTGTCAGAGCTCTGAGAATCTACTTTGAGCGTTCCGCCCCCTTTAGGCGTACGGAACAGCTCTTTGTTGGCTTCGGTAACCGCGCCAAAGGGCGTCCGGTCACGAAGCAGAGACTCTCTAAGTGGATAGTGGATGCTGTCATGCTGGCATACTCTTCTTTGGGCCTGCATTGCCCCATTGGAGTACGAGCCCATTCGACTAGATGCATCACATCGTCATGGGCGTGGTCTAGCGGTGTGTCCATTACAGAGATTTGTGCGGCGGCTGGCTGGGCCACTCCGTCCACATTTGCTAGGTTTTATAACCTGGACATACCGGCCTTACAGGCCAGAGTCCTCTCTGCTTAGATGAGCTTGTATACATACGCTGTGGGAACAATCCTGTCAGAGATTTCTTGACCGCAATGCGCTCAGGCTCTCTGATTGGCACCCTGCATACTCCGGTTAACTGAGTATACAGGAGTCATATGGAACGATCATCCAGGCCGAGCATGACCTCTATGAGTTTAGCTCGCTTTAGCCTGAAGTATACTACTTACTTCCCTATGGGCATTTATGCTTATGGAGGTATATACAGTCGTTCATCTACCCTAGCACGGCGTGATTAAATTCAGTTCCCATATGCGTCTTTATCAAGACGCAGTACGAGTGGAGTATCGACAGGGAACGTACTCGGTTACTGTCGTAACCTCGGTTCCCTGAGATACGGAATGAGTACTGCGTACTTTGCCGTGCCAGGTAGCTGCACGACTCAGTCGTCGCTTCAGTCGAAGTAACCTGAGGATCCTATGGCGAAACGACCGCTTATATAGCCAGATTCCCCGCCCATTTTGGCGGGATCTGGCGGGATCTGGCGGGAATCGTCGCCATAGGTTCGTGCAGCTCCGCTGCCGACCCATTGGTTCGTTTTTTACCACTGCACGAACCAATAGTCGTGCAGTTTCACTGCGTGATTGAAATAGACTTCAGTTCAGGAGAAAAAAGGCTTTTTCCCATATGCGTCTTTATCAAGACGCAGTACTCGTTCCGTATCTCAGGGAACCGAGGTTACGACAGTAACCGAGTACGTTTTCTATTTTCTATTTAATAAATTGATTTGAAATCCCTTTGACTACTGTACATTTTTGACAATACAGACATTAGTTATGTTGTGACTGCATCCATTTCAGATGTATAATAACTGTTTTCCCCAAAGACTTAAGTTATAGTAGCTTGAAAGTATTGATAGTGAAACAGATGTATTGTTGTAGATCAGGGGTGACCAGCCTGAACTCTGCAGGAAGGTAGATCTCCAGGACCAGGGTTGTAGATTAATACTGTGGGCCTAGTGAGGGCTTCCTGGGGCTAAGTAAGGGCTGGCCATGCAGGGCCAGCGCTAAGGGGCCAACGTTTTGCCAATGAGCAAATTCTCAGGGGCCCTGTGCTGGCAGCCTGCTGGGGGCCCTTAGGCTAGCCCTAAGTGGGCCCATAAAGGGCCACTGCAGGGCTGTTTGCAGGGCTTAGCACACATGTGGTTTTGTTTACAATTTCTGGTTCACTTGCAAAAAGGGCAGTGTTAAAGCGAACCACACCAAACAAAAAAATAACAACATTGTATTTGGTCTGGACCAAAGCAAGTGAACTAGCGGACTTTCCTGGTGTGAATATGCCCTTAGACTTTACGAAGAGTTGTACAAGAACCAGAATTTCTTATGATTGTTTGGACAAACTATGGTGGACCAATATAAATTCTGAAATCTAAACAAGAACAACTGATATGCTGTAGAAGTTTACAGCGTATGATAAAAAACCTGTATAGTTTGAAAGTTTTACCCATAAAAAAATAAATCAGGGGTTCTCAACTCTGGCCCTTGAGGTCCGCTTTCCTGCAGAGTTTAGCTCCAACCTTTACCAGACTCATCTGCCAGTAGGTGTGTTTGACTTGAAGTGGATCTGAGAAAACCGATCTTTGTATGACATCAAAGTACTGCGGGAGCGATTCAATCAAGTATATGCTCTCTTGAATATGTTCTGGAATCACTCTTGCAGTATATCGGTCATACACCGTCGAACATACCTAGTAATTTTCTAGTAATCCTGAAGAGCTTGATTAGCTTGTTCAGGTGTGTTTGATTAGGGTTAGAGCTAAATTCTGCAGGAAAGTGGACCTTGAGGGCCAGAGTTGAGAACCCCTGCACTAGTCAGTGGCCAAATATGAGCTGTTTTATTTGACATGGAGCCGGTCACCATATGGGGGCAGACATGTTGAGATTACATGACTAGCCAAATAGTCCTGACTTTATTTCAGTCTACTCTGAAACTGGACCCTTTCACTTGTGGAATAAATGAATTGTGTCTGACTGTTGATAGCCCATTTCTACACTGGCATTTTCATTTTTGTGTGATGCTGCATCATGCAAAACACTAAACCCAAACATACACTTAAGATAGTTTTCATTTCACTGATTGATGTACACACTTCAGGCAATTTTACTGTTGTTTTTTTTGGTCAAACTTGCTCCACACAGAATCGCTATTGTGGACAACAACATAGGCGTGTACAAATAATGCCCTGTTCCCAACAGCATCCAAAAAGAAATTTTGTGTCCCTCTGTTTTCATCAGCCAGATTTCTAAGAGAGCCTCAGACCCTTAGCATGCTCTCCCTCTTAACTTGGGCTTATTTTTGCTTGCCTTGTGCTATGACAGATATAGCGATTGGGTGCCTCAGCTTTCCAAATCTGATCGTCCTTTCATCCAGCACATTCTGTGGGTCTCCTTATGGTCCAGATTCCCTCCCCCCACATTAGCTCCTCAGCCAATGAGACTCCTTAGAAGATCAAGTATCAGTATAAGTCAAGGACTTAAGAAGTTTCAAGGTTTGCAGAACCTTACAGCCCGTCTTCGCCATCAAGACACTCTCTTCTTTCGGCTTTTCTGAGGTAAGAGTTTAAAGTTTTGGTATCTTCAAAAGAGTAAAGACAAGGCTGAGAGGACAGTTCTTTACCTTTGCTCATAGCTGATGGTGCTTTTTTCTTTTAAAAGTTAAGGAAGGAATAAAGTCATTAAGAGTCATTTTTTTGCTATTTGGTATTATTTCCTTTCTCACATGTTGTAAAATATGAACTTCAGAAATGTGAATGGAATATGCAAACAGATTTCACTTCAGTTGACAGCCTTGATCATTTGAGGGTGGGTGTGGGCACTTCTGTAAATGGGATGGTTCTGTCTCAGTATGGAACTTTGCAGATAACACACTAAGGCCAACACAATGCAATTTAGGATTTACACATTGTTGGCTTCCTCTTTGTCCTATCCTGTAGATCACAACTAATGATAGCAATGACAATAGAGGCTTAACAAAGAACAGCTGACAACAGATAGTAGCACAAACAGGGTGGTAGCATTAGAACAATGCTCTAATGATTTCTCAAACACGGACTAGATTGTTGTCATTTTGACACTAATACAATGGATATCATAATTGTACATTATATTGGTTCTGTTTTGATGTTGCATTCACTTTTTGATTCATGTCAGAAAAGAAACGCATAAATAATCTGACATTCCTTCCTTTAATGGCTCATAATAATGTAAGCAGACAGTCATGCCCACATAAGGCAGGGCTGACAGGACCAGAGCCTCACTGTCAAAAAAAGAGAGAGAGCTGATGCTGGGAAATCTGATCATGTGTTAATCTCCAAACGCTTCTGCAGCTGTGCTGGAGATATGAGTCATAGCACACACACACACACACACACACACATTTCTGAAGCTATATTAGTGAGGACCTCTGGTATTTGGAATAGTTTTATACTAAGATCATGATATTTATTTTATCATACCCAAAAGCTTACAGCACATTAGCCAACAGACATTATTAGATATAAAGCACAGCATTTGGCTAATTTATGTTCATGTTTTATTTTAGAGGAAATATTCTTAAATTTGGCCATAACAGTTATAGCCAAACCTATGCACACACATTTGTTTTTCTGACATATTATTTAATATAATCTAAATTTAAACACATGAAATCACGTTGTAGAATGAAGACATTATTTAGTATGTTTGTTTCTTTTGCAGAGCTTCTTTCTGTTGAAGATCTGCTCTAAACTCTAATTCTGTCAGATTAATTTTGCTCTGCTTTTATCATTTATAATTTCTTTGAAGAAATGAAGTCAGACAGACAGTACATTTTCAGCATATTCAGACATACAGCTGTTTTTTTATATGCAGTTAACTGGATATAAAGATGTCATAAAATGTTAAGAGTTACCTAAAATATTTAGCATGTTGAAGGGCCTTTCACACCTGTCAAGTCAGTGATTAACCCTGTCTCTGTGGTACAAGTCAAAGACTAAAGAACAATTACAAACATTCTCTCTGTCTGCTTCATATAGGTCTAAAGCTCCCTGTCATCATGTCCGACACAGAGGACGTGTAAGTATTCTGACATTTGATGTAATAAAATTTATATTAATGCTCTTTGGTCAAGACAAAATAAAGATAAATCTTTTTCCCTCTCTTCAATCAGTGGGGTCGAGGGTAAGTACTAAATTTGAATTCTTCTTATTATCATTATTGCTGTTAATTTGTAGAAAAACATATGCCTTAGCCAGGATTTTCAAGTCTGTCATGTGTACACGTGTCCACTCAATATATATTTCCATTTTATTTTAAATATTATGTATATGTATTTTTTCAGTCAGCATCAGTGTTTTCTTGGTATGTCAGCAGTTACTTTGATTATATTTAGAAACAGTGAGAGCCTTGGTGATATTTTTTTGCAGGTTTGGCTTTGCTCTATTTAGCATTATAAATTAATTCATAAAAAACACATATTTCAAATATATATCCAATGCAAGAGTGCCCTGAATTTGCTTGTAGTGACTCATATTGTGCCACCTGCTGTTTGGCAGCTGTTTCGTGAATCTCATGCCAGCATACTGCCTTCTGCCACTGCCACAGAGAGCTTTTTTAAGAACATCTCTGGAGGCTAACATGTCACACGCATGCAGTGGCTGAGGGCAGTATTAATGATGCTCATGTTACTGGTGTTCTCTGAGGTGAATGCTCATGTGAGGCTACAGAGGCCAGAGATGAGACCAAATTATTAATTTACAGGAATTCCTTTTACAAATTTACAGTAATAACTGGCCATATAGAATGTGATTCTGTACTGAACTGATCAGAGCACTGACTCCACAGAACACCAACAAATAAAGGCTTGGCATGCATTTAATGTATGATGTAATTCCAATTCTAATAGTGTCACAAAAAAAAAGAAGAAAAAAAACATTTTGTAATTTTTGTATTCCTTTACTGCTTTCTTTTCTGGCATATGAAGAGGTCGAAGAAGGAGGTAACATAATAAACAAACAAATAATTAAACACCACCACAACAACCAAACCAACCAAAAGGATTTGAAAGTTAACTAGTCTTTCAATGTACTAATTCAACACAATGTTCTCTTATTAAAAAATGCCTGACACTGTCTGTAGTAAGTAACTAAATCAAATAAAATAATTAACCGAAAGCAGAAAATCATTTGCTCAACTAATTTTTATCTAATTCAAGAACCTTTCAAATGTCAACCTTTTCATTTAACTCATCATAAGGTAAACTAAAACCAAAAGCATATTAATCATATTTATGGTAGGAAATCTAACCAGAGCTAACTAACATGTGCTGCCCCCTACAGCTTGAAGGGTGCCATGACCTTTGATGACCTTTTAAGCAGAATTCATAAATCAGATTGGAATATTTCAGTATCTGGAGACCTGAAGTTCTAAATTGTGTGGCTGCTGAAAAGGTCATTAAAATAAACCATTGTTTTGATGCCTTGTCTATGTTTTTCAGATATTAGTATGTGGATTTTATCTGTGCATAAGGTGTGAAATTTATTCTAGTTTATTTTCCTATCAAACACAAAATAGTTAGAGATGGCTTTAGATTATTAGAATCAATGGCTTTGGCAAACAGGGAAAAACTAAGTCATTTCTTGTGGGTATTTTATTTGGCATGTGGAATCCTGGTGTCTCAAGGTCTCATCATTTCATAACATTTCATAACAGGTTCTCCCGCAATGTGCATCCTCTCAGCCACCTATACATTTCACACATGACTTTCTCTCTCTTTCTCACTTTAACCAATACATAATCTCCCATTTCTGAATGCTCCCTCCTCTGCAACACATTAACTGTTGATAACCTTCCTTCCCCTGGTTGCTTGCTGCATGTTTTATTAGCTGAAGAGGTAGTAGAGGTAGAGGTAGCCCCAGAGGCAGCTCCTGAACCAGAGCCTGAGCCTGAGCCTGAGCAAGAACCAGAGCCAGTGCCAGAACCAGAGCCAGAGCCAGAGCCAGAGCCAGAGCCAGAACCAGAGGTGCATGAGGAAGGTATGTGGCATGAATATTCATTCATCCTTCCCATTTCCCAAAAACAACTAAAAACAGGCAGCGCACCTCATCTGCTACATAAAAATCAGCAACAAAATAATGTAGTTCCCCAGTAGTACCCTTCCCCCAACCCAACAAAACTTTAACCAGTACTGGCGGTACCTCCTCTTCGTTCAGGCCCACCATGAGACTGGTGTGACAGAGCTTAGATCCATGCCATTTCAGTCCCTTGTGATGCATTTGAATTATTTTTCAGAATTGGACAATTTCCACCCTTTATGAACAAGGAATATTTGTCAATTCGAATTCAATTGCAGACCAAAGGGGAGTGAACTCTGACAGACGTAGTGCTCGTCACACCTAAAATGCAGCTTCTTTAGGGTGGATGCAGGAGGCCTGCAGTGTTGGGAAACAAATAGTAGCTTAGCCATCAAAACAGTGTAGCTTTTTCAGTTATATAAGATTTATTTATTTATTTATTTATTGGGGGGGGGGGGTTAGGTTACACTTTCTTTCTTCTCTATCATACCAAGTTAGAAAGCCATTCAAACTGCTCTTGTAAATTAAGATTCAGATTCAGTACTGTAAGCGGTTCAATAAAACAATGCACTGATCTGTTTTTGCTAAGCATTTTGTCTGTTCAAGGTTAATCCTATTACACTAATTAAGATCCTTATTGTTTTGTGTCATAGATTTATGGTAGATCTGCTTTTATTGCAAAAAATTAATCATATCATCGGATCAGATTTCATTTATATATTTTGAAAAAAATATGCTGCCCCCTTAAAATGCTTCAGTGAACTTCCTTTTAGTAGGGTAGCCCTTTTAGAGTAGCGTGAATGTAGATTAACTATTGTATATCAGGAGTAGCTTCCCCAACACTAGAGGCCTGAGCTGATAATAAATCCCACTACAGCTCCTGCTCTTGCCAATTACAGTGCAGCAATGATGCTTATCAGATCACTGAAAACTCTCTGCACTTTTCTACATTGAGAACTGTCTCTGAGTTGCCGCCAGCAAAATGAAGAAAAACCTATTCTATTGCATGCATTATAATAATTCTGCAACAAATGCAGCTGCTTCAGTTGCTATGCTGTTTCATAATATTCATGGAATTAATATTAATTGGTCAGTATATTCAAAATAATTTTCAAAGGGACAAAAAGGCTATAATAACTTATTCTTTCTAATTTCACTGCATGCTTGACACTGGAAAGGCTCTCTTTGGCACACTGAGCTATACTGAATCATTAAATATTCAAATTAAATATTAAATTATAACTTTTAAAAGCAAAATGCTTAAAGTGTCAAACAAGATGCCATCATTATTAAGGTGCTTTTGTCCACTTTGAAATACCAGTCAATGTTTTATGAAAATATGTATGCTAATTTTTATTTGGTCATCAATATGTTGTTATTTAGCTTTCTTTTAATGACTTGCTCATATTGAGGTGTCCCATTGAAAGTGATTACCTAATTCATTCTTCTGAATGTTTCTTTATTGTGATTTTTTTGTTTAATTGATTTCTGTCAATGCACCTCAATTTGAGTGTCCGCTCAGCTGAACTCTGCATCTGAGCACGCAGCCCTGCTTAGGGCAGCAAAAAGCACACAAAGCAACATTAATGTTCTCTATTTTACTCTTGCTTTCAACGCTTCATGCATGCAGAGGCCTATGAAGAGGAAGGTATGTTTGTCATTTTCTTGTATTTATTATTTCTGATTAGAAAGAAGGCATGGGGGAGGGGTTAATGCCTGCAAGGAACACAGTGAAATCAGGTCCAAAACCTTACAACATAAGATTCTGAATGAGGAGACACAGTAAACTGGCCTGAAGTGTCAGTTGAAACTTACCTTAAGTCAATAACAAGGGTGAAAGAATATGAAATGCTGACATTGCTCTGTGCTTTGCTTCTTTTTGCATGAATGTGCCACACCAGTGGAAGAAGGAGGACAAGATGGTAGTTTTTATTTCCTTCTGGAAAATATCTGGTCTGGATGTGGCTTTTTGCTTGTGTTTTTGGTGTGAAGGTCAAGCCAAATAGTTACGAAACATTGCAATGGCTCAAACATCTCATCTAGGTCACCTGCAGAGTCTAGTCAGATATATAACAAACTCAGATTTAGATGCTGTTAGTCAAAAGAGATGGGAAAATGAATGAAGGATAAAAAGATGAATCTTTTCCACAAGGCTTTGTTGTTATGTTCATTCTTGGAAGAGTGAGAATGGTCCACTTGCCAGGAGTTCTGTGTCTGTTTATACTCATGTACTTATAAGCACCTCACAATCTGAATTCTTATGCAATGATTCTTCTATATTTGTTTTGATCACCTGTTTGTTTCACAACTTTCAAACTAACCCAGTTTATTAACAGTACTGAAACGATTGAAATTAATATATGTAATTTACTTTGTAAACATACTTTCAGAAGTTACATACATCATTATTAAAGCTCAGGTAAATAAACCAGCACTGAGTTGTTACTAAGAGTAACTCCATGTTCATGGATATGGCTAACAGAATTCCCACTGATTGTTGACAGAGCTCGTTTTAAACTCTCTAACCATGTTACATATCCCTCTCCCTTTTTTATTTTTTCATAACAGAGGAGAAGCCCAAGTTCAAGTAAGTAGAATTGTCCACTAAGCACTTTTCATAGCTGAGCAGCCAATTTCAATGCTGCGATGCAATACAGCATCCTCTTGAGTTTTACTGAGGAGCTGGAGAAGACTGAGACACCCAGAATCCCACTAAAACACATTTTGCTTTCATTCCCTTCAGACCAAGTGCACCAAAGATCCCTGACGGGGATAAGGTGGACTTTGATGTAAGCAAGTACTTCATTGGATACATTATGTTATAATGCTATGAATTAAATGTTGTAAGAATACATGTTTGAGGTCATGTTTACGTGTATGCAAACAGGACATCCAGAAGAAGCGTCAAAACAAAGACCTCGTTGAGCTGCAGGCCCTGATTGATGCCCACTTTGAGTGCAGGAAGAAGGAAGAAGAGGAGCTTATTGCTCTGAAAGACAGAATCGTGAGTGTCAGCCATCTGTACATTATCCCACTAAATAGATGGATACTCAACAAATAAATAAATACGGTATGTGGACATAAAATATTTGAGTTGAAATTATCTTACCTGTATCTTATCTTAAAGCTTCCTCTAAGAAAAAAACAAACAATTAGACTATAAACAAGATGATCACTGCAACAATATTACAGTAATATTAATATTCATAAGTGCCCATTTTCACTAACCAATAGCTGATTTCCGCCAATTTCATTTACCTGGATCAGTCTAGCTATGAATTAAAATATATTGCTATAAAATGTTTTTGGTATTTGAAATAAAGCTTAAATAAAATATAAGATAAAAAAACTTTTGTCTCGAATAAACGTGAAAAATTAGAATTGTCATTTTGGTAATTAATTAAATAACATTCTTAGTTCTATTTTCATGTAATAAATCCAAACAAATAAACCTGTAACTGAAATAAAAAATTAAACGAAGCTAAATAGATATATTTAAAAATGACAAAGGCACATCAAATTACTAACATTAAAAATAAAAACTGAATATTAATAACATTAAATATTAATAAACACTATTGTCTAAAATAATACTAAAATAGCCCTGGCCTAGATGAGCAGAATGATACAGCATTGCCATGAACGAAGGCGAATAAAATGAAATATCTGACAGCTGATATAATATCAGGACACTACTGACCAATCAGAATCGAATATTCCAGAGCGCCGTGTTTCAGAATATTATAATGGACACATTTAATGTGTGCATGTGCAGGAAAAGCGTAGGACTGAGAGGGCAGATCAGCAGAGGATCCGTGCTGAGAAGGACAAGGAGCGTCAGGCAAGACGTGAAGAAGAGAAGCAGAGGAAGGAGGAGGCTGATGCTAAGAAGAGGGCAGATGAAGACGCCAAGAAGAAGTCTGCCCTGTCTAGCAAGGGCTCCCAGTACAGCAGCCACCTGCAGAAGGTTTTTCTATAAACCCCAACTCTGATTCTGTCAATCATCACTCTGAATACAGTACTGTATATGACTGTGAAAAGTAAATAGGCTTAAGTGTTTTGTTTTCATATTGCTAAAAACAGGCTGATTCAAAGAGAGGAGGTAAGAAGCAAACTGAAAGAGAGAAGAAGAGGAAGATTCTGGGAGACAGACGCAAGGCTCTGAACATTGACCATCTGAATGAGGACAAGCTGAGGTCAGCATGAATACAACTCTATGGGAAAGACAACTTGTTCTGATGAAACAGAGTTTGTGTGTGTAATCTAAATGTGTTTTGGTGTATATGTGCGTTTACAGGGAGAAAGCTAAAGAGCTGTGGGACTGGTTGTACTCCCTGGAGGCTGAGAAGTTTCAGCACATTGAGAAACTCAAGAGGCAGAAGTATGAGGTGAGGGATCTGTCCAATGACCATTTACACAATACAACATCTGTACAATTATTTTATTTCGTTTCATCATGGCCTACATTTGTTTTACTAGGGAAGATGCACTACTTTGTCAACTGCACCCTGGACAAGTTATAGCCTAAATGGATAGTTGACCCAAAAATGAAAATCTCTGTTACAAAAAGAGATGTTAGACAGAATGACCATCTCAATCACCATTAATTTCCATTGTATGTAAAAAAAAAAAAAAAAAGCATTGAATTCAGTGTTGTCTGAGATGCACATTCTGCCAGTCAAACAGGTTTGGAATAACATAATTAAGACGAAATGATGACTTTCATTTTTGGGTGAACTATCTGTTCAGAGAACAAGCATTATGTTAAAAGAGTTTATGTACAAGTATAAAATCAGTCCACCTAGCTGCTTTTAGCTGCTCAAATAGAAAGCCAATGCCTTGTTAATTATTTATACAACAGTTAGTTATGACCCTTGAATTTGATTCATAAGTGGTGGGGATTTTCAATGACTCTTTCTGCAGGTTACATCGATACGGCTGTTGGTGGTGACAAGTCTTTATGAGTGAATCATTAAATAATTGATTCAACTGATTCACTCAAGAAAGCTGATTCATTCAGAAACTAAACACCACTATTGTGTGTTGCTTGGAGACACAATACTCTCTTAAAAATAAAGGTGCTTCACGATGCCTTAGAAGAACCTTTTTGTCTAAATGGTTCCATAAAGAGCCGTTAACATCTGAAGAACCTTTCTGTTTCACAAAAGGTTGTTTGTGGCGAAAGATGGTTATTTCAGATTATAAAAAGGTAAGAAAGAGATGGTTCTTTAAAGAACCTTTGACTGAATGGTTCTTTGTGGAACCAAAAATGGTTCTTCTATGGCACTGCTTGAAGAACCTTCTGAAGCACCTTTATTTTGATCCTGCTTCAGCTTTGTTTTTGCTGGCGGAACAAAAAAAGTTTAAAGATGTGGTCACATTGCTGGCAAAAACATTATCTATACATTTCTACATTATCTATTGTCAATAGTGTGACGTATGAAGCAAAGCTCCCACAAAATTCACCCTTAATACTTGGATTAAGGGTGAATTTTGTGGGAGCTTTGCTTCAGCTTTGCTTTCTGTTGATCAACGTAGCGAATTTGAGCGACCGACCTGAACCCACTGCGAAATCTGCAACGTGACAAATCTTTCACCCTCATGTAAAAATTCCTGATCACATGGATTCCTATTGTTGACTATATTTCATGACACGGTGTGACCGTTTTTATCTAAAATGTAATTAACTATTAATTTATTGAACTATATAAAAGCAATAGTGCATTTCTCTCATTTGCATAATTAAATCACTATGGCAGTTTAACATTAAAAAACATGAACATATCAGTCATATATGTGAGCGCAGGTCTGGGTGTGTCTGTACAGGTGTTTATGTGTGGTAGCTCAGGTCTCAGCTTTGTTCTGGTGTTCTGCAGGTTACTACCCAGCGTATGAGAGTGGAGGAGCTCAGTAAATAGTGAGTAACTGGAACTGTAGGAAGTTAAGGCTTTGTTCAGCAACAGGGACGTGACGGCATGGTCTGCATGCATGAGACTCTCTGGTCTCCATGGCTTCTGGGAAACAGGTCGATTCAGACCACAGGTGAAAGGTCAAATGTACTGTGAGAGCCTTCCGAACAAATTGATCTCTTTCAATCCAGCAGCTTAACCAAACCACTTTTCCAACAACCTAGCAGTAGAGATGTGAATCATGTTAAACTAAAGTTAGTCAGCATCTGAGCTTTCATATTCCAAGATGTTTCTCCTGCAGGTAAGTGTGTGTGATTGTTTAAGCTCAATACCATCTTGCTGAGGGATTCTGCACAACAGCACAAAACACTCAAGCCTGTGACATGCCCACACAATGCTGCTCCATACCAGCTCTTGAGGACGGCATGTCCTGAGCACCGAGCCAGAATGATTTGTGTGTGTTTGTCAGCACTCGATGGTAGAGGACAACTGTCACAATCCAGGATCCTGTGGTTGAGGTATGACCTGGCAGGTTTAAAAACGCTCATGTGTTGTTTTCAGGTCATCTCTCTCAGAAACCGCATTGATGAATTGCAGAAGCAGTGAGTAGCTCCTCGCCACCACACGCACAGCACACGGATGGACTGACTACTGCCCTTCTGCCTTTACTCTAATATTACTATCTAACTTTACTCTAATATTATCATCTAATCATTTCACACCCCATGAAAACTCTCAAAGACACTGTCACTCACAAGCTGCCAGTCATATTGGATAACTGTCATTGGCACCACGACTTTACAAAACATGTCCTAAAACTTGATATAGGGCTGTAGTGTTGAAGCTGTTGTAGAGATGGTAAGTATTCGGGACATTTTTGTAGCATTGTGACAGACTTACTGAAGCGTGAAGCCTTTGAGAGTGAGTTTCTGCAGAGCTGTATGAGTTTTGTCCACCATAGTCAGACAGTGAACCCTCATTGCAGTTTCCTCATACAAGCTCCCCTGAGTACGTTTACATGCACTAGAGTTTGATTTCAGTAGGACTAAAGCAATTCTTCATCTGTTTTAAAAGTCATGCAAAAACTTTAGTCGGACTGAAATCACGCCAGTCTGGTTTTTGTGAAGTTGAACTACCCAGATAATGGCTTATACACACATCGAATTACAGTTTGCCTAGGTGAAGAGCAACATGCCTTTATGCTGCCTTCAAGTGTGACTGCAAACCTTCGAGTTGAGCGTTATTACATGTCACTCATTCAAGTTTGAAACTTAACACAGAAGTAGCCTAAACAAAAGAAAATAGTTTTAGGCCTATTATGCAGCACTTATTTATCCATCGTATGACAAATAAATAGTTTTGTTGCATAAAGAAAACCTTTAAAGTTGAGCGATTGATCTTACACCATTTGCTACAGACTTCATTTCCAATCACTAATCTCTCTATATGGATTATGGATATGTGATATAATCTACATTATAGGTCAGTGTTTCCACCACTGACACACCACTTTCGTTGTAACAACTCGGCAACTCGTGTATTGTCTAGAATTCTGGGTCTCCCCACTTGTAATGATTTTGCTCAGTCATTCATGTGCTTGTAACTCGTAATTGACTCCAAATATTCGCTAATGCATTGTGTCATATATGTGACCCTGGACCACAAAACCAGTTATAAGGGTAAAACATTTTTTCCAAATTTATTACGATAGGACAATATTTAGCCGAGATACAACTATTTGAATATCTGGAATCTGAGGGTGCAAAAAAAAATACAATATTGAGAAAATCGCCTTTAAAGCTGTCCAAATTAAGTTCTTAGCAATGCATATTACTAATCAAAAATTAAGTTTTAATATTTTTAGGGTAGAAAATTTACAAAATATCTTCATGATATCCTAATGATTTTTTGGCATAAAAGAAAAATCGATCATTTTGACCCATACAATGTATTTTTGGCTATTGCTACAAATATACCTATGCTACTTAAGACTGGTTTTGTGGTCCAGGGTCACATATATACTTGGACAGACAGATGAAGACTGTAGGTGGATTATAACTGTGCATGTAAACGTACTTGATTTCTGAAGTGATTTACAGACAATGAAAAATAAAGCTCACTCTTATATCGCTCAACATGCAATACATAGTGTAGCCAAAGTGGCACTATAAAGTACTTGTCTGTTCCAGATCTGGCTTATTTTTCATTGGTGCCAGCAAATCTGAACTGTGATGAATGTGTTTGGTTTAGATGAGGTAATGAGTGGTGTAAATGTGATGTGTATCAGCTGCTGCGGTGATAAACGTTTAAGACTAAGACAGGCCTGTTTAACAAACTGACAGAGCTCAGAGAAAGAGCGGTAAGTCCTGCATGTGCATGACAGACTTTGTGTGGACACAGTAAGTGAGAAGAACATCCTGCAGGACTGGACTGAGAAAACAATAGTATTTGGTGTGCTCTGTTTTAGTAAAAATTGCACAATCACATAGTAAGTACTGAGTACTTAAATTTGAGAAATGACAATTAAAAAATAAATAGATCCCTGTCCTGTAAGGTGTTTTTTTTTCACTTTTCTACTAGCATGTCTGTTATGATCAGCACCACTAACGTGCTCTTTCTTTGCTATTCAGCTCCAAGAAGGGCGCCGCTGCTCGCCGCAGAAAGTAAGCGTTCATGGAGAAATCTACGCTCGTGGTCAAGACATGCCTGCTGCCTGCGTCTCCGAGCTCTGCCTTCATTCACCAGGCATCTCTGATCCCACCCAAAGTTTGCAGTTTACCAGAGGCTGTCAAAGGCGATCTTCTACACCCTGCGTGACATTAAAACTGTCCGGTCTTTGCAGTAGTTGCAGTAGGAACTTCCCCACTTGCTATGTCTTTAGGTTCTCAGCTTCCGTTTTTGTAAATAATGTTTGGATCGCCAGCTTTATCTGTTGCATCTGGCAGTTCAATAAAATTATTCTTCAAGACTGACAAACTACAATTGAGCCTGTTTCCTGATTATACTGAGAAACTCTATGCTGAAACACTGAATCAAACTGAATATGAACCTTGTAAGTGTTCTGTCCTACTTGACATGTTTGCAGTGGGCTCCATGCTTTGGATGCCCTGTCTGTATGTATGTATGATAGCCCCATATGAAGGGAAGCAGACAGGAACAAAAGTATTTAAAACTCCTTCAAAAACAAATTAAATACTAGTTAAAAAAGTGCACCAGCTGGCATGGGCCACAACCAGAAACCATTGAAACTGCAGTTTTGAAAACTCAGATTTAATATGCACTGATTAAAACTCAAACACAAACAGAAACTCTGCACCTTTTTAAAAAAACAGTCTTATTAATTTTTTTATATTTTTTTATTGAAAATGGAAATATACATACAGTATAGTACACGATTACAAACTAAGCATATTATGTATTTTGCAATTCTTCAGCAGGTAAAATGTTAAACCAAGAACCTAAAGAGGGCTCCACGATAAAATATATAATTCTAGCAAATATTATAAAATATTTCAGTCTATACAGAGGTATTCATTATGACCATCCATTTGCATTTTATTTATGCAACATTGCAATACTGCGGACACAGATATAAAAACAGGAACTTCACATATTCATTTTTACGTCTAGTATCTCACAACAAAACTAAAGCTGTTCTTAAATGTGCCATACTGTATAAAGCAAATTTATGTTGACTTTGCAACAACTTAAACCAGATCATGAAGATAAATTATCTTGTATCAGCTGAAGTGCTTCATCGATAAAAGATACACATAATTCATACTTACTGTACGTGTATAAAATCTTGTATTTTGAGTGAAGCAATTGTTCTTATATGGTAATAAATAAATAAAGTGCTCAAAATACAGCATAAGATCAATTATTCAATAAACATGTGATTGTTATATAACATGTTATCAAATCACATAATATTCAGATCATTAAGAAGTAACACCACCAGTAGAAAAGCATCTAAATACAATTAGTAAATCTTTATTTCAGTGTGCTCTGTGGTACAATTCCATATATACAGATCAGGAGCACGTAGCTAGTATTATTACTGTTGCTGTTGGATTCATAAGCTTCCACATTACTTACACTTCATGCAGCCACCCAGTTTAGAACATTTTCTGAAATATTTAACAATTTTGGTAGAACAAACTGTATATTCTGCTCTGTGAAAAACTTTCAACACTATATTTAAACTGCAGATTTGATGGTCCTTCACGTTCAAGTTGAATAACACTTTCTGTTATTATGGTGTAATGTTTATGACCACTGGCAGGAACAGTCCGTAGGTTCCTGTATGGTGTAACTAACCCACGTGGAGTTTCCGCTGCAGTAGAGTTGGACTGAACGCCGCTGCAGCCCCATCTCTCTGCAGCACTTACAGAAGCGTGCATACGTGTTGATGTTGTAGTTGTAAATACTTGCAGATGGACACTTTCCATCACATGACACTATGTTGACCTGTGAACATGAACATGACCTGTAAGCCAGTTTACAGCCAAATTAGAGCACGATTATAATAGGTATATTCTAAAATGACTCACCGGTCTGTTACTACGGCAATCATTCTTTCTAATTGTCATCCTTACTGTCACTTTCTGACATGACTTCCCGTCCTCTTTACCTACAGCATGAAAAGTCAATGGATTATCTTTTTCATCCTGCATGACAGTTCTAATTAATTTAATGAATAACGTCTGCTCTCACTATGAGGATTAAGCATCTTCTGATGTAGATTCTCATTTAAAGGGGTCATGAACTAAGAAAACAAAGTTCCCTTGATATTTTGACATATAAGAGGTCATTGTACTATAAAAACATCCTGTAAGTTTCAGAACATAAAACTTTCTTGTTAAAACAGTCTAAAAACAGCTTATATTGAAGGCAGTCTGCCAAAACGACTCAATACGATTCTGGAATGTGCCAATCTATGATGTGATAGTGTGGATAAACACTTGTGATACATTTGTGAATCAGTGGGCGGGGCTAAACAGGCACTGATGTAGAAGCAGGCGTTGATCGCAGAAGAAGATCAACGCCTGCTTCTACATCAGTGCCTGTTTAGCCCCGCCCACTGATTCACAAATGTAGTGTAAAACAAGAGAGGCGAAAGCAGGACTATGCAGAAACCAAACGATAAAGATCGCTTCCAATACAAGACGCTGAGCAGTGCCAAGCTGTGGAAAAACAGTCTTTGCATTGCCTTCCTTCTGATCCCAACGTTAGGAAAGAGTGGATGAACTTTATTTTTAACGAAGTTTCAGACCGTATCAGTAAGAATTTGGTCCTTTGTTCACTTTATTTTCAGAAAGATTGAAAATAAAAGACTTGCCGACTTTTTTGCATCCGACAATAATGTTGCACCACACAAGCGAGTAAATGTTTTTATTATGTAGTCACTATTGCTTTGTCTGTTATTACAGATCATTTTATATGAGTATTTATGCATTTTTAACTTAACCCTCTGGTATTGTTCATTTGGGGGTCACACTTGTGTTGTTCGCAGTCAAACCGAACACCGGAAATGTAACTTTTTTTATTTTCAATAAAATCAATGTAATATATTTTTGTTCCATAATATTTTTTTTTTTTCTTTTGTATTTTGAGAGAATTTCATGGTACTAATTAATATTTATGCAATAATTATGATCAATATTTTCCCATTGAAAATAATTTAACAAAAAAATCTAAGATTTTGATATTACTTTTCAATTATGGCAGTATTTCATGTTAAAATAGAGACAATGCCTTTAAAATCCAATTTTTTAAGTCAGATTAGTGCCATCTGGTCAGAGTAAAAAAATAAAAATCTGCAATTCCATGGTTTAGCCACTAGATTCCATATAGCTCTATATAAAAGGCTTATAAACTCTCTAGTGGTTTTAAGGCATAAAGACTTATTTTTATTAAGTTGTGGATCTGGATATATATTTAGACATTCTCAAAGACAAATTTTTGTAAAGGTTTAGATTTTTTTTGTTTGAAATTTTTGTTTGAAACCTGAACACAGAGAAAGGCATTTTGTTACACGTAACATCAAAATTGAACAAAAATTGAACAAAAAAGAACAGGAATGCTTTATCAGAGATTAATCAATCTGATTTCAACCTCTTATTTGAGTCTTCTGGCTCAATGTTGACATTGTTACAGCCACACCAGTTCATTTGTGTATGTATAATAGTGTGTTGTGTGTGTATATCTGTGAGTGTGTGTGTCTGTTTTGTACTCTTGATGTTTTAGTGTGCATAACCCCACAACATACTTCCAGAAAACATTGGTGAACACAATCTGTGCCGTTTTGGTCAAAAAAGAAGCTGCAGAAGCGCAGGCGTTTTCTGGCCGGCTCAATTATTGATTTTATTTCAAGCATTTGCAGAAACATGCTTTGTGTTACGGTCACATTAATTCATATATGTGTGTCTGGGGGGGGGGGGGGGTCTATTTAAAATAGTGTGTCTATTTTGCACCCTTGATATTTTAGAGTGCCACCCCTTTATTGCTGTGCACTCTTTATCTGCATCATGAATGATTTGTAGATTGTACACACAGACAAATCTGTATTTTCGTGTTTTTGCGTATTTCCCATTCATTTCCAATGGTGGTCATTTTTGACCGTGAACAACACAAGTGTGACTATTTTTTTTTACGGCCATTTAGCTTTTTCGAATCAATTCCATGATTTTTTTTTTTTTTTTGTGGTCGCATAGCGACTGCCATAAAAGTCACCAAGTTTCGTACCATTCCGATGAAGTAGCGATTTTTATAAATTCGAAATTTTTTCCAGTCTAAAATGACCGAACAGCACCAGAGGGTTAAATGACAGCAGCGACATCTATGAGGAATGTAGTCTGTCAAGCATACACAAGTGTTAGCCAATCATAGCAGTAGGTGTTTTACTTCCAGGTCTACAATCCGCCACACCCATTCAAACAAAGCGTTCTAATGAGGGGGTCAAAAACAGAACAGAAAATAACCTACTGCTTCTAAATTATGATGTTTTCGATGTAAAAATCTTGATATCATTTTAAGAGGACCTCAGAGATCAGTACATGGCAGTTCATGACCCCTTTAATTGCTTGTTAATTGCTTGACTTCCTGTCACTAAGATGATGTTTAAACGACTGAACTGCTTACCGTCAATTTGGGTGAAGAAAAGTTATTGACAACAGCGCATTGCTCAAGAATATTGCTGGGATGCCACTTTAAGTGACATCACTGGATGGCTTTGCCTCTGCTTATAAAGTAATCTTTGCATTCAGCACATGCTTGAATATGCATTAGATAATGTTCATTTGTGAAAGTGTTTGTCATTTTTGATGAAGATGAACATTTTTGATGAAGCTGAATAACATGTCCTTTACAGTATGTGCATTAAAATGAATCCTGATGGACTATTTTAATCTGGTTTAACACCGCAGCTCACTTTTGAATTTTCCAATTCAATAAAATTCATAATATGAACGGTATATTTTTTTAAAATAGATTTTATTTTAAAATCTGTTAAATCTGTTAAAACAGTTCACCTTTTTCATCCTCCCCTAAGATTGAAAGTTTTAACTTTTAGCTTCACAGGATTTTAATAACACGTTCTTGTGATGAATAACTGACAGTAGAAATAATACTATTCTTTCCCCACTTAGCTGATAAAAAAGTAATAACTATAAAACTACTCATCTACTGAAAATAAGTGATACATATGAATTTACTTGTACTCAACATCAGTGTCATTCCACCACCTCAAAAGTAAAAAAAAAAAGACCCAAATGAGCCCCAATACTTGATTTTCAGATAAAACATACAGATAGTGAGCAGAAGCTGTAATGGTTTGAGTAATGTGGCAGAGAAGGCAACAACACGGGAAGGAGACAACTGATTTGGAAAATGCTTTGTATTGCTAATGTTGCCATATCACCCAAAACATTACCAAACACCCCATTATCACAAACTAGCAGAAGCTACAGCCTAAGCACTCTGAATCATGCAGAGCTACAGAAACTCTCTAACTGGCCACTACCAACAGTACATTGTTGGCAATCAACAATGCACTGCCCGACAGAGCAAAATGGGGAAAGATTTAGCTGCTTCCAAGAAACATCTGGGAGAAAAGTGACTAGAGGTATAAATGACTTCAATGAGCAGTTATCTTCAAATCTGTTGAGATTCCTATATTGTTTGAATAGGGGGGAGTACATTGTTGGAAATCAACAATGGTGATGGCGAGCCTCGAGGTCTGATGTTAGTATCAGGTACCTTGTTCACAGTTTGTGCTAACTGTGGGTTTCAAAGGGCTAACAGAGAAGGGGAACAGGGAGTTCGCAGCGCCTGGAGAGATTGTTACAGAATGTTACACTCAGCCTGATGCAAGAAAATAACTTTTTGCTGTTGTGTGCATATCAGTGCTTTTAAACAGTGCTTTTAAATAATTCTCAATTGTTCCCAGGATTTATTGTTTTTATGTTAGGTCTATGAATTTTGCTCTTTACCTTGCTGGTACAGAACAAAAGTCCTGTGTCTTGTTTGTTGTTTTCATTCATACATAATGAGTGCAAACGACTTGTGGAAGAAACAGATGGAGCTTTTAAATGTTAACATTACCAATGTTTCTTGTTATAACAAGAGCAGAAATGAACAAAGGAATGTAACCTCTGTACTCACATGTCTTGCAGCACCCATCCATGTAACTCACAACAGTGCCCCCAATCTAAGACAAGATGAATATTTTGAAAAAATTTAGCAAGATTCAAACAGAAGGGACCTTTTTTTGCTAGACATGTTTTGCAAAATGTTTATTACAGGACTTATTGTTTTATATCTTTTGTCACGAAGGAAGCTGTCAGTATAGTATGGAACCACTGCTTAATCACTGAATAAAGACCAGCAATGTCTCATAAATGCATTATGTATTCGTTTTATATAGTGTCACGTACATGTGTTTGTGTGTATCTTACCTGTACCTTGATGTATTATTTAGGTTTATGTTTATCAAGGCGAGAGAATTTACCTTCATGCACTCAGTTTCGTTAAAGGGGGGACAGCTGTAGGGGTGGGAGACGAGCACAGGTCCTGACAGAGTGTCTGTACAGTCATAGTGCATGCAGTCAGACACCCAGCTGCGTCCTGACTGGAGAGGGGAACACACAAAATACTGCACGTTTACATCACAGCAGAACAAACCCAACAGAAACAAAGTGCTGCAAGAGAGTCTTTAGAAAAATATGAGAAAAAAATATATATATTTCAATGAAATTTTAAAATGTAATAATGGCTTCAAAACAACATGTTGGTTTATATCATCTTATTCTGCAAGGATGCATAAAATTGGTCAAAAGTGACAACATTGACATTTACTGTGTAATATTACAAAATAAACTTTTTCAAATAAATGTTCTATTAAAATTTCACCAAAGAATCCTTAAAAAATGTATCGTGGTTTCCACAAAAAATATTAAGCAGTAAAAACTCTTTTAAACAAGTGGTAGAGCTATTTAGTTCTGTGCAGCTTTTATGCAGGGTTTTGAGTGGAGGAGAACATGAGCTTTTGCTGAACATCACCTTGTACATAGTTACAGATCCATTCTCACTCCGGATCAGGCAAGAAATGTTCTTACACAAGCCACAGCAGCTGCTGGGGTCTTTAGGAGGGATGTATATCTGGTTCTGGAGAACACAACACAGTTAAGAGGTATTTTGTGTTTGGCTTGTGTGTATATATGTGTCTTTTAAATACTCACAGGCTGGCAGCGTGCAGTGCAGTTAGTGCCAGCGGCTCTGAGGAGATAGAAACCTGTGGCAGAGTCCAGTGTGTGTGTGCACTGTGTGGTGTAACACACACCCTGATCACGGTGCTCGACCAGTGTCTGCCCGGGCCGCATCACTCCCCGTTCACCATCCACACACACTTCCTCTCTCACTACAAATACACACACACAGAAATGTACAAATACAAATAAATATCACATATATACGTATGTAGAGAGATTTTTTGATAACATTTTTTTATGTATTTTCAGAGCATTTCAAACAGACGTGTTTGTTCTCACCACAAATGAATCTTTTGCAGGCACACCGGTTTTCCAGATCAGACAGAAATGCTCTGTCTAAATGCATACTTTCCCCCTACAACACAATACATCTGATATCAGATATGAACCAAGTCGGATCAGACAAATAATGGAATAATAAATGTATGCAATAATACAAGGTCATTTCGATACAGTAATTTCTGGTGACTCACCAGAGCACATTTAGGCCGAAGGACTTTCTCACATGCACATTCTATAAGAGAGATGAGCTTTAGTCTTTTTCAGAAACACACACTCTCAATACAGATCAGCACACATTCACAGAAACTCACAAACACAGACAAGCAATACACAAACAGACTGACATATCCTTACACTGATATCACATGAACAAAGACAATCTAATGTACAGTAAGTACTTCTAAACTTAGACCACATTATCATTGGGTTGGTGGGCTTACCACATGTCTGTGATGGACAACACTGATCTTGAATCCTTGTGGAAACTACTGCCATGCCAACTGGACATGTGATGTCTAAGCATCGAGAGGTCTCACACACTGCATACATATACACACAACACAGTTACAATAACACTTCACTGTTTCAGTTAAGTTGGTGTTTCGAAAGTATTTCGTTTTGTGGAGCTTGAGGGCTGTCAATTTTTTTGTGACTATTCATTTACATACATGCAGGTTTAGATTACTTGTTCTTCTGTGGATAATGGTTGTTGTTATATTTTTCTACTGTAACTGGCTTACTATAAGCTCACAACTAGGAATGAAAATGGCAAATATCGGTATGTTTAATCACGTGTTTGTACTCACAGCAGTGATAAACTGGACAGCAGCGCTCTGTGCTGTTTGTGTCCACAATCAGCAGTTCTCCAACTTGACACACTGGAGCTGCCTCAGAACATTTGTCACACACTAACACAATAATAAACACAATAAAAAAATCATTAGGTAGGCTGAAATCAAATAACGATGACAGGGTGGAAATTAATTTTAAAGGAAGAATTTACCCAAACTATAAGTTACTATTTACTCATAGAACATGACTTCTAAAGACTTGGAATGTAATGAACAATTTAGAAATAACTATATTGTATAATATACTGCTACAGTATATTATATAATATTTATTGTACAAGTCCTAATAATTTCTCTCTTTTTATTCAATGGAAGAATGTCAGTCATATGGGATTGGATCAACATGATTTCATCATTAATCGTAATGACTTACTGCAGATGTGTGCCAAACAGCAGCTGCCTTCAGCACGAGTGGCGATCAATGTCTGATCCTCGCGACACACAGGAATGTCCAAGACACACTGATCAGGATCACACTCTAAAAAAAAAAACAATAAGCATACATGAATTAGTATGCACGCACAAGTACACAGACTCAAACAAAATAGGACACAAAATATGTCCAAACTCACCACATAGGTATTCTGGGCAGCAGGAGTCCTGCCTATGATATGACACCAACTTCTCCCCATATTTACAATCCATAGGAGCTGCCTCACACATGCTCTGGTTACAAACTGTCACAAAACAATTAAAGGAATAGTTCACTCAAAAATTGAAATTTTGTCATAATTTACTCACCCTCATGTCGTTTCAAACCTGTATAAGTTTCTTATGTTGAATTTTGAAGAACCAAACAGTTGTTGGTCTTCCATAGTAGGGAAAGAAATACTATGGAAGTCAATCGGGACCATCAACTGTTTGATTGCCAGCATTCTACAAAATATATTCTTTTATGTTCAACAAAAGAAAGAAACTCATATAGGTTTGGAACGACATGAGGGTGAATACATTTTTGGGTGAACTATCCCTTTAAGCATGGATTAAACAATCTCACAAAGTATCTAAACTTATTACGTAATGGTAAAATAACACATTAGTTACATTAAAGGGGTTATATGATGCTTTTTTTAAAGATCATTATTTTGTGTATTTGGTGTAACAGAATATGTTGACATGCTTTAATGTTCAAAAAACACATTATTTTTCAAATACTGTACATTATTGTAGTTCCTCTATGCCCCGCCTCTCTCAAACGCTTCGTTATCTACAAAGTCCCTCCTTCCGACAAGTGCAGTCTGCTCTGATTGGCCAACTGACCCAGTGCCTTGTGATTGGCCGAACACCACAAGCCGCGTCGGAAATGTAACGCCCCTTTCCATAATCGCGAGCTTCAGCTTTCATAATGAAAGTAAAGACAGTTAATAATGTCCTTAGTTTTACCATCAGTTCAAGCCAGAGAGGGGAACAGAGTCGCGTGACAGACACAGTGATGATGCTCGTATTGTTTTGCAGAACACAAGCCGTGGTTAAGACGATTTCTGACGGGCTGTACACTCCACTGTGATGTGACCCTGTCTCTCTCTCTCTCTCTCTCTCTCTCACACACACACATCCACAAGCCGCGATTAAGATAGCTGATGCGCTGTGCTGTGATGTGACCCTCTCTCTCTCTCGCTCTCTCACACACACACACACACACACATGATGTGCAAAGCTCCGCATTTGAACAGTCAATAGAAAATACTTAAATTCAGAAAACTGTCTGTTTACTCATTTGCATCAATCGGAATGAGTTAAACAGTGAGTGATGTTGAGACAGGTGAAAAGCGTTTGGGTAATAGTGAATATTGACCTATTGTGCATACCGTTGTTGCTCCCGCTGTTAGCAGGGTATAATCGCTGCATTTGGGGTAAAAAAGATTATTATAATTATTATTATTATATAAAAATAATGTATTGTTCCAGAAAGGTTTTCTGTTCGTTCACACAGGCACGAACTGATTGGCAGCTGCCTTTAGCGGAGCCTTTACCGATTACCTCCATTGATCAATGCATTCGGCACGGTAGTCTGTGAGTGACATCACCTCCCAATACAAACACGCCCCATAGTATAGTCCCACCCCCTCACATTGATTGACAGCTTTCTGTGAAGACATAGGAAATTCAAATGCAAAAGGAATTGCGATTCCATTTGAGTTTTGGCAGGTTACATGCAAGACACAGAGAAAGTGAAAAAGCAAATGTGGTCATTAATATTGCTATTTAAATATGACAGGCTCATAGCTCATAAGACATGGGAAATACAGTTGCAAATGGACTTTGCTTTTTCATTTGAAATGTGGCAGTCACTGTGCGTTCGCGAAAGCGAAAATGCAAATGATAATGCAAGATTTGCAATTGCATTTGAATTATGTCACAATTTATGCGCCCACATGTGGAAAACGCAATTGAAAATACAATTTGCAATTCCTTTTGAAAAAAGTCCAGAATATTCTTCCATATAGGCTAATTCTGATACACGCAATGACTATCCATTACGACATGTATGACATTTTTATATTTATGTAGCCTACACAATAATATTCTTTTACACTGTAATCCTTTAATTTTTAATATTTGGCATGTTTGTGTGCTGCTGCGCATCCCTGTGTGTAATAAGCAAAGTGAACGCACGTTGTGGACCCGCCCAGAGGCGCATTTTCTACTAATGCGCTCTTTAAATAACAAAAAAATATTGCGCCATTGACTTTAGACTAGGTTTGAGTTGGTCTATGGCGCAGTTTATTTTCAGTTCCTCAAAACAAGCCAACAATGCGCCTGAACACACCTCTTTTTTAGACCAGCACGCCCATGGGTGCACAAATGGGCGCAAATGCATTTGCTATTTAAACAACGTGGTGCAGGATGGGAAAATGAGAACTGCGATGGGCTGAAACTAGCAAAAACACTTGCGCCTAGTGTATGATAGGGCCCACAATGTTAAATAGTGTTGGGCAGTATGACAAATTTCATTTTAGATTTAGTAATTTAACTGGAAATTCAACTCCAGAATGTTTTCAGAAATTCCATCACCATGAAATAATACCTTTTTTATTTTAACTTGATGGATTTAAACACAGTATGTTTTTATGAAAGTACAGTCATTCTGCCCAGTTCTTCATTAAATACATGTGAAATGATTGTGTAACAAACCACAGGCTTTTTGAGGGCAGCAGCTGCTGTCATCTGCCAGGCTGACTGTAATCTCTCCTGTACGCGTGCAGACTGGATGAGGGATGTTACTGCAGTTATACTCCACCGGAACTATGCTGTCGTTCTCACACTTATACATGCAGCAGCCATCCAGTGAGGCTTTCCAAACCTCCCCAAGAGCACGTGGGGTTCCAAAACTATCAGTGCATGCTGCAAACACACATCATAACTCAAATAAATGAATAACAAGAGCTAAATCCCTTTAAAAAGAAAGAGACAGACAGACAAGGAGCATACCACACTTGCTAGGTGGAATGCATAGGGCAGAATAGGGCCGGTGTAATAGAGTTCCCTCTGGACACACACAGCCCTCTGAAAGGCCTGTGCATTGCTCTGGGACAAATTCAAACTCTTGGTTTGGGCAGGATGGGGCAGTGCAGGCAGGCAGACATGCTTGGTACCGCAGATTTTCTGGGCACATGAATGCTACACAGGAAAACATTAGAGAACATACCAATAAATGACATTAAACACCATATACAAATGTGGAAACCATTGTTTCTTAAATCTGTGTTGATATGCCTTGGTAACTACATACGGCAGAAGTCAGAGCTCCTCCATTCCATGCAGATGTTGAATTTGTGGCAGGAAGCAGCATAAGCAGCCAAAGCAACACATGGATTATTCACATACTCCACATCTCTCACCCACATCTCACAGAACATTGCTGGAGGGACCTGCAGCGCAAAAAAAAAGAATTCAGGAAATGTAGTGCATAATCACAGGTGTGTTTGCAGGTTTGGTATTGGGTGGGATGTGTATGTTGTGTGTCGTACATAAGGATGGCAGATGGTGAAGGTACGGTTGCTCAGCATGCTCATGCACTGGGAGCAGTCGCCCGTGGTGCAGTTGACCTCCCTCCGTCTGCTGTGGCTGACGTAGCTGGTGGTGTTGGGAATCTGCCAACTATCGATGAACACTGCCGGATCCTCTTGCTCAGGCACAACTGTACCATTAGACAGAGTCAGATCATTCAGAGGATTACCATCACAACTACCTGGACAGGGTGACAAAGAGAAAGATGAGAGATGTGGAGAGTGAGGAACATGAAGGAAGTAGATGGCATTAAAATATGATATGATCATTTTTCCAGTACGTATAATCTGTGGTTATTGGTTTCGTACCACACAAGCCCATTGTGGGGAGTCTGTTGTTATAGCTGTCCATCTCAATCACCATCATGCCTGTAGTGTGGAACCACTGGATCTTCAGACCAGCTGGACTTCGGATTAGATACATGTTTCCTGTGTCCAGAATCTCAAAACCAAACTTCTTAAAACGTGGCTTTGCATACCTGGAGTTCACATATAGCTAGAAAAAAACAACCCATTGTATATTTTGAACCTCTTTCAGTCATATATATCTGCCAGGCTGGAATAATAATAATTTTCCAGTTTTATTTAAACCTCTTTTTATAATCTATTACCACTACAAAAGTTATTTCAAGAATTGCAAACAGATGGATACTCACGCGTCTCTGCAGACGATTGATGAGCACTTCGTTGGATTTGTGAGTAATGTTTAAAGCTGCCAGACACAAATTGGTGAAGTTCCACACAAGCTGGAATCAAATAGATTGATATTATGACTTTGATATATTTTTGGTTAAAAAAGGACACGTTAAGAGCACTAGAGTTGTGAGGAGCTATCCTGAAGGTTAGTCGAAACAATGGAGATGTGCATATCTTACAGTGTCATCGGGTCCAGAACACTCTTGTACCAGGATGCTGACCGTCTCATTGGGAAGCTGAGCCACCACATATAAAGCAGCTTTATAAATCGCAACACTTTTCCCATCAAATGTGATCAGATTTAGATCGGGAAACACTGAACAACGACCTACATGGCAAAAAAAAAATCTTAATAAACATTCAGTAGTTAAACAAATGACAGAATAGAGAAGATCATAATGTAAATAATGCATGTGTTCCTCACATGGACAGTCCCATCGTGGACAACACTTATCACCATTGACCAGTACAGCAAAGCCAAGCAGACCACAGTTTGGAGGTGTAGGATCATATGGGCAGATCTGAGACTTATTGAAGAGGAGCAACTGGCCACTGACACATATAAGCTTTGAACATTCATCCACTACCTCTGAATATGGAGACTACAGACACATACAAACATATTATTTAGTTTAGCATGTAATAGCTGACTTTGGTTATCTATATATATATATATATATATCTATATTGGTTATATATATATACACACATACACATACATATATATATATATATATATATATATATATATATATATATATATATATATATATATATATATATATACACATATATATAAACATTTGTTCATACCACCACATAATTAAAGACAGCTAATACTATATAAAAGTATTTTATAATTGACTTACAGTGCATACTCTGCTTGGCCCAAGAGCAGTAGTTTTTGGAACTGGATGAGACTGGCTCGTCATCCAGTGCTCTGTTTCTATCGTGTAGGGCAGACTGATCATCACAGATGAACTCAGTGTTGTTCGGGCAGTGTCTGGAGCAGGTGGCATGGCTGTGACTATGGTATGTTCATCCACCAGAGGGCGCTCAGTAGAGGCACTTGCACTGGTTACAGGACTACTCTCAGTGACAGTAGAGGAAGTAGGGGGCTGTGTTGACATGGTAGTCTGGGTAAAAACTGATGCCACACTAGACACTGGAGTTGTTCCAATTGATGACAGCAGCGTTGTGGTCGGACCAGTTTCAGTGGTGTACTCTGTAAATCCAAAGGTGTATTTAGTGATGTCAGGACTGTGTGTTGGAAGTGTGCTAGAAGTAGCAACAGGCATACTAGAAGTAGTTGTGTCTGTGGAAACAGTGGTCACTTTATCTGTAGAAGTGGTTGCAGGTGTTGTCAATGTCGTTGCATTCCTAGTTGGAGGTGAGATGCTGGTTGTGGCCACAACTCGTGGAGTTTCTCGTCGTGTGGTAGCTACAGCCACCCGTGAGGTCAGGACTGGTGTGACACGGGTTGTGAATGTTGGAGTCATTGTGGAAGGAAAGGTACTGGAGGTCTCATGGACCAGTGCTGACGTCTGGGTTGTCGCGGTGGTTGACAGCACAGCTCTATCTGTGTCAAGAGAAACCCTAGTTGTCTCAGTGACAGAATGAATACTCAAAGGTCTAGCTGTAGATGTTTGAGTGGTAGAAATAATCTCTTTCTCAGCTGCAGTAGACGTTAGCAGAGGTGTCTCAGAAGTGACAGTTGTTTCTGTGGTTTTAGTTGGGGCTTGAGATACTGATGTTGCCATTGTAAGTATGGATGGTGAAGCTGAAGAAATCTCAGGCAGTGCAGATGTGGTGGTTGGAGTTGTCATAGAATAAGGAGGATGAACTGGTGATGTGCTGACTTTGTCTGAAAGGAGAGCAGTGGTGGAAAATAAACTCCAGTGAGACACTGTAGGGCTCAGCGTAGTAGAAGCAGAGACATCTCTAAAGGTTGTTTTGTCAGTAGGTGACACATGTGATGTAAGCAGTGTTGATGTTTCTTCTGTAGGTGCTGAGGTGAAGGGGATGCTGGTGTAGGTGGTAAGTGGTGTCTCTGCTATCCTGGCACTGGTTTGGGTTGTTTCTGGTGATGGAGTTGATGTGGTTTGGATCACTCTCCAATCCGTCTGTAATGTTATATCAGTTGTTGCAACATCAGGATAAGGATATATAACAGATGTTGGTTGATAGGTTGTTTTTGCCGTGGTTTCTGTTGGCACAAATGCAGGAGCTTGAGAGGACACTGTGGTGATGAAGGCTGTTGGAGCAGCTGTGGAGACAGACACTGCTGTTTTTGAAGTTTCGGGTTGCTCTGAGGTTGATGTTGAAGGAATAAATGGTGTTGTTTGAATTGAAGGTGATGTTGGAAAAGCAGAACTTGTGGATTTTACTGTAATGTGAGTGGTTGATGCTTCAATATCTGTAGGGAAAGTGGAAATGGTAGTGATGTCTAAAGGCTTCTGTGTTTCAGAGGTGCTCTCTGGAGTCTTCACACTCAGTTTTTCTGTGGTGACAGAGGTACTTGATTCTAATATGGGTGTTGTAGTTGATGGTGAGGTGGACTTTGTTGTGCTGATGGTTTCAACAGGAAACTGTGTACTGCCAATAGAAGTCACAGAGTGTGTTGTGGTCTTTTCAGTAGATATAAAGGCCTCTGTGACTCTGGGGGTCTCGGTACTAGAGGTGAGAGGAGAGGACACTTTGACTGTTGGGGAAGTGGCGTCTGTGGAGCTTATGCTGGTTGAGACTGGAAGCACAGGTAGAGTGCTTACTCTGGTCGGCTCCTTACTTGAGGTAGACGATAGAACGGGACTAAAAGTAGATGGTGAGGGGATAGCTGTGGTACGTGTGAGAAGTGTAAAAGACTCTGTTGGCCTGCTTGTTGTAGAGGTCTCTGAGAGAGTTTCTGAGAGAGACATTGGGCTAGTGTGCGATGTGGTGGAGGAAGTGGAACTGTGGGTGATGCTTGGTGCTTTAGTAGCTCTCTCAGTGGAAGCCAGTGGGCTTGGGGAGGAAGTGGATGTTGTTAATGTGGTAATGGCTTCCACCACCCCAGGTCTGATAGGAGAAGATGTAAGCTTTTCAGTGCTTGGCATGTGTGCTGTAGGTGTGGAAGCAGTGGTGCTAGACTCTGACACTGTTGAAGAAGTGAGTGATATAGAAACCACTGGACCACTCAAGGTGGAATGCTCTGAGGAGGATGTTGATGATATTGCAGTACTGGGTGGCATGAATGGAGGAACAACAGCAGGTTTAATGCCTAAACACAAACACAATATTTATTAGACACTGCACAAAATATCTCATTTAAACTGATATAGCTAATTGTGTTACTTTAAGCTAGCTAAACTGAATCTTGGATTTACTATGGCAATAAAAAGACAAAAAGCTAAATTATTTTTAAATAGCTCCTTTTACAACTAGTGGTAAGAAATGTTTTTCTCAAAGATTGTTAGCATTAGTGCTGGTTAAAATGCCATTTACAAAGTTGTAACTGAAAGGTAACATAAGCTGACTTAATTAAATCATATGACAATGATAGTGGAAGTATATCTCAACCTATCATTCACCTCATTAAAATAAAAAATGTCAGTGATTTTATTTTACACTAGCATTAGTAATAGAAGTAGCACAAATGGTAGCTTACAGTCCTCCATAAAGACACATCTGTGAGTGACCTCATCCAGAACCATGTGACTTGGACATTGAGGCAGGCATCCCTCAACCCTACAGAAAGGTACATGCAAGGCATATCACTTTACACAATTTAGATACTTGTAATTGTAAATATTTGCAGAAAACAAATTTGTGTATGTTTGCATGCATAAATGTGTGTGCTCTTACTTCAGGATACTGGCACAGCTCAGACCTGATGGGTCACTGCATGTCATGAAGCATGGACTCACACATGATTCATACCGCCACTGACATCGAGGACCCATTGGATACTGTGGTATGGCACCTGAAGTAAAAATAGCAATTTGAAAAAAGCAAGTCATAATTTCTGTGTGATTATAAGCAAGGTTGTGCATGTATGTAGCCACATGCTGACCTGTCAGTTTGAATAGAGTAGCTCGGCGGTACCGATCTGAGTGACTGTATTTCATGAGTTGGAGTCTGGACAGCATGAAATGCAGAAAAAACCCTGGCTTTGCCAGGGACTCTAGCGAATCAAAGCCTGAGATCCAGGTGTCTCTATGAAGAACAAATGTAGCTGAATCCCCGAATGCCTCACTTTCTTCCCACTTCTGCAGTCTCAGCTGGCCACTGTGCTCTGCTTTTAAGAAGTAGTTGGGTCTGTCTGCCGCCTCAAATGACACCAGAGATGTGTCTGCAGCATTAACAACATACCCATTAAGAAAAGCAACATATACAGAATATACATAGAATGATACATCTACCTGTAAAAACTGGAAGGTTTTTGCTACAAAATGTTTAGATTTGGTCTGAAATTTGCATGTTTTACTATATATATTTCCAAAAGTGACTTGAGCATTTTTATATGTTGATTGCATGTTGATTTTGTCTGTCGGACTGACCATGTGGTCTGGCTTTGCTGATGCCTGGAGTCATCATGAACAATGTCAGGATATCATCAGTACTGGTCAATTCTCTTTTTGGAAACACCAGTCCACTTGTCTTATTGGCTGCCAACAGTGTTCCTCTCTCTCTGTAGGTCAACAGCTTCAGTGGCCCTTTCCCTAAAGCTATGCAGACGTGCATTTCCACACACACACAACTGTCAAAATTAAAAATCTCTCAGACAAATACAAATATTATTATCATCCCCCCAAAAAACTACAGATGTACCTTTGTTGTAGTATTCACAGTCATAAGCTGTAAGAGGAAGAATATAGTGTCACTCATTATACAGTACCATAAAAACCAATCATGTGATGAAAAACTGTAATGTAGATCACTCAGTTCCTCCTCCTTCCAGACTATCATTATTTTTTAGAAGAATGTTTATTCACTGTTGTATATCCAGTTATTGATTATTATCACAATGATTGATTATAGGAATATGACTGGGCTGAAGTGTCACTCACGGCAAACAGAAGGGGAGCGCCAATCAATGGTGACACCCTTTTGGCAGCAGCGGTGAGCATATGCTGCAACACTCGTGCAGAAACACTCACAGTCTCCTCCACGGTTGCAGCCACAGGTGTCCACCAGGCAGTTCATATAGAACCATGTGACATCTACCTACAGAGCATCAAACACCTTTAAACACAGAAACCCTCTCTCACTGACATGTACATTTTGACTCAATGTGAATGTGAGCATTAATGTCTGCTGGTTATCTGTGATCAGCTTACCACAGGGTGGCAGACTTGGAACACTTCACTGAGTAAAATCCCACACTGTCTTTTTGCAAAGGGCTCTCGAAGAGGATTCAGATTGCAGGGGTGCCTTATATCAGGACTGTTCACACACTGATGGGACATTCACACACAAACAGACACATTCAGTGTAAAGAGTTTGATTAGAGTGTTTGATTTGTAGCTACAACCAGATTTGAGATGTCTCTGACATCTTGAGATGTTTCTGGCAAAACATGTTTAGTCATCTAGTAAAGGGAATTAAATAAAATTATGCATTTGTGTTTTGCATACACTACTGGTCAAAAGTTTGGAATAATTAAGATTTTTAAAAATGTTTTTGAAAAATGTATCTTATGCTTACCAAGGCTGTAAACAGTAACAGTACATATTACTTACTTTAACATTGTAGTAATTTGGCTGGGATATAAATGTTAATTTCACAATATTACCGTATTTACTGTCTTTAAATTACATTATTATTTTGATCAAATAATTGCAGCCTTGGTAAGCCTAAGAGACTTTTTTCAAAAACTTAAAAAGTCCTAATTATTCCAAACTTTTGACTGGTAGTGTATGTGTGTTTATCTGTTTGTCATGCCTCTGCCGCTGTCCAGCTGTTGCCAAACTCCTGGGGTGTTGACGAGTCAATGTTCTCTGGTGTTCTCATCTCATTCGCTGTTTTCTGATCAAAGTTCCCACAAAGACCAGTAAGCTTGCCCTAAAAATAGCAAAAACACACAAATAGACACTTGTAAAGTAATCAAAATTGATCTGTAAATGATTGATTCGCATTACTACTAAAGTTTACACTTACTGCAGAGCCAGAAATCAGTTTCACCTTCTTTGTGTGTGTTTTTTACCTGCCAGCGTGGTCCAGCTTGTATATGTACAGTGGTTTTTCTGTCCCACAGCACTGTGAGGTCTTCTCCAAGCAGATGCACAATGGTATAGTATCCTGCTTGCCATATATAAACTTTCTGCCTGTCGATCACACTGGATGGATTCTGTGAAACAACATGTGAAACAAATCAACAGATTATTATCAACCATTGTTGAAGTACCTCAATCGTTTCACACCAAACCAATGTTTCGAGAAACATAAGACTACAGATGCAACACCATTAGCACTATGAGGCATTATGACCAACTGTATGATACATTAAATATATATTCTGCCAAAGTATATTCACTCAGGGATGTACTGTACAGGAATGAGCTGAATATGGTTGGGGCACATTATATTTATAAGGTGACAGCTGTAGGCATTTCTTTTAATTCAGGCATAATTACACTAATTATAGTTTAAGGTTTTATACAGAAAGAGAAAAGCTCACTCACAGGTTTGCCTGTGTCATCATCAAACACAATGAAGGAGCGTCCCAAAGAGATGAGGAGAGATTTCCTGCAGATCACGCCACCCTCAAAGCAGTCAACATTCTCTGCTGTCACAGTCATCATTGCATCTAATGAGCTCTAACACACATGGGAGCACACATTAGCAGTCAACAACAATACATTTTTATAAGAATATGAGATATGGGAATATCTGGATCTATTTCTAAAAGCTCACCTTGACCAAGTACACCTTGCATGCACCAATATAATCAAACAGGAACCCATCAAATGTTCGGTAGTGTCGATCTCCATAAGCCGTGCACATTGATGGACATGGGCGGAACTCACACTGAAACGTGCCATGCTGACACACACTGCAAAATAATATGATTCAGACCTGAGAAACAGTTTTACAACACATTTTCTCTTCTTCCTTTTTCCATTGAGAGATGCAAGTGAATAAGTTTGTGTTGCATTTCAGTTACATTTCATGTCTCTACCAAATTTGCTACAATAATATATGTAAGAAATCGGAAAATTAAATTGTTATGCATCATTTTCCACATATTCATAATCTAAAACAATGAAGTACCAAAATCCAATGACCACATAATCCTCTTTGATATAATATTTCTTGTAGTATGTAAATATGTAGTATAGCAAACTGACTGGTGTAAAAACACATAGAAATGAATGCACAGAATGTGAGTTAATGTAATCTCACCACTGATGGCAGGGGGACGATACTCGGTCTCCTGGATAATATTCTTTCCCTTTCCACAAACATGGACATGCATGTGGCTCGAAACATTCATCACCATGCTTGAGGAGCCTGAAATACACACATGCACAGTTTATCATGCCTGTGAACATGCTGAAACAGCACACAAGATGCATGTACGTGTTTGTTCATGCATGTAAATGTGCCATGCAAGTATAATGCAAGAGATTCTGCCTGAGACAAGAATATTTGGATGGGTGGAGGGATGAAAGAAAAATCTGACTGGTGACATGAGAAAAGCAGCCTATTCTCATTCTCACAGATCCAAAGAGCTTCTTTCTCTCTGATAAAGATCTTGTAATATTGCAGTGAATCATTTCCATTGGCCTGAGGGTCTCTGAGAGTTCCCAGCACACTGTCTGTTAGAACTGAGTAAACTTACACCCCAGATAGACAGGCGTTAACAGCTCTCTTTATCCCACAGCCAGAATGCTGGATCACTTACTGCCATCAAAGAATGCGTGATCACCTGCTCCTGTTCTGCATGCATTAATTAAGAGACAAAGAGATGGATCCATAACTAAACAATCACGCACTCCATTGCTCAGCAATTATCGTCATGCACCAGTGACGCTGTTCTCTTTCTGTATAAAGCAGACTTGAGAAAATAAAACCATGACTCCAAACAAAAACGCAGCGGGATGAAATTACAAAAATTCTGAAAAGGAGGTTTTGTGTGCATAATTATAATAATTGTTTTCAAATGACTAATTTTTGCGAGATGAGTAAACTGAAATGCCTTATGTTGGATTGAGTACAATTGATGAGGTAGAATTTCATGAATACGAGTGGCTGTCATTAACATGCATTGACTGTCAACTTCTCTTTATTCTGCTAGATTGAAAATTGGACGGAAAAGGAGCTGAAGTGTAGATTGTGCAATACTGAGTATTCTGAATGCAAACATTCAGTCCATCGAGTATGAGTCATAGATTTCAGGGCAGACAATATTCAAAGTTCAGTGCACACAAAGCCTAGGTTGCTTGTTTCTTTTAACTCCAGCAAATAGATGAATATTTTGATGTTTCTGGTTGAGGGTTAATGGTGGCAACAGATATATCCCAGCCAAAGGCTCAGTTAGATGTTGATATGTGGACAAGTTTTTACTGTATGTGCATGGTTTGACATACTCCAGCTGTGTGTACATCCTTACATAAACCCAGACCTCTCACACAACACATAAAGTGTAAGTGAGCTGAGAAAGCTCTTTAAATACATTCATAACCATTTTCTCACAACATATGTTCTTATATACCATGCATCTGTTATATTATCTTAGGAAGGTTTTGACATCCAAACCTGAGTGACACAAACCTAAAAACATTAACGTTAATTCTGTTATTTTAAGAAACTGGTTTGTGTGTGTGTTTATATATATACACACAATATATACACAGTATATATATATATACATATATATATATATAAAACGCAAATAAAAAAAGAAAGTAGTGATTTCTAAATTTACTTTGACTTGTATTTCATTGCAGACTTGAACACAAAATATTTCATGTTTTGTCTGGTCAACTTCATGTCATTTGTAAATATACATCCTTTCCTGTCATTCAGACCTGCAACCATTCCAAAAAAAGTTGGGACAGTAAAGCATTTACCACTTTGTAATGTTGCCATTCCTTTTCACAACACTTAAAAGACATTTAGGGACTGAAGACACCAAGTGATGAAGTGTTTCAGGTGTAATTTTGTCCTATTCTTCCTGCAAACAAGTCTTAAGGTGGGCAACAGTACGGGGTCTTCGTTGTCGCATTTTGCGCTTCAAAATGCGCCACACATTTTCTATTGGAGACAGGTCGGGACTGCAGGCAGGCCAGTCAAGTACCCGTACCCTCTTCCTCCGCAGCCAGGACTTTGTAATGTGTGCAGAATTTGGTTTTGCATTGTCTTGTTGAAATATGCATGGACGTCCCTGGAAAAGATGTCTTCTTGAAGGCAGCATATTGTGCTCCAAAATCTCTATGTACTTTTCAGCATTAATGGTGCCATCACAGAAGTGCAAGTTACCTTTGCCAAGGGCACTGACACAACCCCATACCATGACAGACCCTGGCTTTTGGACTTGTTGCTGGTAACAGTCTGGATGATCCTTTTCTTCTTTGGTCCGGAGCACACGACGTCCATTCCTCCCAAAAAATACCTGAAATACTGATTCATCTGACCACAGTACACGTTTCCACTGTGTGATGGTCCATCCCAGATGCCTCTGAGCCCAGAGAAGTCGACGGCGCTTCTGGACACTGTTAACATAGGGCTTCCTTTTGGCACAGTACAGTTTTAACTGGCATTTGTGGATGTAACTACGTATTGTGGTACTTGACAAAGGTTTGCCAAAGTAGTCCTGAGCCCATGTGGTGATATCACTTATAGATGAATGACGATTCTTGATGCAGTGCCGCCTGAGGGATCGGAGATCACGGTTGTTCAGCTTAGGCTTGCACCCTTGTCCTTTACGCACTGAAATTCCTCCAGATTCCTTGAATCTTTTAATTATGTTATGCACTGTTGAAGGTGAAATATCCCAATCTCTTCCTATCTTTCTTTGAGGAACATTGTTTTTAAACATTTCAATAATTTTCTCACGTATTTGTTGGCAAACTGGCGATCCTCGGCCCATCTTTGCTCCTAAAGGACTAGACCTTTCTTGGATGCTGCTTTTGTACCAAATCATAATTACAATCACCTGTTGACATCAACTGTTTCAAATCAATCATTTAACCAATTTACCTCATTACTAGCCCTAAATTGCTCCTGTCCCAATTTTTTTGGAATGTGTTGCAGGTCTGAATGACAGGAAAGGATGTATATTTACAAATGACATGAAGTTGACCAGACAAAACATGAAATATTTTGTGTTCTATTGTCTGCAATGAAATACAAGTCAAAGTAAATTTAGAAATCACTACTTTCTTTTTTTATTTGCGTTTTCCATACTGTCCCAACTTTTTCTGATTTGGGGTTATATATATATATATATAACACTTGCTACGTGTACTGTGTTGTTGTATGTTGTACTTGCATGTTGTTGCTCTTTTGTTGGTTTTGATTGCGTCTTTTGTCCTCATTTGTAAGTTGCTTTGGATAAAAGCATCTGCTAAATGACTAAATCATATCGATCATAACATACATCTAGAGAGACTGGAAAACTGGGTCAGGCTTTCTGGGATGGTACTCAAATGGTTCAGGTCATACTTAGAAGGGAGAGGTTATTATGTGAGTATAGGAGAGCATAAGTCTAAGTGGACGTCCATGACATGCGGAGTCCCACAAGGCTCAATTCTTGCACCGCTCTTGTTTAGCCTGTATATGCTCCCACTAAGTCAAATAATGAGAAAGAACCAAATTGCCTATCACAGCTATGCTGATGATACCCAGGTTTACCTAGCCTTATCTCCAAATGACTATAGCCCCATTGACTCCCTCTAACAATGCATTGATGAAATTAACAGTTGGATGTGCCAGAACTTTCCTCAGTTAAACAAGGAGAAAACTGAAGTCATTGCATTTGAATGCATACCTTGACTCTAGGGGTCAAACAACAAAAAATCAGTCAGAAATCTTGGGGTGATTCTGGAGACAGACCTTAGTTTTAGTAGTCATGTCAAAGCAGTAACTAAATCAGCATACTATCATCTCAAAAACATTGCAAGAATTAGATGTTTTGTTTCCAGTCAAGACTTGGAGAAACTTGTTCATGCCTTTATCACCAGCAGGATGGATTATTGCAATGGTCTCCTCACCGGCCTTCCAAAGAAGACCATTAGACAGTTGCAGCTCATCCAGATCGCTGCTGCCAGGATTCTGACTAGAACCAGAAAATCTGAGCATATCACACCAGTCCTCAGGTCCTTACACTGGCTTCCAGTTACATTTAGGATTGATTTTAAAGTACTTTTACTCATTTATAAATCACTCAATGGCCTAGGACCCAAATACATTGCAGATATGCTCACTGAATATAAACCTAACAGACCACTCAGATCATTAGGATCGAGTCAGTTAGAAATACCAAGGGTTCACACAAAACAAGGGGAGTCCGCTTTTAGCTATTATGGCGCCCGCAGTTGGAACCAGCTTCCAGAAGAGATCAGATGTGCTAAAACATTAGCCACATTTAAATCCAGTCTCAAAGCTCATCTGTTTAGCTGTGCATTTGTTGAATGAGCACTGTGCTACGTCCGAACTGACTGCACTGTATTTTATGTGTAATCATTTTCTACTCTTAACTGTTTTAAATTCATTTTAAATAAATTTTTATATCATTTCCGTGTTTTTATTATTATTATTTTAATTCCTTATTTTTATTGTTGTGATAATTTTTTTATGACTATTTCACTTCCTTTTATGTAAAGCACTTTGAATTACCACTGTGTATGAAATGTGCTATATAAATAAACTTGCCTTGCCTAAAAGTAAATGTAAATGTAAAGTAGTGCATGCTGATAATTATTATCATACAAACCCTACAAACACACAAACTTTCTCCAAGCAAACCACTGACTGGAGACTTGCCACATTCTCATATACTGAATACCATTAAACAAATGTTCAACTTGTATGTTTTAGCTGAGTATCAAATATGTTCACTCCTTTCAATACCTTCTCATTGTCAACAACTTATATATATAAAAAAAAAACATATGCCCCCGGTTTCACAAACCAGGCTTAAGCCTAGTCCTAGACTAAAATGTAAGTCTAAGCTGTTTCAACTGAAATAAACTTGCACTGACTGATCTTAAAACATATCAGTGCCATTGTTTTGTCTTTAGATGCACGCCAGTAATGTTTTTTTCTAACAATGGCCTAATCCTGGCTTAGTCTAAGCCCTGTCTGTGAAACCAGGCCTAAATTATTAAAACAGACCACACAATCTTTTTATGAACTGAAAACAGAAACTCAAAAAAGGTAAAGCAGACAATTCAGTTCAAACTAGGCTAGTTCAAAGTCAAAACTGGAAGTGCACTTGTAAAAATCAAAGCACAATCCCTTGGTGAAAATGCAGTGAGTACCATTGTATAGCTATGTAGAGACTCAACTGTGGCATCATTTTCAATGTGGAAGCTCTGATCTCAGACCCAGTCAGATGCATTACACCTGAGAAGAAGTAGAGGTCATCTGCATTGATCCCTGACCTTAACCCTTAACCCTAAACCTGACCCTAACCCTAAGAGAGAAAACAATTGTTCAGAAAACCTCTGTATTCACACAAGCTAAAGGTTTACAGCAAGAGCATAGAAACATAAAGCTGCCTTTCTTTTCTTGTAGGTTCCTTTCTTTTCTTTTCATCTTGACAAATGAAAATGTGCTGATTTTAAAGTATGGACTACAGGAATGTCTTTAAGCAGCTTATCAGTTATTTGATCCAGCTGTGCACCTGTTTACTGTGTAAATAAACATCTCTGCCATTAACCACTTTGCTTGGGGGTGGAGGAGGGGGTAATTACTCCCTCTCATTAGTGCAGGAATTCCCCAGCTCACAAAAACACTCCTATACCTGCTGCTCCCATGAGGGACAGGGGTATCAGCATCACCCTTAGCTTAATGGACAAGAGAGAAACAGGGTGAGGAGTCGACCCATGCTAAAACATCTTTAACAAACTAACAAAAGTTACAGAAACAAATTCCACTCTGTGGCCATTAACCAATCTGAGGTGTGTTTCCTAAAAGCATCATTAGCCAGCTATGGTTGTTCTGTCTGCACTAGCATTTGGTACCAAGTTCCACAATTTGGCATTTTCATAACCACTGATCCAATGAATATTCACAAACAGCATTGCAAATTTATGTGGATGGAACTACAGCACTCAATCTGTGGTTAGAAGTATAGTATCTTGTTAGTGTAATGTACTTTTAAATATATACATTTCAATCTATATATTTTAGTGATTTTACGATCAGTGCTATTTTTGGAGAATGCACATGTGCATGAATGCATAAGGAAACCCCAGAGTATGATGTAAGAGCTAGGGAAACTGCAAATAATCAGTGTTTCAAAAACTTTGGTTCAGGACCATATTACAGTCATGACTAGCTAGTTTATTTCATAGTACAAAAATTAAGCAGAGAGTTACACTGTTGCACACTCCAGAATGTTTGTCCCATTCACATGCATCAACACACATTCTTCAGACTTTAAAAACTCTAAAGTGAAAAAGTATGAATACAACTAATGTGAGAACTTTAGTACAAGACTACAAAGTAGAAGCATACCTGAGAGATGTGATAATGTATAATAATAGAGAGAAAAAAAATCCTATCTTCAATAATTAGTGGACTAATTTTCTGGGCATGAACAGGTGCACTGAGGAATTCAACCCGCTTGTAGGGTAGCTCTAGTATTAAACACAGCTAGCACACACACATTATACTGTTGGTAGTGAGACACCGCACTCTGAATGAGACGGGCTGTGACTGTATGTATGTGTCTGTGTGTAAAAGAGTATGGCTGCTGGAAAGTCCCCGTAAAAGGTCTAGAGCGTCAGAAGACTCATGACAGTGTTCCAAAGAGCAAACAATCGAATACTTTACATTCTGCCTTTTACAGTCACTCCAGGTGCTTTCAGATGTACGCATTACAGTAGACTGACGATCAGCAATGGATTCCTTCCACATCTATTTTTGGTTTTAGCTAATCTATGCTAAATATGTAAAATAATTTAATGGCTCACAGAAGTGACTTGGAGCTCAGAGCAATAACTATGTATTACTATTTGAAAACCTTGAAAACACTTATTGCACACAACGCAGTTACGTGGGTATTGGTAACTTACACCAAGGTTTGACCAACACAAAAAATGTGGCCGCATGAGGCGACTTCTAGTCCAATTCAAAATATCTAAACATTATTAAATCAAGATACATTTACTTGATATGCAAAATGAGATGATATACAGTCTTGTTTTCTGAAAAAAATAAAATAAATCTAAATTAAGTGAGTTTACACCTAAAACAAGAAAAAAATTAAACAACATAGAGCTAAAATTAAAATTAATTCAGAGGGAAAACATGTTTATTTGTTCATTTTGCTTCTCAAATAAATGTGTCTTGATTATAGTGTTTTTTTTTTTTTTTTTTGCAGTGTAAAATGAGTTTGCCACCCATTGTGGACATTGCTTTTGTTAATTTATATCCTATATTCAACATCCTGCTGCTACTATAGTACTCAACTGTAATGATGTTAGATCACGTATGGCACATTTAATCATTTCCAGACTTATCAATAATCTCATCACTACTTCACATAATGGCATAAGGGGCCTTTGTGCCATATTTACACCAGCCCAGATGCCAAACTATCGAGTTGCAGGAATTTATTAAACACTCATGACAGAATCTCAGCCATGATATTTCTTTCCCATGATGCTCTTGACTAATGTTTTTCTGTTTAAAAGGTCAATAAGTCAGAAGAAGGTGATCACACACACACAGCCATCTAAAATATCACATCCCCTCTGTGTGCAGTGGAGACTCTAGTTTCTCTCAAGATACATCCGTGACCTCACAGCCCTTTCACTACGTGACTAATGAATGTTCATGAGTTTTTCCCTTTGTACTGAGAGTATTAGATTGCCTTTGTAATTCAGCGTTGGCAATGTCCGAGCATTCACAAACCAAGTGTTATACTCATCCGAACCTCAAAAACAAGTCTAAAAACAATAATTATTAAAAAGAAATCTATCAAATGCGCAAAAGAAAGAGAAAATCAACAGCAATTCATCTCAGAGAAGAAAGCATTCAGCACACACTCCAATCAACCGCAGTAACAAAATCAAATAGGTCGTGAACAAAATATGAGCTGCTTTAGATCTACATTTTTTCACAAATAATGTAAAAAACAGAACATGGCATATTCCCAGACTCTCTCTTGCTGGTGTTGGTAAAAGGATAACTGAGACGAGGTCTTATCATGCTGTTATGGCTGAGGATGGCTTTAGGAAGTTAAGCTTGTGATATGGCACTTAACCTCAGTTTGCTTGTGTAGACACTGGCATTAAATGTATCAGATGACAAAAATCCATCTATAGAGCAAGAGTCGTGCTCTCTGAGGCCCCTTTAGTGGGAACGTGACGCGAGGGGGAGAAAAGAGGGGGAAGTGGAGTTGAGCGACAAAGAACTCTTTTCACCTGCGGTAGACAGCAGCAAAGGTTCCCACTGAGTCAGCGGAGACCCTTTAACTGATCTGTATCGACATCATCACCTGCTCCGGCAGATACCATCCGAGTGAGACCTCAACATGTAGAGCAGAATGTCATCTGTCCGTGAAAGTGCGCCTGGGAGTTTGTGCGCTTCTGAAAATCTACAATACTTTGCTTGGAATGTCAATGGTCTATATCTGCCCAGTTTTGTAATTATGTGGAGAAAATATTTGAATGGAATTTGATAAAGAACATTATGTGACACAGATAAGCTAAAAAAATCCCAGTGTATGCATGTGTAATGGAAATGAGTAGTTCCTGACGTTACTCGGGCGATTCCACCCACTAAGCTTAGCCATGGATCACTGCCCCATCACATACGTAAATACACAAACAGCCATTCACCTGCTAAATCCTCTACATCACACACAAACACGGAAACATCTAACCTTTTAAATATATAAAAATAAAACTACCAATACAGACGAAGAATAAACAAACTCAGGAACATTTCAAGAGTCTTGTAAAAGTGCAACATGCATTTGGGAAACATTGAATAGATGACACCAAAATCAATTAACACTTTACACATTAAAACTCAGTAAAACTCAAATGTAATAAATGGCACAATAGCAGCACTCTTACAAAGTGCACCATGATAGTCCCATGTTTTTTGGACATGCTACCATAATACCATGGTAAACTTTCAAGTGCCTTCACAATAAATTACATCAAAAACCCATATAGGATGAATTTGTTTAATTAACACTTTTATATTTATGTCTATATATTATGTTTTATCTATACTTTATTTTATCTGTATTATAAATATGTGTGTAGGATTCAATGGACACAAGGAATCCACTACATATACAGTACTTGTATCTTTTATTTTAATAGAGAAATTGGAGGCTCTAAACTTGTAATTTTGAGTCCCTTTTGATTGATTATTGGACATGCTTGTTTTTAATCTATGTATTTTTGTCCTGTCTGGAAGCCCATTTTCTCTATGTGATGATTGGGTGAGCTCTCAAATGGGTGAGACTTTGCAACAAACAGCCAGTTATTCAAACAATAAAAACAGTAATATTGGGAAATATTATTAAAATAAAGTAAAGTAAAGTTACTTTAAAATAAAGTAAAGTAACTATTTTCCATTTATATATACTTTAAAATGTAATTTATTCCTCTGATAGCAAAGCTGAATTTTCAACAGTTATTACTTAAGTCTTCAGAAATCATTCTAATATGCTGATATGCTGCTCTAGAAACATTTCTTATTGCTGAAAACAATAGGACATTTCTTATTACTCTTGTAGTTCTTTTACTTTTTTTGGAAAATTAGATTTTTCAGGATTGCTGAAAGAACAGCAGCATTCGAAATAAAAAATCTTTGGTAACACTTTAGTATAGGTACCAATTCTCACTATTAATTGTTGCTTATTAGCATGCCTATTAATAACATGTTGGCTGTTTATTAGTACTTATAAAGCAGATATTCTGCATGACCATATTCTACATCCCTAATCCTACCCAATAACAAAACTTAACAACTACTCAAGCAGCAAACTAGGAGTCTATTGAAGCAAAAGTCATAGTTAATGGTTTGTTAATTTGCGAGAAATGGACCTTAAAATAAAGTGTTACCAAATCTTTTGTAACATCATAAAAGTTTTAGTAAAAAAAATTGTACTGATCCTAAACCTTTGAACTGACAGTGTTTGAAATAACAGTCTTTCGTAATGCATTCAGTTTAATGTTTATAATCTTGTCTCTTGCCTACTGTCATTTGTAAATATTGCGAGGCCCCAGTTGCCACTGGTATATGAATATGGTCTACCATAGTACGTTTTTGTAAGTGACAACAGACACAAGAATGAAGACAACAAAGACCTCACTCACCCTGCAGGACAGACGCAGCCAGGCACACACGGCTCATGAGTGGAGCAGGTGAGATTGAGCAAATACGACTCACAGGTCTGTTCACAGGCTAAACCTTTACTGGCTGAGTGGCCGTCTACTCGGTTCCCACAGTCCTCATAAAACTGCCCTGGTGGGCACAGAGTATCTGAGAGAGAAGATAGAACACACACTGAACTCCAGCACTGTAGATATGAAAATTAAAACAAACTGCAAACACTACAGACATTCAAAGAGTTTCACACAGATAAATGAAATCAGGCTGAAATACAACACTCACCAATAATTGAGCTCTGGGAAACAAGTTTTCCATCTTGGCAAATTCTGTAGATCGTAAAAAAAGATTTTAACTGATGTGAGGCAGTGAGTCTATTGTACTAGGCTGCTGTGATACCTTACAATATATATATATATATATATATACAGTATCTCACAGAAGTGAGTACACCCCTCACATTTTTGTAAATATTTTATTATATATTTTCATGGGACAACACTGAAGAAATGACACTTTGCTACAATGTAAAGTAGTGAGTTTACAGCTTGTATAACAGTGTAAATTTGCTGTCCCCTCAAAATAACTCAACACACATCCATTAATGTCTAATCCGGTGACCACAAACGTGAGTACACCCCTAAGTGAAAATGTCCAAATTGGGCCCAAAGTGTCAATATTTTGTGTGGCCACCATTATTTTCCAGCACTGCCTTAACCCTCTTGGGCATGGAGGTCACCAGAGCTGCACAGGTTGCCACTGGAGTCCTCTTCCACTCCTCCATGACGACATCACGAAGCTGGTGGATGTTAGAGACCTTGCGCTCCTCCACCTTCCGTTTGAAGATGCCCCACAGATGCTCAATAGTGTTTAGGTCTGGAGACATGCTTGGCCAGTCCATCACCTTTACCCTCAGCTTCTTTAGCAAGGCAGTGGTCGTTTTGGAGGTGTGTTTGGGGTCGTTATCATGTTGGAATACTGCCCTGTGGCCCAGTCTCTGAAGGGAGGGGATCATGCTCTTCTTCAGTATGTCACAGTAAATGTTGGCATTCATGGTTCCCTCAATGAACTGTAGCTCCCCAGTGCCAGCAGCACTCATGCAGCCCCAGACCATGACACTCCCACCACCATGCTTGACTGTAGGCAAGACACACTTGTCTTTGTACTCCTCACCTGGTTGCCGCAACACATGCTTGACACCATCTGAACCAAATAAGTTTATCTTGGTCTCATCAGACCACACACACACACACCAAACCAATATATATATATATATATATATATATATATATATAGATAAAACATTGATAAAACACAAACCACTTGTTTTTATTGGGAATGTGATATAATGGAAAGTTTGACAGTGTGGTGATGAGTGAATAAGACAATCTTACTGTACACCTGATGATGTCAAGATCACATCTCCAGGAGAATAGTCAGCACCAAGAAAACTGCATGGACATTCACTCCTGTACCACAAAATATTAGAAAAATATCTGACTCAGAATCAATAAATTATGTCATATGCAAGGAGAAAATCTAACTTAAAATTCTTTCAAATGTAGTTAACTAACACAATGTCTTAACCTAATGCTGAAAGCCACAATGCTGCATTACAGCACAGCCAACCACAAGATGTTTAATGTACAGCTGGAATGAGGATGATGGCAATGTTTCAGCTCACATGACCTATGAGACAATAAAATCTCTCTGAGCTGTTTTAGAGAGTTGAACTAGTACAATAGTTGGGTTAGAGGTGAGAGACTTAAGGCCACAGTGCTGCGGTTGAGTCTGTAGTAGAGTACGAGGCAAAAGTCCTCCTCTATCACGTCTCTGACTTTCTCTCAGCCACTGCCAGCGTGAGTGCTGTAACTCTAGCACACGCTGACTACACGGGACATTTATGGGAAGTGAACCCATGTGAGGGTGAGGAGGCTAAAAGCGTTATACAACACCTGAGGTTGTCAGGTCCATAACATTTTACAGCCTGCTTGAACGAGGACTGCAAATAACTTCACTCGCACACACTCTAAATAACTCAATCTAGGTCTAAGTCACAGAGCTTGTGTTAGAAAAGTAGGAGGGTGATGATTTAGCATATTTTTTCATGATTTCACAAATTCATTTCATAATCCTTGACACTGTCCATGGATAACCTCTACTATGTGAATAAAAATGATTTAATTTTATATACAAAACAGAAGTAATATAAAAAAGGTGGAGTTGAAGTGTTGGACAGAAGCTGTTTATATACCACTGTGCTGAGACTGAACATTCTGTCATAATTTAATCACCCATGTGTTGCTCCAAACCCAAAGAAGAATTTTGAAGCAGTTCACAGTGATAGTCTGCTAAGCTCCAAAAAAGCACTATAAAGCACCATAATGCAGTCCATACGACTATATTTGAACTTTTACCGTGGCACGCAGGTGTGTGTATGCATGTTGAAGTATGTTCCTTCCGGGCATACACAACCCTCCTCACACTCCTCGCCACACGGCTGAGGGAGAGACAGAAACAGGCAGCGACGCTGACATGACGACACACAGACTCCATACTCCATAGAAGACGGACACGTGATGGCTGCAAAAACATACACATAGGTCACATGCATATAACTTTTTATGTTTACAAAGACGTTTTTTACATTTGCAAATTTAAAATAGAAATGTTAACTTTCTATTCATCATAAAATCACAAAAAAATGTATCACGATTTCCACAAAAAGCCAAAGTGTTTTCAGCGTTGATAATAATAAGAAAGATTTCTTGAGCACTAAATCAACATATTTGAATGATTTCTGAAAGATCATGTGACACTGAAGGTTGGAGAAATGGCTGCTGAAAATTCAACTTTGCCATCACAGGATATATTAAAATAGAAACCTGTTATTTTATATTTTATTAGTATTTCACAATATTATTTTTACTCTATTTTAATCAACCTAGTATGTATATGACGCTTCTTTCAAAAACATTAAAAAAATCTTACTGACCCTAAACTTTTGAATGGTAGTGAATGCATGTGTAATAGACTGACCACACTCAGGCAGGTGTGAGCGGAACTCAATGATGACCCCGTGTCTCCTGCATGTGCGGGCGTAGTGAGCGAGGATGGAGCAAAGGCACGGCGCTCCACATTTGCAGACGTCTGCACGACACTGTAGCTGGAAACCCACCGGACTTACATACTCATGACAGGCAGAAAACATCTCTTGTGTCAGCACATCACACTTCTCCACTGCATAAGCGGCTGAAATCACACAGACAGACGTTCAAGCCATACAGATCCCCTCAAAACCTAAAGCTTAAAAAGGTTATGCATAACAAGTTGAATGTGCCACCTGCTTGCTGGTGTGTGTCACAAGGGTCAAGTTGGGGTAAGCTGGGCCGCGGCACACATGCTGAAGACACACGCCATGCATTTGCAAACAAGTATGGTGTGCTTTCAATCATGCCAGAGGGTGCACTAGAGTAACACATCAACAAAATTCACTTACAAATTGAAGAAATGTTGGAGAATAAGTTGAAAACAGACAACAGGGAGAAAGAAAGCAGGAAGCAGAGTGAAACCCACAGGAAGTCATCCTGAATGTTGCCATTAAAGGTTCCGCAGAGCCCCACAGTATCATCTCTCCACTGCTCCTCCAGCTGCAGGTAAAGCCTGAACTCCCTCCAGTTATACTGCAGCCGCAGACCCTGTGATGACTTCACCTGAACAAACATGGACGACAGCTCCTGGATCTGAAACACATCTGAGAAGAAACCACAATATTAAACAGATGAAGGACTATAAATAACAGACACACATTTTAAACTTTTTAGCATGTGGTTTTGTTGTGTATAGTTCACCCCAAAATTAAAATTGTCATAATTTACAGTACTTTCCCTCATTTTGTTACAAACCTACACAACTTTTTTTTTTTTTTGCTAAACATCAAAGGAGATATTTTGTTAACAAAGCAATTTTGGTTACCACTGACTTTCCTTGTATGGACAAAAAAAAACAAATTTCTCAAAATATCTTCTTTTTTGTTCTAAAGTCATGCAGGTTTGGAAAGACATGAATGTGAGTAAATGATAACAAAATTTTTGTGTGAACTATCTCTTTAGAGAACTACTTTAAAAGCAAAACACAAAATCAGGCATTATGGATGGACACCAGTGTGGTGGATATGTGTCTATATGTAGTCTGCATTGTATGCAGATTCAGCTGAGGAACACATTCAAGGTAATAACACAAAGTACAGAAATATATTAGTCTAATATAATATACTAATATAAGAGTATGTGGCAGTGCCCTCTCAGAAAAAAAGATACAAAAGCTGTCACTGGGACGGTACTAAAATCACACCTCTTAAGTGTTAAAATGTACCATTTATTGTAGGTACTAATGTGTACCTGTAAGGTACTAATATGCACCCTTTAGGGATAAATAAGGTACAAATGTGTACTATTTAAAAAGGTACCACCCCAGAGAGAGCTTTTGTACCTTTTTTTTCTGAGAGCGTACCATGGTAAAGGGGTAGCATCACATGGTAAAATTAAGTCATTTTAAAAATTATACCCGAAATTCATGTACCTTGGTATTTACATGGTACTCCAAGGTGCTTTCTACAATGTCAATGTCTAAAACCCATAGTAGTACTTTTTGGTAAATTTTTGCAGTTGTTGTAGCACATTTCCATGCCAACATCAGCTGTAGTACATTACCATCTGAATACGGCAGTGAGATCCTGAACTGACTGGCCAGAAAAACCTTCTCCACTATGGCTCATTGTGATCTCAGTACGTGGATCTTCATCAACCATCAGGTTGACTGACTGAATACAAGCACCATCCAGATTCTGCAGACATAACAAAGCAAAACAAAATCAGAGAGTCAGAACGTCCCATACCAGCACACACAATATCAGCAGCTATAGAACTACTGCATCGAACACAATGGATGAATGTCTGCACAGGGACACAAACCTATCGGTCCATCTGTTTCTATTTTGACTAATTCAGTAATCATGTCGTTTAGGAATTAAGCATGTATGCTTGTGAATGAGTTATTGAGAGCTGTTCACAGGAGATAAACCACTCGGACTCTGAATAACTCTGAATCGCTCCATTCAAGGAAATGATGGACGCTACCAACAGGTGCCTATGTGAGGATCTTTCACCGGTCGCTTTACTGAAATACATCTCTTGCTCTCTCTTCTCTCTCTATCAGCAACTACAAAGTATCTGGGTCTGTCATTCAGAGGCTCAGATAAGTAGAATAGCTTGTTCAGAGTCCAGACAGTGACACTATACACCAGACTGCTCTCCGTGTGTTGAGTTGTAGCATCAGCAGGTCTGGGCTTCAGGAAAGGAAGGCTTTGAGGGAGAGAATCTTTTCATGTTTTGTATCATTTCATGTTTTATCTGTCAAAGCTAAGCAGGGTCTAATCACAGTACAAGCACATCTAGGACTTTGTTTCATCTCAACCCAAAAAATGAAACTTTAGGCTGTGCAATTATTTGTGCCTAATCTACTGAATAATTGAACTATTCTAGCAACTAATTTAACTAACAGACTAACAAGTACAGCTACTCTAACTGCTAATATGCCAATGGCTTGAATAATAACACAAATCTAGAAGCTGTAATCTTAAGTCTGTCTACTGAAGCCGTGTTCCAGCCCCGAGATTACTCTTTAGATCACCACACTAGAGCAATTCTGGAACGTGATGAATAAAGCTTTGGCATGCTACATCTGGCATGCCTTAAGTCTTTCTCTGTTGTGTGCTAATACTTGAGGTTTGTGTTGGTGCGGAGAGCATGAAAGTGCACAGGGACTTACGGCTCCACAGGGTGCATTCTGAATGGTCACAGTGAACTTGCCCGAGTTTCTACTCTTGGCTAAAACGTACTGGCACGTAGCAGGAAATGTGTAAATGCGGCCATCAAACGACTGGAAGAACATATCTCCTGTCACAGAGCACTCCCCTGTAGAAAAAAAAAGTATATCTCCGTTCAAACGTTTGGGGTCAAAAAGATTTTTTAATGTTTTAATGTAATATATTTTTTGCAGTTTACTCCTGTGATGACAAAGATTCTAATATGCTGATTTTGACATTTCTTACAATTATCAATGTTGAAAATGGTTGTGCTGCTTAATATTTTTGTGAAAACTGTGACATTTTATTTCAGGATGCTTTGATTAATATAAAGTTAAATAATAACAATAATAATTTAACCAATTTAATGCATCCTTGCTAAATAAAAGTATTAAATTTATTTTTTTTAAAAATCTTACTGACCATAAACTTTTGAATGGTAGAGCCTGCCATTAACATATTGTTCAGTTATCAGAGTAAATGGTTGGAATGAGTTATTAAAGAGAAGTATTTCCTCTAGAATAAGGTCTTTCATTAAATTACAAGCACTATATGAAGAAGGGAGAATGTATGCTTTACTTAAATCTATGCAATCAAAATATAATAAAATTGCAATAAGATAGAGTTAGTATCACTGAAGTAAGAAAATGTGGTTTCAAAAGAGGGAAATAAATGAATGAAATGTGAAACAATTACAATAGACATCATGACGTAAATATAAAAAAAAGGTAAATAAAAAAAGATAAACACCTGGGCAGCTGTTCTCAGTGCAGTTCCACATGCCCCCAACACATGTGCTGAGACAAGAACAAAAATCGATACATACGTTAACGCAAACACAATCATCAATGCTTCTTCATTCAACCAAGTATGCATTGCATAAGATAATTTAGTGTCTGACCAGTTGTTGCAGTCTTCCTGTATGACGTGTCCGGAGGGGTACAGCATGCCATGGTGCTCACAGGGACAGTCTGATGCCTTAACACACACCCCATTCTCATAGATTAAATCTGGAGACAGTGAAATGATTTCATTATCTTCAAACATTCACATATGAACACAGCTTGTGATTAGTTCATTTATTGTTGTTACTACCATCAGGACAGTAGCAGCCATCCAAACACTGCAGCTTGCTGTCTATACACATGTGTTCGATCTTGCAGTGCATGGGACAGCAGGCAATACACTCTCTGAAAAAGAGCTTGGTGGGGCAATCAACACCTACAGACAAGAACAACATTACTCTCACAATATGCATCTCTCAGAAAAAAAAAAAAAAAAAAACACTTAAATGGTCAAACTGCAAAAGCACTCAATTTTTATTTTTATCATTATTTATATTTATATGATTTATATTTATATGATTATCATTTATATATATTTTGAATGAACTATACAAAGTGAATGTCTTCAGAAAAAATTAAGTAATACAGCACTCTGGAAACTGTTAAACAATTTGAAAAAGAAAGAAATTAATACTTTTATTTGCAAGGACATACTGTATAAGTTGGTCAAGTGACAATAAAGACATTTATTATTGTTACAAAACGTTTATATTTCAAATAAATTATGTTACTTTGAACTTTCTATTAATCAAAGTATAGTGAAAAAATGTATCATTGGTTCTACAAAAATATTAGGCAGCGCAACTGTTTTCAAAATTTATAATAAGCATAAATGTTACTTGTGCACCAATCCAGTGAAAACTGGAATAATGGCTGGTAAAAAAAAAAAAAATCAGGTTTGCCATCACAGGAATAAATTACAATTTTAAAAAGATATTAACATATTAATAAAAAAGTATTAAATTCTAAATATATTTGAGTGAGATAAAAAAAAAACCTTCCCAACCACAAATATTTGAACCAAAGTTTAGAATAAAAATAAACAATTCTCACACCGATTGTTCACTCAGATAAACTTTAGATTGTTTAAAGCTGTCAAACAATGCAGCAGCCTTCACATAAATATAGAATTAGTCTATGTGGTCACTGGTCACAGGTGTGTGTACATTGGCTATTTTAGATCTGAATACTTATTTAGAAAGAATTTAGACTCAGAAATATGTGTGTTACAGTACATTTAACACCTAGACAAAATATACTCAAATATCTCAAACATTTGTGCATTTGCAACATAACCTACTGCAAACAGGAAAGTGTGATCTCCAGTTATGCAGCGGATGTCCAGCATGGGCACATGACCTGGCGTACTCTGTGAAAACCTGGCACACAACATCACCATTGGGACCAGACCTGCACCATGTGAAACGATTATACACACACAAGAGTTATATAGTGCAATAACATCAACAGCATAAATATCTTTAGGATAACACCTTGGAAAGTAATGTCAGTGGTTTTGCAATGTAAGTTTATAACTTTCCAGTAGGTGTAGTAATGTAGTTCAGTGTTATGTCAGTACTTACAGGCAGAGGTCATTGGAGCAACTGGCCATGTATGAATATGGACTGACAAACTCATGACAAGACTGGAACGGTTCCTTCAGTAGGGTGGCACAAACTTCCTCCACTTTCTGCAGTGAAGAATCAGAGTCCTTATTCACCAGGTGTATCATGGTAAATGAGGCTTTGGTTGGTGTGGGACAAGAATATACAGTATGCGTGTGTGTTTTTGTGTGCAGTACCAATAAGACCCGAGGATCCTGCATGGCACATGGCGATGGGTAAAGAGAGGGAACAACAGGACACCTGCCCAGCTGTGGCTCCTCCTCTGCCCAGCTGTTTCCAAACATAGCCAAATCCTGCGTGAAAACACCTGTAACAAAACAGCGATAAATGCATTTAAGTGATGCATAATGTGTTCATGTGCTTTTTTTAATAAACATCAAGATTTTAAAACGTACATGGAAAAAAAAACTAATGGTGTAAACAGAAATTGCTCATACTTTTCACAATTAAAAAAAGAATCCATTAAAACACTGAAATAAATGTGAAATTTTGCAAGAAATTGAATTTTTCTTGTAAAACATTTTCCAGTAATCTTTGTTTTATTTACAACTTTGAAAAAATATCCTGTAGTGTGACAAATGCTTTTTTTTGGTAAAAAATATTGTATACATAATAATTTTGAATTAAGAATATATAATTATATATATAATTTTTTTACATAGCTTTAGATGCAATATAGCATGTCACACCACAGTTGACATTCGAACTTTCTAGAAATATTTCATGTCAACTATATTAATCTTCATCAAATATTACTTGTCTGACTAAAGAATTGAGCAAAGAATTAATTATGATTTGATTTTGCTATATATAATACTGTATATCACAGGTAATGACTGGCATGATGTGAAAGTGTAAAAAACTTTGTTAATAAACAAAATGTCCTGTACTATTACTAACCGTACAATCACTGTCATTACATGTTTCTTACTGTTCAAATAATTGACTATTTTTGTATATTGCCAAATACATTTTATTTATTTTTTTAAATGCCGGGAATCTGTAACAAATCAAGTAAAACTTGCCATAGCTGGTCTTCAGGTCATCCTGAGTGTCAGCGTTGAAATTGCCACAAAGTCCACAGGTGTGTCCTACAAACTCAGGACTCATCTTGATGTACACGGAGCCAGTGAGCCCCTGCCAGGCCAGCGTGAAACCCTGTGGCTGTGAGACTACAATGTAGTCAGAGATGCGCTCCAGCTCAACGTCGTGAATGTGATGGGGCAGCTGCACACTACAGAGAGAGGATGTTCAGTCAGAACCACACACACACATAAATCATTGAACAGATTATTTAAAATAATCACTGTGATAGCACAGTGTGGTTGAATGTGAATGTTCATTACCTTTGACCCTTGAAAGTAACACTGAATTTCTGTAACCTAATCTCCCCCTCCCACGGCAGGAAGAGGCTGATTGAACGTGTGCAGGAGTATGGGAACGAACTGCATTCTGGGTCATTATGCACCTGCAGATGAATAATAAGTAATGAAGCATGATATAAGAATCTTGCCATATTAAGAAGTGAAAAAAGACCTAAAACAAAGCTAAATTTAAAGTTAAAAAGAATTCCAATGCTAAAATAGAGCGGAAGCAAACCAGATTATCACTAACATAAAGTGTCTGCAAATAAAGTGTGCAGCTCTTAAGACGCTTCCTCTCCACCATCAAAGAGTGGAATCCTCTTATCCAGAGCAGCCGGGCCAATCCTGCTTAAGTTCTGCATTACTGTCGGCCATCCCTTTCAATTCATTGATAAATGATATTGGCACTTAAGCTAATGGCCTAAAGAAACTCCTGGCTGAGTTAGCTCACCTCCTCTGGATTCCCATCAGTGAGTCTGGGAGAACAAAGCCAATTCTGTTTTGGCCCTGGCCGTAATTACTGTATTAAACTGTAATGGGAATAAATGACCATAATAATGAGATCACTTTCTCTATGAATGCCAATAAATATTTTCCTCAGGCAAGAGCTGTGCAGTACACACACACACTTATGGCGTCTCTGATGCAAAGCAGAGAACAACAGCCTGCTTAAAACAAACCACATCTAAAGCTAATACACTCTCAGAAAAAAGGTACAAAAGCTGTCACTGTGTCAGTACCTTTTCAAAAAATTCACCTTTGTACCTTATTTACCCCTAAAGGGTGCGTATTAGTAATTCAAAGGTACATTTTAGTACCTAAAGTGTACACACTGTATTAATACCTAAATTATTTCGTACATTTTGAAAAGGTGTTGCCCCAGACACAGCTTTTGTACCTTTATTTCTGAGAGTGTAGCTGAACACAGTCAGGTGGCAATAAAGGCAGCAAATCACCATTTGGTAAAGGACATATTTTCTGGTAAACAGCTATAGGTGGTTATGTTGTAGATATTCACTGATGAAGGCTTCTAAGCTGAAACGTCATGGTAGATATTTTTTTTAAATATAATAAAACTCTTCACCACAAGTGTTGCTCAATCCCTCTTTTCATTGTTGTTGAATGGTTATAGGTGACAAAAGTATACTGTAGCAAATGTTGATTATTGTTATTATTATTATACAGAAAATGATAAAAAAAATAAAGTGAAATAAATATCCTTTTATGAACATTATAAGAGATCACCTGTATATGTACACTTGACCGAGTGCTGTCTTCACAGTCTCTCAGTAATGTGTAGCTGCATTTTCCAGGGAAGTAGTAATAAAGTCCATCAAAGGTTTCATAGTTGTATTGTCCCCACGTGCGGCACGTCATTTCTCGCTCAAAGCCTAGGTTGGGAACTGAAACATTTTATCTATTATTTGTTATGTCAAAACTCAGAGAAGAAACTCAAAATGAGATTAAATTGCATGATCCACAGTACAGTACCTGTCTGGCAGTGTGTTCCAGTGGCCTGGTATAAAGTGCAGTTACAGGAGTCTGGATGGACACACCAACCCCCATTCAGACAAGGAGATGTACACTCACCTGCATGACACAAATAAAGCTCATTAAATAGTGTGTGTTTCAGTGCATTCAAGCGTGTGTTTGGTATCTTGTAACTGAAGTGGTCATTGAAGCATTAAGATGAATCCCGCTCTTGTGTGTAATGATGACACTCATCAGCCTGTTGAACAGATGTCTAGTGAAACTCTTATTGTTTGGAGTTTATCATTGCAAGAATTAGGTTTATGCATCACAATCTTGCACGCATAGTAATTATTAATATGATATAATAGCTTATAATTATTACTATATGCAATGCACAAATAAAGATAGTATCACAAGCAAATTCTTGTACACTCACATTAACACACACACATCAACAAACAGTTCCTTACAGATGAAGCCCTAAAAATATGTGCAGGTGTCACCAACAAAACATGCAGGTAAAAAAAAAGAAACAAAAACACAGAGCATTGTTCAACAGGGGGAGTGTGCACAAAGACCCAAAATATACACAAAGAGAGCACCGGGCCTCCTGAAGTATAGTAACATTCAGCTCAGTTCTTACCGGTGGCTCTGCGGGGAGATGGCTTCTGTGCTTCTGTTTGTTCTGTTGATGATGTGTTGCTCTCTAAGGATCTCTTTAAGGGAAAATAATAAAAAATAAGTTAACACATAGGGTTGTTCAGGGAGTTTGTCAATTACTGAAAAGTTATTGCCAACCAAAGCTGAAGTCCAGCTAAATATTACATTTATTTACATTTACATATATCATACATTCAAATGTATTACAAATGCATTAAGTGCAATTAAAATAATGTGTATGACTCGTTAAAAATTATTATTGAAATGTTCATAAAATATGTAAGAATATTAATGTTGTAGTATGCATACAATGCCTTTTTTTACAATATGTAACAGGGGGCCCCTGGTCTGTAGCTCTACCCACCAAGGGGACCTTGGAAAGACCCCTGTATTAAAGTCTGTTCACAAGAAGGATAACTATGAAGATTTCTATAACAATTACTATATTAGTGAACACACCAGCAGACTATAACTTTCTGCTGGAGCGCCTTAATGCAGGAAAGATTCTTAGGCTGATGATACACGGGGCACATTTTTGAGCAATGTTGCTTGGGCAGTTTCCCATTGAGAATGGGTAACACATCTCTGTCTGGATTGGCCGTGGGCCCTGTGTCTCACCTGGTTGCCCGTTGACGGCAACATTTCCCAAAGATGCCCAGCAACATTGCTCAAAAAGATGCCCAGTGTATCATCAGCCTAAATGGCTGTCAATGTTTTTTCGTTCATCTGCTGTGGGACAAAATAAATAAAAAATAAATAAATAAACATTTTGAAAGTGATTCCAACAATATCCTTCCTATGTGCCATTATCGTTAGGCTATAGTTGTGGCATGGACTTTATACCGATATCATACTTGGTGTGAACGGGCCTTTAGACTGAAAGAGTAAACTCAATTGTCAAAAAAACATAATCTAACTTTAAGATCAAATACAAAGGCAGTGAGAATTTTGTGTTACAAGTTTATGTAATTCTAACTGTTCGTTATAATTAGGTGACTAATTAAGCTTAGGTGAAAAATGCTAAGTCTATCCTAGGCTACCTTAATTTGTTCTCATACAGGCTATCAGATTAATTAAGACCTCCAAGAACTAATTTATCCAGAGACCCAGAAGCCGGACGCCACAGGGCAAATCTGAAATTCCAATCAAAGTCTTCATCTAATAATAAATCATTGTTCGCTTGTACAGAACCTGGAAGCATGTGCTGCGCATAGCATGGATAAGAGTTTATTATTACCGCCGGAGGGGGTGCATGAGAGCGATTAGCGATTCACTTCACTTCAGAACTAAATCATTTTCTTATCTGACCGAAACCGTCTCTATTCGGCCCGCTTTTCCCCATCACACCTGATATCTGAGAGTTCAATAATTTTATGTAGCTTACGAGGCTGCAAGGGAGATGTTTTCTGACATAATGAACGAGGCTAGTGTGTCTCAGTGAATAGCGGCTCTGGGGAACAGCTTTACCAATCCTGAGCGCCCAGCGGACACCTGAAACCGCTTTACTGCCTCCGAAATGACGGCTTTTGTCCCAAAGAGCTCAACAAAGCCAGCACTGGGGGATGTGTTTTCAGTGTGCGAATTAAACAATGATTTTCTGGGGGGGTCAGCTTCTTTTAAAAGAAAATTCGCAAGGAATTTCTCAGGGCGCAATCCGTCGCGTTCACCTTGTGCACCTGACACAATTAACCAAATGCAAAATACTTTTAAAACAAACAAACCCAAAACACAAATTTTATGTTAGCCTATTGATAGGCCTATAATCTATAATAGAAACAGTAGGCCTAGCTATTTCAGTTTTGTCAATGTCAAACGCAAAGTGCTCGAGCAATTTAGTTTTCATACTAATAAAATGTACCCTGACAAACGTGTAGCCATTCTAACATTTGTGGCTAATACTAAAATGATTGAAACCCCTGTAGAAATTAAACATAGCCTTATACGCTTGCATTCTGCTCTTAATTAGGGGGTCAGGCTCCCAAATCCGTACAGAATTTGCACCTCCCTTTTCTTCTTCAATTATTGAACACATGGCAGTGAATCGGTGATAGTAAAGACTGATGCCATGTTGTTCAAATCATAGGCTCTTGAAAAATTCACTGAGCAAGGGGAGAATTTTTAATTTTTGTTGTTATTATAATAATAATTTTTAATAATTGTAATATCACATATTGTAATTTAAACCGCATTCATTTTTAGCATATTCCACTTTAATTCATAAGATACTAATTCATTCAGGCAGGCTATTCTCACCATAACTGTTTTTTTTTTTTTTTTTTACAAACTCGACTTTCAAGCTCGCTTTTATCATAGATCAAGAAAACACACATTTTGCAAACTTGTTTTTCTGTAATGTTATGCATTTAACCTCATGGCATTGCATTTAGCGCAGGTTTCCTGTGCGCTCTCTCAATGCATCGCTTCAGCTCTCCTACCTGCTCCGTTTGGGAAGCGGGATCCCATTTCTCCAGCATTATCCTGCTGCTTTCGCTGCTGCTGGGACACACAGAGAACAAGGAGCGGTTTGTTCCTCACACACAGCTAATCAGCACTTGTGTTAGACAGAAAAGCCAGAGACTCTGTCAGCCTGTTTCACAACTGTTACAGACCTCAAGACCTTTCATGTGATTTCATCAAACATGCGTGAAATTAGCGTTGAGTCAGGATGTCAACATTTTAAAGATGTGCAAATAATGTTTACCATTACCAGCAAACAGATGTAGATTATAAAACAAAACAAAAAAAATCCTTTATAAAAAAAATAATAATAATAGGCCTACATAAAAAAATAAAATGCATGACGCACATCGGATAGACACATAGCCTGAATGTAAATTAGTAATACTCACTTTTCAAAATCATGCTGGTGTGTTAAATTCAGACTTTCAGTGCCCCACGTGATATGTGCTGAAAATAAACAATTACAATCACATTAGTGCTGCACTATTCGTTCATTACTAGGTTTTTTTCACGTAGGCTATAAGACTTTTCTGTATCAAAAATGTAATAAACGCTTGGACTATTCATATAATAATAATAACTATAATATATTTTAAAATATAACACTTACATAATGATATATTATATTTGATGTAAGCTTTTTAATACATTAAATTAATAATCTTTTTATCTTAATCGATTTTTTTTCTTAAAATAGAAATTAAGAGAAAAAAAGATTAACAGAACATCTTTCTACGCACCTAAATTTCAGATAAGAAATTTAGGCATATAGACCATTATCATTATATTTTTTCCAAAATGTTTATGTAGGCTAGTGAAATTCAACTCTTCCCTTGACAATAATATATAACTTAATTATACAATTTAATTATCTAAATGTATTTTTCCTCTGTATAATGATCAGTTAATCGGAGAAGAACACATCAGACCATCGTCATGCTGCTTACCTTGATATATTAGGATTAAGAATAATAAATAGAGTAAAAAAAGTTTCTTTCCGGGAGTTAAAATAGGATCCATCCGTGACTCATGTGAATCACTTGAAATGGAATGAGATTCTCCCTCTCAGTCTTCCACCGATGAGCACTACCGACGCATATTCCCGTCTGACTGCAGCTGCTCCTCGCGCGCATCTCAGGTGCTGAGGATAACACCAGTCTCGCGCGAGCGCGTCATTAGCATAATATATGCTAATTACCAGCACTGAAGCATACCCACAACTACAGGGAGAGTGAGAGAACTGGGGGCTCCGCTGCAAGAAGAAATATATTTATATTTTATATATTTTTTCTATTATATTTTTTCATGATATAGTGAAAATGAAAATCATTTTGACCCAAGTGCTGATGAGTCCTGAGAAATAGTTAATGAAGGTTTTAAACGATTCGTTCTCCTAAATAAATGAATAGTTCTGTCGTCATTTACTCATCCTCATGTTGTGACAAAACCGTTTAATTTCATTTTTTTTTTTCTGTGGAACACCAGAAGATAGACACTTAGCAGAATTGGAGGTCGTCATTAACTTGATATATGGAAAAAATGCAACAAAAGTGATTGGTAACTGAGGAGGTCAATGCATTCTGTTTATCTTCTGTCTAATAAAGAACATTCCTGGTATCAGTGATAGGAACATTACATACAGCTGGACTAATACACATGTGCTGTGAAGCCAAACATGGAAAACAGTGGACAGATTTCACTAAAGATGTGAAAAGGGGTGCTGTCTAGCATTAGAACAGTGTCACAAAATAAAATGTACATATTTAATCTTACAGTTTGGGGGAATTTGAATAACTTAGCAGGAGTTGGAGTGCAGACAAACAAAATAAATATGGAGCAAAAATGAAAAAAAAAACAAATAAATAATAACAGATATTACTTTATATCATTTAAGGAGTTTCAGATACAAAATTATGGATTTTTAATTTTGTTCTTTTTCATGACATCTTACAACTTCCAACATCATTATAATGAATAATTACTGTATAATATGGGATTGATAAAACTAGACAATAATGTCACATAGATAAAAGCATACTGCACTTCTTTCTTTGTACTGACCTAGACATTTACATGCCAGCTCCTTTTTAAGATAAGAAACTTCATAAAAACGATCCTGAGCTAACTTGTGAAATAAAGTGAAGTAATTTGACAGTAACATAAGATATTTTGAATGTCTGTGGTATTAACAAAAGAGATCATCCCCAGTGTGTGAGGAGGTAAGTTAAATGCCCATGGTTTGTTGTAAACTGCCCTCTCTCACACAATGTGGCCATGAACAGGACAATGATAAACAACACCTTTCACAATTTTTATGGCCTGTTTGGCTGTGAGCGCCATCCAGTGGTTAGCAGAAAGCTAAAGACAGCAGCATTAATGATACACTGGATGTATCCGAAGGATGGCACACCATATGTCTCATAGAGGAATCCTCCAATGGTTGGGCCAACAGTTCGTAAAAGAGACTGCACCGACGCACACAGACCCAGCATGGTTCCTGGATACACCACACAAACAATTTTTACATTTAGTGCATTATGAAAACATTTGCATGGAAAACATATGTATATGCATATGTATGTATTGTATTCATGCACAAGGGCATCTTGTTCAGTCTAGCATGTGTGTTTGTGGATTACCTGTGTCAGACGGAGACACACTCTTGGTCAACATGCTGTCTGTGATGACATTGAAGACACTTAGAGAAAACATCATTGGTATCACAATTAAACAAAAATGAAACACGTTGGTCATCATAGCCTGAAAAACACACAAAACACACATATATTTAACATACACACCGTGAGACCAGGCACATAATCCAGCTTCCATGTTTAACTAACACAACTGTTATGAAACTAATTTGAAACAAAAAATGAAATTGTTTGCAATATCAGCTTACCTGTGCAAGGCCCACGAAACTGGATACCCCAACAGAGAGCAGCAGCAAAGAAGACTCTGAAAACCTAGACGTTAGACGCCCAATTACAGCACCTTGTATCACCTTAAACAGCAAGACAACAGTGTCAAGTATTGCCTCAGCACAGCAATGCTTCAATCCAAACCTACCTATATAGCATGTGATTGATAAGAAGTGTGCATGTGTTTATACCATTTGTACTATGCCAAAGTAAGCCATCAGATAGCCATTCTGCTCTGCCTTCAGTTGGAAGAAGTTTATGGCAATGATGGAGAACATAACTTGAAATATACCTACATACAATAAAAACAAATAAAAATATGTAAAACAAAACACAAGGCAACATTTAAAGTCAAATTTTATTCTGTACATTGAGAAAACATTGTCAAATGTGGGGGCTCTATTCATCGATTATTTGATTGAATGGAGGCATATATGAATGCGAGCTAACTAAATGACTAAATTATAATGCATCCGCAGCTCAAATCGGATCCGAAATTTCTGTATACGCATATAATCGGACCTCCACGCAGCTCCCGCACTACTCTCCATTGGAAATGAATGACTTCCGGTCTGTCGCTTGTCGTTCGTCGGATATAGTGGAAAGGCGGCTTATTAAGTCCAGCACACATCACTAGAAAGAAGTCTGTCGTTTCACTGAAAGATTTGACAGCTTTGACATTTTAATAAAAAAAATAACTTAATTTAAAAAGCCTTTTTTAAAACATATTGTATGCATTAACTAATCGTTCACAATAAGATCAATAAAATGCATTTAGAAATAAATGGTGAATTTTCATTTCATGTCCACTTTAAGTATGCTTCCAATTTAGGGGTATTTTAGTACGTGTAAAGTCACAAATGCTAATAGTTAAATTGTTCACCTGCTGGCAATCCAGAAATAATCTTCACTGTGAAAGTCTTTGCAACACCTGGAAATTTCATCAGTCTTGTGATCTCCCCAAGATTAAACACGGAATTTGATGATCCCTTCTCTAAACAAAAATACAAATCATAATAATCATTATATATAAAACGAATTATTTAGTAATACATAAAATTATTGTAATGCTGAAAAAAATACATACAAACTCCATTTAACAATATACTATAATCAGTTATAGTAATCTTAATATAAGACTTTTATACAATAAAGTTACAAATGGCTACTGTAAGAGCATTCCTTCTGTGTCTAGCTGAGTTGTGTGTTTGTTTATGTCCATACTGTTACTGTCCGGCACGGTTTGTATTTTGGTCTGTTTAGGGATGAAGTTCAACACCAACAGCAAAGAAACAAAACTTCCGACAGCTGCAAATGATGCTGCAAACTTTTCCCTGCAAACCACACAAAAACACATAACCACTGGCACTTAAATCCTGTTTTACTGGATCAGTGCTGCTTTCATTTTATCTTCATGTGATACACATGATTAGATTTTGTTAGAAAAATGCAGTTTTTCCAGAGTACAAATGGTAAAGTTTTGTACTAGTGGACAAAAGTACTAAAGAAAGTTTCGTTTGAATTTGTATTCATCAAATAATCCTGAAAAAAATGTATCACTGTTTTTATGTGAAACTGTATTCATGTTTAATGTTTCTTGAGCGCTAAATCAGAATATTAGAGTGATTTCTGAGGATCATGAGTGACTGCAGACTGTAGTAATGGCAGCGTAGTGCAGGTGGTGTAGTGTGTCCTACCCAAAGTGTGTGCTGAGTGTCCCACCCAGTGATGATCCTGCAATCATGCCAATGCCAAAGCAGAGGCCAAGTTTCCCAAGAGCATCTGCTCTCTTCTCATTCTCTGACAGATCTGCTATCACCATTTGAGCTCCTACCACACAAATACAAATGCACTGACTTACAGGTGCATCTCAATAAATTAGAATGTCGTGGAAAAGTTCATTTATTTCAGTAATTTAACTCAAATTGTGAAACTCGTGTATTAAATAAATTAAATGCACACAGACTGAAGTAGTTTAAGTATTTGGTTCTTTTAATTGTGATGATTTAGGCTCACATTTAACAAAAACCCACCAATTCACTATCTTAACAAATTAGAATATGGTGACATGCCAATCAGCTAATCAACTCAAAACACCTGCAAAGGTTTCCTGAGCCTTCAAAATGGTCTCTCAGTTTGGTTCACTAGGCTACACAATCATGGGGAAGACTGCTGATCTGACAGTTGTCCAGAAGACAATCATTGACACCCTTCACAAGGAGGGTAAGCCACAAACATTCATTGCCAAAGAAGCTGGCTGTTCACAGAGTGCTGTATCCAAGCATGTTAACAGAAAGTTGAGTGGAAGGAAAAAGTGTGGAAGAAAAAGATGCACAACCAACCGAGAGAACCGCAGCCTTATGAGGATTGTCAAGCAAAATCGATTCAAGAATTTGGGTGAACTTCACAAGGAATGGACTGAGGCTGGGGTCAAGGCATCAAGAGCCACCACACACAGACGTGTCAAGGAATTTGGCTACAGTTGTCGTATTCCTCTTGTTAAGCCACTCCTGAACCACAGACAACATCAGTGGTGTCTTACCTGGGCTAAGGAGAAGAAGAACTGGACTGTTGCCCAGTGGTCCAAAGTCCTCTTTTCAGATGAGAGCAAGTTTTGTATTTCATTTGGAAACCAAGGTCCTAGAGTCTGGAGGAAGGGTGGAGAAGCTCATAGCCCAAGTTGCATGAAGTCCAGTGTTAATTTTCCACAGTCTGTGATGATTTGGGGTGCAATGTCATCTGCTGGTGTTGGTCCATTGTGTTTTTTGAAACCCAACATCACTGCACCCGTTTACCAAGAAATTTTGGAGCACTTCGTGCTTCCTTCTGCTGACCAGCTTTTTAAAGATGCTGATTTCATTTTCCAGCAGGATTTGGCACCTGCCCACACTGCCAAAAGCACCAAAAGTTGGTTAAATGACCATGGTGTTGGTGTGCTTGACTGGCCAGCAAACTCACCAGACCTGAACCCCATAGAGAATCTATGGGGTATTGTCAAGAGGAAAATGAGAAACAAGAGACCAAAAAATGCAGATGAGCTGAAGGCCACTGTCAAAGAAACCTGGGCTTCCATACCACCTCAGCAGTGCCACAAACTGATCACCTCCATGCCACGCCGAATTGAGGCAGTAATTAAAGCAAAAGGAGCCCCTACCAAGTATTGAGTACATATACGGTAAATGAACATACTTTCCAGAAGGCCAATAATTCACTAAAAATGTTTTTTTTTATTGGTCTTATGAATTATTCTAATTTGTTGAGATAGTGAATTGGTGGGTTTTTGTTAAATGTGAGCCTAAATCATCACAATTAAAAGAACCAAAGACTTAAACTACTTCAGTCTGTGTGCATTGAATTAATTTAATACACGAGTTTCACAATTTGAGTTGAATGATAAATTAACTTTTCCACGACATTCTAATTTATTGAGATGCACCTGTTCACAGAGGCATTGTCATGTTAGAATAGAAAAGGGTCCTGTCCAAACTGTGGCTATAGAATTAGAAGCACACAATTCCCTAGAATATCATTAAATACTTAAACATTCAGATTTGTACTCATGGAAATGACTAAAGTAGTCAAACCTGTTCATTAGAAGGGGGTGTCCCAATACTTTTGGCAATATAGTGTATGTAAGAGTGTATGTGTTACCTGGCAGTGCATGCATGAAAACAGCAGGCAGTTTATGCACGAAAAGCATAAAAGTGTTGTCTGCCACCGCCAACAGTAGGAAATAAACCACTGACGCCAAGCAAGACACCGAGAGAGCTGCACGTGCTCCGAACACATCTGCAAACCTGAAAACAGACACAAGACACACATGTGAATAAAATACAGTAAGTCTATAACTGAAGTAAGACATTAAATAAATGAGCCATTCTCATTAGGCACACATAATTACAGACATTTATCCTATTTCCATACATACCACACACAGATGAGTTCTGACTGCTTACCTTCCATAAATAGGGCCTCCAAGCAGCTGAATTACTCCAACTGTGGTCTGCAGATACCCGAACCATATAGTATCGAACCCGAGCCTCCTCGCCAAATACTGTTCCACAGAAGACAAAACTGAACAAGCAAGGCAATCATCCGTTATAACGGCTTTATTTCTGTCTGATTAGCTGAGAGCCTGGATTAGACTAGAATGGGCCAAACAACATGGCCAGTTTTCTGCTATACATTACATTTACATTCATTTAGCTGCTTTTATCCAAAGCGAAGAATGAAGAATATCACAAACATGTAATGCAGGTGAATAATAATTAAATATATTCTCTCTCTCTTATATATATATATATATATATATATATATATATAATGTATAATTTATCATAGAAGTTATATTAAAAATATAAAACTTAAGTGTAAATAATTGGTTCACATTATCAAATAGTTTGTTTGTTGCTGAGTCAAATGTGAGAACAGCCAAACCACTGCAGATTTACATTCCTGGGCTCAGCAAAATCGATTCAAAACTGCTTTTAATTAACATCTGATCCCAAATGAAGTCGAAAGACCAGACGCACCGGTGTTATGGAGAACTGGAGGAAGAGCCAGGTGATGTCCAGAGCTGCGATGAGGTAGGTGATGTAAATCACTTTCTGCTTCGCTGTCGGCTCCATGATTCAAATCAAATCGCTGTATAAGATCTCAGCTTTGGGTTTTTATTCCCCGATAGTTCTCCTTCCGCACGATCTGCTCCTTAAACGGGTAAATTAAGAGCATCTGCTTCCACTGAAACTCCGACGAATATACAAATGATAAACAATAACGCTTTACGGCTTTATCCCGCTGTAGTAGCGGCCGGTGACAAAGCAAATGTAATGTGAGGGAAAGGTTAAACCTAGAAACGAGCTGAACTTCAACCAGTCCTCAAACTATCAACAGATTAAAGGACTTTGAGCCGTTTCAGTTTCGCCGAAGCTCTGCTCAATGCGGGAAACAAGTTTATACGGGTTTAAAATAGAATATACAAATATTATTATTATTTATATAGACGTAATAATTTATAAAGATATAAAAATCTGCAGTCGTTTCATCTCTGCACAAGACCACGGATCATATTTAACTTGTGAGTGAGTTTGTCCGACTACACATGTTGTTACAAATAAGTAACCGATTAGGTTATAAAGCGTATAAGTGTAAAGCGGATAAAGGTGTCTGAAAGTGCTAAAATAAAACCATTATAGTGCTCGCCATTTTTGTTGTGGATAACACATCGAGGAAATTCCTCCTCCTACTGCAGAACACAAGATCCAGGGGGCGAGGATGGATCTAGATCCAACTCCTCCCACCTTACATGTATCTAAACCATAGACTTGTATAAAAACAGATCTAAACATACCCGTCTCCACCCCGGTTCCGAAACCCACCCATCTCCACCCCTAAACCCACCCCCTGGATGTGGATCCAACCCCGCCCCTGGATCTTTGTTCTGCAGTGAGGGACTGGAGGCGTGACTAGGTTAGCCGTCAACAAACCTACTAACGTTACAATCGACATCTATTGTGACTAGATGTCGTGACGGAAAAAGAATAGCAGATGAACGGACACCAGAGAGACTGACCAACAGAGAGCAAGCAGTCCTCCATCACAAGAGCTCGTTCATTGTTGAGCATGAGAGCGGTGCAGTACGCGGAAACTTTACTAAAGGTCGCTTCATGTTTACGTATTGAAGCCAAGAAATATTTAACAGGGAAGAAAGATTGCCTATTCTGTTGACCTGATTTTAAAATAAAAAAAAAGTTACCATTTTGGTCACACGTCATGTTCTGCACAATCCAATTTGTTGTAGGCTAACCAGCTTTTCACCAAGTAGTCTTCATATAGTAGCCTATATGTAACACACAAACTTTTGATTTTCTGTTAAAGTGGGACTTTCAGTTGACTTGTATTGTATTAAAAGAAATTTTACACAGAGCTAACTCTTTTTCTTTTCTTATCATTACATGTAGTCCCCGACTCCCCCAGACAGAAATCACCACAGTAGTGTGAAATAAAGTGCAGCTTTTTAATCTCAATATAATAAGAGTTCATCTGTATGGTTCTCTATCATGACCAGCATTGTATAATTAACAATTTGAAAAAAATCTGTGCAGAAAAATGCAGAATATTAAAACCACACAAGCAAAAAGTCCCTGGAACAACACTGTGAAAAAATAGTTTGAAAGTTCAGTCTGAACAAAATATATTATGTACAAATATAACAGTTTAAGTGCACAAACAAGATACAGAGTCACACTCTGTTAAAACATTTTGTAATAAATTATCAGTAGGCTTATACTAAACATTGACCTCATTCTAAAAGGAAAAAAATAAAACATTTACAATCCAGGAATAGACAGGTCAGCATGTATCTTTACTGAAAATAAACAATTCCAGAGATAACCAAAGAGACTGCTTCTGTTAAATGCTAACGTATTGTCCTTATGGTCCATTTAAGGTCAAACTTTGGCCCGTGACATCTGGAAATAATAGATATATTAAATCCAAAGACCTGAGAACAGCAACCTGGCACAACAGCTCAGACACAACCTACAGCATATCTCTTAATAATGTCACTGCATTGTCACCAATTTACCGGCCTACTGGCTCATACCAAGGTTAGTTGCTATGTTAAATCACAGGAGAGGTGTTTTGAAAACCCATCTTGTCTTTAATAATGCTGCAGTGATATAGCAACGTATTACGGTCTAATGATAAAGTCCCATGTGACATGTTCACATGTGTATAGGTCTATTCATGCCTGACTTCATTTCACTTGTAGTCTATGTCTGAGGAAATGCCATTTTTATAATGTTGTATTAGATCCTTGAACCGTTATCAGCAACACTCACAAAACTCAGCTACATTTCTGTATTTGATAAAAACATAATAATAAAAAAAATTCTGCATACTTGTATACCTTTATAAACAAAGTTCTTAATAAATACATTTTTGTTTTTCCTCTTTAAATAAAACTCATTTTAAAAAAAATAAACAAACTGGTAAAAAGTTTTCTCACAGCAGTGCAGCAAATTATAAGGTAGATGGTCAGGCCTTATGGTAGCCATTTTTGGCTTTTTGTAATGGTTCAAAGTTCTCATAAATAGTGAGTGCAGCTGTGTTCTGGTAGATCAAGTCTACATTGTTTCCAGTCCGAGACTTGATGATGTCCATGGTGCACTGGTTAAGAAACACATATTGATCCTGCAAAAGCAGAGAATGTAAAGGCCTGCACTGTTAGAGACTAAAATGCCCATTATGGCTTACAAATCATAGGAGCATATATATAGAAAAACTCAAAAACTGGTAATGAATGTACCTCTGTTTGAACCATGAGTGGTCTGTGCATGCGTAAATCGTGTATGATCCCATATACATCTACTACACCATCCCTCTCAATCTGATAGATTAACCGATCAATGGCGATGAAGGTTCCCGTGCGGCCCACACCAGCACTGTAATATGAAAACAAAAAATATGATGAAAATGACATTTTTCTTTGTGGGAGTATAATAATATAATGTGTTGAGTAGACCTGTTTGTATATATATTGAAGAGTTCAGGAAATATTCAAGTACCTGCAGTGCACAAGTGTGGGTGAATGTCTTGAGTACTGGTCCATGTGTTCTCGGACCAGGTGTCTGAAGTTGATGAGAAGCTCAGTGGTCTCAGGAACTCCATGGTCTGGCCACGCAGTGAAATGGAAGTGACGAACTGATCGGGACTCTGCTGTTTTCACCTGTTATGACAGGAATCATTTTTCCCTTGTTGACACTTTGCATGAGGCATAATGTTATAATCGAGACATATTGCAAACATATTACCAAAAAGATAATTCTGACTTTCAAAAATATTGTAACGCTTGTATAACATATTATAAATTATATGAAAAAAATAAAATATATATATATATATATATATATATATATATATATATATATATATATATATATATATATTTTTTTTTTTTTTTTTTTTTTTTTTTTTTTTTAAATGTATAATAATTTCCTAGCCTAAATAATATGAGTATAAATAAAATGCATATATACAAAAAGTATGGGCACCAATGCAATTTATAACAGTTGCAGTATGTTCCTGTTTTTAGTCATGATTTAGTGTGAAAAAAAATAATTAACACTAGCTTCTCTAATCTTTTTGTATTCAATCTATTTGTTTTATTTTTATTTATTATACAATTTAACAAAAGCAATAAAGGCCTCTAACACTAGCTTGCTCTATTCTATCTTTTTTATTTTTTATTGTATAATAAAAAAAAAAAACTTGCTATGTGTACTGTGTTAAGCTAACTGAGACTTGTTATAGCACTTGCATATCATTGCTCTTTTGTTGATTTTGATTGCTTCCATTGTCCTCATTTGTAAGTGGCTTTGGATAAAAACATCTGCTAAATGTAAATGTAATATAAGGGTAATTTAGTGTTAGTACAAATAGCACCTGGGTCTAACTGTAACATTAATATAGACTTACATTTTTCACTTCAAAGTCACGTAAAGTCCAGTCTTCCAATGGGATCTCGGAAATATTCATCACTGTCAGATTGTTAAAATGTTTTGTCTCTGCTGGCCAGTATTCTTCACATTTTACCTGAGGGACAAACGATTGTGGCAGCATTCATATAAGCTCATTATTAGTTCAATACCTGAGATGAGGTGTTACAAATGATCTCAAAATGCTGAATGAGGATATGAACATTGAATATGTACTGGTCAAGCGATTTAGGCTTCTAAAGCCTGATATGTAGCATAATCTGACAATAAAATTAACTAAAACATAAGGAATGAAGTCTCTAACAGGTCAGATCACAGAGAAAGCGAAGCATGAATGTATACTGTACCCGTCCTTGCTCATTGCATTTGGTGAGCATGACAATAGTGTGCACGTTCTTCTCCCAGATCAGTCTCCAGAAGTCATTGACAGTGCAGGGCAGTGGCCCTTGGGCTGCGATAAACTCCTTCTTTGAAGTGTAACCCTGGAAATATCACTCAGTTAGTGTGACAATTGTGTAAAGAGCTAAATGTCATATTTTTTGTAGTTTTCCCCCTTCCTACCGGCATGTAGCTGGCATTGATGTAGTCATCAAATGGGCTGCTGAGCACAGAGAGCTTGACACGAGATGAATCATCTGTCAAGAACACATGAAGTATTATGAATATGGGCTATGTGTCTAGAACAGAATGGAGGAAACTCAGTGTTGTGTAACTTCACAAAGGGAAACACATGTGGTTCTTACATGGCAGCACATTGTTATAACGATTCTTGGCTTTGTTTTCAGGGGCCTGAGCAACAGTCTTCGGCTGATTTATCCCAACTGGCCTTAGATCCTACAAACACACAACATACCTGTACATTTATTTAAACAGTCTCTCTTATGTTTCTATTGATTTTATTACATTTACATCACAAATAATAAATATCTGTAATAAAGCATTTGTTTCTCTGTAAATAATTCAAGAAGAGACGCAAGTGTATGTCACATATTTATGAATGAAGAGGAACACAACAGTCAGAGCAAACAAATCAGACACTGCTACTACAGTTTTTGGAAACAATGGTGGCATACTGGTGGTATGGAATCTAGTTGCAATACTTGCAATACCAATTATTATTTAGAGTTGATCAGTTGTAAATATACAGAGAAGCCAAAGATATAATCACCTCAAATTCTTCAGCAAATCCACAAAAGGAATCAGCTCTTTTTCGCCTATAGTAAGTCTCATAATCCTCCACCTTTATTGGATCACTCCTATGACACCATTAAATAACATGATAAAAAATATGTATTTTAATTATACAATACCCCACATAACATTGTATTTATTAAATATTTAGTAGCATAATGCAAATAAAATTATATAAAAATACTTTACAGAAAAAGGGCAAGATTTTATAATAAGGTTTTATTTTTTAATGTTAATTACACTAGTTAACCTGTACTAACAATGAACAATATTTCTAAAGCATTTAATAATCCAAGTTAATGTTAATCTAAGCATTTACCAATCAAAAGTTGTATCTGTTAACATTAGTTGCTGCACTTCAGACTAACATGAACATGAAAAAGTTAAGAAATGCTGTAAAAATATATTGTTCATACCTGTTAGTTAATTAATTAAATAATGTAAAAAAGACCTTATTGTGGCTTTGTTCTGGGATATCATTATTGCTACTATGAGACAATATTTCATGTTCTTTCCCATATCATAAATAATTTTTATTGAAGCTATGTAGTCATAATTTTTAGCAAAATCATAAATACGTATGGAAATTTGTGTGGACAAACATGTATGATTACTTACACTTTGTTTCTGTAAGAAAACAAAAGAAGAAAAATATTAAAAGGTTACTTTTTATGGCTCAATATTTCTTTATTTATTCTATTGTTTGTTTCCAATGTGTGTTATGCTGTTTTGAGGAGACCTGTATACTAACCTTATAGAGTGGATAGGAATACTATTAGAATCATCTTTTCTTTGCTTCCTGTGATATTGAGAGCACACATGTAATTATCTAGTTGCCACTGTCTATTAATACTTAAAAACAGAACTGAGGAACTTTCTGTAAACAAGCAATACATATCTATACACACCTAAGTTAGACTAGTAAAATTGTGGGGAGACAATGTTAATCTTAAATCCTCTAAATCTATCATCTCTATCACTAAGTCTAAATCAAACAATGAAAACACTCTAAACATCAAGAATCATGTATGAAATCTATAAAATGTCTTACCCTCTACAAACCACAACCATGATGATGATTACAACAAGAAGAGCAACAATGCCGGCTCCTGCAGCTGCTGCTCCAATTACCACTGCAAGATGGAGAAAGAATAAAGTTAACTCAAAAATTATTTATATAATTTATGTATACATTCTAGAAATGCAGATGGAAAGATTTTTTATCTGAAACTGCTGGTGCTAATGTATACATAAGTCAGGTGCACTCATTAGAAATAACTCCATATAAGTAAAGGCATCCAAATGATGAGTTCTTGTTATAAAGTCAATAAAAAACAACTAAATGGAAAAAAAAAAGTTCTAAACAATACAAGATATTTAATGCTAAACATAGGCAAAAGACCAAAAAAAGAACCCCAGCTGTAATCTCATCTAAATGTTTGCTCTGGATGAAAATGTGCTTGTCAAACAGTAGTCGTTTGGGTCATTCCGTGTCTACTCAACCAGAGGTCCCAGGCTCAATTTTTTTATTTTGCTAATATTTATTATGAAGAAAGATAAACATGTATAGTGATGAAAGCCAATATATTAAATGTCGTAGATGAATAATTATTGAGTAATCCACTATTTTGTAGAGGGGGGTCAAAATGGCAATTTTCACCTGAGATTCAGAGCCAAATTTCAGGGGGGTAAAATTGACTTAAGAAAGGTGGCAGCATCACAATGTTATTTTTACACAGAGATTGGTAGGTCTATTAGTAAAATCTGTTGAATTTAGCAATCTTTTTTGTATTATGTGCCAATGGTGACATTCAAAAATGAGGAAAGAGCACTTTTCAAATTTTTTCTCCAAAGTGCGCATGCCTGTAACTCAAGAAGTATAAAAGATATCTTGATGCCCTTTTAGATATTGGGTCTTATATGGTGGAGTTCCAGAGATAATGGAATTTCAATATGGCTCCAGGAGTAAATCGATAAATTGTACACATTTTCAGTGGTCAAAAACCAAATGTGGGTCACTTTGCAAAAATATGATAATTATTTTCTTTTAAAGAGGAATGTCTGAAGAACAAATAATGTTGATCCTAGAAATGTATCTTGATTCCTTCTGTCAAAACAACGGCATTGAACATACCTGTCTGAGTGCCATAAGTATTCTTTTTCCAAAGTTTGTGTGGCTATAACTCAAGAAGCATTAAAGATAATCGCAACATAATTTTAGATTCTAGTCTTAATAAACTTTTCTTTTGGAAGGCCCTTTTTTATTTTTCCAAGGCCCTGTATCATTCAGTCCCAGAGATATGGGGACCTCAATGAGGCCCCATATTCAGACTGTTGAATAATATCCATTTTCAGTGGTTGAAAACCAAATGTTGGTCACTTTGTATTAATATTTTTAACATTTAATATTTTGGCTTTCATCACTATACATGTTTATCTTTCTACAGAATAAATATTAGCAAAATAAAAATTTGAGCCGGGGACCTCTGGTTGAGTTGACATGGAATGACCCTTTTACATTTGATTTAAATGTATGCTTTTGAAGAATTCTGGGTACTTGAAACATCAATAAGATAATGAATCATGTCATGTGACGTTACTTTGAAAATGCCAATGCAATTAAGTTAAATATTAAGAGAAAGTGTCCCAGTCTTTACCTGGGTTCTCTGGCAGTGTGACGGGACTTTGGTAAAACTCAGACATGGAGTAGTATGAATTAGAAACATCCACTAAATGTTTATTTATCTCCAGACGAGTGAAAGCAATGACAGCAAAACTGCAAGAAAGCCAAACACATAACAGCATAATGCAGAAGACAACAACCAATGCAGTAGTGCAGCTGATGGAGCTGTGAAAGGCAGGATTAGGAACAAAGAACAGTAGTTCCGTTTAATTTAGTGATAGAGATAACCATTATATTGTTATAATGGATTTTAATGCATGTAGCACTGAAGTTAATTCAAAGTTTGGGAAGTATTGACTTACTTGTAAGTGACTTTTGCATTTAGTTCTCCATTTTTGTAACCTTCCCACATAGTTTCATCTCCAATGATGATTGTTTGTGTCTGTACATTTCTAGACCCTGTTTGACCCAGTTTCCTGACAACAGCCAGGAATGTGCTGCACCGCTTTGCTTTCCAGTCCTCGTAGGTGTTCAACAGGCATTGATCAAACTTGTTACTCTTGTCCAAGCAATCTGCAGGAGGCAAAACCAAAGATTTGACAATCCAACTTTTTTTTTTATAATATGTTTATTTGCATATGTTATTAACTTTAATGCCCCCATATTATATTATATATTGACAAGCAAAAAATAACAATATATGCATAAAATATACAGTATATAAAGATTTCTATTTCAAATAAATGCTGTTTTTGCTGTACTCATTCAAAATATATCACTTTCCCACAAAAACATAAATATTTATCATTGTTAAAAAAAAAGCACCAAATCAGCCTATCAAAATGATTTCTAAAGGATCATGTGATACTAAAGACTTTAGTAATGGCTGCTAAAAATTGTTGTTTCGCCATCAAAGGAATAAATTACATTTTAAAATTTCAAATAGAACAGAACAGTCTTTTTAAAATTGTACGGTTTTTTTACTGTATTTTTTAAATGCAGCTTTGGTGAGCATAAGAGACTTCTTAAAAAAAAAAAACATTTAAAAAATCTAATCAACCCCAAACATTTTAACGGTAGCCTACTGTAAATTAATATTTTTTTCACTACCCAGTTATAAAAGAGACTAATGGAGAGCCATTTTGATGATTAAAATGTTACAAATACAAATCGATGAATTCAGAGAACATAAAAGTATCAGGTTTATTTGACATACCAAGAGTGTCGGTGTAGACAAGCACACCATAATAGAGCACAGGACCGTTTGAGTCATTAAAGATGTCCGACTGAAGATTCAAAGTAAACTTGTTGTATTGTAGCTCAGATATACTCACTGCTGTTATTTTAGGTACAACAGGCTCTATAAACACACACACACACACACACACACACACACACACAAAAACAAGAAATATGTGATATGCACCCACGTTCAAACACAAAATACAAAATAATTAACTTCCCTTACTTGTGATTCCAGTCATACAGGTGATCGATCCCACAGTGCTCTTCTTCCCACAACCAATTGTCCAGAGCATGACTTTGTACAGAGTGTTGTACTTAAGTCCAGTGAAGGTGTGGGTTAGATTGAAGGTCCTTTTTGTGTCAGAGGAGTTCAGCTTAAATTCAAAGCCTTGGTATTGACCAGGAGGTTTGCTCCATGAGACGTTAAGCATTGGAAAGGTTAAATTAGGACCCATACAGTTCACATTCTCCACTGGAGCTGCATCTGCACACGGTAAAACACACCCAAGACAATATTATTTGACCTTTATTTGAATTAAGACATTTAAAACAATATCTAAATGAACTTCACCAGACTAAAGAGTTTCATGATTATTGTATCAGCATTTTTAAAGTAGACATGTCTGTGTGAGCTGGAAAACGACAACTACACAGCACAGGAAATAACAACTCAGCGCTGAAGGCTGCAAATGGCTTTTTTCCTACAGTTCTGCTTTAAAACCATGTATAACAGTATATAGTGTTTGTACTAACCTGTGCACGCTTGCAGCCACACAGCTTCTCCTTCTGTGTTGTCAGAAGTGCTGCTCTGCACACTGATGTTATAGCGTGTTGAAGGCGTCAGACTGTGTATAGTCATGCTGTTATTTATAGTGGTTGTGTTTTTCTCTTCCTTCTCACTGTACTCTCTTACAACATATTTTGGGACCCCTTCCACTTTTTCCCAAATTACAGAAATGCTATTTATTGTTGTGGAACCAACTTGTAGGTTTTGGACAGGATCAGGCTCTGAAAACAGATGCGGGGAGAAGGATGAAGACTTTAGAGGAGAGGAAACTCCATCCTCCATCCATCCCAACAGCATAAAACATCATAATGGACATTTACTGACATGCCAGTGGTATGTACTACTTTTTGAACACATTTTGGAGCTTGACAGTTCCAAAGTCACATGCTCCATCAAAAATCATTATACTGTTCTGCTTTGGTTCTCAAGAAACATTTATTTTTTAACTGTTGAAAACAGTTTAAAAAAGCTTAATGTTTTTGTGGAAACTGTGACATTTTATTTGTCAATTCTTTGATGAACAAAGTTCAAAAGACATTTTTAGTCTCAAATTTGATTATTTGAATGTGCCCTTGCTCAATATTGTTGGATTAATTTCTATAAAAAAATCTTTTAACCACAAAATGTGTATATCTTGGAATATTATTTCAATGTAACTAATCGGTTCTATAATTTTGAAAGTGCAGAACTTACTGGTGGTTACATGAACTCTGATAGAGTCACTCTGGAAACCCATCGGGCCTACAGTTGCCACAGAAACATTATAGGGTGTTCCAGATCGCAAGCCGTCCAAAAGGAAAGTGTTATTAGGAGTGAGATTTTGACTGGTATTATAGCTGGGCCAGTAGGTCAGGCTGTAGTTGAAGCTGCCAGCTGTCATGCTTTTAGCTTCATCCCATTGAATCAACAATGAATGATTGCTCTTCGACAAAATCTTAATCTCTCCAGGTCTGTTTGGATCTGCAACACAATTAGATCTATAAACACTACGGTCCACTATGGTGCATACTTTCTAAGTCATGGGATGTCCTAACACACATGATTTACTAACTATGGTTTGGAGTTGAATACTCACAAGTCGCCATTTCTACTAAACGAGATGTTTCCCTGAAGGTTCCTTTAACAGTCGTGAGTGTGACTGTGAAGACAGTTGCTGCTGTTAGTTGACTGAAGGTGTGATTGTGTTCAGTGCTATTGAGATCTTTAGAGCTGTTCCATCCTTCACTGCTGATGTTCAGAATGTACATGTCCAGCCCACCAACAGGATGATCCCACGTCACCAAGAGTGATTGATTAGAGCCTTGATTATCTAGTTTGGGACTCACTGTAGAGGGCTCTTTGGAGAAAAAAGAGAGAGAGAAAAAAAGAAAGTAAAGTGGTCAGAAAGAGAGTATGTTCAAGTTCGAGTTCACTTTTATTGTCATTCAGCCCCGACATGGGAGAATTAAATTATGTTTCCCTCACAGGTCCGGGCAATAATTCATGTAAATGCATTAACAATACATAAACTATATATACAAGTCAGTTTTTGATTACTGATTAGTATATCGAGTACAATTACAATAAATCAGACAAGAGGACAATAAACACAATATACAAGACATATATTATAAGACACATTAGAAATACTCCAGTATTGTCTTCCCAAAGGCAGTGATACAAAAAGTGTATAAGAGGGGTGAGTATGTGTAGGAGCAGGGGCGTTGCTAGGGTCGGGAGAGATAAGGGGCTTAGCCCCCTCCCCCCATAATTTATTTATTTATTAATTTGTTTATTTATACATTCATTTCATACTTCAAATACATTAACATATTTATTGACATATCAATTACTCATATAAAATTATAAGTAATATTTATTTGGAGTATGTCTTTATTGCACAATGCACATTTCTTAATATTAAGAAATATATTACACTAAAATGTGTTTTACTATCACTATTAATAAGGATTGTATGATCTCTGTAATATAATATCGGTCTTTAAATGCAAGATATTTAAAGTGTACCTGAAGTATGCTTTGATTGTACACTTTAGCACAATCAAATATACTTCATTATATCTTTAGTTGGACTTCAGCACTACTTCAGCACAATTAAAGTGCCTTAAGTACAAAATGAGTTGTTCCAATTTAGCAGACTTTAATTATACCAGTTTAGTATTCCAAAAGTACAATTGCAGGGTATTTTTATTATACACATAAATATACATATATATATATTTGCAGAATACTTAGCACAAAATAAATGTATTTCAAATACATTTTATTATGTTTTTTCCACTAGGGCCGTCCCCATACGTTGGATACTGAGCCTCACTAACCACATCTTTGATGCTTTATCTGACATTAAATTAATTTAATTTGTTTACATTATGTGTGGATAAATGACCAACTAGAGATGCACGATTCTGGATAAATGGAGAACGGAGAATCACAATATTTGTTTTTTAATAGATATCACGATTCTCCCACCATGATTCTGGAAAAAATAGACAACTAAACAAAATAGCATGCCATTTTCTAGAGGATCTGACAAAATGCAAATTGCTACAATCTGTATATAAAATGTATTCTATATTCAACGTATTGTCAAAAAAAAAATCAAGTTGAACGAAAGATTCAGTGACTCGCTCATAAAGACTTCATTTGTTTCATTCCTGAATTAATCAATGTTTTTTGAACGAATCTCTTTTTTAAGTCACTTGTCGCCACTACGATGTAATTGATACAACCTTTATTTGAAGTGTGAAGTCACTTTCAAAAATGTTTTCTCTATTTTGATCGCTACTGTAGACAACAATGTTTATGTCCGAACTATAAACTTTTATTCCAGTACTTCTGTGATTATTTGAATGTTTGTAACAGAAATAATCATACAAAAGATTTAAAGATGTTTCATAACCGTCAGCAGCAGCGCAAACAGATTTAAAAATGTAAATGTTATAGTGTGATTTAAGGATTTAGTAAACATAGCTCAATCATTGTCATTTAGGAACAAGATTGCGTGGGTGATTGAATCTGCGATCTGGCTATTTAAATATCTAAAACATAAACCGAGGGCTTTAAAGAGTGTTTAGTGGAATGAACACATAAGGAAAGCGGTAATCTACAACTAGCAGCGCAGACTGCATTTCATTACGGACAGATGGATTTCTAGTACTTGGAGAACAAATTAAAATGAATAAAACATATTTTATTTGTGAAGTGAAGGGTCCATCTTCAAAAAGATCAGGGGCTTCTGGCAAAACATCAGGGGCTCAAGCCCCCAAAGCCCCCCTCGCAACGCCACTGTGTAGGAGTACATACTTGTTAAGACAGAGACGTTCACTGGTTGTCCCAGAATGCCGCAGGCGAAACTATACACACTGAACTGACACAGGGTGCCAGGCTGCAAGTCTGGAACTGTGATGTTTTCAGAGAAAGTTGACAAGTTCCGACTATTTTCTGTGCAGTTGGACACGAAAACTTGGTAGGAAAAGCCATTGTAGTACTGCTGAGGACGGGACCAGCTCAGCTTCACAGCAGAAACATTCAGAACATCAGGGTTTACAGAGGAAACCGGAAACGGCTCTGGAACACAAACATACAAGTGACCGTAGAGCAGATGTGATAGCATGATATATGTAGCGAATATGTATTAAGTACCGTGTTGCCATATGCAGTGTGGTTACTTACTACTGCAGGCGGTTATAAACTGGGGATCAGACTTGGTGCCTCCAGCTGTCTGTGTGATAATGCTGATATTGTATCGACTAGCCGACTGCAGTGACATTAGCTGCGCACTGGTGTTATTCACATTCTTCTGGTCAGCTGTGCCATTAGGGTGTGTGAAGGTGAGCAGGTAGGAGTAACCGGATTGCTGACTATCAAGCTGCTGCCAGCTCAGAGTTATACTAGTCTCTGTATATCCAATCACTCTTACATAATTTACAGCAGTAGGACCTGAAAACCATTCACAAAAAAACACATACACATCAGCAATGTTCTGTTCAAAAATGGGCCATACAGCACCAAGGGTCCTATTCGCTAATAAACTGCATTAACCACCAGTATAGCATACAATAATAAGTTCCAACATATAAGTTCTTTAAAGGGACAGTTCACCAAAAAAATGAAAATTCTGTCATCATTTATTCACTCTCATGTAGTTCCAAACCCATAAGACTTTCATTCTTCTTTAGAACTCAAATGAAGATATTTGACTACTTCTTATATACTATAATTTGTATCCATCAATAGCAACCAAAATGTAATAAAATCTTCATAAAACTAATCCATATGAATCGAGTGGTTAATTCAAGTCTTCTGAAAGGACATGATCACTTTAACAGAATTAATTTAGGCATTTATTCACATATAAACATTGATCAACACATAAATGGAGAGAATCAAATTTGGAAAATAGCATCTCAATCATGCTTGGCATGTGAGGACCTAATTGGTTCGCATGCATAAGTCCAGAACAACACTAAGTTAAATCTGTTCACAATCTTATACAGTAAGAGAATATTAAAAATAGCTTTATTTGAGTTTCGAAGATGATCTTACAGGTTTGGAACGACAGGTGAGTAAAGAAAATGTCTGAAATTATTTTTTTGGGGTGAATTATCATCATCTTCCAAAGAACCATTGATTTTAATTAAATGACAAAAAGTCTGCATACAGACATTACTTTCTATTTCAACAATGCAACATAACAACCTTTTGGATTTTCAACCACCATATGAAATCAGATACCTGTCTACAGCTAGCCACATTGATAAAAATATACAAATGTGCATTGCTTGTTGGCATGGATGGCCATGTGGGCAAAACATGCCAAAAAAACAACACAAAAACACAAATGTGCATTGCTTACTTGTATATGCAGTGAGATACTGAGGAGAGCTGAAATATCCCATGGCACCTACAGTCCTCACACTGATGTTGTACTGGACACCTGCACTGAGTCCCGTCAGAGAGCTGTAGTTTTGGCTGCAGTTCAGCGTGCTGTTGCTGTATGACAACTGGAAGTAGTGTGATACTGAGCTCATGTTAAGTGGTCGAGCCCAGCTGATGTTCAGTGAGTTTGTGCTCCGCACTATCACAAACTCACCAGGAGGAGTGGGCACTGGAATGACAACAATATAAATCACAGCTGTGATACACACAGTCATAGAGCACCACCTACAGGCCATCAAGTGACATTCTCATATCCTCATATGTATGTTATAAAATTATGAAATACATTAATGGTTTTATAAACGTTTGCAGCTGTAACACAAACAGCTAATTGTGACCAAATAACTAACCGTTATTAACCGTTAGTATTGTGCAAAAGTATTAGGAAACTTGCGCAATTTCTAAAAACTGCAGTCATGTAAACAGTGCAATACCATTTCTTGAAAAAGACACTTCAGTACCATTTTCAGTGTAATATGCCTGGTAAAAACAGATTAGTCAGCTCTTTGTTTCTGAAAGCAAATGCCTTACTTCCTTTTCCGCCACACAAAGTGCATACAACTCAGTATATGGTGATACAACAGTATGTAGCGTGTGTTTTATTTGTGTGTAGGAATTGTACATACATAATTCACAGTGTGTTTGTTTTGGGGTGTGTGAAGGGTCTTACAGGTGGCGTTGGATACACTATCGCTGTCCTGCCTTATGGGTCCACTGATACTTGTGACAATGACATTGTACTGAGTTCCAGGTAGCAGGTCTGAGAACACCACGGTTGCTACATTCGTTTGGTTTTCCGTCTTTAAAACAGTTCCGTTCAACAGGATTTTGACGTTGTAGAGACTCACAGTGCCATCAGGCGGTCTCCACTCCACTCTCATGCTCTGAGTAGTGCCAACCGCAGAAATATTGGATGCTTTGCCAAGCCCTGATAACACCAAATAAGAGAGGAGGAAAAACTATTCAACAGCACAGACCAACAGACAAAACTGTAAGCAACACAGATGGAAAGTAATGATACAAAGCCATTAATGGGTTGCAGTATAAAAGGAACAAGTGTTTGAGTAATATGTGAATTGTAATACCTGTAAATGCAGAGATGGCTACAGAATCAGAGCTCTTGCCATTTGCTACAGTTTGCACAGTAAAGGTGTAGTTGTTCCCGGCGATCAGGTTAGTGACATTTGCGGTCTCACTGATACTCCATATCCATGGTCCGCCATTTACACTCACATTATACTGATATGAAGATTTATAGTCACTCTGACGAAGCCATGAAAGGCGCATCTCAGTGGTGCCAACAGGAGAGGCTGTTAAATTAGTCACTGGCAGTGGCTCTGAAAGAGAATGCACATAATCATATTCTGCACTTATTACATATTAATGTGTGTGAATTAAAGTAAGCAAAGACTAAAGACCTTAGTCAAGGTAGAAGCCACCTTGAATTTAAAGTGAATAAAAACAAGGCTTTTGAGGGATAGACTTGATGCCGTTAAAATGGTGTGAACTGTATAAAGGTTCTAGGTCACATGCAATTTCCACAACTCACAACCTTTGAAATTGTTTTAAGAAGTTTTGTCCAATGAAAGTTTTTTTTTTTTTTTAGAGATGTTTCGATCCAGTACTATCCATTGTACACACTGTACTTTAGCCTGACAGCCTCGTTTTCATTCCTGTCCAAAGTTAATTATGCTGCTACCTTCACAAAAGTCTATTAGTTAAAGATTAATATTAATATTCTGGACAATATGGATAAGCCAGTCATTATTTTAATGATCTGGCTAAAAGACGATAAATGGCAGATAAAATTGTATACAATTTTATCTAAAATTGAAAAATGTAAATGCTACTGAATTTAGGCATCTCAACATTATAATATGTAGTATAAAATAATGAATATTCATTTTGAGATTTGCTATAGGCTACTTTTCACTGTTAATACATTATTAGTGTTTTTAAAGATTAATTGGTATCAATCTGGTATGGGGACCAATTCTCACTATTAACTAGTTGCTTATTAGCATGCATATTATTAACATATTGGCTGTTTATTTGTACTTATTTGTATTGTTTATTTGTACTGTACTAGCTTAATAACTATTAATAAGCAGCCAATTATGAGTTTATTGAGGCAAAAGTCATAGTTCATGGTTTGTTAATAGCAAGAATTGGACCTTAAAATAAAGTGTGACCGATAAACTTAAAGTGAGCTTTAGATGAGGGGGGAAAAATCTAAATGTAAAAATAAGATTTTAAAATGTAAATGCACAGAACAAGCATGCACAAAAATAATTCCAAAGTCGCCTGATAAATGTCTATATTGATAAAATCTGTGGTGTAGTGTCGACAAATAACCAATATGGAAACAATATATTGTATATTCCTAGTATTAGGCATATATTAAAAAGGTTACCACTTAATATATAGTCTATATACACAAACACATAAAGAGGGATAGCAACACTGTAACATTAAAGCTCAATGCAAAATGCCTATTACTAACCTGAAAACCTCATTACACAAAACTTACACTAAAATATTTAACATCTACAGTTTGGAGAGAGATGTATAGTATTTACACTCACTGGTATTACATTGTATGAGCTGTGAGGGTCCAAATATGTTGGCAGCTATTATGAGTGCTCTGACGCTACAATTATACTGAGTCCCAGGATGCAACGGAGTAATCTGATAATTGTTGGATGTGGTATTGAAAGTCTGATCAGGTGAAGTGATGCTGATACTGTAGGAGAACAGACTGAAGGTCCCATCAGGGGGGAGCCAGGTCAGATTGACTGAACTGGTGCTCACAGCAGAAACTGCTAGATTTTGCACTGCATTAGGAGCTGTGGAAACACAAACATGCTTATGCAACCATACACCCTGTACAAATATACTGTAAATCTATGTGCCATGTGCTTTAAAATACCTGTATATGCAGAGAGGTTTACATATGAGCTCCTGAGCTCTTTTACTCCTACGGTGACCACAGTTATGTCGTACTGACTGCCGGGTAATACATTTGTGAGTGTCACGTTTAAAGAGTGGGTATGATTCAAAGTTAGGTTGACCCCCGGCTGGTTAGATCTATATGACACTTCATAGGAAACAGTGACTCCATCCATTGATAAGGGTTTCAACCACTGCAAAGAAATGGACACATCTGTCTGTCCGCTCACTCGGACAGCATCGGGCGGGTTAGGCTCTAAAGGGAAATATCACACACAAATACATGATGGTTCTGCAGATGTAGGGTTGTGCTTGATGTTGATGGAGATGGAGAGTGTGTGAAGTTTTCTGACTCACTAGTTGCAACCAGCACTATGTTAGAGCTGTTTTTCAGGACTCCACTGGTGGTGGTCACAGTGAGGTTGTAAACACGTCCTGCCATGAGGTTACTGATGACTGAAGAGTTGATGGGAGGGTTAATGTTGAGGTATGTGTTCAGCTCGGCACCAGATACGTTCACCATATACGAGTCCACATGACCAAGAGGGACTGCCCAGCCCATGGTCAAACTACTGTTACTGGAATTCAGCACAGTTATACTCTCCACTTGTGCTGGACCTATACAAAGGTAATCAGACTTTCATTAATATACATACACGACGGTTCAAAAGTTTGGGGTCAATATTTTTTCTTTTTTAAAGAAAGGATTGATCAACAGTAAAACTGATGAAAAAAATTCAAAGAAATGCTGTTCTTTTTAACTGAACAGGGAGAGCAGCAATAATAACCCCTAAGGGTAAACAGACCAGAACAAAGCAGATATCATTAATGTACTTACAGATATTTAAGTGTAACACATTATTCAAGATAAAAGAAGTCCAATTCAAAAAGGAATATCAGAAAGCCAAGTCCTGACTATGGCAAAAGGAGGAATTGGGGATGGAGAAGGATAATTTGCTCCTGAGCATGCAAAAAAGCTGCTGAATAATAGGGATGCCATGATAGGTGTCATGTTTCTATAGGTAGATGTGATCAGCTGAGAGTCAGCCAATGCAAGCTTGACTCACGTGACCTGCCAGAACTAACACTATATGCTTAATTTTAATATATTAAAATAGAACACCGTTACTTTAAATGTTAATAATATTTCCCAATATTACAGTTTTACCCTATTTTGATCAAGCAAATGCAGCCTAGGTGAACATAAGAGAATCTTACATAAAAAAATAAGTCTTTCTGATCCCAAACTTTTGAACGGTAATGTAAAAGTAAACACACACAAACCTTTGATTTACTCCACAATACAATAAAGACACCTTTAAACTCCCGGTTCTCTTCTGCCCATAGTACTTACTTGTGTTTTGGGAAATCTCAGCAGTACGCCCCTCAGTGCGGTTATCAGAGGCCACTGAGGTGACGCTGAAGGTGTATTTGGTGCCGGGTGCGAGTTGTGAGATTAGTATGGAGGTTTGGTTAGTAGTGAGAAGCAGGTTTACACCCCAAGCTACTCTATAATACAGGCTGATGCCATTTTGAAGAGTCCAGTTCAGGTTCACTGAGCTCACAGTGATGGAGTGCACAGACAGGTTACTAACAGACTCAGGGCCTGTCAGTGCAAGAGAGTGGACATGGACATGTGTGAGTGTGAGAATGTGGACATGGACACCCAAAAATGAAAGTCGGTCAATATTTACTTACTCCCATAAAACAGAGATGTTTAGCAAAACATTTACGCTGCTTTTTGCTATACAATGAAAGTGGATGGTTACCAAAAGCTGTCAAGCTCCAAAAAGGAAAAAAGTTTTCAAATGTAATTTGTGCATGCACATATTCCAATATGATTTGTAGTAATCAGTCAGATCACATGCAATAACCAGTGAATTCAGCATCAGTTATGTCAGAACTGTCTTAATGCACAACAATTTGAATATGCATATGCACAAGTGAGATGTGAGAGTTTCAACGGAGGGAGAAATGTCAACATTTCTAAAGTTTTGGTTGATTCTTCACACAAAGCTATCATACTGTATGATTTTTAAAGACGTAAGTTACATGGTGTTTTTGTGTCCTTTCTGGAACTTGGGAGACTCTGGTCATCATTCATTTTACTGTATGGAAAAATGCCCCAGACATTCTGTTAAATATCTTATTTTATGTTTGGTAACACTTTACTTAAAGCCGTTAGATATAATGCATTATAAAGGGTTATTAAAGGGTATAATGCATTATATTTATTCATAATGTGTGTTGTAATACATTATTTCTTGTCATAAATAATTATAACCAAATTTAAAATGCATAGTGTAACAATGAATTAATAAGTGTTATTATACGGTGGCCGAGATTTCTCAAAGCGCTGCAAATGAAAAAACCCATGCAAATAGAAAAACCACCTGCAAATTAAGAAAACATCTTCATCAATTTGACAACGCATGCGCTGCAAATACTCACAACACAAAGAATAAAGAAGCATGCTGCAAAAACAGAAATGCACTGCAAATAGGCACAGACCAACTCGGAAATGTTAAAGGGAACCGTAAAGTAGCGAACATGGCTAGGACATATTTATCAATGTTTGTTCTGAAAGGTTTTTTATATATTATTAGCCTAAATAAGCTGACGAAATACACAATTACTGTAACTGTGAAAGGTTATGTAAGCTGGCTAACTTACTTTTACAACTTCCCTTACAAAAAAATAACCATAGCCTATGGTTTTACTATTAAAATTAATAAATACATTTATTATATTAAAAACAAATAAAAACAAAAATGGTTACTATAGTTAAACCATGGTATGCACAAATTAACCATGGATTTACTACACTAACCAAAGTTTAACCGTGGTATTTGTACAACTCTGGTTATACAAATGGTAATCAATACGAAAAAAAAAAAAAAAAAAGTTAATTTTCGTTTTGTTGGGGTAATTTTGTTGTGGTCTGTGCTACTTGTGCGTTTCTTTATTTGTTTGAGTTGTGAGCATTTGCAGCACATGCGCTGTCAAACTGATGAAGATGTTTTCTTAATTTGCTAGTGCTTTTTCTATTTGCATGTGTTTTCTGAAGTAGCAGCAGGTTGAGCTCTCTCGGCCACCGTATTATGTATTAACTCTGGTTACAATTATTCATGAAACTGTACAATGCATTATAAGGTGCATTACAAGGCACAATTGATGCATTAAAACTACTTTTATAATGCATTATACATTAGTAAAGTGTTACCAGGTTTTCTTTAATGCAATTGCCTGTAACTGTACACATTCATGTTTTTAGAAACAATATCACATATCATACATGTTTTTTTTAATTATTCATGTTTTACTCAAATTAAACAAACATACTACTCTATAAAAAGGATGGTGTTGTTTCAGCTGACTAAAACACACCATATCCAAATATCTTTTTATTTTAAGTTAAGCTGATACACTATAAAGTAAAAAAAAAAAAAAATTGTATTATTGATTGTGGTTGGCTAGGACTTACGGAGAGTAAAAGACTGATTGGTCAGTGGAAACTGGCCTGTCCAGTTCAGATACACTGAGGTGGAGTTGGGTTGCATGATAGTCAGATTGCTGGAATAGTCTGTTGTGCAAGTAGAGAAATATTGAGAAGGTGAGTGACTGAAAGAATGAGAAAAGTGCATGAAAGAGTGATATGGTGAATGTGATTGAGGGTGAAAAAGGCAGAAATATTATTTTCATCCTTTCTGGGCAACAGTGGCCTTAATGTTCAAAGCCGTTATTAGAAGTGGTAAAGACTTACTGGTGGAGAGGTTTGCGCAACACACATCTGAACAGTTGATCTTGAAGTAATATGTGTTTCCAGGCAGCAGTCCAGTTACTGTGATGCTATTCTGAGTGCTTATAATGCTGGCGTTCTGCACACTGCAGGATGAGCTGTCTCCTACAAACATAGTGATGTCTGAGGTTGTGGGGTTTGTCTTATATTGGCACACTGCACCTAAATAAAGACAAAACCAGCATACGGTAGGTAAATACCCAACATTATTTGATGATGCAAATCACATCAAGTGTTTAAGCTTAAAAGTACTGGTAAATATCATTGATACAGACTGCACAAATAAAGATCTATTTAACAGGAAAAGTGACTTTAGAGATGATTATACTTACAGTCAGAGTGCCCATGAGGGATCTGGGGAAGAAAACAACAACACAACTTTGTCAGATGTATTACGGTTTCATTTTGCTTGCTGATTAGCAGCACATGAATCCACAGCAGTAACAAGCTTAAGCAAGTTTCAAACTACAAATAAAGCACAACTTCTTTGACTTCCATTGTGCAATATCTGTTTTAGATATAGATCTATTATCTGCACCACAGTGACGTCAGATGAGCTCTATATGAAAAAAGAGGAAGTATACACAGCGTAGTATAATGTTACTTAAAAAAAAAACTGAAGTTAACTACACAGTCTATTAATGCACGTTGAGCCAATGCTGTGTGAAGTCCAAGCAGGCCTGACAGTTCTCTTTACCTGCATTGAAGTTCAACTAAATCTAACCACAAATCAAAACATCATTCTTCCTTAAGTGGATTACTTAAGCAATTGGGGAATTTAGAAACACATGCATAAGCTATATTTACCCACCACTAGTGAAATTAGTTGGGCCAATTAAGTACTTTATAAAGCTCAAATATAATTGTTCTAAAAGGACAAATTGTGCTACTTGGAAAAAGCTAAAATATACAATACTTTTGATTAACACTTTTTGGTCACCACTTGAGTCCCATTCATTAATTTCTCATTTCACATTGTTGATGAGTTCAGTATTATTCTAAAATGTGGGGAATGATAATTAGGATGAGTAGGTGTATAAAGTATAAAGATGTAAGTGCCTGGCATGATATGCTACTACATTTCTTTAATCTGCCCATTTCCCTTTCCTACTACTTCTGAGCAGTATTTTCATTGGCCTATTATGAAACTGACACCCACAGCCTGGCTATGATTGGTTGCTTATCTGGGACATCTTCATTGTCAAATTTGTAAAGGAAATCTGATCTTTTTTTCTGCTTGAGCCACAACTTCCGTATTGGTAACAACAATACTTTCATAAACACATTTTTTAACTCTGTGGTTAGATTCTAGGCACTAAACAACAATATGTAACAGTAAGAATGAAGAGAAAGAATACAAACAACACATAAACCCATTTCATCTATATCATCTCCATCCAAATCATTTTTTTAAATTATTAAATCTAAAAACTTTGGACAGCTTATTTTGTTTGTAATAACTGCTACTGGTGTTAACAGCGTGTAGCTAATACAGCCTCTTTGACAGTCCTCATCTGAGTTCACACATGACTTAAAACAAGTGTGGCATGCCTGCTGACGCCATACATACAAAACATTTTTATTAAAGAGATAAAGACAGCTTTATTACAATGTATATATATTTTTTGTATATTATAGTCATCATCTAGCATTAAAAATCCATTATTACAAGTAAACCCTAAACTGCAAATTATCAAACCTCTGTTTTGTTATACAAAAAGGAACAACAAATAGGAGAGAATGGGGTAGATGAGCCATTTTTTTTTTCTTATGTGGTCCTCAAGATAAGGGAAAATGAGGCAGAAGTACAATGAAAGTATCTAAAGTAGGATGTTTAAGCAAAAACTGAATTAGAATGAAGGAATATATCACATTAAAATACCAGTTTATACTTTTGGAGATTTAACTTAATTTCAGTACCTTATGGTGGGGTAAGTTAAAACGTTGGCTCAACTTACCCCACAGCATTTGGCTCACTTTGCCCTATAGCTGCCATTTTGGAATAAACTAACTAGCTTACCAATTCAAGCTAATATTTAGCTAAATGATTTGCATGGTTTTATATGTTGCTAAATCACCAATATGCATCATAAATATTTTTAGACCTGGATAAAATTGCCTTTGATATAACATCCATAACATCTATTATGCACATATTTTACTTTGACTAGCCAGAAAAAAAAGTTTTTAAAGTAAATGGGTGCCTTCTACTCCTCCCATGTGTTTTTCCTTTCCACAGTACAAGATACAGGGGGTGGGTCAACTTACCCACTGGCTCAACTCACCCCACTCTCCCCTATATTGTTGAACACAATCAGTTGACAAGAAAAAGGACACTGCTCTTTTTGAACACATACAGTTGAAGGCAACAAGAACACAGTTGTCATTGAGTGTGCCAGTTGGGACAGGCATTGAGGCATATACAGAGTCTATGGTGAACTATGCTTTTTATGAAGGCTGACTTCAAACACTACTGAAACGGTTTACAAACACTGTACCATCTAGGCTTTGGCTTTATTAATTCCTGGTAAGAGACATGCAGTATTGTTGATTTCATGTCAAAGCAAAAATAACAGACATGGCAGAAAGGAAATTCAGTTGTCCATTAAGGAAGTTGTTATGTAAAATTAAAATAATAACAGGAATTAGGAACTTATGTGCAAATGATATCTAACTGGCTGTTGAAACTAAATCATTAGATTCACATGTCTAGTGATGCATGTAAACCACACGCATCACTAGCCAATGGACCCTTTTCACATTTCCGGGTTCGTCATAGTTGGGTAAACTTCTTTGAATGTCGAACAGAAACTATAACAAAAATAACTTTTGCATTCTCATTTGTTCTAAAAGCAAAAGATAAAATCCACGATAACATTTCTATATTTCCCAAAAGAGGAAAAAAGAGCTTTACGTTAAAGTTTTTATGTTATATATTATAAACTTAAATTACTTTATTAGAAAAATATTTTTAATACACCAAATAAGTATATGTACACACTGTAAATCTACTTTAAACATTACGGTAACAATACTACACATAGTATTTTTGAGTAGTTTTTAAGGCTTGATTTTTCAAAAGAATCTACCGGAATAAATCATGTAAAATCAGGGGGCAGTCGTGGCCTAATGGATAGCGAGTCGGACTTGTAAGCGGAAGGTTGTGGGTTCGAATCTCAGGTCCGGCAGGGATTGTTGGTGGGGGGAATATCCTCCTTCAATACCACGACTGAGGTGTCCTTGAGCAAGGCACCGAACCCCTAACTGCTCCCCGGGCGCTGTAACATGGCTGCCCACTGCTCCGGGTGTGTGTTCACTTAGGATGGGTTAAATGCAGAGAATACATTTCACTGCTGGTTATATACTCTCTATATAATTGTGTATGTGACAAATAAAAAAAAAAAATAAAAAATCTAAATAATGTAAAATCTCCTAAATTAATTAATCTATGACACAATGAATTTAATATTATGAACTGTGCTCATTTATTTTAAGTTGATTCTCAAAACCTGTGATTTTGAGTAAGGCCTGTTTGTATTTGACTTTAAATTATTTTGTACAATTAAAAGACTGTATACAGCCAAACAGCTCAAGTAGGAAAAAAACTTTACATTAGCAAAGCTACAGCTCACTGAAAGCATCCAAACTCTTAGTGGCATTACATAGCACAAAAGTAATGATAGAAACTTCAACATAACAGAAACTTTCAAAAGAACATGTTTCCCTTTACTCAAAAACACAAAGTAGCACTTAATTTCAATATTTACTCTCCATATTCAGCCATATGCAAAACATGCTGGGAACTAACAATCACCGCCAAAATAAAACTGCAAAATTAAGCTAATTCTCTTCAGATTAATAGGTAGCCTTCATTCCTTAATTTTTTTTGTTTTGAATCAGTTCCTCAATTCAAATTTCCTTAAAAAAAATTGGAAAATATATCTCTTGGTTTTATTAGTGAAAAGTTCTCAATATTTTCTATACAACAATGAACCACAATTTCTTTAATAAAATATACACACTATTTTTAATTATCACCTTAATATTTTTTCAATGAAAATTACAAGACCCATGATCATTTTTACAGTGTACAGTATACCCAATATGTTACCCTAATACCTGCAGCTTACAGCTGTACTAATGAAAATGACAAACTCTACAATTGAAATAGCCTTTTTTTCCATTTGTATTTGATAGTGCAATGCTCGTACTCACACACTCATATGTTTCTATGGACTCTTTTCTTATCTGCAGCCCTACAGATCAGCCCTTCCACTGCCCGCAGGAAAGAGACCTTACCCAGAATGCCTCTTCATTTCCGATGACTCTAGTATATACCTAATGCTTTGGTCCAGATATTACACTGTGAAATCAAACTAGAAGAATACGTCAACTGTACTACCAAACAATTTTGCACAACAAATATACAAAACAAAGATATATACAGGCCTTCTATGATATATACGACTGCTACTAAGCACTAAAAGTAGAATTCATATTAGGCCTGTTAGTCCAACTTCACAAAAATCAGACTGATGTGATTTTAGTCAGACTAAAGCATTAAACACATTTTTTTAATTGACAAGTTATTACTTTGGTCCAACTTTTAAATTGCATGTGACCAGACTAACTGTACTAAAATTGAGATTTAATTGTGCTTGGTAATACACAGCTGCAAACGTAGTTTCAAAAGTCAGTATAAAGTAAATGCTGCATGGGGAAGTTCAGTACCGAAAGCGGGCTGTGACATTCAGTCTTTGAGGTTAAAACATGTTTCAGCAATTTTCCTGGAGTCAAACGGAAGTTGTTATCTGAGAATGTCCAATATGTGTCAGAATATCACTTTTTTAAAAACAAAAGTCTCAAACTTCTTCATTTTGAATTGAGTCAAGAGCGGTTTCAGCAACACACCCCTCTGTGTTAGACGACTGTGCCCATCTAAAGGGGGTCAGAGAGCTCAAAATACACACTGCACAGAGATCATCATCACATCTGTCTGTAGAAACAAGTGTAAACACTCTAGGGGTGTTATTAGAGTGCTCTTTAAAAAGAGGGTAGCATTACTGTAATACAGTAAAGCCTGTCACACGTACTAGTGTATGTACATAGAACATTGAGAAATCAAACACTAACAAATAAAACAAATAGTTTGCGATGTGTTTGTGCTTGAGTTCCACTCCTCATTTGCATCACTACAGATTGTATAAGAGCCCTGCTCTTCCGATTGAGCTACAAGGCCTTTTATAGCCTATTAAATGCATGCAAATACACAACGGCAGACACCGTATTTGCATGTTGCTGTTACTTCTCCATCTGGGCAACATACAGATAAACCTACAATCTTTCCCCAGCTATGATGAAAGGCTACCTCACATAACACACCTCTGAGTGGGTGTTTTAAATTTCGGTGTGTGTATGCTTGAGAGAGAGGTGCATGTACAGTATGTTTGAACTTCTGTATAAATGTTCTTTACTAAAGACTACAGAGTTTTCTTGACAGAGTTTGAGATATGAAGGGTGAGACATGTTGTGTAGACAGGACAGGAAATGAGACATAGACAGACTGACAACTACAGTCTAAAACTGATTTGAAACCCCACCTAAGTGTTTTTACAGAAGAATAGAAATGAATGCAATATTCATCTAATGACCAGTTGTACACAATACTTGTCACATAAAATACTATCATAATTGTTGTAAATTAATTATACATTGTCTTGCCTATTCTTTGCAAAAGTGCAGCATAATTCAACAGAGCAGCATTCTGACAATTCAACTTTAATGGCATATTAGCATAAATGCAAAATTATCTGTTTATTTATGACTTACGCAATTTTATGATGCCTGACATTTCAAGTTTGTGTGCATTTCAACTAGCTGTGACATACAATAACCCACTGAATGTGAATGAATGGACCAAAATTTATATTGAACACAGAACTGTGTGTGTGTCTAATCTATTCCACCCCGGAATAGGCCACAATCCTTCTATGAGAGGGCATTATATACAACTGGACACAAGCATTTTTGGGGAGGCACAGAGAGGAACTTTATCTCACAGATGACTTAATTTCCAAACTTGGGGAAATGTACTGAAGTTCCAAACTTTAGAAATGAAGCACGCTTTCAAGTAAATTGCACAATTCAGGCAGAGCTTCTGTTTTATTTACTTTCCTGTTTAACCAGTGAGCACCACTGAGCCTCAAAGCTACTCAAAAATGTAGCTAGTTAAGCTATTAAGAAATGTACAGATACAGTAGTATAAGCAATACTTCATATTTTTACATAAAATATTAATTATTGTAGGCCTATATTAAATAAATAACTGTAATTTAATCTAATACATGTATTTTTTTTTTAAAAAAAACAAAGTAATCTTCTAAAGACAAAAAAAAAATAATGATATGAGTGGTTTAAAAAATAGTGTAATTGTGATACAGATAATATATAATATATAGATAATATAGAAAATAGATAATGTGAGGACACCTAATTTTAACCTACAGCCACTATACTGTAAAGACAAGGCATTTCTAAAATGTACACAAAGGTAAACATTAACATAAAACATTATGCACTAAAAATGAGCACATAATAAAACATTACAGTATGTTTAAACCGTTAACATATTGTACAGTACTAATTAATAAAAAAAATAACATTTTGTGGAGGAGACATACCATATGTGACATGTACCATGTACAGAATAATTCATAAAAACATGGCAATAAAGTATTGTTTTTGATAGTCATTTAGAACTGTTGTTTGTTTCAATTGGTCATAGGTAAAAATTCACTTCATCCAGTGTTTTTTATGTTTTCTGTATCTTGTCACTGATATTTACTCAGTTGCTACCTCAGAAACCACGTCATCTAATATAATTAGTGAACTGTATGATTCAGACTGAATTGCAAAACCGTTTCACCAGTTCACTGAAAAGATGCAAAATCATTCACAAATGTAATATTTTTGTGATTCTAAACAACTGTCAGAAAAATACTAGACACAACTTGACTGTGGAAATATTGTCAGGGTAAATGTAATACTGTGGGAATTTTAGGAGTAAAATATACATTTTTCCCTTTTTTATTTTCTCAGTGTAGTTTTTTTTTATTATTGTACATAATGCACACCAAATTCTGTGAGAATATATAATTTAATTAAAGTTTTGGCCTGATGGGAAAAGCTCTAGTATGGAAGACAGATAGATGAATACAGCAACATAATAAAGTTAGTATACAAGGAATTAGTTCCGCTTAAATAAAATGTTTTGTATTTATATTCAAACAAGAAAAAAAACATGACAATCACATCAAGAGCAATATTACGTTCAGCTTAATATTCTGGGTATAAATGTTTGATACTTGAACAGAAATTGCATAAACTTCACTAATACACTAAATAATTAACAATAATAGAATTTATTCTACATCTATTTTTATTTATTAATTTTCAATCCATGTGTATACCTCAGGATTTGTATAATACGCACGTCAAGTTATTCAGCCAAAATGGCCTAGTGCATGGCCAAAAAATGTCTCTGTGAAAATACTTCTTCAAATAGCAACACCACCCATAATAATGGTTATCACTATAGATGGCTGCAGTGATTAGAAATGAGAGAGGGAACGGTGGGGATCTAGACCGTTTTCTTTTCCCTGTTCCGCAGCTCTACGTCACAGTTTCCCCTTTTCTCCTCTACTGCCCACAGCGGTTTATTCTTCCTAAATGGGCCGGGCATTATTTTCATGAGACATTCATGCAAAACACTGTACTTTCCTGGTGGTGTTAATTGCTGCACATCAAGGATTAATGCCTTTTGGCACGCACATTTGCGCAAGAGGAGAGAACAGAGATTTCCTCTATATCAGGCAGTGGAATCATCATTTGGTTTCTTGTGTATCAGTGCAGGCCATTCCTTAAAATCACAGGCCTTATCTAGGTTTGGACAAAACTGTCCATGACGTCTCCACCCAGTTACACCAGCAGCTAATAAGGTTATTGGTGTAAGTTTAACAAAGACACTACTTCAAAAGTGATGGTTGTATACAACAATACATAAGAAGCAAACTTCATATGTAAAACGTGATATCATATGACACTGTCACATCTACACATGGATAAATTGGGGTCAGAATCCTGTATCTGGGTGAGGTTATTGAAAATAAGAGAAACACTTATTCAATAAAGCACTGTCAGGACGAAACCAATCCCAACATTCCCTGCTGTCTGTCAGCCAGCATGCCAGTCTCTATCTGTCACAACAATGCAAACAGACTGAGATGAGATGAACCTAAGAAATTTGCATAGATTACGGTTGCACTTCTGGTTAAAGAGAACACAATGGAAAATGTTCGCACATACCAAAATTCAACATTAATCATTAAAAGCCGCTGATGCCAGACATCTTAGAACAGTCATATTCATTAAGCAGAGGTGGAAATATCAGTTTACTAGCATCACTATTGTGCACTAATCTGCAGCTGAGCATGCGGTCAAGAGTTTTGGGGAAGAGTTTGTAAGTAGGAACAGAAGTTATTTACAACTTTCCATGAACCAAGACAAAATGTGTCAATTTGCCTATATTTCCCTTTCAAATAAACTGAAGATAATATGTTGTTCTTGTTATTGCATACAAAAGCATGTTAGCACATACGTCATATCGTGTAATCATATTTAAAAGTAGAACAAAACAGTTCCAAAAAGACGTTAAATTAGAGTTAAAACTCTTAAGAGAACTTCAGAAACTGATGAGGTTCAGTCACACAGGATGTCATACAAGCAAGCTTGATTTATTTATACAGAGACACGAAGCTGCTACTTTAAAGAACCAGCTTTGAAAAAGGGAGACGAACGCGGATCTAAACATCAATACTTAACACTTAACAAAACGAGAAAAAAATAAAGAAATATTGAGGAAAAAAGAACTTACCGAAACGAGCACAGCAAACAAAACAGTTGCACGGAAGACACTGGCTTGAAGTAAAAAATGTTGACCCATAGTGGCAAAAAACAAAGCAAAAGATTTATGTCATTTCATAATTTGGTTAATTTCTCAGAGACTTTGTTATCTAGAAAAACTGTGTCTATCGTGCAATATGAAAACGCTGCTGAGGTGCGATGCTGCTCATTCCTGCTTCAGGTGCTTTTGGAGAACTTTTCTCATCTTTCTCTTCACCGAGTGATGGGGGCGGGACGAAACAATTAGCCCCGCCCCCGTGGTGTTTTTCGGCTTTAACCAGACATCAACTTTTATTACGGCACCAGCGGACGTTCACCCTTTCTAAAATCCTGTTGCAGGCGTCAGAGCAGGCAAGGGAGGTTGAACCTTCAAAAAAATGCATTCAACGCAACAACTGTGCTTATGTAGCTAACCTTTGCTTTAGTCAATTTACCACGAATGTCCAGAATTCAGATGCATTTAAACCTTTTTTCTATAACCCTTTAGCCTAGTCAAGTTTTAATTTTTGGAAGATGCTTTAATCCAAAGCAATTGCAAGTATATATTTGATCAGTTCCTGCATGCCCTGAGAATGAGAAAATACTTTGAAATTCCAGCCCCATGCTTTATTGTTTGAGCTACACGAGTTACTACGTAAATACAAATGTTATACCATCTGTCACAGCGCAATATAAACTGTGGTTTTAAGACAAAGGGTCAAGAAAAACTGCAAACGACAGGTTGCCATAGTGAAGGCTAGGATGGAAATAACTGCATATGAATATGTAAGTAGAATGGGCTCACTATTCATGTATAAATATTTTATTATGTTAACACATCATTAATTATCAAGAATATTTTAAGATATTAGAGAGCAATTATTTGTGTTACTGAGTGTTATCAAGTAGCTTAATAAAACCTTTGTTGTATCCATCAGTATTCAATTACATATTAGCTTCCTCAAAAACAAACAAACAAACAAAATCAAAATCCTTCATGGAACTGCAACTGTATAATCACAAATAATAACACAATAATCAGTCACTTACAAAGCCATATGAAACAGTATAGGTTTAAAGAATCAGCATAAGTCAAAAAGTTGGCCTATGTGAACTCTGTGATATAGTGAAGCATGCCAGACACTAGTGGCTGATTAGAAAAATGACACAACATTAGGGCTACAATATCATAATACTAATTATTTTTTTGTTAGTGGCAAGAGTAACTGAACAAATCAAGACTAGCAGCAGTAGTACCCTGCCACGACAGATTTGAACCTCACAGCATTTTACACAACACATATTTCAAAGCTTGCTAAAAAAAAATGTATATTGCTAACCATCTCAATATTAACTAGTTATTTAAATCTTCGTTATCAAAAAAATTAATTAGTTCATTATGTGTTTGTGAGTACTGTCTACTGATTAGCAGTGTTGCAAATTTTAACAGTAGTTTTGTTGCAAAGTTCATTGAACTAGTTCCATAATACTTAGCCCAGCAGTTCTTTCACGTTTCACGTCTTTCGCGACTTTCAGGACTTTCAGGACTTTCACGTTTCCGGCTTCTAAGCACTAGATTGAAAGATTACATTTCCATACTATTCCAGTAAGTTTGAGGTGTCATTCAGTTATGCAATACAGCTGTTTCAAGAACATACTATAGTAGACATATTTACAGTACTTGGGTCTTTGAATAGCCCATGCAGGGTTATTAGAGGCAGTGTCATCAATCATGATTTGTAGAGGCATTTAAAAAAAAAAAAGCTTCATAACATATCAATCTAAGGCCCTTCCAAGCATCAGATCACATTAGGAGCTATTTATGCAGAAATCCAGATAATCAAGTATTCACTAACTTTTTTTTTCCACAACTGTAAGTTACTTTTTGTTTCAGCTGAACAGTTCAGTAGCAGTCTTGATGATTTGGTATCAGCCCTATAACAGTGTTTCATTGTACATGCTTGTGGGCGCAGTTTTCTCTGCTTTGTGTTTCACTGTTCTCTGTGTTGCAACAGTTTTTCTTTTTTGGGGGGTCTCAGTCCTGTTCAGTGAACTATGCAGTCTCCTGGGTAACAGAATGCAAGAAAGAGTAGGGCAAACGCAATGACTAAACAGGAAGTGGTCATACATACAGATCTCTGGTGGATGAAACAGTGAAACTCTTATCTCCCCGCTCACAATAGAAGCCTTTTTTTTTTACCACACTGATCACAGCACTAAACGCTTTTGTAAACTCTAACTTCCTTTGCAAAATACGGGTGACAATTTGTAGTGCTACAACTAGTCTGTAAAAGTTTGATTACATATTTTTCAAGCCTAAGTGTAAATTTTACATTTTTTTATAACAACAACAAAACCTAAATAGTGGTGCAAAACTTGCCACAACAATTGTAAGTGGCTGGCTTTAGTTATTTGTTGTTGTTGTTTTTTTTATTGTTATGCGGTTGTAGCTTGTCCTGGGTGATTATTTACTGGTCCAGAGTAGTTCAGTTATGATATTCAGGTCTCTCATTTAATGTACATCTATGTAATTTTCAGGTATAAATCTATATAAGTAATAGCACACTGCAAAATTTGAGGACTCGTGGTGTGGGACGAGGTTAGTCAATTAAGGACATGTTCAAGTATCAGCAAAAAGTGAGTAACAGTGTGTGTTTTGAGATATATTTAAGTAGGCTATTATTTGAAAAAGTTTTAAATGTAATTTAAGGAAAACAGTGAACCAGTTCTTGAAAACAGAGGATCCTTGGTTTCCAATTATATTAAGTTGTTTGAAGTCAAACTTAAGCTTGAGCATAGGATGTATGTAAATTTAAGTAGGCCTAAAGTTAGGTTCTGTCAGGACAGTATCTATGCCCCCCTCCCACAGAACAGAAGATATACCAACCACAACCAGCCTATCTGTCTTTTTTCTCACAGCAGCAGCCATACCAGCTTCCACCACTGCAACAGTAGCACCAACCACACCAACCTCTGTAAAGAAATACCACCTAAGCAACAAAAATAATTTATATATATATATATATATAAGCTAGAAGCACGTAGGACTTTAGAGTCTCATAATCAAGGAGATATAATCAAATTCTACAGTAATAGAGTTACCCAAGGCCTCCAAAACTCATGCTACGTTTGCGTATGATGACCACGGGTGGCGCTGTTGACGTGATCAACAATGCAGACTATAGTTAAGCACCACTAGATGGAAGCAGGTACTTGTAGAATATGCAGTCTTTGGGATTTTAAAACATTGAAAAATATAAGAAATAGGGAATTTAAAGAAAGAAAGAAAGAAGGAAAGGAAACGGAAACTGAATGAAAACATCTCATGATGTCAGATTCACAAACTGTGACAGACCCTCTATTTGGAGGTGCAAAACATCCAGTATGTGCTTTCATTTGCTTTAGGAAATGACGCAGTTGCTAATGTGAGTGCTGAGGGGACTGGAGAGAGGAGAGGGCACTAAAGCGCATCTCTCCTCCCCATTCTACCCCGAGACACGTTGCCTAGGTTACACCTCCAGCTGCCACCTGAAGCGAAGCATCGCACCATCCGCCTCGCGAAAGACAATACGTCACACGTCAACACCTATTGAAAAGCACACGAAAGGGATCTCACGAAACAAAAATATACTCGGAAGGGAGAGACGGAGCATATTAAGCCACGTACACACTCAGACCCTCCTCGTTGTGATTGTCAGAGAGAGGCGGGCTCATATGGAGGGCCGCTGCTCGGCTCTGCAGCGACTGCAGCGTCTCCCGCTGCCTGCTCTTCCTCCGCGCGCGTCTCCGCGAGCGCTGTGATGTGAATATTAATGATGCTGCGCGAATCTCCGCGCTCATTTCCACCGCTTTCACCCATCTGAGAGGTAAGAGCGCATCCGTATTTTGCCGTCTACGGCGCGGTTTGCATTATTATTCAGTGTTCATTTCATGCCGTGGAAGCGCGCGTCGTGTTTTTGAGGATGCTCAGTCGACGCAGTGTTCTCAATGAAGAGGCGAAGCGAGTCAATGAGTGAGGTCTTTCAGGATGGTGCCTGTACGCATATTTATACTGGCTGTTCGTTCTTAAAAACTACCTCACATTTGGGACGTGTCATTCAAGCTATCACAAGTAAACATTTGGTGGTCTTTAGTTGAATGACTGGTGGTCAATTGAAGGAAATGGTCTTTATGTTTATGGGGACGAAAAACAGATGTACTTATCAGTATGTTTATAGTTAAAGAAGATAATTTCACAGAACCCATTGGATGGGTTTTTGGGAGATAGAGGGACGCATTTGTGATCCTTAAATGGCATTCAACAAGTGTAGACTATCTCACTCTGCTATGTGCCTGATATTCTCCAGATAGGATGCCATCCTGTGTGTGTGTGTGTGTGTGTGTGTGTGTGTGTTTGTGTAACTGATTGCTTGCCTGTGTGTGGGGGCTCTATGCAGTCAGACTATTATATTTTAAGCTTTTTTTAGCTTTTGTTTGAATAATTCAGACTTTGGGTCAATATAATGACTATTAGTGAAGGAATTATTTTTAGAAAGGGAGGTTTGCTTTTAGTCAATGTATTAAGCCAATGAGACTTATATTGCATGGGGAGGGAGACTGGTCCAAATAATCCTCTGCCCCTGATTTCAGTCTCTCGCTCCCTCTCTCGCTCTTTCTCTCTCATCTGTGGCCCTGTCTTTGTCATTCTTTCTCTGAAATGTATACAACCAGTTATTCACATCAGCTAGCTATGCGTTTTGGAACTCCCATTCATGGAAATCCAAAGGTGCAGCGGAATATTGGGCCCAGTCTGCAGAACAAAAACACACTGATTTAACTCATCCAGCATAAAGCGTAATCCTCTCATACGAGTAAACACAATGAAACACCGGCCCTATAGTGTAGGGCTGCTGTTAAGCAGGTAATCTCTCTCTCTTGCACTCTGTTCTCTTTCATCAAAACTATTAACATAGAAAAATCTGTATTTCCATTAGCTAATTCATTGCTAAGGAAAAATGTTTCCTTTAGGGATCCAAACTTCTAATGTGTCCAAAATAAAAGGCCAACAGTTATTGCTGTCCATTGTTGTTGTTAAAAGTGTTGCTGACATATTAACTTTGTTTTAATCTCAGACTCAGACTATAGTTCATCATAGTGTGTAGGCTGTAGAGTCTGCCTTATTTTACAGTGTGGAGGCTGTGGAATATGTCTATGTTAAGGTTAATATGTGTTTGTGTGTAGAGTTTCGGGTTGGCTAGCTAGAGATTACAGCTTTAAAGAGCTCAATACAATGAATTTGCATCTCAGTGGAAACTCTGCGAAAAAATAAATGGATTTCATATTTGTTTCAAACACAAAAGGCAGGTAATGCCTATAAACGTTCCAGGAGCCAGATGGGAACTGTGTTTCTCCTTTTTATTCCACTATGGATTGTGTCTGCTGCATGATGCCTTTGCGTGTCTGTGTGTGGGTGTTAGAGTGTGTATATCTCTGTGTGTGTGTGGAGGGGGGTGTTGATTGTAGTTCTATATAAACCGTTTGCTGCTGAGTGTATTTGTTTCCATGGTTACCCCCATGCCAATGTAGATCACGTCATCACCAGACCAGACCTCTGCAGCTATTGTTTACTGATCGTAGAGGAGAAGACTGAATGTGTGTTCAGCTTTTAGATACGTTCCCCACAGACCTTAAGTTCTTCATTGTTTATTGTCCTTTTGTCTAGCCTATTGCTTACACTGCGTTTAATTCCTGGATGTCTTGCTTGGATTCATCATGTCTCCTGCTATATTTTGACCACCTGTCATTTTTCTGTGATAGACACACATGGAGGGCTATTTATTCAATACCGCTCAGTGACTCCTGTTGGTTGACTTGGCACGCAGTGTCCTCTGCTTGTCTTGCCATCTGTAGTGCTCCGTACAGAGCTGCATGAGTAAGAATGATTGTCTACTGCTATATATATTGATATACTAATGCAATGCAAATAATTTATATTTTCCTAATTTTTCTTCTCACTGCTCCTAGTTTGTTTTAGGTCCCGAGAGAGGTGTTTGTCACTGTCATGTGAGCCTAACTTTGCTTTTTTATACAGTAAGTCCTTTATTGTTTCTTTATGAATTAGGCCTATGTCTGTTTTTGTTTTGTTTTCCTCACTAAATATTTAGTTCATGGCCCATTTAATCCTCGGTTTCATTCAGATACCTGCCTGCAAAAGCTGTTTTTTCTTCATCTCTCTCTGTTATACAGTTTGTGGCTGGGATTTGAATGCTGATTGAGCAAGTGGCATGAGATGATTATGCTTAGGTTTGATGAAAGACAATCTGTGAAGGGTGTGTACTTGTATGAGTGTGTGTGCGCGTGTATCCTTCAACACAGCGATCTCCTCTCTTTATAGCTCATTCTGATAATTCAAGAGCATCCAGCTGCAGCATGAATAGAGTACAGGAATAAATAAATTAATAATATTCATCAGAGAATAGAGGTAAAAGAAGAAGGGGGAGGTAAAGATGGATAAAGGTGAAATGGATGGAAGAAAACCATTCGCAGATGAGGGTCAGAGGTATGAAGAGAGAGGTAAACATTAAAGAAAGATGAAAGCAGAAAGAAATAGGGAAAAGAAGAGAGGGAAAGGAGAAATCCAGAGAAGAGAAGTGATGAGATAAGATGAGATGAGGGTCAGAGAGCGATAAAGGAGTGAAAGAAAGGGGGACGGGTGTGTTTGTTGCTGAAGTGAATGTTTTTCTTGTAAATGCAGCCTCAGTGTTTGTGTGTGTGTGTGTGTGTGTGTGTGTGTGTGTGTGTGTGAGCTGGAGTATTGATCAGAGTGATCCACTTCAGCACTGAATGTTGACTCTGCACTAAAGGTGACACAGGCTTCTCTGTCTGACGTTTTGCTTTTACACACTGTACATGAATTACATGAAATAATATAAAAGCTTTATAATATTTTATAAATTAAAAATGGTCACTGTTTAGGACAAAGATTAATGTACATCAAAATCAACACATGGCTAATAACAATTCATTCTTGTAATGAGTTTTTTTTAATACAACTGTATAGAGTAGATTTACTAGCAGATATAGTTATTCTCTAGAATCTAAAGACCAATGACAAAAGAAAACTGAAAAAATTATAATTGATATATCTTTTTATTTTCCTAAATGAACTAGTATTTTACATATTATTCATAAAAGTAAAACATTGTATGCACTTTTTAAATTTAATATACAAACCCGATTCCAAAAAAGTTGGGACACTGTACAAATTGTGAATAAAAAAGGAATGCAATAATTTACAAATCTCATAAACTTATATTTTATTCCCAATAGAATATAGATAACATATCAAATGTTGAAAGTGAGACATTTTGAAATGTCAGGCCAAATATTGGCTCATTTTGGATTTCATGAGAGCTACACATTCCAAAAAAGTTGGGACAGGTAGCAATAAGAGGCCGGAAAAGTTAAATGTACATATAAGGAACAGCTGGAGGACCAATTTGCAACTTATTAGGTCAATTGGCAACATGATTGGGTATAAAAAGAGCCTCTAAGTGGCAGTGTCTCTCAAAGTCAAGATGGGAAGAGGATCACCAATTCCCCCAATGCTGCGGCGAAAAATAGGGAGCAATATCAGAAAGGAGTTTCTCAAAGAAAAATTGCAAAGAGTTTGAAGTTATCATCATCTACAGTGCATAATATCATCCAAAGATTCAGAGAATCTAGAACAATCTCTGTGCGTAAGGGTCAAGGCCAGAAAACCATACTGGATGCCCGTGATCTTCGGGGCCCTTAGACGGCACTGCATCACATACAGGAATGCTACTGTATGGAAATCACAACATGGGCTAGGAATACTTCCAGAAAACATTGTCGGTGAACACAATCCACCGTGCCATTCGCCGTTGCCGGCTAAAACTCTTAGGTCAAAAAAGAAGCCATATCTAAACATGATCCAAAGTGGCGTTTTCTCTGGGCCAAGGCTCATTTAAAATGGACTGTGGCAAAGTGGAAAACTGTTCTGTGGTCAGACGAATCAAAATTTGAAGTTCTTTTTGGAAAACTGGGATGCCAGTCATCCGGACTAAAGAGGACAAGGACAACCCAAGTTGTTATCAGCGCTCAGTTCAGAAGCCTGCATCTCTGATGGTATGGGGTTGCATGAGTGCGTGTGGCATGGGCAGCTTACACATCTGGAAAGGCACCATCAATGCTGAAAGGTATATCCAAGTTCTAGAACAACATATGCTCCCATCCAGACGTCGTCTCTTTCACGGAAGACCTTGCATTTTCCAACATGACAATGCCAGACCACATACTGCATCAATTACAACATCATGGCTGCGTAGAAGGATCCAGGTACTGAAATGGCCAGCCTGCAGTCCAGATCTTTCACCCATAGAAAACATTTGGCGCATCATAAAGAGGAAGATGCGACAAAGAAGACCTAAGACAGTTGAGCAACTAAAAGCCTGTATTAGACAAGAATGGGACAACATTCCTATTCCTAAACTTGAGCAACTTGTCTCCTCAGTCCCCAGACGTTTGCAGACTGTTATAAAAAGAAGAGGGGATGCCACACAGTGGTAAACATGGCCTTGTCCCAACTTTTTTGAGATGTGTTGATGCCATGAAATTTAAAATCAACTTATTTTTCCCTTAAAATGATACATTTTCTCAGTTTAAACATTTGATATGTCATCTATGTTGTATTCTGAATAAAATATTGAAATTTGAAACTTCCACATCATTGCATTCTGTTTTTATTCACAATTTGTACAGTGTCCCAACTTTTATGGAATCGGGTTGTAGTATCTATACAATATTCCAACAAAGCCTTTGACTAATTGATTACTGGGTTCCATTTTCCTTTTTGCATGGATTTGTGGATCAAGGATTTAACAAAATTATATTGGCTGGTTTATTCATGGTTGAATCTCTGCTTTAACTTTGACAAAGCAGTGATATTGTACACCTTTAATTTTTGAAAAGTGATAGTCACTATCAGTGCAGAGTGAAGTGTTTAAATATTAAACACAGTGTGTCATAAGCATTTCTGCTATGAATAAAAGAAAGAAAGTGATAAAAATTTGATCAGCAGTTACTCTCAAATGATGTGAGAATATTTCAGTTTAAATGAGCTGACTTCAGCTCGTTCCTTGACATGCTTTGAAACCCAACAAAAGAATATGATTCCATATGGTCAATGGTTTTCGTTTAATGAACAAAAAATAAAGTAGAAGACTAACAGTAGTCAAGCAAAATTAGATGGTGACTCACTGCTGTTCAATAACGTTACTCACTGCTGTTCAAACCTCAAATCTTTCTTTTTTTTTTTTTTTTCGGCCTGTCAGTAACACAGATAACACATGACAGTACGTATGTGTAGCTATATTATCATCATTCACAGCCTTTTTTTTTTTATATCAAATCAAATATAAAATCTTTTCTTAATGCTAATCACACTGCTGTTCACACTGTATATGGCATAGCACCCCGTGTTAGCGTTATGTCCGCAGCACTGTCTCATTTGCATAGTCCACCTCTAAATGTGTCATTCCTCCCACAGCAATGCCATGAATTATGAGACTGTACTGCAGAAGCTGTAGTGTACTACTCTGTGATTACATTCAGCTGCATTGCTGCCATTGCTGCTTGCTCCTGTTTGCACTAAATTAGCTGTTTGTTTTGTTTTTGCTTGGTATATTTGCACACATATTGTTATCTTCTGTCTCTAGTAGAAAACATGGTTTTTCGGTGTCTGTTTCAGCTGTTTAAAGACAGGACGTTTCAAGAGCAGCATGGCAGAAGCCCCCGTTGGAGAGGACGCACCCAAAGAGAAGGAGAGTGCCACCTCACTTACCCACGATCCCCTGCCAGTGGTTGGGGTTGCTCTATGGGAAAGAGTATTGAAAGCAAGTGTTACAGCTGGTGCTTTCCTCCTGCTGTACACGCTGTCTCAACTCACAGTGAGTTTATGCACATTTCTCAAATAATTAACAAATAATTCCTTGACACGTACATATCACACTTTATGCAGATGTGCACACCATTAATGATTCATTGATTTTTATTGCTGTATGTGTGAGTGTGTTTCAGTTATGCCTATGTTCTGGTTTTGTCTATAAGTGACAAATTTGTCTTTTAGCGGTAATTAAGCAGTTGATAATTTTGTTGTGTAGCCAAATAATTTCAGCTGTTTGAAATCAAGAATGTTTTAATTTTATAATAGCGGTTTTTGTCATGTCATGTCATGGTTTTGTCACACTAAATGTGTGTGCTTGTATGTCTTTACGTTTGAATGTGTTTGTGCATATAAGTATTGAAAAACAGGCTGTTCCGGGGTCTGCTGTGATCGACCCTATAGTCAATAACTGCACCGCATGCCTTCCTGTCTGACAAACTGGCAAACAGCTGTGCAAGACTTATATATACACATAAACTACCGTTCAAAAATTTGGGGTCAGTACCTTTATACTTTTAATATTCTATTCAGTGAGGATGCATTGACTTGATCAGAAGTGATAATAAAATCATTTAATGTTACAAAGGATTCAATTTCTTTTGAACTTTCTATTCATCAAAGAATCCTGAAAATTGTATCATGGTTTTATCATGGTATAATGCATTATAATTATTCGTAATGTGCTTTGTATTACATATATCTTGTCGTAAATAATTATAAGCAAATTTAAAATGCATAGTGTAACAATGAATTGATAGGTGTTATATTTGTATTAACTGTGGTTACAACTATTCATGAGATTGTACAATGCATTATAAGGTGCATTAAGGCATAATTAATGCATCAGAACTACTTTTATAATGCATTACACATAAAAGCTTTATGTAAAGTTTGCAGTACAACTGTTTTCACAACTGTTTTTGAGCAGTAATTCAGCATATTAGAATAATTTCTGAAGGATTGTGTGACACTGAAGACTAGTGGTCGACCGATATATCGGCTGATATTTGGCATTTTTCAAATATCGGCATCGGCCGATAAGTTTTTCTGTTTGGCCGATGCGTTCGACGTGGGACTTTTATTTTGACGGCGCTGAGAACAGCAGCGCCTGAGCACACAGTGCTCACATTCTCCCTCTTGTTCGCTGTCATCGTTAACAGTTCTGTCTAATACGGATAGAAATCTGTCTAATAATCAGATACAACGGTTAAACAAAGGAATTAAAATGTATACAAAAGAGTATTATAATGATTGCTTTTATATTATTAGTAATAGAAAGGCAAACATTATTATACTTTCTCTTGCTGTCAGCATTTAGCAAATATGCATTATTTAGCAAATATTACATCATTTAAACAAATCTTTGAATGTCTAATGAACATTTCATTTCACAAACCTTGCAAACAGTCGAATCCAGCTGTGAGCATTTGCAGCACCTGCTGTCAAACTGATGAAGATGTTTTCTTGATTTGCTGGTGCTTCTTCTATTTGCATGTGTTTTCTGAAGTTGCAGCGCGTTGAGCTCTCTCGGCCACCGTAGTTTTTACTATTTGATATAAATGTAGCCTTCAACACAAGACACTTCTTTCAAAAACAATACAAAAAAATCTTGCCAATCCTAAACTTTTGAACGGTAGTCTATTTGCAAAAAAATAATCATTTATTAATTTGAAATTAGGCTTGTGACAAATGCCAAAACACAATTAATAATTAATATCCAATGGCTCATATCTTTCTTTGCCTCCCCTAGTTGTTGATATGTAAGTCACTGTTGTTTTTTGAAGGGTTTGTGTGTAATAATAAGTGTTTTGTTGATGTGTTCAGGGTTTGTGGGTCCTTTACATGCTGAATGGATACAGGGCTTTTCCAGCAGCACATAAAGTTTTGGATCTCCTTCAGCACCTTCTCTCCACCAGTGATGCCTATGATCAACAGGTGATGGAGCTAGAACTGAAATATCTTCTCTGATGTGAAAGAGAATTTTACATCACATGTCGTTCATTGTCTACAGATGGAGATATGGAGGGTGGAAAGCGTATTGCCCCTCATAGCCACACTCTTTTTAGGTGTAGTCATCATTGGTACTGGAGTGAGTATGTTCTTTATGTTTTTGCCTTCTTGTTACTCAGAGCTTTAGTTTCGCCTGTTTAAACAATAACTTATATAACTGTACTACAGCATGTGCTCAGTATAAAGTGTTGCCACAGCTGATTTGAAATGAGCATGCATCGTTCCTTTGTGTAAAGCTTGAACCTTCCTTTCTCCCCCCACTTGCTGTCACAACAGACGCTGTTCTGCATTAAAACCCTGGTGCCTGGCAACCCATCTTGCTTCCCTGACGACCGTCGTCAGTCCATGAGCAGGCAGCCCTCCTTTACATATTCAGAATGGACAGATGCTAAACAGGAGGATTTCTACGAGCTGGATGCTGGTCCGGAGACGCCCGTGTTTGACTGCTTTATGGACATGAAGACCGAAGCTGACCCTGTCACTCTCACTGTCAAATCTGTGGGCTTGCAGGAAAGGTAAGAAAATCACATCTGTATGCTTTGCATTTGATGTATATTACATTGGCAATCTGATATACTGGACATTTTCCCAGAGGGAAATGACGCACTTTGGTCCAATACAGTGTTTAGTTTTTTTTTGCCAAGGACTGGCTTCAGCTATGTGAAGGTATGATAAAAGACAGTCAGTTCCCTTCATTGATACATTCAAATAAACCGCCACGCATTTTGAGCTTGGCGAAAAGTGAGCTTGCTGTGCCGCTACAGAATTTTCTTATACACACACACACCAATTGCCAATTTTTTTTTCTTTATATATATGTATATATATATATATATATTAGGGGTGTGCGATATTGACAAAAAATAATATCTCGATATTTTCTGGGATTTTATCGATAACGATATTTTGCGGAGTGTGTTATTGTGCTGATATCTTAAGCGCTGCAGTGGACAGCTGACTCCTAAAGTTTTTGATGTTCTTCATATTCTGTTTGGTGGTCAGTTCACACTTATAGAAATTAATCTTTTCCGATAAGTTTAAACTGATTTTTACATTTTATGGGCATTTTTACCTTTATAAAGCCATTTTTTCTAAAAGTGTCCATTATATTTTGAGTAAAATTCTTACATTTAATCAGTGAATTAGAAGACATTTTGGCTGTTACCAAGCAAATGAAATCAACACAGAAGCTGCATCTGAAGTGGCATTTAGATGTATTTACACACTGTTTAATGCAAGACATGAATGCATTTAACCTGCAATTACAAATGCATAAATAATGTTTTGATATATTAAACACAAAACGATGAATACTGATATTTGAAATTACTTAAATAAAGATACTTTGAATGTGAAATTAAAACCTCCAGTAGGTGGCAGAAAGTGACTGTTAATAAGTGAGTCATTGTGATTGAACCGAATCATTTAAACGGTTGATTCATTCAGGAACGAAACACCGTCATTTGCTCAGAGACGCAAAACAGCGCTGTGGCTGTGTTTGGAATTATTTTAGTTGGCGAAATTGCGCAAAAACAGGAAATGTGGTGTTTAAAATGTAAGCCTCTTAATTAACTTCTTGTTTATTGAACTGTTGTAAAAAATCAATATCACATTTGTAATCATGGTAATATTTGGAGGAAAACGGCACTCTTCGTGTGAAATAGATCAACTATATGAATTGGTATAAATATATAAATTTTCTCCCCCCGTGTCTTGAATTTGTGATCATTCTAAATGCATTTTAATAGACTGAATTCTTCAGTGAAAACACACTGTAAATGTGTACGGACAATAGTCTAAGAATTAAAAATGGGGGGAAATATCATTATGAAATAAATGTTTTTCTCTAATACACATTGGCCACAATTAATGGCACCCTTTATTCAATAATTTTTGAAACCTCCATTTGCCAGTTTAACAGCTCTAAATTTTCTCCTATAATGCCTGATGAGGTTAGAGAACACCTGACAAGAGATCAGAGATCATTCCTTCATCCAGAATCTCTCCAGATCCTTCAGATTCACAGCTCCATGACGGTGCTTCTTCTCTTCAGTTCACCTCACTCATTTTCTACAGGGTTCAGGTCAGAGGACTGGAATGGCCATAGCAGAAGCTTGGTTTTGTGCCCAGTGACCCATTTTTGTGTTGTTTTTGAGGTTTGTGTTTGGATTATTGTACGGTTGGAAGATCCAAACATGCCCATTAGAAGATTTCTAACAGAGTCAGTCACTTGATGATTTTTTATCTGTTGGTATTTGATAGAATCCATGATGCCATGTATCTAAACAAGATGTCCAGGATCTCCAGCAGAAATATAGGCCCACAACATAAAAAATACAGCAGCATATTTCATTGTACACATGGGGTACTTTTTATCCCTGTGTTCACCAAACCCATCTTGAGTGTTTGTGTCAGGGTTCTGTTGTGTGTGTCATCTGTTCCTGCCTCCTGTGTCCATATTTGGTTTGTTTCCTGTCCTTGTCAGATGTGATTATTGGTTAATTCTTGTCCAGCCGTGTTTGTCTAATTATCTATGATTTACCTGTGTATTTATAGTCCTGTCTGTTCAGTTTGATTTCGTCTGGTCTACTCGTTACTCCCGGTGTTTCCTGTCTGCCTTGCCTGCATTAAAGACTATTATTTGAGTTTACGTCCTCGTCTGCGTGTCCTTGTTCCTCCCTGCTGTGTGCACCGTGACAGTTTGCTGCTAAAAAGCTCATTTTTTTAGTTTCATCTGACCATAGAAGCCAGTCCCATTTGAAGTTCCAGTCGTGTCTGACAACTGAATATGCTGGAGATTTTTTTTCTGGATGAGTGAGGAGAATTTTTCTTGAAACCCTCTCGAACAACATGTGATGTAGGTGCTGTTTGACTTTTCTTTTTTTTTTTAAGGTTTTCTGATCCCAAAACTCAACATTTTTCTGCAATTCTCCAGCTGTGATCCTTGAAGATTGGTCTTTGGCCACTCAAGCTCTCCTCCTCACTGTACATTATGACGATATAGACACACGTCCTCTTCCAGGCAGTTTCGTAACATTTTCTGTTGATTGGAAATTCTTAATTATTGCCCTGATGGTGGAAATGGGAATTTTCACTGCTCTAGCTCTTTTCTTAAAGCCACTTTCTAATTTGTGAAGCTCAATTATCTTTTGCTGCACATCAGAAATATATTCTTTGTTTTTTCTCATTGTGATGGGTGATTAAGGGAATTTGGGCTTTGTTTTCCCTCCTATTTATATTTCTGTGAAACAGGAAGCAATGGCTGGATAATTTCATGTTCATAATCACCCTGGAGTGCTCAAAATTGTGAATATGAATGGCGATATACTTCAGAGATATTTTACTCATACGAATTTCTAGGGGTGCCAATAATTGTGTCCAACATGTATTTGAGAAAAATATTTATTTCATAATGTTATTTCCCCCCATATTCTTATTATTCAATGAAAGGTTAGATTTCTGTGATTTTTTTTTTAATAAAAGATCAAAAGGATTAACAATGCAGATTAATTTTCACAGCCTTCTTTGATCATATTTACCAAGGGTGCCGATATTTTTGGCCATGACTGTATATACACATATGTATACAAGGGTGCACATAAGTGGTACGCAGGTGTGCATGCGCGACCAAGATAAAAAATGTGCTGTGTAAATTTCTTCAGACCGCTCAATTGTGTACCAACATGGTTGACAGCTGTTGATGCACAGTTACCATTTTAGATCGACACACTGTAATACTGTATACGATTTCTATTCAGATTGAAATCATAAGCACTTACTTGCCAGCAACCCGCCAAAATAAAATCTTGCTGATTTGAAGTTTGAAAATTATAAAAATTCATTAAAAAAGTAAATATCAACATTTTATTTTTAAGTTTACTATAAAATAATTGTATTTTTATTTAATACTCCCTTTTTATTGTAAAATATAATAGTATTATCACACTTTATTATTTTATTTTATTAATTTATTAATTCTTTTACTTTATTAAAAAACTAAATAAGTAAAGTACAATAATATTATTATCACTATTATTATATTTTTTTTTGTTATATTTAATGGGTCACACTATGTGAAGTGTGAGGACCAAACCAAATCTCCAGGTGCTCTTATGAGATTATATATTTATGTAAAATGGCCCACCTCTATTATAATATTGTACAGGTGGGCCGCTGGGACCAAAAATGGGCTGCTTTTATGTCCCAGTCCTGCCCTGTTACATTCTATAAATAATTTTTTGTTGTTTGCTTTTAGAATATTCTTGTGATGGTTCAGCGTTTAATGTGACAGTGTGCTGAATATTTTAATGAGGAAAGAATCATAAATACAGAAGTGGTGATGGTGGAAAGGCTATCCACTTGTGTCATAATTAAACATGGAAAAGCAATTGTTTAATATTTAAAGGCCACTTTAAATAAATATTTTAACACAGATGAATTCCCTTTTCATGTATTCAGAATTTCCTATCCTAAAGTGCATAAATCTGAAACTACTATAAAAAAGAAAAGTAGTCAAAGTAGTCGTGACCTGTTCGCACTAATTTGACTAATTTTAAGTTTTAATAAAGAATCTGAAAAGGGTTTAGCCCTTGAAAAACTCTGAATGCATCTGAAATTACATTGATGCATTGAACACATCTGAATTTACATTGTATATTCAAATTACATTGTCACACAAACTCTGTTGTGATTTTCAGGAGAGGTTCTAACGTGTCGCTGACGTTGGACATGTGCACCCCTGGTACTACAGAGCCCTATGGAGCGCTGCTGTCCCCTAGAGAGCAGAGCGCACAGGAATACCTGCAGAACGCATCCAACCTGCTCACCCCCGAGCAGCTGCACAAGCGCGCACTGGACGACGCTGCACTGCAGGCTGAGTTCTATGTGAGTATCATTCACTGTAACATCCACGTACAATATAAAACAGTGATCGTAACATGACAGCACTTCTCATCTTGTGATTCTGGTGGAAACAGGAAACACCCATGAACTTCGTGGACCCTAAAGAATACAATTTTCCTGGTGTGGTGAGGAAGAATCGCTACAAAACCATACTACCAAGTGTGTATAATACTCTGCATATAGTAAAGTGTGGAAATGGCTGATGAGGTTTGTTACTGATGATATTGGCAAGTCTTTGAATTTGTAAGATCTTAACTCTAAATTGCAGACACACATAGCAGAGTTTGCTTAAAAGCAAAAGAGGAAGATGATTTTCTCAGCACCTACATGAACGCTAATTATTTGAAGGTGAGTATGTGTTAGCGTCAAATGAAAATCTTATTTTGCTTGTTGATAAAGTACTGTATGTAAGCTGTGATGTGTTCATTTTTAATAAACTGAATAAATTAGGTTGTGAATGTGATGAAACAACCAAATCTTTAGAGTTGTAGAGTCATTTAGCATTGTCCAATTTTTTTTTCATTTTTGTAATATTTCTGTAACATTCTGTCATTTGTCCTCTAAGTTAAGGTAATAAATGTATGAGCCCTATGTCATAGCTTTTATGATTTATTCTAAGATCACAAATTATTAGGAGACTGTATAATGTTTGAAAATTAATAATTTGATGTGGTTTTGCTGGTGTGAGCAGTATTTCTGATCACATAGAAATGCTATATGCTGAAAAGTTAAGGCTCTCTAATCGGCCTTTCTTTCTTTCAACCTTTTTTCTTTAGGGCTATGGAGGGAACGAAAAGGCTTACATTGCTACGCAGGGTCCAACTGTAAACACAGTGGGGGATTTCTGGAGGATGGTTTGGCAGGAGCGCTGTCCCATTATTGTCATGATCACCAACATTGAAGAAAAAAATGAGGTCTTTATATATCCACACATATCACATGATTGGGAGGAATCATTCTTTCATGCTGAGCAATTAAGCATCTTTAAGATATTTTAATAATTAATATGTATTCTCTCCTTAATTATCAGGCTAATGCAAACTTGAATGAACACTAAATAGTTATTCTTGTGCAACCCCTAGTCCTGTCACTATTCAATACTTAGCACAAACTCAGGCTGAACATCAAACTATCATATTTTCACATGTTAATTTGTAACTTTAGGTATTTTGCAGAAGTCAGACACCAGGGTTGAGGTGATTTAGACTCTACATACCTTGAAATATTTAGGTGAATTCCAGTGAGTTATCAGAAATCATGAATGGAATTGATCTGAATGGTTTAAAATGGGCTTTGCTGGACTGAATAAAACACATATAATATATAAATCAAATAAAACATTTTTGTGTGTGTATCCCACAGAAATGCACAGAATACTGGCCAGAGGACAGTGTCATCTGTGAAGATATCGAGATCACTGTCGAACAGGTCATCCAGGCAGATGACTACAGTCTAAGGATTTTCACTGTGAAGGTTTGTTTTGTTTGAGTGTGTGTTCATGTGATTATGTCTAGGATGCTTATGTAGAAAAGTTTTAATAAAAATAACTGACTTGCATTTTTTGTGTTTTATATGCAAATTATTAACTAAAGGAATCTTAATGTATTAACTCATTTAATTTTATCCGTTACATTTTTACCAAAAATATGGCAAAATGATACTAACTGAAATAATAGAATTTTGACACATTTCAAAGTTGTGCCAAAAGCTGAGTATAGGAAGGCTGTATCTTGGTAATGTTTTTGTCTATTGAAACAAAATGTGGCATATGTCATTGTGACTGTGCCCTGAGGGTACCCGAGCAGTTTGGTGACAGTGCCACCTACAGGTTAATATTGCATTACAACATTGCAGCAACATTGAATTTGTTTATAGCCCATGAAAGACAAGACAACTGAGTGTATCATATTTTGCCTCCTCTTTTAAACTAGAATTCAGAGACCAAAAAAAGTGAAATCTGAGAATGCAGATTATGTGCTGTTTTTAAAAGCCATCACTTTTTAAAAAGTAATTTCTACTTACAAATACAATTTCTTTATTCAGTTTCATGTAGATATTACAATACAGTATAACTAATGAAGACAAGGCTAATATTTACAGAAGAGTCTAACCTTCAAGAAGTTTGTGTGAAAGACAAGAAAGATGAGAAGGACAGAAAGAGAAGTCCAGGTTGAGCGCAATATTTTTTTGCTTCTGTTTCCTCTGGAGGCATGGCTGTCATGGCAACAAATATTCTTAGCAATGCAGTGTTTCACATTATTGAAGGAAATATAGTTAATCACAAAATCTGTGTAAGATATCTTAAAGAGATATATCAAAGAATGGGTTTGCAAAAAGATCTGAAATTGTTCTTGATTCAGTAAATGCATTTGAATAGAACCCCAGTACTGATGAAGGATAGAAACGCTCCTGTCTATACACGTGTGTTAAGCCGGGTACACACTATTAGATTTATGATTGCTTTACAATTGTTGCTTGTCAGATTGTAAGAAGAGGATCCCAAGTATAAACCATGTTACACAGGGATTTCAGTTGTCAGACTGTATAACAGTCAAGTCTCATTAAAAATGGGCATAGACATAGGATTTACATTGTCAATCCGTGACACGTTTTGTGATGGTGATGTGTGTGGAGCAAAGGTTTTTTTTTTTTCTGTGCTCCTAAAGGCTCTTGATTTCACAGTTGTCACAGGAGAAGCCATACTGCAGGACTGCGCCTCAAAATCTGTGACAGAATTTCATCAGATTGCAATGGTCATCCATCGGCTTTCAACACACATGTTAAACTAGTGATCAAAGGCTACAGCTTTTGACTTGAATAAGAGGAATCTTGTAGGATTTTTCTCAGACGCCCAAATCAAATGGTCAATTTTGTAGAGTGTGCACCCAGCTTTACTGAACTGCAAATGTTTGTGTGTGTAGAGTGAGGGTGAGGAGCGCACTCTCAGACAGTACTGGTACACATCCTGGCCAGATCAGAAAACTCCAGACAAGGCCCCGCCTCTTTTGGATTTGGTTAGGGAAGTGGAGGAAGCGAGGAAACAGGCTCCGCCCAACAGTGGCCCTGTCATTGTCCACTGCAGGTAACACACACTTTTCAAAAAAGTTGTTAAATTGACAGTAAAAAGATAAAGCTAATATATTTAAACACTGTTTTCTCTACTCTTAGTGCAGGGATTGGACGCACTGGCTGTTTCATTGCTACCTCTATCTTGTGCCAGCAGCTAAGCAATGAAGGGGTGGTTGACATCCTGAAGACTACTAGCCAGCTACGCTTGGACAGGTAAAATATAGATATACTGTACATCCTTTGAAACACAAGTGTCAGTTTGGGTTGAGACAGCAGCAGAATACATGTTAGCTGTTTGGCCTCAGTGGTATCCGGGCCAACCTGAAGTCATGGAGAAAAATCCTCGCAAGACCTGTTGGTGTTACATTAGGCTATTGTTAAGTACCAAGTTGGACTGCTAGATGCTATTAAAGGGATAGTTCACCCAAAAATTAAAATTCTGTCATTAATTACTCACCCTCATCATGTCTATCCAAACCCATAAGAATGTTCATCTTTGGGACATAAATGAAGATATTTTTGCTTTCTGACCCTGCATAGACAGCAATGTAACTGCCACGTTCAAGGCCCAGAAAGGTAGTAAGCAGGGTTGCCAGGTTTTCTCAGCAACACCCGCCCAATTGCCACTCAAAACTAGCCCAAAAGTAGCCCAATTGCTTTTCAGGGGGGAACCCCTGGTAAAAAAAATGTATTCCAGGGGTAAAATACACATTTTTGGCGGGGTTCCCCTGGTAAAAGTCGCATTCCAGGGGCTAAATATCACATTATTGGGGTCGCCTCAACCCGCGGACATGAAAAACATCCCGCGGAAAGAGTGTTAAAGTAGCCCAATTCCGCGGGAAAACTGCGGACTTGGCAACTCTGGTAGTAAGACAACGATAAAATAGTCCATGTGATATTAGTGGTTGAACCGTAATTTTATGAAGCTATGAGAAAACAAAAACAACAACTTTATTGAACAATTACTTCTCTTCCATGCCAGACTTCGACGTGCGTTCACAACAGTACCACGACACATGCGCATGCATTCCTCTGCTTGCAAAAAAAGCTGTAGTGCATCCGGGTTGGAACTCCGGCTCCTGCGTCAGCAGCATCACACACGTGTCGTGGTACTCTCATGAATGGTGGTGGAGAATGAAGATTGACCCGGAAGAGAAGAATTGTTGAATAAAGTTATTTTTATTTACTTTTCTCAGAAAAAGTATTCTCGTAGATTCATAAAATTAAGGTTGAACCACTGATGTCACATGGACTTAACAATGTCCCTTCCTACTACAGTATGTTTCTGGGCCTTGAACACGGTAGTTACATTGCTGTCTATTCAGGGTCAGAAAGCTCTCAGATTTCATCAAAAATATCTTAATTTGTGTTCCAAAGAGGAACGAAGGTCTCACAGGTTTGGAACAACATGATGGCGAGTAATTAATGACAGAATTTTCATTTTTGGGTGAACTATCCTTTTAAGTACATTAACAGTTGGTCTCGTTGTTGTTGTTGCTGTGATTTCAGAGGAGGCATGATCCAGACAGCAGAGCAGTATCAGTTTGTTCATCATGTACTCAGCCTGTATGAAAGACAGCTTCGGGAGACTTCAGAAGAGTAAAGCCTCCATGAGCGTACAACCTTCACACCACTCCTCACAGAGCAGTTGACCTTCATCCGAACACATGGGCCAGGGACTGACCCTCAGTCTCAAGTCTCATGTCTTCAAACCCAACAGAAGTTTTAGGAGCAGACCCAATATTAGATTTTAGCTGAGTCCAATCTCCAATACCTAATCGGTTATTAAATATACTTTGTATTTTTTTTTTACCATAACAGTAACATAAAGCGGTCAGTTATGTCATACACAAGTACTGCCCACATAATAATGCTCAGCAGACCATCAGTGCTCAAACACGACAATGTTTGAATGCGTGAACACTTCATACACAGTGGTATGAACACAATAACAAGCAGACACCAAGGCCTCCATTTATGATGTAAATTAACATTAGGTTTAGGGACCTCCTCAATTTCTGAGCCTAGAAATACAGCAATTTTCCTTTTACTGCTAAGACATTTTTACAGGATTTATAACTCAGTGTTAAGATGAGATTTGTTGTAAAGTGTGCGTGTACATTTATGGGTCTTACATGTTGAAAGATCAACCTCTTGGGCAATCTGAACATCAGTATGTTTGTGTGTGCATGTGTGTGTCGCAGAAACAGAAGAGGAGAGAGAGGTACTGTTTACTACGTGTTCGATGATTATCAGACTTTAACTCCGGATGTGCGGTTGGTCTCTAGAAGAGGTTAGCCTTCCACATTTAATACAAAATGGCCTTAATATGTGTCTTTCTGTTCGTACTGGGGTCTGTATGGTTGTGTGTAAATGTTGTCGGGCAGAGCTAAAGGCAGTGTGGTGTTACAGCCTGTCATCGTCTCATTCGGTAAGACTGAGAGAGGGACAGAGACTGATCTCCGTACATTTTCCCTCAGCAAACCTTTGCCTTCTCGATTTGCGTGTTGTCGGACGCTATATCGTGTAAAACATTTTAGTTGGACTCTAAAAAGCATTGATGCTGCACCTCAAGGTTTTATGTATCAAAATGCCGAAACACTGTATCCAACTAATGTTCAATTTGTAAATCACAGCTTGTATCAATAGCTGAAATCATGACAATGGGACATATATAGTTGTGATGTTTTTTGCTAATTTGTTTATTTTCTGAGCTTGTTTTACTCTGGTTACATTTAACATTGTTTATATGTGGGTCTGCGTATCTGATTAGTTAAGACGTATAATCAGTATTTGCCCGAGTTGGCAGCTCGTACAGCTTTGCTGAGACTTGCAGTTTGCATGAGCAAGTACATTTTGAACTTCTTTTTAATTATGAGCAAGGAAATGTTTAAATTAGAAGCAGACATCTGTGTGTGATTATGTGCAAAAGCTTCTGGTACAGCAGAGTGTCTGCTGTTGGAATAAGCATCTTCAGTCCGATGGACTGTGATCCAGCTGGAAGTACCAATGCAAGCTCTCCTCTGAATTTCTTTAGATAGTACTGCTACCACCCTTATTGTCTCCAGTCGTTCTCAAGCTTGTCATATGTCCTCAAAATGATGTTTCCTTCCAGGCAGCTCTGAGCTGAAATTAGGAGGTTTATAGAAGCTTGAAAACACCTCCTTGTTACACAAGAGATTGTACTTTTTTTTGTAAGTGTTGTTAGTTCAAGGCCTCATGATAGTTTGCCAGAAATGAGAATGACTTTCATTCACGTGCTTTAATCGCTGCTGTTATAGTCTTTTTATTATTGCAGAACTGCTTTCGTGTTTTAGTTGGTACTGAGTAATTGAATTTTATCATTTGTTTTTAATGAACTGGCATATTAGTCCTATTTATTGAAAGAGTTTTGTCTCTGTTTTTGTGCTGTTATTACACTGCCAAAGACTGTAGTGATTGGTCCATACCGCAAAACCTGAACAATCTGAATTCTGTATTTACAAACTTTGAAAAGTTTTAACACCAACATGTGGAATACATGTATGAAACCAGCATTTATATATTTTTAAAGTGAAAAAAAAAAACTGAATTCCCACTGTAAAACCTGTTCTCTGACTTACAACCTTTCTTGATCAGTTTATCTTTTCTTACATGCATGTTAGTATATTATTTTATGCCACTGTATGCCTCCTTTTCATAGTGTGTATATATATATATATATATATATATATATATATATGTACAGTATAAATGAATGAAACTAAAAACTAATTCTATATTTAGCTCTAAAAATGATATATATAGGTTTGGGGTCAGTAACTTCAGTAAGGGTCAGTGAGTCTCTGAGGCCACATTTATTTGTTCAAAAATACAGTAAAAGGAAAATGCTAAATTTTCAGCAGTCATCACTCCAGTCTTCAGAAATCATTCTAATATGCTGATTTGGTGCTAAAGTAACATTTCTTATTATATTAGCACTGTTGAAAACCGCTGTGCTACTTGATATTTTTGTGCAAACCATGATAAATATTTTTTCAGGAATCTTTGATAAATAGAAAGTTCAAAAGAACAACATTTATTTACAATAGAATACTGTTGTAACACTGAAAGTCTTTACTGTAACTTTTGATCAATTTAATGCATCCTTGCTGAAAAAAGGATTAAACAAATCTTACTAACCCCAAACTTTTAAATGGTCAAGTAAAATATTATCCCTCTCTATCATTTTCTGGAACTAGTTTCTCCATTGAACATCTGTGCCTTGCTTCCAGTCAAACAGCTACTTTCATCTTAGACAGCAAACGAGGGCACAGTTTGTGTCCCTTAATGTGAAACTAATACAAAACTGTTCTTGTGAGGTCCAAGTGAGTGAGAAAACAGGTTTTTATCAACAATGATCAATTGACTCCTTTAGAGGAATGTAAATACAAGCTCTATTTACAGCATTTATGTCAATTATCACAGAAAATATTTTAGACTTTCTTTTAAAAAAACACTAGTCATAGTTTTGACAGAATCGCTTGCTGACAATCTTTCACTGACTGGTATAGCCTGTAAAAGCATTCACTTTCACATCTTATGTGTATCTGAATGCATAACCAGAAGTTCATCTACCTGGAAAAGTATTTTCTGAGCTAATCACTATAATGGCACAAATGCTGTGGATAGTTCAAACCAGAACATTGCTTAAAGGAATCATTTTTGAAATGTTGAACCTCTGTGTGTCTGTTACATGCTGTTTGCCACCCTGATTTACTGGTTTTGTACATTGTCTGCCAGGACAACTTTGCTGAACATTTCCAAAGTCATCAAACTATGGGACTATAATGTTTTAGGTCAGTGAATTTATTCACTGTGAGGAAATTCTAACGTGACAGAGTAATGCAGGTCGTCAGTAGCCTTAATCACCAGTGATCACACAAATGAATCCTGTTTTCATTGGGTGTACCAATTTATTATTCTGATGTCAAATAAAACGATTTCATGTTAGAATCATTTGAATCAATGTTATAGTTCAAAGACTGAGAGAAGGGCCAGTATAGCAGTTTAGAGAAGTCATACCCCTCCTCCAGCTCACTGCCCACTCACTCTCAGTCGGTCCCCACTTCCTACAGAACACTCCATCTGTCGGGACGTCTGCGTTGCCAGAGAAGAGTAACAGACACACAGGCACCAGCAAACAAGTATATCATTATATCATACACACAAATTAGATCCTGGGCCAAACTATCTTGGATTATATCCACGTAACAGTGATTTTAATATATGTAAAAGAGAGTGGGCTGTTTTATGTTTAAATGGATATTAATTTAATCATCACGAACGACTCACTACCAGCATAGTATGTCTTTATGCACTACTGTACAAAGCTAAAACAAGCACAAAGATGAAATACTGATTTTATGAATGTGAATGCAGAGGCTTGTGCCTCGGCTGTCTTAATTGCTCATATGTTTTAATGCCACCTGAGTATTTGACCTTTTGCTTCTTCAATCACTCAGAATATTTTCAAGTTTTTATTTTCTAGAAACCATGTGTTGAGCAGTGTTTTAATATTTTCTGCGTATTTATTGTCCTGTGGTTTTGGTTGAAATGTTTGGCACCGGCCCCTCGATCTCAAAAAAAGAAGTTTAATTTTAATCCTGTTCTATAGTGAAATAGATGTGGTTTGAAAATTCAATTTGCCTCATTGCTTTCGTATTGTTCCACTGCTGTTGAATCCAAATAGAATGTAACATGACTAAGTTTACAATATTATGGCTTGTATAATTGGTATAAGCTTTAATTTTTAAATAAAAATACCTTTCTGTTAATCAGGACCATGGGGTGATTGGACTTTGATTGACATGGAGACAAAGTGTATAGACATCAGGTTATACATATAAGCTGCAAAATCACAGCACAAGTGCAATCATAATTCTGATACTGGTGAACACATTTTTAGTGTATGTAGTGCTCTGTGTGAATGAGAGCATAAAATAAATGCTAAGCAGGGCAAAACTGTGTAACTACCTAAAAGAAAATCATAATCTTTGTCTCGGTGGGGTAAATATTTTCACTCTTGAATGTAGTATTTTGCTAAATAGTTCTCAATTCCCCATGATTAAAATGACTCTGGTCACCTGTATGTAATGTGTTTTTATTTGCCACTGATAGTTATTGGCCAATTAGTTAGAAATGTGCAGGGTAACACTGATGGGAGTGGTTAAAGGAAGTAAATATGATGTGATCATTTATTCTGTGGAGCTGCCAGGGAACAGACTCTTTCTGTATTAGCATCTTCCAACCAGCAGAAGAGGCTAGAGCCACAGTACAGACACAAACATCAGTTCTGGTGTATAACCAGCAGTATATTGCCCTGCGCTACAGATTTTTAATGTTAATGACTGATCCTAAATTTACAATTTTATTTACATTTATATGAATGCCAACTCAATTGTATTGATTTTTGTTATTATTTGAAATGGTCCTAAAGTTCCATTACCAATTCAATTATTTATTTATTTTTTACTTTGTTCATTTTGTCTATTTTAATGTGCATGATAAAATCAAAATCTTTTGGTTGTATCTGGTAACACATTCTGAGACTTCCATCATCCCTGCCTTAAAACTGTATTTGTTTCACTTTATTAGCCTATAAGAGTGTTATTTATTTATTTATTTGCCTCTACATCTTCATGAAAATGTAAATGATCATAAATTGGAATGACAGTCATAAATTAGGATGTTATTTGAGCTGGCTTACTGCATAGTGGTACACCCTCAATACATTGGCAAATGTTGTTTATTAGGCTGAATATGCACATGATGTCTGGGTGACACTGACAGATCTGAAAATGTAAAGTGTATAAACACAGACAATTTTCACAGGCTTTTTTCATATTTTGTTTTTTATGCAAGCAAATATGTTCAGTGAGTGTACAACTAGGCCTGGAAATATAAAATATATCCAAATCTAAATCAAAATAGGTTACACTGGTTTGAAATTTACCAATAAATAAGCTGTGATACAACCAGTGATAGAGAATGCATTGAATATTTTTCTGAGAAAACAGGATTTATCTAATCTACTTTATTTAGTTTTTAACAAATACATCATGTCTGTTTCCCAAAATGGTCTTTACATACTCAGATTTACTATTTTTAATATTTAATTAACGCAGCAATGTTCATCTCACATATTTACAGAATCATGAGAGCGTTACAACAATATCTTACATTGATGCACAATGTAGAAGGCACATTCATTTAGGTGCCGCTAGGGGGCTCCAGTCGTCCTTATTAACATGACCAGGAGTACGGTGGGCTGCAGCCCAAATAAACAAAGCTGTTTGAGGGAGAATGAAACATGTTTTGTTGGATCTTAAAATTACGGAGTGTGGTATTTTAAAAATATAAGATGGGAGGAAAATTATATTTTATATTTATATATTTTCCTCCCATCTTATATTTTCATATCCTACACCAAATACAGGCTCCTTACAATATCAAAGTATTTAGAGCTGTGTTATTAAGAAAAAGAGCAATCGGGCATTTTAAAATTTCAACAGAAAACTTGGTTTTTAATGAAATTTCAATTTTTAATGAAATTATTGTCATAAAACTTTTGTTGAACGGTCCAGTTTCCAAAACTTTATTAACTCAAGCAGCACCGACTGCACTTTTTTTTTATTAACAAGATAAAATTACACGTAGCCTATATGACAAACATCATACATGATATAAACAATTCTAGCACCGACTGCACATGCTTTGCTATTTTCAGTGAGGATGTTGGCAAAATAATTTCATAAGGGATGATATTATTTAATTTATTTTCCCATTTATTTGTGCGTAAAAGTTACAATCAGCATAATTTAAAATAGTGCTAATTGCGAGTACCTTGTTATCTAAAACAGACGTAAAGTTTGACTGTAAATGTTGTTCACTTTGATCTAGTATCAACATCAGAACGGTGTTTTTAAATTATTTTATGTTAACAAATGGAAAAAAACTCCCAAATCTAGCAATCTTTGCTGTATGTAATAAACAATCTAATCATGTTCCTTTCAAATTATGCCCAAAGAGTGCCTTATACACTGCATAGAGAATGAGAAGTTACGTCACATTCTCATTCTCTATTAACTCGGTCGTTCTGATGCAAGCGCTCGCGGAGGGATATCAGCCATGGCGACACGTTTTGTAATCTGTCTTGTTGCCTGGAGATAAATAAAATGGAGTCGGGAATCGCCTTTAAAGTCTTTCCCTCTGTCAGCCATGTTGGCTCAAAGCGAACTGTCATATGATGTTTAGAGACGTATGAATCGGGCCCACCTTGATCCAAAATGTCGTCAGCTGCGTCCTAACCCGAGTTAAAGACGTAACAGACTTTATCCCGCGCCTGATATCTGTGACGCTGTTGCGGCGGACCGTCAGAGCTCGAGCTCGGAGCGGCAGCTTCTCCTGCTGCTATTTAGCACACTGCGTAGGGTTACAGCAGGTAAGATTATTATATCATGTTAAACTGCATTTCGAAATGTTGCGCGCTATACTTGTTAGTAATGCCCCCCAGGTCTGATTTGAATTGAAAGCTAATGTTTTAGGCCGTCTTGTCAAGTAAGTTATTACAAACGCCTGTAGCCAAGGCAAACCAGCCGCACCTCCTCCCCGGTTTAGCTACAACGGTGCACTAGCATAGCTTAGCGCTACCGCGTACTGTTTGAATAATTAACGCCCATTTTCCTGTTTAGACATGTTTGCTTTTGAATTTATTGCACGAAGCACGCGTATGGACCGTTTTATAGTGATTGTTGAGAAGCAAAAACATTTCCGTTGCCTGTAGTTTTCGAGGAAGTGATAAACCGGGACTAGCGTTTCACTCTGTTGCGTAAAATGGTGTCCGAGTTAGCCAGGCAACGACACACTGTATGAGCGGTCATCTGTTTACATTTAGACTGCGTCAGAGTGGCACTTTAGACGACAATAATGTTTATTGTGCTCACTGAGTAAAGCTAAATAACATGCGTTTCATAATATGAAAATGAGGCTTATTACGCATTGTAGGGGAATCGCTTCTCACGAATCATTTTGTATCTTATCAGTCTGGGTATGGAACAGAGCGGCAGCTCTACTTTACTCAGCTCTACTATATTTTGTACTTTTCTCAGTATATTTGAGCCGAATAACATTAATGTTAGCTGAATCATGCTGAGTAAGGGAAAGTGGTTCGTCTGCTGCGCGCATAGACAGTGGCCTGTGGAGAGCAATGGTTATTGAAACAAACTGTCTTTATTATTCATAATTTCAATATTGTGTCGTTCAGCCTAATGATAGAAAGTTATAAACTTCGTGACTTCAGTAATCGGGTTTCTGATCACTGGCTTGTGTCAGGTGATAGATAGCTCGTAGCTAGTCAGCTGGCCTCCTGTCATTCCGACGTTCTCTTGTCATTGGCAAACAATGCGAACTATTTGATGTTGTTAACATTTTTTTAAGCAGACGTGTTATAGAGACATCGGGGGCGGTTTCGCCTTCAGGTGGTCGTTTAATTCAGGACTACATCTTTTTGTAAGGCTTGTATTCTAACGTGATTAACTTAAGCCATGCGAAGGGGCAAACGTCAAGGGCATAGTATTTCACACACTATTATTCCTATACAAGTGTTTCCTGCGCAAGTTTACAATAAGTTACGAATCCAAATGAAAGAAAATTGCATGATCTTAATTTGTTCTGCAGAATATGTTGGTGTGCAATCTTGTCGAGCTTTTAAACCGTTTTAAAGAGGTACTTTTATAACTTCTGCGCCCATTTCAGCGGATTAAAGTCGGTATGAGAGAGAAATATTAAGGCCTTGATGAAAGATCAACTAAAGTATGTTTCTGGTCAGTGACAGTAAATGAAAGCGCTGTTCAATACACTCAGCATTCACTGTATATGACGAGGAATGACGACAGAAGATGGGCGTGGCGGACCTCTGGACCTACAGTATGAACAGTTTTCAGTTTCAGCTTTGAGTGGAAACAAATGTCTTGTTTCGTCTACTCCAACAGGACAAACTGCTTATGTCAGACAGGGAGAAAGGGTTTTTAAAATTTCCTTTGGTTTCTTTTTATAATGTTCAGCAGTAACATATCCAAGCTTGATTTTCTGCATTTGAAAAAAAAAAAAGGGAAGTGCTCAACTGTAAAAGTGTATAGATGATTTTGGTGCTTGGGATTTTGGTAGACATGTAGAATTTGCCTTATTCATTGAAAGCTGCCCTTAGAAAACATGCATGTCTGTGCACCTACTAACTGTTAAGAAGTTATAAACCTTGTTTAACATTGATTTATAAGCAGTGTTGGGTACGTTACTTTAAAAAAAAGTTAGAGTTATTAGTTACTTATCAAATAGTAACTGAGTTACATCATTATAAAAGTAACTAATTACCAGGGAAAGTAACTATTGCATTACTTTAAAAAAAAAAAAATTCAAATGTCAAATAACTTGGATGCCCCAATATTAAATGTTAATTTGACCTTTGGAATGGACACTAAATAGAATAAATTATTATTATAAAACATTGTACATTAATCAACACTATTTTTCTACTGACACTTAACATCAGTTAGTCAATCATTATAATATGATATTATGATAATTTAGCATTAGCCTATATGATGATAGAACTTTAGTAATTTAGAATAACCAAGTATGAATTCATATTTGTCATGTTGACAAAACTACTACGAATTATACCACTAATAATAACAATATAAAACGCACTAAGGATAAAGGAGCTGCTGGGTTCATGAATATTAATCAGGTTGTCTGCGTTCGCTTGAATTGATTTGCTGAAATCAAAACAGGGATGATAATAGGTGAGCGCCGACCAATGAGATTGTCGTTTGTGCATTAGCTCCGCCCACTAGCGGATAACCCGGCAGTTCTTAAAAGCTGAAGAATTCCAAAGGAACTCCGTTATTTTGACAGGAAAATACAACAAAGAATATCGTTTGTTATGAAAGACTATCTAGCTCTGTATCTTTCTCTGCGCGCGCACGTGTATGTGTGTGAGACAAAGCTACGGCGAGCCGTGCGCTTCACACTAGAGTTTACGGTACGTCAAATACAGCTACACTGCGCATCCATTCAGATGAACTGAAAAATAAAATGATAATAATAATATTATAATAAATTATAGTAACGCCGCATTTTGTTGTCAGTAACGTAACGGCGTTGTAACCGGGGAAACAGTAATTAGTTTGATTACTTGTTACTGAAAACAATAACGCCGTTTATTTATAACGCCGTTATTCCCATCACTGTTTATAAGGCATATTAGCATTTGATCATTGTCACGAAAAGCTCATTTTACAGTGTCATGACATGTAGGACCTGTTTCTTTGAAATTGTATTTGAAGCTCATGCATTGTCTTGCATAACAAGAACTGCAGAAACAAGTCATAATTATGGTAGCATTCCAGGCATGCTCATACCTTGGGCAATGTCAAAAGGGTTCATCTAGAAATTGACATCGTCTTATGCTTATGTTTTTAGTTCTTTAGTTGAACACAAAAAAGATATAAAATCTAGAGGTGTTGCCATGAGAACTTGTTACTTCCACCTTACAGTTTCCTCTTTCTGGTCTCATTACAAATCATTGGTAAATCTTCACAGCAAGCACATAAAAGAACTGTTGTAATGTTGAGCTCAGGTTCAATGTGCTTTTGTCTCGCTGTCCCCTTCGAGGAATATTTTCTATAGGAAATTCTTTGTTTATTGTATGGAACATTAAGTTAGTTTTTAAAGACATTAATCAGAAGACAAACATATTCAGGAACCGAAGGATAAAATGAGATTCACACAAGATGATGAACAAACAGAACTCTCCTCAGTGTTCGTTTGTAGAATCACATGCATTTATTTGTGGACCACATCTTGTGAGTTGAACACTTAAGGTGTGACTGTGTTCAGAATATAACAGCCTCTCATACCTTTCTGCTTAATTGTAACTGGATTTGATTCCAACTGCATTGAATTCTACATGGTATTCATACCGAACCATATTAAGCCTCACCTTAAAAACTATGCTGACTAATCCTGAAACGTTGTTGCTGGAGCACTTGTAATAGTTATACAAGGTGCCAGGAGCTGGAATACAAACTTACTTTTGTTTTCCTTTTCCAAAACCAAATCGTGTGTGTGCTACAGATTACATTACTTGTCAGACCTAGATTTGACAAATGAGCTTAAACATCGGTAAGGACACAGTTGTTGCAAGGTAAATTTAATCATTTGATAATTAGTGTTCATACTTGTTAGGTCATACTAGTGTTTTACTGACTTTTATTTTTATTAGCAAACCTCTCTGGTTTTTTTTTTTCCCCTCGTGATTTCATGTTTTGGATGTAGCCTTCAGTGGCATACCGGACACTTTTGGTGAGTTACTAGAATGAAATGTTATTATACATTGCTTGCACGTATTGTAAGTTGTAGCATATGCTTATTATTATTATTATTATTATTATTAGGGATGTAAAGATTCACTCAACTCACGATTCGATTCACAATTTTTTTTTTTTTTTTTTTACAAAATGAGATTTAAGAAAAATTATAAATTAAATGTGTCCTTTTATTATTGCTTGGACAAAATGCAGCACGTTTCTTTGTGAAATTGAAATATAACACTATAATAATATACTAAGAAAGCACTTGCATATTATTGCTCTTTTGTTGGTTTTGATTGCTTCTATTCTCCTCATTTGCAAGTCGCTTTGGATAAAAGCCTCTGCTAAATAACAAAATGTAAATATAATGCAAATGTAAATAACAAAACTAAATTGAAATTTTAAAACAAGCTCCAAATTAAATAAGTAACACAAATAAAAGAAATCTCTTCATATAAACAAAATAAGGCTTTGTCTGTGCTCTCTCCATTTAAAATTAGAGGCAACCACTGCATTTTAATCATGATCCAAACAAAGATGCTGCATACATGCAACATGAGCAGTTTTTAATCTAAATTAGATTGTATAATTTCGAAATTTGAAGCAAAAACAGAATAGTCTGACTTCAGTTTTGTGAAACTACTGTATATAAAAATATCTGCATGAAATGAAACGGAAGACGAGCTGAAAGAGACGCAGATTCACTCTCTGCCAGCAGGTGGCGCTTTAAGCGTTTCCTTGGTTTCCGCTGTAAACAAAGCAGCGCTGCACTTACAAACTTTAATATGCATTATACATAGTGATAAAACATGTATAGCCTGAATGCACTGTAAGTCGCTTTGGATAAAAGCGTCTGCTAAATGCGTAAATGTAAATTATACAGAGGCAAGATGAAAAGAAAAAATACCATCTAAACTTTTCTAAAGACAGTAAGTTCCCCTCAGACATGCATTCATATAAACTCCTAACCCTAATTGAATCACGATTTGTTTAGCATCTCAACCGATTTGAATCATCACATATATGAATCGATTTTCAACCGGCTCGCGGTTAATCATTACATCTCTTATTATTATCATTATTATTGTATGATTACTAACACAGGATGTTACAATTAAAATTAGAGTCATGGAATTATAGAAATGAATCATAGTTACAGAATGAGGCAAACTTTGATATGAATGTTTTTTTTCTGTCTTGTATCTCATTTTCTTCATCAGTGTGAGGTGGAGGTGTTCGACATGCTCAGCTCCAGCATGCACTAGCAATGCCAGCATGAAATTCATTACAGTTCTGAATTTATTCAATAATAAAAACTTTCTCCACATTGTTAAACATTTTCGTCAACCAGTTTAACTGTTTTAAAAAAAATCACATTTGTTAAATGTCTCAATATCCACACGCATTACTTATGTTTTTTTTATTATTATTTGTATTTTCATTCTTTGGGACACTTAATTTCAGTGTACTTTCATAAACCAGATTACGCCTGCCTTTAGCTTTAGTTTGAAAGCACTTTAAAATGCTTTGCATTTCAGACCACTAATTATTTCAAGGTCTTGTCTTCATCAGTTGTGTGGTCTAAATTGGTTTGTGGGGTTTTGAACCAGTTGCCAGTTGAAGTGCCAACCAATCCATGGTTTGCAGTGATGATTGTTAAAGGTCTTTCCTTAAAGGTTATGGATTATCAAGACTTTCAGCTGCAATTGCTCTAGGGCAAAAACAGTATAAAAACTAAATGCTGCTTGTTGTTTTTCTTTTTGTTTTCTCTCAGGTTGAGCCTGGAACCAGCTGTCCTCCAAGATGAACCCTTATGAATGAAAGTGAGCCTGTTCAGTAAGCTGTTAGCTTCCAGTGGTCAAAGCCATGCCTGAAGATTAGAGCCTCCTCTTGCTTACAGCAATACGAATATACAGAAGATTCTACATGACTCTTCATGTAGACCTTCCTGTGTTTGTCTTGCTGGATTGAGTCCTTCCTCCCCTACTATAATATCAGCTCTGTCCCTTTCATACCGCTCCCTCTTGCTCTTTCATGGCCGCTTGGGAACATGTATCTGCATTTGAGAATGGCGCCAACCTAGTCTCATGCGTCCAATGAGTGGAGAGTCAGACGGCCCAGCTCCTGAAAGAGTCTCACGGGCCTTCTCTTTGTCAGGCCCTGTGTCCTCCGCAGAGATGTCCTCACTGCAGTCACTAGGGCCAGTGCAGAGCTGGCTGGGTCAGGAGCTGGAGAAATGTGGTATAGATGCCATGATCTACACCCGCTATGTCCTTAGCCTGCTACTGCACGACAGCTATGACTATGATCTGCAGGACCAGGTATAGTTAAAACGTTTCAGCACATCTGGAAAACCTTTTGTTATAAGTGACTTGTTTCTGTACAAATCTAACAAAACATCTTAAAAAGGAGTAGTTCACTCAAAAAAAAGGTTTCTATGTCATAAGTCATACGATACATTTGTTTTTAATGTAAACCAACTTTACTGATTCTTAAAGAAAAAAGCATCTTGCATGTTAAGTTCGATCAATTAAAACGGAAGCATTTAGGGAATATAATTTGTTTAGTAGTAATTCTTAGTATTCGTTTTATTGCATTCAGTAGTTACTAACATTTATTTTGATACTCAGCAATTATTCAGATTTCATAAGGACCACTAAATTTTATTTTATCAGATGTTAATCCACAAACTTCTATGGAATAAGGCTATGGAAATATAGTGCTTTATCTGTGCAGATTATGGTATTCTTGTTTAGGGCTTCTTTTTGCACAATAGATATGGTAGACTAAAGCAACAGGTTTCAAGTAGTGTTCTTTTATCTTGAGAGTAGTTTATTTGGCAGTAATTGCATCTTAGCAGACATTTGTGCACAGTTTCTCTACATTTATACTAAAGAATCAACACCTGGTCCTCCTTGTGCGCAGGAAAATGACATCTTCCTGGGCTGGGAGAAGGGAACAGGGAAGAAATGGGGGAAGAGCAAGAGGAAGGGAGGGACTGACCTTAGTCTTGAAGAGATGAAGAAACAAGCTGCTGTGCAATGTTTGCGTTCAGCATCAGATGAAGTAAGACCTTTGTTTAAAGCTAAAGTTTTTAAATCCGTGTGTTATATATATTTTTTCCCCCACAACCATTTTCACTGCTAAATTGCAATTAGTGTACTTTTGTGAGTGAGTTTGTTGTGGAATTAGTAGAGCAAAAATTGGTTAAATGGTCAATAATAGCTCTCCTCATTAAGAAAAATGTCAATCAGAACTTGAGTAATGTGGCTACATCTCAGATCCATGTTTTTTTTTTTTTGTGTGAAAATCATTGATATGCTTTGCTTTTACCTCAAAGCCTTTTACAGTGATTATGCTTATTTCTGTCAAAAAAAGAAATCTCCAGAACTAGTTCAGATGTACTCAGAAAATTACATATTACTCAGCTGATGTTTTAAATGGTTACTGTTTTAATCTTGTGTATATTTGATGCCTTTTAATCAAAGGGAGTTAAAATTTCATATTTAATATTGTTTTTGAAGAAAACAATTCATTCTTGTTGCAGTGATGGAGCTATGATTCTATTTTCTGTTAAATTTTCACCCAAAATTGCAAGTTAAATTACTCTTGTTCTCTTTCAGAATTCGGGAATTGAAAGCTTGGTCGAAGAGCTATGCTCTAAGCTCAAGGATATTCAAAACAAACAGAAAGGTTTGCATATTTTCTATGTTATGCAGGTTGAGCAAAAATTGCATTGTCTTGCAGCTGTAACAGTTTTATGGAAATACTTCAATTATATTGCTTTGCTATTATTGTCTTACAGAAAAAGAAAAGCAAGCGAATAAAAAATGTGATATATCTCAGTCTCCTGAACCAGATGAATCTTCTTCTAAGGACCAGGTTGAGATGTAAGTAGTTAAACCTTATAGTCTGTAATGTAATAATGTGGATTGTTGTAGAGGTAGGGTTATGATCTCTATGTAATTAATTAGAGCAATGAGACTCATATTGTAATGTGGCTTTTATTAAACCGGAAAAGCCTATGATTAAATAAATAGTCGTGCTGCATGCCGTAAAGTAAATGGACAGTGTTTTGTTTTGAAAGTCTAGTGAGTGTTCTTGCTAGGGCTGGGCGATACAGCAAAAAATATTATCACAATAATTTTTCCATATCATAAATTGATATTTCATTTATTTATTCCATTAATATTCATTTACCATTAATGAGAGAGGTGCTTCCACACGTTTTTAAACCTTGAAAATGAACGTAAACGTAACTTGTTTAATACAAAAATGGTGTCTAATGTAATGACTTAATAAAACTTTAAAAATGAAATCAATCTTTTGAAATGTAATAGAATTAAAATATAACAATTAGTTTACAACAAAACATAACTTATTTTTTGTCAAATAAAATGCTACACAAGATGTGCTGACATCTCAGAGCAGCTCTGGAGATGAAGTTCATATGTTTATGTCCTTATATATTGAGACGCGGATGCTGAAAACACTGTGAGCGTCACGTGTTTGAGTTTGTATAGTAGACGAAACCGTGCCATTCATTCAAAGAGAGACTCAGTACGTGCAGACTTATTAGCTACGTGCACGGACTGGCTGTTCTCATGTTTATTTCTGTTGTGTGATAGGCTGTTAGATATAAAGTAAAAATGTCCTGAGATTATCATCATCAACATAAATTTTATCGTGATTTCGTTATGATATTATCATCCAGCCCTAGTTCTTGCCTAGCATAATAAACAGATGAGAAAAAAATGCAAAAATAATTGTGCTTGTTATTTGGGTGCAGCAAAAATACAATAGCAACTTATATTATCTCAAATAGCAAGTTGAGGATGATCTTATGCTGTATTTGCTCTTAATTATCTTCTTCATATAATTATTTACACTATTATGATTATTAATATAATTTTTATTATTGTTGTTATTCTTACTATAATGCGGTTGTTTTTGCTCTTTAGGTACTATGAAGCTTTCCCACCTCTCTCAGAAAAATCTGTTTGTCTCCAAGAAATTATGACTGTGTGGAACAAAGCTAAAGCCTGCACGTATTCCAGCTCATCATCATCTGCTGTCCCTCAAACAAGCACAGACACATCCTCTCCAAAAGACTGCACCAGCGAAGGTGAAGCTTTTAAAGACCGAACAGTTGATGCACCCAGTTCCACCACCACAATCAGCGAGAGGGCCCAGCAACGACGCACTAAGAGGGAGAAGGAAAACCGATTCCATGGAAGCGCAACAGGGGTGACTGATGATCAGGTTCCTCCTCATAGTAAGCGGCAGGCGAGACACCGGTCTGAGGGGAGGTTCCGTCCCAGATCGTGGTCCTCTGGCTCTAGTGAGGCTGGCTCAAGCTCCAGTGGTAACCAGGGTGACCAGACCCCTAGTTGCAAAGCAGTCCGCATAAGACACAAGTCTCGAGAAGTCAGCAGCAGAAACAAAAGAGGCCACAGTGGCGGCAGACAGGTCAAACTGGCCCTTAAAGTCATCGACAAAGAAGAGCGGAAAAATGCACGAGGCAACATCAGTACCACTGGAGGCCCATCTAAACTACAACAGCACTACATGAAAAAAGGCAAACGACCTCTGAGGGAGATCCGCAAAGATGCTAATCGGGTTGAGGCACAGGAGTCAGGAGGAGAGGCCAAAAGAAAGGAATATATGGAGGAGCCACTTTGGTACACAGAGCCCATCTCGGAGTACTTTGTCCCTCTTAGTAGAAGTAAATTGGAGACAAAGTATCGGAGTAAAGAAGACTATTCCAATGACTTGGCTATGTCCATTGATGTGGACTGTCTGTCGGAGAGAATTCAAGGAATCTGCATTGCAAATTCTTGTTTTCAAAGGGCATACCTTGCAGCAGGCACTTTTGTAGATGGCCACTTCATTGAAGTGCCTGGCGAAGGTGACGAAGAGGCTCCTGAACTGAATGGGATTCCAAGCTGCCCTCCTCCTGAAAATGGTCAAAATTTAGATGACGAGCATCTGTCTGAATTCACTCACTTCTATGAAGTTGATCTTTATCAATCCATATTGGATCCTAGTGCCTCAGATGCGGTACAAGAAAGCCGAATCCTGAACATGATTCGGCAGAAGAGCATTGAGCGAAAACACTTTGAAGCAGGATGTGTAGTTTTAGATGGCCTTGAGCTGCAAGGGGAAAGTGCAATAAGGGTTGATTCTCTGGGAGCCTCTGAAGCAGATGTTTCTATCACGCAAGATATGGAAAATATTGCCCAAGTCTGGGAGTGCTGTTCATCATCGAGCTTAGAAGATTTGGAAGGGGAAAGCTGTCTGGGTGACTCTCCAGTCAGGCTCTCCCCAGTGTTGGACAGTGTTCTGTTTAACTTTAGCAAACTGTCTGGAGCTTTTGTAGGGCCTCATCTCCAAGAAGCCAGCAGTAGCATCTCTGCCCTAAACTCCTGTTTTCCACTTTTTGAGTTGCAGTACGATAGCCCTTCCTTTTCTTTTCCCTGCGACTCGCTCATGGAGGGACAGGACAGCGTAGATTCAAGTAGCTGTTTAGATCCACAAGGAAACAAACAATCCCGTTTGCTAATTTGGACCAAAAACAGTGCCTTTGATGAAACGGAACACTGCTCTAACTTATCAACAAGGACCTGCAGTCCTTGGTCCAACTCAGAGGAGACACGGTCAGATAGTGAACAGATCAATGCTCCAGCGGATGAATCTGCTCAGTTTGGCAGTGAAGAGGTCAGCTGTATCTCACTTATCCCACCTTTATGCCTAGAAGAAGAACTTTTAGATTTTTTTCAAGAGAACTCCAGTCACCAGCAGGAAGAAATTAGTGTAGGCACAGAGTCCAACCAGCCCTTCAATAAGAAATCGAAACTGGAGTCTGTTTGTGGCATAGCATTAGAGCAGGATGAGAATAAACTCTATAATGCTGTTGTGTTTTCAGATGTCCCAAATCAACAAAGTGATGATTACACCTCAGGGATAATAAAAGACATTTGGATGGCTATTGGAGACAGAGACTGTGTCTTAACACTCGGGGTAAAGAATACAGGGGAGCACTTGTTTCCAGAGGAGGCTACCGGCTACCAATGCAGCTGTCTTGACAAGGATGTAAAAGGTGAAATTATTCAAAAAGCTGTGCAGTGTTCTGAGTATCATCTTTGGGATGGGCAGAAGGAGGACGAGGGGCTTCCTAAAAACAAGCTCTCTAAAATAAATGATGGGGATTACACGACGCCGGCCAAGCCCTGGAATTGTAAATCACAGGACAGCACCTCCTTTATCCTCGGTGGGGTTTATGGAGAACTGAAGAGTCTAAGCGGCGACAGAGAATGGGCTATGATTCCACCTGGTGATGCTTGTGGCAGTTTGTTGCAGTGTGCAGCAGCCACATCTTCTGACATGGTAACCATTGCCGGGGCAGATGTGTTCATGAACACAAGCAGTTGCTTTGCTCCTGGCCACAAGCCATTGTGGAGGCCTCTTGTGTCCCTTGGTCAAAATGAGCAGGCTACCAAGGGACCAGGGGATGGTTTGAATAAGGGATTTTCTGTTGTCTTCCATGAAGATCTACTGGGATCATGCGGAGGCTTCCCTGGAGAAGAGTCAGGACTGGATTACCCGTTTTCATCCTTTGATTTGAACAACCCTTTTTCCCAGGTCCTGCATGTGGAGTGCTCCTTTGAGCCAGAGGATATGGCCTCTTTCAGCCCGGGATTCAAGCCAAAATCCATATTATGCTCCGACAATGAGCCCTTTTGCCCTTGGTTATATGGCATCAACCGGACTCAGTATCGGGCCATTCGAATTTCCCCAAGGACTCATTTCCGGCCAATATCTGCTTCTGAACTTTCTCCAGGTGGTTGCAGTGAGTCAGATGTAGAGTCGGAGAAAGAGGAAGCAAGTCTTCCAGTTGGTCAAGCAGACCTCTTTGATGACCCACAGGCTGACCTCAAGCCTCTCGAGGAGGACGCAGAATGCGAGGGCCCTTACTATGGAAAATCTGAGTTGGAGTCTGGGAAGTTCCTACCCAGATTAAAGAAGTCTGGCATGGAGAAGAGTGCCCAGACGTCGCTCGATTCGCAGGAGGGTGGGAGCACCCTTCTGCCGATTACTGAACAAGAGATTTGCGTACATTGTGAGACGGCAGCGGTTTCGGTGCCATGTTCTCATGTGCAGTCCTCTGTTCTTCAGCAAGAGGAATCTAGCAGGGAGACAGAGACTTGCAAATGCGCTGCAACTGTTCAGAGTCCAAAAAGTGAGAAGTTGCTTGATGTTGCTCAAGATATGCATGAGGTCAGTGACTGCAGAGCCAGTCTTTTCTCTAACTGTTATCTAACCTTCAGAGAAACGCATATGGAAAATTGTACGATATATTAGCATGTTTTTTTTGGTTGATACTGATGTTGCTGTCATCTGCATTTGAATGCACTGAATTCATATATGCCATGACAGTACTTGATCTTCTTTAATGATCTATCTTTTACCTTTCAAAAGAAAAACAAAATGCTCTCATTGATTGACTTTCTTTGTCTCTTAAACAGTTTCCTCTATTGAATTTTGGAGAACAGTGCTTAACTAATATGCAGCAAGAAGAGTGCTGGTGGCAAAGTACTCTATGTTCTCCTTTATTTCCAGGTTCTCAGTGCGGAGGTAAGAGTACAATATTTAGCAGTATTAGATACTGGGGAACTCGGTTGTACACTGCTTTGATAAACCCATTGATCCATCAATAGGGAATAATCATGATGAATCTTACTGTCAAATTATAGACACTACATTGAATGGAAAAGGGAGTTTGTGTGCAAGTTTGCTTAATACTAAATGTTGTACCCTCCTTTGTTTCTAGGAAGCAGTAATATATGATTCTTCTGCTGAGCGTGGAGGCATACCAATGCTAATTTCCTCCTATCACTTTCAAGCAAAATCCAGAGGAGGGATAGGAGGACCCTTACAAGAACAGTGAGCCCGGGGCCTGCAGTGGGCTCTGTCTTAACCACGCTGTCCTAAGCCCTGTTATTCCTCAGTCAATTCATCTAAAACGGCGTATCACCAAGATGAAAGCATAAAGAGAGGAAAACATGGCAATAGGTTGAACGTACAGTTAGATGATTCTGGTCAACAGCATTTATTATAGACTTGTTTTCAGTCTGTTAATTCCAAGGTTGATCAATTTTGAAAAGAATAAAAAAGGCATAGTTAAGCATTAAGATTGTTCTTTAATTTACCCCTTATAGATTTTAGCTTCACTTTTATGTTTGATCTAGGATACACTATAACTGTGGTCCTACTGATTGTGCATGTGCTTGTGAACCTAGTCTCAGTCCTTCTAATAGTCTAAGTTTCTGTGGCCGAACTATGAATACTCAGAAGTCAGGTTGAAAGCACTACGATTGCGACACCCCTTCCCATACCAGATAATTTAGCGTTTTGCTTATTTTTTCCTTTTAAATGACTTGTAGAGGATAGAGATGTGTGAGGTTTGGTGTGTTAAAAGAAAAAGTGCTTTTGTCCCCCCACCACACTTTTTGTTTTGTTACATCAATTATTGGTTTATATTCCCCTTTAGTTCAATGCTGCTTTGAAAGCATCTTAAAGATATAAAGCAGGGTAATATGTTGAAAGTGTAATAATACAATAAGCAAAAAAAATTAAAACAGAAGGCTCAATGAAGAAATAACCCCCTTGTCCTTGAAAGTCGCAGTTGCTTTCTTTTCGAGTTTCCCTTTTAATACAGCCATTGTGGTAAATATTTTACAATTTGCTAGGTTATTTTGTCCACTTCAGGTCAATTTTTTTCTTCTTCTTTTTATGCATTTGTCAGATGGCTTGATTTGCTAAGTCAACTTTCATAAAAGTAAATTTTGGAGAGTTGTGGTTTCAAAGGACAGTTTACATTTTCCTGAATACAAGTATAGCAAAATATTTGGAAAGCGTGTGAAATATAAATGCTGCAGATAAAGGGTACGGGGGGGGGTAGGTAACTGAATATTTTGACCCAACTATACAATTTCATGTTAGTTGTTTCTAAGTCTTTAAAACTATACAATTTACACCATACAGTTGATCGTATCTATCGGTTGCAGTTTGATATTGTAGACATCATTTTATGTATTGTTTCTTTAAGTTTAGTGTAAAGTTTACGTATTTCAGTGAAATTTCTTCCGCTTTACACAGCAAAATTGTGACTACTGATGATTTGTAATATGGCTTCATTGTTTTTTTTTTTGTTTTTTTTTTACATGAAAAGAATTGAGTGTTTCCAGTAATGGCAGTTGATTGCTTGAAGGTTGATTCTTTTCATGTACTTTTCCTTCTACTTGTTTCAGAAATATGTGGCTGTTTCATTGTGTGCTGATGCATCATACTAAAGAGGGGTGTATAAAAGCAATATAGTATAGGGTTTATACTATATAAATAGGGTTTATTTGTGATGTATGTCCCCACACAGCATAAGGCCCAAATTACTTTTCCTACAAAGTTTGATAAGTTGCTTGCCTATATAATTTATTTTGTGGCTGTGGAGTGAGAGGTGATAGGATATGGTGTTCATAATGCAAAATCCAGTCCATCATAAATTTCATTTTTACTCTAATACCATCTTATCCATTTGAGTGAAGATGAAAGTGAATGGATGTGTAGCTTGCCATCTGCTAGCTGGGTATTTTCCCCCATTTTATTCAGTTTTGTTTTGTTACAGATGTTGGCATGAGAAATTACTACATCAGCAGAGATAAATTGCTACGATGTATGAAATTTGGCGACATTTGCTTTTAGAGCACCCTCAGTTTTTTTTTACGTTTTTTTTAAATGTGTGCATTCTTTTTCTGTAACAATGTGGGGAAACTGGTTTAAAGCATTACTTGTTAAATGTTTGTAAGGGGGAATTTGAATGTGGCAATGAAATAGAAAATGATATCGCCCCATTCATCATTGAACAACAGAAAAGTTTGAAAATTCCTTAATTGGGCACAAGGATTTAATTTTCTAAACTTTATTTGGCATCAAATGTCAAAAAAAAGGAAGAATGGAAGAAATAAATAGAATGGAAAATGGAAGAAATAAATAGAAAATAAATAATAATTTAAATATGCTTATTCCCCTTTGCAAGAGAGAGAGAGTATGTTTTGTTGACTGCAGTCTTTACAGTAAGATCTATAGAGTATTTTTGTATTGGTGCTAATATTCATACACTACAGCAAAGATGTAATCTTCAAATGTGTGTAAGAAAAAATGGCCACACAGTTAGTCCTTCTAAAAGATTTGTGCTTATTTTAACAGAAACAGTTTGGGCTTGAGACAAGGTCAAGACCTAGTTTGTTAAAGTGCGTGATCCAGGACTGTAGACCATAACCTTGGAGAGATGGTTTTGTATGACCCAGTTTGAAACGGCTTGTGTGTGTTTTCCCACATTATTTGCTCATTGTGGTTGTGGGAATTTGGTTATTGTTTTACAAAGATCATAAATGAAATGTATAGTGATAGAAAGTGAGTATGACGGCACAGTTATTTTACTGTGCGTATAGACTCCTTTATTGGATTTGTATTTAGTTGACAAATAACATGTTTCAATTCAATTCAATTTTTCCAGTTCAAAATACTGTGAGATTCTGAAATTCATTTAGACATTGTTGACATAATTTTCTCTAATCAATACCTAAGTTAATCCTTGTTCTGTCAAGCACTTTGAGTTAAATATTGCCGTCCTCCAAAATTGTTACTTGCATTAGTTGGGTTTAAGATAAGATTAAGAAACGTGTTTATGGTGGGTGGGTGACAGAGGACATAAGCATTTTAGATTGAGAAAATGCATAAATATAGTAAATGTGTTTGACAGTCAAATATAACAGAACAGCATAGACCGATTATTTACTGTTAAAACAAATTTGACATTTTTCCTCTCTTAGTTTGAACAGACTCATTTTAAAATATATAAAAAAGTTACTTTTTTTTTGTATGTTTCAAGTCTAGCTCTGAGTGCAAGGTGGTATGGTTGCTGAGGAACTCATGTCTGTGGGAAACTGAAAATTGCATTATTTTTTTTTTTCAAAGGTTTTGGTTTAGTCAGTACATTTGAAGAGGTTGACTTTCAAGTTCTTAAAGGTTTAAGTTTTGATTGCAATGATGTATAACTTTTAATGCAGAACTCTGTTTCCTTATTGCAACAGCTTCTTAATTGAAGCCCAACCCTGTATTTTTCCTCTGAATACCCGATGAAAGTCACCAAACCCCAACACAAAGTTGGTTGCATTGTTCTAATGCCATGTACATCTGAGTACATTTCGTTTCATTGTGAAGTTTCTAAACCTTTAATAAACATTAAAAAAATATTTGTTATTTATTTGTGGCTGTAAGAGAGAGCCTGATTTCTACAATCACTAACCAGATAGCTAAATGTTGAATAGGTCACTTCTTGGTACACATTAAGCTTTGACTCTGGGCCAATCAGACCGAGGGAAGTGCTTAATCTCTCTTGCAGTGGAACTCTGACCTTAAAGACTTTCCAGTCACCGAAAATGACTTTAAAAAATACTGTAATTTGCTGTTTAATGGATATTTTCTCTCAGTGCTTAGAGTAGGCCTAATAAAATGTTACATCCCATCCCGTACCAGCCTCTAAAAAGTCCAGCTACAAATAGTTGCATGTTTCAAGTGCATTAAGTCAGTACATACGTATCTTGGTAGTAGTAAAATTAAAGTAAAAAAAAAAAAAAAAAGTTCTGACAGTAACATCAAACACGTAACGTTATCTGGGTGGACTCCTGGTAAGTAGACTGGTGAAATACTGCTATTTACAGCCACTGGTCAGGCGTTCATTAATGCTGGTGTGAGTAATGCGGGACGTTCGCTTTAATCAGCCTGATGCAGGTTTAGGGGTTTGTTTTAGTTACTATAGCAACAGCTGGTTAATGTTAAAATACCGCCTACGGTTTTATTACTTGGATTCTAGCAATAAACAGTATCTAAGCATAAACAAACTTCACCTTCACACGTGACGCGACAAAACTATAATCAATCACCGGAGAGTACAATATGACACCGCGGCAGCAGCGTCGTAGTTTTATCGCGTCGCTCAGTTTGTACAGTCAGTGTCTAACGTTACAGGGCACTGACTGGAGGTCACTTCCTGATTTACTGACTCGGCAATATGTCCTAACACTTTCAAAACGCTCTGCCTCTCTTTAACCGACAACGTTTTGCGTGCCTGAAATGCGACGTTACCTCCACAGGTGGAAGTAGCAATAGTTTTTGACTTTATTTGATGCAGACCAGCACTTGATTCAGTCGTAGCGCAGGTGGATTTATCGATTCGCATGTTTTCCTGGCACGTTTATATCGGTGAGGATGTTTTAAAATGGCGGTGGCAGCGTCACAACAGGTAAGATACTTTCCATTAGCTTTTATCTCGCTGTTAGCGTTACTCGTGCTCCAATAAGAGTTTGAACCTTTTGCAGTCAGACACTTGCCGTTCTGTAAAAGTTTAATGTCTGCTCAACCTAGGAATAGTGAAGAGCACTAGCAATGCGAAAAGTTTTGAGTTAAGTTTAGAGTTTAGATGATAAATGAAAAGCAGAAGTGCTCGTGAAAGCGGACAGTATTAATACTAGTGTTTGATGTATTGTTTACTGGAGGGTCTGGAGTAAAGGTGAGGAGGTGATGGACGCACACACATCTTTCCACCTGCAGCAGGAACATGGCAGAAGCAGAGCACACGTCCAGTCAAAGCAGTGATGGTGAGTTCAAAGTAACCTTGTAGGCTATGTAACAGGTACAATCGCCAAGCTTTTTGTTTAGGGTCTGAATATCAAAATGTTAACAGCAGTATTAGTACTATTACTCATTAGCATCACTGGGTTTTGAGTCATGGGGAAAAACAGGTTACAAAACTGAAAAAAAAAAAAAACTTCTATGCATCACATAATTATTTTAGTTCAGTTATGTGTATTCAACTATGTTTGTGTAATCAGATGAAGCATTGAATGTATAGACTAATTGAGAAATCTAGCATGCACGTCAGTGAATGAATGAAAAGAGACTACAGTTTCAAACTGTTTTTCAGAGCCAACTGTTGAAATGTAACCACAGTTTAAAAAATATTGACAAATTAAACCCGTATTGAACATCAGTGATTACAAATGTACTAAATGCAGTGGCCAGTCTGTGTTATACGGTTGCTAGTTATGAATACTACTTTTTCAGCATGGTTCATGTATTTTTCCCATAGGGATTTTCCTGATTTACTGATTATGAACCAAAAAAAGCTTTGAACAAAAACAACCATGTGGTGATTCACAACAATACACATTTTGATTCGAAGCAAAAATGTATTTGGAAAACAGACAAAGAGACAGAAGATACAAGACTGTATGTAACACCTTTAATAAGGGAAAGAACTACAATCCCATGAAGCATTGGCAGTCAAAACTATGGAGAAATAAAAAAAATAACTAAACTATTGATTTAAAGATGATATATATAACCTGTGTTTTATGTTTTTTTTGCAAAATATGCATATTATGCATAAAAAATATTTAAGTAGTTTGAGAGCACACAGGAAAACTGAGTGGGTGGGCGCTGATATTTCTATTCTCTGATTATTGGACATTTCTTGGCAGAATCATGCTTAATGTAGTTTTCCTGGTATTCTGCAGTTGAACACAATTATTTAAAAAAATTAAGTTGAAATAATTCAAACCGATGGCTTCAACAAAAGCATATACCATTTATTAACAATCTCATAGCTTACAGTAGGTCTGTTTTCTGGAATGTTAATAAATTATCATTCAAAATCAAAAAGAAAGTTAATGGGATTACTTCTAGGAGCCTAATTAAAATGAGAGATATTATGTTAAAATGTAATATAATTAAATCTAATCATATTACATTTTAACATAACATTTCTCCATATTTTGTCCTTTATTAGTAATGATTAACTTTAAGTAGTTTCTAACAATATTAGAATTTATATTTATATTTTAATTTATAATTAGTCTAATTTAAGGATCAACTGAGGCCACAAAAACTTTTGCAGTAGGGTCTAATCTACAAAATACAAATGGACACACTTTGTTGGTTGTTCTAGAAATGTTGTAACCCTAACTTCTGTAATCTGTCATGCAGTCATATTTCCTTAAAAAAACAGTGGTTTTTGGAAGTTCAGAGGATGCTGATTGTCTTATGAAGAATTGCATCAGAGAACAACAATTTCATAGTATTTTACAAGCATTAGCAGCACACCAGCTTAAAGAGCCAAGAAGTAGCTCTGCATGATTTAGTTGAAAGAGCTAATTATTAATTTGTAAAAAAGAAATAATCATTTAAATCAGTTAGCTATTTATCTTTGACTACAGGAGCACAGAAACCTTAAAACTCAAAGACCAAAAATAATTCTTTGAATTTGAGAAATGTATGGGCTGGGTCACTTCTGAAATTGTGAAAGCACTGTTATTGTTTAAGGCATGTATTGTTGGGCTATTAAAGTATTGTTGTCCTGTCAAAAGCTGCAGTTACTGATTGCACTTTCAATTGTAGATTTCATGGCTTTGTCAAGGCATGTTCTATCCACAATCGAATATCGGTTTGTAGATTATACGCACATTTTTGTTTCTTTTGCTGTAGATGAACAGGTGCACACGCCTGTGGCACACTGAACCATATTCAATTGAGGAGGAAGAACCAGCAGAGCTTGAATTATCTGTTGCCTCTCCCATTATACATTTTGCATGAATATCAGGCACAATATAAACATCTTGTTTGCCATCTTTTTTGTTTTGAGCTGATGTTCTATTTTCCACTTTGTTTTTCGATGTCCTGTTGATGTGCTACTGTGATGTCCTCAGAGGCCATATGCACCCCAATCATTCTTCCTCTATCCTCATTAAGTCAAAGAGCTATTTTTGTTCAATTTTGATGGAAGATATTGTCCGCTAAATTATCAAGGATGTTTGAGGACAGCTGTCTCATAGTTGAGCTGGAGGGAGTGTTGATGTGATGTTTCCTCAGGTCTCTAGGTCACAGTTTTGGTCTGCTTTCAGGTTGCTTTCTCTACTCCAGCACACTGCAGTTTTCATGTCACTCTTATTATGTAGAGAAGCTGGTCAGTGGTGTGACTAGAAGTTATTGTGCTGTTTTACAGGGGGAAGACTCAGAGAGATGTTTACCCAGCCATGCACATTGAGTCTTGTCACCCTTCAGAATGTGTTTACCTGGGTTATTGACATATGGGGAATATAGTGTGGGGCTGACCACAGACCTGTCACCTAATGGAAAATTAACATTGAAAATTTGCCCAATTTACTAATAATATGAAGTAATTTTACCTGTATTTTGAATAATGCATTGCATTTATTTATTTATTTTTATTTCATGTTTTAGGGTTGAGGGAAATATGGATATATATATATATATATATATATTTATTAGAGTGTAGGATGTGATTTTCCCTAATGGGTTTCTAGGATACAATTGATTTATTGATGGAGTCAGACAATTTTTTTCCAAAAAATGTTAAAAGTGTAATTTCCATCATTGTCATTTATCATTTGTTTTATTTTATTAGTTAATTTGTTTTAATGTATTGATTAATTGTCTATGTAAAGCACATTGGTCAACAGTTGTTGTTTTAAATAGTGCTTTATAAATAAGGTGACATTGAGATTGACATTATTTTACCATGCATTCATTATTTTTCTTTGTTTTTCAGATGCCTTTTCTGCATAAAGTTTGTTTTACACCATTTGCATGCAGTGTCGCACCACTTAAGTCTGGTGGAGATGTGGTTTTATAATTGTCCCAGACCCAGTCTGTCAGTCTTAAAATTACAACAAAAAACACATCATAAAATATTATTACATTTTTAAATCTTCATGACCTTAACAATTAAACGGGAGTGAAAATGAACACTAATCATTTTAGTATTTGTGTAAAATTTAATTTAGCCAATTTAATTTCCCACTAATTTAAACCAAAAACATCCATTTTACCCCTAATGAAGGTAGTCAATCAAACATTAGTACAGTATACGGTGTATATTTCCAGTCAAGGTGTAATGTAGAAAGTAGAAAATGTTTTTTTGTGAATTAACCTAGCAAGATGGAGTCAGCCATTTTTTTTTTTTAATTGTCATTTCCATCATTGTCATTTATAATTTGTTATCTGACATGGTGGAAATGACATTTGTTGGTTCAGAAAAAAAAATTGTTTATTTTCTAAAAGGAGACAAAACAGCCATAAGACTCAGTGTTTACAGATTTGTATTTTTTTCCTAATAAGGACTGATCTACTTTTATTTGCCCTACTAGATTTCCAGGTCTCATCGTTCAGCAACTCTTCACACAACCAGTGTTTGCAGACTGCCTCAAAACCTCTCACCCAAAACCATGTCAACCATCACATGCCCTCAGATGTCTCCCTCAGCTGCAAATCATTCACTCCCTTTAATGGCACATGTGATGAGGATCGCAGCAGCTTGGCCTCTCAGGACTCTGGAATCCCCACTCTTGAGATTAACCCCCCTGAGCACATTCATGCTCGAGTCACCACTGCTGAGCTGGTGGTTCCACCTCCACATGATGATAGTCCAGCAACACTAAACTTGGATGTTTCGGATAGCTCCATGCTCAAGTCTTCCACCTTCCCACGTTGTGACTTTGATTTGGTACGTCCTTATGGTGCCGGCGGGCTCTCCAGTGCGGCAGGCAAGGGTACTTTGAACCGCAGTGATGATATTTCAGTGTGCAGTGTTTCCAGTTTAAGTACTGAGTTTTCTGCCACATTGTCTGTCAGTAATGAGGACTTCCTAGACTTTATGGTTACATCCGAGTCCAGTGCTGTTGTTACATTTGAGAATGAAGATGTCTTGCACCGTTCTGACAATTCACTCTCATCTCCTACTGACTTACACGGCAAGCTCAGCAGCCCTCAACGGCATCCTGTGGGGGTCTCTACACCACATGAGGCTAGACCCAAGAGACTGGGTCCACTCGCCAGCTTCTTCCACAGGTATCGTAGTGTTTGCATTTGTAATGTTGTTAATCATTTGTTCAGTAGTATTATGCTTATGATTGTGTGAGCTTCACCAAATGTTATCTTTCAAATAATGTTGCATTATTATTGTTATTCAACAAGCTTTAAGCTTTTTCTCATGTATAATTGTTTTTTTTCTTTTCATTTTTTAATTTCATTATACTTTTCATGTGTGCAATTTTCTTGGGTACCTTTTTTCTCTATTGTTTCTGCTGGAATTCAGAATATTTCTGAAGATCGATCGAAATATCTTTTTTTAATTCTTGAGTTCTGTATTTTGTAACGGGGTAGCATCCTAAAAATATTATTTCTGTGGTTTTTGTTATTGTTTTTTTGTCTTTTAGTATAACAACCTACGTTTGCAATGTTTCAATTGTCACTCGATTGTAATCTCCCTTTCTATCTCAATTTCTGATTATAGGGTATGCTGTTGTTTCTTTTTTTATATATATATATTGTCCTTTTAAAATTAACAGTTTCTTGCAGGCCCCAATTCATTAATAATATGCAGTACTTGATATAACCCTGATATACTTCAGCTTTTGGCCCCATGATTCTGCATGTTACCATCATCAACCATGTCAGTCTCAGTGCTGCTGAAACACTAATGTATTTGTTTCACAAGCATTGTGGAACATAAAAAATGGCTTGTAGATCAAAAATGTTGAGAAGCCACTGAATAGTGTGGCCATGTCTCCAAATTGCCTGCCCTTTTTTATCTCTGCAACATGGACTTTCTTGAAGCTTTTCTTTTAAAACAGCTCAAATGTTATTTTTTTCTTTGTGCCTCACTCTCTACTGTAGTGCAGTATTCTTTTCAGTTTATCTCTTTGTTCTGTGTATTTAGTGAAATTCACATTTGAAAATATATGTATATTAAAAAACACTAGAGAAGGTAATTATCAGTAGATGTAGCTTTCTGTTAACTCGGTCCTTTTATTTCTTTTCTATATTTGTAAGGAGTCTTTTTGCTAAGAGGATGAAGGATACGGGTGCACTGGAAGAGCAGAGAGAGCGTGGCTGGAAGCTGTTCGCTAAAGGTCCACATAATGAACTTTCAACCAAAGACTCCAGGAAAATACAAAAGGTACGTTCACACACCTGCACTCTACAAGATCTTTCAAGAAGTCTAAATGCAATGTACCTGATTTTTGAGTGCTTTTCATGTAGTAGGTTTACACCAAAATTGTGAAAATATATTTTCTGTATTCAGTGTATTTTTATAATGTACATTGAGTATTGCCCTACCCATTTGAATGTTTAAGGCCACATAAATGTGATGTCAGATCCTCTTTAACAAAAAAAAATGTCCTGTGATGTGCTGCTTTTTAACTAAAGGCTGAGATACACTACATAATGTTTGCCCAGGTTTTTGCTTTAATTTGCTGTCTGGTGAAGTCAGAGCCAGATTTTAGCTTGTCTGTAGATTTTGGACAGTCGGAGTTGACAGATTTTGCAGAGTGTATTGTATGTTGAGCAGACACTGATGTCCAGTCTGAGTATATCAAACTTGCTTGATACTTTGAGCCAATTTAAGAAAACATTGTTTTTATTTGTCATGTTTCTCTTTGATGTCAAAAATGTGCAGGGAAACACTTTCCTCCCATGACTGCTTGACTTTTTTTTTTCTTTTTTCTCAGCTGGAAGAAATAATTTTAACAGTGGAACATTTACATGTTTAAAGATTTATTTATATAAGTTTTAGATTTTATTTTGATTCATTATGCATGAATCAATCAAATGCAGAGTTATGATATTGTTGTGAATGGGGCTTTGTTTCCTGTGTACAGGCCTGCTGTTTGCTTTAGGTAATTCGAACCCCCTGATTCAGCCTCTCTGTGTCCATCTAGATTTCACCCACATCCAACTCCTGCCTTTATCTCTTGCTTTTGTTCTCTGCAGCTGTAATGGAAGATTGGGGTATTGGGTGACAGGTTTAGAGCTGCTGGATTATTTAGGCTCTGTAGCAGTGGCTTATAGGAAGAGATTAGTTAAGATTAGCTTAATATTATGCACTTCTGTCCTGCATCAGTGCTTTTGAATTTAAATATTGCAATATTCTACCTGTTTTTAGGCCCTTAAAACTTTTCAACTAGAACAAGCAAATGTACTTGAACTAAAATGTGTAGGTCTGTCTGACAGTGTGGTTAGAATGTGCCTTGTTGTTTTATTTGAATCAGTGGAAGCTCATGAGAACTGATGAGACACAGGCCACTTTATCATCTTTGTACATGACTCAGACATGCACAGTGGAGCACAGAGTGCACTGATCACACGAGACTGCAGTGCAGAGAGCCTTGTGCTCCTAAAAGCTGGAATCAATTAGTATGGCTGCCTGTAAATCATGGATCCTCTCTCAGCACTGTGATGATGACGAGTAACATTAGCATGCACTCACACACACATATGGACACAGCAGGTGCACGGGACAAGGTCTGATCCTCTGCATCCCTCTGATGTAGGGCCTCCCAGTTGGGTGTGTGTTTGTTAGGACGGAGTAATAGAGAGAAAGAGGGCAAGGAAAAACAGAGTCAAGTAACTTAGCAGGAGTGAGACAGCAATAACAGCAGAGGAGCGGGAGCACAGTAGTATCATGCTACTGTTTCTCAGGGTGTGTCCCATATTCCTTGCGGTCTTCCTCTGCTTTTGTGCCTTGCATTTCGGTCTACAAGACACTTAAGCTTGTAGTTGTGTAAATACAGCAATGGTGTAGAGTGTAGTGTCTGAAACGCTGGATTCTGAATGTCTCAACACCACTGCAGCAGCGTTCATGGTGAGTTAATATCTAATTATTTATTCTTTTCATTCCTTGTTTTCTGTCTGATGAAAAAGAAAAGGTGAGGAGAATGAGAAGGAAGAGAAAAAAGAGCATTTGTATGGAGGAAATGACGTGGAGAGAGATGTACCTGGTGTTCATGCGTGAGCACATTGGTGTGTGTTGGTGAATTATATTGTTGTCCTGTTTCTTTGGTTTGCTGTCCCTCTTTCACTCTTAAAACTAATCAGCAGTTTCTTGTCTAATCTTATTGAATGTCCTTTTCTTATACACATTTGGATCATAGTTGGAATGTAGGACATTTGGTTTATGGTTTTATCTCTGAGAGAGTGCAGTGCGGGGGCAAATTAAATATTTATATTCACTCACGAGCGATAGTGTGCTTTCTGACTGCATAAAAACTTATTTCTTTATCTTCGTTTTGTTCAGATACACAGATCAGACAGGTTACATCAGAATCAGGGAATTTAAAGATGGATGCAGAGTGAGAGCACGGATTACTATTCAGGGTGTACAGTGTGTGACATGAGACTTTGTAAAGAAACTCAAATGCTGTAACGGTAGCAAGTTGTTCTGATTCCATTTGTGACACATTGTGTTTGCAAAGAGTGTTATTTTTCACAGTTCCTGCTTGTTTGAGAACTTCTGCTTCCACTTGTGCAGGTTGTGAAAAGTGTTGTGTGGCAAAAATCCTGGATGGTAAAAACTTATAAGAGCATAAGTTCCACGAAGTTCTTATGTCTAAAACCTTGAAATGTATTTTATTATCATTTTCTTGATGATTAAGCCTCATTGCCATAATCCAAAATCATCTCAGTACAATATGGGGAAAAAATATGCCAAATGTTAAATAATATTTAACGATTTTAATTGTAAAGTGTTATTTTTTTATTGTAGTATATGTTGTATTGTTTTTCTTTTATGCAGATTTCATTAAAATATTACAAAACTATTACATTAATCAGAGTTAAAGGGGAAAAAAATGACAATTGTAAAAATCTCTTTAAAAAATTATAATTTATATATTTATTTATTTTTATTTATTTTTGGTGGCGAATTACCTGTTGTTGTTTTTTTTTTTGTGTGTGAGATTCATCCAACTGACCTTGAACTATTTAAAAGTGTTTGTTTGTTTGAATTGTTTGTTGCAATTCTTTGGACTATATACAGTGTTGGCTTTTGCTTCGCATGATTGAAATGTGTTAACAGGTGTTATTTATCATAAGATTATTTATACGTTTGCTTTATTATACAGTATTTTCATAGATGATTCATAAAATGTGTATATATTTATTATACATATTTATTTATGTATTTATTTGAAGGAATATGAAAGGAGGAGTGAACAATCAAGCAGTTCCATATCTCCCAAGAAGAATGTAAAAAGGAACCTGGACTTTGAGCCACTTTCAACCACAGCCCTTATACTGGAGAACCGTCCAGCGTAAGTGTTTTTGTACAACCCAAATTCCAGAAATGTTGAGACGTATTTTAAATTTGAATAAAATGAAAACTAAAAGACTTTCAAATCACATGAGCCAATATTTTATTCACAATAGAACATAGAGAACATAACAAATATTTAAACTGAGAAATGTTACACTTATCCACTAAATGATCTCATTTCAAATTTGATGCCTGCTACAGGTCTCAAAATAGTTGGCACGGGGGCAACAAAGGGCTGAAAAAGCAAGTCATTTTGAAAAGATTCAGCTGGAAAAACATCTAGCAACTAATTAAGTTAATTGACATCAGGTCTGTAACATGATTAGCTACAAAAGGGATGTCTTAGAGAGGCAGAGTCTCTCAGAAGTAAAGATGGGCAGAGGCTCTCCAATCTGTGAAAGAGTGAGTAAAAAGATTGTGGAATACTTTAAAAACAACATTCCTCAACGTCAAATTGCAAAGGCTTTGCAAATCTCATCATCTACAGTGCATAACATCATCAAAAGTTTCAGAGAAACTGGAGAAATCTCTCTGCATAAGGGACAAGGCCGAAGATCTTTGTTGGATGCCCGTGATCTTCGGGCCCTCAGACGACACTGCATCACTCATCGACATGATTCTGTCATTGACATTACTAAATGGGCCCAGGAATACTTCCAGAAACCACTGTCGGTAAACACAATCCACCGTGCCATCTGCAGATGCCAACTAAAACTCTATCATGCAAAAAGGAAGCCATATGTGAACATGGTCCAGAAGCGCTGTTGTGTCCTGTGGGCCAAGGCTCATTTAAAATGGTCTGTTTCAAAGTGGAAAAGTGTTCTATGGTCAGACGAGTCAAAATTTGACATTCTTGTTGAAATCACAGACGCAGTGTCCTCCGGGCTAAAGAGGAGGGGGACCTTCCAGCGTGTCATCAGCGTTCAGTTCAAAAGCCAGCATCTCTGATGGTATGGGGGTACATAAGTGCATACAAAATGGGCAGCTTGCATGTTTTGGAAGGCACTGTGAATGCTGAAAGGTGTATATAAAGGTTTTAGAGCAACATATGCTCCCCTCCAGACGACATCTATTTCAGGGAAGGCCTTGTGTATTTCAGCAGGACAATGCAAAACCACATACTGCAGCTATTACAACAGCATGGCTTCGTAGTAGAAGAGTCCGGGTGCTGAATTGGCCTGCCAATTCAGGGCCCGTATTCATGAAAAATCTTAGTGCTAAGAGTTGCTCCTAGTAAGAAAATTCTTCAAAATGTGGGCGTTTCCTCTTAAAATTAAAGAAAAGATCCTAATAAAGATAAAAGTAATTCAGAAAGCATCTTAACCCTTAAAAGAGGTCTTAAGGTCCATAATTGTTAGGAATACGAACGAGGACTTTTAAGAGGCTTAAGAGTTTCTTTAGCAGTGGAGAAAATGGACGAAACATGAAAAGGGAGAAGAAATGTGTTGCACACGATGCATGACAATGAGTTAATAAGACGCTACACATTAGATCGTGCAGGGATCATGTTTGTGACCGATCTTACTAGAGACACGCTAACATCTCCGACATCGCGCAGAAATGCCATTGCGCCAGAAATGGACGTAATCATTACATTAACATATTTGGCAACTGGAAAAATGCAACTATGCAGCAGCAATGATTTGGGTCTTTTACAGCACTTTCAGAACCTTATTGTGTCGCTGTTCATTTCCTATAAAATACGTTAAGTATGACACCATGGTAAATAAAAAAAATAAAGAATATATATACATATATAATGTGTGTGTGAGAGAGAGTACGATAAAACAGGAAACATTACGCATTTAATTTCAAAGTGAAGGCTTATAATAAACCCAACTCTTAAAAGCGCTCTTTTATTTCCTTCTTGGACAACCAACCAATCACAATCTTCAAAAGACTGTGTCATAGCTAGCAATGGGGTCAGCCCCGCCTCCTCACTAAGATAAAAGTTTTTGTCTTTTCCTCGCTCAGAGTTGCTCTCAGATTGGTCCTGAATCACTTTTAAGCTAAGACTCCTAGTTAGAAAATTTTAAGCTAAATTAGGAGCTCTCTAAAAGGATTCTTAGAATCTTTAAGAATACGGGCCCTGATCTTTCAACATTTGGCGCATTATTAAACGAAAAATACCTCAAAGATGTCCATGAACTCTTCAGCAGCCAGAAACCTATATCGGACCTCTACAAACTGTTTTGAAAAGAAGAGGAGATGCTACACCATGGTAAACATGCCCCCCCGTCCCTACTATTTTGAGACCTGTAGCAGGCATCACATTTGAAATGAGCTCATTTTGTGCATAAAATTTTAAAATTTCTCAGTTTAAACATTTATCTACATTCTGTTGTGAATAAAATATTGGCTCATGTGATTTGAAATTCTTTATTTCATTTTATTCAAATTTAAAAACGTCCCAACATTTCCAGAATTCGGGTTGTATATCTCCTCCTGTCCTGAAACCTCTCATTCCTGTATTATCCTAGAACAAAAAAATCAATTCCATCTTGCATGCAATGTTATATACCATGCAGCACAGTAGATAATGAATAATAAAGCAGTTCTAGATGTAAAGTGTTTTGGAATGTTTTCTTTCACAGACAGTAATGTATACAGCTTTCCTGTAGCTCAAATGGTAGAGCATGGCACTAACAACGCCAAGATCATGGGTTCGATTCCCAGGGAAAGCAAGAGCTGATAAAATGTAAAACTGTAACTTGAATGCAATGTAAGTCGCTTTGGATAAAAGCGTCTGCTAAATGCATAAATGTAAATGTAAATACGTCTGTTGACAGTCATTATGTATCTGTGTGTAGGAATCTTCCCGCAAAGCCTGAGGAAGAAGCCCAGAAACACAGACAAGAATATGAGGAGATGGTAGCTCAGGCCAAGAAGAGAGGTGACTTTATTTTCGCACATTTGTTTGTGCCTGTGTGTCCAGCTTTGTGCTCTAGAGAGCGCTGTTGCAAAAGCTGAAATTGAATCTTGAAACATTTCCATTTGACTGCTGTTCCTCCTCTCTCACTGCATGTGTGTGTGTTTCTGTGCAGAGCTGAAAGAGGCCCAGAAACGGAAAAAACAACTAGAGGACAGGTGTAAACTAGAGGAAAGCATCGGCAATGCTGCTCTCACCTGGAGTCAGGAGATATTACCCAACTGGCAAAGCATGTGAGTCTGCACTCTAAAATCATTGACGCAATACATCACACAATCAGATATTCTTGACATTCCATATAATTAAATAACCGACAATAGATCAAAGAAGAGCCAAAAACATTCTAAGGAGAGTAATATTTGGCAAGAGATGTACTGGACAACTAGTGAGAGACATGGACTAGAATTTGTGCTGACATGTTGAGCTTAGGTGCTGTAGGAACGTTTTTCCTCGTCGAAGCAGAGACCAGGAGATGTTGGGATATCTTTCAAGCAGAAGTTACTCTTTATTGAGAACTCGCTGTGCGTCGCTGCAGTCATCCAAGTCTGACTATAGCTCAGCACATTAGAGTTTTATACCTTTCAAGGGGGAGGGATACATAAGCCGTGTTTCCACTGTCGGGCCAAAAGCGTGCGTGCCAGGGCCAGTCGCGTTTCCACTGTCACTTCCGGGGCTTGATCGTGCCTCGTCGGTGCTTCCTCGGGGCCAACGGCCAGGTTTTTTGGCCCAACGAAAACCTTGGGCCAAAGCGGGCCAGCTGGGGCTAGAGGAGTGGTTATGAACAAAGGCGGAGTTTCTCAGCGTCTTGAGAGCGTCAGTGTCGCGGATCGTTTCATAAAGTTAACAGCTATAACAACAGTAATTAATTTTAGCTTAAAACTCACTTTCAAACAGCAGCGATTGTTTGAAATAACTGTTTGAGTTCTGATGTGGATTATGATCACATTATACAAGGCAGAAATAAGCGATGCAAAAGACTATGCACGCTAGACATTACCATAGTAAACATGGTAAAAACGACCGCTTGAAGAAATAAGAGCTTCTCAGTCATCTTCTCAATCAGGCTATCACAATCGTATATTTATTTAGTAACATATTTTATCTGTCATAAGTGTCGTCTCAAGACTTTAGCTCCGTGTATGTCATAAAAAAATATAATAATGTTTTTTGTTCGGGAGCTCCCTCTTCTACTCGGGTTGTATTTTTGATGAAAAAAAAAATATAGAAATGATTCTAAATGTTTTGTATTCTGTGACTACAAATAAACAGAAACACTCGACTGAAAGTAGGGTATGTGTCCTCTTTCCTTTGTGAAATAACGGTTTATACTGCTTTATTTCTGTGTGAATAATTTTCAATCCTGATTAATTCATTATGATCAATGTATCACCTATTAATGTAAAACATCAATGCTTTTGGATTGAAATCTTTAACAAAATATGCAAACAAACGGACGCTTTTATCATGTTCGTTTTGTGATCGCGCTAATTCCAGTGACTTATTTCTTATTTGTTTTCTGATAACTTCTCTTTGTTGGTGAAATGATGGGGTTGTGTGACGTTGTTCTAGAGAGGCGTGTAAAGGGCGGGTTTTAGTGAAGCGCTGCAGAGCTTCTGGCCCGACGGTGGAAACACAGCGTGATTTTGGGCTCGGTGCTACAGGTCTGAGGCTATTAGCCCCGCCCGGCCCGTTTAAAGCACTGGCTCGCACTGGCCCGACAGTGGAAAAGCGGCTATAGAGGTGGAGACAATCTAAACAAAGCATGCAAATACAGTACAGGAATCAGCCCATTACCTGAAAGCCCTGACCTCATCAGCATAACAGTGTCATTCAAATGCATAGGTGCTAATCCAGTCAGCCTGACTGTATTGTCCACACTTTCACATTATCATAGAGACAAAGGCACCTTTAATTTAGGATCCTGCCCAATGGTCAGGAAGTGCATAAAGACAAAAGGTTAATGTCTCAGACACCTGGGCTGCCTGAATTGATCTTCTTAGAATGTCATCATCTTTACCTCAAAATGTAAAACACAATGTACATAACATTTTCAGTTTATATACTATTACATTGGAACCTAGATTTAACATTTTATAAATTTGTAATCCAACAGTGCTCATGTGAGCAATGCGTGTTTGAATCAGATACAGCTCTTATCCTTATTATGTCCAAATGATCTCTGCTATCCCTGTGAATAAAACATAAAAGTGTCTGAAAGTCCAAAAATGAAATGAACAATGTAGTGTAATTAAAATATGCTTAGAGAAAAAATATATATAAACGCAAATATATAAAAATGATGACTTGCTTCACTCTGTCCTTCTCTTCACCATTCCAGGTGTTCATCCAAGCGGGTGAGGGATTTATGGTGGCAGGGTCTGCCACCCAGTGTGAGGGGCAAAGTCTGGAGTCTAGCGATAGGCAATGAACTAAACATCACAGATGGTATGAATGTTTTATGTGTGCTTTATCACACACACCTCACACATACTGGATAAGCACATACAGGAAAAGATTACTTTGGACATAATTTATTTTTAATTCCAAATGTATGGATAAAAAAGAATGTTAAATATAAAGTTTTTTCTTTTCTTTTAAATGTGTATTTTGTGTGTAATTATATAAATCACTTTGTATTGTGGTTTTGTTTTGTTCATGATGTTTCACAAGCAGTGTCCTGTTGTTTGATGTGGTTTGATTAGTCTTTAATTTTAAACTTTTCTAACGTATTTTTTTATTAACAAAAGCTCACAAATAATTCATACTGTAAATTTGCAGCTGTAAACAATTTTGAACCTGCATTAATATCATGGTTTAATGGTAATGTTAATGATGTTATATGCAGTAATAACCATGCTGTTGTGGTTGTTTACTGTGAGAACTCTGCACTGAAAACTGTTGTGGTTTAAATGTTTTTGCAATAGTGATCTGTTGTAATCATGAGTAGAAAAGTAAAGAATGTTGAATAGCAAATGATTATGAAGACTATGATTGATTATGGGAATTTAGTTTTACATTATTGTTTAAACGCTGCCTTTATTTAAACATAGTGCAGTCACACTTAAACTTATGAAATTTGATTCATAAAAACAGTTACATGCAATAACCAAACTGTATCACTAGGGGGGGGGGGTCTCATTACAAAGCAAATAGTGATTTTAGATTTACATTTATAGTTCCACAAAGCTGTTTGCACCTCGCTCTTCCATCACTTGATCTTTTATTTTGATGCGTCAATCTATTAAATTACTTAGTATATGAAACCATGATCCGCACTCACAAAAACAGTCTTCTTTTTACATTTTATTATACATTTATCACCAATAGGGAAAAACCACAAACATTTCGGCTCAAGGCCTTCAGTGTGTTAAACCCAGTGTCCTCTGTTTTTGTGAGTGCGGATCTGTAAACATAAATAACTTATTTACATGTACATAACACATTATTATTTGTCTGTGTATGTGTTTTAAACAGAGCTGTATGACATCTGTTTGGCAAGAGCCAAAGAAAAGTGGAATGCCTTTGTAGCCCCAACGGCCGCTGCAGAAACAGAGAGTGAAGGTGATTGTGTTATGCATTTTTCCAAGCACATGGTACATGGTTTTTCTCCTCTCTTTTGCTGGAATAACTTCTTCAATATCATATAAAACATGATTTATTATCCTTTTTATTCTTTTATTATCCTCTTTTTATTTTCCTTATTTCTTCCCCTTTATCAGCAGCTTTCCATGCTGTTAAACTCCTTTGCTTTAATGCCCTTTTGTAACTAATTATTGCTTATTTTTCAGATGCAGGCTTGTCTCATGCTGATCGAGAGGCCAGTCTAGAACTGATCAAGTTAGACATTTCCAGAACCTTTCCCAATCTCTGTATTTTCCAACAGGTAGGGTGCATTTTTGTTTCTGGAGTTTTATAACATCTGCTGACAATTGTCGTCATATTTTGGGGTTTTATTTTCAGGGAGGCCCATACCATGATGTATTGCACAGCATTCTGGGAGCTTACACTTGCTATCGTCCTGATGTGGGATATGTAAGTCTTGTTTACTCAAGTGATGTCTATTGTTTTGTCTAAATGTGCTCTGCATCACTGCACTGTTTACAAGCGAAACCCCTCTTTATCCCTCTATGACCCATATTTCATCTTAACCTCAGTTTTGACTCATACAAAGAGATGTTTACAGAGTAAAACAGAAACTGACAGAGATGCTGTGTCGTACAGCTGGTTTGCTGGAGTATGATGAGCTGTTCTGTTCCAGTTATTACGCACGTGATAAGCAGAGCCTTAGAACTTATTCTGTTGCACATGTGAGAACGATGAGCAATGTGTGCTGCACAGCCCTCTTACATCCTGCTCTCAAACCACAGTATCAATTGTTGGCCAAAGAGCTCTTGCACTTACACCTCCACATAGATGATGGGTATAAAGGCCATATTATAAACTGCAAAAATTAAGATAATTTGAGAACATATTTTCCATTATTTTGTCACACGCTTAATGTTACTTAATCAAACACCTCCACTGTTATGATGCAACAATTTAAATTAGCATATCTAATATATTTTAGCTGCCTAGTTTAGTAAGTTTGCATGAAGAATAAAATAAAAAAATGTAAGTGAAAAAACATTTAATTCAGTGTTTTTTTACTACGTCTCTTATGCACACCATGGCTGCATTTATTTGATCAAAAATAGAGTAAAAACATTAAAAAGTCTTAATTATTCCAAACTTTTGACCAGTAGTGTACTTGTTGAACATGACAGTTATTAAGGCACAGTGTGTTTATGCTGCATCTGTGCTTGTTATCAGTATGAAGTGTGAATACAGAAAGGAAGCACTGATCTGACGTTTAGGGGGTAAAGCATGTTGTTTTAGGGGTAGGAATAGATGCTATTTTTGTAAACATCACCCGTTTATCAGTTCAAGCTTCATGATAAAGATAAATCCTCATATTTTTAATCTGTATTATGTGTTTGTGGTGTAGGTGCAGGGAATGTCCTTCATAGCAGCAGTGTTGATTCTCAACATGGACACTGCTGATGCCTTCATTGCATTTGCCAATTTGTTGAACAAGCCTTGTCAAATGGCGTTCTACAGAGTGGACCACAGCCTTGTAAGTTATGAGCAGTCTTGAAGTCTTAAGTTGTGTGATCAATAAGAAAATAGTCATTAGTAAGACTCTTCATATGCTCTTATCTTTTTTAGATATTGACATACTTTGCAGCATTTGAAGTGTTCTTTGAAGAAAATCTACCAAAGCTTTTTGCACATTTTAAAAATAACAACCTGTCCTCTGATATTTATTTAATTGACTGGTAAGTGAGTTACTTTGTTTCTTCTGTCATAAATTTCCCCTGAGTTTTGAGGTACAGATGTATTGATCATAGATCTGCTTTGGTCTGTGTAGGATCTTCACCTTGTACGGTAAATCACTCCCACTGGACGTTGCATGCCGTGTGTGGGACGTGTTCTGTCGTGATGGCGAGGAATTTCTCTTCCGCACAGCACTGGGGATTCTGCGTCTTTACGAGGACATCCTCACACACATGGACTTCATCCACATCGCTCAGTTCCTGACGCGCCTGCCGGAATACATCTCTGCTGAGGAGATCTTCTCCAGCATAACCACCATCAACATGAACAGCAAGAACAAGAAATGGGCACAAGTGCGCATCTTTTTATAAACAATCACACATAAACGCATTACATGCATTAAAATTAGTGCTGTCAAACAATTAATCGTGATTAATCTCATCCAAAATAAACGTTTTTGTTTACAAAATGTGTGTACTGTGTATATTTATTATGTATATATACAAGTACACACAAATGCATGTATATATTTTAAGAATAATATGTTACGAGTTCAGTGATGATGGTGGTTTTCAGTCATACGGCTCATCGCAGCATTATGCTTGACATCTCATATTGTCTTCATTAATAACAGAGAAACAAGCCTCTCTAGATTTTGCAGTACATTATTCTTGACATTCAACACTTCATCAAATTGAGATTAAAATCAAATAAAATCTTATTCGAAATGTATAAAATACCATGTTATAATATTTAATAGTCGTTACTTGATTCATTTAAATAACATGCACTAAACTGGCCTAATTTTTGGGACCATATGTAACAGCAATTTCACTTTTTTTATTTCTTTTACACCTCTAGGTTCTTCAGGCTTTGCAAAAAGACCGTGGCAGTCCACTACTGAAACGCTAAGGATGCATCCTCATGTCTTCTCTTCCACCTCACAGAGACTCATGTTGACTGTGCATGGGTACTCCTGCATACCTCTGGTCCCTCATCAAAGAATATCAGTTCCAGTGGCCACTGTATGTGTCCTCTTCCATACAAACTGATGCGTGGGAACACAAACTGACCTCACAGGGCTGGAACGGAGACATCACATCACATGACCGACTCTCAATTAGGTGTGGCAATGTGAGTTTGTGAAGCTTGAAATTATTTCATCTCTGTCCTCTCGTTACTTTCACCTTCACCCTTTCTTTTCTGCCTCCCTCAGCTTAAACGAGGCATTTCCATTTAAGCAAAATAAAATAATATATGTTTTGCTGTGGTTTTCTGTGGTTGTTTTTATTTGTTTGTTTTCTCATGTGTTGTTTTACCATTGTTTCTAAGACTTATTGCACACTGAACTATTATTTATTCTACCTCTTACTCCCCGTCTGTCATCTGTGTTTCTGTTCTCTTGTCTCAAATGTCTTTATTCAGAAATTTGAGTGGATACTGAAAGAGATTGCTGTGTTCATGGTATCGTTACTGGATTCTCTCTCCCTTTTTACTTTTTTCTCTTTTTTTATAGAAAGTGTTGTGCCAGTCCAAAACCAAACATTCTGGAATACTAGCTTTTCTGAAGTTACAAAGTTTGGTTTCAATTCATGCTTCCAGAACAGGACTTTAACATAATAAATGTGGCTTTAACATTGTGGTGCAGCTTGGATCTCATGGCGGTTGAAGTGTTGAAAAGAAGGTAGATGAAAGATTGAGTAGAAGTACGAGTTCAGTGATGATGGTGGTTTTCAGCCATACGGCTCATCGCAGCATTATGCTTGACATCTCATATTGTCTTCATTAATAACGAAAAATGAGAAACAAGCCTCTCTAGATTTTTCAGTACATTATACTTGACATTCAACACTTCATCAAATTGAGATTAAAATCAGATAAAATCTTATTATTCGAAATTTATAAAATACCATGTTATAATCAGTGTTGGGTAAGTTACTTTCAAAAAGTAATTAATTACAGTTACTAATTACTTCATCAATATTGTATTTAAATTACTTTACTAATTACTCTGTCTGAAAAGTAACTTAGTTACTCAATAAGTAACTTAATTATTCAAATTGCTAATTAGGCTACATCTTAAAATCCCTATAAACCTTAATAGAAATTAAACTCTGTATTCTTTCAATTTGAGTCAAACATAGAATAGTTTAGCCTTTTAGCTTTAAAACAACTGTAATACTTAAACTTTTTTAATAATACCTTCTTTGGTTAGCAAACAGAACAAAAAAGCTTAAAAGTTAAACAATACATTTCAGTTTGGCAAGATGTTCAGTAAAAGCCCAACTAGTAAAATCCGTACAGATTTATGTAAAAATAACATGTAACTAGGTAAGAATAAATTACAGAAATGATTTGGGTGCGTGTCTATGGGGGAAGGGGCGGAGTAAACAAAGCAGCGCTGCACCTGACTTTGAAACTTGCAGCGCTCACACACACACACACACACACACACACAAACGAAATCGTATGCCTGTATATATTTAAAACGCGTTCACATTTTAGAAAATGTAGTTAATATTTGCATCATTAATGATTTATCTTATCCACCCTGGGTCACCCGCAAATAATCAGAATGCATTTTTTTATTACCCGACCCGCGGATTATCCACAGCGCCCGCGGATATAACCGCATCCGCGCATCACTACTGCGCACAGTGCGCAGATATCAACAGCATCACTGGGTTGTAAAGTTGCCAAGTTGAGGGAATTTATTGTGTGATATTGATTGGAATATATTGACTTGATTCATATAATGAGGTTTGGGTCATACAAATGACGGGAGTTTTACCGGAGGTGAATGTAGCAAACATATAAAATACGCCCAGTGGGATTTTTTTTTTTTATAGCAAGATTAAAAATACAGGGAGGAAAATATGGTAAAATACGGGAGAATCTAAATGTACCTCAGTATCCTAATCAGAGTTTTCGAGTTCAGTTAAAAGTGTATACTACCTCGTTTATTTCATAAGTTACACAGATAATATTCAGAATAATAAGCTTTCAGTAAAAGACTTAACTTTCATAGCTATGAAGTTTTTGATTTGAATTCGTCACCAGAATTGATTTTAGAATGGAGTATTTAAGGTTTCAATCAGGAAGATTGATGATCTTAAAGCACAATTTGATCTCTAAATTTACATTTCAAATTCAATATTGATAAGTTTAAGTGTTGTAACAGAAAGCGCTATTAATTAAATTACAAACGATAATGTGGTGAGTAACGCGTACAATAGTCTGCTTTGTGATCACTAAACTGTGATCGAAGCATTTTCACTTTTTTTTTTTTTAAGAAAAACCACTGCAGTATCACACCTTTTTGTTAGATGTTCATATTAACCTAAATTTCATATCCTCACTGTATGTACACACAGTAATATGTAAACAAGCTATGAAGGCACCAGAATATTGAATGGCACTTGATATCTTGCACACTCTAAAGTTCAGATATTATCAAGATAATGTGGTGAGATTACACTTTGTGATCACTGTGATCGCCCACCTTTTTTGTGGTCTAAACCACACTACTGCAATAAGCTGCTTTGCACTTCTTTTTCATAGATTTTCAGTGTCGTCTTTACTATTCTCTCTGCTATTTCATGTTTTGTTTTGTTTCATTACCATATAGGAACCCCAGGAACTTGTTTTGAGTCAATGTTGGCTGTTTTTATTATAATCCGATTATTCATTGCCCTCAATTTTAAAATATTTTTATATCTGGGACACACCCAGGATCTTTAAGTTAATGGCTTTTGATTTTTGCCTTAAGTCAAAGGTTTTGAAATAACTTGCATAACTCAGAAAAAGACTTCATATGTATCCAGTGCATTCAGCTGTTTGAGTTCATGTACAATAAAAGGTGAAGGTAAAAGTGAAGACAATCTTAATAGTAATGAAAGATGACGTGTGTGTGTAAACAACTTCATGTTATGTTGTGAGTACTTGAGTGTGCGCATCATCATAAACAATTCATGCTGTTCAAAAGAGCATAGGCCATCCAGGAACACAGGATATGTTGATAATGAAGTACAGTAATGTATTGTGCAATGTGTTTATGTGAGTGTTTTATGTGGGAATTGACAGAACCGGGTGGTAAGATGAAGGCATTAGGATGTGCAATGCATCTGTGCCCACATATGAATAACTGGCCAGTCCAAACTATTTAATGTGAGCTTTTTATTCATCTGTATCAACACTGTATGAACACTGAAACGTGTGCCGACTGTGTGCATGCAATCCCACACTTGAAGCTTTCAGATGTTATTTGAGTGCACTGATGCAGCTCGCTTTAACCAATCTCTGTTCTTCTGTGTTTGTCCTTTTGTCCAAAAATGCTGCCTTTTGCTTTTGTTGTGTCAATACAGATGATATAAATAAAGTTGTATATATTCATGGTCTATTGCCTGTTCACTTCATTAGTTTGCACATTGAGAATAATGGCACTGAGATGGTGAGTCATACATGAGGTGCAGTTTTGCTACATTAAATAACCACAAAACTGTTTCCTGTAAGAATTGAGTTTTGATCACAGTGGAACATTTCTCACCTATAACCTGCCCCCTTACCAAAACCACACTCACCCCCTCCTCTTTTACCTTTAAAACCCATGGTAAAGTTTGTAGGACATTATCCTGTTGATTTCAGCATTATCTCGAGAAGAGCAATCTGCAGCTATGCGTCAATATTGTCTTTGTCTTTTTATTGGTCTTCTGGCGGTTGCATTCCTCCAGTCCAGTGTAATGGGCAACAGTAAGTCACTCTAAAGCTTCATTTTTTTTATTTGTTCAGTGGTGTGAATTTACATACATCACAAAAAAAAAACTTTATCACTGTTATAAAGCTCATTTCTGAGAGTGAATTAGTGATAATGATTTTTCTTACAATGAGCAATTTGTTTGTTAAAATTCAGGTGATGTCAAAATATTAATTACATAAATTATATTTTTGAACACAGATGCCAATTCACCAAAAGAATGCTGTTTTAATTATTATGGAAGAAAAATTCCCATTGCTAAAATTGATTCCTACATGGTCACAAGAATGGACTGCACCAAACCTGGAGTCATGTGAGTTTTCATTTGTCATCAATCATAATAATTTGTCAAGACTGTTGAATGGAAATTCATTACATTGTGTAAATTTGTAAGATTTCTGTGTGGAGTAACTCTGATCTTTTCCTTCTGACAGATTTTTCACAAAGAAGGGTTTTCGTATCTGCGTGGATCCTCAGCTGAGCTGGGTGAAGAATGCCATGAAAGCAGTCGATAATCGTGATCTTTAGTGATGCTGCTGTGGTGGTGATCAACATGCTCAAAGGAACTCTTTTGTTTGTTTCTTAAGTGAAGTATTAGCTCAGTAACCATCTTCCTGCAATGCTCTGTCATTCTTTTCATTGTGTGAGGCATTATGTCAAGTAACTGCATTGTGTTTTGACGAGTTTAATATTTCTTTAACATTCTGCTTTTGTAATTGTTCTACCTTTAACTGTAGTGTTTACTGCAAAATAACACATGTATGCAGACAGCAATCACCCTGTTCTTACCAGGATTACAGGGATGATTTATGATAGTCTATTTCTTCTAGACTGAAGAAAGAAATTTGCTTTTGTTTTATTCTGTATAACAACAGTTGTCTTCTACGATGTTCTTAATTCTAATAAAACAGAACACAAAACGGTAAAGTCCCCTAAGCATTCTTCAGTATACTGTACATCAGCAAAAACGGCACAACAGAGCTTATTCAAAACAAGATAAAATAAAACAAAACTGTTTGATTGACAGAAAAAAAGGCAATATAAATGGTGACAGAACCAAATTAACTTCAGGTTCTGTTAAGGCAACTCTTTAAAGTATAGTTTAATATTTATATAACGTTTTTACTGTTTATTTATGATAATAAATATATCAAATAGGCCTATTAGTAATGTAACAATATATTATGTAATAACGTTTTATATTTATTGCATATTTAATAATATATGACAAAAAATGTTGTTGTTAATGTCATTTATTGTATTGTAAGTGTAAGTATGCATATGTTCATGTTATCTATTCAAGTGTCACTAATTATTGACCTTTTGTGTTCATAGAATGTATTAATTTCCTGTTTTGCACAAATAATTCAACAAGGTCCTTTAAACTAGTGAGGATAGCATTCAGTACAGCAGACCCAACACAGCACAGACAATAGGTGTTTTGTGACTAAAGAATATAGAAAAATACTGTAAAAATAATGTAGTGCTGATGAACAAGGGACAGGAGTTCCAGAATTTAGGATTGCAAAATGAATGTATTGTTGCTCGTTTTGCTGCCTGAAAGTTTCTCATCAAAAAAATCCAATAATTACAGATGGATTTCCATCAACAACTCGATCTAAACTGGTAATACTATAGTAAAACGCATTATTTTACAGCTAAAAACAGAACTAAAATATGTTCCTTCCACATACAACCTGTCAAGATCACGAGGTGTTGTTTTTATGAAAGATCACTTCTGTAAGTTTTTTTTAGAGCTAGCAGACCTTAAATTGCTCCCTATGTGCAGTTGCTGCATAGTCTCTCAGCATTGAACTTTTTCACATAAAATATTAATATCTTCTGAAAGCAAGATCATTCAAAGAACTGATGACCAGTTATACTTGATTATTAAAGCATGAAAGGGCCACAAATAAGACAAACTAGACAAGCCTACGCATATGAGAATTCTTAACATCATATTGGACATTTTTAAAAGACCAGGGGCCTCATTTATAAAGCGTGCGTACGCTCAGATTTGATCTTAGAGATTTGATCTTAGAGTGTGCGTACGCTCAGATTTGATCTTAGAGTGTGCGTACGCTCAGATTGATCTAGAGTGTGCGTACGCTCAGATTTGATCTTAGAGTGTGCGTACGCTCAGATTTGATCTTAGAGTGTGCGTACGCTTAGATTTGATCTTAGAGTGTGCGTACGCTCAGATTTGATCTTAGAGTGTGCGTACGCTTAGATTTGATCTTAGAGTGTGCGTACGCTCAGATTTGATCTTAAGTGTGCGTACGCTCAGATTTGATCTTAGAGTGTGCGTACGCTCAGATTTGATCTAGATGTGTGCGTACGCTTAGATTTGATCTTAGAGTGTGCGTACGCTTAGATTTGATCCACGCCAGCGCTCATATTTATAAAGAGTGTTTGACGTGGAAAAGTGCGCTTACCGCCACGTCAAGACGTCTGAGCAGACGTACTTACCGCACTTGTCAAAGGTCGGAGTACAGACGTACGCACTTGTCCTTGTGGCAAAGTCGGAGTACTGCAGCTATTTGAATATCTAATACAAGCGGTGTACGTGCAAGCACCGAATTCATCAAACAACAAAGATGCAGTGTGAGAGATTAATTGTGCAGTGTAGTAAGATTTTTTATTAACGGGAGTGTTTGCGAGATTAAACTGACCTTTTTAGTAGCCTAATGTTGAGAGTTCTTTACTCGCATTCTAGGCTACACAGTTTATTCCTTGTTGTTGTTTTTTATTTTACAAGAGAACTTGCAACATCTTGTTTTACTACTATTGCGTAAAATAAATAAAATGCATAAACACATCTCCGACTGTTTTGTCTGTGTAAGAACATGTCGTTCAATAACGGTTTAAATATATTCTATTCAATAACATTGTTAACTGTTTTTATTTATAACATCTGCTGCTTTGCTTCTATGAAAATGAATAGAGACATCAGCCTTAAACTTTGTTTTTGTCATTTACATCAGTTATATTTGTATAAAATACACTAGATATTTTTTGTGTCAGTTCATTAATGGCACATTTGAGCAGCATTAGTAAACCGTAAATATAAAGAAATTCCAAATCACATGCAGGTTTATTTTTCAGATCTGAGACCATAATCGTGTAATAATTTATTTTATTATGATATGAAACGTCCAATTTTTCTTTCTATAATGTTTTTTTTTAAGTTTTGCTAGAATTTTGTGATACTACACTTTTTATTAGTTGTCATAGCAAGTGATTTTAAAAGTAGGATGCTCACTTTTTATAAGATGACTGAAAATTTTACTTGAATTCGTAGTTTATTCTTACTTTTGGAAACCTTATTGTTTAATAATTACTACTACTACTACTACTACTACTACTACTATTATTATTATTATTATTTCTGTTGTTTCTAGTAGTAATTTTGATAGTCAATAGAAAAAAATATAACCACACACACATGTTTGTCCAAAGAATAATTACACATTATGAAATAATTTGGATCCACGCATGTTAATAATTCCTATGCATCTATGGCCTATAAAATGGCCTATGAAGTAGTAGTTTGCAAGAAGCAGAATGGCAGCATTAGCGCTTCTAAGATATTGCAAACCGTGCAATGAGAAGACAACGCGTTTTTTGGACTGTAATTTCATTTATTTATTTATTTTACGTCTTTTAGGGACCTTTGCTGCCCCCCTACCTCGTTCACAGCCTGCGCTACACACTGCCATGCCACAAATGTTGTTTTGTGTGAAAGCCCACTGAAGAGACTCTCAAAAAGCGTCCCCGCACGAACCTCTACCTCCGCCAGCAGGACCTCAATTTCAGACTCAGTAAAGGTTTTTTTTTTTGTGCTCGTCATTCTCAAGCATAGAAATGTGGATATTGGCGTGTGCTCTTTAATGATAATGATATTAATTAGGGGGCGTTTACAAGGCGGAGATCTGACACCAGTCAGCTGCGCACAATTTCAAGATCATTTGCGATTTATAAACGTCACATCTGGAAGAGAGGCGTACGCACGTGTTCTTGTGCGCACGTTCGTTTTCTCTGAATCGCACTTAACTTACGCACTTTTGCGAAATGATCTTAGAACAAATTTAGGATGGTTTCTGCGCAACATTTTATAAATGAGGCCCCAGCATAGTATTGCATAAAATGTTGTCTAATGCAGAATGTGTTGGTGGTGTTGTCTTTTAATAGCACTAGTTTCTCACCTGCATACAACTGTGTCACTAGATAACACCTCGGATCTGTCAGCGGAGCACTAGAATGTGTGGTCGGCCGCTTATGCCCATGACCCTGTACCCCCTTCAGCTGCACTTCCTGTGGGAGGCCATATCGTGCTCATTGTTTTTAAAATAGATTGTGTAATTAGCAAAACCAGCATCACCTATAATGTTAAATGGAAAGCGCCTTTCTAGTAGAGGAAGCAGTTAGTCTTGTAAAACTTCTTTAAATGTTCCACCATGAGCAACAGCTTGGAAAATACAGCTGAAGCATGTTTTCCACTCTGACACTGCAAAAGTTACGTGCTTAAACCAAACATTATTTGTTTGTTGAGCACTACCCTCTGTAATTCAATATCAAATATGTGAAATCGAGTTCTTTAAAGAATAAATTAGAATAATAGAACACATTAGAATGGACAGAAGTGGTCGCCAGCTGTCTTGATGTAACAAATATCGCCATCTGCTGGCATTGTGATAAACATAAGAAAATAACTGTGATGCAAAGCTATACTATTTGAGATACCTATTCTATAATGCTTCACATATGGTATACTCAAATGGTATAGTAGTTACACTTAAATTTAACAGATAAATAATTCATTGCAGGAATTAAGCACATGCACGTTATACAGACGAACTGATGCGATCGTTCAACGCATTTTCAAGACAGATTGTGCAATATAAGAGAATAATGGCATTGTATAGTAGAGCAAGATTACGATGAAAATTACACACGAGGTGCAGCGTTACTACATGAAATAATAGAGTATATTAAGTTTTAATCGTATCTCCTGAACCATGACATAATTCACATTCAGAATACATATAGATTCGGAACTTGCAGCTCGTCTGTCCATAAATGTCCCGCCCACTTAATTATAAAACACTAAAGCTGCCTGAAATTGGTCACTAATTTACTCATTTCCTGGCTCATAGTGCACAATTCAGACAATGTAAATATGTTTTCCATCGGGGCAAATGAAGTTTAGAGTGAGTGTCACTTGAACCACTGAGAGACTAGCTGTCATATGGGCGAGATCGTATAAACGAAATGCTATTGGCTACTTTCTTTTGTTATTGGCTCTTCGATATGTCCTGCCCTGACTTCATGTTTCAATCTGAAAAAAAAACAGTCCATAGTAAAGTCCATGGTAAAGTTTGTAGGACATTATTCATATCAGCTTTATCTCGAGAAGAAGAATCTGCAGCTATGCGTCTGTATTGTCTTTTTATTGTTCTTCTGGTGGTCACATTCCTCCAGTCTGCCGTAATGGGCAACAGTAAGTCACTCAGCTTTATTATTTTAATGGTAGCTTATGAATAAACAGAAACAAACCTTTATCAGTGATGCCTGAACTTATTTTATTTCTAATTAGTCGTCAATATCTTGCAAAATTTGTTTAAAATGGACAATATGGAAAACTTTGAGTTAACATCTTACAATCTATGATAAATAATTGAATTATATATTTTAATAAGAGAATCTGCAGCTATGCGTCAATATTGTCTATTGTCTTTTTATTGGTCTTCTAGGCAGGTTGCATTCTCCAGTCCAGTGTAATGGGCAACAGCAAGTCACTCTAAAGCTTTTTATTTATTTGTTCAGTGGTGTGAATGAACATATTTCACAAAAAAAAAACTTTATCACTGTTATAACTAAATAGTGATTATCATCTAATTATAAGTTTACAATATGAGCCAATTTGTTTGTTTAAATTATTGGTGATGTCAAAATATAAATAAATTATATTTTTGAACACAGATGCCAATTCACCAAAAGAATGCTGTTTTAATTATTATGGGAAGAAAAATTCCCCATCACTAAAATTGATTCCTACATGGTCACAAGAATGCGACTGCACCAATCCTGGAGTCATGTGAGTTTTCATTTGTCATCAATCATAATAATTTGTCAAGACTGTTGAATGGAAATTCATTACATTGTGTAAATTTGTAAGATTTCTGTGTGGAGTAACTCTGATCTTTTCCTTCTGACAGTTTTTTCACAAAGAAGGGTTATAGTATTTGTGTGGAGCCTCAGCTGAGCTGGGTGAAGAGTGCCATGAAAGCAGTCGATAATCGTGATCTTTAGTGATGCAGCTGTGGTGGTGCGACAGTGTTTTAACTTGTTTCATAAGACTTAGCTCAGTATTCTTCTTCCTGTGATGATCTGTTTTCATTATTGTGATATCATGACAAATGATTGCATGTTTTGAGTTTAATTTATCTTTAATCTTCTGCAGTAAATGCCAAAATTCTACCTTTTCTAACTTTGACTGCAGAATAATGCACGTATGCATACAGCAGTAACCTTGATTTTACCAGGATGACAGCGACATGATTTATGATAGTCTATTTCTTCTAGACTGAAGAAAGAAATTTGCTTTTGTTTTATTCTGTATAACAACAGTTGTCTTCTACGATGTTCTTAATTCTAATAAAACAGAACACAAAACGGTAAAGTCCCCTAAGCATTCTTCAGTATACTGTACATCAGCAAAAACGGCACAACAGACCTTATTCAAAACAAGATAAAATAAAACAAAACTGTTTGATTGACAGAAAAAAGGCAATATAAAGGTGACACAGAACCAAATTAACTTCAGGTTCTGTTAAGGCAACTCTTTAAAGTACAGTTTAATATTTATATAACGTTTTTACTGTTTATTTATGATAATACATATATCAAATAGGCCTATTATTAATGTAACAATATATTAATATTAATATGTAATAACGTTTTATATTTATTGCATATTAATAATATATGACAAAAAATGTTGTTGTTAATGTCATTTATTGTATTGTAAGTGTAAGTATACATATGTTCATGTTATCTATTCAAGTGTCACTAATTATTGACCTTTTGTGTTCATAGAATGTATTAATTTCTGTTTTGCACAAATAATTCAACAAGGTCCTTTAAACTAGTGAGGATAGCATTCAGTACAGCAGACCCAACACAGCACAGACAATAGGTGTTTTGTGACTAAAGAATATAGAAAAATACTGTAAAAATAATGTAGTGCTGATGAACAAGGGACAGGAGTTCCAGAATTTAGGATTGCAAAATGAATGTATTGTTGCTCGTTTTGCTGCCTGAAAGTTTCTCATCAAAAAAATCCAATAATTACAGATGGATTTCCATCAACAACTCGATCTAAACTGGTAATACTATAGTAAAACGCATTATTTTTACAGCTAAAAACAGAACTAAAATATGTTCCTTCCACATACAACCTGTCAAGATCACGAGGTGTTGTTTTTATGAAAGATCACTTCTGTAAGTTTTTTTTAGAGCTAGCAGACCTTAAATTGCTCCCTATGTGCAGTTGCTGCATAGTCTCTCAGCATTGAACTTTTTCACATAAAATATAATATCTTCTGAAAGCAAGATCATTCAAAGAACTGATGACCAGTTATACTTGATTATTAAAGCATGAAAGGGCCACAAATAAGACAAACTAGACAAGCCTACGCATATGAGAATTCTTAACATCATATTGGACATTTTTAAAAGACCAGGGGCCTCATTTATAACGCTCAGATTTGATCTTAGAGTACGCTCAGATTTGATCTTAGAGTGTGCGTACGCTCAGATTTGATCTTAGAGTGTGCGTACGCTCAGATTTGATCTTAGAGTGTGGTACGCTCAGATTTGATCTTAGAGTGTGCGTACGCTCAGATTGATCTTAGAGTGTGCGTACGCTCAGATTTGATTTTGAGTGTGCTTAGAGCTCAGATGCGTACGCTGATCTTGAGTGTGCGTACGCTTAGATTTGATCTTAGAGTGTGCGTACGCTCAGATTTGATCTTAGAGTGTGCGTACGCTCAGATTTGATCTTAGAGTGTGCGTACGCTCAGATTTGATTTAGAGTGTGCGTACGAGATTTGATCTTACGAGTGTGCTTAGAGTACGCTTAAATCCACGCCAGCGCTCATATTTATAAAGAGTGTTTGACGTGGAAAAGTGCTTACCGCCACGTCAAGACGTCTGAGCAGCGTACGCACTTGTCCTTGTGGCAAAGGTCGGAGTACAGACGTACGCACTTGTCCTTGTGGCAAAGTCGGAGTTGCAATTTGAATCTAATACAAGCGGTGTACGTGCAAGCACCGAATTCATCAAACAACAAAGATGCAGTGTGAGAGATTAATTGTGCAGTGTAGTCAGATTTTTTATTAACGGGAGTGTTTGCGAGATTAAACTGACCTTTTTAGTAGCCTAATGTTGAGAGTTCTTTACTCGCATTCTAGGCTACACAGTTTATTCCTTGTTGTTTTTTATTTTACAAGAGAACTTGCAACATCTTGTTTTACTACTATTGCGTAAAATAAAATAAAATAAATAAAATGCATAAACACATCTCCGACTGTTTTGTCTGTGTAAGAACATGTCGTTCAATAACGGTTTAAATATATTCTATTTAATAACATTGTTAACTGTTTTTATTTATAACATCTGCTGCTTTGCTTCTATGAAAATGAATAGAGACATCAGCCTTAAACTTTGTTTTTGTCATTTACATCAGTTATATTTGTATAAAATACACTAGATATTTTTTGTGTCAGTTCATTAATGGCACATTTGAGCAGCATTAGTAAACCGTAAATATAAAGAAATTCCAAATCACATGCAGGTTTATTTTTCAGATCTGAGACCATAATCGTGTAATAATTTATTTTATTATGATATGAAACGTCCAATTTTTCTTTCTATAATGTTTTTTTTTAAAGTTTTGCTAGAATTTTGTGATACTACACTTTTTATTAGTTGTCATAGCAAGTGATTTTAAAAGTAGGATGCTCACTTTTTATAAGATGACTGAAAATTTTACTTGAATTCGTAGTTTATTCTTACTTTTGGAAACCTTATTGTTTAATAATTACTACTACTACTACTACTACTACTATTATTATTATTATTATTATTTCTGTTGTTTCTAGTAGTAATTTTGATAGTCAATAGAAAAAAATATAACCACACACACATGTTTGTCCAAAGAATAATTACACGTTATGAAATAATTTGGATCCACGCATGTTAATAATTCCTATGCATCTATGGCCTATAAAATGGCCTATGAAGTAGTAGTTTGCAAGAAGCAGAATGGCAGCATTAGCGCTTCTAAGATATTGCAAACCGTGCAATGAGAAGACAACGCGTTTTTTGGACTGTAATTTCATTTATTTATTTATTTTACGTCTTTTAGGGACCTTTGCTGCCCCCCTACCTCGTTCACAGCCTGCGCTACACACTGCCATGCCACAAATTTTGTTTTGTGTGAAAGCCCACTGAAGAGACTCTCAAAAAGCGTCCCCGCACGAACCTCTACCTCCGCCAGCAGGACCTCAATTTCAGACCCAGTAAAAGTTTTTTTTTCTTTGTGCTCGTCATTCTCAAGCATAGAAATTGGATATTGGCGTGTGCTCTTTAATGATAATGATATTAATTAGGGGGCGTTTACAAGGCGGAGATCTGACACCAGTCAGCTGCGCACAATTTCAAGATCATTTGCGATTTATAAATGTCACATCTGGAAGAGAGGCGTACGCACGTGTTCTTGTGCGCACGTTCGTTTTCTCTGAATCGCACTTACGCACTTTTGCGAAATGATCTTAGAACAAATTTAGGATGGTTTCTGCGCAACATTTTATAAATGAGGCCCCAGCATAGTATTGCATAAAATGTTGTCTAATGCAGAATGTGTTGGTGGTGTTGTCTTTTAATAGCACTAGTTTCTCACCTGCATACAACTGTGTCACTAGATAACACCTCGGATCTGTCAGCGGAGCACTAGAATGTGTGGTCGGCCGCTTATGCCCATGACCCTGTACCCCCTTCAGCTGCACTTCCTGTGGGAGGCCATATCGTGCTCATTGTTTTTAAAATAGATTGTGTAATTAGCAAAACCAGCATCACCTATAATGTTAAATGGAAAGCGCCTTTCTAGTAGAGGAAGCAGTTAGTCTTGTAAAACTTCTTTAAATGTTCCACCATGAGCAACAGCTTGGAAAATACAGCTGAAGCATGTTTTCCACTCGGACACTGCAAAAGTTAGGTGCTTAAACCAAACATTATTTGTTTGTTGAGCACTACCCTCTGTAATTCAATATCAAATATGTGAAATCGAGTTCTTTAAAGAATAAATTAGAATAATAGAACACATTAGAATGGACAGAAGTGGTCGTCAGTTGTCTTGATGTAACAAATATCGCCATCTGCTGGCATTGTGATAAACATAAGAAAATAACTGTGATACAAAGCTATACTATTTGAGATACCTTTTCTATAATGCTTCACATATGGTATACTCAAATGGTATAGTAGTTACACTTAAATTTAACAGATAAATAATTCATTGCAGGAATTAAGCACATGCACGTTAAACAGACGAACTGATGCGATCGTTCAACGCATTTTCAAGACAGATTGTGCAATATAAGAAAATAATGGCATTGTATAGTAGAGCAAGATTACGATGAAAATTACACACGAGGTGCAGCGTTACTACATGAAATAATAGAGTATATTAAGTTTTAATCGTATCTCCTGAACCATGACATAATTCACATTCAGAATACATATAGATTCGGAACTTGCAGCTCGTCTGTCCATAAATGTCCCGCCCACTTAATTATAAAACACTAAAGCTGCCTGAAATTGGTCACTAATTTACTCATTTCCTGGCACATAGTGCACAATTCAGACAATGTAAATATGTTTTCCATCGGGGCAAATGAAGTTTAGAGTGAGTGTCACTTGAACCACTGAGAGACTAGCTGTCATATGGGCGAGATCGTATAAACGAAATGCTATTGGCTACTTTCTTTTGTTATTGGCTCTTCGATATGTCCTGCCCTGACTTCATGTTTCAATCTGAAAAAAAAAACAGTCCATAGTAAAGTCCATGGTAAAGTTTGTAGGACATTATTCATATCAGCTTTATCTCGAGAAGAAGAATCTGCAGCTATGCGTCTGTATTGTCTTTTTATTGTTCTTCTGGTGGTCACATTCCTCCAGTCTGCCGTAATGGGCAACAGTAAGTCACTCAGCTTTATTATTTTAATGGTAGCTTATGAATAAACAGAAACAAACCTTTATCAGTGATGCCTGAACTTATTTTATTTCTAATTAGTCGTCAATATCTTGCAAAATTTGTTTAAAATGGACAATATGGAAAACTTTTAGAGTTAACATCTTACAATCTATGATAAATAATTGAATTATATATTTTAATAAGCAGAATCTGCAGCTATTGTCTATGTCTTTTTATTGGACTTCTAGCAGACAGTCTGATGTAATGGCAATAGCAAGTCACCCTAAAGCTTTATTATTTATTTAGTCAATGGTATGAATGAACATATTTCAAAAACCTTTATTTCCTAATAACTAAATAGTGATTATCATCTAATTATAAGTTTAAATATGGCCACTTTTGCTGTTTTTATAATTATTGGCCCATTATATAAATAAATTATATTTTTTAACACAGATGCCAATTCACCAACCGAATGCTGTTTTAATTATTATGGGAGAAAAATCCCCATCACTAAAATTGATTCCTACATGGTCACAAGAGCGAAATGCGCCAAACCTGGAGTCATGTGAGTTTTCATTTGTCATCAATCATAATAATTTGTCAAGACTGTTGAATGGAAATTCATTACATTGTGTAAATTTGTAAGATTTCTGTGTGGAGTAACTCTGATCTTTTCCTTCTGACAGTTTTTTCACAAAGAAGGGTTATAGTATTTGTGTGGATCCTTGGCTGAGCTGGGTGAAGAGTGCCATGAAAGCAGTCGATAATCGTGATCTTTAGTGATGCAGCTGGAACGACAGTGTTTTAACTTGTTTCATAAGACTTAGCTCAGTATTCTTCTTCCTGTGATGATCTGTTTTCATTATTGTGATATCATGACAAATGATTGCATGTTTTGAGTTTAATTTATCTTTAATCTTCTGCAGTAAATGCCAAAATACCTTTTCTAACTTTGACTGCAGAATAATGCACGTAAACATACAGCAGTAACCTTGATTTTACTGACAGCGACATGATAGCTACTCAGCACCTTAATCATTAACTTCAGGCACTATTAGTGCCATATATGGTATTTTACCACATTATATGAATCATTTTAATCATACTTTCATGATTCTTTTTTTTCCAAATATTAACATGTTGGAGTATTAAAGAAACTCTTTTTTTTGTTCTACTTTGTAATAATTGTCTTATATTGTGCACTTAATTCCAATAAAGTACAACATAACATAAAACTGCCAAATTAATATCCTTAATGATATTATAATGAATATTTTTGTAAAATTCCTGTCAACAGCATAGCAGAGCTAATCAAGACAGGTTTAATCAAATGGCCAATTAAATTATAATGTAAACAATTTGTTTCAGTCTACAGAAATGGTGAGTCTCAAAAAATGTTTGGGTGCTGTTAATGCACCTCTTTAAAGCATTAAATTTATATTTAAAAATAATGAAAAATGTTGTTGTTGTCAATGCCAATTATTGATAGGTAGATATACACAAATTTCATCTGCTTTGCACTTAAGAATAAAGAATTCAACAGCATTCTTTAAAGTAGTTAGTCTAGTAAAATTACAGTAGTCATGTACATAAATTAAAACTTGTGTTCTTGTATTTATTGAGCGCTAACCTCAACAAGCACTTGTTTGGTAATGTGTCAATCGAGAAATCGACAAAAGAAAATAACTAAGATAAAAACTTTGTATACTATATTAAAGATGACAGATTCAAAGTATTATTTCTCACCAAATAAAAACATTTTACAACTTTTGTAAAAACATTTAATGCTTTGCATAGGATATGCTTTGTCAAGTTACACTCTAAATATTTAACTCAATTACTGAAGGTAAGCATGTGCACCTGTGCTGTCACTGGCCCTCTGGATTGCTTTGCTCGATCTTCTGCTTGACTCCAGCACACTTCAGCATGAGCTCAGCGTGACGTCTCTTCAACATCTCTAGTCTCTGCTGCAGGCATTCGGAGGTGTCTACCTTCTCCTCAAAGTCCTGCAGCAGTGTGGTGTTTCCCAGCAGGCCACAGCGCTGCTGCAGCTTAAGGTTGTCTGCACGCAGGCCGTCACGAGCCTGTCGAGTACGTGTCAGCACTTCACGTTTAAGAGCCACCAATGCATCTGTCTTCACCAGTTGAGAGTGTTTGACCTTATTCTCCATCTGCATGAAATGCAGCTTCTCTTTCACATGGGAAATGCCCTGAAGTTGTGGGACACAAAATGTGTAAAAATACAATTTTGGAAACAATATAGGTTGCTACATACCAATGCATTTTATGGATAATGTTGAGCTTATTATGTAAGGTTGTTATATAACCTATATTATGTGAATAGCTTACATTTCAAAAGACTTGAAGTTGGGCATTCAGCTGTTTATATAATTAAATAATTATATATATTATTCATTTGTATTAATAATACATTTATATAAACTATCATAATATATTATCTTATTAATAATAATTATTGGTAAACATGCCCCCCGTCCCAACTATTTTGAGACCTGTAGCAGGCATCACATTTGAAATGAGCTCATTTTGTGCATAAAATTGTAAAATTTCTCAGTTTAAACATTTATCTACATTCTGTTGTGAATAAAATATTGGCTCATGTGATTTGAAATTCTTTGTTTTCATTTTATTCAAATTTAAAAAACGTCCCAACATTTCCAGAATTCGGGTTGTATATCTCCTCCTGTCCTGAAACCTCTCATTCCTGTATTATCCTAGAACAAAAAAAATCAATTCCATCTTGCATGCAATGTTATATACCATGCAGCACAGTAGATAATGAATAATAAAGCAGTTCTAGATGTAAACTGTTTTGGAATGTTTTCTCTCACAGACAGTAATGTTCAAGGTTCAAGGTTCAAGGTTCTTGTTTATTTGTCACATACACAATCATACAGGGTATAATCAGTAGTGAAATGTAGGTCAGGACAGGTCCGCTCAATGGACAGTGCAAAAAAAAATAAAAAATAAAAGATGATACATAACACAGGAGCATATATTTAAATATAGGTAGGAATAAGATAAAAAATAACAATAATAATAATAGTAAAAACAAAGAAATAAAATAAGGAGTAAAATGTGCAATGAACTAAAATGTGCAATACAGTCTACTGTGGGTTTAATAAATATTAATATAACCAGGGATGTGTAAGAGGAATGTGCAAACAGGTTGTACCGGGTATGTACATATAGCAGCGATGCGGAAGATGGAGAAAGATGGGTGTTACAGTTAATTAAATTGAGTCCTGTAGATGTTATGAGACTGAGTTTAGGAGCCTGATGACCTGAGGGTAGAAGCTCCTCCTCAGTCTCTCAGTTTTTGCCATCACGCTTCTGAAGCGCTTGCCAGATGGCAGCAGAGTGAAAAGATGGTTACCGGGGTGATTTGAGTCCTTGATTATTTTTTCAGCTCTGCTTTTGCAGCGTTTGAAGTAGATGTCCTGCAGGGAGGGGAGAGCAGACCCAGAGATGCGCTCAGCTAAGCGCACGACTCTCTGCAGAGCTTTGCAGTCCTGATTTGTGGCGTTACTGTACCACACTGAGATGCACTGAGTCAATACACTTTCTATGGCCCCTGAATAGAAAGTTTTCAGGATTGCTGGTGAGACCCTGAATTTCCTCAGCTAATGTATACACCTAATGTATAAGTCTGTTGACAGTCATTATGTATCTGTGTGTAGGAATCTTCCCGCAAAGCCTGAGGAAGAAGCCCAGAAACACAGACAAGAATATGAGGAGATGGTAGCTCAGGCCAAGAAGAGAGGTGACTTTATTTTCACACATTTGTTTGTGCCTGTGTGTCCAGCTTTGTGCTCTAGAGAGCGCTGTTGCAAAAGCTGAAATTGAATCTTGTTGAAACATTTCCATTTGACTGCTGTTCCTCCTCTCTCACTGCATGTGTGTGTGTTTCTGTGCAGAGCTGAAAGAGGCCCAGAAACGGAAAAAACAACTAGAGGACAGGTGTAAACTAGAGGAAAGCATCGGCAATGCTGCTCTCACCTGGAGTCAGGAGATATTACCCAACTGGCAAAGCATGTGAGTCTGCACTCTAAAATCATTGACGCAATACATCACACAATCAGATATTCTTGACATTCCATATAATTAAATAACCGACAATAGATCAAAGAAGAGCCAAAAACATTCTAAGGAGAGTAATATTTGGCAAGAGATGTACTGGACAACTAGTGAGAGACATGGACTAGAATTTGTGCTGACATGTTGAGCTTAGGTGCTGTAGGAACGTTTTTCCTCGTCGAAGCAGAGACCAGGAGATGTTGGGATATCTTTCAAGCAGAAGTTACTCTTTATTGAGAACTCGCTGTGCGTCGCTGCAGTCATCCAAGTCTGACTATAGCTCAGCACATTAGAGTTTTATACCTTTCAAGAGGGAGGGATACATAAAGCCGTGTTTCCACTGTCGGGCCAAAAGCGCGCGTGCCAGGGCCAGTCGCGTTTCCACTGTCACTTCCGGGGCTTGATCGTGCCTCGTCGGTGCTTCCTCGGGGCCAACGGCCAGGTTTTTTCAGTAGCCCCTCACTGCAGAACAAAGATCCAGGGGGCGGGGTTGGATCCACATCCAGGGGGTGGAGATTGGTAGGTTTAGGGGTGGAGATGGGTAGGTTTAGGGGTGGGGATGGGTGGGTTTAGGGATCAGGGGGTGGAGACAGGTAGGTTTAGGTCTATGTAAGGTGGGAGGAGTTGGATCTAGATCCAACTCCGCCCCCTGGATCTTGTGTTCTGCAGTGAGGACCATCTCGGTTTTTTGGCTCGACGAAAACCTTGGGCCAAAGCGGGCCAGCTGGGGCTAGAGGAGTGGTTATGAACAAAGGCGGAGTTTCTCAGCGTCTTGAGAGCGTCAGTGTCGCGGATCATTTCATAAAGTTAACAGCTATAACAACAGTAATTAATTTTAGCTTAAAACTCACTTTCAAACAGCAGCGATTGTTTGAAATAACTGTTTGAGTTCCGATGTGGATTATGATCACATTATACAAGGCAGAAATAAGCGATGCAAAAGACTATGCACGCTAGACATTACCATAGTAAACATGGTAAAAACGACCGCTTGAAGAAATAAGAGCTTCTCAGTCATCTTCTCAATCAGGCTATCACAATCGTATATTTATTTAGGTAACATATTTTATCTGTCATAAGTGTCGTCTCAAGACTTTAGCTCCGTGTATGTCATAAAAAAATATAATAATGTTTTTTGTTCGGGAGCTCCCTCTTCTACTCGGGTTGTATTTTTGATGAAAAAAAAAATATAGAAATGATTCTAAATGTGATGTATTCTGTGACTACAAATAAACAGAAACACTCGACTGAAAGTAGGGTATGTGTCCTCTTTCCTTTGTGAAATAACGGTTTATACTGCTTTATTTCTGTGTGAATAATTTTCAATCCTGATTAATTCATTATGATCAATGTATCACCTATTAATGTAAAACATCAATGCTTTTGGATTGAAATCTTTAACAAAATATGCAAACAAACGGATGCTTTTATCATGTTCGTTTTGTGATCGCGCTAATTCCAGTGACTTATTTCTTATTTGTTTTCTGATAACTTCTCTTTGTTGGTGAAATGATGGGGTTGTGTGACGTTGTTCTAGAGAGGCGTGTAAAGGGCGGGTTTTAGTGAAGCGCTGCAGAGCTTCTGGCCCGACGGTGGAAACACAGCGTGATTTTGGGCTCGGTGCTACAGGTCTGAGGCTATTAGCCCCGCCCGGCCCGTTTAAAGCACTGGCTCGCACTGGCCCGACAGTGGAAAAGCGGCTATAGAGGTGGAGACAATCTAAACAAAGCATGCAAATGCAGTACAGGAATCAGCCCATTACCTGAAAGCCCTGACCTCATCAGCATAACAGTGTCATTCAAATGCATAGGTGCTAATCCAGTCAGCCTGACTGTATTGTCCACACTTTCACATTATCATAGAGACAAAGGCACCTTTAATTTAGGATCCTGCCCAATGGTCAGGAAGTGCATAAAGACAAAAGGTTAATGTCTCAGACACCTGGGCTGCCTGAATTGATCTTCTTAGAATGTCATCATCTTTACCTCAAAATGTAAAACACAATGTACATAACATTTTCAGTTTATATACTATTACATTGGAACCTAGATTTAACATTTTATAAATTTGTAATCCAACAGTGCTCATGTGAGCAATGCGTGTTTGAATCAGATACAGCTCTTATCCTTATTATGTCCAATGATCTCTCTGCTATCCCTGTGAATAAAACATAAAAGTGTCTGAAAGTCCAAAAATGAAATGAACAATGTAGTGTAATTAAAATATGCTTAGAGAAAAATATATATAAACGCAAATATATAAAAATGATGACTTGCTTCACTCTGTCCTTCTCTTCACCATTCCAGGTGTTCATCCAAGCGGGTGAGGGATTTATGGTGGCAGGGTCTGCCACCCAGTGTGAGGGGCAAAGTCTGGAGTCTAGCGATAGGCAATGAACTAAACATCACAGATGGTATGAATGTTTTATGTGTGCTTTATCACACACACACTGGATAAGCACATACAGGAAAAGATTACTTTGGACATAATTTATTTTTAATTCCAAATGTATGGATAAAAAAGAATGTTAAATATAAAGTTTTTTCTTTTCTTTTAAATGTGTATTTTGTGTGTAATTATATAAATCACTTTGTATTGTGGTTTTGTTTTGTTCATGATGTTTCACAAGCAGTGTCCTGTGGTTTGATGTGGTTTGATTAGTCTTTAATTTTAAACTTTTCTAACGTATTTTTTTATTAACAAAAGCTCACAAATAATTTATACTGTAAATTTGCAGCTGTAAACTATTTTGAACCTGCATTAATATCATGGTTTAATGGTAATGTTAATGATGTTATATGCAGTAATAACCATGCTGTTGTGGTTGTTTACTGTGAGAACTCTGCACTGAAAACTGTTGTGGTTTAAATGTTTTTGCAATAGTGATCTGTTGTAATCATGAGTAGAAAAGTAAAGAATGTTGAATAGCAAATGATTATGAAGACTATGATTGATTATGGGAATTTAGTTTTACATTATTGTTTAAACGCTGCCTTTATTTAAACATAGTGCAGTCACACTTAAACTTATGAAATTTGATTCATAAAAACAGTTACATGCAATAACCAAACTGTATCACTAGGGGGGGGGTCTCATTACAAAGCAAATAGTGATTTTAGATTTACATTTATAGTTCCACAAAGCCGTTTGCACCTCGCTCTTCCATCACTTGATCTTTTATTTTGGTGCGTCAATCTATTAAATTACTTGGTATATGAAACCATGATCCGCACTCACAAAAACAGTCTTCTTTTTACATTTTATTATACATTTATCACCAATAGGGAAAAACCACAAACATTTCGGCTCAAGGCCTTCAGTGTGTTAAACCCAGTGTCCTCTGTTTTTGTGAGTGCGGATCTGTAAACATAAATAACTTATTTACATGTACATAACACATTATTATTTGTCTGTGTATGTGTTTTAAACAGAGCTGTATGACATCTGTTTGGCAAGAGCCAAAGAAAAGTGGAATGCCTTTGTAGCCCCAACGGCTGCTGCAGAAACAGAGAGTGAAGGTGATTGTGTTATGCATTTTTCCAAGCACATGGTACATGGTTTTTCTCCTCTCTTTTGCTGGAATAACTTCTTCAATATCATATAAAACATGATTTATTATCCTTTTTATTCTTTTATTATCCTCTTTTTATTTTCCTTATTTCTTCCCCTTTATCAGCAGCTTTCCATGCTGTTAAACTCCTTTGCTTTAATGCCCTTTTGTAACTAATTATTGCTTATTTTTCAGATGCAGGCTTGTCTCATGCTGATCGAGAGGCCAGTCTAGAACTGATCAAGTTAGACATTTCCAGAACCTTTCCCAATCTCTGTATTTTCCAACAGGTAGGGTGCATTTTTGTTTCTGGAGTTTTATAACATCTGCTGACAATTGTCGTCATATTTTGGGGTTTTATTTTCAGGGAGGCCCATACCATGATGTATTGCACAGCATTCTGGGAGCTTACACTTGCTATCGTCCTGATGTGGGATATGTAAGTCTTGTTTACTCAAGTGATGTCTATTGTTTTTTTGTCTAAATGTGCTCTGCACCACTGCACTGTTTACAAGCGAAACCCCTCTTTATCCCTCTATGACCCATATTTCATCTTAACCTCAGTTTTGACTCATACAAAGAGATGTTTACAGAGTAAAACAGAAACTGACAGAGATGCTGTGTCGTACAGCTGGTTTGCTGGAGTATGATGAGCTGTTCTGTTCCAGTTATTACGCACGTGATAAGCAGAGCCTTAGAACTTATTCTGTTGCACATGTGAGAACGATGAGCAATGTGTGCTGCACAGCCCTCTTACATCCTGCTCTCAAACCACGGTATCAATTGTTGGCCAAAGAGCTCTTGCACTTACACCTCCACATAGATGATGGGTATAAAGGCCATATTATAAACTGCAAAAATTAAGATAATTTGAGAACATATTTTCCATTATTTTGTCACACGCTTAATGTTACTTAATCAAACACCTCCACTGTTATGATGCAACAATTTAAATTAGCATATCTAATATATTTTAGCTGCCTAGTTTAGTAAGTTTGCATGAAGAATAAAATAAAAAAATGTAAGTGAAAAAACATTTAATTCAGTGTTTTTTTACTACGTCTCTTATGCACACCATGGCTGCATTTATTTGATCAAAAATAGAGTAAAAACATTAAAAAGGTCTTAATTATTCCAAACTTTTGACCAGTAGTGTACTTGTTGAACATGACAGTTATTACGGCACAGTGTGTTTATGCTGCATCTGTGCTTGTTATCAGTATGAAGTGTGAATACAGAAAGGAAGCACTGATCTGACGTTTAGGGGGTAAAGCATGTTGTTTTAGGGGTAGGAATAGATGCTATTTTTGTAAACATCACTCGTTTATCAGTTCAAGCTTCATGTTAAAGATAAATCCTCATTTTTAATCTGTATTATGTGTTTGTGGTGTAGGTGCAGGGAATGTCCTTCATAGCAGCAGTGTTGATTCTCAACATGGACACTGCTGATGCCTTCATTGCATTTGCCAATTTGTTGAACAAGCCTTGTCAAATGGCTTTCTACAGAGTGGACCACAGCCTTGTAAGTTATGAGCAGTCTTGAAGTCTTAAGTTGTGTGATCAATAAGAAAATAGTCATTAGTAAGACTCTTCATATGCTCTTATCTTTTTTAGATATTGACATACTTTGCAGCATTTGAAGTGTTCTTTGAAGAAAATCTACCAAAGCTTTTTGCACATTTTAAAAATAACAACCTGTCCTCTGATATTTATTTAATTGACTGGTAAGTGAGTTACTTTGTTTCTTCTGTCATAAATGTCCCCTGAGTTTTGAGGTACAGATGTATTGATCATAGATCTGCTTTGGTCTGTGTAGGATCTTCACCTTGTACGGTAAATCACTCCCACTGGACGTTGCATGCCGTGTGTGGGACGTGTTCTGTCGTGATGGCGAGGAATTTCTCTTCCGCACAGCACTGGGGATTCTGCGTCTTTACGAGGACATCCTCACACACATGGACTTCATCCACATCGCTCAGTTCCTGACGCGCCTGCCGGAATACATCTCTGCTGAGGAGATCTTCTCCAGCATAACCACCATCAACATGAACAGCAAGAACAAGAAATGGGCACAAGTGCGCATCTTTTTATAAACAATCACACATAAACGCATTACATGCATTAAAATTAGTGCTGTCAAACAATTAATCGTGATTAATCTCATCCAAAATAAACGTTTTTGTTTACAAAATGTGTGTACTGTGTATATTTATTATGTATATATACAAGTACACACAAATGCATGTATATTTTTAAGAATAATATGTTACGAGTTCAGTGATGATGGTGGTTTTCAGTCATACGGCTCATCGCAGCATTATGCTTGACATCTCATATTGTCTTCATTAATAACAGAGAAACAAGCCTCTCTAGATTTTGCAGTACATTATTCTTGACATTCAACACTTCATCAAATTGAGATTAAAATCAAATAAAATCTTATTCGAAATTTATAAAATACCATGTTATAATATTTAATAGTCGTTACTTGATTCATTTAAATAACATGCACTAAACTGGCCTAATTTTTGGGACCATATGTAACAGCAATTTCACTTTTTTTATTTCTTTTACACCTCTAGGTTCTTCAGGCTTTGCAAAAAGACCGTGGCAGTCCACTACTGAAACGCTAAGGATGCATCCTCATGTCTTCTCTTCCACCTCACAGAGACTCATGTTGACTGTGCATGGGTACTCCTGCATACCTCTGGTCCCTCATCAAAGAATATCAGTTCCAGTGGCCACTGTATGTGTCCTCTTCCATACAAACTGATGCGGGGAACACAAACTGACCTCACAGGGCTGGAACGGAGGCATCACATCACATGACCGACTCTCAATTAGATGTGGCAATGTGAGTTTGTGAAGCTCGAAATTATTTCATCTCTGTCCTCTCGTTACTTTCACCTTCACCCTTTCTTTTCTGCCTCCCTCAGCTTAAACGAGGCATTTCCATTTAAGCAAAATAAAATAATATATGTTTTGCTGTGGTTTTCTGTGGTTGTTTTTATTTGTTTGTTTTCTCATGTGTTGTTTTACCATTGTTTCTAAGACTTATTGCACACTGAACTATTATTTATTCTACCTCTTACTCCCTGTCTGTCATCTGTGTTTCTGTTCTCTTGTCTCAAATGTCTTTATTCAGAAATTTGAGTGGATACTGAAAGAGATTGCTGTGTTCGTGGTATCGTTACTGGATTCTCTCTCCCTTTTTACTTTTTTCTCTTTTTTTATAGAAAGTGTTGTGCCAGTCCAAAACCAAACATTCTGGAATACTAGCTTTTCTGAAGTTACAAAGTTTGGTTTCAATTCATGCTTCCAGAACAGGACTTTAACATAATAAATGTGGCTTTAACATTGTGGTGCAGCTTGGATCTCATGGTGGTTGAAGTGTTGAAAAGAAGGTAGATGAAAGATTGAGTAGAAGTACGAGTTCAGTGATGGTGGTTTTCAGCCATGCTTGACATCTCATATTGTCTTCATTAATAACGAAAAATGAGAAACAAGCCTCTCTAGATTTTTCAGTACATTATACTTGACATTCAACACTTCATCAAATTGAGATTAAAATAAAATAAAATCTTATTATTCGAAATTTATAAAATACCATGTTATAATACTTAATAGTCTTTACTTGTTTCATGTAAATAACATGCACTAAACTGGCCTAATTTTTGGGACCATAATATGTAACCGCAATAACAGCATTTTCACTTTTTTTTTTTTTAAGTTGAGAAGTGAATGTCATTTTGGTGAACGTTTTTCACTGAGAAGTATTGACAGTATCACGTTAAACATTCAGATGCTTATTTATTATATTGATTAGAATTCATGGAAGTTCATGGATTATTATTTTTGTGAGGAAAAAGACCTAAATTTCATATCCTCAGAGAGTGTATGTATACTGTATGTACACACAGTAATATGTAAACAAGCTATGAAGGCACCAGAATATTGAATGGCACTTGATATCTTGCACACTCTAAAGTAAGTTTATGTTCAGATATTATCAAGATAATGTGGTGAGATTTCACTTTGTGATCACTGTGATCGAAGGAAAACCGCCCACCTTTTTTGTGGTCTAAACCACACTACTGCAATAAGCTGCTTTGCACTTTTTTTTTCTTTTTCATAGATTTTCAATGTCGTCTTTACTATTCTCTCTGCTATTTCATGTTTTGTTTTGTTTCATTACCATATAGGAACCCCAGGAACTTGTTTTGAGTCAATGTTGGCTGTGTTTATTATAATCCGATTATTCATTGCCCTCAATTTTAAAATATTTTTATATCTGGGGGACACACACCAGGAGCTTTAAGTTAATGGCTTTTGATTTTTGCCTTAAGTCAAAGGTTTTGAAATAACTTGCATAACTCAGAAAAAGACTTCATATGTATCCAGTGCATTCAGCTGTTTGAGTTCATGTACAATAAAAGGAGTGAAGACAATCTTAATAGTAATGAAAGATGACGTGTGTGTAAACAACTTCATGTTATGTTGTGAGTACTTGAGTGTGCGCATCATCATAAACAATTCATGCTGTTCAAAAGAGCATAGGCCATCCAGGAACACAGGATATGTTGATAATGAAGTACAGTAATGTATTGTGCAATGTGTTTATGTGAGTGTTTTATGTGGGAATTGACAGAACCGGGTGGTAAGATGAAGGCATTAGGATGTGCAATGCATCTGTGCCCACATATGAATAACTGGCCAGTCCAAACTATTTAATGTGAGCTTTTTATTCATCTGTATCAACACTGTATGAACACTGAAACGTGTGCAGACTGTGTGCATGCAATCCCACACTTGAAGCTTTCAGATGTTATTTGAGTGTGCACTGATGCAGCTCGCTTTGACCAATCTCTGTTCTTCTGTGTTTGTCCTTTTGTCCAAAAATGCTACCTTTTGCTTTTGTTGTGTCAATACAGATGATATAGACATAAATAAAGTTGTATATATTCATGGTCTATTGCCTGTTCACTTCATTAGTTTGCACATTGAGAATAATGGCACTGAGATGGTGAGTCATACATGAGGTGCAGTATTGCTACATTAAATAACCACAAAACTGTTTCCTGTAAGAATTGAGTTTTGATCACAGTGGAACATTTCTCACCTATAACCTGCCCCCTTACCAAAACCACACTCACCCCCTCCTCTTTTACCTTTAAAACCCATGGTAAAGTTTGTAGGACATTATCCTGTTGATTTCAGCATTATCTCGAGAAGAAGAGCAATCTGCAGCTATGCGTCAATATTGTCTTTGTCTTTTTATTGGTCTTCTGGCGGTTGCATTCCTCCAGTCCAGTGTAATGGGCAACAGTAAGTCACTCTAAAGCTTCATTTTTTATTTGTTCAGTGGTGTGAACTGACATGCATCACAAAAAAAACAAAAAACTTTATCACTGTTATAAAGCTAATTTCCGAGAGTGAATTAGTGATAATGATTTTTCTTAAAATGAGCAATTTGATCGTTAAAATTCAGGTGATGTCAAAATATTAATTACATAAATTATATTTTTGAACACAGATGCCAATTCACCAAACGAATGCTGTTTTAATTATTATGGAAGAAAAATACCCATTGCTAAAATTGATTCCTACATGGTCACAAGAATGGACTGCACCAAACCTGGAGTCGTGTGAGTTTTCATTCGTCATCAATCATAATTTGTCATTGAAACTGTTGAATGGAAATTCATTACATTGTGTAAATTTGTAAGATTTCTGTGTGGAGTAACTCTGATCTTTTCCTTCTGACAGATTTTTCACAAAGAAGGGTTCTAGTATTTGTGTGGAGCCTCAGCTGAGCTGGGTGAAGAGTGCCATGAAAGCAGTCGATAATCGTGATCTTTAGTGATGCTGCTGTGGTGATGATCAACATGCTCAAAGGAACGCTTTTGTTTGTTTCTTAAGTGAAGTATTAGCTCAGTAACCATCTTCCTGCAATGCTCTGTCATTCTTTTCATTGTGTGAGGCATTATGTCAAGTAACTGCATTGTGTTTTGACGAGTTTAATATTTCTTTAACATTCTGCTTTTGTAATTGTTCTACCTTTAACTGTAGTGTTTACTGCAAAATAACACATGTAAGCAGACAGCAATCACCCTGTTCTTACCAGGATTACAGGGATGATTTATGATAGTCTATTTCTTCTATGTAGACTGAAGAAAGAAATTTGCTTTTGTTTTATTCTGTATAACAACAGTTGTCTTCTACGATGTTCTTAATTCTAATAAAACAGAACACAAAACTCCTTATGATGAATTTTTTGGTAAAGTCCCCTAAGCATTCTTCAGTATACTGTACATCAGCAAAAACGGCACAACAGAGCTTATTCAAAACAAGATAAAATAAAACAAAACTGTTTGATTGACAGAAAAAAAGGCAATATAAAGGTGACACAGAACCAAATTAACTTCAGGTTCTGTTAAGGCAACTCTTTAAAGTACAGTTTAATATTTATATAACGTTTTTACTGTTTATTTATGATAATACATATATCAAATAGGCCTATTATTAATGTAACAATATATTAATATTAATATGTAATAACGTTTTATATTTATTGCATATTTAATAATATATGACAAAAAATGTTGTTGTCAATGTCATTTATTGTATTGTAAGTGTAAGTATGCATATGTTCATGTTATCTATTCAAGTGTCACTAATTATTGACCTTTTGTGTTCATAGAATGTATTAATTTCCTGTTTTGCACAAATAATTCAACAAGGTCCTTTAAACTAGTGAGGATAGCATTCAGTACAGCAGACCCAACACAGCACAGACAATAGGTGTTTTGTGACTAAAGAATATAGAAAAATACTGTAAAAATAATGTAGTGCTGATGAACAAGGGACAGGAGTTCCAGAATTTAGGATTGCAAAATGAATGTATTGTTGCTCGTTTTGCTGCCTGAAAGTTTCTCATCAAAAAAATCCAATAATTACAGATGGATTTCCATCAACAACTCGATCTAAACTGGTAATACTATAGTAAAACGCATTATTTTACAGCTAAAAACAGAACTAAAATATGTTCCTTCCACATACAACCTGTCAAGATCACGAGGTGTTGTTTTTATGAAAGATCACTTCTGTAAGTTTTTTTTAGAGCTAGCAGACCTTAAATTGCTCCCTATGTGCAGTTGCTGCATAGTCTCTCAGCATTGAACTTTTTCACATAAAATATTAATATCTTCTGAAAGCAAGATCATTCAAAGAACTGATGACCAGTTATACTTGATTATTAAAGCATGAAAGGGCCACAAATAAGACAAACTAGACAAGCCTACGCATATGAGAATTCTTAACATCATATTGGACATTTTTAAAAGACCAGGGGCCTCATTTATAAAGCGTGCGTACGCTCAGATTTGATCTTAGAGTGTGCGTACGCTCAGATTTGATCTTAGAGTGTGCGTACGCTCAGATTTGATCTTAGAGTGTGCGTACGCTCAGATTTGATCTTAGAGTGTGCGTACGCTCAGATTTGATCTTAGAGTGTGCGTACGCTCAGATTTGATCTTAGAGTGTGCGTACGCTCAGATTTGATCTTAGAGTGTGCGTACGTCAGATTTGATCTTAGAGTGTGCGTAGAGATTTGATCTTAGTGTGGTACGCTCAGATTTGTTTAGTTGTTTTTTATTTTACGTTTTTGTTTTATCTTAGAGTGTGCGTAGCGTAGATTTGATCTAGATGTGCGTACTTAGATTTGATCACGTACTCAGATTTGATCTTAGAGTGTGCGTACGCTTAATTTGATCTTAGAGTGTGCGTACGCTCAGATTTGATTTAGAGTGTGCGTACGCTCAGTTCATTAATGATCTTAGTCAGCGGAGCTGACTAATCGAATGTGAAACGTCTTGTGTCGGCTACACCGCTTATGGGATGCCATTTTTATAAGACTGAAAATTTTACTTGAATTCTTTTTAGTACCCCCTTCTACTACTACTACTACTACTATTATTATTATTATTATTTCTGCTACACAGCACTTTTGTCCTGTTTTACTACTATTGGGAGCAACATCTTGCCATATAAAATAAAATAAATAAAATGCGTGTTTTGTCTGGCATTGTTTTTTAAAATAGATTTTTTATTTATAACATCTGTGTAATTATTTATTTATTTATTTTACGCAAAACAGTTCATTTACATCAGCATCACATTAATGGCTATAAAACCGTGCAGGTTAAATCTGACTCAGAAAGCGTCCTTTTTCTAGTTTTTTTTTAATGTTTTGCTAGGTGACACTACACTTTTTATTAGCAGCAAGTCTCACTTTTTATAAGTACTGAAAATTTTCACTTGAATCTAGTTTATTCTTACTTTTGTTTATTGTTTAAACTACTCTACTACTACTAATACTACTATTATTATTATTATTATTTCTGTTCTAGTAGTAATTTTGATAGTCACCACACACACATGTTTGTCCAAAGAATAATTACAATTATGAAATAATTTGGATCAGCTGTGCATCTATGGCCTAAAAATGGCCTATGAAGTAGTAGTTTGCATTAGAAGCAGAATGGCAATTAGCAAGATATTGCAAACCGTGCAATGAGAAGACAACGCGTTTTTTGGACTGTAATTTCATTTATTTATTTATTTTACTCTTTTAGGGACCTTTGCTGCCCCCTACCTGCACAGCCTGCGCTAACACTGTGCCACAAATGTTGTTTTGTGTGAAAGCCCACTGAAGAGACTCTCAAAAAGCTCCCCGCACGAACCTACCTCCGCCAGCAGGACCTCAATTTCAGACAGTAAAGGTTTTTTTTTTTGTGCTCGTCATTTGTAGAAATTGGATTTGGCGTGTGCTCTTTAATGATAATGATATTAATTAGGGGGCGTTTACAAGGCGGAGATCTGACACCAGTCAGCTGCGCACAATTTCAAGATCATTTGCGAATATCACATCTGGAAGAGAGGCGTACGCACGTGTTCTTGTGCGCACGTTCGTTTTCTCTGAATCGACTTAACTTACGTTCGAAATTTAAACAAATTTAGATGGTTTCTGCGCATAAATGAGGCCCCAGCATAGATTGCATAAAATGTTGTCTAGAAATGTGTTGGTGGTGTTGTCTTTTAATAGCATAGTTTCTCAGAACAACTGGACAGAAACACCTCGTGGCGGAGCACTAGAATGTGTGGTCGCCGCTTAGCCCATGACCCTCCCCCTTGCTGCATTCCTGTAGGCCACGTGCTCATTGTTTTTAAAATAGATTGTGTAATTAGCAAAACCAGCCATATAATGTTAAATGGAAAGCGCCTTTCTAGTAGAGGAAGCTGTCTTGTAAAACTTCTTTATTTCCACCATGAGCAACAGCTGATAAGCTGACATGTTTTCCACTCTGACACTGAAAATACGTGCTTACCAAACATTATTTGTGAGCACTACCCTCTGTAATTCAATATCAAATATGTGAAATCGAGTTCTTTAAAGAATAAATTAGAATAATAGAACTAGAATGGACAGAAGTTGAGCTGTCTTGATACAAATATCGCCATTGCTGGCATTGTGATAAACTAAGAAAATAATGTGATACAAAGCTTCATTTGAGATACATATGCTTCACATATGTATACTCAAATGGTATAGTAGTTACACTTAAATTTAACAGATAAATAATTCATTGCAGGAATTAAGCACATGCACGTTATACAGACGAACTGATGCGATCGTTCAACGCATTTTCAAGACAGATTGTGCAATATAAGAAAATAATGGCATTGTATAGTAGAGCAAGATTACGATGAAAATTACACACGAGGTGCAGCGTTACTACATGAAATAATAGAGTATATTAAGTTTTAATCGTATCTCCTGAACCATGACATAATTCACATTCAGAATACATATAGATTCGGAACTTGCAGCTCGTCTGTCCATAAATGTCCCGCCCACTTAATTATAAAACACTAAAGCTGCCTGAAATTGGTCACTAATTTACTCATTTCCTGGCTCATAGTGCACAATTCAGACAATGTAAATATGTTTTCCATCGGGGCAAATGAAGTTTAGAGTGAGTGTCACTTGAACCACTGAGAGACTAGCTGTCATATGGGCGAGATCATATAAACGAAATGCTAACTTTCTTTTGTTATTGGCTCTTCGATATGTCCTGCCCTGACTTCATCAATCTGCAGTCCATAGTAAAGTCCATGGTAAAGTTTGTAGGACATTATTCATATCAGCTTTATCTCGTCTTATGCGTCTGTATTGTCTTTTTATTGTTCTTCTGGTGGTCACATTCCTCCAGTCCGCTGTAATGGGCAACAGTAAGTCACTCAGCTTTATTATTTTAATGGTAGCTTATGAATAATCAGAAACAAACCTTTATCAGTGATGCCTGAACTTATTTTATTTCTAATTAGTCGTCAATATCTTGCAAAATTTGTTTAAAATGGACAATATGGAAAACTTTTAGAGTTAACATCTTACAATCTATGATAAATAATTGAATTATATATTTTAATAAGCAGAATCTGCAGCTATTGTCTATGTCTTTTTATTGGACTTCTAGCAGACAGTCTGATGTAATGGCAATAGCAAGTCACCCTAAAGCTTTATTATTTATTTAGTCAATGGTATGAATGAACATATTTCAAAAACCTTTATTTCCTAATAACTAAATAGTGATTATCATCTAATTATAAGTTTAAATATGGCCACTTTTGCTGTTTTTATAATTATTGGCCCATTATATAAATAAATTATATTTTTGAACACAGATGCCAATTCACCAAAAGAATGCTGTTTTAATTATTATGGGAGAAAAATCCCCATCACTAAAATTGATTCCTACATGGTCACAAGAGCGAAATGCGCCAAACCTGGAGTCATGTGAGTTTTCATTTGTCATCAATCATAATAATTTGTCAAGACTGTTGAATGGAAATTCATTACATTGTGTAAATTTGTAAGATTTCTGTGTGGAGTAACTCTGATCTTTTCCTTCTGACAGTTTTTTCACAAAGAAGGGTTATAGTATCTGCGTGGATCCTTGGCTGAGCTGGGTGAATAATACCATGAAAGCAGTCGATAATCGTGATCTTTAGTGATGCAGCTGGAACGACAGTGTTTTAACTTGTTTCATAAGACTTAGCTCAGTATTCTTCTTCCTGTGATGATCTGTTTTCATTATTGTGATATCATGACAAATGATTGCATGTTTTGAGTTTAATTTATCTTTAATCTTCTGCAGTAAATGCCAAAATACCTTTTCTAAATTTGACTGCAGAATAATGCACGTAAACATACAGCAGTCACCTTGATTTTACTGACAGCGACATGATTGCTACTCAGCACCTTAATCATTAACTTCAGGCACTATTAGTGCCATATATGGTATTTTACCACATTATATGAATCATTTTAATCATACTTTCATGATTATCTTTTTTTCCAAATATTAACATGTTGGAGTATTAAAGAAACTCTTTTTTTTGTTCTACTTTGTAATAATTGTCTTATATTGTGCACTTAATTCCAATAAAGTACAACATAACATAAAACTGCCAAATTAATATCCTTAATGATATTATAATGAATATTTTTGTAAAATTCCTGTCAACAGCATAGCAGAGCTAATCAAGACAGGTTTAATCAAATGGCCAATTAAATTCTAACGTAAACAATTTGTTTCAGTCTACAGAAATGGTGAGTCTCAAAAAATGTTTGGGTGCTGTTAATGCACCTCTTTAAAGCATTAAATTTATATTTAAAAATAATGAAAAATGTTGTTGTTGTCAATGGCAATTATTGATAGGTAGATATACACAAATTTCTTCTGCTTTGCACTTAAGAATAAAGAATTCAACAGCATTCTTTAAAGTAGTTAGTCTAGTAAAATTACAGTAGTCATGTACATAAATTAAAACTTGTGTTCTTGTATTTATTGAGCGCTAACCTCAACAAGCACTTGTTTGGTAATGTGACAATCGAGAAATCGACAAAAGAAAATAACTAAGATAAAAACTTTGTATACTATATTAAAGATGATATATTCAAAGTATTATTTCTCACCAAATAAAAACATTTTACAACTTTTGTAAAAACATTTAATGCTTTGCATAGGATATGCTTTGTCAAGTTACACTCTAAATATTTAACTCAATTACTGAAGGTAAGCATGTGCACCGGTGTTGTCACTGGCCCTCTGGATTGCTTTGCTCGATCTTCTGCTTGACTCCAGCACACTTCAGCGTGAGCTCAGCGTGACGTCTCTTCAACATCTCTAGTCTCTGCTGCAGGCATTCGGAGGTGTCTACCTTCTCCTCAAAGTCCTGCAGCAGTGTGGTGTTTCCCAGCAGGCCACAGCGCTGCTGCAGCTTAAGGTTGTCTGCACGCAGGCCGTCACGAGCCTGTCGAGTACGTGTCAGCACTTCACGTTTAAGAGCCACCAATGCATCTGTCTTCACCAGTTGAGAGTGTTTGACCTTATTCTCCATCTGCATGAAATGCAGCTTCTCTTTCACATGGGAAATGCCCTGAAGTTGTGGGACACAAAATGTGTAAAAATACAATTTTGGAAACAATATAGGTTGCTACATACAATGCATTTTATGGATAATGTTGAGCTTATTATGTAAGGTTGTTATATAACCTATATTATGTGAATAGCTTACATTTCAAAAGACTTGAAGTTGGGCATTCAGCTGTTTATATAATTAAATAATTATATATATTATTCATTTGTATTAATAATACATTTATATAAACTATCATAATATATTATCTTATTAATAATAATTATTGGTAAACATGCCCCCCGTCCCTACTATTTTGAGACCTGTAGCAGGCATCACATTTGAAATGAGCTCATTTTGTGTATAAAATTTTAAAATTTCTCAGTTTAAACATTTATCTACATTCTGTTGTGAATAAAATATTGGCTCATGTGATTTGAAATTCTTTGTTTTCATTTTATTCAAATTTAAAAAACGTCCCAACATTTCCAGAATTCGGGTTGTATATCTCCTCCTGTCCTGAAACCTCTCATTCCTGTATTATCCTAGAACAAAAAAATCAATTCCATCTTGCATGCAATGTTATATACCATGCAGCACAGTAGATAATGAATAATAAAGCAGTTCTAGATGTAAACTGTTTTGGAATGTTTTCTCTCACAGACAGTAATGTTCAAGGTTCAAGGTTCAAGGTTCTTGTTTATTTGTCACATACACAATCATACAGTATAATCAGTAGTGAAATGTAGGTCAGGACAGGTCCGCTCAATGGACAGTGTAGATGATACATAACACAGGAGCATATATTTAAATATAGGTAGGAATAAGATAAAAAATAACAATAATAATAATAGTAAAAACAAAGAAATAAAATAAGGAGTAAAATGTGCAATGAACTAAAATGTGCCAGTCTACTGTGGGTTTAATAAATATTAATATAACCAGGGAAGAGGAATGTGCCAGGTTGTACCGGGTATGTACATATAGCAGCGAGCGGAAGATGGAGAAAGATGGGTGTTACAGTTAATTAAATTGAGTCCTGTAGATGTTATGAGACTGAGTTTAGGAGCCTGATGACCTGAGGGTAGAAGCTCCTCCTCAGTCTCTCAGTTTTTGCCATCACGCTTCTGAAGAGATGGTGAAAAGATGGTTACTGATTTGAGTCCTTGATTATTTTTTCAGCTCTGCTTTTGCAGCGTTTGAAGTAGATGTCCTGCAGGGAGGGGAGAGCAGACCCAGAGATGCGCTCAGCTAAGCGCACGACTCTCTGCAGAGCTTTGCAGTCCTGATTTGTGGCGTTACACCACACTGAGATGCACTGAGTTACACTTTCTATGTGCAGGATTGCTGGTGAGACCCTGAATTTCCTCAGCTAATGTATACACCTAATGTATAAGCTGTTGACAGTCATTATGTATCTGAGGAATCTTCCCGCAAAGCCTGAGGAAGAAGCCCAGAAACACAGACAAGAATTGAGGAGATGGTAGCTCAAAGAAGAGAGGTGACTTTATTTTCACACATTTGAGCTTTGTGCTCTAGAGAGCGCTTTGCAAAAGCTCTTGTTGAAACATTTCCATTTGACTGCTGTTCCTCCTCTCTCACTGCATGTGTGTGTGTTTCTGTGCAGAGCTGAAAGAGGCCCAGAAACGGAAAAAACAACTAGAGGACAGGTGTAAACTAGAGGAAAGCATCGGCAATGCTGCTCTCACCTGGAGTCAGGAGATATTACCCAACTGGCAAAGCATGTGAGTCTGCACTCTAAAATCATTGACGCAATACATCACACAATCAGATATTCTTGACATTCCATATAATTAAATAACCGACAATAGATCAAAGAAGAGCCAAAAACATTCTAAGGAGAGTAATATTTGGCAAGAGATGTACTGGACAACTAGTGAGAGACATGGACTAGAATTTGTGCTGACATGTTGAGCTTAGGTGCTGTAGGAACGTTTTTCCTCGTCGAAGCAGAGACCAGGAGATGTTGGGATATCTTTCAAGCAGAAGTTACTCTTTATTGAGAACTCGCTGTGCGTCGCTGCAGTCATCCAAGTCTGACTATAGCTCAGCACATTAGAGTTTTATACCTTTCAAGAGGGAGGGATACATAAAGCCGTGTTTCCACTGTCGGGCCAAAAGCGCGCGTGCCAGGGCCAGTCGCGTTTCCACTGTCACTTCCGGGGCTTGATCGTGCCTCGTCGGTGCTTCCTCGGGGCCAACGGCCAGGTTTTTTCAGTAGCCCCTCACTGCAGAACAAAGATCCAGGGGGCGGGGTTGGATCCACATCCAGGGGGTGGAGATTGGTAGGTTTAGGGGTGGAGATGGGTAGGTTTAGGGGTGGGGATGGGTGGGTTTAAGGATCAGGGGGTGGAGACAGGTAGGTTTAGGTCTATGTAAGGTGGGAGGAGTTGGATCTAGATCCAACTCCGCCCCCTGGATCTTGTGTTCTGCAGTGAGGACCATCTCGGTTTTTTGGCTCGACGAAAACCTTGGGCCAAAGCGGGCCAGCTGGGGCTAGAGGAGTGGTTATGAACAAAGGCGGAGTTTCTCAGCGTCTTGAGAGCGTCAGTGTCGCGGATCATTTCATAAAGTTAACGGCTATAACAACAGTAATTAATTTTAGCTTAAAACTCACTTTCAAACAGCAGCGATTGTTTGAAATAACTGTTTGAGTTCCGATGTGGATTATGATCACATTATACAAGGCAGAAATAAGCGATGCAAAAGACTATGCACGCTAGACATTACCATAGTAAACATGGTAAAAACGACCGCTTGAAGAAATAAGAGCTTCTCAGTCATCTTCTCAATCAGGCTATCACAATCGTATATTTATTTAGTAACATATTTTATCTGTCATAAGTGTCGTCTCAAGACTTTAGCTCCGTGTATGTCATAAAAAAATATAATAATGTTTTTTGTTCGGGAGCTCCCTCTTCTACTCGGGTTGTATTTTTGATGAAAAAAAAAATATAGAAATGATTCTAAATGTGATGTATTCTGTGACTACAAATAAACAGAAACACTCGACTGAAAGTAGGGTATGTGTCCTCTTTCCTTTGTGAAATAACGGTTTATACTGCTTTATTTCTGTGTGAATAATTTTCAATCCTGATTAATTCATTATGATCAATGTATCACCTATTAATGTAAAACATCAATGCTTTTGGATTGAAATCTTTAACAAAATATGCAAACAAACGGCCGCTTTTATCATGTTCGTTTTGTGATCGCGCTAATTCCAGTGACTTATTTCTTATTTGTTTTCTGATAACTTCTCTTTGTTGGTGAAATGATGGGGTTGTGTGACGTTGTTCTAGAGAGGCGTGTAAAGGGCGGGTTTTAGTGAAGCGCTGCAGAGCTTCTGGCCCGACGGTGGAAACACAGCGTGATTTTGGGCTCGGTGCTACAGGTCTGAGGCTATTAGCCCCGCCCGGCCCGTTTAAAGCACTGGCTCGCACTGGCCCGACAGTGGAAATGCGGCTATAGAGATGGAGACAATCTAAACAAAGCATGCAAATGCAGTACAGGAATCAGCCCATTACCTGAAAGCCCTGACCTCATCAGCATAACAGTGTCATTCAAATGCATAGGTGCTAATCCAATCAGCCTGACTGTATTGTCCACACTTTCACATTATCATAGAGACAAAGGCACCTTTAATTTAGGATCCTGCCCAATGGTCAGGAAGTGCATAAAGACAAAAGGTTAATGTCTCAGACACCTGGGCTGCCTGAATTGATCTTCTTAGAATGTCATCATCTTTACCTCAAAATGTAAAACACAATGTACATAACATTTTCAGTTTATATACTATTACATTGGAACCTAGATTTAACATTTTATACATTTGTAATCCAACAGTGCTCATGTGAGCAATGCGTGTTTGAATCAGATACAGCTCTTATCCTTATTATGTCCAATGATCTCTCTGCTATCCCTGTGAATAAAACATAAAAGTGTCTGAAAGTCCAAAAATGAAATGAACAATGTAGTGTAATTAAAATATGCTTAGAGAAAAAAACACATAAATGAAAATATATAAAAATGATGACTTGCTTCACTCTGTCCTTCTCTTCACCATTCCAGGTGTTCATCCAAGCGGGTGAGGGATTTATGGTGGCAGGGTCTGCCACCCAGTGTGAGGGGCAAAGTCTGGAGTCTAGCGATAGGCAATGAACTAAACATCACAGATGGTATGAATGTTTTATGTGTGCTTTATCACACACACACTGGATAAGCACATACAGGAAAAGATTACTTTGGACATAATTTATTTTTAATTCCAAATGTATGGATAAAAAAGAATGTTAAATATAAAGTTTTTTTCTTTTCTTTTAAATATTTATTTTGTGTGTAATTATATAAATCACTTTGTATTGTGGTTTTGTTTTGTTCATGATGTTTCACAAGCAGTGTCCTGTGGTTTGATGTGGTTTGATTAGTCTTTAAGTTTAAACTTTTCTCCCGTATTATTTTTTTATTAACAAAAAGCTCAAATAATTTATACTGTAAATTTGCAGCTGTAAACAATTTTGAACCTGCATTAATATCATGGTTTAATGGTAATGTTAATGATGTTATATGCAGTAATAACCATGCTGTTGTGGTTGTTTACTGTGAGAACTCTGCACTGAAAACTGTTGTGGTTTAAATGTTTTTGCAATAGTGATCTGTTGTAATCATGAGTAGAAAAGTAAAGAAAGTTTAATTGCACGAATGGTGAAAATGTTGAATAGGAAATGATTATGAAGACTATGATTGATTATGGGAATTTAGTTTTACATTATTGTTTAAACGCTGCCTTTATTTAAACATAGTGCAGTCACACTTAAACTTATGAAATTTGATTCATAAAAACAGTTACATGCAATAACCAAACTGTATCACTAGGGGGGGGGGTCTCATTACAATGCAAATAGTGATTTTAGATTTACATTTATAGTTCCACAAAGCTGTTTGCACCTCGCTCTTCCATCACATTGATCTTTTATTTTGGTGCGTCAATCTATTAAATTACTTGGTATATGAAACCATGAACCCATGATCCGCACTCACAAAAACAGTCTTCTTTTTACATTGTATTATACATTTATCACCAATAGGGAAAAACCACAAACATTTCGGCTCAAGGCCTTCAGTGTGTTAAACCCAGTGTCCTCTGTTTTTGTGAGTGCAGATCATAGTTTCATATACTAAGATTTACATATGTAAACATAAATAACTTATTTACATGTACATAACACATTATTATTTGTCTGTGTATGTGTTTTAAACAGAGCTGTATGACATCTGTTTGGCAAGAGCCAAAGAAAAGTGGAATGCCTTTGTAGCCCCAACGGCCGCTGCAGAAACAGAGAGTGAAGGTGATTGTGTTATGCATTTTTCCAAGCACATGGTACATGGTTTTTCTCCTCTCTTTTGCTGGAATAACTTCTTCAATATCATATAAAACATGATTTATTATCCTTTTTTATTCTTTTATTATCCTCTTTTTATTTTCCTTATTTCTTCCCCTTTATCAGCAGCTTTCCATGCTGTTAAACTCCTTTGCTTTAATGCCCTTTTGTAACTAATTATTGCTTATTTTTCAGATGCAGGCTTGTCTCATGCTGATCGAGAGGCCAGTCTAGAACTGATCAAGTTAGACATTTCCAGAACCTTTCCCAATCTCTGTATTTTTCAACAGGTAGGGTGCATTGTTTCTGGAGTTTTATATCATCTGCTGACAATTGTGTCATCATATTTTGGGGTTTTATTTTCAGGGAGGCCCATACCATGATGTATTGCACAGCATTCTGGGAGCTTACACTTGCTATCGTCCTGATGTGGGATATGTAAGTCTTGTTTACTCAAGTGATGTCTATTGTTTTGTCTAAATGTGCTCTGCACCACTGCACTGTTTACAAGCGAAACCCCTCTTTATCCCTCTATGATCCATATTTCATCTTAACCTCAGTTTTCTTGAGTATTGACTCATACAAAGAGATGTTTACAGAGTAAAACAGAAACTGACAGAGATGCTGTGTCGTACAGCTGGTTTGCTGGAGTATGATGAGCGGTTCTGTTCCAGTTATTACGCACGTGATAAGCAGAGCCTTAGAACCAGTGTTCATTTTGGCAGGCATTTTTGATTTAGTCTTAGTCTTTATCTTGAGATGAAAAGTGACTAATAGTCTTAGTCACATTTTAGTCATTTGAGTCTTTCATAGTTTTAGTCTAGTTTTAGTCGACGAAAAGTCATTGCATTTTTGTCAACTTTTAGTCATTACTTTGTCAAACTGCAGTTACCAACATTTATTTTGGTAGCTATTTTATATGTAGTATACATATAATAGATACAAATTAAACTCATTTTTCAGATACAGTAGGTTTACTTAAGTATACATTTATTTAACATCTTTTGTTGGTTAACATTGATGACACAGATTAGGAATGCTGTCCATTTAAGATGGAAGGCAGGCATGTAATACTGACACAATCAGTTTTTACCAACCTGTTATACGCTCACTTAAACCATAACCGACTGTATTTACGTGAGATGCTCTACACCAGTGGTTTTCAAACCCTGGGTCGTGACCCTCGGGTGGGTTGCGAGACTTAAAAAAATGGGTCGCCAGGATGATTTAAGGAAAACGTATAACCAAGTTCAAGACTCAGGAAAGAAGCAACTACATAAACATAAACAACAAAACGAAAGTAACCGGCAGCCGCCTCAGGTCAGAATCAAATGTGTATTTGTGTTTGCGCTCTGTTTTTACAGCGTTGTACATTGTAGCAAATCAGAGACATATCTGTTGATTTCTATAACACAATGGCCAATCAGAGGAGTTTTAGTGAGTCAGAATCCACTCACCGCTCAGAAAGCGAGTGTTCTTGTTAAGTCCAGAGTTCTGGAAGCTCGAGACACGAATCCTCTGATTATAACGAACAAAGTGTAGAGATGATGTAAATAAGAGATTAATTGATTATAGCGAAATTAGAGATTGCGATAAACTGAAATGAGTGACAGCTTTTTAAGGAAGCGCACTTTGCACGCTTTCTTTGCTGTATATAGCCTATTCTCCATTCAGAATTTGAATAAGTGTTGTTTTTCATGCTGTGAAGAGGACCAATGTGGCGTACTTGCTACAAACTTTCGGAAGTGACATCCGCATATTCTCTCGAAATCGCAATGACATTGTGATAATCATTCATATCTATGGATTGGACAAAATATGATATGTCAGAATAGATGTGCATGAATGCAAGCACCCTCATTAATTTCAGAAGCACCGACAGTGATTTGATTTTGGAACAGAGCATCCTTCCGGAGCTCTATGGTGGGACTCGAGATATATATATATATATATATATATATATGGGTCGCTTCAATTTAAAAAGAAAAAAATAGGGTCGCTCTGAAAAAAGTTTGAAAACCACTGGTTTATGGTATTTACACGCACTTAATCCTCGCTCTCTCGCTCTCTCAATTCAATACAATACAATATGTGCTTTATTGGCATGACAATCGTTACAATGTATTGCCAAAGCATAGTGTTTACATTAAATATAGAACATAGTGTTTACATTAAATATAGAACATATATATATATATATATATATATATATATATATATACAGTGGGTACGGAAAGTATTCAGACCCCCTTAAATTTTTCACTCTTTGTTATATTGCAGCCATTTGCTAAAATCATTTAAGTTCATTTTTTTTCCTCATTAATGTACACACAGCACCCCATATTGACAGAAAAACACAGCATTGTTGACATTTTTGCAGATTTATTAAAAAAGAAAAACTGAAATATCACATGGTCCTAAGTATTCAGACCCTTTGCTGTGACACTCATATATTTAACTCAGGTGCTGTCCATTTCTTCTGATCATCCTTGAGATGGTTCTACACCTTCATTTGAGTCCAGCTGTGTTTGATTATACTGATTGGACTTGATTAGGAAAGCCACACACCTGTCTATATAAGACCTTACAGCTCACAGTGCATGTCAGAGCAAATGAGAATCATGAGGTCAAAGGAACTGCCTGAAGAGCTCAGAGACAGAATTGTGGCAAGGCACAGATCTGGCCAAGGTTACAAAAAAAATTCTGCTGCACTTAAGGTTCCTAAGAGCACAGTGGCCTCCATAATCCTTAAATGGAAGACGTTTGGGACGACCAGAACCCTTCCTAGAGCTGGCCGTCTGGCCAAACTGAGCTATCGGGGGAGAAGAGCCTTGGTGAGAGAGATAAAGAAGAACCCAAAGATCACTGTGGCTGAGCTCCAGAGATGCATTCGGGAGATGGGACGACTAATTTGACTTCGTTTAAACGAAGTTTTGTATCCGACTAGTCGACTAGTCTAAAAGCTAGAACCCCCCCAAAAACGGCACAAAAAAAAGTGCACAGCATACAGTTGAAATACTTAATCTTTGAATCACACTGTCAAATCACTGCTAGGTCAGGGGCTTTCGCGTTATCATCAATTAATTTTAGGCACGTTAGTACACTTCATAAACCAGGCATAGCCAGATCGGCTGGAAGCAGAAATGGAAAAATCTCTCTGACAGAATCAGTGCAACATATTAAAACACATATTAAAACAAAAGTAAAAAACAATAGGAAAGTTTATCAAGGAATGCATTAAGCTTTTAGAAATGTACCATGCTATATTGTCTAAAAACAAAACAAAGACTTACTCAGTTTGTTCAGTGAATTTAACAAACGTGGTCTGGCAAAAGACGGGACTAGAATTCTGCAAAAAAAGCGCTCGGCATTCTCTGGTCGAAAAGAGCCTGATGCAGCACCACCGAAGTGGGTCTTCGTTCAGTGGTTGCATGGCGATAAATGGTCATTTTTCATATCGTCATATCGCCAGACTGTGCGATCGCCGATACACGATATTATCGTGCATGTGTGGGCAGTGAAGAGAGTGCTGGACTCTCGGTTTGCCCCGCGCCATACACTTGAGAGAGACTCTCTGTACTTGTCATATGCAATTTCATAACATTTGTGATTTGGTGATTTTAAACCGTGCATGAGCAGTGGTCAGCTCCCGAGAGAGAGAGAGAGTTTAGATATCATAATATTTAGGCTATAAATAATATTATAAATCTGGAAGTACGTAATATGTAAATGACATGCGTGCGGCCCGTGATAACCATAGAAATAATGGTTTATAGACAGCGCGGATTTCATGAACATACTGATAATGCCTGTATTGAATATGATTACGCATAGTAAAGTTATTGTAAGCATGTTAAATACAAAAAACGTTTCCATTTCCTTCTAAAAAATATCCCAGACCTTGCTGGTCTGTCGCGTGGAGCTCGCCGCAACTGATATGAAGAAAACAGTGAGGTAAAATTATAGTTCTAGTTCATTTTATTTTAACGGATACAGATGGTAATTTGAATGATAAAATCATCTCTTTTTTTCTCTCGTGTCATACATGTCGCTATTAGGACTAGTCGACTAGACGTCCTACTGTGAGAAAGTCAACCATCACTGCAGCCCTTCGGGGCTGCCGCGGAAGCCTCTCCTCAGTGCAAGTGAAAGCCCGCATGGAGTTTGCTAAAAAACACCTCAGTCGATATGGTCATTTTTCATATCGTCATATCGCCAGACTCAATACACGATATTATCGTGCATGTGTGGGTGGGGGCAAGAGAGAGTCTCTCTGTAAATGCAATTTCATAACTATTTGGTGATTTTAAACCGTGCATGCGTTGGAAGTACCAATAACCGAAATAATATACTTTCAAACATACTGAAAAACTAACATGTTAAATATAAAAATATTTAAAACAGCTAGTTCATATTCGGATACAGCAGTCATACATGTTTAGGACCGCATACTGTGAAGGTTTGCCGCAAAGTTATCAGTCTAAAAATCAGTCAAGGTAAAATCAAAAGTAGATTTATTTTAAAGACCAACAGTATTTTGGACATAAACGAACATGTTAAATATAAAAGTATTTTCAGGTAAGTTCATATTTTTGGAGTAAAGTTAAATTAAACGGATAGGCAGGCTACATCAGTCATACAGCGCTCCGGACCGCGCGCCCCATGACAAGCCCAGTTTTAGACTGATAACTTATTAACTGAATATTTTTATAATAACAATGATGAAGAATAAGCATCCCATGCGTTTTGATAATGTGCTGTAAAGAAAACGAAATGCTGCCGGTGCAGTTTCGTCATGTTCATTCATAGCTCGAAGCTGTTCAAGAAGATGTCTAAAAGATGTCTCTTTTTGCACTCTTGACAGCCTAATTTGTAAATAAAGGTTATCACCCTGCAGTTAAATTTTGATGTGGGCTTAGTTTTAGAGTCCGTTTTTAAAACATTTCCAATGAGGAGGAGAAGCCTAAAGGCTTCTTCACTTTCCGCGTTCCGTTCCGTCTCGCGCTCAGCCGCGTCCGCGCAGCATTCAAAGTATACTCAGCCGCTGAAGAGTGTGGACGGACGAGCTCGACACATGCACAGAACCACCAACTTGACTTGCGCGGTCTCAAAAAAATGCCTGCACTCGGACGGGGTGCGCGACTGTCCGCGAGCCCTCTTGAAAATGACGTAATAAGGACGGTGCGCGGACGGCTGAAGTATACTTTATTCCTCATTTGCGCGTGTGTGTGAAATGCGGCGCTGAGGTGAAATAGCGGGGCAATTTGATAGCCACATAATAATAGGCCGCCTCACAATAATAATAATAATAATAATAGTTTTATACATTAATAGGAGATTGAGCCTAATATCGTCTTGACTATAGACAAATATCATATCTCTGACTATCGTCGATACACGATACTATCGTCTATCGGCACAACCCTAGTCTGATGAGACCAAGATAGAACTTTTTGGCCTTAATTCTAAGCGGTATGTGTGGAGAAAACCAGGCACTGCTCATCACCTGTCCAATACAGTCCCAACAGTGAAGCATGGTGGTGGCAGCATCATGCTGTGGGGGTGTTTTTCAGCTGCAGGGACAGGACGACTGGTTGCAATCGAGGGAAAGATGAATGCGGCCAAGTACAGGGATATCCTGGACGAAAACCTTCTCCAGAGTGCTCAGGACCTCAGACTGGGCCGAAGGTTTACCTTCCAACAAGACAATGACCCTAAGCACACAGCTAAAATAACGAAGGAGTGGCTTCACAACAACTCCGTGACTGTTCTTGAATGGCCCAGCCAGAGCCCTGACTTAAACCCAATTGAGCATCTCTGGAGAGACCTAAAAATGGCTGTCCACCAACGTTTACCATCCAACCTGACAGAACGGGGGTCCGTTCTTCGTACGTCGCTAACTCAGTTAGCTGGATTTGATTGTTGCCGATTTAGCTTGATCTTGGATCATTTGGTTCTTCGAAGCTCATCCTGGACTTGCTGTCATAGCAACAGGTCCATAAGCTTAAACCTGCTCAGGAGCAGGCTTATTTCAATGTAAACAGGATTAGATTGCTTCTTTTTAAGCAGAAATTATACTTAATATCTGCCCCAGCAAACGCTACTTTATTACAAGAGTACCCTACTGGTCCAGGGACAATAATTTAAAATAATAATCATTTAAAAATGAATTTGAAAATAATATGACTATGTTGTGTAGTCTATAATAGTATAGACACAGCCAGTTTTACTCATTGAAAGATTTATTAGTGATGAAATAATTACTTTATAACTGTATTGGAGTCTTACACACAGGCTATACAGTTAATCTGAGCCGAGCATTAATTTGAGTGGCGACAGATATTATGGGAGGGGCTTGATGGAGCGCAGGAGATGCAGATAACTCTAAGAAACTTTAATTAATGTCGTCACGTAACAAATCTGCTTCAAAGATAAAATTAAATGAATTGCTAATTACAACATTGAAATAAAAATGTAAAGCTTGTACAAATACTAGAAGTCATAAATATAAATAATTGGGAATCATGTAAAAAAAAAAAAAAACTTAAAAACAGTGCACATTTCATTTCTATATTGCATAACTATTTGCCTCTCATTTATCTATTTATATCTATACATACATTTATGAAGTTTGTTCGCTTGGCTGTTTCCTTATAAAGGTCCAGAAATGTGTCAAGTTTTCCGTCAGGTGTCTTTCTTAATGATATGATGTCAGTACGTTGCTGTCTTGCCGCCAGCCAATCGCTGCATTGCTGATCGTGGTTTCGAGTATCGATACATCTGCCCTTTTCAGGGAACACGAGAACACGCAGTAATCTTAGACAACTTAATCCAGATATTTTAATCTAATACGCAAATTCGTTGGAAGAACCAAATTAGCCAGAGATCAGTTATCAGGATTAGAAGATCTGGCATGTTTCAAATCATCTCAGATGTATTAAGCGAGGTACGAAGAACGGACCCCTGGAGAGGATCTGCAAGGAGGAATGGCAGAGGATCCCCAAATAAACTTGTTGCATCTTTCCCAAAAAGACTCATGGCTGTATTAAATCAAAAGGGTGCTTCTACTAAATACTGAGCAAAGGGTCTGAATACTTAGGACCATGTGATATTTCAGTTTTTCTTTTTTAATAAATCTGCAAAACTGTCAACAATTCTGTGTTTTTCTGTCAATATGGGGTGCTGTGTGTACATTAATGAGGAAAAAAAATGAAATTAAATGATTTTAGCAAATGGCTGCAATATAACAAAGAGTGAAAAATTTAAGGGGGTCTGAATACTTTCCGTACCCACTATATATATATATATATATATATATAAAAAATAATAATAATACATAAATGAATACATGCATGTATATATAATTAAACAAAATAGAACAAATCAATTCTATGAATTCTAGAATTCTATGAACAATTAAAAATTGTGTGTGTGTGTGTGTGTTTGTGTATGTTTGTGTATGTGTGTTTGTGGGCGCATCACTGATTTGTTGACTCCTCCCTCTTTTTGTGACAGGCATCAATGTATCTTGCTGCTAGTAAGATACAATCTTGTTTTTCACCTAATAAATATTGAAGTTGTGTTTTCTTAACATTTTGAAGTCAGGGTAAAGTGTTTCAAATTTGGGATATAATGTATTTCTAATGTCTTGATAGCTAGGGCAGCTGGTGAGGAAGTGTTGCTCTGTCTCCACTTCTCCATGAGAACAGTATGGGCAGATGCGGCTCTCTCTGGACAGTGCTGTCAATATCTGCCCATCTCTATGAGAGTATGACCGCTCAGTCTGTACCTCGTCATTTGTCTTCTTAATTTACAGTCTTTCACTGTACTCCGATCTCTCTCTCTCTCTATGTATATGTATATGTATATGTATATGTATACGTATACATATACATATACATATAGGTGCTGGTCATATAATTAGAATATCATCAAAAAGTTGATTTATTTCACTAATTCCATTCAAAAAGTGAAACTTCTATAATGTATACATTTATTCCACACAGACTGATATATTTCAAGTGTTTATTTTTTTTAATTTTGATGATTATAACTGACAACTAATGAAAACCCCAAATTCAGTATCTCAGAAAATTAGAATATTACTTAAGACCAATACAAAGAAAGGATTTTTAGAAATCTTGGCCAACTGAAAAGTATGAACATGAAAAGTATGAGCATGTACAGCACTCAATACTTAGTTGGGGCTCCTTTTGCCTGAATTACTGCAGCAATGCGGCGTGGCATGGAGTCGATCAGTCTGTGGCACTGCTCAGGTGTTATGAGAGCCCAGGTTGCTCTGATAGTGGCCTTCAGCTCTTCTGCATTGTTGGGTCTGGCATATCGCATCTTCCTCTTCACAATACCCCATAGATTTTCTATGGGGTTAAGGTCAGGCGAGTTTGCTGGCCAATTAAGAACAGGGATACCATGGTCCTTAAACCAGGTACTGGTAGCTTTGGCACTGTGTGCAGGTGCCAAGTCCTGTTGGAAAATGAAATCTGCATCTCCATAAAGTTGGTCAGCAGCAGGAAGCATGAAGTGCTCTAAAACTTCCTGGTATACGGCTGTGTTGACCTTGGACCTCAGAAAACACAGATGACATGGCACCCCAAACCATCACTGACTGTGGAAACTTTACACTGGACCTCAAGCAACGTGGATTCTGTGCCTCCCCTCTCTTCCTCCAGACTCTGGGACCCTGATTTCCAAAGGAAATGCAAAATTTACTTTCATCAGAGAACATAACTTTGGACCACTCAGCAGCAGTCCAGTCCTTTTTGTCTTTAGCCCAGGTGAGACGCTTCTGACGCTGTCTGTTGTTCAAGAGTGGCTTGACACAAGGAATGCGACAGCTGAAACCCATGTCTTGCATACGTCTGTGCGTAGTGGTTCTTGAAGCACTGACTCCAGCTGCAGTCCACTCTTTGTGAATCTCCCCCACATTTTTGAATGGGTTTTGTTTCACAATCCTCTCCAGGGTGCGGTTATTCCTATTGCTTGTACACTTTTTTCTACCACATCTTTTCCTTCCCTTCGCCTCTCTATTAATGTGCTTGGACACAGAGCTCTGTGAACAGCCAGCCTCTTTTGCAATGACCTTTTGTGTCTTGCCCTCCTTGTGCAAGGTGTCAATGGTCGTCTTTTGGACAACTGTCAAGTCAGCAGTCTTCCCCATGATTGTGTAGCCTACAGAACTAGACTGAGAGACCATTTAAAGGCCTTTGCAGGTGTTTTGAGTTAATTAGCTGATTAGAGTGTGGCACCACACCAGGTGTCTTCAATATTGAACCTTTACACAATATTCAAATTTTCTGAGATACTGAATTTGGGGTTTTCATTAGTTGTCACTTATAATCATCAAAATTAAAAGAAATAAACACTTGAAATATATCAGTCTGTGTGGAATGAATGTATACATTATACAAGTTTCACTTTTTGAATGGAATTAGTGAAATAAATAAACTTTTTGATGATATTCTAATTATATGACCAGCACCTGTATATATATATATATAAAAAATAACTGCATTAGCCTGCATATTAATAGCTCTAAAATGATGTTCTGGAATTTGCAACGGAAGGTTTGGGATGAGGAACTTAAGAAATTACTTCAACACACACGGGATTTCAGGATGGAAACATGACAGAAATAAATCATCTGAACAATGTCTTGAGATGGTTGTGACTCCAGGCCGTTAAAATAATGCACTCCCGAAGTGGTAATATGGCCATGACGTCGGAGCCTATTAATGGAACGGTTCCCTGTTCTCAAAGAAAGAATTGCATTCGATCTTTATTGACTGAACATAAGCGCTTATTGCAATAGAAAACACTGTAACGGTTTCCACTGATTACAAAATATTTTTTGTTTGCTGGAGTGGTAATATATATTAATAGGGAAGGGGGGCCCAAAAATTTGTTTTGCCTATGTCACGATAAGAGGTAAATCCGGCCCTGCACACAGCAGCCCAATGTCTATCATGTAGAGCAGTGGTTTTCAAACTTTTTTCAGAGCGACCCTATTTTTTTCTTTTTAAATTGAAGCGACCCATATATATATATATATATATATATATAGCAGTGGTTCTCAACCTGCGGGCCACATGTGGCCCGTCACGAATCCAAATGCGGCCCACTATGCTGAATGTTACAGTCTATGTGCTGAACGCAATTAAAAAATTACTTTCAGATTTACAATTCATTTTAGTTTTTACATTACTTAAAAAATGTACTAAACAAATATAAGCTATAATGTTTTTATGTAAAATTAGTTTTTCATATAATATTTTCAGACATGAGCAGACCTATGTACTCACGTAATTAATGTTACACATTTAACGAACACTTACAAGCGCGCACTTTGGCAGAATTCAGTTCAAATAGTCATCAGCAGCCATTAGTTCTGTAAAACTGAGCATCAGAATGGACAAATTTGTTAAGGGAGAAAACAAAATGTTGAAAATGCCAGCGAAGGAACGCATTCGAACAAGAATAGTCACAGCATCAGCAGTAAAGAGAGTGCTGGACTTTCGGCGTCAACTTTCGGTTTGCCCCGCCACTCATTTGAAGATAGATGTTCAGGTAACACCTATAGGCTACTACGCAGCAATCATCCTTAATTACATGTGCCAATTAATGTGGCAAAACATCTCTGGAGAGAACCTCAGATTATTAAATTCGAAAATGCTTTTCATATTTGGATCAACATAGGCTACATTTGTGAACGCACACTTTCTGCAGTGTTGCGCGTCATGTCACGCTTCCGTGCGCGTCTTACAGACTGCAACTTCATTGTGCTGTTACTCCTTTCGAGCAGCAATTTCACAAAATTGGTCGGCTCCCGACAGCATCAGGTGTTTTATTAATGGTGAGTAGAATAATTTTATTTATTTCAATAAATGTAATCGTTTAGATATCATAATATTTAGGCTATAAATAATATTATAAATCTGGTTGGTTTGTATTGATGACGTAATATGTAAATGACATGTGAGACTTGCACTTGGACCATAGTGCGGCCCGGTGGAAAAAAAGGTTGAGAACCACTGATATAGAGCGAGAGAGAGAGAGATAACTGCGCTACAGACCAATCTCGAGTCCCACCATAGAGCTCCGGAAGGATGCTCTGTTCCAAAATCAAATCACTGTCGGTGCTTCTGAAATTAATGAGGGTGCTTGCATTCATGCACATCTATTCTGACATATCATATTTTGTCCAGTCCATAGTTATGAACGATTATCACAATGTCATTGCGATTTCGAGAGAATATGCGGATGTCACTTCTGAAAGTTTGTTGCAAGTACGCCACATTGGTCCTCTTCGCAGCATGAAAAACAAAACTTTTATTCAAATTCTGAATGGAGAATAGGCTATATACAGCAAAGAAAGCGTGCAAAGTGCGCTTCCTTAAAAAGCGGTCACTCATTTCAGTTTATCGCAATCTCTAATTTCGCTATAATCAATTAATCTCTTATTTACATCATCTCTACACTTTGTTCGTTATAATCAGAGGATTCGCGTCTCGAGCTTCCAGAACTCTGGACTTAACAAGAACACTCGCTTTCTGAGCGGTGAGTGGATTCTGACTCACTAAAACTCCTCTGATTGGCCATTGTGTTATAGAAATCAACAGATATGTCTCTGATTTGCTACAATGTACAACGCTGTAAAAACAGAGCGCAAACACAAATACACATTTGATTCTGACCTGAGGCGGCTGCCGGTTACTTTCGTTTGTTGTTTGTTTATTTAGTTGCTTCTTTCCTGAGTCTTGAACTTGGTTATACGTTTTCCTTAAATCATCCTGGCGACCCATTTTTTTTTTTTAAAGTCTCGCGACCCACTCGAGAGGTCACGACCCAGGGTTTGAAAACCACTGCCATAGACTGTGGTAAATACCTGCATCTGTGCGTCTCTCAGCTGTGTTCAGCAGCAGCAGCGTCTACTAATAGCGAATTTTAAGTTGAAATGCTTCAAGAACCTCGCTAAGAAATGTCATGTGGCTTTTCAGCAGGGCAGCGCTGACAACAAGTTTCTGTCCGCGTGTGTGTGCGTCTCATGAGAACGGGAAAAAGAGAGTGCAATTTCCGTGCATAAAAAGGTGGAAAACATGGAAATAGTTTGTCATTTTTACCCTATTGGTTGTTATATTTGTCTTCTGGGATTTTTGTTCTTTACTGTTGTAGATAGGCCATAGTTTAAAAAAAAATATTATATATCTCTCTTCATTGTGTTTGGGCCCCCCTGGATGAGCGAGCATAGGCACGTGCCTAGAATGCCTGTGCATAAATCCGGCCCTGGCTGTGTGTGTATTTGAGCGCTGAGAACCGATCACGCACTGTATGAGACTGATGAAGTGGAGCAGGCACTATAGAGAGAGAGAGAGCACTTCTATCAGCGCGATTCCGCCTATTCATGGGTTCCAAAGACGTCCCTTCCGCTATGCTCGCCGCCATATTTGTGTCCGATGTGACAACGAGCACAGCACATCTCTATGAAATTTAATAGATATTAATATATTTAAATAAAAAATTACCTTTTACTACCATTTCCTACACTGATCCCTGGACTTGATTGTATTTTTACGATAGCATGTGCAACAGTTAGGCCATGTAAGGTCCTGATTACTTGTAAATTTAAAACTGACATCAGCTCAAAGCACTTTTTAGTCAATGATAGTGTAACAAGATAACGTTATTAGCTTACTACACAATCTGAATTTAATTAGCTAATATTAGTAAAATTTATAATAAATCAGTATTTCTTGACAAATAAAATTACTGTTTGAATTGCGAACGTAGCAGCTCGATGAATCCTCCTGCTTCACAGCGAGCGAGACTCGGCGATTCCCTTCTCCGTCCGCGTTTTGATTTCAGCAAGTCAGTTTTGGTAACTGCAAACAACGTGATTTACTGATCATGAGCTCAATGTCCAGCAAGCCAAGAAAACATACAATCTACCTGAGGGAAGACGTCTTTCACTTCTAGAGTATTCTTAAACCTGGATTTCATAATTGAAGCACAAATCCAGACACCAAAAGCAGCCCACACCAAGTTGTCTTTAATTAAAAATATGCATTTTCATTTATTCATAGACTACATGGCTGCAATAACATTTCAGTTCAAAATTTTGCCATTGTTAAAAAATGCTTTACTGACAGACGATTCAGACTTTCAGTTGTTATGCTCTCAAAATGTATGCCATATGTATGTAGGCTACGTCCTAAATTATTACACCACTTGTGCAGGTTTTTTTTTTTTGTATGACAAATTCAATAATATGATAAATAAATAGGTTTAGCAAAACAAATGTGATTATTTTTGATTATTTTTATACACCTGTAAATATATATATATACAGGTGCTGGTCATATAATTAGAATATCATCAAAAAGTTGATTTATTTCACTAATTCCATTCAAAAAGTGAAACTTGTATAATGTATACATTCATTCCACACAGACTGATATATTTCAAGTTTATTTCTTTTAATTTTGATGATTATAAGTGACAACTAATGAAAACCCCAAATTCAGTATCTCAGAAAATTAGAATATTGTGAAAAGGTTCAATATTGAAGACACCTGGTGTGGTGCCACACTCTAATCAGCTAATTAACTCAAAACACCTGCAAAGGCCTTTAAATGGTCTCTCAGTCTAGTTCTGTAGGCTACACAATCATGGGGAAGACTGCTGACTTGACAGTTGTCCAAAAGACGACCATTGACACCTTGCACAAGGAGGGCAAGACACAAAAGGTCATTGCAAAAGAGGCTGGCTGTTCACAGAGCTCTGTGTCCAAGCACATTAATAGAGAGGCGAAGGGAAGGAAAAGATGTGGTAGAAAAAAGTGTACAAGCAATAGGGATAACCGCACCCTGGAGAGGATTGTGAAACAAAACCCATTCAAAAATGTGGGGGAGATTCACAAAGAGTGGACTGCAGCTGGAGTCAGTGCTTCAAGAACCACTACCCACAGACGTATGCAAGACATGGGTTTCAGCTGTCGCATTCCTTGTGTCAAGCCACTCTTGAACAACAGACAGCGTCAGAAGCGTCTCGCCTGGGCTAAAGACAAAAAGGACTGGACTGCTGCTGAGTGGTCCAAAGTTATGTTCTCTGATGAAAGTAAATTTTGCATTTCCTTTGGAAATCAGGGTCCCAGAGTCTGGAGGAAGAGAGGAGAGGCACAGAATCCACGTTGCTTGAGGTCCAGTGTAAAGTTTCCACAGTCAGTGATGGTTTGGGGTGACATGTCATATGTGTTTTCTGAGGTCCAAGGTCAACACAGCCGTATACCAGGAAGTTTTAGAGCACTTCATGCTTCCTGCTGCTGACCAACTTTATGGAGATGCAGATTTCATTTTCCAACAGGACTTGGCACCTGCACACAGTGCCAAAGCTACCAGTACCTGGTTTAAGGACCATGGTATCCCTGTTCTTAATTGGCCAGCAAACTCGCCTGACCTTAACCCCATAGAAAATCTATGGGGTATTGTGAAGAGGAAGATGCGATATGCCAGACCCAACAATGCAGAAGAGCTGAAGGCCACTATCAGAGCAACCTGGGCTCTCATAACACCTGAGCAGTGCCACAGACTGATCGACTCCATGCCACGCCGCATTGCTGCAGTAATTCAGGCAAAAGGAGCCCCAACTAAGTATTGAGTGCTGTACATGCTCATACTTTTCATGTTCATACTTTTCAGTTGGCCAAGATTTCTAAAAATCCTTTCTTTTGTATTGGTCTTAAGTAATATTCTAATTTTCTGAGATACTGAATTTGGGGTTTTCATTAGTTGTCACTTATAATCATCAAAATTAAAAGAAATAAACACTTGAAATATATCAGTCTGTGTGGAATGAATGTATACATTATACAAGTTTCACTTTTTGAATGGAATTAGTGAAATAAATCAACTTTTTGATGATATTCTAATTATATGACCAGCACCTGTATACACTTAACTGTAGACACAAACGACATGGCCTATGTGGTACAATACAAATATTTTAGCGTCCTTTATTCTCCTATAAAGAATCACAATTGTCTCTTATTATCCTTTTCTGACCGTACGTTAGCTGTCAGTGGTGCCTTCTGATTGAAGCCAACAATTTATTCCGCCGATCTAACCTCTTTGGGATCGAATAAAATTGTAGTTCGGGGTTTTTCTGACGACTGTTGTTAAAGCACAACATATCCCTGGCATATTGTAACCTTGTGAACCTTTTCTGAGTGTTTCGTTGATCTTCCTCTGGTAGTTGTGGCTGCTGTGACCATAGATTGACAGGTCGCGCAGCTGTGACTCGGACACAAAAATGGCGGCGATAAAACCGTGACGTCACATGGAACCTATGGATCCCGCCTTCAATAACTAAGTTAATCGACAACGAATTGTGACTCCCGGGAAAAACGGGACGTCTGGTCACCCAGTCCCTAACCCTTCGGGTGCTGAGGCCATTGTTTCAGATTGCTAGTTCACATATAGCCTATCCGTCCACTGCGGCTGCCATACTGAGACTAGGGATGGCTGACGCGAAACTGACGTTTCGACACGGTGTCGAGATGCTCCGAAGCATGATTCGAAACACCCATGTCACGTGACTAAGGCGATTCGAAGCATCGGGGCGTGTCACAAGTGTTTCGAGACGTGCATACCTGCCAATTCTGTGTTTGATTGACAGGGTCGGGAACAAATCACACAATTGCACATCTGTCTCAACCTAACTCCCACAAAGTATAAAAGTGGAGTTAACGCATCTTCACTTCGTAGGTTTTTGTGAGGATTTTTTCAAAGGCTGGAGAAATTCTATGTAAAAAAAAAAGTAGGCTAAATCCATCAACAGCAGAACAAATAGTTTTAAAAAAATATTTGTGTAAAAAAAAATGATAATAAGACATTGTGGCTTGATGTATTTTATTGTCTGTTTTTCATTACCAAAATAACTTATTTATTCACAAAGAGTTCATTCAGATGTCAGACCGATGTTTCAACACTTTACAAGAACAGAACAATAAAAACATTCATTTTAATTGTTCATTATAATTTTGTAAAGATGACCGATTCACCCAGAATTCGAACCCAAGGAGACAGCATTCCAGTCGAACACACTAACCACTCCCCCAAATCACTTGGTGGATCGACTAATACAACATACATTATAATTCGTCAATTCGCCTAACTGTTTCTTTGTCGACGCTGTTTCAGAGCAATACTTGAAAATGACCACTAGGTGTCACCGCAGAGATGGGTGTCGAAATGTTTCGAAGCCTCGACACATTTGCTTCGACTGCTTCAGTGTTTCACGAAGCCTCGCTCTGCCCACCACTAACTGAGACTAGATGCAAACGCCCCTTATCCAATGACAGAGACGCACCGTCACGCACATTTTGAAAGCACAGTTGCCAAGTCCGCGTTTTATACGCGACTTTGGGCTTCTTTTTTTGTAAAGTTGCGGGGAAAAATCCCTGGTCTTGGGTTGCGGTTTTTTGGGCTTATTTCAAAAAATATGGTTGCTTGTTAGCGAAATCTGACAAGCGACTTCATTTCTTTATTTATGTTCGCCGTATTCTCCACTGCATTGATTGACACTCTGTCTGCTCGCAGTTAACAGCCAACCAGTGCAATAATATAAGTGCTGTAGAGTAATTTGCCAAATGTTCCGCCCCTCATTGGAGAAAAATCACATTTAAAAAGAAGGCGCGTGACGCTGTAATCCAAGCGATGATAGAAGTAGAAGTAGAGGAGTGGGATGAGTTTCTTTTAGCCTAAATTTTTACAATGTTTTTGTAATGTATTAATTATCACGGGCTGTAATAAAAACTGAGTAAATACTTATTTACTAAGAGTAAATACATTTGGTTCTAATAGCCTGGTATGGCAAGATGTCTTAATTGTATTTCTTTTTTTAACATTTAAACTTAGACCACATTATTAGATTACCTTTTGACTTCATGAATACACATAAATGACAGCTTATTGATTTTTATCTTAATAAATAATAATAAATGTCTTATTATATAATAAATATCTTATTTTTTAATAATACTATAATATATTTTCTTTTTTAATATAATATATATTATTTTAATATATAATTTAATATAATATTTGTCTATAATATTTATTTGGCATTTTGTTTTTGATAGTATGTATACATTATTTTATTTTAAATGATAGAAAAACCTGTTTTTGACCAAGATAAAGCACGTTCCCTCTGTACATGGCTGTGGGGACGAGCAGATTTGTGGTGCTTGAAATTCTTTATAATTAATTAAAAACAAATATTGCCACATTAAAGGCTCAAGAATGTGTAATTGTTCAAATAACACATTGTTTCATTTTAAAATATAAAAAATTGTAACCAAGTGTAATATTTCTGTAAAGGCTAGGGACAGAAAAATGGACATTTCCATAGAATGACCCATATATATTTTAGGCTATAAATATGTAGCTATGTTACAGCTCCACTTTGAAGCTCTTGTGTTTTTCTCCTTTTTCATCTCTCCAATCCTATTCTGCTCACAGGTGATTGGAGATGAGTTTTGTTCCCACTTTTGTTGCAGTTTGCTGATTTTTGTAAAATAGCTTCTGTTTTTGCTTTTCAAGAGTGGTTTCAGTTTAATATGTTGCAGGCTCATTTATTAGTTATAAATAATTGTTATTTATAACTAATAAATCATGATAATATGATATAATATCATGATATAATATTGATGATAATAAATCATCCCAAAAAATATTGGGCTTGTTTTTGAAGCTGCGGTTGCTTATTTGTCTCGCGAGAGTTGGCAACAGTGTTTGAAAGACAAGACAGTTATCTTAGCCTATGGATGTATTTTGAATGTCCGGTAGTCCTCAAATAACATTTTAGTCCCGTCTCGTCTTGTTAACGAAGACGCAGCATAAATTTCGTCATAGTTTTTATCATCGGATATTAGTTTTAGCTCATCAACGTCTCGTCTTAGTCACAGAAAAAAGGTTCGTTGACGACGAATATTTTTCGTCGTTGTCTTAGTCGACGAAATGAACACTGCTTAGAACTTATTCTGTTGCACATGTGAGAACGATGAGCAATGTGTGCTGCACAGCCCTCTTACATCCTGCTCACAAACCACAGTATCAATTGTTGGCCAAAGAGCTCTTGCACTGACACCTCCACATAGATGCTGTATAAAGGTCATATTATAAACTGCCAAAATTTTAAGATAAATTGAGAACATATTTTCTGTTATTTTGTCACACTCTTAATATTACTTAATCAAACACCTCCACTGTTATGATGCAACAATTTAAATTAGAATATCTAATATATTTTAGCTGCCTAGTTTAGTAAGTTTGCATGAAGAATAAAAATAAAAAACTTAAAGTGAAAAAACATTTAATTCAGTATTTGAATTGATTGATTTTTTTTAACTACGTCTCTTATGCACACCATGGCTGCATTTATTTGATCAAAAACAGAGTAAAAACATTAAAGTCTTAATTATTCCAAACTTTTGACCAGTAGTGTACTTGTTGAACATGACAGTTATTACGGCACAGTGTGTTTATGCTGCATCTGTGCTTGTTATCAGTATGAAGTGTGAATACAGAAAGGAAGCACTGATCTGACGTTTAGGGGGTAAAGCATGTTGTTTTAGGGGTAGGAATAGATGCTATTTTTGTAAACATCACTCGTTTATCAGTTCAAGCTTCATGTTAAAGATAAATCCTCATTTTTAATCTGTATTATGTGTTTGTGGTGTAGGTGCAGGGAATGTCCTTCATAGCAGCAGTGTTGATTCTCAACATGGACACTGCTGATGCCTTCATTGCATTTGCCAATTTGTTGAACAAGCCTTGTCAAATGGCGTTCTACAGAGTGGACCACAGCCTTGTAAGTTATGAGCAGGCTTGAAGTCTTTTAAGTTGTGTGATCAATAAGAAAATAGTCATTAGTAAGACTCTTCATATGCTCTTATCTTTTTTTAGATATTGACATACTTTGCAGCATTTGAAGTGTTCTTTGAAGAAAATCTACCAAAGCTTTTTGCACATTTTAAAAATAACAACCTGTCCTCTGATATTTATTTAATTGACTGGTAAGTGAGTTACTTTGTTTCTTCTGTCATAAATGTCCCCTGAGTTTTGAGGTACAGATGTATTGATCATAGATCTGCTTTGGTCTGTGTAGGATCTTCACCTTGTACGGTAAATCACTCCCACTGGACGTTGCATGCCGTGTGTGGGACGTGTTCTGTCGTGATGGCGAGGAATTTCTCTTCCGCACAGCACTGGGGATTCTGCGTCTTTACGAGGACATCCTCACACACATGGACTTCATCCACATCGCTCAGTTCCTGACGCGCCTGCCGGAATACATCTCTGCTGAGGAGATCTTCTCCAGCATAACCACCATCAACATGAACAGCAAGAACAAGAAATGGGCACAAGTGCGCATCTTTTTATAAACCGTCATAAACACATTACATGCATTAAAATTAGTGCTGTCAAACAATTAATCGTGATTAATCTCATCCAAAATAAACGTTTTTGTTTACAAAATGTGTGTACTGTGTATATTTATTATGTATATATACAAGTACACACAAATGCATGTATATATTTAAGAATAATATGTTAAGTTTATACATTTAAAATATTTATATATAATATCAATTATATGAATATAAATATATACATGGGAATGCGTGGAAATATTTTCAAAATATATACTTTGTGTGTGTATTTATATATACATAATCAATATTATACACGCATATATTATGTAAACAAAAACTTATTTTGGATGCGATTAATTGACCGCACTAATTAAAATTAATACATATACACTGAATTAAACTATATATATATATATATATAAATGTAAAAAAAAAAATGGTTGCTAAGAATTTTTAAAATGTAATATTTTTATTTTATTTTATTATAATTTTAAGTCAGCCATTACTTCAGTCTTCAGCATCATTTGGTGCTCTCTTATTTCTTTGAGCTTTACAACACATTTCCTATCATTAAACATTTAAGATTTTTGTGGAAACAGTGACACATTCTTTCAAGATTCATTTAAGTTTAAAAGAACAGGTTTTATTTGAAATGGAAATCTGTTTAATGTTATACTTTCTTTACATTTCTTTTCTTTTTTTTTTTTGCATTTTAACACTGTCATTTTCTGACAATTTAATTTGTCCTTGCTAAATAAAGTGATCTGTTTAGACAGATCTAAACAGATCGGTCTAACAGCACCCCCCCTCATCGCAGCATTATGCTTGACATCTCATATTGTCTTCATTAATAACAGAGAAACAAGCCTCTCTAGATTTTTCAGTACATTATACTTGACATTCAACACTTCATCAAATTGAGAATACATTCAAATAAAATCTTATTATTCGAAATTTATAAAATACCATGTTATAATATTTAATAGTCTTTACTTGATTCATTTAAATAACATGCACTAAACTGGCCTAATTTTTGGGACCATAATATGTAACCGCAATAACAGCAATTTCACTTTTTTTATTTCTTACACCTCTAGGTTCTTCAGGCTTTGCAGAAAGGACAAGACCGTGGCAGTCCACTACTGAAACGCTAAGGATGCATCCTCATGTCTTCTCTTCCACCTCACAGAGACTCATGTTGACTGTGCATGGGTACTCCTGCATACCTCTGGTCCCTCATCAAAGAATATCAGTTCCAGTGGCCACTGTATGTGTCCTCTTCCATACAAACTGATGCGTGGGAACACAAACTGACCTCACAGGGCTGGAACGGAGACATCACATCACATGACCTCAATTAGATGTGGCAATGTGAGTTTGTGAAGCTTGAAATTATTTCATCTCTGTCCTCTCGTTACTTTCACCTTCACCCTTTCTTTTCTGCCTCCCTCAGCTTAAACGAGGCATTTCCATTTAAGCAAAATAAAATAATATATGTTTTGCTGTGGTTTTCTGTGGTTGTTTTTATTTGTTTGTTTTCTCATGTGTTGTTTTACCATTGTTTCTAAGACTTATTGCACACTGAACTATTATTTATTCTACCTCTTACTCCCCGTCTGTCATCTGTGTTTCTGTTCTCTTGTCTCAAATGTCTTTATTCAGAAATTTGAGTGGATACTGAAAGAGATTGCTGTGTTCATGGTATCGTTACTGGATTCTCTCTCCCTTTTTACTTTTTTCTCTTTTTTATAGAAAGTGTTGTGCCAGTCCAAAACCAAACATTCTGGAATACTAGCTTTTCTGAAGTTACAAAGTTTGGTTTCAATTCATGCTTCCAGAACAGGACTTTAACATAATAAATGTGGCTTTAACATTGTGGTGCAGCTTGGAGTTTTTCAGTCATACGGCTCATCGCAGCATTATGCTTGACATCTCATATTGTCTTCATTAATAACGAAAAATGAGAAACAAGCCTCTCTAGATTTTTCAGTACATTATACTTGACATTCAACACTTCATCAAATTGAGATTAAAATCAGATAAAATCTTATTATTCGAAATTTATAAAATACCATGTTATAATACTTAATAGTCTTTACTTGTTTCATGTAAATAACATGCACTAAACTGGCCTAATTTTTGGGACCATAATATGTAACCGCAATAACAGCATTTTCACTTTTTTTTTTTTTTTTTAAGTTTAGAGAAGTGAATGTCATTTTGGTGAATGTTTTTCACTGAGAAGTATTGACAGTATCATGTTAAACATTCAGATGCTTATTTATTATATTGATTAGAATTCATGGAAGTTCATGGATTATTATTTTTGTGAGGAAAAAGACCTAAATTTCATATCCTCAGAGAGTGTATACTGTATGTACACACAGTAATATGTAAACAAGCTATGAAGGCACCAGAATATTGAATGGCACTTGATATCTTGCACACTCTAAAGTAAGTTTATGTTCAGATATTATCAAGATAATGTGGTGAGATTTCACTTTGTGATCACTGTGATCGAAGGAAAACCGCCCAACTTTTTTGTGGTCTAAACCACACTACTGCAATAAGCTGCTTTGCACTTTTTTTTTCTTTTTCATAGATTTTCAGTGTCGTCTTTACTATTCTCTCTGCTATTTCATGTTTTGTTTTGTTTCATTACCATATAGGAACCCCAGGAACTTGTTTTGAGTCAATGTTGGCTGTTTTTATTATAATCCGATTATTCATTGCCCTCAATTTTAAAATATTTTTATATCTGGGACACACACCAGGAGCTTTAAGTTAATGGCTTTTGATTTTTGCCTTAAGTCAAAGGTTTTGAAATAACTTGCATAACTCAGAAAAAGACTTCATATGTATCCAGTGCATTCAGCTGTTTGAGTTCATGTACAATAAAAGGAGTGAAGACAATCTTAATAGTAATGAAAGATGACGTGTGTGTAAACAACTTCATGTTATGTTGTGAGTACTTGAGTGTGCGCATCATCTTGAGTGTGCGCATCATCATAAACAATTCATGCTGTTCAAAAGAGCATAGGCCATCCAGGAACACAGGATATGTTGATAATGAAGTACTGTAATGTATTGTGCAATGTGTTTATGTGAGTGTTTTATGTGGGAATTGACCGAACCGGGTGGTAAGATGAAGGCATTAGGATGTGCAATGCATCTGTGCCCACATATGAATAACTGGCCAGTCCAAACTATTTAATGTGAGCTTTTTATTCATCTGTATCAACACTGTATGAACACTGAAACGTGTGCAGACTGTGTGCATGCAATCCCACACTTGAAGCTTTCAGATGTTATTTGAGCATGCACTGATGTAGCTCGCTTTAACCAATCTCTGTTCTTCTGTGTTTGTCCTTTTGTCCAAAAATGCTGCCTTTGCTTTTGTTGTGTCAATACAGATGATATAGACATAAATAAAGTTGTATATATTCATGGTCTATTGCCTGTTCACTTCATTAGTTTGCACATTGAGAATAATGGCACTGAGATGGTGAGTCATACATGAGGTGCAGTTTTGCTACATTAAATAACCACAAAACTGTTTCCTGTAAGAATTGAGTTTTGATCACAGTGGAACATTTCTCACCTATAACCTGCCCCCTTACCAAAACCACACTCACCCCCTCCTCTTTTACCTTTAAAACCCATGGTAAAGTTTGTAGGACATTATCCTGTTGATTTCAGCATTATCTCGAGAAGAAGAGCAATCTGCAGCTATGCGTCAATATTGTCTTTGTCTTTTTATTGGTCTTCTGGCGGTTGCATTCCTCCAGTCCAGTGCAATGGGCAACAGTAAGTCACTCTAAAGCTTCATTTTTTTTATTTGTTCAGTGGTGTGAACTGACATGTATCCAAAAAAAAAAAAAAAAAACGGTGTAATAACTTATAATTTTTAATGATTGTTCTTCCAATGAGCAATTTGTTTATCTGTTAACATTTATGTGTTTGATGTTGAAATAGTAAGTCAGTATAGTAATACATTTTTTCAAATTTTAAAACATTTTTCAATACAGATGCCAATTTACCAACTGAATGCTGTTTTACGTATTATGGGAGAAGACTCCCCATCGCTAAAATTGATTCCTACATGGAGACAAGAGTGGAATGCGCCAAACCTGGAGTCATGTGAGTTTTAATTTGTCATAATTTGTCAAGAGTGTTGAATGGAAATCTGTTATACTGTGTTGCTAAGATTTCTGTGTGGAGTAACTGTGATCTTTTCCTTATAACAGTTTTGTCACAAAGAAGGGTTATCGTACCTGTGTGAATCCTCGGCTGAGCTGGGTGAAGAGTGCCATGAAAGGAGTTGATGATCGTGATCTTTAGTGATGCTGCTGTGGTGGTGAACATGCTCAAAGGAACGCTTTTGTTTGTTTCTTAAGTGAAGTATTAACGCAGTAACCATCTTCCTGCAATGCCCTGTCATTCTTTTCATTATTATCATGTGAGGCTTTATGTCAAGTAAATGCATTGTTTTGATGAGCTTAGTATTTCTTTAACATTGTGCTTTAAATGCTAAACTAACTGTTTTACCTTTGTGTATAATGTTAATTTTACTGCAAAATAACATGTAAACATACAACAATCACCCTGGGGCCTGTACCATGAAGCCGGATTAGGTGGCTAGCCAGGTAAGTTTCAGTTTAGTTTGCACCAATCCTGGGTTTTAGGTACCATGAATGTGGCTTGGCTTTTAGCTGAGTTCATTGCCATAGTAACTTACACTGCACAGCTAACCTGCTCTGGGGCAGGTTATGTTCTGAGTTAGAGATCGCAAACTGAAATTGAACCAATCAGATGTGAGTGACACATGTCTGACACAGAAAAAGTCACTCCCCCAGTTTCTCTTCCTACAAATTAAAGCTCACTATGAAGTACCTTAAAAAAAAAATATATATATATACAACAAAATTGTCTGGCTTTAATGATAATTACAATTTACATATGATTTATATAATTATAATATGATTTATATTATTGTTACTCCATTACACACAAGCACTTTTAGTTTAACAAGTATTATAAGTGGTAGAATCAATAGATACCACTTTAAAAATGGCTACATGTGACCTTACATGTTCGAGTCTCTATCACTATATATTATCAACTATATAAACTAACTTCACAAGTTTCACTTGTGACTGCACTGATAGAGCAAGATAATTTCCTTTATTTGTCCTCTTTCATGGACAAGTACTTCAGTGGAAATGCGTTTAAATTCCTCATATTCTTTAATCTCTTAATCTTTAACAAAAGAGTTTTGAATCTTGCTGGCTCTATCACGAGAAGTGAATCACACTTACTCTGTGTTGTGAATGGCTGTTCGCCGCTGATGTCACACATTCATGTGCACGTGCTCCATTAACTCAGGATCAAGCCTGAGTTGACAGAGAAAGTTGATGATCAGCATCATGGTACCAACAAAGCCGGATTGGAGTGGTTTGGTTTTGTCAACTCAAAACTAATCCTGTAACTCTGAATTTGTTCATCTATCATCATGGTACAGGCCCCTGTTCTTACCAGGATTACAGGGATGATTTATGTTAAGTCTTTTTTATATGTAGACTGAAGAAAGAAATTTGCTTGTTTTATTCTATGCAAAAACAGTTGTCTTATACGATGTTTTTAATTCTAATAAAACAGAACACAAAATGCCTTATGATGAATTTTGTTGTAAAATCATCAGCATTCCTCAGTTATCAGCAACTACGGCAGAACAGAGCTTATTCAAAACAAGATAAAATAAATCAAAACTGTTTGACTGACATAAAAAAAGGTAATATAAATGGTGACAGAACCAAATTAACTTCAGGTTCTGTTAAGGCAACTCTTTAAAGTACAGATTAATATTTAATAAAATATATTTTTTTATAATAATAAATTAATATTAAATATTAATATAATATAAAATTATAATAATATTTAGGAATAAGGTTTAATATTTACTGCATATTTAATATGAAAAAAAAACGGTTGTTGTCAATGTCATTTATTGTATTGTAAGTGTATGTATGCATACGTTCATGTTATCAGTTCAAGTGTCACTAATTACTGACCTCTTCTGTGTTTATAGAATGTATTAATTTCCTGTTTTGTACTCGAGAACAAATAATTCAAGAAGGTCCTTTAAACTAGTGAGGATAGCATTCAGTATAACAGACCAAACACAGCACAGACAATAGGTGTGACTAAAGAATATAAAAAATACTGCAGTTCTGATGAACAAGGATCTGGAGTTCCAGTATTTAGGATTGCAAAACTAATGTATTGTTGCTGATTTGGCTGCCTGAAATATTTTATTCAAAAAATCCAGTATCCAATTACACATGGATTTCCATAAACCAACTCGGTCTAAACTGGTAATACTAAGGAAGATGCATAAGTTAAAACATACAACTAAAAAACAGAGCTAAAACATGTTCCTTCCACATACAACCTGTCGAGATCATGGTGTCGTTTTTATGAAAAATCACCTATTAGGAAGGATCTACTATAAAAATTTTTTAGAGCTAGCAGACCTTAAATTGCTCCATATGTGCAGTTGTAGCATAGACTCTTAGCATTTAACTTTTGTCACATAAAGTATTAGGGTCATTCTACAGAAACGTCTACTTTTGGTATGGCAAGATGTCTTAAAATGATAAAATTTGTTTTTCTAACATTTAAACTTAGACCACATTATTAGATTACCTTTTGACTTTATGAATACATATAAATGACAGCTTAATTTTTTGTTAAGCTTTTTTGTGCAATTATTTCAAGACCACATGTACTATTTTTTGTCACTGGTGTTACCTTCTTTAGCAATATTAAAGTTTTTATGTAATATTATTTTTCAATTTTTTTTTTCAGCACATGTTAGTTACAGAAAAATAATGAAAATGCACGAAATAAGGAGATTGTTTTATTTATTTAATGTGACAGAAAACAACTGTACAGTGACACAATGAATCACCAGTGACATACATAAGACCTGATATACTGATCTTCACTGGTGTTATCCATAAGGAAGGTAACACCAGTGACAGTAACACCAGTGACATACATAAGACCTGATATACTGATCTTCACTGGTGTTATACATAAGGAAGGTAACACCAGTCACAATTTTCATGAAAAATGCATTTTACAAAATGTCTGCTACAAGATATCAAACCACATGTTGTCAATCATGGTATACTCACTAAATTAAGTAGTTTAAGCCATTTGTATTATAGTTTTTTTTTTTTTTTTACAATTACCTAACAATAAATAGGTCATACCAGTGACGTCAACTAAAAGCTTCATATGAAATCATGAGATAAATGAGAAAATTTCTCAAAACTGAAAAGAAACAGTGGACATAACATGGGCCTTTTTTCATAGATGTTTAGAAAATAGGAAGGAGGAAGTCAAGTGATGTCATCAGTGTGATTTTTTATTTCAAAATAACAGATTTTTGTTAAATGGTAACACCAGTGACAACTCCAGGGGACCGCTGTTTTCATTATATATTTTATAATACTTATTCAGCATTTTGTTTTATTATGCCATTTATATCATATATTTGATAGTTATGTATACATTATTGTATTTTAAATGGTAGAAAACCCTGTTTTTGACCTCAAAATAAAGCACGTTCCCTCTGTACATGGCTGGTGACGAGCAGATTTGTGGTGCTTGGAATTCTATATAATTAATTAAAAACAAATATTGCCACATTTTATGGCTCAAGAAGGTGTAATTGTTCAAATAACAATGTTTCATTAAACAAAAAAAGAAAAATAACATTGTAACCCTAAAGTGTTTTTCAAGTGTAATATTTCTGTAAAGACTAGGGACAGAAAAATGGACATTTCCATAGAATGACCCATTAATAAATTACTTCTGAAAGCAAGATCATTCAAAGAACTGATGACCAGTTATACTTGATTATTAAAGCATGAAAGGGCCACAAATAAGACAAACTAGACAAGCCTACGCATATGAGAATTCTTAACATCATATTGGACATTTTTAAAAGATCAGCATAGTATTGCATAAAATGTTGTCTAATGCAGAATGTGTTGGTGGTGTTGTCTTTTAATAGCACTAGTTTCTCACCTGCATACAACTGTGTCACTAGATAACACCTCGGATCTGTCAGCGGAGCACTAGAATGTGTGGTCGGCCGCTTATGGCCATGACCCTGTACCCCCTTCAGCTGCACTTCCTGTGGGAGGCCATATCGTGCTCATTGTTTTTAAAATAGATTGTGTAATTAGCAAAACCAGCATCACCTATAATGTTAAATGGAAAACACCTTTCTAGTAGAGGAAGCAGTCAGTAGTTAGTCTTGTAAAACTTCTTTAAATGTTCCACCACGACCTTCCAGCAACAGCTTGAAAATACAGCTGAAGCATGTTTTTCCACTCGGACACTGCAAAAGTTACGTGCTTAAACCAAACATTATTTGCACTACCCTCTATAATTCAAATAGGCTCACAATGTCAAACATGTGAAATCGAGTTATTTAAAGAACACATTAGAAGAGACATAAGTGTTCGCCCAGTTGACTTTACAAATATCGCCATCTGCTGGCACTGATAAACATAAGAAAAGAACTGTGATAGCCTACGAAGCTTTAAATAGTAAAATAATTAACATAATTAACAGAGGATACTGAACAATTAAAATGTAAATATGTTTTCCATTGGGGCAAATGAAGTTTCGAGTGAGTGTCACTTGAACCCCTGAAGCACACACAGAGAGACTAGATGTTATATGGGCGAGATCATATAAATGAAGAATCTGCAGCTATGCGTCTGTATTGTCTTTTTATTTGGTCTTCTGGTGGTCACATTATTCCAGTCCGCTGTAATGAGCAACAGTAAGTCACTCGAAAACTCAGCTTTATTATTTCAATGGTAGCTTATGAATAAAGAGAAACAAACCTTTTTCAGTGATGCCTTAACTTATCTCTCTCTCACTTATTTTACAAGTAGTGGTCAATATCTAGCACAATTTGTTTAAAATGGACAATTTGGCAAACTTTTAAAGTTAACGCTACAATCTATGATAGATAATTGAATTACAGTATACATCTTAATAAGCAGAATCTGCAGCTATTGTCTTTGACTTTTTATTGGACATCTAGCAGACAGTCTGATGTAATGGCAATAGTTAGTCACCCTAAAGCTTTATTATTTATTTAGTCAATGGTATGAATGAACATATTTCAAAAACCTTTATTTCCTAAGAATTAAATAGTGATTAGAATCTAATTATATGTTTAAAATAAGAAATATGGCAACTTTTGCTGTTTTTATAATAATTGGCCCATTATATAAATATATATATATATATATATATATATTTTTTACACAGATGTCAATTTACCATCTGAATGCTGTTTTAGTTATTATGGGAGAAAAATCCTATTGCCTGTTTTCATTTACATTCCTATTTCTGTAAAAGACAGATGCAAATGATTGTCATAAACATTAATAATGTGTAATTTGTCATCATTGAGACTGCTGAATGGAAATTCATTATATTGTGTAAATTTGTAAGAGTTCTCTTTTCAGATCAGTTCAAATCAGTTTTGTCACAAAGAAGGGTTATCGTCTCTGCACAGATCCTCAGCTGAGCTGGGTGAAGAAAGCATTGTATGATCGTGATCTTTGGTGATGCAGCTGGAACGACAGTGTTTTAACTTCTTTCATAACTGAAGACTTAGCTCAGTATTCTTCCTGTGATGATCTGTTTTTGTTATTGTGATATCATGACAAATGACTGCATGTTTTCTGTTTGAGTTTGATATATGTCTACTGCATTAAATGCCAAAATACCTTTTCTAACTTTTACTGCAGAATAATGCATGTAAACATACAGCAGTCACCTTGTTTTTACTGACAACAACATGATTGCTACACAGCACCTTAATCATTAACTTCAAGCACTATTAGTGCCATATATGGTATTTTACCACATTATTAATTTTCTTAATCATAATTTCATGATTGCCTTTTTTCCAAATATTAACATGTTGGGAGTATTAAAGAAACTTAAATTGTTTTTGTTCTACTTGGTAATAATTGTCTTATATTATGCACTTAATTCCAATAAAGTACAACATGGCCTCCTCTCCTCTTGTGCCTCAACAATCAATATTTCACTTTTGTAAAAACATTTAATGCTTTGCATAGGATATGCTTTGTCAAGTTACACTCTAAATATTTAACTCAATTACTGAAGGTAAGCATGTGCACCGGTGTTGTCACTGGCCCTCTGGATTGCTTTGCTCGATCTTCTGCTTGACTCCAGAACACTTCAGCGTGAGCTCAGCGTGACGTCTCTTCAACATCTCTAGTCTCTGCTGCAGGCATTCGGAGGTGTCTACCTTCTCCTCAAAGTCCTGCAGCAGTGTGGTGCTTCCCAGCAGGCCACAGCGCTGCTGCAGCTTAAGGTTGTCTGCACGCAGGCCGTCACGAGCCTGTCGAGTACGTGTCAGCACTTCACGTTTAAGAGCCACCAATGCATCTGTCTTCACCAGTTGAGTGTGTTTGACCTTATTCTCCATCTGCATGAAATGCAGCTTCTCTTTCACATGGGAAATGCCCTGTGGGACACAAAATGTGTAAAAATACAATTTTGGAAACAATATAGGTTGCTACATATAATGCATTTTATGGATAATGGTGAACTTATTATGTAAGGTTGTTATATAACCTATATTATGTGAATAGCTTACATTTCAAAAGACTTGAAGTTGGGCATTCAGCTGTTTATATAATTAAATAATTATATATATTATTCATTTGTATTAATAATACATTTATATAAACTATCATAATATATTATCTTATTAATAAAATTATATTTAATTATTTCAATATATTAATATAGAATTTATTTTTTAACATTTACATGCTCCTGATGACCACAAAAACAAATTTCACTCCTCAAATGAGGTGGAAAATATATATACACACACACAAATTAATTCATTAATAAAAATAAATAAAAATAAATCACATTTACCTGCACAGAGCAGGCAACCTTCCTTTTCAGCCGAAGTAGCTCCTCGCTGCGCTCCTTCAGCTTGTCTTTAAATGTCTGGTTCTCTGTTTTGAGCTGCTCAAAGTCCATCAGCAGCAAACCATCAGCAAGCTCACGCTTGGATTTAAGTTCTGTCTCAAGCTGACATATTTTGTTCTTGAGCTTGATATTGTTGAGACGCACAGATGCCAGCTTGTCTTCCTGCTTCAGTTCGTCTGCCTGCAGCTTCTCCACCTTTGCCAGTGCTGCCTGTTTGCCCACCTTACCAGTCAGTGCTGTCATGGCAGCTTCATATTTCAGTGCAGCTAGGGATCTCAGCTCGTGCTCCACCTGCTTCAGTTTCTCTAAGCTCTGCTGGTGGAGCTCCTCAGTCCGCTGTTGGTGGAGCTCTGAGAAACAGTGGTGCTGGACTTTTAGCTCCTCCATGAGATCCAGGTACTTTTGGTACTGCTCCTGGTCTGAGATATCTCCGTCCAGTCTGGGATGTTTATCACCTGCCTTCTTTCTGAGGTATTCTGCTATTTTGGTCTGCAGCTGGCCATTTAGCTTGCTGAGTGTTTCACTCTCAGCCTGTAGTTCAGGTAGCAGGGCCATATATTCTGTAGTGTTGATGTTGAGGTCAGTCTCCTCTTCTTCTGCAGGCACCGTTGATTCATTAGGAGGGCAGGTCCTCTCACTCTCTGGGTCAGGATCTGGATGTCTATCCTCCTCCTCTTCCTCCTCAGTGTCTTCACGTGATAGAAGATGGTCAATGAAATGTCCTATTTCAGGACCCTCAGTGTCCTCCAAGGTCTCATTTAAAAGGGGCTCTATTCCATCCTCCTCTTCTGCTATCATATGTTGCCCAAACTCTGCTTCAGATATCTGAGGTTCACTTGTCTCAGCAATAGACATGTCTTCTGTCAGCTGTGAACCCTGCTTGACCACATCATCCTCAACACCTTCTGAGATGTTAGGAGGTTCAGTTTCTTCAGGTTTTTCCTTCCCAACCTGGACACTTGCTGCCTCTGTTGGATCCTCTAATGTTTCAGTGTTTTCCACCAGTATGCTATTTTCTAAAACAGGACTTCCTTCATGTTTTATCTCTAATGACTCCTCTTCCATTTTATATGATTGAATTTACAAAGATTTGTTTTTATTATTAAAACAATTACACGTAATTTCTCTAAAGTAAATCAATGTTTAGCTCATGTCTCAACTAGTTTGTGTCTGTACGTGAGTGCGTGCTTGTTGCCATGGGCACACAGAGCGAGAGCCAATCGCAGGCGTTCGATGTGTCCTTATTAATATTAATGAGACGCAGCGGCGTGACCGGAGATACTCCACTGCGCATGCCCAGCCCCGCGCCACTGCTGCTTCCAACAACAAGCGGTAGTAAGCAATATGGCCGACCTAGGGAAGAAGTACTGCGTGAACTGTTTGGCAGATGTTACGAATTTGCGGATTCGCTGTGCCGATTGCCAGGATATTGAACTTTGTCCGGAGTGCTTCTCCGCGGGTGCCGAAATCGGCAACCACAGGCGATGGCACGGCTATCAGCAAGTTGACGGCGGGCGCTTCTCGCTCTGGGGTCCCGAGGCAGAGGGAGGATGGACTAGCAGGGAAGAGCAGTCGCTGCTCGATGCCATCGAGCAATATGGATTTGGTAACTGGGTACGATTCACAAATGAGCCCATATTGATGCGGCTTTAGTAAACTTCCTTTGCATTGCTACATGTGCACATCAATGCAAAATGGTCATGTTTAGTCTGCAACAAATGATGCATTGCTTACTGAAGAAACTTTGAAATAGTTTTTTAAGAACCAAGCAGATCACCTAGGTTTGTGCTGCACATTGTATTAAAGCAGTGGTTCTCAATTCTCTCCATGAAGTACCTCCAGCACTGCACATTTTGCATGTCTCCCTATATCTGACACACCCACTTCAGCTCTTGCAGTCTCCACTAGTTGAATCAGGTGTGATAGATGAGGGAGACATACAAAATGTGCAGTGCTGGGGGTACTCCAGGACAAGTTTGAGAACCACTGTATTAAAGGATTATTAACCCAATGAAATTAATTTTACAACCCATTTACAGTTTTGCTCTTTCATAACAGCTGCACAATATCGAGTTTCTTTGAGAGAACAAACTATACTGTGCACTGTTGCTGAAAGCAGGTGATATTCATTAAGTTATATTTGCATTAATATAATATGTTTAAAAAAAATAATAATAATGTTTGAGTTTGTAACTTTGATATTATTATTATTATAACCTCCTGTATGTTAAAGGCTTAGTTTATTTACTCACCCTCATATTGTTTCAAACTCATAAGCCTTTCGTTATCTTCTAAACACAACCTGAAGATATTTTTAATAAAACCTGATGAGATTTCTGTCCCTCAATTGAAAGTCTTTAAATACTTCAAAAAACATTGTAAACATTATCCATATGAATCAAGTGGTTGAATTTAATAGTCTTCTAAAGAGAGAGTTGTCATATGTATCTGTTATTCGTAGATGAATGATTTATGTGTTTGCACTGACATGAGGGAGAGTAAATGACAGAATTAAATTTTTGAATGAACTAACTCTGTATCTTTGTTTATTTCTGTGTGTTAGGAGGATATGGCAGCCCATGTGGGTGCATCACGCACCCCTCAGGAGGTGATGGACCATTATGTGAGCATGTATATCCATGGGAATCTGGGTAAAGCCTGCATCCCTGACAACATCCCCAATCGCGTGACAGACCACACTTGTCCCAGCGGAGGTCCGCTGTCTCCTAGTTTAACTACCCCATTGCCCCCATTAGACATATCTGTGGCAGAGCAGCAGCAGCTGGGATATATGCCGCTTCGTGATGACTACGAGATCGAATATGACCAAGAGGCAGAGAAACTCATCAGTGGCCTGTCTGTAAACTACGATGATGAAGATATCGAGATCGAGATGAAACGAGCCCATGTGGACATGTACGTGCGTAAGCTGCGTGAGCGCCAGCGACGCAAAAACATTGCTCGTGATTACAGTTTAGTGCCAGCCTTTCTGGGACGGGACAAAAAGGATAAAGAGCGAGAACGACCAGGTGGGGCAGGAGGGGTTGGGGGCATAGGTGGAGTTGTAGGATTGGGAGGTGGTACCACCATCATTCTGACAGGGTCGCTGGGCTCCTCTGTAGCAGCAACACCGAAACGCAAAATCACCAAGGAAGAGAAAGAGCAACGGACGAAACTACGTGGCCTCTGCCAGTTCATGCCACAACGTGAATTTGAAGAATTCTTCGATAACATGCACAAAGAGCGCATGCTGCGGGCGAAAGTTCGGGAGCTTCAGCGTTATCGGCGGAATGGCATCACGAGACTCGACGAGTCGGCCGAGTATGAGGCGGCACGTCACAAACGGGAAAAACGGAAAGAGAACAAAAGTATTGCTGGGTCGAAGAGAGGTAGCAGTGGTGGAGGAGGAGCGGCCGGGCTTGGAGGAGGAGTTGGAGCTGGAGGTGGGCTTGGCGGAGGTGGAGGAGTCAGTGCCATCAAAGAGGAGGGGAAGGACAGTGAGTTTTCAGCCATCGAGAACCTGTCTGGCTTTGAGCTGCTGTCCGATCGGGAGAAGGTACTGTGCAACTCTATGAACCTTAGTCCCACACGCTATCTGACTGTCAAGACTATCATCATCAAAGATCACCTACAGAAAAGGCAAGGCATTCCCTCGAAAAGCCGCCTACCCAGCTACCTGGACAAGGTGCTGAAAAAACGGATTCTGAATTTCCTGTCGGAGAGCGGCTGGATATCCCGAGAAGCCTCTTAACTACACTGTCCAAAGATTTGGCTGTAAGAATAACGACTGTAAATATATTTTTCTACTGTTTTATATTGCATCACAGAAAAGCCTGTGAGAACTAAATGACTGTAGGTGCCACACTACTGGTTGTGGACCTTCAGTCAGTCTAACATGTCTGTCTTTGATCTCAGATTTCCTCATCGAAACATAAACATGGTTATAGTACATAATCAGTATCCATAGGGAACTTTCCAGCAAGTTGTCCTGTGTAATACATCAGAATTACCACACAAAAACCCATTGCCCCACGTTAAAATGCCTCTGTTTTGAATGTGATTTTGAGTGGTGTTGAATGTTCCCTGCCAATAGAGTATAAACAGAATGTTTAATGTTGTACAAAGCAGATTTAAAAAATTGGTTCTGAGTTTCTTTTTTTGTAATAAGGAAATTAGGTCAGATCCTTGTTCTGCTTGCTAAAAGTCTAAAGTTCCTGTGTTCTAACCTGAATTTGCCTGTTTCTGTCGGATGTATTTTGTTGTCAGTTGTGGGAATATGAGTCATATGAAGCATGCTCCATACTATCTAAATGTTTGAAGTTCATGTTTGATTATTATTATTTTTTGGAGTTGACCTTTGTGAGGTTATGTTACTATTGAGCATGTTTCAGAGGCTCAAGTTAAGTGGCACACATCCAGGCCATGATCACCAATGGAGAACATTTACCACGATGCTCCTGTTTCAAGAGAGTATGATTCTGATCTGTTGGGTAAAGTGAGGGTTAAAGTTAAATACAGCATCAAGGGTTCTCATCTCAACATGTACACAATTTATAAGCTGAGACTGTATGTTACAACTACATACTACTTTTTTTTTTTAATTTTCAAATGCCTTGGACAAAATCTTCATGCAATACCAAATCTTAGACAAACATATTTTTCCATGATTTTTAATGCTGTTATTGACTGCTTGTGTCTACCCAAAGCTGTAGAAAACTAAGAAAAGCACTGTTCTCAAAGGCCAATGCAAAAGTTATTTTTTTTTTACATAGTTTTGAAACGTTTAATATATTAAGAGTCAAATAGAATAAATAGGTGCAGTCTAACTTTTAGCCATTTAAAAAAAGAAAATTATACGATATTGGAAATAACAGTGTTTAGGCCAAGGTGGTGGTTCTCATCTCATCTTTGTAATTTTTGCCCCAGACATTGGTACATATAAAGTCCCATAAACAGTCATTCATTGTTGAGTATGCTTATGTTGTGTGCCTTGAAGCATAATTACCCTGGTTGATGTTTTTTATTCCTTTTCCTTGTAATTAATATTATATTTTAATATTAAATTGTACCACATCAAAAATTTACTAAGGTTAAGGTTTATTTTAGGTGTCTGCTTGATTGTTTTTCTTCACATTTCTATGATAGAAGGAACTACCCCACACAAATTTGTTATGACTAAAGCCATTAAAAGTAGATGTGCAGAGTTGTACTTGGAGAAAAACTCATCCAAGATATATGTAGGATATTGGCTGTGACCATTTGATAAATGATGAATGTAGGTATGAAGACACTGTGTTATATAAGGAAATTATGAAGCAAATGTGGAGAGATCTCTTCTTTTTCCATGGTATTCTGTCACTGCCTTTGTTTCATTTGTATAAAGGTGCTTACATGTTTAGAAAGGGGTTATTCAATATGCTATTTCAGAGAGCATAATTATTTTTCTAAAGTAAAAACCGATTTGAAAACAATTGTGAGTGGGGATATGAACATGACATCACAAAGACACTATCGCAAGTAAAATTTTATAAAAAATTTTAAAGACAATGTGACATTTAAAAATGATGAGAGCTTTTTTTTTTTGCTTAGTTGTGACATGAATGTTTTCTGGTAAAATTATCCATTTTGGAAGGATCATATTTGTCAAAATGTTGAGTATGTGGAAAGTATTTTATTGCATATGTCATGTTATTTCCTACTTTGTATTAAAGTGTTGACGTATAACCTTTTGTCTGTTAAGTAAAAAAACAGTTTTGCCTAAAACTGAAGAAATGTTCATATCAGAAGGCAGAATCTATAAGAAAACTGCAATTTATAGTAATTTTTAAACAGTCATGTTTTTATATGAGCCATTTAAGAAATATGTACACTATATACTTTCATTCAAATAACCTAAATATACCACCTTGCACCTTTCTTTTGACCAAAAATGAATAACAAACCCATGGAAAATGTAATAATGACTACATTTGAAAAGAGGTACATGCTTTATTTGACAGTTGTCTGCTTGTTCACATAGATGGAAAAGTTACCCTTTTAAATCTTACGTTCATATTTTTCAATTAGCATGGCATGATTCTATTAATATTACAACCACAATTGATGACTGATCTCTCAAGCAGCCTTAAGTGTCCATCCTTCTGTTACCCAGCTCTTCACAAAACATCAGTAGTTATTACAATCTGTGGACTGAAGTGTGATATTTCATCAGGTTTCCACACTATGAAACTACTGGTGAATGTTAGCAAGTACAACTGCCAGTAGGTAAATTATTGTAAAATTATACATTTTATTTTTGGATAAAATATTACTCCAAGTTCTGAAAAGAAGACTAATTATTCTCTCATACAAATAAATTTAAAAACCTGCATAACACTGAAAAAAAAAGTGGAATCTCACAACTGCTGTCATAGACATCACCAAACTGGTAACGTTCTTCAGTAAAGTAATTAATAAGAGCAAATAAGCTTAATAAGTATAAAATGTGTTCAACAAGGTAATATGCTGCAGTGTTTCTTTAAAAGCTTTAGATTCTTCAAAAGATTCTGTTTCGTTAGATCTCAGAAGTCCCTGGAATGGAAATGATCCTCCAGAGAATACTGTTAAAGCCAATTCAATTCTCTGAATCTTCTGCCACATACACACTCAGCTCTTATACTCAAGAACTATTTTTTTTTTATTGATAATCATTATTAATCACAAAGATTAGTCTGGCATTGTCCTTCAGTTGTCAATATATTGGATTTCACCTCTCAGAGGCACCTTTAACAAAGGAAAAAAAAATCTGTGAAACCTAAGACCAGCTAAATTACAGAAACTGATCAGTTGACCAGGCAATAACATCATAGTGTGTACTACCAGTTAGGGGGCTTTGACTACACCCACCAGAGCTGGCCGGAGGGTGCGACCGTGCAGCTTGTAGCCCACTTTGGTAACTACAGCTATGGAACCTGGCTCCTTGCCCTCAACAGGTGCATGAAAGATAGCCTCATGCTCATAAGGGTCAAACTTCTGACCATCAGGGTTAAGCTTAACAAGGCCGTGTTTTTGGAAGACCTTTTGGATCTGCACCTCAGTCATTACAAGGCCGTCATAAAGATTTTTCAGGTGTGGATTTGCAGTAGATATTTCAGTTTTTGGTACGCTTTCGGTTGCCTTCTCCAAGATGTCAGCCACCTCCAAGAGATCTTTACAGAAGCCCTGGATTCCTAAGAAAAGAGATGAGAGTTAAAACAATTTAACAAATTGACCTGATCCAGAAATGTCCGTTCATAAAACCTGCTTATAAAATAATTGTAATAGCTTACCATAAAGCTTAGCATCATCAATCATCTTTTGACTCCTTTGCCTAAGATTCTCAGTGTCTGCTAGAGCCCGCTTGTATTTATCCTTTAGCAAAAGACAATTAAAAATTTATCAGACAATGAACTACAAAAAAAAAATGAATTTGAAATTCATGAATGAAAAATGAATTCATTGAAAAATGAAAAAACCTCAATAACTATATGTAATGTTTTTAAATACCTGCAATAATTTGTTTTATTTTTTTTAAAAACTCATTACATTTATTTTGCATAGGAATATTATAAAAAATATTGACAATGTGCTGGATTTACTGTAATGATTAATCTGAATGCTTCACATGTAAAGAAATGACTAGACTTGTGTAGAGACTCAAACACATCCTGAGTGAGTCTGTGACACTTTACAGCTGATTTGCAGGCAAGTAAATCTTCTGAACATCAGTAATCTGAAACATGACCCTGCCGAATGCACTTCTTAAAAAAGAAAATGCATTTGTTTAAAAATAATATAAATAAAAATGGATAAAAGTGTCCTCAGGGTCTGCAGAAACTACAAGGGCAATTGAAGGTCAGGGTGTGTGGGGGAAATTACATGGTTATGAACTGTAAGAAAAACAACAGATGCTAAGACTAAGAGCAATACCGTAATATCTTTTAGCTGATCTTCCAGTTGTGTCTTTTCTTCTATGAAGGCTTTCTCAGCTGCACTGGGCTCTGGTTTCTCTTCTTCAGTCCCAGTTCCTGAGCTTTTCTGTTGGGCTGCTGTGCAAAGGAGGCGTGGAGTCGCCCTTTGACGTTAAAAGTTGAGAATATTTACTAACATTGCCTTTGTGTTACAGGCTATACATTGTGATTATGCAACCAACCTATGGTAAGAGTGTTTGCTACTGTCAAACAGGCTTATTCTGAAAAGGAAGAACTCTCCCGAAAACAAATTATTATTATTATTATTACCAAAAGGAGGTTCAGATAATACTAGTAAAATGTTATTCTTTAACAATCTCAATGGCACTTGCTCTGCTGGCTAAGGGCCCCACTGAAGTACACAACTTGAATTGTGGCATCTCTGCTCATCAATAAGCTTTTAGGGTGTCTTTTATCCTTTTTGGAACTTCAAGTAGCAATGATATGAAGTAAACCATTCATTCTGTACTGTGACGTACATTCGAGTGTAACATTATCAAAAAAGGCAAAATGTAGGGCAGGGACTTCCTTCTATGCAATGGCTGCTGATTGGATTTTGAGATGTGGCAGGCACTCAAAAATGGAGGCAGACCAATGTGAGCTTGCAGGGTCGGGGTTTAAGTGGACTAAAGGACCAGGAAAGTCCTGTACACTTAAAGGGTTAGTTCACCCAAAAATGAAAATTATTTACTCACACTCAAGCCATCCTAGGTGTATATGACTTTAATCTTTCAGACGAATCCAATCGGAGTTATATAAAAAAATTGTCCTGCCACTTCTAAGCTCTATTATTGCAGTGGACGGGTGTTTCTGTTCAACAGTCCAAAACACGTTAAATAAAGTGTGCGCATCCGTAATAAAACGTGCCTCACACGGCTCCGGGGGTGAATAAAGGCCTCCTGTAGTGAATCCATGCGTTTTTATAAGAAAAATATCCATATTTCAAACGTAATAAACGTTTAATAAACGCGGAGAGAGAACAAAACAAAACGCCGATCACGAATTGGAAGCACAAAACGAGGGTTTGTAAAGAAACATGTTGGAGGATTTCGATATAAGCCAAAAGGAGACTTTGACTTGGAGGATTTTCCTTTGCTAAAGTAAGGAAACTTTTGCTCCTGTAAACAAACTTGTGAGACTAGCATATCTCAGAGGCGCATGCGACGCATCCGCCTGGATGGCTTCCGCGTACGACAGTCAGCGGAAGTGAGAAACAATTGTTTATTACGTTTGAAATATGGATATTTTTCTTACAAAAATGCATGGATTCGCTACAGGATGCCTTTATTCATGCCCCGGAGCCGTGTGAGGCACGTTTTACTTATGGATGCGTGCACTTTATTTAACGTGTTTTGGACTGTTAAAGAGAAACACCCACCCACTGCAACAATAACGCTTGGAATAGCCAGGACAATTTTTAATATAACTCCGATTGGATTCGTCTGAAAGAAGAAAGTGATATACACCTAAGATGGCTCCAGGGTGAGTAAAACACAGGATCATTTTAATTTTTGGGTGAACTAACCCTTTCATTTTCATCGGAAGATCCAGTTAAGATATTTTTTATTAATAATAATACAGTCATTCTTGAGACATGGGACAAAACATGTCCAGCAATTGTAACTGCTATCAGGTTTAAAAAATAAAAATATTTTCAATTGTAAATGTTATGGGGATTAATAACAGAATGTATTTAACACAATTATCCCCTTCAATTTAATTTTATCATTATTATGTGAAATCTATGACACTAATTGTCTTCTCACTACATCTAAAACAGTGTGTCCACAAAGAAGGGTTCAATCATTCATATGCTATAGCATGTACAAAAATTATTTTTTTTAATGATGAAAAAGACCTTGTTTTTATCAAAAGTAACAATAATATCTCATATCAAAGCAAGGTTGTTTTTCAGTGACACATGCATGTTTCATAAGGTTTCTAAGTTGTGTCCCCACTTTTTGTCAACGCCGTCAGACATTCATTAAAATGTAATAAAATCAGGGAATATCAGGGGCAGCTGTCACTCTAAAGGACCCCTTTGCCACATTCCTCCTCTGCAGAGTACATCAGTGTCAGACAGACTCTGGCCAGTTTTATAGTTTTAGAATATTTTAAATCCTAATGTTATTATTTCCTGGTCACAACTATGATATGTCAACACCATCTTCCAATTTCTGAGGAAATTATTTGAAATATTCAGATCGTTTTATTCTCCTGAAGCAGGTTCTATTAGCATCTAGCATCAACAGAATAAAACAAAATGGCTACTACATGAACTTTTTTTCGTGAAAGAAATGCCAAATTTGTCAACTCCGTCAGATGTTACCACCATCAGATTTTGTGTTCCAATAATATATCAACATACTTAAATGTGACTGTTTAATAAAAGCTTTATAAACAATAACATACTCACTGTTTATTGTGTTTGTTTTAATAGAGTAATTGATTGATTCAATGTATTTGATGGTTAAAAAGACTACAAATTCAGGTTTTCGTCACCACCGTTAGAGGAATATTTTGATAATATTTCATTATGATATTTTATATTTGTTGAGGAATTGTTGGTCACATGTGAAAGTGTAATCTGTCTGCTAAAATGAGAATGTGTTTTGAAATGTTAAATGCATCTTGAATGCTTTTAAGATAAAGTTGAAATTATATTACAGTCCAAGGTAAAAAGCACATTTTGTTAAAAAAGAGAAAAGTTGGGAGGTTGTATCAAAGCATAGCTCAGTAGCTTAGTACATATAAGATACATAAATGTAGTTTCATTTGTCTGAGTACAAGGTTTTATTTTTTCAATTTTGCACCCTGTTGTGTCCCACTTCTCAAGAATGACTGAATAATAACAACAAGGTCAATTGCTAATGAAACATAACATGGATGGCTCATTGACATTTGGTAGGACATTTAAATGACATGAGATTCTACAAAAAAAATATGTATAAAACTAGGTCTACAACTGGTTAAGAGATAGTCTACACCAGTCATGAGGTGATACAGTTACAACTAGTATTCACTTCAGTAACTCTTCAGAACTAGCTTTAAACACTAGCTCGTGTCGGAAACGAGTCTTTTATAGGGGAAACTATTTTTAAAGGCTTAAGGAGATTGAAACCAAAATCCTGAACTCAATGAAACATGTTCTGTATGTAATATGCAATGATATGGTAAAGACCTGAAAACATTTAAGGAAATTTCACTGAGAAGCAACGATAATCCCATGTAACTAATCAGCAAAGGTATAAAGTGTCTGACAGGACAACTCTTGACACACAAAGACAATGCTGTCTAAACACTGTTACATGAAGGACTATAACCGAGGGTCCCTAGAACATCAGCATCAATCATTCATTTGTGAACAGCTCACGCAACAGAAAGATCATTCATTTCCGTAAAAGCAAAATACTTACCCAAGCTTGTATATCAACTACACACAATAACACTGCTGTGAAAACCTACCTCACAAGTGAAGGCGACGCTATGATAGAGGAGCTCTGTCTGATCGCACGCACACACCAGGTCGCCATCTTCACTCAATGTCTACGCTGAGAGACCTGCAGCGCGAGGCTTCTCATTCAACCAATCACAGCTTCTGTTCTTACACTGTTTGTCCTTCACCACCAATCCTCGTTCTAGTCAAAACTGACGCAAGTCTGTAGTTTGGTTGAGAGGAACATAGACATATAATAGTATTTATAAGTCTATGGAGAGGAAGGTCGAAACATTCAGCACGTGACGAGGGACGGCGTCTTTCCTAGGCCAAATGAAGGTTACCTCACACTTTATTACCCAACTGCCCGAGCGTTTACATCACTCCAGGTCCATCAATTCAGAAAACTTAAGACCTGCTGTCGGAACTGCATTTAATCAGTATTGGAAGATTCGTGTTTACACTAGATAATGTAAAAGTAAGATGCAGACATGAAATAAACATTGACAGAAATTCTTGTACAGTGGTGGGACTATGACATGAAGTCTCTGAATTAAAAAAAAACTCTAATTTTATATTTTCATCATTTGATTATCACAATTTGAATTGTAGCCTACTGTTAGCAGTTGCCAGTATTCAGAATTAAAAGTAGGAAATTTGTTTGTGAATTTTCTTTCAGGTTGTAAAGCAGACAGCTGCCATTGTTTACTCTTTAAATTTAGGCCAGTAATCCTCTGACTCTCAGTCAGCCTGTCTGTCTCTTGGACAGTAAATCACCTGAGAGATTGAGGTAAGGATATCCTAACTTGTATCCTGATTTAGATTTAGAAATAATTCCTGGTTGAATAAGGATTTATTTTCTCTCTACAACCATTTCAACCAAGAAAGGGAATTTCTTAGGCCTCACGTTTGAGCTGATGGCTCTTTCTAAGTCAAAATGTTGTCATTATTGGAATGGTTAGCACTGTGCCAGTGTTTTATCATTTTTTCTACATACATGGATTTGTAGCCACATTCCTGCATTAATGTTAGACTTTGGGTTGGTATACTTGTGTCTGCTATATATACACACACACACACACACACACACACACACACACACACACACAAATATTAACATATTAATTAATATATATATATATATAATTGCATAAACATATATATACATTCAAATATGTATGTGCGTGTATATATAGAGACAGAGAGAGAGAGAGAGAGAACAACTGCAGTTTCAGCTCTCTACTCAACAGTGAGGAAAAAACCTTTTCTGAGCAATTCTGTGTAGCATAATCTTACTGTCCATAGTTTAAAGGTTTGGACAATATGTTTTTTTTTTTTTAAGATTTGCATACATTTATTTAGCAAGGATGCAATAAAATGTAAATTTATAATGTTACAAATGATGTCTATTTCAAATAAATACTGTTCTTTTTATGTTTTTATTCATAAAATTGTATAAAATCTTGGGGGGAAAAACTTCACAGTTTCCACAAAAATATTTTAGCAATTTATATTATATATAAAATATTTCAAGTCAGCTCAAGTCACCTTTATTTGTATAGCACTTTATACAATACAGCTCATTTCAAAGTAGCTATTACATGGATAAACAAGAAAAATAATGGTATAATGATGGTTCAGAGATCAGTTCAGCCGTAAAACAGAAAAACCGTAGTGTCATTGTTCAGCTGATGTCAGTTTAGTGCTCAGTTCCATTCAATCACTGTGTAAAGATCAACAATTATGAAAGTAGTTCAATTCAGCTGTAAAGAGAACACTGATGTCATCATCCTGCTCAGTCCAGTCCTATACTGTCTGTACAGTCAATTCAATAATATTGCTAAATATGAAGTGTCCCCCAACTAAGCAAGCCAAAGGTGACAACAGCAAGGAACCCAACCTCCTTTGACCAGGCAAACCAACATGGTGTGATTTAGTTCCAGGCTGTATCACAAGTCAGATTGTGGATTGGTGTCATTCAGAATATTCATCCATTTTTTTCTGCTTGAAGATTGGGATAATAAATTCAACACTGATAATAACAAGAAAAGTTTCCTGAACAGCAAATCAGCATATTAAAATGGTTTCTCAAAGATCATGTAACCTAAAGCTTTTAAATCAACTGCAGGTCAACACAATCTCAAGGTAATTCTTTACTATTTTATGTTTTGGCAAAGTGGTATTCAATTTGTTCAATCTCATTTATATTTTTACGATCTGATTAATGGTTATTTTTAGGGGAGGGGTTAGGGGTGGACCTTCATGCTTACCTTTTTCCTAAAAATTGTACATTTCCATATGGATCACATTGTATGAATTCATATTATCTGGTATGGCATCATCTGGCAAAATAGTTATATTTTCTAAGGAGATTGGGTTGGTAGGCTTATTGTTGTGTGTATGTTTTAGCGTAGGCTAAATCTGTGAGTACAGGCAGTTAGGATGTCACTGTCAAATGAGCTTTCATTGTAGAGTTTCTAAAGGTATGTTGTTTGTTTGAGGGAGGATTTAAAAAAAGAAATTGTTATTACTTGAATATTTGGACAGCCAAGTCAGCTCACTAAAATGATGTAACCAGTGACTTGGATTACTTGTACATCTAATTTCCTGTTTCATCTTGTGAAATCATTGATTTGAGGTTGATTTGAATTGAGTTGGCCTGTTTATAAATGACTGGTATAGAATGTGTCAGTGTTGTATGGTCTTCTGGGGAGAAAGAATTTGAAAGCACATGCAGATATCATAAAAGATTTAAATGCGTAGTTGTTAAAGGAACCATTGTCTCTTCTTATTTAATCTTATTTAAACTTTTTTAATCCCATTATTTCACTGTTTGGCTACATAAATGGAACAATAACATGCTTCTTTAAAGAAGTTGTTGAAGATGTGTGTTTTATTTCTGGTCACAATTGTAACTGGTGTCAATTGTGGGGAAAAGAGAACGATAATCCAAGAATAAATGCTTATTTCCTTTTACATTGTTTTATTTAATGTAACAACACTTCAATATAGGCTATATAAATTCAAAATTTTACATGCAATGTAATGATTTATTTTGGACAGAGCAATGTTAATAATACATACAATCAGAATTTGGTTTACACGCTTCCAGATATGGTCATGTGATTGTTTACACGAGTCAAGCCAACTTGTTAATAGTACTTATTTGCATTATTAGGCGTCTGTTAGTACAAACAGCTTTCTGAAATAGTTATAACTTATACGTAAAAATCAAACACTTGACTAATTTGGCCACTAGGTGGCAGGCGAATACGCTGTTCTTCTCCTCCGTCTCAGCTGTCTAGTCTACAGCACATGAGCGCGCTCTGGTTTGTAGCTCTGCCTCCCCACCCTCTTCCCTTCTCTCTCCCTCTCTCTCTCTCTCTCTTACATTAGAGCTTTCCATCTTTCGCTTGCATCGCACTCGCTTTGACAGTGTTAAATGAAGGCGCTCATCATGGCAGTTTTGGCGCACCTGTACCCGGCTGTGTTTTTGGCTTGCGCGTGGATGTCACTGTTCGGACCGATTTCATGTCACCCCGGCGTTATAAACCAGAGAAACGTACGGGACCGAGAGCTTGACAGCCGCGGTGGGCATGTCACTGGCAGAGATGAAGCGCTTATCTCAGCGCACAGCCGCGGAGATTACAGCGGGGACCCCGGCGGACCCCGAGTCCGGAGGGCATCGACTCCGGAGAAAGTCTCTCTACTCAGCAGCTCTTTCGTCCTTAAAGGGGATGCCACCCACAACCAGGCAATGGTCCACTGGACGGGGGAAAATAGCAGCGTGAGTACCCCCCTTCCCCCGTTCTCTGTTGTAATTGTCCCGAAAAGTCATAAGATTGAACGTTTAGTTGTTTATCCTGTCATGTCTTTTCATAAGGTGCGTAGATGCTTTAAGAATTTATTTCAGGTGGAGAAACATGTAATGAAGCATCATGAGCTGATAGGCGGTTTGGACTGCAGGTAGATGCATAACGACCAGCTTTCATCAACACACAAAACACATCTGCTGTGTATCGAGAGGTCTAGGTGCAGTGTTTACCAAACCATCCTGCTTGTAATGTGAGCCAGAATGACAGCTGATGCCGAAACGCACCCATACCTCGTGTGCTATCCACCTGCACGAGCCTAGAAAACAAGTTCATTGCAAGTCCTTGTTATACGGCTGGCTCATGCACAATTTGAAGTTTGACGGTGTTTACTTGCTGAATCGTATAAGCGACGCACTGTGATATAGTTATTATAAGAGCGATCGAACAGCTTGGATGCGCTCTGAACAAACGCGCTTTTGTCTGTGTGATGGGAGCATAGTTTGGTGAATTGTATCTGGAGGAGACATCTCTCATTTACAAAGCTGCCAAAACAACTCATGAGCTGTTTACACAAAATACAAGCGTCCTGAATAAAACCTACTTTTTAATATCTGTTGAAGTGTGAAGTGCTTTCAAGTCACGCTTCTGTAGTCGGCTTGATTTGCCTTGACTTGTCATAAGTTTAGGGATGAGAAAGATTATTGCTCAGATCTTTTATAATTTGTTTAGTTTAAGTAGCAACTTTGTCTCAGATGTTTTTCCTAATATTGTTGACATACAGTAAGAGTGTAAAAAATGTGGATGGCATAGTAAGTTTTATGTGTTAAATCAATTTGATGATCTCTGCCTTGTAATCACAGACTGCATAATTTAAGACACTGGTGAGATGTCTTTTGAAACTCTAGTCTCGAAGAGTTACATGTGCTTTTTTAGAAGACAAATGTGAGAAGCAGGAGACATAAGTGAAATTCTTCATTTTAACTCATTGATCTGTAGGAGATACACTATAAAATAAATATTACAGAGGTGCCATTTGTGATTATTTTCTTTGCGCATCTCATTTTTTTATAACTAATAATTATAATATTTTGTAAAAATATTACAGAGGTGCCATTTGTGATTCTTTTCTTTGCACATCTTATTTTTTTTATAACTAATAATTGTAATATTTTGTATCTGAAAGTTTTACAACACCATTGAAACCAACTCCCAGTCTCTGTAATGAAGCACTTTTCCTCTTAACCACATCCAATCTGCTTCTCCGAAGAATCTAGAAAAAATGCAAACAAAAAAGTAATTTGGAGAAGCATGGAATTGGCAGGCATTGTCATGTTTGTGTATTGGAAATGTAAGTGTCTGTGTGGACTGTGGTCTTGTTGCTTCTTTTAATTACTTAAGGTCAGTAGCTGTGTGAATTATGCAGGTCCTGGCTGCTGTCAGATGTTCTACAGTGAGGAGAGCTATAACCAGTGGTGTAGTCTAGTTTTTTGTAGTGAGCATACTGTGATTTTTTCCCCCTCCCTCACCCGTCCCAAAGCGACACCCCATAAGCACCACTCATTAATGTGAACACTACAGTATGCATCTACATGTATGACAGCATTCTGAAAGACTGCTTATGCGATATCAACATGTCAATTTATTATAAGCAACACAAGACAGCCAATGACATGTACAGCTGTGGAGACTGGACTGATTTTCTACTGTGTTAATCATCTAACTCAGCCAGTTAAGAGCTACATTTTTCCTGAATATGATCCCTGGAGCACAGGTTTTATCAGCTGGCAATTTTCAATGCACATTTAAGAGTGCCTGTTTTTAAATTCCCTAGCCTGACCTTCAGTCCACAAGGCTGGCCAGGATTTCTCATCTCTCTCATCATCTGAAACAAGGAGATATAAATATTGTATTCAGTTTAACCGCTGTACACAGACACACACATATGTGTTATCTTCTCCTGCATTCATTGATCCGTACACTAATGTTACTGAAGTTATTAGCTAGTTATGTTGGCCCGAGAAACTCAACATACTGTTTGTGCGAAAGATGTTTGGGACAGTTGACTGATCTGTCACTGCTCCCCGGGCCGTAGCTAGGGTTTGCGGGGCCCTGGTGCAGGTTGTAGCCTACCTGTGGGCCCTGTTTGAAATAGTTTAATATATGTTTGTTCTATATATTATTTGTGCTATTTACACAATGTTTATGTTTTTCAAGTTTGTAGGTGTCCAGGTACAGAAACTGAATAATCAAATATAAAATAGCATTGCTTAGTCTTCACTGTATAAATTAAATATAGCTTAATTCTTGTTAAACTACAAAGTAGTTCAGTAAAGAGCTGTGAATGATTTTTTCTGATTTAATTTCTTGGATTAACATTAAGGACACTAAAAGCAGCTAGTAAATTAGGCGCGATCACTTTAAGAGACAATACATCCAATATAATACACATCCGATTTTTTTCTCAACTGTTGTACGTTTGCTCTCTATGTGCGCTCCGAACATGGCACGCGAGTACTCATTTGAGTTTTTCCGTGTCCTGTGTTTGAATGCTTATAAACTCTTTTGAATGTTTATATGGGCAAGGCATAAAAACGCGTGCAAATGATAAGCTTTCGTGGTGACGCGCAACAGTGGCGCATTTTTAGGATGGCCTCAGCCAGTCAGTTGAAGTGAGTATACGCTGTATACCTGCGTATCACGTAGACTACACCACTGGCTATAACCTCAGTTGAGCTGAGCAACCAACCAGTGTTATTACTGTTAACTGAAACTAAAAACATAAACATTTCTTTATGTGAAATAAACATTGAAATAAAATATAGAAAGAACCTAAACTAAAAGTTAATAAAAACTATATAGACATTAAAAACTAAAATTAAAATGAAAACAGAAAATGAAAAAAAAAATAAAAAAAATAATTAACAAACTATAACAGTATTATTAACTATTAACTATTATTAACTATTAACAGTCATTTATACTAACATAACATTGCAACTGACAGACGCACAGTGGATAGAATAGATGCACAGAGGTCAACAAGCATTGTGCATATGTTTATTTGTCAGGTTCGCTTACAGATTGCATTAGGATTTTACCAAAAGCACAGACGTTCTTGAAGATTTCTGCCTTTTATTTCATGTCATCTCCAGATTTCCATTCACAGCAGGGTTACTTTGGCATTTAGGGATTGTTCAAAATAGATTGACCACAGTGCCATGGAAAGATGACACCAGAAGGAACTGTCGACATGTTACAAGCATTCTCTATTGTGAGTGTGTGGTAATGTGAGACTGTTTATATGATAGTCTTCTTGAAATTGTCTTAAACCTGTGACATAACTGCAGAAGTCAGTTGTTTTTGCATAAATTCACAGTACTGACCTATATGAAATTAATGCAAGCTAATCCAGCACAGCCGTGTGTACAGATTTAAATTATTTATGCTATCATCTGCTGTTGTAATAGGAGCATGCAGAATCCATGTTCGATATCAGTTTAATTAAATGAGTAAATAAGAGGAAGAAAGATATCTGCATTTCACGATGCAAGAAATTGCTGTATGTATAAACATAGGTTTATAATTAATGGGCATTTCTGTTATAGCCCAACCTTTGGAGAGAGGCATACTCTCTCCAAAGATTGGCATACTTCCTGTGCTTTAAGTGATGTGCAGAATAGACTCAAAACAAAGACAGAACAAGCAGTCATTATTCCAGTACCTAGGCTCTAGTCCTGGAGAATGATACTAGACTCATTGACGTAATTCCGGCATCGGAGCCTTTCAGTGTGTTGAACGGGTGGTCTTTGTGTTTTCCGTTCTACCTCTTTTGTTCTGCCTCACTTTCTCTGGGGAGTGCGACCATCTTGATTCATTTATTTTGCCCTCCTGCACTTCTGACGACAAATCTCTTTTCTGTAAATATAAGGAGATATAGTCATCTATCTGGTATTTAGCAGAAGTCTCTGCTGTTGTTTGTGTTTGCAGCGCTGTCAGGAACCATTCATCTGTTTGCCTGCTGATAGCTGTGTTTAGTTAAGACAGAGAGAGAGAGAGAGAGTGCAGGGAAAAATTACACAGAAAACTAAAATACTGCATTTGAGAAAGTCAGAGATAGATAAATAGACAGACAGACAGTATTGATATTTAGAATGGAGATAGGTAGAAAAGGAGTCCAAGGAAGCAATGGTATAAAGATTGCTAACAGTCTCATTTAGCTCAGAATGTGTGCATGTTGTTCCCTTGCCTTCATGCTATTAGCAAATCTGATAAAATGAAAGACACATGGCTTATTGACATTTCCAAGGCAGTCCAGAGACGCCACCACCATGTGCGCTTCTCCCCTGAGTCATCATTTTCTTGTTTTCCAAAGCCAGTGGGTTTTCCAATTGTCAAGATTTTAGGGGGGATCTGTAATAAATTACAGATTATATATAATCTATTTATATATAGCATGACAGAGATAAACTCACCAGATCATGTGGAAATTTGGCTCTCTAAAATTGATCAAATACTTGTCTTATAAATCTTATGATGTGGTACTGTTTATAATTTTTGCATTGTGTAAATTAAATGGCCATACGTTTTATACAGTAGATTACATATAAAAAACAAACACAAACCATCCCTTTTTCAGTTCACCATAAGGTGTGTCCAAGCACAAAAGATGGATGAGACGTTTAAGGTAGTCCCTGGCAAATGGTTAATGAAAATATGTCTTGCTTTGCATGTAGATTGGGAATAGAGTATAAAAAACAAGTTGCTATTAAGATACATAGCATGTCTGCAATTTTTCGCTGTCTTTGTCACGTCCTCCTGAAGGCTTACTTCATGAAATAGGCATTCATTCATGGTTCATATACTTAACAGACAGTTAATTTGGCCCCTCCTATATTGCATGGGCAAAATTGTTAGCACATGTCTTGTCTGTCTGAATCAATATTCCCTAGTTGTTTCTGAATGTTTCTGTTTTGCAATGAGTCAGATTTGGCTTGCAAACATGTGGCAGAGTGGACAAAAGTGTTTTCCATCCACATTTTTTAAAGCCTTTCCAAATCCAGTTTTCCCATTCCAATCTTCTTTCAAATATCAGTACTAATTACTGGCATGCCATTGGTGGTTTTGCTCTTTTCAGCACTGAGACTTTAGTTTCTCTATTTCTATTAGCCCAACTTATTAGAGGCTTACTTGTGGTCCCTTTTCCTTGCTCTCCCAATGAGGATTTCTTCCTTTGTTTCCTGGGAGACCTCATCAGAATCTGGAGGGACATCTCAGGCGGAGGGTTCATGTGCAGCATGCAGAATATGTCATATTGCTCTTCCAGTAGTGTTTTTGAAGGACTAGTTAGCCACAATTAAAAATGTTGACATAATTTACTCACCTCATCTACTTATCAGAGTAGATTGGGATTTAGGCTAGAAGTAGGATTAGGCTGATACTCTGAAGCTCTGGCACTTGAATATTGATGCATAAGGTAACAAATAAACAGCCTAAGATGATGATTATCATAGGGCATTATGTAATTTTAGGCTCTCAGATCAACATCCATGGTTGAAACATAAAATTTCAAGGTACAGTATTTGTGGAGAAACGTGATGAATTTGATGTTTTGACAATAAGTTGACCATTGAGTAAATGTAATTCAGTTTTAAAGGCAATACATTGTCATTTTGAATTGATGCATCCACGTTTGATATCAGTTTAATAGGATGAGCAAATAAGAGGAAGAAAGAAATCAACATATTTCTGTGTGTAGACAGGCGTTCTGCTTGTGTTTTGGTATAGTTCAATTTTAGTTTGAGAAAATAAGTTCATAAATGTAGAGAAAGTAACGTGTTGTGTGATTCAAGTGATTTGTGAGCACCACATCAGAGCGTTTCTGACCAGCTGATTCATTTCCATCATCATGAGCTCAAGTATATTGTATTTTGGCTTAGAAATGTGACACATGTAGAATGTACAATAGATGTTTTTGTACTCCCCAATGGGCTTCAGCATGCAGACAATAAGTGGTCCCACTGAATAAGTAGAACTCTGTAATCAAGGCAATGAGTTTTCATTCAGAAATGTATGCATATACACTCCTCAACATTATCTTTGCTTTTTCATTTCACATCACAGTTCTGAACTGTGCTGATTAACAAACAACTAAAATATGCAATAGCATAAACAACCTCCTCAGAATATCCCATAAAGCACCATAAAGAATCATAAAAGTAGTCCATTTGATGTATCCACTTTAGGTCGAGCCCAAGTCTGAAGCTATATGATAACTTTGTGTGTGAAACAGACTGAAATTTAAGCCATCATTTACTGATAATCTTCACTAGACGGGAGCTCTCAAATCCTCCTTGCATGGAAAGCAGCTCAGACATTCTGTCTATGATCTCCTTTCATATTTCACAGAAGAAAGAAAACAACATTGGGGATTAGAAGAACACAGGGTGAGAAAATGATGACAAAGCTTTCGTTTTTGGGAGAACTATTCCCTTTAATAAACACATCTATGGACTCATTAAACCAACAGCTGTGAATGACACTAGTTGTTGATGTCAGATGTGTTCATCAGTCTAGATCTGTATCACTGTTGGCTTTGACTAAGAATTCCTCCTGTTTCTGCCAGGTCATACTAACCTGAGGGAATTCATGTCTGTAGATTTTAGTCATTTCATCATTACGCTGTGCATTGTATGAGTCCACAGAAGAAAACAGAGAGAAAATAGTACGGTGGGTGAGAACTAAATGAGCTTGGAACACAGAAGAGACGATGCCTCACTGATAAGCTTGTGAGACAGCCAGATTGTGTTCAAAATGTTCAGAGCCATGAAACAACAGATGATTAACCTGAACTATCTACTGTCCATAAGCGTTAATAAAGTAAAAATTCACAAGACCACCAGCCTTTTGTTGTCAGCAATCACACAAAACAAAAAATATCAGAACAAACAATGGGTGTTGTTTTGAGATGGCTACAGCTGATATTAGCATAGCTGTTTGTGACAGGAAAAGCTTACAGATATAAATTCAAAGAAACAGAGAGAAATGTTATACTGGTTGGCCTGATGGCAACATGTCTAAAACAGGTAAAAGTTCACATTAGTTGGTTTGTTGGCTATAGTGTTTGCCTCTCCTAGTTCTATATATTTTGCCATATAGGCTACACATCCCCTGATCAGTTTCTGCTACTTTATGCAGTGACTCGTGTTGATTGCACACATACACTGTAAAATGATTTTTACATTTACATTTATATTTAGTCATTTAGCAGATGCTTTTATCCAAAGCGACTTACAAATGAGGACAATAGAAGCAATCGAAATCAACAAAAGAGCAACAACATGCAAGTGCTATGACAAGTCTTTGTTAGCATAACACAGTACACGTAGAAAGTTTTTTTTTTTTTTAAGAAAACGAGAAGATAGAAAATAGAAAAAATAAAGTTTTTTTTTTTTTTTTTTAAAGAAACAAGTAGATAGAATAGAAAAAAGAAAGCTAGTGTTAGTTTTTCAAGAAAAGCTAGCAGTTAGAGAATAAATATGCAATTGATAGAGGGTCAAATGTGTTTTTTTTTTTTTTTTTTTTCTTCTCTCTTCTTCAGATAGATAATTATAAAGTTATAAATTGAACAAAGATTACTGGAGTATGTTTTACAAGAAAATACTATTTTATTTTGGTCTTTCTACTTCAAGATTTCATGTTTAAATTAAATGAGTTACTTGCTAATTATTCCGTAATAATTATAATCGTAATTATTTTCAATAATTTATAGCAGTTTCAGACTGAAAATGGTTTCAAGGTAAATCCTATAGTGTAGGTTCACCTTAACATCCTTTTTGCATAAGGCTGGACAAACAGTGGGATTACAGTCTGCAGAAAGGGCAGAAAAACAGAGCTTGAGAAAGCCTGAGAGTTATAAAAACCGCTTTGAAGAATAAGATTTCTAGTATTCTGTAAAATATTAATTCAGTGATGCTAAACAAGTTATATCAGAGAAAAACATACACTTCTAGTTAACAGAAAGGTTTAGAGCCAAGGACATTTTTGTCCTTTCTTTGTCAGCTGCAGTGGCAGTCATTCATTCTTTCATTTTTTCCTTGCATGGACAGTTTGTGCACTACTGTGAGAATTCAAAGGTGGTGTGTTACTTTAGTCAGAAAGCATGTTGATTGAGCTCAGTCAAGCTGACTTCTACCACATCATTGTTCTAATAGCATAGCTTTATCTGTTTAGGCTGATACAGTGAACTACTGGTAATAAGACATCTTTATTGCTTTAGTCTCTTAAACCCTAAATGGACCATGTAGGGAAAATTACAGTGAGAATGAAATAATTGGTATGATGTTACTGAAGCATGTTTTCAATGTTACAGTGGATCTGTTTCATGATGAATCCTAGATACATTCTCTCTTCTCTCTCTGTTTTTCTCTCTCTCTTAATCAGCGTGACTGTGCCTTAATGAAGTCTGTACATAGTGCCTAATGACTCTCTGTCCTCTTCTCTCTAACCTTCAGCACACACACACAAATATAAAGGATGATGTCTTTCATATGTAATTTTCAGCAGGACTGACAAGTACCATGATGAAGGCTCTATGAGCTCTATCAATTTTAATTACCGAGGCACTCAGATAGTTATTGGGATCGTTCAGGTCAGCCAGGATAGCAATAAAAATTCACCCATGGGATGTCAGTCACTATATACACCTCATATTTTTTAATCTTGGTCATTTTAAATAGTAATATAAATTGAATATAGACTGCATGCCTGATTTATTGCCTGGAGATGAAATGGGAATATTGTAAAGAATTATGCATGAATACCAAATTGACCCACAAAGGACACCAAAACACAATCTTTGCAGCTTCTTTTCCATTCTGATGTTCTCTTAACCTCATGTCCAGGTTTTATCTGGAATATTCTAGCTGTTATATAATAACTGGAGGAAGATTTTTCTTCCACTTTTTTTCTGGGAGCAAAGACTGTCATGATTGAGGCTTCTGGTAATTTGACATTGAACCTAATTTTTCATGCACTTTTTTGCTGAAAATAGTACGCTGTCAGAAAGACATCTGTAGAAAAATGGATAATATCCTGCAGAATATTACTTTTCTGTTAAGTTTACAGACATTTGCTTCAACTCTAAAAACAAAACAAAACAATGCAATGCAATATGTATTTCAACATACAGGTAAAACACCTGTATTTAAAAAAATCATTACAGAAAGATTACAGATTTTCCTAGGGTGTAGATGTTCAGCAGTCTGCTTTTTCAGTTATTGAGTTTATGATTAATTGTGTTCAAGATTCTAATTTTGTTCTTTCAGTCACCTTCATTTGAAAACTTTCAATGCTGTAACACTGGCTACATGGGAACAGAGGCATTATATCTGCACACCAGCGTACAGTCTCAAACCCAGCAAAGCTATAAGATGAGTGTTGATCTTTAGGAAGTAACAATACACTGCTATTGTGAAGCATACAGGGACAGCTGAACTCATATGATGCATTTGTCACACTCTCAGTTGAAGGACAAACAGCACCTCTGTGCTAGATTTGATGAGTATACAGAGTTTTAAGGTCTATGCAATTAGCATAAGCTAAATGGAATCATTTAGTTGTTATTGTCTGCCTACGGGGCACAGTTATGTAATTAGAGCTATAATCATAATCATCATTATGTCCGTTATCATCTGACTGGTATAACTTGAGCTAAACTTGAGAAACATTTACCTCAAAAATATCTTGATGATACTAAACTGTAACTATATTATTTATAATATAAATATAAAGGATTCTTACAATTGTTTACATTTCTAAAGCTGTGCATATGTAAATACTTTTATTTTCTATATGCTATCAATTGTATGTTTCATCATATTTCCAAATGTTCAAATAACTACGAATACTAGTAAGTAGAACAAAACTGTGAATATCTTTCAAAGATCTGTTGCCACTAACCTGTCAAATCTGGGTAAATCCAAAGGTAGTTTTTCTTCACTCTATCAACCTGGTGTCTTTTGTAATCTTAACTTTGTTTTCAGGAGGTCTGGTGAACCCTAACTGCTGTAAAATTGTGTAGAAGCCAGCCAATCAGATTAGAGCTTGCCATATCGAGAAAATGCCTGCCAGTTTTGTGTGTAATAAAACTGTCCTGAACAAACTGTGGGTGTGCCGTCTGAGGCAGAGACGATACATTTCAATAGTTATGAATGCTAGCATTGACTAACATGCAGATAAAGGTTTGTTTTCTGGCACAAGAATGAAGATTATTATCATTTTCAACATTACACTTTTCAAAAATCTCCACGGAAAACCTATTCAGCTCTCTATGAGATTAATTAATTTAATATGCAGGCCTAGTATTTCCAAGCATTGTAGCTTTTCAAACACACTAAACCTGTAAGAGTAAATGTATTTTGTCAAACAGTGTAATTCATTCTTCTCTGGTATTGTGTGTATATGAGAGGTGCTATATTGTGGTGTGAGTATAGTGATGTGAGTGTGGGTGTGTTGTCCATAGCGACAGATTACATATGACTGCAGACTTACAGACCAAAATGTTTTTTTCCACAGTAAGAAGCAGCTCTGTTATTAGTTCCTATAAACTAATGCTAATGTAAAGAAAAAGTAGATTCACTATAATGAATCTTTTAATTCTTTCCGCTTCACTAAAATCTATTGTCCAGTGTTGTATCTTTGAACACATTTTAATTTAAGATCTAATCTATTGTATTTTGCAGACTCATGTGGGGCTTTGTATTACAGGCGGGAGAAAAATTGAATTTTGTATATGGGATTGACTTTGATATGCTTAATGTATCCGGTTGTTCATCATACTGAGTGTGTTACACAGAGCAGGATAGTGGCAAAAATACCCGTGACCAGCTGCTTGCACAGAGAGGTCAAGACCCTGGAACACACACACACACACACACACACACACACGTTGTGCCATATAGCACTATGCACCATAATATCACAGCCATATGGCTCTTGTTCTCAAGTCTTAGTGTTGCCTATTGAAATGTGCTGTCGTATGTGTGTCTTTGCACATTTAGCTGTTACCATTGTATGTTGTGAAAAGTTAAATATAATTTCCCACAGATCTAATTGTTTTGTGTGTATGTGAGAATCTGATGGACTATATGAGTCACACTCTCTCTGTCTGCCTGTGAAGTGAATCACATAGTCCTGCCCCCTCAAACCCACCAAACACAGCTTCACTCCATATCCTCCATATATGTGTCTGCTATTTCTGTCTGTCCTCTATGGAGGCTTGTTTCTGCCTTAGGATAAAAAAAAAAAAAAAAAAGGTAATTGGAACTTTTCTTATACAATTCTGACTGAGATTGTATTTCACAATCAGGACTTTTTCAGTGAGATATAAATGCAGAATTGCAAGATATAAACTCCCAATTCTGAGAAAAAATTGTAAGAAAGTCTAAATTGCAAGTTTGTATCTCACAATCCTGAGTTTCTATTTTGGATTTCCAAGAATTGTGAGATAAAGTCGCAATTACCTTTTTTTTTTTTTTTTTTTTTTTCTGTTGTAGAAACAGACTTCCATCCATAGTCCTCAGTGCATGTCTGTTATCTGTTATTTTTTGAGTGCTCATAATATCACGCTTTTTATTAAATATTTATCAATTGCATTGAGATAAATATATATATATATATATATGTGTGTGTGTGTGTGTTTGTATAGCATTGATATGTCATATATAGCCTATATATAGATAGAGAGAGAGAGAGAGAGAGAGGGAGAGAGAGAGAGTACTTGGAAACTGCTCTCTCTCGTTTTTCCTTTGTCTGTCTTTGCTTCTTTTGGTTTGAATTCAGTGCTTGCTTCCTCCGGATTTGTAAAACTCAGCTCAGATAAAGTATGACTGAAGAGGGAGGCTTTTGGGTTTGGTTGTATAATCTCTTGTCTTGATCAGTTGTTGGGTTGTGGTAAAGAGAGCTGCTTGTCACAGATACACTGCCTCTCTCTCTTCTCTCTATACAGCATACCCATTTATATATAGCTACAACGCACAGAGCTGACAGGGAATATGACATGGGTAATTCAATCAATGGAAAAGAAGGACAAGATTCTCTCTCGCTGACTTTCTCTCCCTTGAGGGGTTTTCCTGTTACAGCAGTGCTTAGTTCGCTAGTGAACATTTTGAGATCTTTCCTGCTCTGGTTAAAGTTGACCATAGTCAAATCTAAACACTAAACGAGGTATGTGCAAAAGTATGTATTTTTGATGAATGACTAATTTATAAGGAATCCTTGTATAATTAGGCGGTTTTCAATCAGATCTGAATTCTTAGGGAGAGCTTTGTGTAAGGCACATTTTTGGATTTAAAAACAGCTAGACAGACTGCAACGGAATGGAATAAAATTGGGATAATGAATGGAATAGGAATGGAATCATTTTGGTACTTTGAAACAGCATCTTAAAAATGCAACTCTGATGGCACAAGATGGTCACAAACAATGTAAATTGGGACACAGTTTCCAGATGTCTGTCTGTTTGTATGAATGTAGTGGTGCAACATTAAAAGCAATGAATATAAAGATGCAGTTTTTCAGAGTTTTAAGATGTCCAAAAGCTAAAATTAAAACTCTACCACTTACAATACAGAATATAAGAATAAAATGTATCTTCTAGTTTAAAACCTATTTAAAATAATATCTAAAGTAGGACTAGTTATAATCATGGCTGTAGTGGCAATGCTTTAGGGATTAAGCATCAATTTTAGACTCTTAGAAGATGCTTGAAGTTTTCTGATATTTTTTTATTTATTTTCTGTGTTTCTTATGCTTTTAGACAGTATAAAAAACTTCTTTTGAAGTATATTTAGCATATTTTGTAATCAAATTAATGAATCATAGCCTCTTCAAAGCCAAAGCTAAAGTTGTTAACTGTTGTCAGATATTATGTATGATATGTCAGGTGTGCATTGTTTTGTCATGGGGAAATGCGATGATTTTAAGGATGCACCGTAACATAAAATGCACAAAATTTTAATTTTGTATTGCATCAGTTGTTATTAGAACAAAGCTACATAATGCTGAGCAATTGCTGACTTAGTCTTGAAGAAAGTGATCTGGTTTAAAAGAGTAGAGCTGTGTCCTCCATTTCCCCATGACTTCTGTTGTGGTCACTGATTCATTTCATGTGTGATAAAGAACTTCTGTGGTAAAAATGTATTGTATACAACATGCAGTAAGTAATATTTTCACCTTCTCATTTAAATCTGATCAGCCTCAGCATTTAACCTTTTGCAAGTCTCAAATACAAGGATTGAATAAACAAACATTTTGTGTTATTACATTGGAGCTTAGGAACTGATCTTTATGATTTGTATGAGTTTAGAACTGACAGGGCAGGTTATCTGGCTTTAGTTTGGTGTCTTGCGTGTTTTTCCTCTCATATTTTAGAGATTAGCCTTCTTTGATACTTCAGACAGTGAAATGTAGCTTAGCGTGTTTCTGAGCATTGACAGCAGAACCAGTTTTACCTGTGAAAGAGAGATGCACAAAGAACTGTGCTTGTCTGATAATGAAATGTTGCAGAATGACCTGGGAGAGGGTTATTGTGTGGCCCACAGCAGGACCTCTGTAATGTTATATTTCTGTTCAGTAGGGATGGGCGATATGGGCTTAAAAGTATATCACGATATTTCTGGTATTTTATTGCGATAACGATATCAATGACGATAATTCAGGGAATCCTGTTTCTTTAGAGAAAAGTATTATGTTTCCTATTTTTACTCAAAATAGGGTGTTGTGAACATTACTGAGTACATGTATTGACTGTTTAATTCATACTGGAAGCCGGAGGGCACCCTTGCGCAGAAACTCCACATATGTTTATCCGTGTTCTTCAATCTTGGGTATTTTTTTATAAGGAAATTATATGTATAATGCAATGCTAATCGACATAGCCTTTATCACTGTATATAATACTATCATTCTGTAATATGAAACCATGTCTGGTCACAAAAAGAAGTTAATTCAAACACTCAACTATGTTATTAAGTTCATTTGGACAAAAAGCATGTCAATAAATTATATCTTTGTTGGACAACATGTTTGTAAACAGGCTCATACACATGCAAAACTGTATCACACACATGCTACTGTAGTACATTTATTCAGAACGATTTTTTGTGTGTGCACAGTACAGCCCTAACCAAACCAGTTCCAGACTGTAGAAGGAGCTCCTCATCAAGGTTATTATAGTTTTAATTTTTTTTAATTCGTTTTATTTTAATATCGTTTTCAAATTTGCTATGAAATTCAGTTTAGTTTTTATTTGTTTCATTAATATTTTTGTTAGTTTAGTTTTTTTTTTGTGCGCACATTTTTATTTAGTTTTATATAGTTAGTTTCAGTTTTAATTATAGTTTAGCAGAATCAACAGATCACTTCCAGAGTGAAGGCAAAGAAAGACTTAGCATAATTTAACCTTAGTGAGGCAAACGTTTATAGCGACAAAATTAACCCATGCTGAGATTGATAGATGGTAAAAGAAGCCTATACAAATATACACCAAAGGATGCAAGCCTTTTTACTAAATAAATCTACACAAGTTGCACTTAATGTCATATCTAAATGGTGTTTGAGATATTTAATATGAAAATAAACGTACAATTTGGTTATAGCCTATGTCTTTTTTCTTATTTAACCATATTGTAACTGTCGTGCCTTGCGCACTTTTCCGTGAACATCCGCGCATAAATCATAACTGGGACTAATGAAATTCAATAATAACGGCAATCGTAGGCCTATTTAAAGGCTCACATTTGAATATGTTATTTTCTTTATTTATGAAGAATTATAAGCGTGTGTATGATGTGATTTAGCCTTTGTATATTTATTTGTTCAAAAGTTTGGCAGTGATCACAAGGTAAGATGCTATGGCAAGTTTTGTATTGTTTACAGAAAGGTGCGTTCTCATTTTTTTTCTTCTGTTAATTATCATGTTGGTATCTGTTTTTCTTCAAAACACCAACTTGCCTAATGTTGGTTTGATTGCTTGTGTTACACCAGTAATTAATGCCCAGTTTTTTAAACGGTTACTTAATCTGGTCTGGTATAACCAGGTTTCTTTAAGTACATGCAAACAAAACAATTTCCCTAATCAAAATTTTTCAAGGATGAAATAATGGGTCAATTTTGTTAGTTTCATTTTAATTACAAATATTTTGACTTTATTTTATTAAAACTACTTTGTGAATTATTAATAGACATCAAATTATTGTTTTTAATCGCAAGACGATAAGATGCTCATAACCTCATATGGAGATACTTATGTGAGTGTGCAATAAACTGATGACTTATTTGAAAGAGACAGAAAGGAAAAACTTGCTCATTCAAACTCGCACTGGGATGACCATATCATAACTAATAAATGGTGATTGCCAGTGGAATCAGTAGAAATCATAAAAACATTCAAACTAAAGACACAAAAAACATTTTAAACTAAAGACATGACTGATCATGTCTGTTAAAATCGTACTACATTATTCCCCGGTTTCACAAACAAGGCTTAAGCCTAGTCCCAGACTAAAATGCATGTCTGAGCTGTTTCAACTGAAAGAAACTCGCACTGACTGATCTCAAGATGCACACCAGTAACCCAGTTTTTTATTACTTAATCATAACCATTTCTTCATGAAACAAAACAATAATAAAAAAGGATGAAATTGGGTCATTTCATTTTAATTACTACTTAATTAAAACTACTTTGTGAATTATTAATCATCAAATTATTGTAATCAACTAATGCTCATAATATATATTTAAAAACAATGTGTATATATTTGCATAATTATCATTACATACTGTTTTTCTTTATATCCTAAAATAAAAAGCTAAATGACATCAGCAGGAAACTTTACTGCTACAGAATCAACCATACCATACAACAGATGCTTAAAATAGCTACATACAGTAAAGAGTCAGGAATCAGGAATCCTGCTCTCCTGTGTGTGTGTGTGTGTGTGTGTGTGTGTGTGTGTGTGTGCACGTGCTGCTCAAGGCTCATTTCTGTCCTCGTCTGGTAGAAGCTGGACAAAGGCCCTCAGCTTTCTATATTGTTGTCTTCGCCTGACTGATTCCCCCTGCAGCAGCACAGGGAGACATTTTTCTCCTCCTCTTAGCTTGTTCTTTTTGTCTGTTTGTTTCTCTTTCTCTTTCCTTTATTTTTATTTATCTCAGTGTTTCTCTGTGTCTAATTGTCTTTTATGCTTTATTGTTTTGTTTTAGCGAAATCTCCCACATCCCCCCCCCCAATTCTCCAGCCATATTTTCCTGTTCTCCAGGCTTTTATATTTTAGGCACTGGTGTCTGCTGTTCTGACTGAATCTTGACCTCAGTCATTCTCTGGGCTGGACAAATGACTGAGACGTCCTTTTTCCCTGGAGCCATTCTATTTTTCATTCCCATTCACACACAGACACACACATTCTTCCTCCACTCTCCCATTTCTCATTATTCTCTGCCTTTTTCTCTTTCTTCTTTTCTTTTCAACTCCCTCTCTTCATTTTGTTACAACAGTCTGGGGAGAACCACAAAAATCCTGAAAGATTCTTTTCTTCCACTTATTTTATTCCTTCAGGCAGTGGAATTTACAGAAAATCTCTCTCTGTGTTGGCTGTAATCTCCTTTCAATCTTCCTCTTCTCTTTCCCCACCCTGATCCCATGATCACGGTGATGTTCCAAGTCTGAAGTGGAGCTGAGTGCTCATGTAATCAAATTCCCCATGGTTTACCACATCGCTGTGGTTACAGTCAGATGTACGAGCCCGTGACCCGTGACCCCACCTTGGATTTGGGACAACGCCAATCACAGAGCTGGGTCACTCATAGGCCATTACGTTTCTCACAAAATTTCAGCTCTGAACTTCTGTGCTCCTCTAAGAAGAGAAGTGACTTCTGTTCTGTTAGAAATAAGTGTGAACGTGTTGTATGTGTGCATATTTGTATGTCTGTAATGAATAATATTATCAAATTTGATTTTAACCTTTTAACTTGGCCTATGGTCAAAACCAGTTCGAAATTCTCTCCAACATTTGTATTCATTTGATGCACTGGAAGAGCTTGCCTTAGGATTGTGGACCATTTTATTGCACATTCACAGTCCCAGCAGGTGGAAAGGAGTGGAAACTGATTGAGGAAGTAGAACATTGTAATCAATGAGCAGTGTTGGAAGGTTGAGCTGTATACTAGTCAGTTTCTGTACATCAAAGACTAAACTGACAACTAACTGTTGTGCAAACTCTGACTCTTTCCTTTTTGGTAGTTCTGTGTTAGGTATTAATTCATTAGTAAAGTTTGATTTCTTAATAACCCTTATTGTCACAGTTGCTTTTGCCTGTTTATGGATCACTAGTGTTGGATTTGTGATTTGAACTCTATAATGAACTTTGTGTGTGGATTCAACATAATTTACAGTATATATGTGTGTTTAGCACATTATTAGTTGACTGTTAATTTTATCAAACAGCCAAATTGTTGCTTGTTCTTTTTTATGTTCACCGATGTATTGCAGTAATAACCCACTTCCGTGTTTGCAGGAATTGCTAGATATTTAGTTTCCAAATGATTCAGTTACCGCAGCTCAGAAGCCCTATGCAAACGAATAGCATCTGTTTCACTGACCCATTGAAGTAACTTCCTCCAGTTCCCATCCAGAACAAATGTTTTATATGGACACATTTTGATCTTTCCTTGAAATAAAATATTTAAAAAGCTGTGTAGAGAATTAGGTGAATGTTCTGACTTTCATCACATCCCAATTAGTATGTGTATTGTATTGCCATAATGATGCCAGAGGAAGCTCCAGAACTCCACCAGTTATTTAGACTTGAAGTATCAATGAACTGTGGATTTATCTGTTGCCAAGAGCACATGTGTCATAAAAGGGATGGGCACTAAGCCATGATGAAAGAGTGAGAGCTCAACCAGTGCTGCACCTAGAACTCACTTCTGAAACAGACTAACCAGCTTAAATGGAAGATCAAAAGAGAAAGTATGTAGGTTGAATAAAGAGGGAATCTTTTGCTTAATCATCTATCATTATGTGACTATTCATCCATTTCTAAGAAACCAGCATTACATTACGTTAAGTACGGGAATGTAGCCATCTGGACAACAATGCCAATGACAAATTATCCTAAGTTTCTCATTTTACTTTTAATCACGCTACAGTTTGGAAGGTTGTTGACTTAAATGTATATTTAATGTATTTCTAAATGTATTGATGAGGTCGCTGATTTTGGCAAGTCAGTTAAACTTTTAATAAATGGCTTTGCTGTAAAATGAGCCTCTTGATTCAGAAAATATTTGAGAGACATTATTTTCTCATCCTATTCCAAACCTGTATGATTTCTGTGAAACATAAAATAATATATTTTGAAGAATGTTCAACTTTGTCCACACAATGGTTATTGTTCTTAAAAAAACACATTGCTTTTTAAAAATATGAATAAATTATGACAGAATTTTTATGTTGTGCTGAACTATCGCTTTGTGCAGCACCATGTCTATGCAGCTGTAGATTCTTTTGAAGTGACATATATGATTCTTTAGGATTCTTTTAGCAGAGCCAATTTCTAGGAGAGAGAGGTCAACTCAGGGCCAGTCCAAGGTGAACGAGTGCAACAGGAGTTGGATATGATGAGGTAGAACTGATTCAATGTTTTGACTGGAGCTGTCACCATCAAAAAGCATTTCATTAGTAAGAAGTCAAACATAATATGCCATATTTTGTTAAACACAGTTGGCGGTTTGTTAACATTGAACTTTTTTACGATGGCTTCCTTTGTAGGATCTACTTGATGTGTGCTAACCCAGCAGCACTATAATTAGTGTGTCTGACCCCAGGGTCACCAGAAGCAGGCCTGTGTTGATAGCACCTGGGCAGGTAACTGAGGACACTCCATCAGCACCTTTCAGCTTTCATGGAGCATTGCTCTTGATGAGAGAGGGGGGATGGATTGTGAGCATTTTACCGGGCACTCATATTAAGGGTCAGTGTGCTTTGCCAGGACTGTTAGAGCAGGAATTTTGATCTAGTCTTGCCAAATGAACACTAAATGCCCCTTTTAGGGGACGTAATTCCTTTCTGTGTCAACACCTTTGGCACGCTGCCTAATGCACCCTGCCCTTCTCCTTCTATAGTGAATTCACGAATTTCTGCAATGCACTGAGGCCAGTGTGATGTTAGGATGCTCATGGAGTTCAGCCAGGATTTTTTGTTTTTGTTTTTTTTGTCAGTGTTTAGTCATGTAAGGTGGAATGTACCATTAAACTAAAGCTAATAAAGCAGGTTTTCCTGGGATCAGAAATCTGACTCTGCCTCAGAAATAAATGAGGGCTCAGACACTTCTCCGCTACTAGAGATGCTGGGTGGCTGTAGTTTTTGTCATTATGCCTGTGAAGTGAAACTTTCAGAATATAAAGCATTTCCATTTGGCTTTGAATAGAGTGTGAAATGCCAGGCACTTCTTGGGCTAAGAATAGCTGAGTGTTTGACGTCAAGCACGGCTTCACATGTAGAAATGGATAAACAATAAAAGTCAGAAAGTGCTTTTGAGAAGTTTACTAATCCAATCTTTACTGTGCCTTTCTATTCCTGGCATGCATTGAGGATGTGAAGAGCAAAAGGTATGTAGGTGGATACTTTTCCTATTGCAAAAAAATAACACAGATATGTAATAAATCTATACTACCATTTAGAAGGTTTTTTTGTTTTTTAAAGAAGGTAATGTAACGATGGCTGCATTTATTTGACTGAAAAACAGCAATACTGTGAAATATTATTATTATTATTATTTATTATTATTTAGTCATTTAGCAGACACTTTTATCCAAAGCGACTTACAAATGAGGACAACAGAATCAATCAATTGAAGTATTAAAACAACAAAAAACAGATCCAAAACTAAACGCCAAAACTTTATAAATACTACCTATACACATTTTAAAAATAAAGAAATTAAATAAAAATGACAAATGCATACAACAAAATGTTGTGTCAAACGATTAATCTTGATTAATCGCATCCAAAATAAACGTTTTTTTACATAATATATGTGTGTGTACTGTGTATATTTATTATGTATATACAAATACACACACATACATTGTTTTAATACTTCAATTGATTGCTTCTGTATTTGTGCGTTCTACTGTTTGTGTTTAGTGTTATCTGTATGCACCAGGGAGTAAGAGAGTAACGCAATTTCAATTCTCTGTATGTATGTACGGTACATGTGGCAGAATTGACAATAAAGCAGACTTTGACTGACTTTGACTTTGATACAGTATATATTTTGAAAATATTTACATGTATATACATTTAGATATTTATATTCTTATATTTTATATTATATATAAATGTATTTAATATGTAAACAGCATATTTTTAAATATATACATGCATGTGTTAGTATTTATATATACATAATAAATATACACAGTATACACACATATATTATGTAAACATTTTTTTAATTTTGATGCGATTAATCGTTTGACAGCACTAATATAAATAAATATATATATATATGTACATACTGTATATATGTGTGTGTATATATGTATGTATGTATAATTTTCAGCATCGTTACTTCAGTCTTCAGTGTCACATGATTGATTCTTCAGAAATCATTCTAATTTGCTGATTTCGAAAGAAACATTTCATATTATCAATATTGAAAACAGTTGAGGTGCTTAATATTTTTGTGGAAAAGGGTGATACATTTTTTCAAAATAACAGCATTTTTTTGTATCATAATTTTTTTACTGTCACTTTTGATCAATTTAATTTGTCCTTTTTGGAAAAAAATATGGTAGTGAACAGTAGTGTATATCTAACAAAACTATATGTGATATTCATTCTGCAGGTAGAACATTATTCTTAAATCAGTAAATATACTTTTAGAGGAGAATTAACAAGCACTGTGAATGCCATTTAATGCTTCTGTAATGTTTCTGATGTAGAACAACCTCTTCTTGATTGTCCATATTTGTATTATTTTAGAAGAAGTTCACAGAACCACACATAACACATTGTGTGTATTTTCATTTAGAAGCTCATTGGTATGATGAGTACTAGACATCAGAAAGACAGGAATAGAAATTGTGCTCACTTAGAACCTGTGGCGCAGACTGGGCATTCACACTGTGATTGGTTGTCATTGTGATTGCATGGTCATGTGAATACCCGTGGAGTCTACAAATGTGACTGCATATCATCCCATGCATATCAATGGGTTAGTAGTTAGTCCTCCACAGTTTGCTATAAAAATGACAGGTAAAAACTCTATACAACTTTGATATGGGAAATGAGAAACAGATGGAGACCAAGAAAAAAAGGTGAAAAAATTTTCTAGAATGTAAATTGCTGTGCTGCGTCCTTACTGCTGAGAATGACCTGTCATTGTGGAAATTGAATGAATATGATAATAGCCATTAAAGGAAGCATCTGTCTTCCTGATGGTAAAACTCCACTCAATGCAACTCTCTAACACTGAGATGTGCTGTAATTGAAAAACCCAAGCAACTGGATCAGGAGCTGTTCATCAACCGCAAGGGGGTATTTACACATGGCTGTGCATTCTACTGATAAAATAGCTATCTGATCATGAAAAGATCAAGATTTATATGTGACTTTTATGGGGCCAAGTATTAGTGGAATATGTGTAGCCAGTTAGATAGTGATCCAATTAATCATAACACTTAAATTGTCCAAATGTAAAAACATGGTATTCATAGAATATGTTTTATGTGTGTGTGTGTGTGTGTGTGTGTGTATGTGTGTGTGTGTGTGTGTGTGTGTATGTGTGTGCGTTTATGAGTCAAATGGGTGAGATAGTTCTGGTTAAGCGTGTTTTAGTTGAATTAGGGTCACTAGGCTATTTAAGGGCCAATAACACACTACGTTACTGTCATTTGAGCTTTAATTACTCACTGCCCTTAGTGGGGCCATACCATCAGGTGTGTGGAGCTCATTAACAGACTGTAATTAGTTAGTTTAGGATGAAAACGGTGCACCTTGAAGTTGCAGAGGAGCTCATCCAACCTCCACTGTGCCCCAGAACCTCCCATTCCCTAAAAAGCATTGCACTACCAATCAAGAGTTTGGGGTCAGTTATGGCTGCTGAAAATTCCTGCTAAAATTACATTTTAAAATAAACAGAAAACTGTAATTTCATTTCCAGATCATTTTAATATTTTAACACCAGTTTAAGCATGAATATGTGGCCGTGCGCTGTGACTTAGTGTGTGTTTAGTGCTAAAGGTAATAGACAGGTAATCTAATGAGAGAGTTGCAGAGGAGTAAACTTCACCTTCACACAGAGATTGTTAGAAAGTCCAGTAGATAATCTACTGCTGAAATCTGCTGCACAAAGACGTTCTCTCTCTAGCTATCTTCTCATTTGATGGGGGATTAAAACACACAGACACACACACACACACATGTGGGACATGTGGCATCTGGCTATGGTAGATAAGGCCACTGTTGATTAGTGCTATGAATGTCATCTTTGACAGAGAGCAATGAGAAGAGGGTCATAGAGAGAGATGGTGACTCTGCAGTCCGACTCCAGCAATCTCTTTTTCCCCTAAATAATATGTGACCCTTTACTGTTCATTAAGCCATCATCTAGCAATCCCAGTTATGATCCAAATAGCAATTAAACATCTAAAATTATCTTTATTTGTACGTTTTCTGAGAGGAGAACCTTTCCTGTCATCCGAAGTAAGCACATAAAGGCTCTTCCGGCAGCGCACAATCCCAATATATAACACTTATGCAGAGAATTGCAGTATTTAAGTGTTCAAGCAAACATAATCAGTTTTCTTAAGTGAACGTTTGGGGAACTGTTGGGGAAAAACATCTGATGTGTAACATTATATTAGATGCATGCATTAGAGTAGGTCTTAATATATAGGCCATCTGTCTCATTAATGTTAGTCTAACAATAAAAGAAAAGAGGGACTCACTCGCTGCTCTTGATTGAACTGCTTTTGTAGTTTTAATAATCAATTTATTTGTAATGAACACACTAAAGTGATTTTTATATTTGATTATTTGTTTTTCTTACTTGAATGCTTTTGTTTAGATGTAAAATGAAAAAAAAGCAATGCATTATTTGTTTCTTAGGCTATTTGTTCTACTGTTTTTTTTGTTGTTGTTTGTTGCAGCTGTTCTTATTTATTATAACAAAGATAAAATAAAAAATAGCTATATTGTGATTATTAAAATAGTAATTATTATTAAGAAAAGAACTGGAGGAACAGATGCAACCTTGCTAGGTGATTTTGCTTTGGAACCTTCAGAAAACTTGACTGACTTTGCTGACTCTATCAACTTTAAACGAGTGTAGCTCAGTCATTTTTTTGTCCGATTCCAACAAATCATACATCATTTTTGAAGGTCTTTTAATGGAGAATGTGAAAATAAAAATAACTCATTTTTGAAAATATGCTCATTGTGACTAATTTTGCCAGTACAGGTCACATATTTGGCATGATTGTTTACATTGAATATATTTGGCATGTCATTTGACATGACTTATAAACACTGTTTATAATCCCACTGAGTCAGCTGAGATTCTCATTTAAAGGTCTTCAGTTAATTTTCATTACTAAAATGCTCTTGAATTCATGATCTTGCTTAGAAACAGCTAAATATGATGCTTTAGTGCTAAAAACAGCAGCAATGTCTAGAAATGTGAATGTGTATATACATTGTAACTTCTGCTTTGGCAGTATACAGCTTCGTTTTACTGTGCCAGCGAAGCTCTCTAATCTGAGCGAGCGAGGATGAGAGACAGCGTGTGTTATTACCTGTGTCAGTCGCAGCTCTCAGCAGTGTTGATCAGTAGCGCCGCTACAAATAGTGAAGCTGTTAGTGTAACTGTTTCTCTCTTGAGATGATAGCATCACTATTTCTAAAGTAAGGTAGCTCTTCAGAAGCAAAGCTAAATTATTGATCAAGGCAGCAAATGTTTGAGTGAGATATAGAGCATTTGACTGAGCCATACATAAAATTTAGTATGCTTTCACATTATTACAGTACTTTTGAATGGACAGTTGCCTTATTTAGTGTTACCCTATTTAGCTGCTCAAATTACTTTCCATAGATGTTACAAAAAACATCATAAAAAACTAAATTGTTTGTCATTAATATTAATTTGTTTTTGTCTTTTTTATCAAGTTCATATAGTTTGTTGAAGTGATGTATTTTTTAAATAGCTCATTGGAACCAAGTGTTCAACAGTCCTGTGGTGTGAGTTTTATAACCGGCCAATAATTACCATTTTTATTTGATTGTTAATTTGAAATCCACTGTAATTATGCTCCCACAGCTCTCTTCATAATATAAAAGAAATTGTATACAATACTAATAAAAAATATTTTAAATGAATTCATACTTGAAAATAATCAGCATTATTAATCGCATGTAAATTGGCATAGCTTTCAAGTTCATTTATTGGACAAGCCATCACCAATTTAAAAATGCAAGCTATTTTCTAAAACGTAGGCAAACTGCCTCTGTTGTAGAAAGCCTTTGTAAAGAGCAGTGAAATCTCCCTGTAAGTTCTGATTCAGTTCCATTTAGCTCACATACACTTCTTTCTGTTCATTTCTCACAATGTGTCAGCTTAATTTTCATTCCAATTCACAACTAGCTCGGTTTTTTATTACATTCTATGTTAAACGAGTCCATTATTGCTGTGTTGTGAGTCTCTTGTTGCAAACAGCTAAAGCACAGTTTTGGTGTGCCAATTCTTCTCCCTCGTTGATCTTTGAAGATCATGTGCTACAGTTTAAGAAACTTCTCTTCTGCTGCCAACTGATTTGATAAAGTCATCATTTTCATCTTTAGTCAGCTTTGTTGACCCATGACTATTGTTTTTTTGTTTTGAGGTTTACTGAGTTGTAATCCATCTGCTCCAATATTGAGTAGCATATGGACCACAGCTCAATAAATCTCAGTGCTATAGAATTGTCATATAATATATGTTCTCTGACCAGGCATTTTTATAGAGGAAGCATTAATTCAGAAAGTGACAATTACTTTTTCCCAGTTTAATCTGCAGACTCCTTTCTTTCGAAGAACACTTGAGGAATACTAACTGTGCTGTTACATATAGCTTATACAATTTTATTATGCATGATTCAACATTGAATTATTTTTTCCAAACTTGCAGCCAATAATGTGAGCAGTTTGTGTCCACCTAATCAGTTATTGAAACAAGATCATTCTTCAGAACCTTCATTTTCCCTTTAGAGCAGTATAGAAATACAGGCTGCGCTCTAGCAGTCAGAAATTCCATGCTTTCACTAACATCCCTCCCACACTCTGGTTTCCTTTTCCAAAACTATCTCCCATTTTCCAAAGCTATCTTCCTCTCACAATCATAGTACCACCTTTTTATAAGGTGGTCATTGGCATGCTGGGTAAATAGAGAAATAATGTCTCCCTATTGTGATTTTTTTATATATATATACAGTATATGGAACAATAATTTCAGACAACTCCTAGAACTTGGTAAAAAACTGTAATATTGTCACAGGTGTTTGCAGGAATACAGATGAAGACCCCACTGAATAAAGTTACAACACAGATTTAATAATAATAATCCACGAAACGGGCAGGAGCAAAATGCATGTAATTGTGAATGTGACTGGACAATGAGTGAATGCAACCCAAACAAAATAATTAATCAAACACAGCTGAAACAAAACAAACTAATCACATTGACCATAGAACCTAAGTAGTGGTAGGAAAATGAACAAAGGAAAGTAGGAACTAATGATTTACAAACTATAAGTCTATGGTAACTAAAACTAACAGAACATAACTGGGACAATTGTGAAATATTATTACAATTTAAAATAACTGCTTTGTATTTTAAAGTTTTTTCAATGTATACTTTTGTGATGACATTCAGCAGTCATTACTCCAGTCTTCAGTGTCACATGATGCATCAGAAATCATTTCAATATGCTGATTTGCTGCTCAAGAAACATTTCTTCTTATTATTAATGTTAAAAACAGTTGTATGGCTTAATATTTGATTCTTCGATGAATAGAAAGCATTTATGTGAAGTAGTAAAGATTTTTACATTGCTACCATAGATAGATAGATGTATAAAACAAATTAATAAAAATATTTATTCTTAAAATGATTGATGAAATTAAAATGAGTGATATGTAAAACAGACAGCACAGACAGATGCATTCATATTCAATTTATTCATTGTATGCATGTTTGTGTTTGACAACAGAGGAAGAGAGAGAGGAAAACTGTTTTATTTAAATCTGCATTTTGATTGACAGTCAGTCATGAGCCGTAGTTGTCTTGTGAGGTCTATGTGTGTGTAACTAATCCAGTGGTTCTCAACCTCTACCTACTCCAAGTCTCCTCTCCAAATCAATACTGCAAGCCCCCTCCCCCAACCTTTTCTATCAACAAAAATCTTTGTATTCTAGTGTTATTACTTTTCAGTTCCATGTAATTATTTTTAAACAAAACAAATTCAAGATAGATTTAAACATTACGTGTTCTTTTTTGTGAACAAACTTTGTAAAAATGTCAGTGCAGATATTCTTTACAACTTAAAAGTACGTAAAGCTCAATTTTACAGTAACTAACAAATAAGCAAAAGTCAACCTGCCATACTAAACAAGACCACAGGGAGACACCAAAGGACTGCATATAAACTACTATACTGATCCATTCAGAATTACTAAACACACCAAAATAAAAATACAAATGAAAAATGTAAACAACTTAATGTGTTTAAACTCAGTGATGTCATCAGTGAACTCTGTCAGAACAAGCGATTGTGGAGCATCTGATACCCGTATATGTAGATAAACACCACTGATCTTAACAAACTTCTCCAAAACATGCTTCTTCAGTGAGCATTCATTATAAAACACTTGCTGTACATTAATTTTGACAACTATATCAATATACAGAACTGTGTTCGAGCAGAAATATGATGATCAGTGCTCCGAGAGAGCACATACACAGTTTGTTTGCGCGTCAATAATAACAGATTCATGCGCGCTTAATGTATGACTCCTGTATGTCACTGTAATCGTCTTTACCTTGACTACAATCACCATCCATCAGAACTTTACTAGAGCGACTCTGGCTTGCTCTATCCAGCCGAGAGCTGTAGTTTGCATATTATATGCACATGCAGTGGTCGGGAGTTTTGAGCTGCTGCTCAGTCTGTATTTCACACAGTGGTTCTATTATTTTTTTTTGTATTGTTTTAAAATTTTACATATTAATCATAAAATTAGTGAATTAATATGCCTTCATTTTAAGTTACCTCGCCCAAACCCCCTGAGTCCCCCCCCCACCCCCAGTTAAGAACGACTGGACTAATCTTATCTGTCAATAGTTGCTCATTTATTTTACCCTTACACTGTGGCTTCCACAAGCCAACATATCGGCCCTGTCATGATGAAGAGTGTGCAAATGATGTGCATGTGTGTCTCAGATTTTGACTGTCTTCACTTTAATGAGCACACATGAAGTTGCCCTTCAAAAGAGCTGCTGACAGATTCATCACTGTCTCGCTCTCCTGCTCACACACAGACACACAGAAAACATTTACGGACTCTTGACACATTTTACTTGACTGATCTTAGTCCTCAATGTCTCCCAGAGGGAGACTAATGACTATTTGAATGCATTATACCTGTAGTTGATTTTTTTTTTTTTACAAGCATAACATCTAAAATAGTACATACTGTATATCAAAATGGAATGTAACAACTCTTTGTAAAAAAAGCTTTTGTCACCTCCCTACCTAAAATTATTTTCTAAATTTGAACATTAAACATGAAGATACATAAACATAAACATAAACATAAACATAAACATTTGAACATGAAGGCTTATAACTATCAGGGCCTGTATGAGCGTCATCGACAGCTCCAGACATGTTGAGCCATGCTCATGTGGGAGACGCGGGCTTGATTCCATCCTTTCTGATCCCATTCTTGTTTCTTGTTCCATTACCCCACTTTCTCCACAATGAAGTCGCAGATTTGAGCAATTTATGTAGAACTTTGTGTTAGTGTTTGCCTCTATTATATAGCCTAATAAATCAGTTAATGAAGCTAGCACAGTAACAAAGCTTGAGTATTTTGAGTTCTTTACAGGAACAGACTGCTGGAACAGACCAATGTCATTTTCAAGTCATGCTCATTTTGAGTGTAGCCAAATAGTGCCTCATTCTTGGAGACATGCTGATAGAGAATATTATGTTGCGCCAAAGTATTGAGTTCAGTTATTGCACAAAACGGGCCTGAATTAGATTTGATTCTGTTACGTGACTCAAATGTAAAGGCTTCAGATGAATCTGGTGAACTGAGAGTAGAAGCATTCAGGGCTCATTAGCAAGATACAATTGTCAGAAATGATTGAAAACAATGCGGTTGTGGCTCCGCACAAAAATAAAATCTGCAGAACTGTACAGATTTTTTCTGCAGATTTATTATTAAATATATATTTTTGTTTAATGTGTAGATCTACACTTTTAACAAATTTGAATGATTTAGCCCAGTGAATTATAGGCTTTTTATTTTCACCACATGAGTACCTTGGAGTATTACATCTTCTTAATTTTATATTTTTGTATATTTAAAAAAGTATATATAATTTCTAATTAGCTTTAATTTTATTTCAGTTTTTGTAATTTTATTACTTAAATATAAATTTTAACTTAGTTTCAGTTAGTTGCAAAGGCAGTTTATTTTGTTTTTTTAAATGACATCAAATTTCATCAAACTCATGTTTTATTTTACTTAAGCTGTATATCTGAATTAGAAAATAATTTTATGTAGATTTAGTTAACAATCAATAGCCATTAGGAGTAATGCACATTGAATGAATAAGTGTGATGTCACTGCGTAAAGACACAGTTATTATAGTATAAAACAGCATGCTCTTTGCTCATGTTATTGACAGCCCACCTCAGACTCCATAATTACCACAGGGAAACCCCCAGCACTCTTTTATCTCACACCTGAAGCCCCCATGTGACCCCCTTTAACAGACACTAATGAGGAGATCATTAATTAAGGCCAAAACGAACATCTCTGAGCTCTTGCACCACGAGGAAATCAATTAAGGGCTACACACTTGCTTAATTAGGCTGTCAGGAATGGGGATAGAGACACCCACTATACAGGCCTCTGGAGGTAATAAAAGGGGGGTCTTCTTCTAGCCTAGATGTGCATGTGGTGAGGGTGAGCGGATGACTGTGTCACTCCTATTTAAGGCCCATCTTTGTGAAGAGATTAAGCATTAACAGTCCCGACCCGCTGCTATTGATGATAGCTTACCGTCTTCTAGTAAGCATTTCTCAGTTATTCCCTGTCACATATTTTGATAGCAAATCAACTTGAAGGTCATGAAAAAGGAATAGTGGACCCAGGGCTAAATTATTATTATTACTTTTTTAATAAATATAAATAAAAACGGAATGTTCATGGATGTATCTTGGGAGTTTGAGTAACTTTACCTGTACTATAAAGTGTTATTGTCATTCATTCCTCTTCCATTTTGGCCGGTGAGAGGTGGAGTGTGAATCAATGCTTATGACAGGACCTACTACTGCAGCCAACACATTGTATATTGCTGTGATCAATTTTAATATGTCATACTTTCCTCCACTGGGGCCCTCTCTCAGTGTGTGGGCTGTGGTTAAAGCTCATATAAGCGTGTGTTTTAGTGCGACCCTGTCCACACCACCTAAAGCATTATAATCAGCTGAACTGGGATGCAATTCATTGTAACGCTACTCTAATAATATATAACTTTGTGCTTCATATTTTGGCCCTTTTTGTGAGTGTGTAGATTAGATTTTCTGTATTGATCTGGAGCACTCAGAGCTTTCTGCAGGATCTAGAGACAGAGTTATACTAGAGCTAGACTTCATAAAGCATTTGCTGAGTGGTGTATGTCTGCTGCTATAGGTGAAAGATGAGTTTTGATCTTATTTTTCACTGAACTGCCATCTATCTATCTATCTATCTATCTATATATATATCTATCTATCTGTCTATCTATCTACAACCGGAATTCCGGAAATGTTGGGATGTTTTTTAAATTTAAGTCTTTAAAAAGACTTTCAAATCACATGAGCCAATTTTGTATTCACAATAGAACACAGATAACATAACAAATGTTTAAACTGAGAAATTTTAAAATTTTATGCACAAAATGAGCTAATTTCAAATTTGATGCCCGCTACAGGTCTCAAAATTGTTGGGACAGGGGCATGTTTACCATGGTGTAACATCTCCTCTTCTTTTCAAAACAGTTTGAAGGCGTCTGGGCATCGAGGTTATGAGTTTCTGGAGTTTTGGTGTTGGAATTTGGTCCCATTCTTGCCTGATATAGGTTTCCAGCTGCTGAAGAGTTTGTGGTCATCTTTGACGTATTTTTCATTTAATGATGCGCCAAATGCTCTCTATAGGTGAAAGATCTGGACTGCAGGCAGGCCAATTCAGCACCTGGACTCTTCTACTACGAAGCCATGCTGTTGTAATAGCTCCAGTATATGGGGTTGCATTGTCCTGCTGAAATACACGTCGTCTGGAGGGGAGCATATGTTGCTCTAAAACCTTTATATACCTTTCAGCATTCATAGTGCCTCCCAAAACATGCAAGCTGCCCATACCGTATGCACTTATGCACCCCCATACCATCAGATATGCTGGCTTTTGAACTGAACGCTGATGACACGCTGGAAGGTCTGCCTCCTCTTTAGCCCGGAGGATACGGCGTCCGTGATTTCCAACAAGAATGTCAAATTTGGACTCGTCTGACCATAGAACACTTTTCCACTTTCAAACAGTCCATTTTAAATGAGCCTTGGCCCACAGGACACGACGGCGCTTCTGGACCATGTTCACATATGGCTTCCTTTTTGCATGATAGAGTTTTAGTTGGCATCTGCAGATGGCACGGTGGATTGTCTTTACCGACTGTGGTTTCTGGAAGTATTCCTGGGCCCATTTAGTAATATCAATGACAGAATCATGCCGATGAGTGATGCAGTGTCGTCTGAGGGCCCAAAGACCACGGGCATCCAACAAAGGTCTTCGGCCTTGTCCCTTACGCACAGAGATTTCTCCAGTTTCTCTGAATATTTTGATGATGTTAAGCACTGTAGATGATGAGATTTGCAAAGCCTTTGCAATTTGATGTTGAGGGCATCACAGACCTGATGTCAATTAACTTGTTAATTTGTTGATAGATGTTCTCCCAGCTGAATCTTTTCAAAATGTCTTGCTTTTTCAGCCCTTTGTTGCCCCCGTGCCCACTATTTTGAGACCTGTTGCAGGCATCAAATTTGAAATGAGCTCATTTAGTGGATAAAAGTGTAAAAGTTCTCTGTTTAAACATTTGTTATGTTCTCTATGTTCTATTGTGAATAAAATATTGGCACATGTGATTTGAAAGTCTTTTAGTTTTAATTTTATTCAAATTTAAAAAACGTCCCAACATTTCTGGAATTTGGGTTGTATCTGTCTATCAAATTTTTCGGGGGGTTGTGAACCCCACAAAAATGAATAGAAAATAATATGGTTCATTACAGGTCCTATTTTTTGTGGAAAATACATTTTATTTGTATAGCTGAAGATCATTATATGTGTTTGTCTTTGTATTCATTTAAACAAATCCTGAATACTGAAGCTGTGAATAATTTGCAGTGTTCATGTGTTAATTACTTAATTACTAAAAGTTGTATTATGTAAAATGATTCTTTTGTTTTGTAGAAATGCTGAAATCCTTAGATTCCAACAGCCTTCAAGCAGAGAACAGAGAGAATGTACATTATTGTGATGTCAGCAGTTATGATTATTAGGGTCACATTAGGTTAACTGTCCAGTGACCTCTGACCTCCCTGACAGTGAAAGATTAGTGCGGATATGCAGGGGTTTTCACAATGTTTGACCTGTCCTTCACCTCCTTTGTGTCTCATTCCACCTCCTCTTAAACTACGCTCCTCTTTTCCCTCTGCTGGGTCGGAACATTTTATTTTTCACATTATCTTTTCTTTCTGTGTTTTATTACAGTTTCTCTTGCTCCACAGCACTAAAATGTACCTATTGATGGCTTTCAGAAGATCTTCAATTATATCTTTGTTCTTTGTGTAAAAGACTATGCAGGTTCTTTTTTAATCAATTATGCATGTGACAGTATGCAATCACAATCTTGATGAAGCTGATGAATTATGCAAGCTCATCTAATTAAATCTCTCTCTTGTTTCATCTTTCCTAGCTCACTTAATCTTGGTTTATCCCAATCTCTTGACATCTTTTTTGCTCTTTATCATCCTATGGCCTTATCTTTTCCACAGTGAGGGAGTGGCTGAATCTTTTGTTTATTATAGTTAGATATCTTGCATGGGCTGTTTTGTCTTGAAATTAATTAAAGAATATAATTGTTGATCTTAATGCAAGCCTAGTCACAGTCTTATTTAACAGCAGAAAGAAAGTCCCTAGAGATGAGCTTCTTGACAGTCATAATTACATTCATACATTTATTAGAAAGCTTGTCAAAAATAGCAGGTACATACGGTGAATGACAGAGTACAAGAGTTTTGTGGAAGTGCTTTGAAAGTGCCGATCAGACAAAATTCGTGAATTTGTGTGTTAGAGACTTTACTCTCTCCATTACTGGAAAAATTAAGAACAAGCTTCTTCATGTCTTCTTTAAAGCGAGTCAACATGCCTCTGATTTCTAGGTAGATTTCAAGTGGGTTTTTTTTTACACCTGCACACGTTTTTTCAGACACTTCATCTGGGTGTAACTAACAGCTCTTATGATTTCTCTTTTTCGCTCCTACCTACAGTAATCAATAGTAACAGCTGCAGATTCTGTCTGGCACAAAAGGCTAAATGCAGCAAGTGAGGGTCACTCTCTCTCTCTCTCTCTCGCTTTCTCTCTGTAAATATGTCATTTATTTATATCTTTCTGTCTATCTGTGTTTCTGGACTCTCCTCTCTTTGTAAATCATTATTTCATTAATTTTTTTGATTAAATTCTTTTCACGCATTCCTCACACTCTTTTATACTTTCATTTACATTTGTCCTCATTCAACATTGCTCTTAAACCAATTTGATTCCCTGTCTCTCCTATTTCACCTCCATCTCTGCAGTTCTCCGCCTCTGTATATTGTATATGATACGTTTTATATATCTGTTTGGTTTTCTTTTCATGTGTGTAGCATTTCATTATAGGATACTGCATGTTTTAGGGCTAGTAGATACTTTGTGTTTTAGTTATTCTACTTGTTTGTTCCTTTGTAATTTTAGTTACTTTTAATTTAATGTTGCATAAAGAAAGCATGCCATATATTAAGAGTAGCGTATTTATAAATATATGAATAGTAATGGAGAAAGGGGAAGAAGGATGAGAAATACCACAGTTGGTGTCCATTTGTCTCTTTTTTGACGATTTGCATCTCTGTGAATTAGATCTGTAAGTGTAGCATTATTCAGATCAAGTACTTCATACCATACAGATTGTTCGAAAGCAGTTTCATAGTAATAAACAATAATGTAACAGAATTAAAGATGCAAACTTCATCAAATATGAGACAAAATAAAATGTCAGCTCTAAGACAATAGTGTCATTATTCAGCTCAAGTCAGTTCAGTGTTGATTCAGTTCAGTTCAATAACTGTCAATGTTCAAAATTAATTAATTATGAAAGGAAGTCAATTCAGCTATAAAGCAGCTCTACAGACAATATGGTTATCATTCAACTCAAGTCAGTTCTCATTAATGAACTAGATTTTTTTCATATGAGCTATATTGATAGTAATGCTACTATTAAATGTCTGCGCATTATTGCTCGAGCGTATGTAGGCAGAACTCTCAGTCTCCTGGTGTATTCTTGTTGTGAACCTGATGTTTCTTTCTCTCTCTATCACACATACACACAAATAGTTTCCTCTCGTTTGTGATCTGCACAATAGGACCTTTTATCAATGCAGCCTGTGTCGACAAAACTCTTGTTCCTTCAACTCACCTACAGCTATTGACCTCTGTTAAATGGATTCTCACACTGGAAGTGCAGTATTGTGTGATGTCCTATTGTGTAACAAATTGGTTGGAGTCAGTGAAAGATTTGATTTTCACTTTATGGCATCTGGATAGAAATGCTGATAAATATTGACTGTAGTCTTTGTCTCCTGTGCCGGAAGCTGCTCTGAGATAGTGGTCTAAAGTGGGTTTGCATGGCTCACTTCAATATTATCAAAAGATTATTCTGCAGATTCTTACATTTCTGAGGTCTGCCACGAAATGAGTAAACCTCTCAGGGAACAACTGTAATAAAAAGCAAGCCTGCTGTAGATCAAAGCTGAATGTCCACTGCAAAACATGGTCCAAGTATGAAATAAGATCTTTGTAAAGTAATCCACCCAACGTTTTAAATGGCTTGTGTAGCTGGAGAGCCAGATGGAGGAAATCCAATAAAGAATATGGACCTCCTCTGTAAATCATTAATAATGTGGAAACTATCACATTTACAGGCCAACAACAGCCCCCGAGGACGTGATAACTCCCATCACAGACGCCCGTGCACAGAGTTAACCAAAATTATTAGGCAATACTTCATAAATGGCACATTTGTGATATGCTCTTTCTACTTGCACACATCATTTACAAGCAACATTTTTTATACAAAATACATTTGTACAAGAGATAAGTGTTTGACTGATCAATTAAAACAAAGAATCCAACTTTTTTAGGAATCTGTCTGTTAGTGGACAAATCTTTCTAAGACATCAAACAGTGTTGACCAGTTTCTGTAACATCTGGGAAATGATCAGACTGTCAAACTCATTACATAGTTTTTTAATCCAAACAAAAGTTAAATTAAAATAGGTGGTCACACTTTATTTTAAGGTCCAATTCTCACCATTAACAAACTATTAACTAAGACATTTGCCTCAATAAACTCTTAATTTGCTGCTTATTAATAGTTAGTAAGGTAGTTGTTAAGTTTAGGTATTGGGTAGGATTAGAGATGTAGAATATTGTCATGCAGAATATGTGCTTCATAAGTACTAATAAACAGCCAATATGTTCATAACAGGCATGATAATAAGCAAATAGTTAATAGTGAGAATTGGTCCCTTTACTAAAGTGTTACCAAATTGGCTTTTTTTTTTTTGGCTAATTGTGTCCACAATTTTTGGTTCCAAGAATTTTCATTTCAGTGCATCACTAATTCTGACTGTAAATTCTGATTGGATGAGCTGCATTCAGAACCACTAATAAATGCACATCTGTGACTGTATTCTATATTAATGTGCCAAATGTCTATGTTATTTGGCATCTGTTAATCGTCTATAGTTTGTCTATGAACTGTATTACTTGGCAAAAAAAGTTTATTCCAGTCATTGTTATTAATAAATGTAACTATTTATTGAAAACTGCTGTCTTATCATATGGCTGTTACCGGTGTTTAATAAAAGCAATAAGCTAGATCGTGTGTTATGGACCTTGGGTGTTATGGTTTAGGAGACTCTCTTGGCCCATGGTAACATCACTGTGACTTATTTCTACAGTCTACATCTGTTAATCAGATGTATAATAAAGCCATTGTTTAGTCTGTTAGAACAGTGTAGATTATTAAATTGTGTCTCACTACGAGACACTTCAGGGAAAAAGCACAACAGCGATTTGTTCCAATTTAATACTACTTCCAGCCAGCCTTCAATTTCATTACTTACCTAGATTTATGGATTACATTTTTCTCCTGGGTATTTATTTATTTATTTATTTTTGGTTTTGTTATAATTCCTTGTGCACCTGTAATTTAACATTTCGATGATAACTGTCCAGTTGAATGTGTATATGTACATCCTATATATAGCGAAATAGTCCTATTTAAAGATGGGCTGCTGTAGTTGTGTGAGTGTATCTGTCTGATTTATTAAGCTCTGACATAGACTGTACACAGTAATGCACAATATATACAACACACATAGTCCACTGAGTGCTACTGGTTTGGACGTCCTCCCATTATGACTCTCTCCGAGGCCATTTCTCTCCGTAAAAGCCCTGTAATAATGTCTTCTCTCCCCTGGTGTCATATAACAGATTATGGTTGTGTTGACGTAAATTGCCATGGGAACCTTTCGCCTTGCTGACCCAAGATCAATCATCATTATCTGTGGAAAGTTAACACTGGCTAAGAAACACAATATAGAGCCTCCTAGTTATGTAACCTGCAGACCATTTCATGTGATATTTGTTTTGTTTTCTGTCCTGATCTGGTGATAGTCTTAAAAGTATTCCTCAGTTCGTTATGCTGTGTCATTAAAAAGAAAATTTGTGAGTTCATCATCAAATAAGCTACAAATCTGGTTACTTTCCATGAAAGCAATTGCATTTGGCAATGAATATTTATAAAACCAGCCATTAATCATATTTCTGTGTAAACCTGGTACCTCTGCTGTGTGCCATCAGTCCTCTTTAGAAGATGGAAAGAGTGCTTGAGGTTGTGATTTCAGCAAGATGATTGTCAGAAAGGTTTAGTGAAAGAATAAACGAGAGGCTCTCTTTTCATTCACCCCTGCATGATAAACACTGTGTAGTTTTAGATATAAACATTCAGCCTGTGAGATACACGCAGTGTTTGTGTGATACTCTCTCACTGCGGTCGTGTCATTAAAGTTCACTGAGTAAGGCAATGTGTTCTGCTTTTCAAATGAGAGTCATTATGTAAGGCCTTTGGAAGGCCAAGCTCTCACCCTCTGCCTATTTTTCTGCCCTCTTTCTCATTTGTTCACTTGCTCATTCATTTACTCACTCGCTTAGCTGGAGTTTCTCTCTTTTCTTTATCTGTCCCTCTCTCTCTGTCTCTCTTGTGCCTTCTACTATTTCATCTGTTGAAGTAATGTGTTCTCTCTCACAACACTGACGTTTGCGACATACTTACAAGAGTTTGTAGCAGATCAGTGGAGGGAAATAAATGAAGAAACTGTGAAGTTTTATTAATTTTATACAGTTGCTGCACATTTGTCCTGGGTGTCAAGTCAAATACACTACTGTTCTAAAGTTTGGAGTTGGTAAGATTTTTAATATTTTGGAAAAAAGTCTCTTATGCTCACCAGGACTGCATTTATTTGATAAAAAATATTGAAATATTGTGAACATATTATTCCTGTAATGGCAAAGCTGAATTTTGAGCATCATTACTCCAGTCTTCAGTCAGTGTCACATGATCCTTCAGAAATCATTAAAATAGACTGATTTAGTGTTCAAGAAACAATTCTTATCATCAATGCTAAAACAGTTGAGGAGGTAAATATTTTAGTGGAAACCATAACATTTATTTAAAATAGAAACACTAGAAATGTCTTTACTGTCACTTTGAATCAATTCAGTTTGTACTTGCTGAACAAAAATACTAATTTTTTTTAAGTTTTTTTTTTTTTTTTAATCTCACTGACCCCAAACTGTTTAATGATATTACAATAATTAATTTTGGGATACATTGCTATCTCCAATCTCTTAGTCTCTTTGAATTGTCTTAACCATTTACAAATCAAAATGATCTCTGATTAAAAATGCATGATGCTTATGTTGGTTTGTACCTGCAGTCCATATGGACTAAAATATCTTTACTTCTTTTACCTCTACTGGAATCCTAACCAGTAACTGTCAGACTCAGACCTTTGCTTATTTTTAGGCCTGACAGCACTTCTCTGTTTGTAGCTGTTTTGATAAGGTCAGCGCTGCTAGGCTCTGGGGCTCCTCCAATGGTGTCAGCGAAAGGCTGAAGCATTGTTTTGGCTTTAAGTCATGCAACCGTCTGATGGCATAGGGTTTGTCCTTTTAAGAAGTTTGTTAAACTAAGTTAAACTCAAGACTCCCCTGGTTGTTACTGGGGTGGTCTATAAAGTTAGACCCAGTTGTGGTTCATGGTGAATGTGGTGATTTTGCAAGATGGTGTTGTTACAAGGGGAAGTAAAGCGTACCTGTTCCATGTGCTTTTGTATTAACAGATGATGTCAGAGTATTTTTATTATATAAAATCTTGTAAATGTGGTATGTTAGGAGGGTTATGCTGTAACTTTATATATTTACATTTTGGCTGTGAGAAATGGAAAGAAACAGGTGACGTTTACATCTGCTTTTAAATATGATGGTAGAATAGGGACATTTTATGATATTTTATACTTTCATGATGGTGTTTTGCGGTTTTGTGCATACCATGTGAGAAATATTATGTTTGAAGTTGGATCTGTTCCTGGATATGCCTTAATTCATCACTTTAGTTAGAAAGGCACCACCCAGACTATCTGCTCATACTTACTGTAACATGAAGGAGTATCAGTCTCGGAATTTCCTGCAACCCTCATTCTGTCCCTCTACAATGGCCTAACACTGTTGTAAAAATTTATATTTGCTATCTTTAAGATTCACTTGCTGAGGTCAATTATCGATCGATAATCTGGTCTACAGATGAAAAGCACCAGTTGTTTGGTCTCAAAAGAATAGCATAAAAAAAGTATATATATATTGGTAAGATTTTAAGATTTTTTTCATGTTTTCAAAGAAGTCTTTTAACACGGGTTTTTATTATTTTTCATATTAAAGCCTCTGCAATTTTTTCTCTTTCTAATGCCACTACAACATGATCTCTGTTACTGTTAGGATTGATCCTGTTTGTGTCTGTGATGCAGAAAAACCCAGTCCTGCTCTGGATGAATGATTTTTGAATGAATTTTGAGACTCTGTATGCATGAGCTCAGCTCAGCGATGGGTGCTGCTTCTCGTTATCTATCCTCTTCTCCAAACTCACCACTCTTGTGTTTTCCACTTTGTTATAAGACTGTCCAGGCAATCAAGTGAGACGGTATAACAGCCATTATGAAAGTCTTTCAATTTTTCCATGAACTTACGATCCCTGTGGTTCTGTATTCTAATGGCACTGAAATAGATTGCTGTGGAGTGGTGTAGCCTGCACAGCATGTAAGAGAACTGATTCACCTGACAACTAATGAGAGCGGTTTCACTCGAGAGCAAATGAAAGCTGTTTTACCTGAGATCATTCACTTCCACAATAGAAAAATGACTAACTAGAGGCAGTAAAGTACCTATAAAAAGAAAAGCCAGAAAAGATGGACATTACATTGATCAGTTACACACACACACACACACACACACACACACACACACACACACTCTGCCAAGAGATCTGACTCATGTCAAAGCTGGTATTTGGTCTTTTTTGGGTCTCTTTTCTTTTAACATTAGTTCTGTTTACACAAAGGCTGACCACCTTGAAACGTAGTGGAAACAGACAAAACAGGGTGGTCACACATTTACAAAGTAATGCTTGCCAGTAAACATAGAAGAGACTCTCCAGCCAGTTAAAATAAATATCTATCACCATTTTTTCCCTCTACCACATGTTATAGAGGCCATGATAGGAGATTCTATAGGATGCGAACAAGCAAAAGAACCCAAAACTCACCCTCATGTTGTTCAAACCCTGTATGACTTTGTTCCTCAGATGAAATAAAGTCATGCAGGTTTGGAACAACATGAGGGCAAGTTTCCATTTAAGAAATCCCTTTAAGAAATACATTATTTGTTTATGCGGATTAAATGGATTTAATTTAATTAACTGATTATAGGGAGAGGCATCAGACAGATACTGTAAAAGTATATGAAGAGGAAAAGTAAAGCGAGAGGAAAGTTTTTGGGGTGAGAGGGCAGCAGTGAGATGCTTTACTCTTGGGAGTCAGACAGGCTCGTGTGCACAGTTTAATGGAGCGAAGAGGCCAAAAAATACTTGATTCAATTAGCCATGAGAGCATTAGGCTGAGCTTCAGAGATCTCTCTATACTCAACATGTTTACATTGCTCTCCTCTAAACCTTGTGTGGTCAGCATATCCCTCTTAATTACTCTCTCATCAGATGGATTCCTTTCTAGTGGTCAGTGTAATTTCCCCTAATCCAGATAAAGGCTCACGTTGAAGTAATAGTTTCATATGTGCATGGCCAAGACAGCACCAGCCCACATCAAAGAAGACTCTATTAACTGAGGCAATGGTTTTTGCTTTGTTTGGAAAAGATTAGAGGTTAAAGCAAACATTGTGGGTGTTTATATCAGAGGATTTGTGTTTTCTCATGTCATCTGAAGCTATTGGCTCCTCTTTTAAATAAAGCTGAATAATGACTTTCTCATTCCATCATATTTCATACAGTTCAACCATTACTTGCATTAAATCCAAGGAATTAGAATCATTTGATTGTATGAATATATATATGGATGTAAGGGATCATATATATTATATATATATATATATATAATCCCTTACATCCATTTTATGAATTGATGATTGCATCTAAATGTATCTGATTGAATCTTAAAAATTAAAAACTGCGGCATCACAAATTAACATTAATTAAATATTTTTAAATAGTTTATTTTGTTCTATTTCTGTACTCTTTTATCTTTCTTTTCTTTTGTCTTTCTTTTCTTTTGTCTTTCTCATTGTGGTCCCACTCACAATTTCTACCCCACAAGTTTGTTTTGTTCCTTTGCCCTTTTATGCTAATTTATATGTTTGACTGAAACCTGGCGAACTGCAAACCTTTTCATTAAGGAGCGTCATGGCACATCGCTTCAGTGGAGCATGCAGCTTCACGCAGTCCGCCTTAAGGGGTCTCAGACAGAATAGGGTTCACATTCCACTGCTTTTTAAGGCAACCAGTTTCAAAGCCTAAACAAAGAATGCAAAACCAGCACACAAAGCTTTGTTGTTAAGTCCGAACCTTTAGTAGTTATGTGTAATGTATTCATTTCAATTCGATCCGGGCCTAGTCCCACAGCTTCAGAACTTCATCCTTTATATCCGAGACAAAAGTTATCTGTTCTCTGTTCACTTCGCACAAGTACACAAATAAGTGAAGACAGATAACATTGCTAAATGTGTCAGGAAGAAGCTTCAGGCTCTGAATGCTGATAATGAGACAGGACAGTTTCAGTGGAAGAATGATATTGGGATCATGTCGAATTTAAAGAATGTCAAAAAGAAATATAGCTGGAAATGTATTGTCAAAGAGGAATTATTGCCATGCAGAGGCAATAATCCACCACATCAAAAGAGAACTGATGGGGTGAGGGGTAGATAGAATAATGAAGATATATGGGGAACTTATTACAACGTAAGGGATGATTGAGAGAAAAGGATTATGTGTTGCAAAGGTGACAGCTGTTATGCCAGTAATAACAGCTGTGTCCACTATGAGCCTCTCTCACTGTGTCTGGCTGAGAAAAGCCTCCACTGTCAGTGTGCCAGAAGGCCTTGCCAGATCTTCTATCTGCAGAGTTCATTATAAGCCTACCTTTCCTCTTAGTTCATCAATGCTCCGTTGCAGGCCATTCAGTCACGTCTTAAACACATGCACACAACACTCACAGTTAGACACTCTGTGCTTTCACTTTTGTTTATATTTTCTCTCAGATTCAACAGTCTGGCTGGATTTACAGGGAGTGAAGGGAGTAAAATCACTTGGAGGAAACAACACAGCTGGACAGTGGGTCTGTGGTCACTCTTTTCCTGCATTCCCTGCATCAGCTGTTTTTATGTGTCACTCACATGCTGGGTGTTTATTGGCAGTCTGTACTTAGGAAATGTATAATAGATTGTGTCAAAGTGGAACAAGATACTCTACCATTTTTACAGTGTCTGTAATATTTTCTTTGTCTTTGAAAGAAGTATTTTATGCTCACCAAGCTTGTATTTATTTGATCAAAATATAGTAAAACTAGTAATATTGTGAAATATTACAAACTGTGTTTGAAAATGTAAAATGTAATTAATTGATTCCAAAGCAATTTTTTTCAGTGTTGAAAACAGTTAACAATTTTGTGGTGACCGTGATACTTTTTTTCCCCAAAATTATTTAATTAATGGAAAGAACAGCTTTTTAAAATAAAATTTCACTTTTTGTCACTTTTTGACCAATTGAATGCATCCTGAATAAAATAATAAAATAAAAGTATTCATTTATTTAAGAAAAAAGAGCTGTTACTGACTCAACATTTTTGAATGGTAGCCTGTGCCAGAAACAATAATAATAAAAAAATGTTTTTCATTTGCTTTTTAAAAACCAATACAGAGTAGAGTTTCAACCAATGTGCCCATTTAAGCCTTTGCAATGGCAGAGACGCTGTATTGCAAATTATTGTAATTAATTGCTATGGCAATAATAATAAAATATGTAGCTGCAGGTTGTTTTCAAACATAATTGCATTTTAATTGCACATTACATATCTAATTATACTTTAACATGAACTCTGCAATGTAAAGTGTGACATTATGTTAATATTCTTGAAAGTTTCTTTTCAAAGTGCATTACGAGACATGGCCTACATGCTTTTGGTTAGCTAACCTCCTTGATTTAAGCAGATCGTTTCTACAGACACATCTGTACACTAATTCTCTCATAATCTCACATTTCTGAGATTACATAGTCAATCTGTGTGATTGATGGGGGAGAGAGCTGTGTGACGGTGTGTAGTAATCTTCAGGGTTCCATCCTAAAATCCTGAACTTCACTCCACAGGATTATGGGTAATCAGCCTGGGATGGATTAGCATCTGTCACATTTTAAACTGGAGTACCCTCCACTTAATGCAGAGGAACATAAATTAGGCATGTATCATTGGTATCCCCATTCCAACCAATCAGTTGTTAATTTGAGAGACACTATGAAGTCATTTAAATCGTGAATGGCTTTCTGTGTATCTTTTTCTATGTGTGTGGTCTCACTGCTTCAGACATGTTAGTTGCGGGATCGTGCATTCTTGCGAAGTGATTCATTTCCATGTCTGGCTTTATAAGAATGACTTTCAGCAAGACTCGGTGAATTATTTTCCCTCTCTATCACTTGATTTACTGCACTTCAATGAAACGCCAAGTTCATTGGAATGTCGAATAGTGAACTGAAGTCAGTGCTCTGTGCAGTCACAGTTCACATGTGGTATGTTTGCCATGGTGCCTTTTTCAATGGTGCCTCTTGTGGCATTGTGTTTGTCCATTCAAGTGTCGTCACAGGCTGGTTGACTTTTCCCCAATAAATGTCACCAACTGGCTGAGAAATGGCATTCTCTCAGAGCTCCAAATAGAGAACTTTTTCTTGGCACTTTTTAGAGAGAATTTCACAAATTTCAGGAAAATCAGGCTCTTTTTCAAAGGATTGCTGAAAAATGCACTGGCAGTTTTCGGAGCAGGCTGAGAAAGTATGACTGCAATAATACATTTCTGTGTCCTCACTTTTTTCTTTGGGTTTTGAAGCACTTCAGGCATGAGAGAATGAAACATGCATTCTCCTAGCCAGCAGGAGGAGGATACACACAACCACAGACAGACATGGGAAGGTCAGGCGGTTCATCAGTGGCCCCCATTGTGTCCTACTTGAATGCATCCCTAAAGAAACACAATTTATTCAAAGAGTCTCCTTTTAACAAGGTCAGAATCTATTCAGATGTTTGTCTCTTTTTCAGGGGCTGTAAAACAATAAAAAACAACAACGTTAACATCAACACATCCAAAGAATCAATTGAGAAATGTAATATCCTCTATAAAACTTAGTCAGTGAGAGCAATTATTGCTTCCATAATTTATATAATTTTTTATTTATGATTCTCAGTGTCTTACGCACCTGCACTCTGTCTCGTCCTCTAATTAGTACCAGATTTATAGTGTCCATAAAAGATGCCCTGCAGAAGCCTTATGTGGAGGCGCTGTACTTGCTGTCTTTCAAACAAATTGCAGTCTTTCCCAGCATGTGATGTACTGAAGATATTTCTAGACTAAGATTTAAATGTAGCTAAAACCAGTTTGCCAAGCTTATATTCTGGGATGAGGGCCAGTGTGTTGGTATAAATGCACTGGGATCACAGCTCTTTTTCCTCAGAAGGTCTCCGATAGAGAGTCTGCCGTGCGGTGGACTGATTGATGGCTAGCTATCCTCTTGCCTCTATCGCCATTACTCACAGCAGCAGAAATCGTTTTCCCCCCAGCAGAACTGTGACCCCTCGTCTCACAACAGAACAGATGGAGAGCCAAACTGTAGACCGGCCTTTTCTTTAGTGACAACATTTTATGTCACTGAAGAAAAAAGCATTTTGACTTATGGATAAATTATTTATGCGTAAAGGCTTCTGCGACCCAGCTGAGAAAGGCTACAAGAGGCGCTTTTATACTTTTTCTATCTTGGCAAGCCAACTCTGTGTGTGTAATGCTCGAGGCATTTATCTGCTTTTATGCAGGACAGTGATGGTGACAAATCCCAGGGATCTCTGCTGAGGTTTGAGAAAAAGCTTCAGTGTCTCCGTTATCCTTTTTTGAAGCGCGCACAGTGCTGTTAAGCATATTCTATCACCTCAAGTAGTGTCTATAGAAGAGAACTGTATTTACAATCACATTTTTTCTCTTTTTCACCCTGTGCAGTTTCTGCTTTCATCGGTCCATTGGAAAGTTGACATTTTAGACATAAAAATTAAAGATGCATGATATATTGATACTGTGTTTGATATTGTTCTACATTAGATTTTTTTAAAGCAGTAATGCACTGTGTGAAAGATGAGGATTTAATAGAAGTTGGCTTTCTATGCAGTAGAAATGTGATTTTATTTTTTCATGGAAAGGAATGAAAAGGAAAATCAAAGTGTTGCTAATATTTAAACATGAAAGAGATTACTCTGCAATAAAAACATACTGCTGCTATTTTCAGAACTCTAAACTAACTATCCAGTTAAAATATAAATTATATTTCTACTCTTTTGAAGCACCCAGATTTGAAATCAGGAAGAACAATTCTCCTCAACACGGCCCTTAACATGTCATATGTGATCAAGAAGGTGCGTTCTGCTCCTCCCAAAGCTTTCTTAAAGATCTGAGTATTGGAAACCTCCGGCCAAAGTTTATTTTTTAAATTATGGGCCTGATTTTTTATTTTAAACGATGTGCTCAATAATCTTTTACACTTAGATGTATATCACAATACTGAAGAAAAGATCGCTCGTTACTTCCGTTTCATTGCAGCTTTAAATATTATATATTTTTTTAGATTTTAGCTATTTAAGTTAGCTCATTTCCTCAGATAATTTTTTTCCCGTCATTTAACAGTCACTGAAATGTAATCTTTTAACAGTATTATTAAATTATTTGTGTTTTTAATGTGATGAATAATGAATATCCATTTTTTCATACTGTGCATTATAATGTTGTGATGCATAAATATCTTAATGCACTTAAAATGATTGATCTGATTGATCTTTTTTGCCTCAAAATAGTATAGAAAACAAGAATCGCTCTCAATAACAGGCTCTTCTTGTCCTCGGTGCTGATTCTGCTGTTGTATTTCTTTGTCTGCTCTCTCTTTCTCTTGGTAAACAGATAAACTGAGGGGCTGCCACCATAGTGCCTGTGTATTAAGGAAGTCATCGCTTCCCTTCACTCTCAGCTGATGTCAGCTTTGTTATTGCTCAAAGTAAATGATGTGAAGATTATTCTCTGCATGCTGATGTCAGTAATAAGTTCAGTGGGCTTTGCTCTAAGCTGCTGATCATCAGTTGTTCTTTTCCTCAAACTGTATTTGCATGATGTCAGTGAGTGAAAGCTTTGCTCCCAGTGGTTCATTAGTGTTGTACCGCAGACAGCTGGGTGCAGACAGACTCTTTCCAAAGGCCACCATCTGATGCCTGTGCGGGGGCACTCGGCCCCCTGGGTAGGCTGAGAAAACTGTTCGCTGTGTAACCTGATGCCAAATGCGCTGTGCACAGCTAATATGTTTGATTAGGTTCAGCATAATTAATTCAAAAGGAATTGTCAAAATATTGTCTGTATTGATGAATAGGGCAGATTCGCAGTTGTTGGTGGTCACATGCACATATTTATTTGGGAAAGCACAAACGCCTTCTGTCTTGTTGAGTGAATGTAGACCACTCATCCACTGTTTGATAAATGTTTTATTCATCCCCAAGTATGTAAGGCCTTTAAAATCATAAGTGGAAAAAGATACTTGGTTATTCTTCCAGATACAGCTGTGTTTGCAGTAACAGTAAGCCTCATTTTCTTCAGTGTTCCCAGAGAGAAAGGTTCTTTAAATTAGTTACAGATCACATCTGGTAAATAGTTATGTTCTTGACAAATTATGGCATGAATAGCCAAGAGGATGTTTGGGGGCCTGATGCCTGAGATGCTTTTCAGATTTGTTTTGATGGAAGTTGATGATAGTCAAAGAGAAAGAAAGACAGGGAGAGAGAAAGGAAAGAAACATAATATGTGGAGTAATAAAACACAAGAAGCAGACTTGGTTTGAACTATTTTGATAATGATCAGATGGCTCGTTTTTGCTCAAATCACAAACTAAAAACCCAAACGAACAAGATTGTTGATTCGTATGCACTATTTGTAGAATTACAGTCAAATAGATTTAGTTTGTTTATTCTCACTTATACATTTTTTAGGCTCAGTAAGATATTTTTAAAGGAAATAATATGCTTTTATTGAACAAGGGTACATTAAATTGATCAAAAGTGACAGTATAGTCATGTAGAATGTTACAATAGGTTTCCATTTCAAATAAATGTTGTTCTTTTTTAATTTTTTAACTTAAATGTCTGTGTGTGTAATCACGGTTTCCACAAAAATATTAATCAATGCAACATTTTGTTTTCAAGTTTTCAACACTGATGATAAAAATGTTTCACGAGCACCAAATCAACGTTTTAGAATCATTTCTGAAGAATGATTTCTGACTGCTGAAATTTCAGCTTTGTCACCAAAGGGATAAATGTAAACTTTTACATTATACATAAAATATAGCAAAATACAAAACAGTTATTATAATATTTCACTGTATTTTTACTGTATTTTTGATCAAATAGGCTTGGTGACTCCTTTCAGAAAGATTTTATAAATCTTACCATCTGGTGGAATATTACAGTGAATAACAGTGTGTGGGAATTCATTTTTATTTTATGAATAATTATGAATGTGGAAAGCAGGAATGATTATACTGAATCTCACGATTAAGCTCATATTAAACATATCACTCAATGTTCAGAGCACCTGAACTGTATTTAAAAACATTTTAAATAATAATTCATTAGAACAACACATATTTAGCCTAGAAAACTGCTTTTTAAATTACTTTTTTAATCGTAAGAAATAAATTGCATTATAATGTTTTGTTTAAAAAAATTCTGGCTTAAATGCAATTTACTTTATACAGTATTTTGACATGACTGCAGGAATAACTTATTTTTTAATGAACTGGGTTTTAGTACAGTTTGATTTGAGACCTCACATGGATCACCGGTTAAAGGTTAAAATAGCTTTTCGGCCATACACATCCATACTGTTAAAAAACCATTGCTTTTCTGCTCACACCTTCCTGACCTTTAGCGTCTCTGTCGTCTACAGAGAGAGGGACAGGCTCAGGGCAATAACCCTCTCAGCCGATCCACCAAGCAAAGCCCAAGGCTGGCCCTGTCCACACGCTTCCTGCCACATTCCAGTGCTGACCTGTCAATCACCCTGCCAAGGCCCTGAATCTCTCTGACCCTTTTTCGTGGCGATGCTTTTCCACAGGGCTTTGCTGTCAGAGACCCAGTGTGTGAGGCAGCAGAGAAAGATAAAGGAGACACACAGACACAAGTCATCTCCCTTCACTCACACTCTACTGATTTGTTACTGCAAACTCAGGCGTCCTACTAACATGAATAAAAGATAGGAGAGACTTTAAGGAAACACCTCACACTGGCTTTTATACCTCAACCAGATAGACCAGAGGAAGGCCTCATTTTGTGTAGCCTATGTGTGCGTGCTCTCTATTCGTCATGTGTTTGTCATCTTAATGCACCAAAAAAAAAGCATTTACCGTTCATTACACAAACACAGTAAGTCCTGGGATTGAAACCAGTTCTATAGAGATATAGTGGCTTTCATTGTATAAATTATTCAAGGCAAGTAGAATCACATTGCAGAAAGAATCTTGTGGTGGAGCTACAGTAGATTTCATTATCTGTGTTGTGTTGATTGAAGCAATTACTGGCAGCCTAATCAGCAAGGTAGCTGCTTTTTAAGCTTTGCTCTTGCTAAAATGCCACAATACAGATAAATACATACAGAAACCCTCCATCATAAATTGTAATTATCAAGATGTCACTATATGCAATTTCAGACTTATTATAGCTGTGTATCATACCTGTTTGGATTAAAATACACTAAACTGCAACTGATTAATGTTAAAGCTGTGTGTTGCTTGTTGATACTTGTCACCCCACTTGCATATTTCATGTGTGATTTTTATGGTTGTATGAGAAAAATGATCAACAAAATAAATGCACTGTGGTGATGTCATCAGAAAATCTAAATATAATCTGATCCTCATCACCAGCTGGCATTTCAGTGATGAATCTAATCCAGACCAGTTATGAAAGACTTATTTTGTGTTATGGATTTAGAGGTTGTAAAACTGCTAACCTGTTTTAGATAATGTTTCAGTAGATTGGGCTTCATTTTAACTTGTACATAGCTGTTTGATGTCCAAGTGTTTAAACCTGTGACTGTGTATTACAGGGCAACAGCTTCTGTCAGTCTTTTCCATACTGCTAACTCCCTGCTGCCAGCTGAAGAAAGTAACTTGGCTTCATGCTATGTTCATCAGTGCTATAGCAACTGCTTGCAGTGCAGTCAGTCCTAAAGATAAAAAAGAGTAAGTTATTAGCAGAAGCTAGGACGATGTTGTCCATCAAGTGGTTACGGTTTGATGGATCTGTCAAATGAGGTTAGCATATGCTGTTTCTAACACCACAAACACATCAAGCTTCTGTGTAAGTCTGAGGAACTAGACACTTGCAGTGATGTCTCTCTGTTGTGTTTAGAGAACATTTTATCAGCAAATTTAGTTTCTCAGACTAGAAAGTTTTTGTAAATGCATTGTTCGCTATGAGATCCTACAAGAGAAAGCAGGATTGAGTGTTCTTAATGTGTTCCAATTGCTCCATCTCACACACATGTAATTTTCAGACACGACTGTATTTTTTTATATAATTGTACATAAAATTTGTGTATATGTATGAGTATATATAATTATTTTCTTCAATGTTTAATGACACTTTTTTTTCTCTTCATAGGTCATCCTCATTCTCACTAAATATTACCATGCAGACTCCAACAAAGTTCTTGAGAGTTCCGTTTGGAGGTAAGTGACAGAAGATTTTTTCCCTTTCAGGTCAAATTTAGGTTCAAACACTTAAAACCTAAAGACTCAGAGACAAAAACGACTTCAGCCACAATAGGAACAATTTTTTAATAGTGGGTTAGGAAAAAAATCCCTTGTGGCACTTTTTCAGATGACAACAGTCAATTTGTAATGCAAATGATTTCCCCTTGAGATTTTCTTTCAAGCTCTTCTATTGATTTATTTTATGCCAATTTTAGATTTCTCATGGAAAATAGTAAATGCTATAGCTTCAGTCAGATCAAGTCAAGCTTATCGCCCTTCAACCATGTTTGTGAATTTTGCGGGGGAACAAAATGTTGTCCTCTTACAGGTTGTACTGCTGTTGTATTCAACATGACAAAACCACAATACGCACAGTACAGACAGCAAATGGCTAGACATTTACTTTACAATATACACAGTTTGCTTGATTTTTTTTATTTTTTATTTTTTTTACCTCTTACCTCTGTATTTACCCATTATCTGTCTTCAAACATATCCATTTATTCTCATACATTTGTTATATAAATTAAATACAAATTATACAGTAACATTTTACTGTATAATTTCTTTAGATTTTATTTAATCAGATCTTCAGCTAAGAATATGAAATATGTGAATATGTGGGTTTCCAAACAAAATATCTAGTATGCTAATTAAATTGAATTCACTGCAGTGATTTTTGTTGTAGGGCTGAAATGATTAAAGATGAACAGCATGATATATAAATATGGTATAAAACTGTCACTGTGATTTCTTGTCTATAATCACTTCTTTATACTGTACAAACAATGGAAATAAACATTGCTAGATAATGCTAATAGATTACATTTTGAAAGAGAATTTTTTTTATTAAGATGACTGCTTTAATCAGATGTTACTGTTTTAAATACATATTGGATTAAATAGTTATAGATATTGAAATACAGTATGAATAATACAATTGAAAAAAGATGCATATGGAATTACCAGAGTGAGAGAGAAATGTAGGAAAAGATAGAGTGCAGCATAAAGGGCCATTCACACAGAACGCATTTTTGCTTTGAAAAACACAAGACACATGGCAACAGAATGGGGAAAAACTCGAGGTCTGGAGACACTTTTTTTTTCCTTAAAAGTTGAACTTATTTTAAGTCAAGTCAAGTCAAGTTGAGCTTTATTGTCATTCCGCTACATGTGGGGACATGCAGTGGAACGAAATGTCGTGCCTCACAGGACCACGGTGCTACATAAATACAGACATACAACAATGAAGTAGAACACTATAAACCTATACACAGACTAACCTACTGACAGATGTTGACTAAGTTTACTATATATATAAATGTTTACCCTATACAACTAAGATAAAGATAAAAAATACAAACTATACAAACTATGCGAATGCTTCACATAAATACTGTACATGTGCAGAGAGAAACATTGTGAGTCAAGCAGCTGGCTGGGGGACAGTATAAGATGATTTGTAGTGGTGCATGAGCATGTAAACATACATATATTAGTCTTTTGTGGGATTGTGTACATATAGCAATGTAAGAAAAGTGTCTAGTGCATAGAGGAGAGTGTGTTACTACAGGTGGTTTGTACGGGCCCACTCACCTGTGTGTAGCACACTTGAATTGCACAAAAAAAAGTTCACAGTATTTTTCTTTGATGAGGTAAGGTTGTGGGGGTGGGGTGGGTTGGGGTCGGGGGGGGGGGGGGGGGGGGGGGGGTTGGTCCATGTTTCAGGAGGTAGGGGGTTGCATGGGGTTTCAGAAGGGGGTGGGGTGATCTGAGTTCAGGGCTCTCACAGCCTGGGGGAAAAAGCTGTTGAGCAGTCTGGCGGAGCGGGCTCTGATGCTCCGGTACCGTCTTCCTGATGGTAGGAGCTGGAAGAGACTGTGGGAGGGGTGGGTGGGGTCCTTCACGATGCTGTTGGTTTTGCTGGAGCATCGTGCAAGGAAAATGTCCAGGATGGATGGAAGAGGGGCACCGATGATCTTTGCAGCCGTGTTCACTGTCCGCTGGAGGGTCTTGCGGTCAGCAGCACTGCAGTTCCCGTACCAGACAGTGATGCAGCTGGTCAGCACACTCTCAATGGTGCCCCTGTAGAATGTGGTGAGGATGGGTGGTGGGAGACTTGCTCTTTTCAGCTGGCGGAGAAAGTGTAGGCGCTGTTATGCCTTCTTGGAGAGTGACATGGTGTTGGTGGTCCAGGTGAGATCCTCCGTGATGTGCACCCCCAGGAATTTAGTGCTGCTGACTCTCTCCACAGTCGAGCTGTCGATGGTCAGTGGGGTGTGGTCAGTGGAGTTCCTCCTCCTGAAGTCCATCACAACCTCCTTTGTCTTCTCCACATTTAGGGACAGATTGTTGGCGCCACACCATTCAGCCAGCTGTGCCACTTCCTCTCTGTAGTGCGTTTCATCGTTGTTGCTGATGAGACCTACCACTGTTGTGTCATCAGCAAACTTGATGATGTGGTTGGAGCTGAACTTGGCAGTGCAGTCATGGGTCAGCAGCGTGAAGAGCAGCGGGCTGAGCACACAGCCTTGTGGGGCACCTGTGCTTAGTGTGGTAGTGCTCGAGGTGTTGTGGCCGACACGGACTGACTGAGGTCTTCCGGTTAAAAAGTCCAGGATCCAATTACAGAGGGAATTGTTAAGGCCCAGCAGGTTTAGTTTGTTTATGAGCTGTTGTGGGATTATTGTGTTGAATGCCGAGCTGAAGTCAATGAACAGCATTCTAACATAGGAGTCTTTGTTTTCTAGGTGGGTAAGAGCCAGGTGGAGGGTAGAGGAAATTGCGTCGTCCGTAGAGCGGTTTGGACGGTATGCAAACTGGAGCGGATCGAGTGTGTTGGGGAGGCTGTTTTTGATTTTTTGCATGACTAACCTCTCAAAGCACTTCATCATGATTGGGGTCAGTGCTATGGGACGGTAGTCGTTTAAACAGGACACAGGTGATTTCTTTGGTACCGGTATGATTGTTGTGGATTTTAGACATGTGGGGATGACTGCCTGGCTCAGCGAGGTGTTGAAGATATCTGTTAGGACATCCGTCAGCTGTGCAGCACAGTCTTTCAGTACACGGCCAGGTATGTTGTCAGGACCCGCAGCCTTTCGTGGGTTAATCCTGGATAGGGTCTTCCTTACGTCGGCTGCAGACAGACAGAGCGCCTGGTCGTTGGGAGGTGTGGGCAGTTTTTGTGCAGGTGTGTCGTTCTGCATTTCAAACCGTGAATAAAAGTGGTTGAGTGTATCGGGGAGGGATGGGTCATCATCACAGGCCTGTGGCGGGGGCTTGTAGTCAGTGATGGTCTGAATGGCTTGCCACAGGCTCCGTGTGTCTCTGCTGTCCGTGAAGTGATTATTGATTTTTTGAGCATGTGACCGTTTTGCATTTTTGATGCCACGGGACAGATTGGCTCTTGCTGTATTGAGGGCTGCTTTGTCTCCTGATCTGAATGCTTCATCTCTGGTTTTTAGCAGCCCACAAACCTCTGCTGTCATCCACGGCTTTTGGTTTGCACGTGTGGTGATGGTCTTAGTGGCTGTCACATCATCCATGCACTTTTTGATGTAAGCAGTCACAGTTTCAGTGTACTCCTGCAGGTCTGTGTGGTTGTTGTAGGTGGCCGCCTCTTTAAACATGTTCCAGTCTGTGCACTGAAAGCAGTCCTGTAGTGTTGAAGTAGCATTTTCTGGCCAGATTGTGATGAGTTTTTGAACCGGTTTGGCGAGTTTCAAAAGTGGTCTATATGCTGGGATTAGCATAACAGAGATGTGGTCTGAGTACCCGAGGTGGGGGCGGGGTACAGCTTTGTAAGCGTTCTTTTCTGTTGTGTAAACAAAGTCCAGCGTATTATTTCCTCTTGTTGCAAAGTTAACATGTTGGTAGAACTTTGGCAAAACTGTCTTTAAATTTGCGTGGTTGAAGTCACCGGCTATGATGAAAAAGCCGTCGGGGTTATTTGTTTGTTGTTCACTGATGGCGCAATACAGTTCACGAAGCGCGTCCTTAGCGTTTGCACATGGTGGAATGTAAACCGCGACAATGACAATGGCCGTGAACTCCCGCGGCAGATAGAACGGTCGGCACTTCACAAACATAAACTCCACCAGTGATGAGCAGTGTTTTGATAATACCGCAGTATTGTTACACCATTCTTTGTTGATATAAACACACAAGCCACCACCGCGGCTCTTACCAGAAAGTGTTGTGTCTCTGTCCGATCGGCAGCATGTTAGCCTGTTCAACTGAATGGCGGAGTCCGGGATGTTGTCATTTAGCCATGTTTCAGTGAAAACAAACACACAACAATCCCTTGCCTCATGTTGTGTAGACCGACTGAGTTGTATTAAGTCCAGTTTGTTTTCCAGAGAGCGAACGTTTGAGAGCATGAGTGTTGGAAGAGCCGGTCTTGTGGGATTAGCTCTTAGCCTCGCTCGTATACCTCCGCGCTTACCGCGCTTCCGTCCTCTCTCACACCGCTTGCGACGCTGCCTTGTGCGGGTAGCGTCAGTAGGCGAGGCCGCGGTCTCGAGGTCCGGCTCCAGCAGTAAACAAAGGCCTCGTAGCTTCTCAATAGCCGCCGGCGCAAGTTGTTGTTTGTACGCATTGCCGATATCCAGAAGGCTTCGGCGATCATATATGTGTTTTGGAGTGATTTCCTTATAAGTTAGCGGTAAATTTACACTATTTGGAGACGAACAGACGACATTAAAAGACATAAAAGCACCGTCTTTGGGACCTGGAGCAGCCGCTGCGTCTGAACGCGCCGCCATCTTGGAATACAAGATTTAACTTGGGCATTGTGTATTTAAAATGCCATGTCATGAATGAGAAGCTGCAAAATATGCAAGACACAAGTGTAATGTCCAAACACGTCCATCTAGTGTGTGTTTACATAGAAAAACACTGGAAAGCTAGTGCAATGTGAGCAGCTCCTGAAGCTCTGAAGAGAGAAAGAGAGATGCCAGTGAGGGCTGGAGTCTGACCTGATGGCCTTTAACACTGTTGTCCAGGAAGACAGAGCTCAGGTAAAGAGGAAGAACATAAGGCTAGAGGAGAATACAAGAGCAGATGCCAGCGAAAAGAGAGTGCATGTTGATGACTGAGGTCTTTGTTTATCCAGTTCAAAACATTCAAACTGACCGTCAACAGATCACAGCTGACCCTCGCTGTAAAACATTTCACCCAACAGGCTTAGACTGTCTGTGGGCTAAGGAAACAGTCCCTTATGGAAAAAAGCAGGGCTATAAGAAGTAAATACATTCCTTTGTTCAAACCATGCAATTTTACCATCTAAGAAGTAGAAGTTCATGTAGAGAGCATAGATAGTACATCATTTAGAAATGACCATTGTTTATGTCTGGATCTCTCTCTTGTGTTGGTTTCTGCAGTCCTCTTGGGTGTGATAAGCGGGTACAGTGCCTCTGCAGTGAACTTAGATGACTTAATTAGGACTGCCGAGGGCTTTCCTGGACCCTGTGCTAATTGCCTCACACTATCCACTATTAGCAACTAGCCCTGACCGTTTAATGACCGCCAGCCAGGTCTTTGTTTGTTTTGTTTTGTTTGGGGCTTTGTAAACCTTTCTGGGTTAGGCAAAGTTAGGCTTAATCACCAGTCTATCGTGAGAGAAAGGTTTTTTATTATTATTATTGTGGGGTTTAAAGATTGAGGCCACTGAAGTGTGAAAAGAAGATGGAGCTAAAAATATAGTGCCGCATATGGAATAATTGATGCCATGTTTGTTCCAATGCTCTCATTAGCCTGTCTGTCTAAGGTTGATACGAGGGTGGCATTAATTTTACATTGGGGCTCAGAATATATCAGTTGCACAGCTGCCTAATGACCAGGTGGAATGCTAAACACTGTCTTTTTCCCAGCTAGAGCTTCAACATTTTACGGAGCCCATGTTACATGCAGGCACACACACATAGTAGAAATGTGCACTGGAGGAGCTGAAAGAAAGGGCACAAGACTGTACTTGACATGTGTTTGGGCAGGTAGGGTACCTCTGTGGCCATCTGGATATTTCTTTATGGCAGGAAGGCAAAATTACAGTGCAATGCTTCCTTCTTCATTCAGTTCATGATGGTACTTCAAAGAGCTTCATGGTCTTTTTCATTCGGTTATTTGAGTCATAAGGGTATCATATTACTTATCTCACGTATCGAGTGCTGTATTTGACACACTTGAGTTGCCTTACGTTAGCACATGGTGTTTGTCCAGAACAGTTGGTGAGAACGGCCGCTCTACTCTCATGCCTCTCATGCAGGAAAATGTTTCACTAACACAGATGGCTTTTCTAAAAAAAAATCAATGTTCTAGAATAAATGAATCGAATTAGTAAAATTTTCTCTTATTTTATTCATGATATTCATTGAGCCGCCGAATCCCAGACTTCAAAGACCGGTCCGTCATTAACCAGACAACCAGTCTTTCTCTACAAGTCATTCTATGAATTATGTAGAGTCTTCCGTGTTGATGTTTTAATTGTTGTTGTCCAACTCATAAATTATGCACTGACATTATGATGGAGCGGTCTGAATTCAAAGACACAGGGAGCAGATAAATCAAATTAAACTGGAGATTTAAGTTCAACTCATGCCATGAGGCTTTTCATTTGTCGGGTTAAAGTTGAACATTATCTGCATCATGGCAGGAAAGTGTGTGAAATTCTTTTGGTAGTTTAGTAGGGTAGTAGCTTAAGGTAAAGGGTTTGTTTGTTTGAATAAATTAGAACAGTTTATGTCATTGTTTGACAGTTATTGTACTGTTATTTGGACAGTAAATGAAATACAGTAACAAAGTTTCTGGCAGGGCTGTTGATTAAGGAGAATCAAATACATTTTTGATTAAATTGATAACAATAAGTTGCATCTATCGCTGAGAAAAAATGCCAAATAAAGATTTGTTACATTATTACAGCAGATGATTAAATCTTTGAATCACCTTACAAAAGAAATATGTTATTTTCATAACATTAATCATGAAGGAATATTGTATTTTGTCCTTGCCATTCTATGGGTATTTCTATGAGGTATGTTTAATGATCAGTATGCATGCACTTGCAAAAACACGAAGGTGGTACTTCAAGCTTGAATTGCTCTGATGGTAGAAAAATCCCCTTTTGCAGAATTTATTTGTTGGAGGCATGATTAATGGTGTAGTTTTTTTATCACGTTATTATTTTTGAATAATTAATCACACTATATTCAGTTGACAGCACTAGCTTCTGGATATATTCATGATACATGATTGTCCCTTGAATGTTTATGGCCATTAGAAGGTGTGGGCATCCTACATAATGTAGGTATAATGACAGTGTAGAATCTGGGCGATCAGGGTACATAAAAAGAAATACATCAAAGCTGATTCAAAGACACCTAGAGAGGCACCTTAATAATTCATGATAGCACTAGCAGTTAGCACTAGCCCTGGCAGACTTTACACACCTGAAAATATACTCATTAAATATACTCCATTAAACTCTACATATGCATGATGCTTTACTCTGTACTGCTATTACTAGTAGGACATAAGGTGAGGTTGGGTTGGAGGATGTATTCTGGAGGAATTGACAGAAAGAGTGAGGCAAGCAACTGTTCGCACTGCATAGTGACACTTCATTTTGCTGATGTCGTCTTACCTTAGCATTTTATTTTTGCTACCAATCCTCTCTATAGTATCTTTAACATGAGCTTTCATTTTTAACTCACTCTGTTTCTACGCTACTGCTCTTTATTTGTTGTTATTGACCTTTATGTCAGTAGAGAGAGGACGGAAACACAGCAAGTCCCAGTGATCAATGAAAATGTGATTATATGTGTGTGTGTTTCCTCTGAAGTCTTGGTTAAATTCCCTATTGAGCAAATGACAGTGGTGAACTTCTCCTGAGGTTCTTTACTGTGATCGAAAATGCATGTTTCAGGGTCAGTGATCTCAAATTTAACTCTATTTACATGTATTTTTTTTTCATATCGACCACAGTCTTTCTGCATATGTTATTAATTTATATCTAAATGATCCTAGTCTGAAGTGGGAAAACTACTCTTGTTTGAACTTGACTTAAGTACAGAGTCAGCAGCTAAACAAGCGTTTCTCAACCAGCAGCCCAAGGCTGACAAGCTCTGACTTCTGTTCTCTAATTTTAACCATTTAGCATTGATGGTGTTTTATCTCTGCCTGCGCTTTCACATATCATCATTATGAGCTGATGATAGTGAAATTTTTGCATACCATGCATATCATGTGTAAAGTACATCCTTTTTTATTAAATTGATGGAAATGAACACCTATTATTTCAGTGGTGTGCACTTCGTCAACAGCCAGTCTAATAAGACGCTCTCACAACACGTCTGTTTAGAGCACGTCTCTCTTTTTAGTGCCAACAAGCAATTCAGATGATCCAAATACTGAATTCACAAACTGCAATGTCAGCGTTGGTACATTCACTTGTGTTGCAGATGTTCCCTTTTCTGTGAGGTACTTCACCTCATCTTCAGTTATAGATGTGAGAGGACAGCAAATAAAATGGGATCACTCTGGATTCCTTTCATATGTTGGCAAAAGATCGTCCAAGCTTGGTAAATGATCAGATTTAGACTTCTGACTTTGTGAAAATGTTTCCAGTTTAGTGTACCATATGCAACAGATGTTTAGCGATTGGAGTGGGTGGTCTGTGGGCATGACTTCTGACGCTGAGGCTAATATTTCGTTATTTTTAACAGTCCAAAAACACATTTTGTAAAAAAAAAAATCTTTTAACCTGCTATAACCCGCTTGAGGCTCCCTGAGGAGACACAGTTTGAAAGTCCATAATTTAAGCTACATTCCCACAGCATCCTAAAATAGTTGTATTTTCCTGATAAATGCAATTTTGCTCACACACAGTTCAGTTAGTTTCAGTAGTGATGATTGCATTATATAACTATATAAATATTCAGTATTCAGTATGTCATGTCTGATCAAAACCTAACTAGACAACTAGTTGTTTCATTTGGACTAAAAGTCTCCATCTTTGATATTTACTTCAATTACAGTTACTCCAGGTTACAGACATTATTCACAGGTATTGCGAGAGCAGGAATTGGGTTTGTCATTATTTGTTTATGCAGACAATATTCGAGTTGCTCCTGTAAGTGGTTTATGACAAGGACAATTTAAGAGTCAGACCTATTGTGAGACTGAAGGAAAGATGCCTGATTTGAAAACCCCTTGTTATTTAGTGTAGATTATGATGATTTTTTTAGGCACTGCTTCAAAATATTAATAAATATGCTTTCTATCAAGCTTGTAAAAGAGCCAGTGGTTTTTTTATTGATTGCTTTTTTTCCTGATGTATACAAATGACCACTTCTCAGAGTCTCTTTAGCAAACTCCCAGTCGCGCTGAAGCTGATTGTGCAGTTTTGAGAGCACAGACGCAGGCGGCACGAATACATTCTGTTGTGTTTATCTGGAGTGCGCCGCAAATAACAGGAGTGCGCGCACGGAGAACAGACAGGGAGCTGTTGTGCATGTAGACGCAGGAGTACACGCACATTCACACGCTGGAAGCGGAGCAGCACTTCCAATCACACCTTTCAAATGCATTTTGTGTTTCACACTCTCTCACACATACTCACACATGTCTTGTGCAGATGGGATTTATAATTCATGTGTTCTTCACACATCTTTTGAACTGCTGAAGAAGGATTGCCTAGAGACATTCCCCCCCATCATGCCTCACTAACACACACACACACACACACACACATAATCCTCAAGGGGATTTACTCCTCCATAATACATGAAGAGATTCTCCAGCATCCCATCAACCCCCACCCCGCTGACCCCCTGTGCCTCCAACAAGTGTAATTAAGGGTCCTTTGGGGAGGAAGAGGGAGCGAAATGAAATCACTTCAGGCGATGCCTCCCGGGCCACCAGTCAGCACTGTCTTTTTTTTAGAGACTGATTTTAGTATCTCAATATCCCAGCTGTTTATATCTTCGCTTTATTCCTTTTTCTTCTGTTTATTCCTACCTTTGCTCTACTTGCATTTATCACAGCTGCTGCTTCTCTTCATCGCTCTGTATCTTCCTTGTTCATCCAGTCACCCGTCACTCAGCCACACAGAATCAGCACAGAAAGCTCTGCAGATTTCCACAGAATAGGAACGACTGTCATTCACAGAGTTCTACACATCTTCTCGCCTCCTCCATGTTTGTTTATTAAATATTTTGGCTTTTTTGATTATCTCTGGGAGTATAATACTGTCAGGTCAGGTTAACACATTTTACCATGAGTTGTACCACAATGGTGATCAACAGGTTCTGTGTGTTGTAAGAAATGTTGTTGAAAGAAGTCTCTTAAGCTCACCAAGGTTGCATTTATTTGTTCAAAACCAAATTGAAAACAGGTGTTGTGAAATATTATTACAATTTAAAACTTTTATTTTATTTGAATATAAATTTGAAATGTGATTTATTTCTGTAATGGCAACGCTGAGTTTTCAGCATCCATTACTTTAATCTTCAGTTTCACATGATCAGAACTTATTCTAATATGATGATTTAGTGCTCAAGAAATATTTCTTATTATCATCAATGTTGAAAACAGTTGGGCTACTTAAAGGGATAGTTCATCCAAAAATGAAAATTCTGTCATTAATTACTCACCCTCATGTTGTTCCAAACCCGTAAGGGCCCATCTTCGGAGCACAAATTAAGATATGTTTGATGAAATCTGAGATATTTCTGACACTCCATAGACAGCAATGTAACTGAAATTTTCCAAGGCACAGAAACGTAGTAAGGACATCGGTAAAACAGTCCATGTGACTTCAGTGATTCAATTGTAATTTTAATTTTCGCATCGTGGTACTCTCCATAATGGCAGAATACTGATTTTGGGGAGAATATTTTTTTAATAAAGTCATTATTTTGTTGTCTTTGCGCACAAAAAATATTCTCATAGCTTCGTATTGCTGTCTATGGAGGGTCAGAAAGCTCTTGGATTTCATCAAAAATATCTTAATTTGTGCTCCGAAGATGAACGAAGGCCTTACGGGTTTGGAACGACATGAGGGTGAGTAATTAATGACAGAATTGTAACTTTTAGGAGAATATTTGTTTGGAAATGTTTTATTTTTTTTATTTTATTTTTTATTTTTTTTATACATATAACATTTTCCTGTTTAACAAAAAGAAAAAAATAGATCAAACATTATTTTATTTTAATGACACAAATTAAAAAAATGTCTCTTTAGTCTTATACACCTAACAGTTCTCTAACAGTAAAAGCTTTGAAAGCCCTTGCTTTAGGTTATAGTGCTGTAAATCTTTCTGTCATGACATGTAGCATGTGTTCCTCCATGATTGAGATTTCCTTTACTTCAGTTTGTAAACTCTGTACTCTTCTGCAAGAATCTTCCTCTTTCCCTTCCTCACAGCCTCTGAGTTGTTAAATAGTTAATCCATGCTTTGGCTCTTCTCCTGCATGTATATTGTAATGTTATGGGTTCTTTGCACCACACTGGTGTTTCTGCAGGATCTGGGAGAAAAATACGATCTGTAAGAATAACATAAACTATAGTTCTGTCTGTAAGGGTGATTTTTAAAGCCCTCTGAGGACCTGAACCGAAAGACCTTCTGTGTTCCTGTCTTTCTCTGTTTCGCACTGTTTCGCCGAAAATGCGGCTTAGCGTAAAAGGAGAGAAAGGTCCAGGGAGGCAAAATATGCAAGTTGTCATTCTCCACAGATCATCCTAGAGAGTCTTTTCTCAAGAATTGAAATGTGAACTGTGCTCTATCAAATGTTCCCATGTCTATGTGCTTGTGTGTGTCATACGAGCTTAAAGCGGCAGTAATGAGGGAAGGTGATGATGGTGCCATTCACAGTGACTTTATTTACACCTCAGAGCTGCTAATGATGATAATGAAGGGAAAGAAACAGACACAAACAGAGTAAAATACTCATGTATGTACATGCAAAGTAATTTCAATATCAATATCTCATATTTGTGTCCATGTAGAAACAGCCTTTGCTATGATTTGTGCAGTATAATCTTGTTCATTATGGCAATAAAGCTTCTTTGAGTTCTGAGAAAGATGTAGTGAATTGGTCAGCAAGATACTGAGTAAATCAGCTAACTGGAAAGACTGTAATTCAACAGCTAGTCCCCAGCTGGTTTCTTGCACATTTCAAGTGGTTTTGCATTTCCTACATCAAGGCTGCTGACTCATAAATACTTTCATCCACTCTGCTGTTTCTGTGGCAGTGAAAACTACAGGGTGTGAGATATGATAGACAGAGAGTCTAATAGGTTGTTGTGTGAGACAAAGAGAGATGCTTAATATAATCTGATCTGCTGAAAAGTTGAATTATTGTTTGGTGTGTAGGTGTGAACCAGGTTTAGAAATTATTTTTAATCATTTTGCCGTATCTGCCCGCTTCAAATAGATGTTCAGGGGAATTTTTAACTTAATGGTGGATTTCTTTTCTTTCTGACGATATAAAGACATGCAGTTTGTCATTTATATACTTACTGTAAGATAAATTAGTGAACTGAAATAAATTCTTAATCTGATAAATTATGAACAAGAAGAAAAAAAAAATCCACAATTAATGAGTGTTTGGCAAGGCACTGTCTACCATCTTAGTTAAATTATTAATCTTTAATTTAATTTATATGTCATCTTTTGAGTTTTGGGCAGTGATCGCTTCAAATTCATACAGTGTTTTAGTTTTTTCAACCACTCTGATCTGACAGATATAAGTCAGTTTGGTAAGACACACTAAACTCGTAACTAGAACAACAGAACATAGCAAAAACTATAATATTAATTAATAATAATATAACCCTATAAAAACATGAATTCACTATGGGGTTATTTTTCCCCACATTTGAAATATCAAGAGGTTTCTTTGTCCATTTCAGTGGCATTTTTGCCCATAGCCCTGGTCTGCTTCTGACCTTGGTGTAAATATCGTCTAACTGAAAGGATGTGAGTGAATGCACTGCTTTGAATATATGTGAAAATCTGTATGTATGTGTGTGGGTTTGCTTAGTCTATGGACAAAATTGTCCCTAGAAGTGAGCTGAATCAATGATTCATGAAGAAAGTACAAAGTTTTGCTGTGTTTTATTTACCCTGTAACCATTATTAATAATTAGCTTTATATGAAAATAATAGAAGTGTATGGTTTATCCTCTTTTAGATTAGTAAATGTGTGTGTGTGTGTGTGTGTCTATGTGAAAAAGGAGAAAAGAGGGAAGGAAAGACATGTAAATCTGAAATGTGAATGGTTTTTTATCTAGCTGAATGGAGTCAAACGCGTCGCCATCTGGAGAGAGTTTCACATTTCTGTGGACATTCCTTCAGTGACGAAAAACAGACTCGAACTAAATTACAGGCAGCTGCTGCTCTGAGAAACACATAGGGTTGAGTGAAGAGGAGGAGAGAGTGAAAAAACAAGTGTCCCCATGGATTTGTTCTTCATTTGCGTTTGAGAAAACCGTGAATGCATGCAGAGCTCAAAAAAAACAATGGTGCTTCTCTTGCCTCACGTTTTTCCTGTTTACCCTCTCCAGTTGAAGCGCTTGGCTCGTCCCCAGCAGGACTTCACCCCCTCTTTTTGTTGCCGAAGTGAGGCTGAAGTTCCGGACCTCACAGCTCAGGGGCTAAACGGTGCTGACAGAGCCTCGGTAATTACGGGACACTCGAGAGTTGTAGTTCTCTTGCTCTCTCCCTGTAGCGGCTGAAATGATCTATAGGTTTGTGCAGGTTAAGTACTGTAAAGCAGAATCATAAAGACGTTTCTGACAGGTGGTTAAGAGAAGATCTGTCAGGCATGTCTTTGTGGTGTAGACGTGTGTCTACAGCCGCTTAGATATGCATATGCACACACTTATTTTTTTTTCATCAATACCCACCGCTTTTCTCCTTCTCTCTCTCCTCTAGACATGAATAATACATTCCTTCATTTCCTTGGCCCGCTTTCTGACCACACACATGCTCACCACTGACCGTAACAATTTATTTCATACCATATTACTTAGATCTCACCATAGACTGTGTTTCTGTAGTGCAAATGTCTGACAGTATTCACAAAACTGTTCTCATATTATCTCACGAAGTGCGCTGCTTTCCCTCGTTTAGTTTAGGGCCGTGTTGTGCTCTGATTTGAGTGGTCTCACACAGGTCCGGCTTTGAATCGAAGCTCTCGCGCGCACACACACAGACACACACTAATGCTCAAGAGTGAGTATTCAGCACGTTTCAGATGTGAGTTTACCATGGTGCTGTAGGCTCAGTGGGGAGCGCTGAGGATATACAGTCACACAACACGAGACAACATAGAGACAATCCATCTCTTTCCATTTTCCAACAGACAACCTGCTGCGTGTGTGTCTCTGTGTGTGTGTTTGGCAAAGGTGCTTGGCAGACAAGCCCATCAATGCTGTGAAAGTGTTTGCCAGGCTTTTATCAAACACCTCTGCTGGAGCTCATTGATTCAGCCCGGCAGGGTGGTCAACCAAAAGAAATCCTTGGTTTAACTTCAGTGCATTTGCTGTGACGGTCTCTTGTATAATGACATGCATTCTTCTTGGAACTAATTTTTTGTTTAAAATGAACAATGTAATACTACATAGTCAACCTGGCTAGAGATACAAAGCCGGACAACATATGTTATTATAATTAGATTTTTTTCTCGCTCTCTGAGGACTATTTGAGAAAAACAAAAACCCTGATAGGAGTTGTGAAGAGACCTTGTTGTGCTGCTGAACACAGTGTACTTGGACAGCGGCCTAGCTTCAGGCACAGACACAGACGCAGAAAGCTCACTTTGCTATGATCTCGTTCTTTCACTCCTTCTCCTGCTTACTTTAAGGCCAACACCTACACAAACATGCACACAATAGGATGGAGGCTAGTGCAAGCAAACAGGGCAAATTCATGGTGTGAAAATGTGGCATAGCACATGCAGCAGCAGTTAGTTAGAAAGCAACTAATTGATACATAATTAAAAAAAATTAATAATTGTGGCCTAAGTGTCCAAAAAGGGACTTTTTATTATTTGATAGTATATTATTTGATATATTTAAACTATATCAACAGCGGCTTATCACAATGTAAGGAATTTTGCAAAAAGAGTAATAATTTTGATTGTGTCAGTGCCGATAGACTAGTGGGCAGTGTGTCGACATATGATGTTGTTGTGTTATGGGTGTCCGTGCCTGTTCGAATCCCAGCTTGAGGACCTTTCCCAATCCCACCCCCCTCTCTCTCTCCCACTTCGCTTCCTGTCTCTTCTACACTGTCCTATCGTAATAAAGGCAAAAAAAAAAATAATATTAATAATTTTGATTGTTTCAGTGTCATCATGTTCAGACTGGTAGATCCAGTGTAGCTGTGTTTTTTAAAGATATTAAAATATTAAAGAAAGCCTTATGTGCAGGTTTCATTAATTAAGAAGCATTATAATATCATTTTCGTGGGCATTTTCCACTCTTTCTTTGATTAACACTGACACCTTTTGCTGCTGCACAGACTTCTATGTAAATGCTTTCCTCACAAATTAAATGTGATTCAGCTCTGGCTCAAAGCTCCAGCTCCCCTCACACACAAGCTGCGGGTTTGCTGTATTGTCTAATTTAATTTATAGCTCCTCTAATCCTTCAAAAAACAGCCTCTTTGCAAAGCTTGCATTGCATACTATTACATACACTGATTTTTGTGATGATGTAACATCTCAGTAATCTTTGCAGATTGTGTGAATGTATGTCACCTGTATTATTTGGAAAATTGCACAAATTTAAAATGAGTTTCTTTTTTCAGATTTTTACTATGGTTCGAGCATTGATTAGGGGGTCAGTAGCATGCACACCTCCTGTAGTGCTTACCTTGCCACCACCCACAAAGGGATCAATGCTCTGGGTCAACTATGGGGAAGGCACCAGTAAAACATGAGGTGCAGTTTATGCAGAACATATTGAAATTGGCTTGGTAAAAGTTCCCAAGAGATATGCCCTAGATGTGGTCCCCTATTAAGGTCAACTCATTGCATAATGAATTGACCTGCCCTGCAAGTTAAAGATGTTAAAAATCATAGCTGATATTGAGCCTGGTTCATTAGTCACACTGGAATGGAAGATCAAGTGGAGCACATTGTAGTGAGAGTCTTCCATGCAGTAAGCTCTGTTTAGCAAATGCACAGTCATTGGATTTGGATTTTTTGGATTCAATTTGGATTTTTTTCATACAATTTGCCTACTCCCCAATGAAGGTTTGGTTTAGGGGTGAACTTTATGCTTATTATTTATTTATTCCATAAAAATTATGCTTTCATACAAATCTGATTGTATGCTAACATGTAAAATATTACTTTTTCATATAAGTGAGGTTGGATATTAATGTTCAAAATAGATAATTTGATAACTGTTATGCAGTATATGAGCTCAATTTGACTAATTATACTGTGAACACTTCCTGATTATGTAAATAACATCACTAATGAGCCACAGCCTATATAGTTGAAATGAACAAGTAAAAAGAGATTATTATATGATAGCTTATTATTAATATTTCTCTGAGAAAACACTTTCTCATCACTCATCCACAATACCATAGAGAGTTTGCTGTTTCTTATAGCAACGCTGGCTCTGATTCTGTGAATGACTTGATTGGTTTGAGACCCAACAAAACTTCCTCCACCCTGAATAATAGTGTGGATAACCTCCCATGATCCTTTACAATTTCATTCCAAGCCCCAGGACATTACGAGAAAGAAGGAAACGAGGAAAGAAATGGCGATTTGGGGAGAGATACACACTAAAAGCATTGAAGGGATTCTTAATTAAAGCAAAAGTGGCCAACACAGATGCTGTCATACTTTGCCAAGCCTTTGGCCTCCTCCTCCTCTCGCTCATTCCTTTTCACCCTCACTATCCCACACACTTTTCACACTATGGAAGCCCTTGGGTAGCAGGGGAATGAACAGTCCTGCGGAAGTTCTGAAGTATAGGAAGTCCTGGAGAGAGCCAAGTGTGCTGCGCTTTCACTAGCTGGTCGCTGTGAATGTGCTTGCACTCTGAACAACAGACAGTCAGTTTGGGGCCTAACATGGAAATCAGGTTGACCAAACCATGAATGAACACCAACAAGCCACGCATTCATTAAAAATGCTTTCATTAATCCTGAATGCTGTTGAGGAGTTGCGAAGATGCACAATGTACAATGCAGGTAGAAGGAAACTGATATTGCATGTAAAACTTTCAAATCTTTCAGCTGCTGTTTTTATTTCTGGGCACATATTTTCTATATTGTCAGTTCTGCAGCCTGCTCTATGTCCCCTAGACCTCAGGAATATTTGGTTCAGCCGGTCTTATCAAGCGCTGTGTGCGGCTGTCTGATGATTCAGCTTGTCTGGGTTTGTGTGGCAAGGCAAACCAATGAAGACATGAATACAGACCCAAGGAGACCTTGACTTTCGTCGTGAATAACTCAGCTGCAGACAGACAGGTTCATGCACTGAGTTCCAGCATCACAAACAGTTTAGGCACCTAAGAACGAAAGGAAGACAGACCACATGATTACCGAGTTACCCATCCAGAAAACAATCAGGGTTCCACTTCAGCATTACAGGCCCATCACATAATGTGGTTAATGTTGTAACACATGTGGGCACATTAAGTTAATTAGTCCTTAAACTGTAAGATGATTCAATCGTCCCGAGCTGTAATGACACATAGAGGGAGAGAAGAGATTGACTGTATCTGTCTCCTGTGCTCGTTTGATTGTGTTGTTAATGACGGGGAGGATTTGAAGTGATTATTTTAATATGATCATGACTGATAAGATGTGAGAGATTTTAATTTAATGTAGGGTATTTATGCTCATTATATCCATAATACTGCTTTGTAGACAAAACCAAAATTAACTTTAATTACAGATTTTCTGAAAATTTGCAGTGGTTTTCTGGTATTTCAGGTATTGTCTCCACTTGCATTTTCCAAAAAATGTCAAAACAACTGTGTGCATAAATATCATTATCATACTGTCATAAGATAAAGCTGTAGCATTGCAGACTAATGTTTATTTGTAGATAATCAATACATAAATATTAAAGAGATTTAATATTAAAGAAATATTATTATTTTTGAGTTCACCCAAAAATGAAAATTATGTCATCATTTACTCACCATCATGTCATTCCAGACATGTATGACTTTCTTTCTCTAGATATTTTGAAAAAAATATTTTTTTTGCCCATAAAATGAAAGTCATGGTGTCCCCATTAACTTTCATTGAATGGACAAAAAAGTGGAAATGTTTTCCTCATCTTCTTGCATAAATTATGATTTTTAGGTGAACTATTCTTTTAATTGCAGAGCATTATTATTATTATTATTATTAGTAGTAGTAGTAGTAGTAGTAGTAGTAGTAGTAGTAGTAGTAGTAGTAGTATCAGTATCCATGTAAGTGCACATTTACAGTCATTACTGTTAATAAACACATGAATTCACAGATGGGGAGTAGTGTATTCAGTATGCATTACATACAGGGCCAGACTACGTTCTACACCCACAGCATCAAACATGTTATCCTCTTATTATTATGAAAATATTTATAACATCCGAAGGAGAGCCCTCTATCCATGTGATTCTATATTTAATCATAATTTCCAGACTCACTGTATGGGCACACTCAGCAAACAGGCCACACACTGGTGTAGTGCTAATCCTCTTAGCTGATAGCTTTGTAAGGTCCTGCTGGGTGCTGGGAGGAGGCTGCCGTGTTGCTGCTGACCACTGCGTCCCGGTGGGAAAGAGGGGGTGCTGGCTCTTTTAATTGAGTAATTGATACCCGCTGGCTCAGAGTGTGACTGATGGCATTACTCACCATCATCGTGTATGCTCAGGTATGCTGTGTCCCGTTCTTACTGGCCCATTTTACGTTTCTGTAATTTGCTGTAGTTTCTGTAATCCCTGTTTTATTTGGACTTGTATTTCAGCTTTGAAAGGATTAGTTCACCTCAAAATGGAAATTATGTCATTATTTAATAACCATTATTTAATCATTCCTGACCTGTATGTTTCTTAATTTTGTGGAAAACAAATTCTATAACTGTTTATGCAGCTCTTTTCCATACAAAGACAATTCATAAAACTCCAGAATGGCCAAAAAGGCACCATTAAGTTAATAATGACAGATTTTCCTGAAGTGTAGAAATGGCGATGAATTTTGGATAGCAGTGATTGTTACAGTAGGTTTTATTCATGTAAGATTTTACTGATGTAATGTTTATATAAACCAGAATCTAATAAAGACTCATTTGAACCCGCCACTTATTGAATTTGTCTCTCGACTGGTTGCTGGAAGTTGCTGACTTTGGCAGCATTTCATGCTTCTCATTAAGCCTAGAATGTGTTGAAAACTTAATTGAAATTATTTAAAGTGCCCAAGTGCCAATTACAGTGAATTGTGTTAAATATAAATCAATATATGTCACCTTAGATCAGAGAAACAGTGGGTGAGAGAGAGAGGAGTTGAAGACGAGAAGCTGGATATGTGCCAACGTGAGCTCCCACTGCTGTGTAGGGAATATGAAATTTGGGTTGCTTAAGTAGGAGGTGTCATATTAAAGTGAGAAATATGGCTTAAGGCTTTTGCTTATAAACCTTGGAGTTATTGAATTGGGAATTCATAAAAACATTAAGAAAATCAAGCGTAGCGTCAGTTCTGGCAGGTCACGTTACACCCCTTTCACACTGCACGTTGGTCCCGGAAAATTGCCGGAGTGCCTTCTGTGTGAACGCAAACACGTCCCGGGATTAATTCCGGGATCGATCCCGGGTTGGGGACCTAGTAACATTGCCGGGTTCAGTCCCGGAACGAGCTCTGTGTGAACAAAAGCCAGAACCAATGCCATAAAGTGTGTGTCGTAGTGATGATGTACGTTATTGTGTGACTCTTTTACTGGGTGTTTTGAAAGCAGATCAATGTTCCTGACGAAAAAATATGTGCAAACTGTAATGAAGCAGTGATCAGGGAGCTCCTCACCATCCACACTGAAGCAGAGATCGTTCGCCAGTTTAGTGGAATGGTGCGCGTCACATTACACATCACATCCTAATGTCACGTGTCTTTACGGGATCTTTACGGGTTGTGTGTGAACACATTCACAGATTCTGGAAAATCACTGGCAGTGTGAATGAACCAAAATCAAAAGATACCGGGATGATTCCCGGAACACATTACCCGTGTATTTTCCGGAATCTCTGTGTGAAAGAGGCTTTATCACGTTAGTCAGGCTTGCATCAGCTGATCCACGTTTACCTATAGGGATGCGACACCTATCATAGCACTCATATATAAGGTCCTTCAGCATTATCACCAGCTTTCGCGTTGCTCAATAGCTAGTTTCTCACCTCCATCCCCAACTCCTCCTCTTGTCAGTCAGGATTCAGCCTTCTGATTCTCTTTTGAATCAGCTCATTTCTAAAATGTTACATTAAATTATTGAACTTAATGATATCTGCAATACATTTATGTTGGTTCTTTTCTGATTACCTTGGGGGGTTATTGCTGCCCTCCTGCTCTTATCCATGCTAGGACCATCCGTAAACACTTTAGCACATACATATCACTTCATAAACGAGACAGCCTTTGTAAACACATTCTTAATGGCCATCATTGGGCTATTAGTGTATTCCCACAAGGCACACATTTGCCTTTTTCATATGTTGATCTGTATGAAAAAATACAGACAATGGTTACAGCTAATAAGCTATAAGTGCATCAATAGGAAAACCGATTTCTGAAAAGGCATAGTCATTTTGACAATTGCTGTATATCACTTTAAAAGTGCAAAGTACTTAGAGATCCAAAAAGTTTATTTTCTGACAGTGAATAATGTCGTGAAATCTCACACTCAAACATCCTGAAATTAAGAAACTGGGAACTATAGCAGAATTCCATTTCAGTGACAGGAAATTAATGGGCTTTTCCATAATTTACCCCTCAGGCCATCTGGCCCTGGGGTTTTGTTAGATTTCATCTCTGCGAGGCAAACAACAATCTAACTCTCTGTTTGTATGGTGTATTAATATATGAGAACCCAGCGGCTGATCTGCAAACATCACCATCAAGACTGACTGGAATCAATGGTAAATAAAGCATCATCCTCATTTATATTATTCTGTAATTATTCTTTCCTTCCCATAAGGCCCACACAGAATGTGCTCCACAGAACAGGAACGTCTGCGCATGTACAGTACAACATCCCCCGGCCTTGACATGTTCCTTCATTAAATATTGTGACTAATTTGAATTTATGCTTTTAGCTACCAATATAAGTGTTCTTAGCTTTGATTAACATTACCATGTTTAAATCCATTCCACTGGAACACATGAATGTCTGCCGATTCTGCCTGCACCTGCTTCACATCAACAGACTCGAACTCCACAATGTCTGTTTAGCTGTTTCTGTAGAAGTTCTTTTCTCTATATTTCCTACTCATTTCCACAAAAAAAAAATTCTGAACATCTTATCAGAATAACTTTAGCAGAAACAGATGTATAATCCTAAAACCTGTCATAACCAGGAATTTGGAAGACCTTTATTGGCCATACCGATAATTGTAATGAATCTAAATGTAATATTTTTAGTTATTAATTTTTAGCCATTTCTTTTGTCTCCGCCATAACATTCACAGTAATGTCATATCTCTATCTGTAGACATTCTGCACACGCACCTTTTGTGTCAGTGAGTGTGAAGTGACCTGCAGTGAATACATAAGCAATAATGCAATTCAACATATGGGATAGTTTGCCCAAAAATTAAAATGCTAATGTCGTTCCAAACCTGCATGACTTACATACAGTAAAAGAACATGTTTTGGAGAATATTGGTATCCAAACAGTTTTTGTGATCATTGTCTTCCACTGTGTGGATAGAAAAACACTTGAGACATTTCTCAAAATATCATCTTTTATGTTCACAGAAGAAAAAAAGTCATATGGGTAATTTTCATTTCTGAGTGAACTATACCTTTAATGTTAGAGAGAAGCAGAGACACATGCAAATGTATATCTACACAACAGTTTGTCATGTCCATAATGTCAAACTCACTGATTTCCTATTACTTAGGTAGCTATTTAAATTGTACTTGTTTGTGTGCAAAAATATGCTGGGATTTGCACCATCACAAATCTTGTCTAACCAATGTTTAAAGCAGGCTAATTTGACTTTTTCCTGAGCACATTGCATCAATCAGCGAGTCAGAGAGTACACGTCTGTTCTCTGTTCACTTTTATTTAATCAGGTCACACATGAACTTCCCTTTCTACTTGCTTATCCTGGCTCACCATGTGCTGTGCTTTGAGATTGATCAAATCTGACCTGATTTCCCAAGGGTAGTGTGGCATACAGTTTAAGAAGCATCTGCTGCGTTTCCAAAACACTGCTCAAGTGGACAGGAACAGCAGAGAGGGCACTTAATGAACTTCTGCTGTGTAAACGGGTGACTTGACACATCACATATCTGTTTATTTTAAAGTCAACTTTCAAGAATGTTTTAGATTTCTGTGTCATGCCATATGTTTACCATATCCAGATTCCAGACACATCTGTCGATAATGCAATTTACAACAGATTGATTTTACTGGAGTTTACTGGCAAATCCTTAGAAGCAACAGGTTTAACAAAACCTACAGTAAATGGTGCCTCTGTGTTTAATTAGTTAGGGCACTGCGGCAAGATTCTGTGACAGTACATTTAAACGTCGCGCCTCCATGTTATTGCACCATGCAATCATTAGAAATACATGCTTGTTTTCCCTTCCCTCAGAAATATAGTGAAACATATTAAAAACTGACTTGTGAGGACATTTGAAGTGGTCATACGTCAGCCAAATTTTGCTTCACTTATACTGTCTGATATTTACTAGTTTGTAAAAGGTGGGGGTTTGCAAGTATTACCACCTCCGTATATAAACCATTGCATCTAGGAGATCTTCTCACTAATATAGTGCGACTAAAGTGTGTTTGTGTGTGACCTTCCTGTCACCCCTGGGTTAAACCTAATCCAACCTGACACCTAAATGTGTGTGTGACTTCTAATGGATGCCTTGCTTTGCTTTGACTGCTAACAGAGACCCCGAGGGACTGGAGACACACACACACTCAGATGTCTGCAGATATTTCTTGTGGATGTTGTAGAGGTCATTTTTGGAGACGTAAACCTTGTACAGACAACACCTAAATCAGTGTCTGACTTCAAAGCAATTTAATATTTTAATTTGTACTTAATGTGACCTACCCAGTGTTTCCCAAACCACTATACAGCATGAATCATCAGTGGCGTGGCATAACAAAATATATTTCAGCTGTGTCTGAGCTGTGAGCTTGCAGTATGAGTTGAATTTGAGCTAAAAGGCACAAACACAGAGTCGTCTGAGTCCCGAACAAATTATTCTTTTAAGACTCTTCTTTTAATTAATCAGTCTGAAAGACTAAGGAACTCTGAATTCATTACAGTGGTTTCTGAATTAACACCTGACCCTCTTATTGAACCACTCTGTCAAAAATTAACTTTTTTTATTAAGGGGCAGTATTTGCACTCTGCAGTTGATTTTCAGAAGTACTTTTTTTTTTTTTTATTGAAGTGAGAAATGTTACCATGTTATGTGTACCTAATGTTAATTAACTTAAATGGTGGTTAAGTAAAAATAGATAAATGTTATAAAAACTGATACCTGTAAGAAACATTAGATACTGTATACTTACACTAGGTGTATAGACATTGTACAGGACCATAGCCATTTTCCTTCAGTATTTACTTTGTTTCAGATCAATGAGCTTCAAAGCAGCCGTGAGTCTCTTGATTTGTTGCATATCAGGATAAAACACGGTTCTTTTGAGGATGGATCAAATAATGACGAAAGTGAAACAGATCACTCCTCTTTCCTAGTCAAGGACTATGTATTTCAATTATGCTAAGTGGACTGCTGATTAGATTACCTGTCTCTTGTGCTACCTCACCCTGAAAGAGAGAGAGAGAGAGAGAGAGATTTGTTCAATTAGATAGAGATGTGTAAATGGTTCTCAAAAGCCCCTCTCAGACAAGTTGTCAAGTGTCTTAGTACCCGCTAACCCCCCACCATCACAAATACATTGATTACCTCAATGAGGCTTCAGATTTGTATCTGAGTAATGGTTAGAAAGGTGTCTCTCTTATTTTTGCTTTTCAGGACCATATGAGACAAAAAGGAGCAATGCTTCAAAGAGCACCCTTGTTATACATTAATCTTGTTTTGTTCGTCCCTAGAATTGAGAATCTCAGAGAAATCTGTGAAATTACCTCTACACATTCAAAGATGTTGGACATTATTATTTGGAAAACAATTTCATTAAAATAAAATCATTAACTAAAATCAAAGTCCCTTACATTTATACAGTATATAAATGATTTTAATTAATCTGTAACAATTTTAATTGCCTTTGTATAAAATAATAGATGTTTACAGTATATCCTCATTTAAATATGCAAGTAAACGTGTGTGTGCTTGTTTGTTTGTTTGTTTGTTTGTTTGTTTGAGTGTGTGTGTGTCTGCTTAGCTAATGTGAAATTTTGACAAGAGTCCCTAGGGGATGAACAGATGTAGCCTACTTGTCTCTGAACTAACAGCCTGTTGACGATGTGCAATGTGTGGTCACATGTGGGTTCTGTCAGAGAGAACACACACACACAGCACAGACCTTGTAAAGACACCCTCTTTGGCCCTTAATTGGATTGTTTATGGTCTTCAGGAATGTATGATGTGTGTGTGTGTGTGTGTGTGTGTGTGTGTGAGAGAGAGAGAGAGAGACAGAGGCGCTACTAATTGGGTGTATTTGTGGCTTGTGTATGATGAATGTAGTCAGTCCTCAGCAAGTGTTTCTGTGTTTCTCACTCTCTCCTCCACGCTGACACCAGAGTTTCTTATTGGGGTAATAATATTAGTTTTATTCTTTGTAGTTGTCCTTTGCTTTGTTAGTGTATGGTGTTACCACATAAAAATAAGCTCACATCGAATGATGTATGTTTGATGATGGGCCAAAAACTGTTTTATCTCTTTCGCATACACAGCCCAGAAGCGCCAGCTGTTGGCAAATTTAGACATTATGAGTCCAGTATAAAAGCAAGTGTGCTTTTAATGCAATTACATAAATGAGCTGCCTTTTTAAATCACACCCAATAAATTTCACACTTATGAAAGACAAGCTTGTGACAGAATGAGGTTTTCAGTCCAACTATGCTTTCAGCAATCTCCGTTTTCAAAATGGGCAGCACTGTAAAATGTTAATGGATGCCATAATGTGCAGTAGCTAATGGACGGCTACAAGAAGCTGCAAAGGGCACATTTCTTGAGTGTTTAGTGGATGCATGGGGTGATATAACAGGGCAGATGTGAAGACCATGTCATTTCAGTTCATCAGTCAATCACCATCACATTTACAGTATTTATACTCGGCTAATTTATTCAGCATCAAAATGTTGACAGGAGAGATGAAATAGTTATATGTGTCATTACATGGTTATCTGTCATATAGCAGAAATGTCTTTGAGACCATGGGAAGCGGGCAGAGAGATATCAGATTAATTATGTTTATATTGGATTCATTTCGTACATAAAGCATTTGTGAATTTAGATTTCTATGTTGATCCCATTGGAATAATGTGCTTTAAGATTATGGTATATTAATGAGCAGTTTCTGTGAGACGGTTTACTTTTTGCTCTGTTTGTTTCTATCATAGCTTGTTTGAAACAGAGCTCCTTAAGCTTAGTTCCCATTAAGTGTTTGTGTTTTCCCTCTCAGATTAGATCAATTGTGAGGAGTGTTACGGATGATACATTGTGGATTCCTCAGGCAAACAGAGAGATTTGTGTCAGAGTACTTCCTCGTAAACAATTACCAGGGAAACAAACAAAGAACACAGTCAAACACACACACACACACACAGTTAGTATAAAATATCTCTTGCCTTCAAAGTATCCGTCTATCTGAAACACTCTCTTTGTCAGGAAAGCTTTGACTTGCTGTTAACTGCTTTCCCGTCTGTCACTGAACCGCCCATTTCTCCTTTATTTGAAAGATTACTTCCCAGCTGTCCGGTGGTGCCATGATGGGGAGTTTTCCCTAGCGATATGACCCTTGAACCCAGTAGCACACAAATTGTCTTTCAGATCCTCCATCGAGGGTCAAAGGTCAATTAGCATCTCGAAGATAAGGGAAACAGAGATTTTGAGAGATTGTGCAGTAGATGATGTTAAAGGTTATATGGTAGCTGATAATAGAAGAATTATGTAGTATCTACAAATATACGCTGAAGCAGGCTTTAAATATTTATGCTTTATTGACCAATATGTCTGTAATATAAAATGATCTCTAGCTTACTGATGTTTACTGTCTATTACTGACCATGAATCAATATATCATGTCATTTCATGCAGTCAGTGATTTGATTTTGTAAAGATTTGTCTTAAAGTCTAGAGTGGGCCTTAAAATGTATTAATATATATATATATATAGGAATATGTAATATTATATATTCCTTCACTTACATTGTGTCCATAGAAATAAATATCAGAAAACTCTGATACTTTTTTTGTTGCTATAATTTCCACAGAAATCTTGTGCTTCCTGACATAGTTATATCTAATGCAGGAATAAGAAAGGTAGTGAGAAAGTGAGTGTGAGAGAGAGAGAGAGAGAGAGAGAGAAGAAAGTAGAAATAAAATATGTCACTGGTGTTCTGAATTCTCAGCCTGGTCCCAGCGGTCCTCATGAGGGTGTCATTTAGATAAATGCTCCCAATTACAGCACTGCTGCCCAGTACTCACAGGCACAAGACTCTGTCTATGTTTCTGAAGGTGTAAGTGAGAGTTTTTCCCTCTGTGTGTATGTGTGTGTGTGTGTGTGTGCCTGAGGGTGTTTCTACTCAATATTAGAAATCATACTACATTCTTAAAAAAAATAAAGGTTCTTTAAGGGCATCAGTGGCTCCATGAAGGATCTTTAACATCCATGGAATCTGTCTATTGTGCAAAAGTTTTTTTATAGTGCAAAAGGATTATAAAAAGATTGTTTTTTAGATTATTAAAATGTTGTTTACATGTAAGAAAAGTGGTTCTTTTAAGAAATGTGCATTGTAAGGTTCTTTGAAAAGTGTTCTTTTATGGCATCTCTGTGAATATTCCCTCTTGGAACCTTTATTTCTAAGAGTGCAGCATGATTCCTGTTTCAGAATGTTTATGTGACTGCTTTGGTCGTGTCCGTATCTAACCAGATTGTTTAATAGTTGCACAAGTCAGAATTATCTCTGTGTTCCCAGGCTCAAGTTGGCAGCTGACCAGGCCCCCTTGCAACACTGAGTCTTTGACATTATAGATACATATTTTTCTGAAAGCAAACCACACAGATCATCCCTAAGGGCTTTCCATGAGTGTTGGTTCATGCTTCCCTCTGATTCAGCTCTGCTGTTAGGAGAAAATAGCTGTGTGATAAATGTGGTTTTTAACTTTCTATTCATCAAAGATTCCTAAAAAAATGTATAACGGTTTCCACAAAATAATTACACAGCACAACTGTTTAAAAATATGAAATGTTTCTTGAGCACCAAATGCACATATTAGACTGATTTCTGAAGGACCATGTAATGCTGAAGACTGGAGTAATGACTGCTGAAAATTCAGTTTTGTCATCACAGGAATAAATTAATTTTTTTATATATATTTAAATAGATAAAGTTAATTGTAATAATATTTTACAATATTTCTGGTTTACTGTATTTTCGATCAAATAAATGCAACCTTGATGAGCATCTTTTCAAAACTTTTTTAAACGGTAGTATAAAATAAGTGCTATAAAATAATGTATTGTACTGTGAAGTGCTGACAGTTTTCACGAATCCCTTGAGCTATTTGTAAACAATAGAAGCATTCTGGTTAGCTTGAATGTTGATATGCTATTTACAGAGTAGCGGTGAGGTAATGTCCTTTGGGAGGGTTGGAGGGTGGATGGTTGTGTTCAGTTTGAGAGATGCCAGAGCTAATCAAGACAAACGTAGTGAGTCATTGTAACTTCCGTGAACACATGGATTCAACAAGACTTCTCTTTTCTCTCTACTGGCTTCCATCAAATGATCTCTCCTTTTGGTTAGCTGGTTTGTGAACCTTCCCCTACCGACTGAACAAACTGTTGGTTTGCTCTTTCTACATTTCCTTGCCTTTTCACGTAATAAAGTCTCAAGACCCTCAGATGCACAGATTAGGTATGTAGACTCACTCACTCACTCACAATTTTTAGGCAAACTATTCCTTTACATAATTTCTCACAAAAAAGGCAGGGCAATCTTTTCTATTTATCAAATTTGTGTCAGTCACCTAATAATATAGTACAAACATATGGATTATTGAAAAGCCATATTATAAACATTCTCTTTATGGGAATGATGTGCTTTAAAATAGTCAGATTTGATTTATGAAGTCTCATGACCTTTTCCTGCTCTATGTGCAATAAAAACCGTATGATAGCCTTTCATAATAGTAAGTGAGAAGGCATTAGTGAGAATTAATTGCACCCGGCAGTATAATATGAGGGGTGTACATTAATCAGCAGTGGCTTAATAACTACCAAATACATTTCAGGCATCTCTGAATGGAGTGGCTATTTCATTGAGTTTATATCAAAAACTATATTGAAATATTGTAATAGGATTTCTTATAACAAGCACATTTATTAATCTGCTGCAATTTGTTCTGTATCATCAGGTTAGCAATTCTTTTATTTTGTTCTTAATTCAGTTCACCACACATCCTTGTACAGTAGCTGCATTTTGAAGTTTATGATGTGTTAGACTTGCTTTGCACTGACCACGACCCTTTTCTCATTGTGTTCAGGTCACTATTATGTTTTTTTGGCAAAATTCAGACATGCTTTAATATTCTCTGCTACTGAACCTTCAAAGTGATCTTTTTGGCTGTTCTGTGGCTTCTCTCACAAGTCTCCTTGTTCGTGCAGAGAATTTTGATAGACGACCTTTACTAAACTGAGTGGTTTGGATTCGCTTCCACTTTCTGATATTTGAGCCAACACAGAGCCCACTGAGACATTCACACACTTGGAAATTACTTTTTCCTAATTTCAGCATTTGTTGTGTTTATTTATAACTAATTTGGCATTCTCTTTAGTATTCATTTCAGTCTTTGAATCGTTTTTCTGTGGGGTTTTCAGCCAGAAAATGATTTGAATGATTCAAAGGTAGAAGCCAATTGTTGAGGCTGTTATGTACTTTCAGTTGTTTTTCTGTTTTGTTTTCTGTTTGACTGTTCAAACGGCATATTTCCCTTTTTCATTTTTTTGTTACGAATATCGTAAAACAATGTCATATTGAGATAATTAAAACAGCAAGTTACATTTCACTGTTATTTGCATTTCATTACAACGGGTGAATTTGGCCTAAATGCATTTACAAGACATTTGCCAGCATCCAGTCTTGTGTCTTAAATGCAGAAGGACTGAAATGCCTCTAATTTTCACAACAACAAGCACAAAGGATAAAAGGAAATTAGCATCATTAGATTAGGGGATATCTGCACGGTGGCACAGAAGCAGCTTGTACTGATGTAGCACTGGTGTGAACACTTCACAGATCCTCTTGAGCGCTGATATCTGGCTCCTCACGGCCTACTTCAACCTGTTTGTGCATCTTAATGGTGTTTAAAAACTGATGCAAATATGATTCAGCAAAGATGTTGGACCCTATTCAATGTTTCGTTCTTTATGAATTCTTGAATGAGTAATTAATTAGTTGTTGTTCTAATGTACTGTAGTTCGTAAAACATTTTGAAGTTGTGTAAATGTTCAAGAAATGCCACATTATTTGCCAGTAAATTGGATGCTCTCCAATGGGCAGAAATTATATGCACTCTTTCAGTTACATGATTTACTAACCATTTACATATTTTGATTTACAATTTGTCCTTTCTAATGTCATAGACATTAACAGTTGTTTGTGGAAATGAAAAACATTCCCTCAAGCTTTTAGACTTTTGTTCATACTGTATGTCCTTGAGTTTAAGCATACCCATTTATTTGCATCATTTGGCAGACACTTTTATAAAAACGTAACTGACTTTTACTCAAGGTATAAGATACGTACTGTATCACAGATCCCTTTGGCTACCTAGGAACACGTCATGACAGGACCGACGAGGATCTCAACGCCAACTTAATCAAGGCGCACAATCATTGTGCTTATGACTACTAATATTCCAGTCTCATACTACTGGTTAATCTGGCTAAACTAAACTAAAAACAGAAGCTCTACCTTCTTGTTTCAACCTGCTGGACAGACTACAACTCTTCCTTTCCCATCTAATGCAGGTGTAATGTACCCCAATCATTATCATACTGTGTTTGTTTGCTTAGGCCAGAGGAGAACTGGATCTCTGACTGAGATGCTTTTCTTTCTCTATTTCTTTCATCTGATGGAGTTTTGGTTGCCTGCAACCATTGCCTTTGGCTTGCGTAGTTGGGGTCTAAAATTAACTTAATATTGAGTGATATGCCTGCACCTACACCATCGGATGGGAACAAAACTTGAACTGAATTAGGTTGGATAATGACACTGTTGTCTTCTGTATAGCTGCGTTATAGCTAAATCGCATCTTGCAGCATCGACACTGTTATTAAACTGAATTGAATCAACATTGAACTGACTCAAGCTGAATAAATAACTTTACATTGTTATTAAACTGAACTAAAACGACACTAAACTTTGAACCGAATAAGAATTGAACTGAATTCTACTGAATAATGACACTATTATCTTCTTAGAACCTCTTACACTGAATTCGATTCTGCTGTTTTCTTGATTGTTACTGTGAAGCTGAGGTCTGGATGGTAAAAAGTGCCATAGAAATAAAGGTGACTTGATTTGACCTTACTTGACTATCATCAGTTCATGCATTCCCTGGGAGTCATACTTATGATCTTGATGTTGTTTGCACCATGCTCTACTGTTTGAGCTGCAGGAGAGCTATTCTGCTATAGACTTTCAAAGGTGAAAAATGTTTTTGATTGACATAATATTGTTTGCTTTTAATTTATTTGCATTGTAGATCTGAAAAGTACTAGAATTTACTATAGTGGGCACAGGCTTATCGCAAGCAGATTTGAGCAGCTTCACGAAGTATATTTTGGGAAGTACGTTATTTGAATGGTGAATGGCAACCAGACATTTTCATATGTCACATTTTCATATGTGAAAAAAAAAAAAACTTAACTGCAACTAAGTTCAACAACAAAAATAATTTCACTTTAAAAGTACAAATAACAAAGAGCACGTCATTGTCAGATCACCAGTACAAGAGAAAATGCCTGTTTAAAATGCAGGGAGTCTATTAAAGGTGCCGGTCATGGCCAATGTCTAGTTTTTGGAAGACCTGTCAGAGAATTTTTATGACACCACTTCACGTAAATTATGTTAGACGCTAATGCTAACCTCCCGCTGTGTCTCTAGTGGTGGTCTGAAGGATTTTACACAAGCACAGAAATCAAGTACACCTGTCAAAGTGTGGGTTATTTTCAATAGAGATCTATCAACAAGCAAAAAAGAACAGTCAAGGACAAGGACATGTACATGGCTTTGAAAAATAACTTGCACGTTCTTCGATGCGTAGATGCTTTTGTAAGTTTTTCGATCTTACTGTTTTCCTCCAGTGCTTCCCTCCAAATACACAGGCTGTTCTCATACCTTGAACCATGATTCAATGTGACAGCGAATGTCTGCACGGAGTATGACTCATGATCCCAAATGAATACAGAAAGTCACAATGTTTTCTGTTCATTTCCAAACTTGGAAACAGTTCACTTTCCCTCATGGCAATTTGATTTATTCTGAGATTTAGAATTGCCTCAAAACTAATTTGACTTTCTACAAGCTTTATACATCATCAATGATATACCATTATCAGTAGATTGGCAGATGATGCTGTTGATCTCAAGATATTTTATGCCTAATTTATTTAAATTGTCTTGAAATGCACCTTGTTTTCTTTTTCTGTTAATTATTTCTGAAGGATCATGCCATACTGAAGACTGGAGTAATGACTGTTGAAAATTCAGCTTTGCATCACAGGAATAAATGACATTTTAAAATGTATTGTAATAGAAAACATTTTTTTTAATTGTAATAATAATATTTCACAATATAATGTAGCTTTGGTGAGCATAAGAGACTTCTTTTAAAAACATTAAAAAAATATTAGACCAAACTTTTGAAACATTTTGTATGAATACTTTATCATGGAAAAGCCAAAATCATTGATTGGATATCAATTAGATTTGAAGTTTTGAAGTATTGTCCCTTTTCTCCTTCTCCACCTTTTCTTCCCTTCATGTTTCTCTATTATCCACACTCCTCCTTCACCAGCGGCATTAGTCCTGTCAGCTAATCAGTGGCATTAAATGAGCCATCCGATTAAGTTAGCATCATTAGCGAAACGTTTGGCAACCGAAGCGCAGCGTGCCACACAATCCTCCAAATTAGCTTTATTAGTTACATAATGTTCCTCTGAGGCCTCTGACATTTCACTCTCCACAAGAGGATTTACTTAATGAGTTGGCTGTTTCTGGCGCTCGCTCCACCAACTCCGCTGATGACCTCTGCCGAGTTTTACTCCACTTTGAGACGCTGAACACCATCATTGTCTGATTGAGGATTCTAATTAACAGACTCGACTCTTCTTAATGAATGGCATGCATTAGGAATTCAATTATGATTTAAAAATAATCATGGCTTTTTGGTATTATTTTTTTTGGTATTTTTGTCAATTAAATTTAGCTAAGGTGAGGATGTTTTGGTAATAATGAAGCAAATTTTGAAAAAATTTTGAACAAATTTTGAATTATACCATCTGTCATATTAGAGTGATACTGGAAACTGTATTAATAATTTTAGGATAGGATAAGTTTGATAACAAGCACAAGCGGTAACACTATGCAAAATGATGGCAGTATTTTTGTTTTATTTTGTTATTTTTTTGTTCCTTTTATTATATACTGATTGTGGGTGGGTTAATAAGCATTTCAAAAAAAGACATTTACATTTTAAGTATTTGATATTTTATTTCAAATTTCTACTTTGAAAAGCACAATCCGTCATGTTCACTATCATCATGTTTAAATGTAAAAGGCTGTTTCTAGGATGCTGTTCTTCAAACCTTCCTCTAGTTCTTCATCCTGCCATGATACCTTGCTGTGATGTGTTGGAAACACGACGCCTGGCATAATGTTCAGCGGTAGCCCACTTCCCCCACCCTGCCCAGCCTTCCCTCCCGCTTTCATTTAAACCTCTCGAGCTGAAACACCTCTGTTCTGCTCTGTTCTGTCAAGTAAGAAACAAAAATGTGAGCTCAGCAGGAGCTCCAGAGAAGAGTTCTGTTCACTTCTGTTTTTTAATTAGTTCTATGGGGGAAGTCTTTAGCGCTGTATGTTTGTGTTGAGGAATAGTCTTTGATCAGGCATTTTGTACACTATATTGGCTGCCAGCAGCAGAAAGCTTTCTCTCAACCTAACTGAGGGTTCACATTATGTTAACAGTGAGGTAAAAGAAACTGCCATAGTCACTTTAAACGTAACCCTGTGACCTTGACCTTGACCTAGTTCTCAAGCGCATTTCATGTAACTGTGTTGTGTGATAATGATTGGTTCTGACAGTGTCAGACTGGTTTAGGCCACAGCTGTCTGCCTGATTGATCCGTCCGTTGATTTTTGCAAATATTTCCACACCTGGGATGCTGCCTTGTCATGTCTTATATCTACAGCAGTTCAAATAGCTTCTCCTTGAGCTGACATCAATCTCTGGCTAGTTTACGTCACATTAGCTGCCACACTTGAAACATCTTCATCTTTAAAACTGATTTGACGCTGTCCTCACCAGAGTCTGCTCACACTTTTAACATGCCGTTGTGGTCAGTATCAAATTGAACATTCTTGTTATAGCAGTCATCTAGGCTATGTCTACAGTCATCCAGATACATTTAAAACAGCATTTTCATTTCAGAATGCTCTCTGTCCATACTAGCATTTTAAAGTGTCTTGCAAAAGTTTCTCATCCACACCAAAAACACCAGAAAATGTAAAATCGTCTTGTAGCACATGCCTATGTAATAAAAGCTCACTGAGATGATACAGAGAGACCAGACAGAATTAATTTCTCATGCTATTCTTCTGGCATGTTCATTTTATTAGCAAAATATCTCACCACTTACTGGTGCGTCCAGGTCGCACTCAATTGGCATTACATGTATATTCTAAAACGCAATTGACCATTCGCAAAGAGCTTGATTGACATGTGATCAGACCAGTCATAACTCTGAATCCACCATCTTGCCCGCCAAACAAATCAGACAGGAGATCAGATTAGCTTTGGTGGACTTAAACTTGAAAAATTGTGTATATTGACATCTTTCCGCCATTGAAATAAAATACATTCTGATGTTCATTCATGTTTATTTCATGTTTTAAGTAAAAATGAAAAGAGTATGTGGTTCACATGCCACTTGAACTGAGGCGCAACAGTGATCTGCCACGACACTAAAGAGTCACAAAATGGTATTTATTGTCTGAATTTCTTAAAAAATGAAAAAAATTGAAAGCTGAGACCTTGTTTCATACCAGAAGTAACCTGCTCTGTCTTGTCTGTCGGCACGTTGTCAGTTTTCTCTTTGCTCCGCAATGTATTTTTTACCGTGTGAGAACATGTTGTGTAGTGTGAGAGCATTGTTTGACATAGCAACAGTAACTAAGGATGGCGGGTTTTTGCGAAGGGTCAATTGCCCTTATGTTTTGCCGCAGAACAACAATTGCGAATAAATAGTTTGCCGTCTTTGTAGGAGAGTAATAGAATATTGTTCAAAGTAACACTGTGGAAGTGAATAGCACATAACGGTAAAAACATAGATATCTATTTATTTATATTTTAGTCATTTAGCAGACGCTTTTGTCCAAAGCGACTTACAAGTGAGGGAAATAGAAGCAATCAAAACCAACAAAAGAGCAACAACATGAAAGTGCTATGACAAGTCTTGGTTAGCCTAACGCAGTACACGTAGCAAGGTATTTTTTATTTTTAATATATATATATATATATATATATATATATGTATATATATATATATATATATTGTTTTTTATAATGAAAACAAGTAGATAGAATATAGAAAAAAGAAATCTAGTTTTTTTTTTGTTTTTTGTTTTTTAAATATCTATAGGTACAATATGCGTTACATGACTAAACATGCGTCATTGGTTTTAAATACCTCCATTTTCAGAGTCCACACTACAATGCGAAACAGCATTTTCAAATTATCCACTTGGGAGAGCATGTCTTCAAAAAGCTCTGTTTTCACAAGGACCAAAATGCCATCTCAGTGTGGAGAGAAGACCAAAATGTAGAGAAAAAGATGTATTTTCCTGTGTATCTGCAGTAGTGTAGACGTAGCCTTGGTTTGTTAGATTCTGCAAAAACACAATGGCATAAACATTTCAGAATGACTTTTGAAAAACTGATGTTTTGAAGCAAGTTTGTAATTGTCAGAACTACACTAGCATCCTTTCCAGTGCAGCTGAGTTGTGAAAAGTTACATTATTTGCTGACTGGTTTTGCTGACTCCAATTCAGTCCAAAAACAGTCAACATGCTCATGAAATCACTAGCAATCAGAGGCCAAAAAACAGCCATTCTGAAAATGTGTGTTTATTTTGTGTGAATATTTCAAAGCCCAGTGTCATGTTTACATATTTATGACAACTTAACAGAGATATGGGGTTGAAAAGACATGAGAATGTGTACGAACAGTATCTATCTCCAGTGTAAGAGAGATGATTAGTTGAAAAAAAAAGTCTATTTATTTTACAAAAAATATTCTGTCAGAAATATACACATGACTATACACAGTGGGTTATAAGTTTTTGTTGCCTCTCAGCTCTAAATCTAATAATCTGAGGATGCTATCCAGATGGATATGTGTGTGATAATATCAGGAGGATGACCTTTCTCTCTCTTTTTTGCTCCCTTCCTCCATGCAGATCCAGTGATTATGGGTCAACCTACACCAAGCTCAACCTGATGCCTGGGACAACCATCATAGTCACAAACTTCTACATCTGTCCCACCAATAAGAAAAAGGTGAGTGTCTTTACTAAATCCTTGTGCAGTTCTTCATTATCGCTAAAATAAATAAATAATAGTTTTATAAAGAATACTCACTTTTCCCCTTTTACTGCCATTTTATTATCATGATTAATGCATATAATTGTGATATTAATTATGTTTTTTTCACCACATATGTTAATGAATATGTGAGTATGGAAATTAATTAGCATGCATAGATACTGAAATTAACACTCAATTATAAATTATTGGCTGCGGTGCATGTTTAAGCACAGATCAGGGATTCACATGACTATATCAAATTGTACTCATGAGCCCCATATGGTTTTTCTCATTTGATATTAGAATGTTTTCAAATACAGCTAATAAATATTTCCTGTGAGAGTGTGTGAGTATAATTAAATGTGAGGAGTTTAAGGTCATGTGAATTTTTTTTCCCTCCCTTATGGAGATTGATGGTAATGATCACCCTAGAGCAACTGTGACATGTTCAAGCGTGTCAAAGTCATCCTAATGAAGTTTACAGGGATCTCCTGCTCATTAGTAATCTCCTCACAACCCCTTAAACATGAACACACGTCACAGCTGAAGAAGTGCTAGCTGTCTATAATAGGCGATTTAGCAGAGACACATCAAATTTTGTCTGCTGTGCTGTCTCCAGCTCTTGATACAATGCACAATATTAATAATTCACAGGAAAATAAGAGTCACTCAAAATTATATGCAGTATGTTTGAGAACAAAGCTGTGTTTTGCTGTTTGTGGCTGCAAAGTAAATTGCACAGGAAGTGTTGACTTCAGGAGACAAATGGGAAAAGTAACTCCACAATCACTCCTGATGGCGTAACAGTCAAACCCCTTTCCCACGTCAGACTCCTTTATCTTCAAATCTCAGATGACTGTACCTTGACTGTCGACACAAAGAGTGTTTTGAACAGAGCAGGACAATACGTGCACTTTCTGCTGTGTCTGGGAAAAAGTGTCTTTCATGAAAACAGACACTTGCAGGCTTCTAGGGACCAACCCTTGAGTGTCCTCGTTGATGGTGCTGCCGTCTGGGGCACTTGCAGAGAAAAGCATCTATTTGCAGAGCTGACAACACATTTCAACTTTGACTCACAGAAATTATACTCTTGCTGCTGGACAGTGGTTGTCATATTATGATGCTATTCATCATAATCACACATCTCTCTGTGTGTTGTGTGCTAATTTGCCAAGGTATCTATATGTAAAATTTAAAATAAATGCTATTTGGTTGGGTGTAAGATTGGGAGATATGTTAAATGTAACATTTTTGAAAAAAATTTGATGGCAGTATAAAAGCAGCAGCTTTGATTTTAATTTGGCCATTAAGTCTTCTAAAGACTGTGTGAATTGACTACTTCCCCAATCCATTCTTTTCTTTGTGCCTTGTGAATATGTACACACACCAGGGGCGGCGCCAGAGAATGTTGAACGCAGGTGCTGAGGGGGTGCTAGATCAATGACAGGGGGAGCTGGGCAATTAATAGTAAATATGACCAAAACAGGTTGTTATTATTATTATTTTTTATATGAATAATAAAATCGCTATATAGGCGCATTTCAAATGTTTATGGGGAATGTGGGAGTATTATCGCGCTTAGCCTACTGCATGGGGGCGCGCAATTCTTTTTATTTATTTATTTTTTCCTGCGGAAAGAGCTTATACTCCCGTCATTTTTGGATGTGCTTTCTGTCGTCTCATGCAGTCTCTGTGAATGGAGCGCGTCACAACAATGAACCAGCTCACAGACATAAGAAATAAATCTGCAAAAAGCTTGAAAACCAATTAAAAAAAAAAAAAAATCTTCTCTGATTATGTAATCCGTATAGGTGCATTTCTCTATGAAAGGCATGTCCACTGTGGAGATGGCGAGTCTGAGAAAGCACTAGTTTATTAATAAATAAATAAAATGTCTTCTTTTTCCCCGATGCATTCATAATCATTACTTAAGCCGGTGCTTTGCGGAAAGTTTTATGCGTGCGTTTGAGCGCGGTATAACGCCTAAATGCCTATATTAACGGATGGTTTAGTAGGTTATTATACTAATCAATTTAATATAAACGTGCGACTAGTTGACTAGAAAAATCTTTAGTCGGGGGCAGGCTTACTTGGCACAAGGAACCGATCCATTTTTAAAATAAAATGCTGACATTACGTGCTACTGCAAATCACGTTGTATTGCATTGCAGTATGTATGCATGTGTAATGAGTCAAATGTTTTTATTTTATTTCATTTTTTATGGGGGTGCTATGGGGGTGCTTTGGTTTTTCTTGGGGGTGCTGGAGCACCTGCTAGCCCCTCCCTAGCGCCGCCCATGACACACACACACACACAGTTTTGTTTTTGTGAACTGTGGGACATTCCATAGGCGTAATGGTTTTTATACTGTACAAACTGTATTTTCTATCGCCCTACACCAACCCTACACCTAAATCTACCCCTTACAGGAAACTTTGTGCATTTTTACTTTCTCAAAAAACTCATTCTGTATGATTTATAAGCCTTTTGAAATATGGGGACATGGGGAAATGTCCTCATAAGTCACCTTCTCCTTGTAATACCTATGTCTTACCCATGTCATGATACAAATTTGTGTCCTCATATGTCACACACACACACACACACACACACACACACACATATACTGTTTACACAGTGTGATTTGTTAAAAAAGGATAATGTCATCATTTAATGTAGAAAATGAGTGTAGATTTAGACAGCATAGTGAAATTCATATAAAATGAATGGTAAAAACACTAATGTTTTACACTAAACACTATAACATTTGTTAAACATTTATTTATACAATTTGAAGGCTCAATGAGGTGTTAAGGAAAGCTGTCAAACCTTTTGAATACATTTCAGCCATCTATCATTCCATCTTGGTCCAGGATTAGTTATTTTGGTATGCTTGTTTTACAAGGCTGCTTGCAAGGCTGAAAAAAGAAAAAGTTTTGGCCTCTTAAAATAGTAAAAAAAAAATAAATAAAAAATTATATATTTTTTATAAAATTTATTTTTATAAATAGTTAAAGCTGTATATATATATATATACATACACACGTGGTCAGAATTGTTGGTACCCTTGGTAAATATGATCAAAGAAGGCTGTGAAAAAATCACAAAAATCTAAGCTTTCATTGGAGAATAAGAATTTAAAATGGGGGGAAATATCATTATGAAATAAATGGTTGTTTTTTTTTCTCAAATACATGTTGGACACAATTACTGGTACCCCTAAAAATTCTTATGAGTAACATATATCTGAAATATATTCCCATTCATATTCACAATTTTGAGCACACCAGCATGATTATGAACATGAAATAATCCAGCCATGGCTTCCTGTTTCACAGAAATATAAATAGGAGGGAAAACAAAACAAAGGCCAAATTCCAAATTAATCACCCATCACAATGAGAAAAACCAAATAATATATTTCTGATGTGCAGCAAAAGATAATTGAGCTTCACAATTTAGAAAGTGGCTTTAAGAAAATTTAAAGCATTGAAAATTCCCATTTCCACCATCAGGGCAATAATTAAGAATTTCCAATCAACAGAAAATGTTATGAATCTGCCTGGAAGTGGACATGTGTCTATATCGTCCTAATGTACAGTGAGGAGGAGAGCTTGAGTGGCCAAAGACTCTTCAAGGATCACAGCTGGAGAATTGCAGAAAAAGGTTGAGTTTCGGGATCAGAAAACCTTTATAAAAAATCATCAAACAGCACCTACTGTACATCACCACATGTTGTTTGGGAGGGCTTCAAGATAAAAATCAAGAAAATAATATGCTTTCACCAAAAAACAATCTCCAGTATATTCAGTTGTCAGACACGACTGGAACTTCAAATGGGACTGGCTTCTATGGTCAGATGTAACTAAAAAATTATCTTTTTAGCAGCAAACACTCAAGATGGGTTTGGTGAACAGGGATAAAAATTACCCCATGTGTACAATGAAATATGCTGCTGTATTTTTGATGTTGTGGGCCTATATTTCTGCTGGAGGTCCTGGACATCTTGTTTAGATACATGGCATCATGGATTCTATCAAATACCAACAGATAAAAAATCAACAAGTGACTGACTCTGTTAGAAATCTTACAATGGGCCATGTTTGGATCTTCCAACCGTACAATAATCCAAACACAAACCTCAAAAACAACACAAAAATGGGTCACTGAGCAGAAAACCAAGCTTCTGCTATGGCCATTCCAGTCCTCTGACCTGAACCCTGTAGAAAATGAGTGAGGTGAACTGAAGAGAAGCAGCACCGTCATGGAGCTGTGAATCTGAAGGATCTGGAGAGATTCTGGATGAAGGAATGGTCTCTGATCTCTTGTCAGGTGTTCTCTAACCTCATCAGGCATTATAGGAGAAAACTCAGAGCTGTTATTTTGGCAAATGGAGGTTTCAAAAAGTATTGAATAAAAGTGTGCCGTTAATTGTGGCCAATGTGTATTAGAGAAAAACATTTATTTCATAATGATATTTCCCCCCATTTTAAATTCTTATTCTCCAATGAAAGGTTAGATTTTTGTGATTTTTTTAAATAATAGATCAAAAGGTTTAACAATACAGATTCATTTCCAAAGCCTTCTTTGATCATATTTACCAAGGGTACCAACAATTCTGAACAGATAGTCCCGTACCAAACTTACACCATTGGTTGAGTGAGTGTTGCTGTCTGGATGCTCAAACAAACAAGAGCAATGTCTGATAACACCATAGAGCCACAGTGTTTACACTTCAGCTGTATTGCTCTGCCCTATCTGAATGTGTATTTATAAATCAAAACATGTGTCAAGCCTTGTGAGAGAGAGAGTGATGGTGACTGCGCTCCTACACCCCACAGGTCACCGTACAACTACACAATGTCAATCAGTGTGGCGTAAGACAGCGTCCCAGCGTAGAGGAGAGGGATCAAACGCCACTGATCCAAAACCAAAGCGTCTGGCCCTCTCATTTCTACAGCGCTAAGCTCAACCGAGCGTGAATGAGAGCAAGAGACACAGAAAGAAAGAAGCGTCAGAGGGAAACAGGGAAAGACAGAAAAGCAAGACTGATAGCAGTTGCAAATAAAGCTATCCTTGTCTCCAATATATCTGACCTCCATTAAATCACATTTCTAAGTCCCTTAACGAAGATGAGCAGTATCTTTTCTCAGTCTCTAATTAGAAATATTCAGCAGTGGAATTAACAGCAGCTGATGCTGCAGTAATGGATTCAGTGGAGTTCAGTGCCGCCTGCCTTCATTTCATTAATAGCTTGCGTGGTTCAGACAAAGAGTTTAAGCAAACAGTTTAATTTCAAACGGCATAAATTTCACTTCCTTTGTCCCGCCTTATCTCTTGCTGGAACTCCAGCAAGCAATTATTCAGGAAATAATGTGAGATTCGTCCACACTAGAGATACGGCGAAAGTTCATTAATAGGAAATGGCCTTCAAAATGAGAAAGCAGGACGTTTCTACTTTATCAGAGAAACAATGTTGTTACTCTTTTATGGTTTGTTTCAGATTCTACACAGTTTGAAGCATTTACATATGTGTATCTTATAAATATTAAACATTATTTAACTTGTCTTCATTGCCTTTTTGATGACTCACTGTTATCCAAACTGAATACTTCCATGATTCACAAATTTGGTGCCATAAACAATATTACATTATATCATGTTCAGATAGATGGTGCTATGTTGTCTTTCCATATATAAATCTCACATACTATGGTGTGTGTTTTATGAACTGTGTTAATGACGCTGGCAGAGAAATCCTCTTCCATTCTGAGGGACTCGTTCTGTTGGAAAAACTCCCATTACTTCAGTAGCTACAGTCAGCGCATGAGGCCTGAGATTAAAATCTCATTGCTCAGTGTCTTGAAACTGAGCTAAAACAGATATAAAAGACAGTGGCTATCTCTGACATTTGGGAGTTTAATACATGCATTGGAAAGTGAGTGAAGCAAACAGCTGTTCACCTCTTCCAGCTCCGGAAAGCAGAAAGGCCGCGTCCACGAGCGTGACTGCCTAATGGAATGATGTTCCTCTGGGTGAAAGTTCTCATAGAGGCGGGAAAGCAGGAAGAGAGATAAAAGCCAAGAGATGTTCACTTGTTTCTCATAGCTGCTTTATCTTTAAGAATTTAGCAGGATTTTCTCACATTTTCTCATTCTTTGGTGAAGGATTTTCCGTTGTTCCATGTGAGTTTATCCGGATATGAAGCTCATAGACTGTCGGACTTTACTGTAAATTGGCGTATTAACCCACTGTGATGTAGTACTCAAAGTGCAGATAGATCTGTTTTCTAAAATGGGAGGTACTTCCCATTTACTCATTATTCAAACACTTTATTATCAGGGATTATTAGTACTGTTGGTGTTATTAATTAACTAAATCCATATTAGATCTTAGATTTCAAAATATAAACATTGACATTTCTCCACAACATCAACTCGAATTTGCAGTCAAATTGAAAAGGATAGTCTGCCAAATATTAACGGCAGACAAATAAACAATCTTTTATGCCTAGACGTGGTAGAGATTTTCATTAATCATGTCCTTAATGTTGAAAATGAAGATTTTTTTGGCTCAGCTTTAAAAGATTATGGAGTCAATTAAGTAGTCCATCGTTTAGCCAAGTATAAGTATTAAAAATTGCTTCTTTGGTCATGGGCGCTTTAAGTTGTAATGAGCTTTAAACTGTTTTGTAATGTGTGCCTGCACACACTCCCTCTCACCACTAAAGGAACCCTTACACCCAGAAACCAACACACTCAGACTTACTAAAACACATGCTGCTTGAAATTTTGAATGTGATTGATTTTCTTTCATCACTTCAGTAATTATGCAGCAGTGACCTTGTTTATGCTCCTGACCTTGCGGAGAGATCGATAGCACTGATAAATGTCGCTGATTTATTTTCACACACAGTTTGATCTCTTGTCATCATTGCCATTACATGGAATTTGTGACAGATAAAATGGATTGATCTGACCTAATTTTCCATAACCAATCAATAAATGACAAAATTCAGTACCTTCATTGTACGACAGTGTCTGGTGACCAGACTGTCCTTTTAATGCAAAAAGAAGAGAAGGCATGTCCCATTGCAGCTTTGATTTATTGAGGGAGTTTTTCTTCAACTATTTTTGTCTCTAGTAGGCCTCGGACTTAAAACTGCTTTGAGACAATTCCTGTTTAACAAAAATCTATAAAAATAAAGCTTAACTGAATGCAGAAGTGGGCAAATTCTGTGGCAGTGGCCTCACTAAACATGATTGCAAAAATAATTACTGTTTTCCAGAATTCTTTCCCCTCTGCCATTGGTCAGACAGAGTAAGCATATCCATTTGGCATAGGAGAAAGTATTTAAAAAAAAAAAAAAGACTTCTTTTAAATGTAATCAGCATGGACCCCGCTAACCCAGTTTTTGTGTCTGTCATTATTTAGGCTTGATTTTCTGTAATTATCAGTGGATATTAGATACATGTTTGCTAATTATACCCTCAACAAATTAAAGGTCATTCATAGACTTTTGAGTTTCATTTTGTGGCTTTGATTTGTGAGAGCTCTTATAAACAAGCCTGTAGCACAGAAATAAAATCTACACATATAAAGAAGAGTTTTAATTGTAGAGTTTATGGAACACTGTTATGTGTATATAGTACAAAAAATGTATTTTAAATATAGAGTAATAGTGTGTGTTTGTTTGCTACTGTCATTTTAAAGTAGTTGTTCTTTATTTATATATGTCTCAGACCTCTATGAACATTTTAGAAAGTCTGAAGTTTTAAATGACTGCTCCCGTGGACAGCTGTGTGCATCCTGTCATTTTCACTCCGCCGATTTGTTATTCCTCATTTAGTTTAATTTCATTTAATTTACACTACCCTACCATACTGATGAGAAAATAAGCAGCAGCACATCCTTGAAGATCTGCCAACTGTGGGTCTTTCATGCCAAGAGTCTGCTGATGTTTTTGCTTAATGATGCATGTAATAATGTGTACAGTAGTTAATACAAACCAAACATATGCCTTTTGCATCTGTATGTATATCTTTGTGTTAAAGTATTGTGTATTTATTGTGTAAAGGAAAAGTTCACCCAATAAATAAAAAAATTCTGAAAATGTTCTCACCCTCAGGCCATCCAAGATGTAGCTGAGTTTGTTTATTCATTGTAACAGATTTGGAGAAGTTGAGCATTACATCACATGCTCTCCAATGGATCCTCTGCAGTGAATGGGTGCCGTCAGAATAAGAGTTTAAACAGCTGATAAAAACATCACAATAATCCAGTCCATCAGTTAATGTCTTTTGAAATGAAAAGCTGAATGTTTGTAAGTAACAAATCCAACAAGACATTTTTAACTTCAAAGGGCCCTATTTTAACGATCTAAGCGCAAGGTCTAAAGTGCAAGGCGCAGGTGCACTTAGGGCATGTCCGAATCCACTTTTGCTAGTTTAACGATGGGGAAAATGGTCGGCGTGCCCGACCCATGGTCTAAAAGGGTTGTCCTTATTCTCTTAATGAGTAATGGGTGTGTTTTTTTGGCATAACGTGCAATAAACCAATCAGAGTCTCATCTCCCATTCCCTTTAAGAGCCAGTTGCGCTCACGCCATGGCGGATTTGCTATTACACGGCGGAATTTGCAAGTGCAAAGACAGAACGTGCTGGTGTGCGAGCAAATAGGTAGCCTAATTCTGATACATGCAATGACTATCCATTATGGCAGGTAGGCAATTTTATATTTATGTAGCCCACACAATAATAATCTTTTGCATTGTAATCCTTTAATTTTTAATATGTGTCATGTTTGTGTGCTGCTGCGAGTCCCTGTGTGTGTAATAAGCAGAGTGTACGCGCGTTGTGGAACCGCCTATACTAACGCGTTATTTAAATAACAAAAAAAGTACTGCGCCATTGACCAACTAAAACCTGGTCTAGGGCCCTATCATACACCCGGCACAATTAGGCGCCAGGCGCAGCGCAAGTGTTTTTGCTAGTTTCAGCTCGACGCATTTCTCATTTTCCCGTCCTGCGCCGCGTTGTTTAAATAGCAATTGCAATTGCGCCCATTTGTGCACCCATGGGCGTGCTGGTCTAAAAAAGAAGTGTGTTCAGGAGCATTGTTGGTGCGTTGCTATTTTGAGGAACTTAAAATAGACTGCGCCATAGACCAACTCAAACCTGGTCTAAAGTCTAAAGTCAATGGCGCAAATTTCTTTTTGTTATTTAAAGAGCGCATTAGTAGAAAATGCGCCTCTGGGCGGGTCCACAACGTGCGTTCACTTTGCTTATTACACACAGGGATGCGCAGCAGCACACAAACATGCCAAATATTAAAAATTAAAGGATTACAGTGTAAAAGAATATTATTGTGTAGGCTACATAAATATAAAAACGTCATATATGTCATAATGGATAGTTATTGGGTGTATCAGAATTAGCCTACCTATTTGCTTGCGCACGAGCAGATCCGTTTGCTCTCTGGAAACGCGTTCAGTCTGTGCGCCTTAAAATTCCGCCGTTTAAATAGTGAATCCACCATGGTGCGAGCGCAACTCGCTCTTAAAGGGAATGGGAGATGAGACTCTGATTGGTTTATTGCACATTATGCCCAAAACACTCCCATTACTCATTAAGAGTATAGGGACAACCCTTTTAGACCACGCGCCGGGAGCACCGACTGAAAAGTGGATTCAGAAACGCCCGAAGTGCACCTGCGCCGTGCGTTTTAGACAATGCGCTTAGATCTTAAAATAGGGCCTCTAAAGTCAATGGCAGTCTATTTCAGTTGCCTCAAGAAATAGCAACGCACCAACAATGCGCCTGAACACACCTCGTTTTCATTCCAGCACGCCCATGAGCGCACAAATGGGCGCAAATGCATTTGCTATTTAAACAACGTGGCGCAGGACGTGGAGTTGGGCTGAAACTAACAAATACACTTGCATCCCGCCTGGCGCCGCATTGCGCCTGGTGTATGATAGGGCCCAAACAGTTACTTCCAACAAGTCCAATATTAATTTCTTCAGTGAAAATGTCATCTTGTCAGAATCAGGAGAGAAAAATGCACAGAACAAGCACAATTTACAATCAAAAACGGTCTGAACAAATCAAATTCGGTGGACTTTGATGTCAGAGGCAACAGGGGTTAGACTATTCAATGCACTGCAGACTTACTAAAAAAAAACAGGTAAAATGAAATGGGTTTTTAAAAAGCGTTATTTTGACTGTGATGATTCATATAGTAAAAAGGAATGATAAGACAATCTGTACTAGAGCTTTTTATTTATATTTTTTCATGGTAGCCTAACATCACACTGTCAGATCAATACAACAGTCAGTTTGATACACAAGAGCAACCAGAAAAGCAATGGGTAACACATTTTGATTCAGTGTCTTTTTGTTTCTCAAACTTTGATATAATATTCTTTAACACTTTATATCTTACCTCACTGTATTTATTTATTGTGTATTGTGTACATCTTATATCTTATATTTTTACACTGTCTTATAACCCCTGATTGGTGCTCATGTGTATGACAGTATAACTCAAACTCTTTGGCTCGTTTCTAATTTGTTAAACTCCCCTACACATTAAATAGATTAGCATGAGCACTTTGAACATACACTAGAAATAGTAGACCATCCAGGAACTTTTTCTGTGATTTGATACTAATTCTAATCTTACATACTCCTTAGGATGGACCATATGCAAATTGGGACCGGGGACAGTTTTGTGATATTTGATTGATTCTTTTTTTCTGGGACTCTGAGTTAGATTGGCTGTGACTGCACTCTGAAATAGTTTAATCACACCTGGATGGCAGCCAAACTGTTTGAGGATAAATTGATTGTAGCTGAAAAGAGGTGATGGAGGTTGGAGATAAATTCATGATGACGTGGAATGTCTTTGAGGACTTACAGATGGATTGATTGCGTCTGCTCTCAGCTGATATGGAATTTTGGCTGCAGAGTTGAACTGAATCATCTGCTCTTGTGAAAGAGAGATGGATGATGAGAAATCTTTTAATCATCTCACAAAGAGATGCACACACACATGCAAATATGTAGAAAGTTCTGAACTGTATATACAGTGGGGTCCAAAATATTCATATTTTAAACCTTAAGTTTTATATTTGAACTATAAAGTTTAAGGATTTTAAATGCACAACAAATATGTTTAAGGCACTATTTAGGTAATTAATCAAATAAACAAGTTTGTGACATTTACACTATTATTGACCATGAACCTTTATATTTTGAATGTAGAAGAACCATGTATGGTTCCCTAAAGAACCTTTCAGTGAACAGTTCTTAAAAGAACCATTTTCTTCATGTGAAGAACATTTGAATAATCTAAAGAACCTTTTTCCACTTTAAAGAACCTTTTGTGGAATGGAGAGGTTCCAGGAATATTATGGTTCTTCGTGGAACCATAGATGCCAATAAAAACTTTTATTTTTCTAAGTGTATGTGAAATAGAACATGACACCAAAAAAAAAAAAACTTTGACAACATTCTTTGCATATATTTAAATGTATATTCTAGATCTTTATACATAGTAATAAAATAACTGACAATAAATAAATAAAATAGGCTATAAGTAGAAGAATTTTCACTAATGTTCTCAGACTTGTGTGTGATTTTCACATTTTCACTAATGTTCTCAGACTTCCCTGTCTGTATTGGCATTAATGTGAGTGGATTTGATTTGCAATCCCAACGGATTCCCAAAGGATCTCTCCTGATATCTCACTGCTAATATAGAATTACTTTACAGTTTTAAAGTGGGAAACACAAATACTTGCGAAGTCAACAGAGAGGTAATTTTCCTCTTTTACATGTCATGACAGTGAGGATTCCCCAAGCGATTTGTTAGTGAGTTCCTGAGCATCCTCTTTCTGATGTTCACTCTCATTTCCTGTGACAGATGGTTTAGTGCTAAAGTGCATTAAGGTCACTCTCAGTTGATTGACAGTCTGTGGTATGCTGCTGTGTTGTTCTCTGGCATTCACACACTGATTTATGGCATTCGTCTTTTGTTGTTGTTTCCCTTGTTATTGCTTATTGCCAAGTTGATGTTTGAAAAATGACAGCTTGATGGCAGGAGTCTGCATGTGCGCATACCGACACTCATCTTTGGCAAATTATATTTTTCTGGCAATCTGTTATTATTTTTACTGATGATGTCAGACAGAGACAGAGAGGGTTTATCTGCTGTGAATGTCTCACACACTCATATGTTCATCAGAAAGCTTGTATGAGAGGATGAAAGAGAGTGAAACTGCCAACGGCAACATATCCCATCAGAGAGATTCAATGCTTTCTCTCTATCCTTGTGTATAATGCAGGTGTGCTTTCTGATGGGCGTCTGTGGCTTTCCTGCTGTTTGGTAACTTAAATTACATGGTAGAGAAAGTAGGGGTCTGTAATCCATTTTAAGCATAACTGTACATGTTTAAAAAGGGCAATGGTGTCCATTCTTCTAGATGTCGTATGTTGTAGTTATATAGCTGCTGGGTTGAAGGTCCCAGCTGTGACTGAAGGTGACAGTCAATGCTCTTTCATGTCCTGCACCACAGGTTTACTAACACGCTGATTATTCCACCCCTTTCCTCTTTTGCTCCTGGCTTTTTTCATCTTGTCTTCTTCTCCTCACAACAGGGAGACAGTTTTACTGTATGTTATTTTGGTTCTAATCCATACAGTATGTAACTGAAACACACACACATTCAGTGCTGAAGCACTTTGTTAACCCTTTCAGACCCTACGTCCATTACAGTGTTTTTTTAGAGGATTTTGCATAATTAAGTCAAATTAGTGACATATCAGGCAAACAACAACAACAAAATCCTCTTTTGAAATGGAGCATGGTGGCCTATGACACAAATATGACATGAATCAAACTATTGTATGTTTATCAGTCTTAATGTATAATATTTTAGAGCATTTAAAATGTCCAGTATTTGACAGTGGGTCTCTTTGTAAGCATAAGAGGTACAGCCTATTGTATATACAAAACAGCTAGATGGGATTTTAAGTAATAATCCTCCTGCAAATTTTGTCCAAATAATTGCTGTTACTGTTTGCCATGTACTTTTTAAATATCTCACACTGTTTTAGTTTTACAGGTATAATAATTTAACCATGTCTGAATCTAACAGTGAAATTGAATAATAAATAAATGAAATACATTTATAGCAAATTTATAATTGTAAGATCTCATTTCTTAAACACATCCTGAAACTACATGGTTCTGTTATGATTTTACATAACATAATTAATTTATTTCGAAATACTTTTATTTAGCAAGAACACAGTAATTTAATTAAAATGACAGTAGATACATTAATCATGTCACAAAATGTTTTGCATGTTTCCCACAAAAAAATAAATAAATAAGTAGCTGATAATAAGAAATATTTCTTATAACTTTTCAAAAAGTTATTTTAAATTGTTATATTTTACAATATCACTGTTTTCACTGTATTTTTAATCAAACACATAGCCTTTTTGAGCATAAGAGACTTCTTTCAAAAACATTAAATAGTCTTACGGAGGCCAAAATGTTGAACTGTATAGTGTACATTAGAAATAGTTATTAGAAAACGAGCATGCACTGTTTTTGTTGTTGTTTCTTTTTGTTGGTAAACATTTATGGCTGCGTCTAGAGAAGAAATGAAGAATGGTCACATTTTTGTTGCTAGAATTTAATTCAGGTCTGAAAGGGTTTATTTAAAACTAAGTGTGTGTGTGTGTGTGTGTTTAAGCATCTCAGTGCCAGACCACTACTGCCCCTAATTGGACTTACACACACACGTCTCAACAGAGGTACAGAACAAACAGACTCAGTTGGAGACTCGTCCTCTGCGTCTCTCTCACACACACACACACACACACACACACACACACACAAATGCAGTGGAAGCATGTGTCATTTGTGTAGCTTCCTGTTGCTCTTTCCCATTACTGTGTCTCCTTACCCAGCATGCTCCTCTTTTGTGAACATCTGAGGAATTTTAATGTCTCCCTTTAAACTTGTTCTCTTTGATTACACAGTTAGAATCAGCTTAAACCAACTCTGTCTCATTCTTGACCATTAAGCAGCAGACTAGAAAGCTGATCTTGGGAAATTGGCTCGAGACGGAAAAGCTGAAGTATGCTAATGATGGTCTGTGTGTGTGTGTGTGTGTGTGTGTGTGAAAGGTTGATCCTCGCCGGTCATGAGGAAGCAGGCAGTCTGTCTGCAGCTTTAGAACCACCTGACAACCAGGATGATGCTCATTAATGTGATCTGTGTGTGTGTGTGTGTGTGTGTGTGTGTGTGTGTGTGTGTGTGTGTGTGTCTCAATGACAGCTGGTTCATATTACTCATATCCTTTATTCCTTCAGTCAATAAGGAATCACTGATTCAAAGAAGAGCGGAAAACAATGTTTCCCCGGAGTAAGACATTACTTTCTGCTTTCAGAATAATGAAGATGATAACAAAGACTCTGTGACCTCCAAACCCAGTTATTTGTGTTGTATGTGGTTGTATGTGTGTGTGTTATGTTGAATATTTGATGAACTTCTGTTCAACTGTTTGTTTAATGCAAATACATGCCTCATTTCTTTCTGATGAAGAGTGCAGTCACACTTGTTGAATTGAGCCTGCTGTTAAAATCAAGCCCACATAGGCTACACATGGACATAAACATAAATACATTTACACATCAGTGTCTTGTGATACTGTAGGGCACCGTGAAGTCAAACATCCTTCACATTCTCATATCTTAAAGTCTGTGTGCATGACAAATTGTTTGGCCTTGAATCCTGCTCAGCTTGCCGTAAACATCTCCATCTTGACAAAACGACTAAACATTTATGCCTCAAATCCATCTTCCAAAAGCTCCCCTACATACGCTTTGTCTCTCTCACACAGACACTGCCAGAAAGATGGTCTTTTTTGTTGCTGCAATGAAAGGAGAGAAGAAGTTTGGATTTAAAATGAACGTGATGGCCTTTGTTATTTTTTGCTTAGTGGCTTTCTTTTTGTATATGCACCTTGTTTTTGTGTGCACTGACCTTAATAAGGATAAATCCAGCCTTTAGAGAACAGACTACAAATTATTGTAATATAAATTTTTTATTGAATATATGAATATTTGGGCTCTTCAATTTGAAGGTTGTTTGTTGTGAATGACTATAGGATTGTTCTTGGAAGTGTACTTTGGATCTTAAAGGGTAAAATCACTTATTTTCAACCAGCTTTTTTATTGTAACAATGTCAGTAGTATATTTAAATGAACATTTACTGTTTCTCCATGTTATCAGCACCGAGATGTGCCATTTATTCATCAGCAAAAGTCCGCTGGATGGATCCAGAGTTTTTGTGAACATTTGGCACTGTTTGTATCCCTGCTCATGGACAGTCAAGTCAGACAAGTTCTCCTACCTTTTTCCCTTTTGCTCTGCTTTCTCTGGTCATATACCAGTGTGTGCTTCCAGAAAGTCTTTTAGTGAAGCCCTTTTTATGACCTTGCTTTTCTCACTATAGTTTTCATGTCAGCTCATTTTTTTTTTTGATCAGATAAGTCATTTCGAGCTGCAACCTGTATTATAAATCAGTTGTAATGTTGCATATAAATCAACTGCAATTTAGCAACAAAGAATGCTCATGTAATTTTTTTCAAGTCTTAAGAAAGTTTAACATGTCAACATGTATTTTAGTGTATTTCAATAATAATTTAAAAAAATCCCTGAATATCCACTGACCCAAGAACTGCCCAGATTCACACAAACAAATATAACATCTTCGGTCAGCGATTTGACTGAAAACGGGTTGTGTGTGAACATGATCCGGATCCAAACCAGAGTTGCGTAGTTGTCTCTTCAGTCTGATGAATGCTTGCTACAGTCTGAAATCTGAAAATAAATATAAAAAGCTGAAATAGATGAGGCTGCCAAGGGGCATGCCATGAAAAATTGGCCAATTTGTTCCTGAACTGGAATCATTGTGCGTGTCTGGGAGGCCAGGGCTCAGCCTGCTCCCGTCACTCGTCTTCCCTCTCTTTCATTCACCACCATTCTCCCTCTTTTTCTTTCTACCCTGTGTTTACTCCACTGACCTCCAGGCTCTCTTGTAGAGCCTGTCCACATATTTCTCTGCCTGACTTCATCTTGGTTTTACTGCTTTCATATTCCTTTCTTCATGGATACAAATATTGAATAGAACAGTGTTTCTGTAGGAAATCAAGCCAGCCTTGAGAACACTGCGAATGCTTTATCTTAGAAAGTTTAGTGTTTTGTTTTTGTTTTTTTGTGGACAAAATAGTTGCATGGCACAATATAACAATTTTATAAAATAGAGAATTGTGTGACAGCTTCAATATGTTGGATTTTATCCAGCAAGAGTGAATATGTTCGCACTGATTGTTCTTGGGAAAGGTTTCCATTGCGTGTTTGCTTTACAAAGATTGAAAACTTTAGATATAAAAAAACTGTAATCTTTTTTGATGTTTCAAGAATTTTTAGCACACAGACAACAACAAGAGGAAGCTAAAACTAACATCAAAAGAGACTTTGACAATGTAGTGATGTTGCTTTTAGTAATGCTCACAATTAAGTGAATAACTGGAGCATTTAACAAATAATAAATAAGTAAAGTAAAAACATTATGGAGGAGAATGAAAATATATTTTTAAAGAAAAGAGCTGTAGGAGGAATGAGAGAAAAGAAGAGGGATAGAGGAATGGGAAAATCAGCAAAGCAGGTTTAGTTTCTGTCAAGTGCTCTCATTATTCTCTGCTAAATGTCACATGCTGAACTTCAGCATGTCTGTATGAGTATGTATTTTCAGATACGGAATGACCCACTCGTTGGTGTAACAGTAAAATGTGATAAAGACGCAAGATTGCATGTTTATCATGCAACCCTGTCACACACATGTACACATTCCTGCAGCACTGGAGACAAACCTGTAGAACTTCTGTTTGCTGTCTTGATGAATACAAAGTCTCTTTTTCACATTAGCCTCTGTTTGACTGTTATTAGAATCAAAGGCAGTCTCGGGATCAAGTAGAGAATGGAAGGAGTTTCACATAATGGCAGCACTGTAGAAAGGACCTATTTAAATCTGACGTTTTTTCTCCCTTTAGGTCAAAAGACAGACATTAGTGATAAATGTGACAGAAATTAATGCAAATTAAGGTAAAGGCAGATAACATTGATACCCTTCTGATGAAACAGAAGCTGTAAGGCTAATCATTTGGCCATTATTGTGATTTCTTGAACAGGATTTATGATAGTTTGCTTGACATTTTTCGACAAATGAATAGCAGCAGCAACACAACATGGCAGTTCGTAACAATTTTATGTTTTGGTGAATATGTGGCGATTTTGCATGAATTTGTACAATTTCATTAGTGTGTTTTCATACAGTTTGCTTACAGTACACCACAATGATGGGTATGTTTAGGGGTGGACTTTAAAACTTTTTTTAAAACAGTGTATGCATTCATACAAAACAGCTCCTTTTCTTCATCTCAGACGTCCTTGTTATTTATCTGTATGCTAGTCATTTTCTCTCTTGTGCTAGCAAGTTAAATGTAACAGTTTTGAGTTTATTCATAGAGTAAACTACACTTTAGTCTAGTGTATTTTTAGTATATAAATTTGAATTTAAATCACTACCAGAATGCACGCAAACATGATTAATCTGTAAGTACGGTATATAGGATAATAGTCTTCAGTGTTGACTCCTTATATGTTTTGCTTTCTTGAAGTTTACTTCCCAGTGTATGCTGTGAAATCTGTATACAGCATTGAATTATAGATCATCTAACCAGTCATACAGACATATAGCTTGCCTCTGTGTTTCTTGCATTCATATCAATTTCCTGTTGTTAAAAAAGAGTTTGTATTTAATTTCAGACTTCCAGATTTAGGCAAATTTACAAGAAAAGAAAGAAATAGTATTTTCAATTTGCTCTAATATTACTCATCGTGAATGCTGTCAATTTTCCCTGTTGAATAATTTATCAAATGTGTAGAGGGATTTATTTGGATTTGTCCTGTGTATGAAATGCCTATAGTTGATGACTTCTTGGACCCTTCCGATGTGTCTTATGAATGTTATATGAACATGATCATGGGATTGCATGCAGAGCTGCTTTTGATGTTCTGCACATGCTGCAGTGAGCCTGCGGCTCTCTCTGTGTGTGTGTGTGTGTGTGTGTGTGTGTGTGTGTGTGTGTGTGTGTGCTTGTGTGTGTATACCGTTTTGTGTAGGAGACACAAAGTCTCCAAGCTCCACACAATAGCAAGGAATCTTGTTCATCCTGCTCAACTTCAAAAGGTCACAAAACTGTTTTCCTGTAATAACTGACGAATAACTGATGAATTCTACCTTAGTAGTATTTCCTGCTTCATCTTCATAATTATCTTTCAGATTGGTGCCACATGTCTCACATTTGGTGTGACCTGTGGCACATTTTCTTAATAATTAGCTCTTAGTGTTATTCCATAACCTTATGGTGAAAATCGTTTCAGACTAAAATTATATGTTCTTCTGTTTTTCTAGTCTTGAATGTGTTTGAGAAGTCAAGCCTGTCAAACATTAGGGAAGACTGTAATAAAATATTACTTCAACAAAAGTATAAAGTTTGATCAATGAACCATGTTTATATATTCATTCTAGCCAGAACTAATCAGATTAGTCAGTGAGAAATATAAGCGCAGACATTTAATGTGTATTAATATGCAAATAAGCAAACATCTTATTTTAGCACCAACATTATACAATTTTAAAAACATATATATCATAAATACATTAAAATGCGTACATCAAAACTTCAATACACTAAAATATCAATTTAAGTTTACCTAAAATAGCCTACCCGGTACAGACGGTGACATACAAATGCTGCAAATAATGACGCAAAGTACAAATCCTATGTTACTGTCTAGATGCTGTCTGTACTCTTGTCCTGGTGCTGAGTGAAGACTCACTGACACAAAGACTAAATACAATTAGCAGGAACAAAACAGCTTTAAACAAAATGAAGGGATGTGGTGCTGGTGGAAGTAAAGTTCAGTTGGTCCAGAGGGGTGGGGGTTGTTCCTTTGTGATTTTTCAGATGAACTTGATCTTTCTTACTTTTTTGTTAAATAAATGAGACTCTGGTGTTTTGCTTTTGTTCACAGCATATGCTTCAGCATACTACTATAAGATGTTTTTTGAAAGAAGTCTCTTATGCTCACCCAGGACTGCATTTATTTTATTACAATAGTACAGTAAAAAACACTGTAAAAACAGTTTGTTGTAATTGATCTTGCTGAATAAAAAGGTTTATTTCTTTAAATAAAATACCCCAAACTTTTGAACAACAGTAGTGTGTTTATTTAGAACCAATCTCATAATAAATGTAATCTTTTTAATATTTTTATTAATAAATATAAAATGGTTGTTTTGATTAAGTACTATATGATTAAAGTTCTACTGGTGATGGTGTAAACTCACTCAGGGTAAAGAAAAAAGAAAAAGAAAAAGAAAAACACTTGGAAACAGCCCCAGACTGACCTTGACCGTTGTTTATCTGGCTCTGGGCTCGGTCAGGACTCCAGTGCACCCAAGCACACTTTACGTCAGTTCAATATTTCAACAGCTCCAAATCCAGATGAATCAAGAGTGCCATGCAACATGAATTATTACTCATTTTATATTGGACCGGATGTACATGCACACACAAGCACTAAAATCATGTGCATCTACATGAATCTTCACCTGATTGCTTATATTTGCTCATTCGTCTGGCAATCAAATTAGTTAGTATGTTGTTTTTGATATTTGTAACATCAGATTCCTGTCGGCACCCCATACTGTGCGATACACTGTCATTATTGCAGTGTACCTGAGCGAGGTACAGCTTACACTGACACCCTGTGACCTGTCATAACATGCCATAGCATCCTTCCTGCTGTACGCCATAATACTACCACACCTGCCATAGTCTGGCAAAACATGCTTCTCATGCATAATGCATATGCAGCTGTCTTACTGACCAACAAACTACACATAGGGAATATGCATAACAGAGAGTATCAGTATGCAGCGTGAGACGCCTCACCAGATGAAATCAGACAGACCACACGTGTGCTTGGACACAACTATGTGGATGTTTTCCATAACAATGCTACGCACTGGTGCATAAACCAGCATTTCAACATGTATTTGTGTGTATGAGCGAGAGAGAGAGAGCTGTGGCTTATGCCTCCGATGAACAAAAGAAGGATGATGTTGCAGAAGCGGGAAGGGAGGGAGAAAGGTGGGATTTTTGGAAGGTGTGTGAAGGATGGGCTGGGAGACTGAGAAGATAAATTAAAAGCAAAGATGAGTGCTTATCTGCACTCATTTCTTTGTAACAAATCTCTCACCAGAAACGACTAGACATGTTTGTTTGTAAGGAGATTGATGGTTTGAGCTTTTCACCATTGTTTCTGCATATATTAAGTGCTCCACTACTCTTTCAAGATAAATGAAGTGTAAACTTTCTCTTTAATTACTGTGGTAAATCAATATTTTAATGAATGAACCAAAGTTGTTGACTTGAAAGTGGACTAAAATATTTGACAACATATTTTACTACTAACATAATTTATTACCTCAAAAGGTATATGTTTATGACAGGCTTATTATTAATAAAATGTTTTTTAAGAAACATTAATGAAGACAAATGGAAATGTGCATAATTTTTGTGATTAATTGTTTTTAATAAATATTGGTACATATCTGCTTTTGCACATAAGCTGAAATAATATTTTCCACCAAATTTCAGCTCAGCTTCAGCTCAGATCCTAGCCAGCCATCCAAACTTCCATTTGTGAAGCACATGAAAAACATTCTCTGAAAACTAACAAAGACTTGTTCTTCTTTCCTCATGCCTTCGTTTCATACAAGTTGTGAACATGACTCAATCAAGCTTAACAAGCCTCTAGAGAGCTGAGTCATGCTTTGACTTTAATGAAAGCAGATATTGTCATTAGAATAAGCCTGTCAAGCCAGAACATGGAAAATATTGCATCATTTCCAGTTTAAGCGTTTTCATCTGTAGTCAGAGAAGTGCTCAGACCAGAGCTGTATGCTGCATAGTTATGATAGGAAAGAGGTGTGTTATGGTGGTGTGCGTCACTGTGCCAGACTTCACTCTGTTTTAGTGAGCTTGAATGTGTTTCATCAATCCTCTGTCACCATCTTAATTAGCCTATTCAAACTACATGACATCCTCTGCTGACCTGAAAAAACAACTCATTATAAAGGCCATGTCACCACCAATTATTCTTTCATTTTATTTCCTCTTCTCCACTGGATTTTTTATTCTCTTTTTCAAGTCAAAACTATTAAACAGGGCTCAACAATAAGGTCCATTTGGTTCAGTAGTTTAGATTTTTATTTGTCCTGCAAACATCTGCAGTGTCCTACCATAATATTTTTTTTAAATGTATTTTTAGCAATGCATCTTAGTGTCAAAAACTGCTAAGGCTACTTATGTATATCTGTTGACTAATAAATTAAATTCATTAATTGGCACCAACAAGTGTATTTGCTTGCTTTTCAGTATCAGGGTCATATTCATTCATAATATCTGCTTTTTAAAGAAGCATTGTTTTATTTGCTGTGCAATCAGAATTGTTAGTGGATTGAGTGCAGTTATTACACTGCAAAAAAAATCTGCCAATGGGGTAAGAAAAATAATCTTGTTTTCTGTTTGGCATAAGATTATTTTTCTTACCCCATTGGCAGATTATTTTGCTTGTTTCAAGCAAAAACTCACTTAATTTTGACTTGTTTTTTTTCTGAAAACAAGACAATCATTTTTACTTGTCTAGAAAATCCTTCTTGATTTAAGAATTTTTTGATATTTTGGCTGGAAACAAGATAAAAAATCTAAGTATGAAAAGCATTTTTTGCAGTGTACTGATCTGTTGCAGGTTATCCAACTAAAAGTGTGGATCAACTTCAGAGCTGTGACTCTGAATAGCTCTTTACTCCTTCTGTAGATGTTCTTAGTTTGACCCTTGTTTTGGGTCATTTATGAGCAGTAGTACATTTTCACTATGAGGAACTGTTGACCACACAAGTATATTTTTAGCCTATGAGTAGTTCATGTAATGGTTGAAGATAGAGGGACATGAAACTTGCATTTCCCCTATATTTCATCTCTCTTTTTTTACCTGATCATTTAAAATTCATCAGCAAACTGCAGAAAAGACAAGAGGTGAAAAAGGTATATGGTGTTAAAAAGAGTGCTGAGGTGCTTTAAAATATCACCTCAATAACAGTCTAAATATTTCAGTTAAGATGGTCCATCTATAACAGTCGCACGACTAAGACACACAAATGCACTTACATGCGCACATAGAGGTGGCACTCAATCTAATGTGATACTTGACACATCTCAGTATCACACCACAGAACAGCTCTGTATCTCTCACCATGCGTCCAATCCTCTTATTCCTGATGTGATATTTCTCTGAAATGTCACAATCCGGACCACGACAATAGGTGATAGGTACAACAATAAGGGATGGAGCCCTTCATACAAGCACCTTTTGTAAAGTCAGCTGTAGGGATTCAGAATGCATCCTGTGTGTGTGTACCTGCCTGTGCATGAAGGAATTATATGTGGAGTAAACAAACTGTCAGCCTTGCATGTTTTCTTTGTAGTATTTTGATATACATAAATGTATTTGCTGACTGTGCCTTACCCATTTATTAAGAGGTTGGTCTGTTAGCCCTCAAGCTCCTCACCTCATTAAAGGTCTACAGGCCTTGAAGGACATACTGAAATAGCTTTCACAACACCTAGTAGATGCCTCATTGGGCTTTAGTCAATGTTTATAATGGCTAATGTCTGTGGAAGATTAAAGGTCTGTTATAACAGAGAGATAGTTTGCTCACTTGAGCGTACAGGCTCACCGTTCAACTAGAGTCTCTTTAATAATAAGCCACAGGTGCTCCAAGATATAGAGAATAAATTAATGTGAAATTATGACTTCTAAATGGCAAAAACCATATTTACTGCTTCTCTAGACTATAAAATAAAATAATGAAATGTCAGTCTGCACAAATATACTTATCAAGACAAACAACACCAGGTCAACCTTCAAGAGAGCATTGCGTAAACGTTTAATGAACCTTTTTTATTCCCCCTCCCTTTTTTTAGAAATTGATTACATGCAACAGTGAGGACGAGGGATTAAGAAGATTTATAGATAAACAGCGATGTTGGCACTTTCAGCCACATTTAATTCAGCAAAACATTTGTGCAACACCAGCAAGCATTAATGCAGCATACAGACAGACAGACATGTTCTTTTCAGACACCCTTACTTAGACAGTAAGGGTCAGAGGAGGAAAGAGGGGACCACTACTAGAGTCCAGTGTTAACCATTTATTTTTCTAAATAAGGCTGCTTTCTCTTTTAGTTTTACATTTGTTTGGTCTAGGAAGGCCATATTCAAGTATTTGCATTGTAAAACACAAATTCAGTCTGACCGCTGGCTGTGTACAAGGTATTTTTTATGAGAAAATGTGCCTTTTTGTGTAATGCATATTCAAGTGGACACGTTTTTGTGTTTGTACATGCAAGTTTGGGTGTGTGTGCTGTGGGCTGTGCATTTGTCTCTTTTTGTGACTGGTGCGGTTTGTCCTCACTTTTTTGTGGAACAATCAGGATTTTTCCCAGTAGCATTGCCCAATATGGTCCCTGGCAATGCAGCACTGTACTATTCCAGAAATCAATAATGAACAAAGGATGAATGAGGCAATTATGATGACAAAAAAAAAAGAGCGGAACAACACTGGGCCTCCAGTGGGCCGCTTTTCAAGACTGGCTGGCAGAAGAGAGAAAAAGAAAGTGCATCATTCATACACACTTACTGAACATGACATGACTGACATATGATTGACCTCAAAACCACTCTGTAATCCAACAATATACTATTTTAGTGTCTACATAATTCCTGTTTTGCCTTGCAACTGCCTCGTATTGTTTCTTTGTTTTTTGTGCATGTTGAAACGCACAAACAGAGTCTTGGCTGTGAAGACCCTTCCCCTATATCCCTGAGCTATTCTGGGCTCTTCTTACTGATCTCTTAATAACCCCCTCTCATTTTCTCAATGGGAGAGTCAAAGCGGAAATCAGAACAGTAATCACTCTGAAAGATGTTGGAAGAGAAGCATCATACTTACAGGAAAATGCAAGTGTGTGTGCATGTGTGTGTTTATTTTCATGTGCACCCCCTGCTGCTGCCCCTCCAAGCACTGTCATTTTCACAGTGGGTTGCTGGTGCTATGGAGGAAAAGAGGAGAAAAATAAAGAGGAGAAAAGCATAAGGTAGATGCAAAGAGAGCATGTGAAAGAAAGTCTGATAGGAAAGCATTGTGGAAGATCACTGGTGGCAAATAACAACTTGTTATTCTTAACTCATTTCCACAGTGGTAGACTCGTGTATGTGTTTGTGTGTGTGTGTGTGTGTGTGTGTGTGTGTGTGTGTGTGTGTGTGTGTGAAAAACTACCACACAAAGAAATGCATTTTCATTTGGGCATTTCTCCAGCTTAAGCATGCTGCACACTGTATGATTTTGGCTATACGTTTCCTGTCTAAAACAAATTTCTGCAATCATAAAAGATTTTTTGGATGTCTTAATGAAAAGCGAAAATGCAAAATGTTTCTGAGAGGGTTGTGTTTACAGGTGAAATGTAGAATAAAAATATATACACAATAGAATTCAATGGAAAATCTACAACATGACAGAGAAATACAAATGTGTGTGTGTGTGTGTGTGTGTGTGTGTGTGTGTGTGTGTGTGTGAGAGAGAGAGAGAGAGAGAGAGAGAGATAGAAATGTTCAGTTAAAAATGCTGATATTTGTTTATGTGATATGCAACATAAATATTTCATTATTCACATTATGATTGAACTATCAACATTAGCTTGAATATGCTCAGAAGGATGAGCTGCAGTCCAAGACTTCTGTCTTCCTTTTTTATTATTTTCCAGGCAAAACATTGCCAAAATTAGGGAAAAAAATGTGGGTTTGTGCAATATAATTTCACATGGAAATGAGGATGTCAGAATGGACGTGGACTGTGAGCTAAAATGTCCACTCTGCGCTGTCAATCTGAAGAGGAGAAAAAAATCAGACAATAACCGCTGGCTTCAGCTAGTTAGCTAACTTCCACGCTGCGAGGAACACAGGGAGCAGCAGTAAACGTCTTATGTTATGGCATCCAGATACATTGCTATACCTTTCTTTGACTGCAGTGTCATCCAATGGACACAAATGTTACCAGAGACAATAGCTTGATCAAAGGACATTGAGGAAGCTCAATTTTAAAGCAGTCTGCCTTACATCTGACATATTCATATTTTTTACTAAATTGTCAAGACCAAGACACTGGGGCACACCTCATAAAACTGGGACTGTCCTGAGTAAACCGGGACATCTGGTAACCCAAGCCTTTAGGCTCCTGTCAGCCTAATTAATCATCTGAATGAATGCAGCATGAACTTGAATGACATTTTCCGGTCTGCATTCACAGCCTATGACAGCTGATATGCAGCATGAGCGAATTGAGAAAGTGGAGGTTTAAGGGAACTAAGCTACATTAAATTCAGCTTCAGCATCAGACGGAAGCCTATTGTTGATAGAGTTAAACAAAGATGTATATACTTTTATTGGTACGCAGTGTAGACCCCTTCAAATAAAATGAAACAAACATACAGTAGCTTCACTCGCAGCCTCAACCCCATCACCTTGACTGATTGATTCCCAGCTCTCTTCTGTCGTATCTACATTGGTGTTGTGGTTCACTTCATAATATCATTAGTGAAGCAAACCAAAGATGACATGCACCAACATTAACAGAAATGAAATGTCGCTGCATGCAAATTTTTATCTCCGTTTCCATTTTGATTTTTCCGTTGGAAGCCAAACCAATTCCATATTACATTACCGCTAGCAATGTTTAGCACTTAGTTCTCGAGTAATGCTGTTATGTTGTGTCCTCAGAGGCACTATTTATATCCCGATCTTTCTCTGTCAAATAGACAGTAAACTGCCTCAGTCTTGCTCGGTTGTCTGCTCGTGATGTGCTGGGTAATAGGTGTTTTCACTGTCACCGGTTATCATGGCTATTGACAGAAGTCATAACCCTATTGTGGGCCATTTTTATCATGTCATAAGCTGTGTGGAATTGTCAAACCATTGTCTTGTTGTAAAAGTGCATGTCACAGAACAATGTGATCCTCAGAGATTGTTCACCCAAAAATTTTAATTCTGTCATTATTTACTCACAAATATTACTTTCTTTCTTCTGTGGAACATAAAAGAAGATACTGTGAGAAATGTTTTAGTGTTCCAAATACATACAGTATTACACACACATATATGAATAATAAACACAAGCATGCTGTGCTAAATTATTCATACATGTTAAGTATGACTTGTTTTATTATGCATTTATTATTATTATTATTATTATTATTTATTTATTGATGTGTCAAACGTTTGATACACAGAGAGATTTAACTGTTTTATATCAGGGGTATTCACTTAAAGTTCCATTGAAGTCTCTATATTTCCTTCCCATGAACAGTTACACATTTCCATCTGGGCACCAGTAATGCTTTGTAAAAGAGAGGAAAAAAACCTAAACAGTCAATTATAGTCATGAAAGAATGTCTTGTCACCAAAAAAAATATAATAATAATGCCTTGTCACAAACCTGGCTTTAACGGTCATAGTCATATACAGTATGATATGTAGTGTATGATAGGTAAAAATAACTACATTTGCAGTATTGTTGTTTTCTGCTGTGTATAGCAAAAGTATTGATCTATTTTGCTGCTCACCATGCTTCTGTTTTTAAAATAACTGCGTCATCCGCAGCTCGTAATGTTGCTTTAGTGTCTTTAGAGAGAAGCAGAGCACACAGGAAGGGCTTGAATGAAGCCTGTTTAGCTTTAGATAAAAAAATATTTTAGAGGATATAACACCGAAAGATCATTACAATAAACGACCCTGAGCACTTGTGGTGTGAAGAGCTGCTCAATTTATTTAGAAATGGTAAAATGGTGCTGCCATTGCCATTATGCACCACGGTCCAGTTGAAACCAAGCCGACATCTGATTATGCCTGTTTTATATGAAATGTCTGAGATTAAAATGTGCCAGTTAATTCAATCAAAAAGTTACTTTATTTTAGGGAATCAACAGATGATCTGGATTTCCCAAAATATTCATGATTTGGCTTTACTTTCTTGTTTTATCCAGATGTTTTCTCTTCACTTGGACACTTCTTACATCTGCCATGAAATAACAGCACTTTGGTATTCATGCATCTAAAATGTTCAAATGTACAGTTCAAGAATGGAAAACAGAACTCTTGATGTAATTGACTTGCATTTACAGCACCATGTGTGCCCTCTGCGATTGACTGTAACATCCTAATATCCACATGTTTGGGGGAAAAAACCTCTCTCGGGATTCTTTCCCTGTCTTACTCTGTTTCTCTCGTCCTCTCTGTCACCTCTTCCAGACTCTGGCAAAAGTTCCTCTACCTTGTTTCTATTGCCATCCGGTAATCCGTTTACAGCTGTTTGCTACAGCTGTGAAAATACAAGAACATTTGCCACATTTCCCTCCACACCCACAGACATTAAGAATAAATAAGGCAAGTGAGAACGAATGAGAGGAGAGAGAGAGTTTGACTAATGATGTTTCCACGTGAGCTAAATTCCCCATTATTGACACAATAGGTAATTATTCCACCTATTCCTCTCCTTCAAAATGAGCAAGAATGTTTGAATTAGATCGTCTCCCACTCACTTGACTGGTGAGGAGAGCCTGAGGACAGCAGTCTCCACGGAGACCACATGGTAACCAGGGTAACCTGGCCTTTGACACTAGATCAGTTTTCAGAGGAAATGGGTCGAACCTTTGGTTTGGAAAGGAGGGTCTCTATTGCCTCTTACATGGTCTGCAATCATGTTTGGTTAATCATGTTTGGATAACATTACTCACATTAGTTTAACTTCTCAGCATTGTCTCTTTTTTTGAGTATGTGTCTTGGACCGTTATTCTGCCCACAGCCCAACACAGAAGCTGCTTCCTCCTCTCTCAGTGTGAATCATTCAAGTGCATCCTCACTTTCTTTTTCAGAGGAGCTCTGAGCTCTACTCTCCATCTTCGTCAACACTTGGCCTCCTGCTTAAAATGAGAACCAAAAAAACTGCAGAAGTAATAATACAGGGAGGGTGCAATTATAATAATGCTTATTGTAGGGGTGGGCGATATACCGATAGACACGATTAACTGGTAGAAATTTGTCAACCAGTAGAGATTTTTGACTATCATCTCTATTACGGTTACACGCTCACGTGGCAGTGCTGTGCTATGTCTGGTCATGAATAATACGTATCAATTGAATGCGTTTTTAAGCATTGCTGTCTTTGAAACACAATCAGCAGTGAAAGAGAACTCATTTTGCTATATGCATGCGCTGTCTGAGAGGCTCATAGACTGCGGGAGTATTGAACTGAGTTTTTATTTTTGTTTCAGTATATTGGATCCGGACAGCTCTTAAAGTGACAGCAGTCTAATATTCCTGCTGTCTGTCATTCATGTTAATCAAATAACAAAAGAAAGAAAATCTCTCACTTCTCTTGACTAAATCAATTTTGTATCAAGACATATATTTAATTTACACAGTGAAGAATATGCATTGTTTTATACATTTGATTATTGTATACAATGTAGCTTTTATTATTCATTTGTTCTTCTGTAGTTTTTTTTGTCCGATTGCTTGTAATTAGTTTTTTATTCTTATTTAATTGCTGACTGTTTACTTGTCTTCAATGAGCTTGAGGTTTTTTTTTGTTGTTGTTGTTGTTGTTTGATTGTTTAACTTAGGCTAGTATTATTTTTTGACACTGGTGACAAAAATATGAAATTTTTATGGTATCAAAAATTTTGCTATCATAAATACCTTATTTAAAGCAAAAATAACTATATTGTGATATATATTGTTATCGTGAAATAAAGTTACTCATGATATAAGATTTTGGTCATATTGCCCACCCCTACTCATTAGTAGTGTTGGTAAAACAATTATAGCATTAACATTGGTCTATAACTAGCTGGGTTAACACAGCATTAAATTAAGACAGAAATAGGAAGCATATATTTCACAGAGAAAAAGGAAATGTTGTGAATTTTATTTTGTGTTATTTTATTCATTCATTCATTTATTCATTCATGTATGTTTAAATAGTAATCATTTAAGGAAAAGTCAGAAAGGAAAAATATCATTAAAGAAAATACAGTTTATATGTACAGTTCTGTTTTGGAGTTACATCTGCTGACTATTTATACATCCTCTCCTCATGTCAGAATGAATGATTCTCTTAAGTCATTGTTCTGGCTCACATAACACAACGTGAAGAAATAGTCTCATTTCCTCTTGCGTTCTGCCTCTATTCTCTGTCCATCTCAATAAATAAGTCTCTCTTCGACCTCTCTGTTTTCATTATTGTCCTGTCTGGAAGTGGAATACGGCAAAATAATCTCGCCATTCTCAGGGTTTAACATGATGGTTCAATAAAAGCTAAATGAAATGGAAAAGCATTATTTTTTTTCCAAACAGAGATTTGCTGATACATAAAGCAAACAGCATTCTATTTCATTTTGGGGAGAGTGAAAGGTCAACCTTTCATTTACCCCAACTTCTATTTACTCCTCTCCTTTTCTCTCTCTTTCTCTCTCCCACCCCAGTGTTATACCTCTACTGTGTGCAGCCATCAGGATTTAAATTGACCGTGACTACACAAGTCTGTGGCCTCCAAAATAACTGCCACATTTATCCATGAAGTCGAATAACAGCAGCCATTTTATCATTATGAGGATGCATATTTTGTCCTTTGAGGCCCGAATTAAGCATCTGTATCCAAAGCCATTTTCCCCATTTTAGACATATCTGTGTCAGACAAACAAATTGAAATGACAATTACTCATGCGGCACAATGCTTAATGGATGATGACAGTACAAGTGCAGCTATTCAGATGTGTACCTGTGAATGTGCAGCCGTTTGATTTCACCCACGGTGAGTGCTAGGAATATTACTGGCAAAGTTTGTGTTTGCTTTTTAATCCCCACAATCCTTCAGAGGAGAGAGGTCCTGCATTTACGATAATCAATCAGACATGCTGAAAGGTTTGAGCATGCACAGCCCTGTCCAAAAAATATTAGCTAGCATGCTTCTCTGCCAAGACATACAGAGTCTGGTCTTAAACTATTTGCTTAATGCCTCTGAGATCAGCGCAGCACAGAAAAAGGCGTAAAACATTTCATGATGAAAACTGTGTAGTACAGCATGAGGTTAATAATGTAACTAGACCTCATTCGCTGCAATGCTTTATGTTCACCTAAATCCTAGCAGTAGTTTTGATAGTAGGTAAATGGTCACAGAGGGCTAGTCTCGTGTAGGGTTGACCTTTTGCGATCAAGTAGACCTGTTCCTTTATAGTCGTGCCCTTGAGCAAATGACACTTAGCCTCTTGGTGCTACGGGGTGCTGTTGCTGTAATTAGTGTAGCAGATGATGAAAATTGTCCGCAAAAGGGCAAAGTTATAATCTCTGTCTACATATCTCTAACTGAGCTCTCAGTGTTTATGAGGTGGGACTCGGAACCAAGAGCGGCTTCTTACCGTGACCGAATGATTTTCATGACGTTCTGTTCTGCTAATGGTTGTCTCATGTTCATTCTTCCACGTTTCCCTGTATTACTATTCAAGGTGAGGCATATAGCATGACCACTGAAATCCAGTTGCAAAGAGAAAGACTCTTATAAGCTAGTTTTTATTGAATCACAAATACACATAAACAGTGAAGTTCAATTCCAGAGTTAATAACTTTTATGAGTTGGCTGTTTTTAGTGAATCGCAGATGCTAATGAATCAATAACACTTTACAGTAAGGTTTCATTTGTAAACATTAGTAGACAACAGTAGTTAACTTGAACTAAGAATGAACAATACTTCTGCTGTATTTATAAAGCTGAGTTAATGTTAATTTCAATATTGGTTAATACATTAATGTTAACGAATGAGACCTTATTGTAATGTGTTACTAATGAATCAGATGGAGCTATTTCTCCGTTCCCTTAATGAACTGAAAGTCATTAATGTATTTTATAAAAATTCATTAGTTAATAAATGATGTTACTACACACAAATAATGTCACTAATGTTTTTGTTCTTTGTTATTGAAATGAGCCCAACAATTGGCAGCATAATTACATTTTCTGTTTTTCCAAATATCCTACATGGAACCGTTGAGGATCTGGAATTGTAGAAGGAATCACAACACTATGCTGAATATGTGACAACTTTCATTGAATTCCTTACGATTTCCATCCCTAAATATTGTCAGTCCTCTGTCGTGTGTGTCATGTGTTCCCGCCTCTTGTGTCCATATTTGGTTTGTTTCCTGTCCTCGTCTGATGTGATTATCAGTTAATTCTTGTCCAGCCATGTTTGTCTAATTATCTATGATTTACCTGTGTATTTATATTCCTGTTTGTTCAGTTTGATTTCGTCTGGTCTACTCGTTACTCCTCGGTGTTTCTGTCCATGTCAGTCATGCCTTGTCTTGCCCTGCCCTGATGTCTTATTAAAGACTGTTATTTTGAGTTACATCCTCGTCTCGTGTTCCTTGTTCCTCCCTCGTGTGTGCACCGTGACAAAAATGGACTTTAAATAACCTTTTGAATTATATTTCATGCTGTAAGAAAGCCTGGATTTTTTTTACTTGATGAATTTTGTTCTTACACTAGGTACATTGATTAATTAATTTTTAAGTTATATGCGTAAAACTGTTCTAAAATTATTTTAAGGGCCTTGAAGGGCCAAACCTTTATATTAAATTTGAACAGTGACTGCTTAGAGTAGCAGCTTTTAAATGAACTGCTGTTTTAAAATCCTCCCGTCAAATCTGCTGTAACGTTGTTATCATAACGGAGACAAAGGCACAGATGGCGCTTTTTGCACATTTAAAGTGGTAGGCTGAGATTACTCACTCAGATCTCACTGGAGTCAGAATCAGAGAGCCCCCGCTGAGACGGGGAAGGAGATTAAGCTTTCCCTGTGGAGAATCTGTGCCGTTTTCACCCAAACAGACTGTTTATCCACATTGGGTCCTTCCGACTGTTATTTGATAGGCATAGGTCCATTAGGTCAGAGAGATTATGTGATTGCTTATCACTGCTTTTTATAACAGAAAGATTTAAGGTTGCAGGTTTACATGAAATCCATGTGTGCAGAAAGATCTGTAGATTTTTGTGTATTTATTTTGATAGTTTGATTATGCTTTCAGTTACCATTAACTATAAAGTGGAGCAGATATTGTGTTTAGTAAATTGTTCGCTTTTTTCTTCCATGTGTCTCGTGTAGGGCTCCATAGTGTAGCACTTTCTCAATATTCAACACATTTTACTGTGTTTTTAATCATTATTTGACTAACACATTTTTAACAGATTTCCTGATAAAATTACAGCAAAAATTATGAGGAAAAAAGTCTGAAGATTCGGTGTGTATAAATGCTATGGATGAAACAGTATTTCTTTTTATTATTGTGTGTTTATGAGAAATGGGGGAATCACTGCATCATCCAGCGTAATGTAGGTTCTGGCTTCGTCTATGCTTATTAATGGAGCAGAAGTGATTGACCCAGTATTGACTCTGAAAGGCATATATCAATGGCATTAATTAATCTACCTACATAAATCAGCAATTTTCAAATGTTCCAATTCAACTTCATCTCTCTAGCATTTAGGGAGATAATCTAAATAAGTTCCTTTCAAGGTCTGTCACAGTTCAGATGAGTTTAGATTATTCCAAGTTTGTCTCCAGGAACATGTCTAAATCATTAGTTATATACATTTATTACTGTTGTGGTATCACACATCTAAACATGACTTTATTTTGCATATTTTATTAGTAAATAAAAAGTAAATGGGATTGGGCCTAATCAGATTGTTTCCCACCACAGTAAACCAAGGCTCCAATATATGATGTATTGCTGACCAACTAAGAGACTGAAGGCTATATCAATATATATTGATCATCTTATCAGCAAACTGTTCCAACAGCTAAAATATGATGAATTATCTTGATATAACACTTTAGAATTAGATGTTTTTTTCAAGAAGTGCTTTCCAAGAACTACTTTTCTTTTTGATATCCCTTAAAATAATATAATTTGACTGTAGCAAGAGTGGATAGCCTGAAATTAACATCTACTTACGCTATCAAACTTGAGCTTAGACTGAAAAGTTTTACAGCTTTAAAGCTGATGCTGACAGCCAAAAAGACATCACTATGGACATGATTTTTACCCTAAGGCAAGTTTTAATATGATCAAAGACCCTTATGCACAATATTAAGTGACAAGAGATAAAGCCATGTCACTGAAATGTGTTTTTTTTTCAGTCACCAGCTGTGATCGTAACAAGTGAAAGGACATTGTTGATCATCAGTCCCACTCCTCATAACTGTACATTATAGTGCTGTAATGATACATTGATATGAATCAGTGCTTTGATCAGTGTTTTGAAGTATAATTGCACTGTGTAGAAATTGCAAAAAAAAATTAAGATGCACCTTTTAACACTCTCATGTTAGCCACATCTGCATGCAGTGTCTTAAAGGAAAAGCCTACAGTACATGTTTTATGTGTGTGTGTGTGTGTGTGTGTCCTAATGGGGATACTATATTTGCACAATTTAGAGAGCACCATGTGCCTATAGAGTTTCTCTACTATTGCCATTGCTTATCTTTTTGCACAAGCCACTGATGATCTGTCATCAGATCTCATGTTAACTGAATCTCATTGAATCTCATCAAATTGTATCTTATGTTGAGGTACATTATCAGTAAATATTGTATCTCTGGCTAAGAGAATAGATGTCAGATTGTATCCTGATGAAAAGTCTAATTTACAGCCTAGAACATAGAACATTAAATATCTTCTGGTTGGCTGAGATTGTCATGTCACACAGTAGTCTCTCTTTCAGGGTGAACAATGGACTTGTTGCTGGAAATGTGTTGCATCTTTTCTGGATGGGACATGGTGTAAGAAAATTGATCACTTGATCACAGTCCCACATCATTCAACATTGGTTTAACTACTTGGCCACAACATCTTTTTACGGGTGTGTTTTTTGCTATTTTTCTGCCAACAGTCAAGGTGTATATGATTACACCTTCCTCAGGTCATGAGGAAACTGTGCAGGAAACTGTATAATTGTTGCCAAGCACTGCACCTACAGACAAATGTTACATAGTAGCCCCAAGCACAAAGCTGTGATCATGCACACAGTGCAAGCTTTTTATCCCTTTTTTCCTTTTGTCTTCAGTGTTTTCATGGGTCCTTGTCCCTGGTGTAGGTGTTTGATGTGTGGGCTGTTCTTTAGTCTGAGCTGAGCCATTATGACAGGCAGGAGGGACTTAATAACAGTGCTTTCACCCCAAGCATGCTCCTGACAAATTACCTGTGTGAGACCTGGATTTAGAGAAGGGTCAGTGGAAAGATCACGCTCTCTCTCTCTCTCTCACACACACACACACACAAACACACATTTTCTTTGTCTCCCTTGAAAAGGGAGTCTCTTCACTGGCCTCTTTACCTTCACAATATCATGCAGACATAATAGATGCTTAATGTCTATTCAAAGTGTTTGATGTGTGTGGGAGAATATTTCCATATTCCACATTTGGAGAGAAATAAAGAGAGAAGGGGATCTGTATATGTGTGATGTGATGTCACAAGCTTGCCTATTGGCAGAGGGGCTTTCTTAAAGGGATAATTCACTTTAATTAATCTTAACTTGTATGCAAAAGAATATTTTTTCACAGGTTTTTTGACTATACAGTGACAGTTTATAGCAATCATGTCAATGTCAATGTCTAAAAAGGACAAAAAGCACCATAAAAACATTCCTTATATATAATTCATATGCTATATTTAAATACTTTTGAAGTCACTCAATAGCTTTGTGCAAGTTCACCCAAATCTGTCATCATTTACTAACCCTCATGTTGTTCCAAAGCCGTATGATGAGTTTCTTTCTTTAAAAACTCCTAAAAGAAGATATTTTGAGTAATGTCTGAGAAATATCTTTTGCCTAAGTGTTTTTTGTCCATACAGTGGAAGTCAATGGTCAACTCAAAATATATTATTTTATGTTCCACAAAAGAAAACTCAGGTTTGGAACAAAATGGGGCGAGCAAGTGAATTCAGAATTTTTAAGTGAACTATCTCTTTAAGTTAATATCCACTCCATTGTGATGTTCACTTAAAAACCACTGAGACTAGATTGAATGAAGTTGAACTCGAGTATTGGACAGATTTGTGAATGAATCGTGTTTTTTTTTTTGTTTCTTTTTAAACCAGTTTTATGAGCCGGATCAACTGGTTTAAAAGAAACTATACACGTTTCCGTTTAGAATGACTTGAGGAAGATTAAATGACAGACTTGTGCTCTATGCCTTTAATCTGTGCCACTGTCTCTTGACCCCGCTGTCTGTTAAGGACTCTCACTAAGAGAAGCATCTCTTGTAGGGAATCCTTTTTTTTCTTTCTCTCTCTGTGAGGTGCATCAGGTAGAGCTAAGCCAGAATGCAAACCTGAGCAGGTCTCAGTTGTTTCAGAAGAAGCTTTCAGCATTCAAACAGCGCTCCACAATTCTCCCCTCGGCTTTGTGTGGTTGAGTATTGAAAATTTGCCATTGCCGCAGTCAGTTTTCTTCAAGTCTGTCTTTTGTTCCAGTGGCTGAGCTCAGGTGCACAGAACAGACCTCTCTCACTCTCTCCCCCTCTTCATCTCTCTGTGCTTCTCATTTTCCCGCTCAGCACTGACTGGATATCAAACCTGCCAATTTGCATATGAAATTGGGTGGAAAGCAAAATTAGTAGAGGCGCATAGACTAAAAGCAGTTACACACACATGTACACACAGACATGTTTGTCCCTTTCGCTGGCTGTTCTGTTTACAAAGTTCCACTGCACCGAAAGACTCAGCGAAGTGTTTGAATTAGCGACTCGTTCAGAGCTTTGTTGCATGATGAATATTACTGCTGTTCATTAGCATGAGTAATTAGGTCAATAGGATCACATGGTCTCGTTCATGAATGCTGTGTAAAGGTAAAGCACTTGAACATATGCACTTTCAGAGGAATGTTGAGACAAGCGGTATGATTGTTCTCTCATGTATGTGTATAAATCCTCCGAGCTGTGCTCATTGTCTTTCATCCAATCATGAATAGGCATACAAAGCTTGATTCTACTTAAAAGACACTATGTGACTTGCCTATTGTGAGAGAGGATCCGGTTGGAGATCTTTAAGCAGATTATCTTATAACCGATTACATGACCTACAGACAATTGCTAAAACCTCATTCTGAAGTGGCAGTCAGACATCATCGCATATTGTTGATTATGCTCTTAAAGCGCCATCGGCCACCACATTCTGCCCCATGTTGTTTTACCGGCCTCTGTAGCCTCCTCCAGCCCTGCCAGCTCGCCGTACTCCTCTAGGACAGCCGCAGGATGTTGTTTGATGGCTTTTATCCACAGACCACAAAGGGGACTCTGTGCTAAACTCTGCGAGTTATTGCTTTAAGAGGGAAGTTTTACAGAGAGGAGATTCTTTTCTTTTTCCCCTAGAGTCTTTGTTTTGGGATGGATAACTTGTTTCACAGAGATCCCTTTGAGAGTCTCTCTGTTTGGCAGTCCCCTTGAGGATCCCAGCTTGTTTTTTTGTGCTGGTAGCAGGTAGTGAACTTGCCTCCCGTTAGAGACGCTTCACTGCGCAGTTGGTTGAACAACAGCGCCACTTAAAGGTAGTCAACGGAACTGCATCTTACAATAAACTTCAGTTTGTTTGGTAAATTCACACAACTCTGGGTCATTCAGAGGCATAGATTTTATTCCGTTTTTTTCTGACTAAGTGATTGACTTTGGCTTTGCCTTTATGTTTCCTCTTGTGTGTGTGTCTGAGTGTAATATAAAGTAGTTCACAGCTTTACGAAACCGAACAGCTCAATGGAACTGACACTTTACCAAAACTAGTTTTGTAATGCAATGAACAAAAGATACCACATAGTTAGACAACAAAATGTCTATGTACTGTAAATATGTAAATATAATATAAACATATATATATATATATATATATATGGAGGAAATGCACCTTAAATGTTGCACAAAAAATATGTTATATTGCGCATATAAAAATAAAATATTGCACATCTTTTATTGAAATATAAAATATTAATATAAAATGTTTATTATAAAATATTTAATTGATGCTGTATTTATATTTAAATATTGCACAAAAATACTTTATATTGTGCATATAAAAATAAAATAAAATATTATTTAATATTAGGTTTCACAAATCTATGTTCCGGAAGCAATGCTTTACTGTCTAATTAATATGTGTAAACTAATGAACATACATCTTCTTGACATGCAGTCACTGAAGATGTTGTGTTTTTTAGGTGATCTTGGTGAGCTCCAGCATCAATGAACGTGACCAGATGCTCTTCATCAGCACAGATGAGGGTTCATCCTTCCAACGGCAGCCTGTCTCCTTCACTGTGGATACACTCCTCTTCCATCCATCTGAGGAAGACAAACTTTTGGCTTACAGCAAGGAGGCGAAGGTCAGTGATGAAAGTGTTGGCCAACACAGATTAATGCAGTCGAGTAAATGACTATTAATAACACCAATTGAAGTCAGTGTTTTTTGGCAGCTCCAAACCGGTTGCTCACAAGACCATAATGTGTCTTAATTCCAGCTGCATGTTTGTAGCTTTTCTTGTCAGGCTCAACTGCCTGAATTAGTCTTTGTAGCTTTTTCAGTATTAATGATTTAGGTCTCGGCTGAACGCCTTGACCAACTGTTCTCAACACTTTTCTCACCCAGCTTTGTTTATGGCTCTGCTTTTTGCTCTCCAGCATATTGGCATCCTCATTATTAGAGTTATGAGCAGCACTGTTTGGCCTTCAGGCCATGGTTGTCTCTCGCTAAAGAGCATGTTTACATTGTTAACGGCTGGTCGAGCAACGAGGCAAGATCTGTGTGTGTGCGTGCGTGTGTGTTTATGTGCGGTTGATGAATTGCTAAAACCCCTAGACACTGCTTGCAACACGCTGCATTTATCATCTCTGAGATTACATGGAAAAGACAATGAAAAGTGTGTATTTTTATGTGTGTATTTTTATGGTGCAGTTTGGTGGGTATTTTCCATGCAAGTGGTGATCAATATAATCTCATTATAGGGATGATCAATTGGGGACAGATGCACACACACGCAAACAAACACACACACACACACACTCAACATATGTGATTTTAATTGGTATATATGGACAGTTTTTCACAACCTAATCGTTATACAGTATGCAATGAATCGCTCATCTAATTCTTAGGATCATGAGAATTTGCAAAGTGTGCTTTAATCTAATCCAGCTTTAAAAATCAATGTTATGACCAGCGCTTCAAGCGTCCAGTGACAGTAAATAGTGATTTATTCGTCTTTCTTTGTTTTTCAGCTGTATATCTCCACCGATCTGGGTCACAAATGGACTCTGCTACAGGAGCGTGTTACTAAAGACAGAGTTTTCTGGTGATTTTTTTTTTTTCTAATTTCATCCTACAATATTTAAAGTAATCTCATGTTGTTTCAAATCTGTATGACTTTCTTCTGAAGAAAAAATCTAATCTGCCATTTAGTAGAATGATTGAGCTTCCATACTGTGGGGATGAGGGGCTGTAAAGCTTCACAAAAAAAAACATTTCAAAGGTGGTCTATAAGACTTCTTATGAAATATGATTGAAACATGCTAAAATATGAGCTGTTATTCACTTAAAATGTTGATTTACGACCATGGTCACCATTTACTTTCGTTGGAAAACAGCAGCTTTGACATTCTGCTAAAAATAACTTATTTTGTATTCCACCGAAGAAAGTAAGTCTGGGTGTCAGTACTGGTTTGTTTTACTTTACATTGCCCTCTGAGACTTTCTTTTTAATCTTTTTTCCCTCTCTGTTCCCTCTTTCTCTTCTTCCACCTTCTTAGTGGAATTCAACCCCTTCTTTTATTTTCCATTCCTTCACTCCCTAGTTATGGTTCACTGCTATCACAGCTGGGATTGAAATCCTGTACAGAAGTGATTTATTTCTCCACCCCAACCACTCTTTCTGTCTGACCCTCTCTTTCTCTTTTTTGATCTCTCTTTCCTGATCTTTCGCTCTCTTCTGCTTGCGTGCCATCCTCCCAGCGCACTTTACCAGATTCACAACACGCGATATACGATTCTGTATAGTTTGTCTGTGGTTGATTGTGATAAAAGATGAAAAAGTCAGCTCCCTGTCAGCATCTGCCATAATAAACCCCATCCAGCACGTTTTATTTGGCTGGAGGTTTTACAATGACTCTGTAAATCTGAAGCTGTTTTTACTCTATTCCTCAGCAGCAGGGGGTTTGATAAGGGTCATACCCCTTCCCTCTCTACTGTCTCCAAACCTCTTTAAAACATCTCAGAGAATTGCCTCAGAAGACGCGACAGAATCAGTTCATAGTGAGGGTTGTGGCTCTCTCATCCTCCCCGTCTGCTGCCTCGCTCATAAAACAAAAGAAGGGGAAGTCTGGGAGGAGAGAGCATAAATCAGTGTGGCTTTAATGGACAGGGATTCTGTCTGGGAGGGTGGTCTGTACCGTGTGGTCAGGAGAGGAGTCTTGAGCTCATTGCAACTTATGATGTGATGTTGAGACATGACGGTCAAGTACTCTGCTGTAAATCAATGTAGAGCAAGATTATGTAGCCATTATGCTGCTGTAAATATTTTCATGCCATAAAGCATTGATTTAGAAATATCACAGGCATTTAGAACAATTATCTCCCGCTGAAATGCTGAAAAGCACGCTGTCAGGATATAGACATTAAAACGCATGTTTTTTTCCCCAAACTAGTTAAGCGCAAACCTCGCCCAGCAGCCGATTCTAAAGATTTCATTGATCTTGTCAATCAAAGCCCTGATTGCCCACACAGAGCTGAAACAAAGACGAACCCACAACCTAAACCCAAACCATTAGCAGGACATCCTAACAGGTCGGATTCATCAGTGTAATTGGGTACACTTTATATTATGTGGCCTTAACTATACTTGTGTCAAAAAATAAGTACAATGTACTTATTGTGTTCATATTGCATTGCAAAACACTTTTGCTGCTATTGAGGTGGGATACGGGTAAGGTTAGGGACAGGTTTGGTGGTATGGGTAGGTTTAAGGGTGGGATAAGGGATGGGTCAACAGTGTAATTATAAATGTAATTACAGAAATTAATTACATATGTAATTACATGCATGCATTTTTAAAATGTAAGTACAATGTAAAAACATTGTATGTACACCGTAAGTGCACTGTATCAATGCTTAATGTAAATGTAAATACATAATAGTTAAGGCCCCCTAATATAAAGTTTGAACTTTTTGTGACAGCTGACTGAGTGATTGAGTTGACCAATAAAAACTGCTGTAGAAGGAATTTAGAACTTAACTGGTTTGGGGAAAAATCATGCAAAACAACACACACATTCTTAAAAGGTTCAGCTCATTTCCTGCTTGTTAAAATGCTTGTAAAATAATGTAGGTTTTGTGCAGGTTTACTGAGCTAGAACTTCACTGAGCAGTTTAGTGACCTCCAAACAAGTGTGTTTAACACAACTAAACAAAAGAGCGCGAGTTGTCTGCATTCCTTGAAACCAAGGACTTTCTATGTGTCTGTATGGTTGAGAAGGTACTGCTAAGGGGATGTTTTAAAGGGATAGTTACCCCAAAAATGACATCCATTCTGTCATTATTTACCCACAATTATTTCACTTTTTTCTTCTGTGGAACAGAAAATGTGAAATTCTGAAAAGTGTCACTGTTTTATGTGTGATTACAAGCGTTCACGCTTCAAAGCTTTCCATTTTTTTGTTAAATCAAGTCATTGGAACAACATGAAGGTGAGCAGATGCAGAAAGAATTGCAATTTTGGAGTGAACTATCCCTTTAAGATGTCCTTCTGTGTATGAGTCGGTCTTGTTTGATCCTCTCAACGTGTTACTAACTGTATGCTTTGTTTAAGGGCCATGACGGGGATGGATGTGGATCCTGATTTGGTTCATATGGAGATTCAAGACATCGGTGGTGGTAAGGGAGCTCATGTGTTTATAGAACAGTGCATTTCAATTCAATTTTACATACCGTATCAAACCACTGAGCAGATGGGATGTTTTAGGGCTTCAGTTTTGCCTCATTCAAACAAACCTCTTTCAGAGACATTCCTCCTGGCTGAGCTGTTTTGTAAGGCTTGTGTGTTTGTGTGTGTGAAAGAGACCAGGCGTACAGATGCAAACTGTTGCACAGAGCTCTATCACACTCAAGCCAGTGAAGGTTAAACGCTGCCTGACAGTCACATTGCAACCTACAAACACATACACTCAACCCCTAAGAGAGGTGAGAGTTGTGTCTAACCAGTATAAAAAAATCACACTGGACACATAAATCAAGCCCTTCTTCTGATAAATAAACTTTCAGTTGTGGTTTTACTCTTTATCTGTTGGGCTTGTGTCACACTGACAGATGCAGACCTCAAGTGTTTTTTCTTCAGCTCAGTGGCTCCTTCAACCTCCCATAGGATGTGCTGTATGTGTGTGTGTGTGTGTGTGTGTGTGTGTGTGTGTGTGTGCACGTCTGACCTTGTGTGACAGAAGACAGAAGCAAAGCGCTCAGCCATTCTAATTGCTTTTTAATGAATTTCTCTGCTGTACTGCTTTGATTAACCATTCGTCCTCTTCAGTGAAGTAGTCTGCCCGTTTGTTTGCCTAAAATTAATAACAAAAAATAAAACCACAGAGAATGAGAGGAAACAACATTATGAGAATAGCAATTAAGTTCCCCACTTTGATATGTAACCTTTGGCCATGATTTTTGGAGTATGCATTCTCCTCTAATTTTTTCATCATTTTCCAATTGGTTGTCATTTTTTATGCACGTTTGGAGAATTGATGAATATGTGTGTGTGTGTGTGTTGTAGAGGTTGCTGAGCCAGCTATTGTGTGAGATTCTAAACAGAAAGGCCATTGCGACAGGGCACCTCGGCACTGTTTTCCCATAATTAATTTCCTGCCAATCTGGAGCAAAGCAATGTGCCCAGTGAGGATCAGCTTCAGCTAATTTTGTTAAGAGCTCCATGTTTTTTTGTTTTTTTTGCAGATATCTTTCTCTCCATTCACCTTTGGAATGGCTTCCAAACACTCACTTACAAAAGCTGTATAATCAGACATCGAAATGAAATTCCTTTCAAACTTTTGAAAGTCAAATACTTCAAATAAACTTTAAATAAATAAAGTTAACCTTCACTTTTCCTCTAACCCTTTTTGTGTGTGTTTTTCTGTCTTTCACCAGGATACCTTTATGTGACATGTCTCATACAAAATTGCTCTGATAAAATGGTGACAGCTCAGTTCTTGGGGAAGATTGACCACAATTCCCTCTCAGTGCAAGATGAATACATATTTGTGAAGGTAAAATTATGTGTTACATATCTTTACATATGATGTGTGTACATATTTATTCAGACAGATCCATTCAGACATCAGAGAGTTTAGCAACTTATCACCTTATATATTATATACACACTATCACAATATACACTAACATCAAAAATTCAAGGTCAGTAAGATTTTTCACATGTAAAGAAGGCTGAGAACGTCTCTCATCTCCAAAACAAATGCTGCCACAGCTATATTAGCATTTTAGAAGCTGGGATATTTTCAGGCTTTTATTTTGCTCTTGAGGAAAATTTCTCACATTAGGGTACTGAAGTGAACAATAGGCCCAATTAAGATGCAATGCAAGAATTGATACGTTTGTTTACACATTGTTTGTCAGGATACACACACACACACACACACACACACACACACACACACACACACACACACACATATATAGTTTTGTCAATATTGTGGGCATACAGCTTAATTTTGGTAACATTTAACAATAATTTCAGTCTCACATTTCTTATTTTGACTACAGTATTGCTTTTCCCTTATCTCCCTTTTTTCATTTTATTCTTTTTTTCCTGATATTTTATAATTAGCCAATGACTCAAGGACATTTGCTCGTTCTGTATTAATTTCTCTCACTCTCCCCCACCCCCCATCTCCCTCACCCGTTCAGTTGTTTTTTGAAGGGATTGCAGCTGTTGAAAATGAATTTAGATATGCCCTTGAGAAACAGAACTACAGTGTGTGAAATGTTTGTGTTCGGTCAGAGTCATGCTGTTTCAGACTGGACACAATTTATGCGAACCATAGAGACCAACAGACAGAGCTTTTGATTCGGTGCTAGTAGAGACTGAATCTGTTGGGATAATAGTAGCTAGGTAAAATCAACATTGTGAATTGAGATGGCAAAGGATGAATAGGAAAGTGAGTGTTTTTTCTCAAAATTGCTGACAGTGAAGACATGACCTCATCATTGGGATAGTGAAATAAAAACACTTTCTTTCTTTTTTTTCTTTTTAGGTAACTACAGGAAATCGAACCAAGTATTACGTCTCATATCGAAGGAATGAATTTGTTCAGATGAGATTCCCTAAATATGCCCTTCCAAAGGTACGGTCCTCAGAAATGTAGCTGTAAAATGACCAATATTTACTCTGAAATCACTTTTGGATGCAACTTTGTGTTGTAGTCTTTGCAAAAAATATTTTTTGTATGTTTAAAATGTTTTGTAGTGTACAAAAAACGTTTTGTGCTAAGCATACTACAATGCAAACTGGCATTTAATATCAAAATTGTGTTTCCATATTGTTTAAAATATTGTTTTAAGTTTCTGCTATTTAATCTTATTCAATCACAACACCATAAATTAAACAATATCACACATATCAAGACATATATCTTTTTTTATTATTAAAACCAACAACACAATTACAAGAGAGTTAATATTAAGTAACTTTGAGTAATATTTTTAGACACAGTATTGCCAGTATATTGTTGCTGCACAAAAGAAAAGCAGAATTAACTTAGCAGTGGTGTTTCGTCCTTGAATAAGTGTTTTTGAACAAATTGGTTGAGTAAATGATTCAGTGACTGAATCATGAAGACAGTGTTTTGTTTCATTTCTGAATGAATCACTGAGTTTCAACAAATTGGTTAAATTAATGATTCCCTGACTCACTTATTAAGACAGTCACTTGTTGCCACCTACTGGTGATGTAACCCCCCCCCCCCCCCCCACTAATGCACGGACTGTCAGCGTTTCCAAACACTGGCAAACACAGGCAATCAGAGTGAAAAAACAGTGAAACTTGTGTATAAATGTTAAATATCCAAAGATTAATTTTGCTGCTTTTTACTGAGATCTACTGTAGCAGTATTGTGTGCATGTTTAGTTTTGTGTTTGAAGTTGCTGCTGTTTTTGTCATGAACTATGTACTAAATGTGAATTACTGTTTGAAGGTGGTTATTGCTCTTTTATCATCTGCAGCTGTTGTGGATTTCACTTTAAAGCCAGAGACTGACTATGACGTATTGCAGCAATATGTATGAACTGAAGAGCACAGTTGGTGTCTAGCATTGAAACGTTACACCATTAGGCTACAACCCAGATGTGGGTTTAACCTACTGAGGAGCCGTGATGTATGGCAGTAATATGCCGGCGAAAGAAGACAGCTGGCTAAGGGTTACAGCTGATGACTGACCAGGCTGTCTGTGGCTCTAACCCAAGGGAGTGCTTCAGTAAAATGCTGGCTGACTGTAATTGAATAACATTGATTGGAGTGGAGGCCAGAGGGGCCTGCTTCATGTATATTTCACCTCAGAGAGAGAGGCAGGGAAAGGAGAGAGGCTGTAGGGCAGCTGCTGTCAGTGGCATTTGTAACTATGCCAACCACTGATTCACTGTGACAGAGTGAAAGAGAGATAGAGAAAAGTGTAAGAGAAGAGTACTACTAAGAAAGATGCCCCAGATTACCAGGCATTCGCCTTAATGGCAAAGGATAAAAGCTTTGATTTAATTACTGTAGAAGTTGAACATGCTATATATTCATTCGCTCAGTGCCTTCGAGTGCATATGCAAGGGTTTTTGTGACAATTTAGAACGGATATATTTATCATTTCCCTTCGTGGTGTCATTTTGTGGGTTAAAGCATTATTGGTGTTTTTCCCCTCTCTAGACCCTCTTTGCTCTGCTCTTATAGTTGCTTGTCGCTTGACTGAGCAGATAGGTCAAATTTTAGACACCCGGTTCAAGAACCCAGAAGAGAGCAGGAGTGTGTGAGAGAGATGGGGTTGGCTGATGTTGTGCCCATATTTTCCACAGTGAATAATTGAAAACCTTTTGAAAAATGCAAAACCCAATTCCAGTATGCAGTCTCAGATCTCTCCTGAAGTTTCTTTTTTTACATTATGGATTAATGATGGTCCATGGCTCCAGTGGGACGAATTGTTTGTTGTAACACACCTAGGGCATTAAATGGCTAAGCGCCACTTCTTGCTTTCTTTTTTTTTCCCTTTCAGCCTTTGTCTTTCTGATTTTAAAGCTCTTCTCAACTGATTTTTGTTTGTTTATTTTTTTAGAAATGTGCATGAAGTAAAGCTTGTTATCTCAAGAACTAAAGATGAAGAAAATTAATAAGCTGTTTTTTTTTTTTTAACAAAAAAAAAGGGGGGGGGGGGTGTTAGTTCACCCAAAAATGAATATTGTATCATCATTTACTCACCTTCATGTAATTTCAAACCTACATGACTACATGACATGAAAGGTTAATTAAATGATGCCAGAATTTTCAGTTTTGGGAGATCTGTCCCTTTAAAGAAGTGTGCCAGTCTGTGTTTCAGGATGGAATCAGCCCATCTTAAATGAACAATTTCAGTAGACACATTTCAATCAGCTTAATCTCCAATCATTAAGTGCACTTGAGAAACGACACCATTCTGGAAAATTTTACTTTGTGACACATCTGTAATTTTGAAAGTGATGTGACATACGACCAAGTATGGTGACCCATACTCGGAATTTGTGCTCTGCATTTATCCCATCCTAAGTGCACACACACAGCAGTGACACACACACACACACCGTGAACACACACCCGGAGCAGTGGGCAGCCATTTATGCTGCGGCGCCCGGGGAGCAGTTGGGGGTTCAGTGGTATTGAAGGAGGAGAGAGCGCTGTACATTCACTCCCCCCACCGACAATTCCTGCCGGCCCGAGACTCGAACTCACAACCTTTCGATTACGAGTCCGACTCACTAACCATTAGGCCACGACTTCCCACTTTAATTGGGAAGACTTTAATTGCAAGCCTGCTTTAAATGTTTCAGCGTAAATAAATGTTGGTATTGCAATCCAATTGCAATCGCCCCTGAATCACATACAATCACTTAAAAAGGCCCAGCGTTCTTTTACTTGAAGCAGACTGTGAATAGAAACAAAACTATTGATTTTGGCCAATTAAGACCTGTTTATCCGCTTCAAGAATGAAACCGCATGACCAGAATTCAAATGCACCACTATTGGAGCACAATGAATCCACCAGACACAGAGAAAAGCAAACATTCTGCTGGTGTGTTAATATGCCATTTCATTTCTTTTTTTCTATACAGATTTCCTGTCTTTCCATTCATCCGTTCGTATTGTTACCTATCCCATCCTTCTTAGACACTCAGTCAGCCTGCTGATAATGCACTCAGGGATTGTGGCTGTAGGCAGAGACACAAATGTCCTGCAGCTGTGTCATGGCTGATAGGGGTCCTGTGCCTGCTGTCAGAGACAGATGGATAGTGTTGTCTTAAGTTCTGATAGTGCTGTTATCAGGTTTGGGGACCTGAGTGTCCTGTCAAACAGTACGATAGACAAAGACAGGACCTATACAGCCAGTAGAATGTAAGACTTAAAAAGAAAACGCAAGTGCTTCACTTATAGCTTCCTGTTCTAATCCTCTTACTCTGTTGTTCTTGTTGCTGTTTGTGTGCTGATTTAGATGATCTTATAATCCACGTTTAAAACTTCCACTCTCTCCAGGGGAACTTTCAGCAGCTGTGTTTCACAGCGATGACTTCATTGTCTTATGTAAGCCTTAGTAGGAAGATGACCTCATCGTTAAAATTTTAATGCACAACTAACTAAAAGATGATGAGCTGTTCATATTTGACCTCAAATCAACATTACATTGCAGTTCTAGACAAGAGGCGTGTTCAGTACCATCTCCAAATCTGATCGAAAAATTTAATAGCAAACGTGGACGCAATCAGTCAGCTATTACGATTTGTGATTGTTTGTCTCCAGATGTTATCATGAACCTCCTGACAACTAAGGTTGGTAAAAGGGTGAATTCAATTTGAAATAATGTTTGTAAAGCCATGTACACATTTACATTCCCCTCTATATAAGAGCTTCTCTGAAATTAAATATTTGCATTCATTTCATCAGAATAGTCTGAGCCTTCTGGGGAAATTGGTACTTTTCACAAGTGTTTGTGTGTGGATATAGAAAGATATTTTAGGAAGGAAGAGAACATAGGGATGAAACAGGATTAGACGTCTCTATAACAGTGAGTTGGAAGAGTTTTTCATGAAGTTTTTTTTAAAACTTTCTTTGAGCCAAGACTTTCCGAGTTGGGTCATTGATCATAATAAGCTGGAATTGTGGATGTTGATGGTACCATTTTGTTTGCATGCATTTTGTGTTTTGATGAAAAATAGTGATACATCTTGCCAGAAAACAACTCATTTAGGCGGGTTATGAGGAGACAGACCAGACCACATTTTCCGTCATGCTCTGTGGCACCACAAGAATTATAAAATAGACAGATGTAGCGTCAGTTATACAACTAATGTGAATCATTATGTTGCATTAGAAAAGCCTCCTGTCTTTTTGGGAAGTGAAAGAGACAGAGAAATATGAAATTGTCTGGCTATTTAATTCTAACACAAAACAAATCTATTTAATTCTGACCAAAATCATTTGAACACACATCATGTCATAATAATTGACTTTAATGAAGCCGATATGAGACGTACACTATTTATACTGCATGTGTAGTATGGATATATTACTAAAAAAGCCTCTTCATCATTCTTTATATAGAAGCTTCATGTACAGTAAAGATATGTTGATCCATAAGCACATGCACACACACAAGTAGTTACAGATGCTCCTTTAAGTGTGTTGCTTTATCCTTTTCTTCCCTATTCCATCCTATAATTCTCAGAGTAAACAGGTGTTGTGTAACTGACCTCTCACAGAGGGGGTTCAGTGCCTCTAAACTGCTGTTAGTGGGACATAAGTGAGAAATAGCCTTAGAATTTGGTCTCAGAAGCACATTAAAGCTACACAGCGCTTCAGGGACTTTGCTAGCTCTTCACTTAAGTTCTTATGAATGAATTCAGCTGGGGGCTTGAGCTTGTACCCTTCATCTTTGTGCCTAAATTAATGCGACCCACTTTCACTTTATCGGGAAGAACAACATGGTGACAAACTCCCCCGTCCTGACCCAGTCATTGCCACAGCGCCCGGCTGTAAGCATCTAAGCTACCAAAACTGAGGAGCTTAATGTTGATTCGGTATTTTAAGGCAAACCAGAAGAGCTAATTATAGGATAGATTCATTAATTGTTCATGCTTTCATTTCATCTAAATCTGTCCCTACAGTTCATGTTCCAACTCAGTTCTTCACAGCAGCTCAAAATAAACTTTTCATTTCAAAGCAACTAAATATAATCACCATGGATTTATATGCAGCTCTTTTTTGTGGTTGTTTTATGTAAGCACAAGTGAAAGCGTTCAGCTTTTCTATCTCTCTTCACACAAAGACGCAAGCCTGAACGAATCATGATGTTAATTATTCGTACCTGCTGAGAAAACTGAATCTGCCATTTGCATTGAACCTATTTCAGTTTTATCTTTACATGACGTTCTAATCTTCTTGTGTGGTATCTTTCTGCTTCTCTGTTTTTGTCTTTCTGTGCAGGATGTGCAAATTGTGAGTACAGATGAGAATCAGGTATTCCTGGCTCTGCAGGAGTGGTATCAAACAGACACGTACAACCTCTACCAGTCAGACCCACAAGGAGTCTATTACTCCATTGTGTTGGAGAATGTCCGCAGCACCAAGCAGCCTGAAGAGAATGTCCTCATCGACATCCTAGAGGTCAGCATTTCACCCCACACAGTACCTGTGTAAAACAAGGCAGTGTGGGCTTCACATCCTACCTTCTGCATAATGAACTAAACATAGTTAGCTGTTGTAAAGTTTACATTTTTAGAGACCTTTACCTATAACACTAAAAAAAAAACACATAAAAATGAAGTTTGACTGCTCTCTGCTTTCACGCATTTATTATTTATTGCCAGCAGCATGCTTAAATAAATGAGTGATTCTAGAAAGCTGATGTTCCTGTGCTACTGAAACAAGTTTGATCTAACACATTGGACAGTTTCGTAGACAGTTGTGACTTTGCCATAATTTGACTTGCTAGTAATATTGTACAGCTTCTTTACAGGATCTAGGAGATACTGAGGAATATCACATCCTTTGGTTGTGTATGTTTTTCAGGTTCGTGGCATCAAGGGCGTATTCTTAGCCAATCAAAAAATAGATGGAAAAGTGATGACTCTCATTACCTACAACAAAGGCAGAGACTGGGAACCACTGGCTCCTCCCACAACTGATATGAATGGCAAACCTGTCAGCTGCAAGCAGGTAAATATTCCTGTTCATTCATCATTCCAGCTTCCATTCCAAATTTTCAGATGGTCTTTAGCATTTATATGTATCTATCAGTGCTAAATTAATTTTGCTCTAGCTTTCGCACCCATTTTATTTGTATTTGAAAAGTTAAGCAGAGTGACTGTTTTCTTTTTTTCTCTCGTTATTTTAAGCCCCTTTTTACCTTTCAGTTAATACTTGGATTTCCCAAACATATTACTTACATATGATATTTATAAATATAGCACCGTGCAAACATTTGGGGTTAGTCAGAAATTTTTTAGAACAAAAAAAAATAGAATAACTTTTATTAATACCTTTATTCAGCAAGAATTCAGCCAGGTAATCAAAAGTGACAGTAAAAACTTACATTGTTGCAAAAGATTTCTATTTCAAATGCTGTTCTTTTGAACTTTATATTTATCAAAGATTCCTGAAAAATGTATAACATTTCCACAATAATATTAAGCTGCACAATTGTTTTCAATACTGATAACAATAAGAAATGTTTCTTGAATAATGACTTGAGTAATGACTGCAGAATAAATTACATTTTAAAAGATTAAAATAGGAAAATTTTAATAAACTGCACAATATTCCTCTTTTACAGTATTTTTGCTCAAATAAATGCAGCTTTTGTAGGCAAAAGGCACAAAAAACTCTTACAGACCCCTTTTAAATGGAAGTCTACATAACATGTCCACAAACTAAAAACTACAGTGCAGACCTTGAATTAAATATACAGTAATTGTGCATATGTTGTTTTCCCTTCAGTTCACTGCATTCCTTCAGTTCACCAACAAAATCGTGACTTTATTTCATTATGCATCTACAGATATATATCCAGCCCACACTCTCCTTTTCTCCTGTTCAGAATGATTGTACCGCAACTGTCTCAGACACAGACGTGAAGTCATTGACCCCTCGATCTGACTCATCTCCTGCTGTTTGCGGTTGAGGGTTGGTGGGCAGAGCAGGCACTGGTTCTGCTGCTGTCTCATGAGACAAAAAAGAAAAAACGACCTGAGTCATCAATCCACACACACACACACACACACACACAGCTAGAGATGATATGTATCATTATAAATGCCCATATTAAACACTGTGACTGGTAGCTGGCCATTAATTAAGACTCAAATATGGTTTCTGGCAAACATGAGACAAGACAAGACAAGATATAAATCACAAGTTGAAAGGACATGTATCGACTTCTCTCTCCTTTCCTGTCTGTCTAGCCAACCCTTCTCACATCTTCATCTCTCAGCCGTCCGTTTGACATGTCTTTTTTCTCATTGTTCTCTTCTCCTCCTCACTTATCAACACTCTTTCTTCCTTCCTCGCTCATTTTTTTGTCATTTTTACTGCTCTTCTCCTTTTTTATTGCCACCCTGTTGAGGTTTTTGGCACCTTAAATATGATTTATATTCATGCTCTGATTCATCTTTTATCAGGAAAATTATGTAGTACGACTTGTGAAGTGATTTTAAATTATGGGCTGCTTACTGTAGAACTTAGACTGTTATTTGTGTGTGTTAATGCAAGGTGGTTTTGTGTGTTTGTCAGAGTCTGGATTTTCTACTAAGTGCACACCTTATGTAAAACACTTGTTGGTGGTATATCTATTGTTGAATAATTGGCATGATTGCCAAAGTACAAAAAAAAAAAATAAGTCAGAGAGAGTAATATTTTTCTTTGTCTCTGCTCCTCTTCCTAGCCTGACTGTCACCTCCATCTCCACCTGCGATGGGCTGACAACCCGTACGTATCTGGAACGGTCCACACTAAAGATTCTGCCCCAGGCCTCATAATGGGTGCAGGTTAGTCTTCATGACAACTGTTACACATCAGCACTGTCACCATAGTGGTGAGGAGCCCCAAAACTCAAATCAAATGATGCTCTGTACTCCTTTTCAATTACAAGAAGTAATTATATTCCAGATCCAAATCTGCACTACTGCATGCTTAGGGAAATTGTGATAGTGTGTACAAAGCAGACTATTTCTTCATAAAAAAGGAAGGAATGCTGATAAATATTTTTAGGAGGGAAGATTGAATGTGATATACCATTTCTGAGTGTTGTGCACTGCCATTGAGCCCACACTGAGGCACAAAAGGAGGCAGGCACAGATATATGAAATATTTGCTCTTTATTGCCACAGGGTTCATGGGGAATTGAGGAAGACAATACATTAATGTTCTTGAATCCAAGGCTAGAGCTATTGCCAGTTCACAAGGTCATCAAGTCTGTCCATTCCCTCAGGCTTACAGACATGTAACACACACACACATAGACAGTGTCACATTGACTTGTTCACTCTTGACTTATTTCTCTTACTAACAAACACCTGAGCACATTAAACACATTGAAGCTTGTTCTCACCATATAAATGTACATGTACATACACCGCACAAAGTGAGCACTGAGTCTCCATCAAATCCTGCTTTCTCTTGCTATTATTGTGCACTTCCTCAGTAAAATGTTCAGCTCTAACTAATTCTCAGCCTTTGATCCACAATAGCCTCCAGTTTTCTCACAGTTTCATTCTTTTTATATGCAACTCGCTCACGACTACTCCTCCTTCTCTCTTAAAATTAAACAAAGTGAGGAAATTGCTGCTTCGCCTCGAGTTAAAAAGAAGAAAATTAAAGGCGCTCTCTCTGAGCTCCCTCTTTGTATTTATGTGGAGATGTTCTGTGTGTATCTTCTCTTCAGGTAACCTTGGGTCTCAGCTGGTTGAATATAAAGAGGAGATGTACATCACCTCAGACTGTGGCAAGACCTGGAAACAGGTGAGAATGAACACAGAAAAGACACTAATGGTCTGCGAATGTGTTTTACAATGAATTTTAGGTGTCAGAAAAATGCTTCATTATAGCTTTTTCTGTGACTTGTCACGACTCTTTAGGTTTGCTCTTTGTATTTAACACCCACCTTTCCCAACAGACTTGGTTCGGTTTGCTTGTTGAATTCAGATCTCTGTTCCTCTTGTTCCCATTCTGCCCAATTTCATTTGACACCCTCTCATTTGCTGCCGTTTCAGCACTCAGTATGTGGCAGACTTATTTCTCTCTTAATGTCCTTTCAATGATTTTCGAGATTGTTGCTGCCTCTCATTTCTTCAGCTCTATTTTTCCCTAATGACATTAAATCTTGATTATGACAATTATGAAGATGAACTTCAAGAGATTATTTCATTTGCTCACTGTAGGTTTTTGAAGAAGAGCATCACATTCTTTATCTGGATCATGGCGGTGTCATTGTGGCCATTAAGGACACCTCAATCCCTTTAAAAATACTCAAGTAAGTTCAGTTTTTTTTCTGTAATGCGATGTCTGGACATCATTTGTAAATGTTCTAAGTCAAAAACTCAAATGTACCCATTTTGCTGACATGACAAAGACTGACAGTAGAAAGAGAAACTGAGTAGTAAACACTGTAAACAGGGTCAGGCTTGTATGAAAAACAGGAATTCAAGACTTCCCTCCCTGGTTTCTGCTGACCTGATTGTGCTGGTAATCCTTTGAGTGAGCGCTTTAAGAAGCTCATTTGGCTTTGGAGGGCTCTTCAGACCACCCTGAGTTCCCGAGCAGCCTGAATCTCTTCCTTTACAACTCTTTACCCATATTATTTGAAGTGATTCACATACTAGATATTGAGTTCACCTTGCTTCACAAATGTGCGTAAAGAGGAGACCTATGAAGATCAAAGAGAAAATCATTACCATCTCTCACATAAGCCTTGAAGCTTTTCATCAGCATTGAGTCTTGGCAGTACAAACCACAGCTTCTGTCAGGATAAAACTAAGAGCTTGTAGTGCTTACGCTGGCTTGTAGCCTACAAACTCTCATGTTCAAACTGAGAGAATCAATGCTGACGGAGTGATTTTTCAGCTGACAGTATGTTCAGAATTTTTATAAAGAGGAATGAATGTATCACATGTATAATTAATTAAAAGGATTTTTGAAATGTGTAAACTGAGTTTCACGTTTGTTTAACTAAAATACACGTCTTCACTCAAAGCAGACTTGTAATAGGTCATATGATGTATAATATACGACTTTGTTTTCCTTATGCATGGTGAGTACTGCTAATACAACATCAAAACAAATATTTTATCTTAGGTTCAGCATAGATGAAGGACGAACATGGATCATCCACAATTTCACCAGCACTTCTGTATTTGTGGATGGACTTTTGAGTGAACCTGGAGATGAGACACTGGTTATGACGTGAGTATGAGTCCTCTGAAAATTGAACAGGAGTTACTAGTCCACTAGGGATAGTTCATCCAAAAATAAACATCATTTACTCACCTTCATGTTGTTTCAAAACATTTATGACTTACTTTCCTTACTTTTTAAAAAAAGTTTTTTTTTTTTTCTTTCTATACAATGAAAATCAACGGGGACCTACTGTATGTTGTTTTGGACCCCATTGGCTTTGATTGTATGGACGAAAACAGTCATACAGTTTTGGAACGATATGAGAAGTAAATTATCTTCATTTTTCTGTGAACTATCCATTTAGGATAATTTTATTATTTTGGAGTAATATATTGTTTCCTGTTTTGGTTTTACTTGGCCTTAGTACATACAGTAATATAAAATTGCTTTTCCTTTCTTTCAGTCATTTTGTTTGTGCAGTATGAGTATAATCTCGACCTGAAACGGTTATGATTTAGTCCATCACAAGCTGAATATTCATTGTAGAACTGCATTTAACTCAAGGAAGAGTATTTATAAAATTGCATTTCAGATATGAGTGCTATGCCAGATAATCAAAGCATTTTTAATTGTTTGTGACACTCGTGCACTTGAATTCTATAAAACGCAGATACAGGGTTCCACCTTGTGGCAGTGAAAAGTGATTTATTTGAGATTAAGTGTAGAGCATCTTCCCATAGACCCCAAACAGCAGGTGGTCTCTGTATGATAAAGAGGCTGCCCTTTTGATAAAGGCAATGTGAAATTCAAAGGTCCTCAATTAAAGAGGCCCCCGCTCATTAGAAACACACTGCTGATGAGCGAGGTCATGTGTCTGTCCTCTCATTTGCTCTGTTCCCAAGATGCGTAATTGGGTATAGAATGTGTTGTGATGTGAAGTCAAGGTTACACTCCAATGGTCTCGCTTTTCGGTGAAAGGGATGAATGGCTTTTGTCTTGAGGGATAATCGGATGTTTATGGATGGAGGGATGGATTAATGGACAGGTCGAAGGCTTATGTTTAATGATGCTTGCTGTTGCGGACAGGGTATTTGGCCACATAAGTTACCGTTCGGATTGGGAGCTGGTGAAGGTGGATTTCCGACAGTCGTTTCCCAGGCAGTGCACAGAAGCTGATTATGACTCCTGGAAACTCACTGACCTACAGGTAATATCAGGCTGTTTTTCTGACCTCCCACTCAGCAGTAAAGTTACAGCATGTTCAAAACAATAAAGTTTTCACCAAAGTGCTGTACAGCTCATTGAAACTCATGAGAAGAAAATAAGGAAGCAGATATAAAGATTAATAAAAATACAAAATAATACTATTAAACAGACATATTTTCTTCAGCAAAAGGTTTTCAGCAATACATATTAACTCTTCTGTTATGGAAATACATTTTCATTTAGGTTGTGAATCAGTTTACTGTTCAAATGGAGACTCATGAGAAGTTTTCTCCTACAGGGAGAGAAATGCATCATGGGCCAGGAGCGAATGTACAGGAGGAGGAAAGAGTCATCGTTCTGCATTAAAGGGAAGAGCTATACATCAGTTTTAACAGCTAAACCTTGCCAGTGCACAGAGAAAGACTTTGCCTGGTACGAAATAGAGAGATAACCTTTGCACATTTCAAGCCAATTGCAATTATACACAGATGCCTTTGCTGTAACAGACACTCTTAACTTCACTTTCACACCCCAGTGCAGTGCATTGTGAATTAGATCTGGGGCTAAAAATAGAGCTTTACGTCTCTCTGTGTGTTCTCAGTGACTACGGCTTTGAGCGTGCTCCCAGCCTCCGGTTAGAGGGGGATCGCTGTTATCCTGACTTCTGGCATGATCCTGACGCTCCACCTGAAAACTGCCACTTAGGACACAGCTACAAGTCCAGCACAGGGTAATACTGAATGCTGAACATTAAGAAATGCAGGGCATAATCACTACACTTATTAAATGTGTCAGTTTTTACACTGAACCAGCGCAATAAATGCCACTACAGAAAACACCCACTCATGCATATCATAGACACTTGATGAGCACACAAACTTTGTTCAGACAGGCAGATAAAATTAGTACCATGTCCACGTCTTTTGAAATCAGATCTTTTTTGGAATGTGTCTTAGTCTGTATTGTCAGATCAGATTTTCATCATTCAGGTCACATCACACATGTAATGTCATAGTGCACAATATTACCTGAAGCTGTGTCCAGATACACTCATTTTGTACCATATCTGCTAAAGTTGTGTACAAACCTCCTCTCCGTTTCAAGTGAGAATACTATTTCAACATCCGTTTTCATTTATAACACATATATAGCTAAGTTTTTCATGGTGTACACTATAGTCTCCAGGCTCACAGAGACTCAGACACCAATATTTTAACAATTCTAAAAAGATGAATCACTGTCTGGCCAACTGAGATTCTGCTATGGAGATGAAGGATAGGATCATGATTTTTTTAGTCGTACTATATCAGCACCATTCATTATTTTCTTTTGGCTTCTGATAGTGTTTGGACCCAGAAAACAGGGACACGTCATGTCCGGATAGCAAACTATGTGATGATCACTATGTAGTGCATAGTGAATTAGTGAACAAGTCAACAGTTTGCATGATTGTTACTTATGTTATGCTTCTTGAACACTGTGATTGATTTGAGCAGAAGCAAAATGTTCAGTTTTCCATCCTCTGTTTCCACTTTGACATTACTCTCACTGACATTATTACTATAGCAACCAAAGCAGATAGACCGTATACAGGATTGACTAGGTTTAACAAACAGGTCAGATTTCATTGCTTTCAAAATATTAATCAAAAGGCTCAAAAAATGTGTGTGCATCAAGGCCATACTGAGCTGTGTTAAGTAGAGCAGAAGACTCTCGTTCAGAAAAACCTCATATGACAAAAAAATTGTGTTTCTGAGACAATACCTTTCTGGACACATTATATAGATATTTTATCCACTTATTAAAGCAAATTATTGTAGGTATTTAAGAATGAAATGCCTCTTTTCCACAGCTCTCCATTATAACAGTTTAAATCCAGGCCACATCACATGGATTTTCCAGTTTAAGGCAAATAAAAACAAGTAATGGCTAACATGTCTTGTGTTGTCTTGTTGTAGTTACCGGAAGGTCATCGCTAATGTTTGTGAGGGTGGCTTGAATAAAGAACAGAGCGCGAAGCAGCATTCCTGCCCTCTGCTGCCCCCTAGAGGTCTGCAGCTGGGCATCAAAGGACAGATGCTGGCCGTGGCACCTGGTGATGACATCACTTTTATAGTCCATCAGGAACAGGTGAAGTACATGGATTATTTATACAACTCTTATAATTCGAATGCCAAAATGTAAGAAAACTTTGAATAGGAAATATAAAGATTTACAAGCAAGGAAAAACTTTCCACTTATTTGTAGGCATCTTTAACTTTTGTTTCTTTGTGCTTCCCTCTTCAGGGTGACCCCACCAGCACCAGATATCAGGTCGATTTAATGGACGGTGTCAGGGCTATATATGAAAACCTGACAGTCACAGATGAACCCATTCAACACCGTTATGAGAAGCCAGGTGTTTATCGTGTCAATGTGAAGGCTGAAAACTCTGCTGGACATGACCAAGCTGCACTTTACATCCAGGTCACAGGTCGGTAAAATCTTCAGAAATAATTTAGAGACAAGTGAGTTTAAAGGCTGCTGCATAAAATTTTGGAACATAGTGATTAGTATAATCTATAATACAGTGAGGTTGATATGTTTCTACTGAATCATAACTCAGAATCAGGCCCATGTGAAATCTGCACAAAGAAAGGTTGGATGTTACCAAATATTGATGGAAGTTGTACACATTTATCACACTATATATGCGGTTTTATCTCAAGATAGGCTTAACACTTTTTTTTTTTTTGCACAACTCTCAATTTGTCTTTTTTTTCTATTTTGATCCCACTTTCTCTCCAGCTCCTCTTCAAGATGTCCATCTGGAGGTGGTCCCAATTGCTGGCAGAAATCAAGAAGTAAATCTCACAGCTATAGTGCTGCCCACTGAGGCAAACCTTACCGTGTTTTACTGGTGGATTGGAGATAACCTTCAGGTACTCTGTGGTAATTAATAATATTCTATAAAAAAATATACTCATAATACATGATTTTTAGGGGACTGCCAAAAAATACTATTGCAAAAGCAGTAATAGTTTTTTTATTAGGTGTGTATATTAGGTGTTTGTGTTCAGTATTAAAATTATACTGACTTATACTGAAAAATTGAGTAGCCATGTATTTTAGCACTACTCTGAATTTTTTTCTACAGAAAAAAATGGCATGTAATGAGGGCATGTAATAAATTAATTGGCACTGCATCTAAGGTTATATGCATACATATTTGGGATTATAATGAAAGGTTTTAAGATTAATATTTAATGAGTTCATATACACATATACACGTGTAAATATTGAAGAAATTGACCTGGAATTAATTTGAGATACTTATGCTTAAAGGTTCAGGTGTAGCCGTTAAAGTGATGCCTTTACACTTATTTAGATATGTATGACTTGTCTTTCCCCTCGACAGCCGAAGCTGACCCTGGAGAACAGTCTGATCACAAGGTTCTCTGAGGAGGGGGAAGTTCCTGTGACGGTTCAGGCTTCTAATGGTCGATCCATGGTACAGGACAGCAAGACTGTCATTGTCTACGGTAAGATAAAACACCCCTTGATGGTGTACAGCATCAGGGGCGGACTGGAAAGATTTACAGCTGAATTTTGTCATTTCAGTATCCCTCAAAATTATTCTCTTCTGTTGAATTCCATCATAGATATTTAGCATGTTCAGAGTGCATTGGTTCAACATTGTGATTGTTAAAGTGTTTGACATGGCCAGTCAAATCAAAGAAGGCAAGTTTACTATTTACAGAATTTCGAGCAAGAATTCTAGCGCAATGCTTTTTAACGGTTGAAGAATGTGAGATAAGACATAAGCAGCTAAACATGATGAGGCCTAATCCTGCAATATAATCCAATAATCCAACTGTTTTACAATAAAAAATGGTAATTGACTGAAAATAATATGTAGGATATCTTTTTTATTTGAATTTACATAAAATTCAAAGTGAAAGTTACTCAGTTATCATCCTCATAACAGCAACCATTTTATTTTGGGTATGTCCATGGGAGGTCTGTGCTTAATAAGGAGTAATCATTTACTCACCCTTACGTAATTCCAAACCCACATGGCCCAATTTTTTGCAAAACATAACAAAAGAATGTTTGCACTCTGTTCAACAAAAAGGACAAAAACTATAATAATATAACTGAAGGCACCACAAAGACGGTCCAAATGGTGTTTGTGCTACTTACAATGGATTGGTTTTATGGTATGTAATCACTTGTCATATAGAACTGTAAAAATTTGTTTAAATTCTATCTGCCATGTAAATCAGGAAATACAAATTATGACTTGAAGTAGAGCAGTCGTCCATTAATGTTAATGAGAAGCGCAAAAAGACCAGTAATTGCAATTAAATATTTTTGAATAGCATTCATTTTTCTGTTTTGAGTTGCATTTTTATGTTAGCAAGTGGTGTTAAATTGCTCTGCGCATCAGTAAGCTAGTGTGTTGTGGTTTTTTAGTCCCTGCATGTACTGCATGAATAATCTGGGCCTTGTGACAAACACAGATTGTATATAATTAAACATCATTCACAGAAACACTGTCAATACTAAAAAAAAAAGATTGGGAACTAATGCCACAGATGCATACTGTTAAAGTTCTCGATTTGTGTTTGAAATCCAACTTGCGGACTAACCCTATTTCTTTGTTGTAATGACAGTGTTAAACAGAACTGAAATATTCATGTGATTCCAGGGCTGGATTGAATATTTATGAGTGTGGTGTGATAGGGATGAGGTCATGTTTGGAAAGCAGAAATGACGGTCTCCCTCAGAGACAATGTTCAGCTTGAATACAAAATGAAGAAGAACTATTGTGCACAGTCTCACTTCACTATTTCATATCGTTTGTCCTCAAGCTAAAAGTAAACCTGTTGGTTAAATTTTTTAATAATTTACGTTGGATGACTTCCCAACTTTAAATTTCTGTAGAAAAAAAAAATGACTCGCCTGGAAGATTTCGGTTCTTTATTTTGAGATCACATCTTTTCAACTGGTTTTATGAGTCTTTTTCACATTTTTCATGTCATATGAAAGTTTTAAAGGTATATAGTTCACCAAAAAATTTTTATTCTGTCTTACCGTTATTAATCACCTTCATGTCATTCCAAACCCATATGCTTTGCTATAGTTATTGGAGTAACAAGGTTTTGTGAGTGTGACTGATTGAAAGTCTTTGTCTACCTCACCTCTTGCCTATTGTTATGCAGTAGGATCACTTCAAATAGTGAGGCTTTTAGTTGAACTAATGAGAGATAAATGATTATTATTGTATTGTTTTTGTATTATTCTTTTGTGCAATATAGGCGTGAATCTCTCTGTTGATTTTTGCAGCTGCAATGTTAACATTTATATTTTCATAATACCTTGTTCATAATACAATGTCTCTCTTCAGATCATTTCCAGGTCATCCCATTGAGTTTCAGTCGTAATTTGGATCGCTTTAACCCAAACATCCCTGAATGGAGACAAGATGTGGGACAAGTCGTAACCAAGATTCTTGCAAAGGTTCTTGTCTCAATCATAACCACACAAACACTAGAGCTCTGTTTGTTTTATGCAAAACAACAATTTTAAATGTACTTATCATGTTGCACTCTTTGTCTAATAGCTCACAGACGTTCCTCAGGACTCTTTGGTCACCATGGTAAAGCCTGGCCTTCCCACCACTGCAGACCTTTATGTTCTTCCTCAAGAGAGCACACCAGTGAAGAGGAGTGTGTTTGTGGATAAGGTAGATGCATCATTTTGCCTGGGATGCCACTCGAATGAGAAGAGATACATTCTCAGACAGCAAAACATTAGTCTAGCAATAAAAACTCTTGATACGGTGACCTAAAATGAAGACATATACAAACAACCTGGAGATACTGTTTGCATTAGAAGTAAACAGTAAATACCGTAGATGAGTCAGGGAATTCATTTCTTGTTTACTATGGTTTACTTTGATTACTAAGACACAAATTGTAATAAAGTAGCATATTATTGTAAGAATATTTTGAAGTGATATTTGTTAGGATTTAACTGTTATGTTCTTGTGTGTGCTCTCCGTTTGCGTAGCGTGTTCCCACCATAAAGCAGGTTCTGAGTGAGAACAACGTGAGCTTCATTGTGAGAGGAGGGTTAAGAGTATTGGTGACTCTGGCAGACCCGGATAGAGGTGAGCAAAATAAAACAGATTCCAGCACCTGACAGACACTCTTCATGTCCATCTTGAAAGTATGTCAGTGAGTCACGTAACAATTATAGCATTACAGCAAGCCCTTCATCAATAATTACTAAAACATAACTAATGTATTTCAAAGGACCTATCACTAGTGATGTGTCTGCCAGCACAACAGAGACTGGTGCGTCACTTTACCTCTTGCTTTTAGAAGTGTCATCTTTACACTTCAAGTATATTAATCTGCTCATGCAGAGATAGAAATGAAAGGGGGAAAATAAATCAATAATATCTTGTTTCTGTTCTGTTTTCTGATCTAGTTGTTACGTACAGTTGACTTCATTTACTCTTCATATGTATGCTTCTGTTGGCTTGCATTTCTGTTTGAGTTTTGTTCTGTCAAAGTCGCAGTGCTCTTTGGTTTGAATAACACATGCATGTTTAAGTTTTCTTTATTGTAAACTTTCTTTTAAACATCATTTGTTTTGTGTATATTTTTAGTTCATCTTTTAGGCATTTTAAAATTTGTGAAAGTTTTTTTTGTTTGTTTGTTTGTTTCACTGTTTGTGTCACAGCCACACAAATGCCTTCATCCACACAAGGTGTGTACATTGTGTGTGATTTGTGTGATTTGATTTTTACGTGTTTGGTAAGTAAATAGTTATCATTAGAGCCAGGTGATGGTTAAAGAGTTCACTTAAAAATGAAAATTCATCTCATCAAGCATAAACTATCCCTTTAATTCATGTGGCATTACAGGCGCTAATGATATACAGGTTAGCAGAATCAAATTTCGTATGAAATTCATTGCAAATGTTGGCAACCGTTTGATAATTATGATAAAGGAAGCAAAGCGTGATGATCAGAGATGTTCCTCTTCTGCAGGTTCTCGTCTGGCTGCAGCAGGTCCAGGTGTTTGGGCTCTAGCTGTCTTTCTCCTCATCAGTCTGATCTCTGCTGCAGCATTCATACTCTTCAAGTTTAAAAGGTTTGTCCTTTTCTTCAGGTTTTATTGCTGCAATTTTAAAAAGTAATATTTCATGTTTTTTGAAGACTTCCCTGTCATTCCTGGGTGGGTTATTAAGGAAAATTACTCAACCTATTTCCAAATGAGTAACATGCACACCCATTCTGTCTTGCTGCCTATCACTGAATTGCATGGTACACACATGTATGCAGGAACCACAGATTTTCTTAGAAAAACTGTAATCTTTTGATAATGCTATGGATATTCACTGTCCCGTCACACCTCATCACTGAAGAATGCATGTTCAGTCCCCACGTCTAACTGACAGCCAGATTACATAACAGAATATGAACTACAAAACTGTGACAGGAAAAACTACAAAAACCATGGTTCCTTGCTGAGGCCAGAGGAGAGCAGCCTAACGCGTCCCTGGCTGCGTTTCAGAAAACTGCCGGGACGAAACGTCTACGCCCAGATGCACAATGAGAAGGAGCAGGAAATGACCAGCCCTGTCAATCACAGTGAGGACACGCAGAATATCATTCAAGGCGAGGAGTTCATTGATGACGACCTTGACTCGCAGACACTAGGTAACGCTGGAGGTAGAAGCAAATTCAGTTTCCCTAGACTAACCAGTCATTACTAACCAGACAATAAAATATATGATCAGTCACTCTAACATTGGATTTTTGGTCACACTTTAGTTTGGGGACCAGTTCTCAATATAAACCAACTATTAACTACAACTTTTGCCTCAATAAACTCCTACTTTTCTGCTTATTAAAGGGATACTTCACCCAAAAATGTAAATGTTGTCATCATTTACTCACCCTCATGTCATTCCAAACACAAAAGAACATATTTTGAAGAACCAAACAGCTGTTGGTCCCCATTGACTTCCATAGTAGGGAAAGAAATACGATGGAAGCCGATCAGGACCATCAACTGTTTGATTACCAGCATTCTACAAAATATCTTCTTTTATGTTCAACATACAGTTTGGAGTGAACTATCCCTTTAACAGTTGGTAAGGTAAATGTGAAGTTTAGATATGTTGCATGATTAAGGGATCTAAAATATGGTCATTCAGAATATGGCATTATTATGTGCTTTATAAGAACTAATAAATGGTCAATATGCTAGTACTATGCATGCTAATAAGCAACTAACTAATAGTTAGAAATGAGAATTGGTTCCTAAATTAAATACTTCTAAATAAAGGTAAAAAAATGTAATGCATGAGATACGGTGAACTAATAATGAACTATAATTTTATATTATTTATTAATTTAAAAAGTTAGTTTATTTATAAAAAAATATTGTTCATTAAGTCATGTTCATAATATTTTATTGTTAAACTTAAAGCTTAAAATATTGTAAAGTATTGTTTTTTTATACGTATGTATTAAAATTGTTGTTTATAGTTGAGAATTTTTAACGCATTAACTAATGTATATTTCATTGAAATTTAACCTTGTTTTAAAGTCTTATTTATTTATTTGAGTCAAAAGGTACATAAAACTATTAATATTTTAGTATTATTAACATTGTTTTATTTATTGCTTGATTTTTTTTTTTTACGTAAACATGGCTTTTAAATGACTTGAATGTTATCATTACTAATAACCTCATGAGTTGGTTAAAATGTCTACAGTCCAAAAAGACAAAATTTTAAAAATGAATCTAGAACAATCTATAGGTATTATTATTAAATGTCTACATTTTCTTCAATGTTACATTATGCAACAACCTTGAGTGATGAAGAGCATTTTTTTCACCTGCTGCCTTTACAAAACCTCCTTCTGCTTTTCTTGTTGCCAGGCAACCACTCAGGAGTGGTGTTGAGCATAAATTCAAGGGAGCTGCACAGTTACCTGACCAGCTGATGACCAATATGAAGGTGCCAGTGATGAGCACAATAGACTATGCCTTCCTCCTCTCTCCAGATCTGACCCTTCAGACACCCTTACAGGAGAGAGATCAGAGACACACCTGCACCAAACCTTCTCCTCCTCTCTCTATCTTCTCTCTGTCTTTTCCAGCCTCTTTTCCCTCATTCCACGAGGTGGATTTTGTACCCATCTGCTGCGCCCCGTCTTCACTGATGATCACATACGCACACTTACATTTGTTGGTCTTTGCACCCTGCAGTCTGTCTCATCCCTGTCCACCTTCTCTCTCATCTCTTCTCATTATTGCTCTTATCACAGGAGCATGGAATCAGCCCCACTTACTAAGTCCCAGGGAGAAACTCATTGACAAACGCTTTATTTTCCATCTTTTGTTAGTTTCGTCTTTCTGTCTGAATAGTGTTTTTGACTCTCTTGTGGTCACTGTAACACTCAGATTAGACAGATAGGTGAGTGAAGCTGTGCAGATGTGGTGCAGTGCAGGAAACGCTACACATTTCATTCAGGGGAAGCAATGTTTGTTAGATATAGCCAAAGGGAAAACACTTAAGATATCCTGTCACCATCTTTTTTCTGTATTGTAATTTTTTTTTTTTAATTTTCATATGCAATAACACATCTCTTGCGTTAATCAACAAAATCTATTATTTTGCCCTGTTTCATGATTATGCTATGCAGTAAAGTCAAGTCATTTTTGTCTGTCTCATCTGATGCTGCAACACATCAGTGATATTTTTCTTTTCCCATTCCACATCATTAATATCTATAGTGCTATTAGTAAAGGCAATGAAAACTTATTAACATTGATTACACTGACACAAGAAATGCTTTTATCGCAAGCAAATTGTGTCAAAAAGGCAGGAGCAAAAAAATTATGCACCTTTCCAGTTACTGCCAAATCAGCACAGCTGGATTCTTCTTGGTGTTTTTAGAAAACCTGCACCAATTATCAGGGCCATCGCTTAAATTTACAAGGCCCCAGACATTTTTTTGTGGGTGTCCTTACGATAGGGCCTGGTTCATTGGCTATTTGCCCCTTGAGCCTTATTCCTGTCTGTTTTCTCCAAGAACTACAGTGCCAAATTCTCATCTGTGAGATTATAGTCCATTTATCTTCACTGCATAATGAAACCGTATTCCCTAACAAATCAAATCCCATTGTTCATCGTGTCGAAATCTTTTGTGAAAGCTAGCTAAATTCATATGCTCATTTATTTATTGGACTTTAGAATTCCTCACAAGCATCAGCCATCAGATCTTTACAGGGAGTCAACACCCAGCGTACCATGTGCTACCTGTCAGGTGTAGTGTGTGTATAAGCCTATATTAGGCGTAGAAGGACGAGGTTATGTTCCCTTTCGTTTGGCTTGTATATATATAACATTGTGTACATAGAACCCTCTGTATATAGACCCTCCGAAATATGACACTTTCAATAGACCAAAATGTGCACTGTTTTCTCCCAAATGCCTCGCACTGGGCTTTCTTGAATTCAGGAGTTCTACGTGGACATGATTTGATCACTTCTACATCTTTGTCTTTATTCAGCGTTGTTTACTGAAGGATATTCTTAATATTTCACACTATCTATAACATTTACACTCACACGACTAAAGAGCTGTGTGAGAAGTGGTGCACTGTGTCTTTGTGTGCATTCTGATTTTTTTGTTGTTGACATTTTAATGGTTTAGCTGTTTGGATCGAGGTGTCTGTCTCAATGCACACATCTCGCTGTTGGAATCACTAGTGTTTTCTGGATGTGAATGGATGAGGGTCTCTCACTTGCACTAATCACAGTTCTTGTACAGTGTTGTTCAGGTGGGTTCAGGGAACACTTCATTTTCAAGTGAGAAAGACACTGTGTATGTTACATCATACTACATGAGAATGAATCAGTCCGGAAGAAGGGTGACCATACATCCTCTTTTTCTCTCACATGTCCTCTCTGGTATTTCTTAATTGTCTTTAAGGGATAGTTCACCCAATAATAAAATTACCCCATGATTTACTCAAGCCATCTTCGGTATTTATGACTTTCTTCTTTCAGACGAATACAATCAGAGTTATATTAAAAAATGTTCTTGCTCTTCCACAAATCCGAGGATTTGTAAATAAAAATGTCGGAGGATTTCAATATAAGTCAGGAGGAGAATGGTTTACTGTAAACAAAACTTGTTTTTGGCGAGACTAGTATATTCTCACCGGAGCTTACGCTGCACATACGTCATCCGCTGGAACGCCACTCTCTCGTGAACGTGTGTACGACGGTTAACAGAAGCTACAGTTTACAACTTATAAAGTTTTAAATATGGACATTTTTCTTACACAAACGCATTGCTTCACTTCAAAATAACTTTATTAACCCCCCAGAGCCATGTGAAGTCCTTTTTGTGATGGATGAATTAACTTTAGTGGACTTCAAAATCTCAACGCCCATTCACTGCCATTTTAAAGCTTGGAAGAGTCAGGAGAGTCATTTTTTTTTATATAACTTCGATTGTATTCATCTGAAAGAAGAAAGTCATATACATATATGATAGCTTGAGGGTGAACAAATCATGGGGTAATTTTCTTTTGTGTGTGATCTATCCCTTTAAATGTCTGGGTTTTGGCTTTTTTCATACTTGCTGAAGGTAATGACTGAAAAGTAGTGATGCAGGCATTGGACATAATTGACCAATCGTTTTATGCAAGAACGTGGGATCAACAGAGAAGAATGAGGACTGTAGAGAGCATGTTAATAGGAAAATAAGAAATTTTAGACAATTTAGAAATCCCGGCCAGAACGTGTACAAAAAAAGAAAAATAAAAGTATGTATGGTCACACCCTACTGGAAGTCTTGACCAAACTTTTTTTTGCAGGTGCAGGTTCACTGTCTTTTTAACACATTCTGTTGTGGAGCTTGAACAGATTGTGTCTTTCCAAGTTTGATTCAAACATTGACTGTTTTATGGCGGTCTTGAGTCAATAGATTCTTTCAGCATAAACCAAAAAGATGGCATCTCTATATTCACCAGTTTATGCTTATGTATATCAATAATACAAAATTGTTCATTTCTGTACAATGCAAACAGTATGGACTAATTGCACCAGAAGCTGAACTGTCTTGTATATGCACAGTTATTTAGTAGTGTGTCATTTGTATTTCCATCCATGAAGCGACAATGAGGAAAAGCTTGAGTGTCACATTAAGAGACGTTTCTGCGTAAGTTTATCTTTAGTGATGGCACACTCCTGTAACAAGGACACTTCGTATATACACACCTGAATCCTTTTAGAAATTCAGACTCAAATGTGGTGGAGAGACACAGTTGAACTGATTCTGTATTTTCTGTCTTTTTTGTTCTTGTTTCTTTATAATGTAAATGTTTTTGACTCCACTGCAACAAGTGAAAAGCACTTAATTAGCGTGTCTGAATTCAAACACACTAACTGTAAAGGTTTGTTTTGTTAGTTTGAGCTGTTTAATAAAGTTTTAACATGATTCATGAAGCTGATACCCGTTTTCATTTCAGTCTATAGAACAAAACATACATGAAACCGTTGATGGTTGATGCTTCCTCTTCACAACTGTAACCTCAATAAAACTAATTTATGTGTGTGATGTGAGAGTCAGAACTGAACCAAAATCAGATTTGATTACATTTAGCAAGTGTTTGCATTTTAATCACTGCAGTGAAGAACAAACTACAAGAGGTAAATAAAATACAGGTTGGTTATTTTTTATTTTTTAAGAACAAAATGTGAAGCATGTTAAATTAGTCCAAACATGTAAGTAATAATGAGAATATCTTAAATATTGTCAATACAGGTGCTCAGTACTATAATCCGTAAGGCACTTTTTAAGACTTGCAACCCTGAATTAAAGTGTGAGATTTCTGCAGGTGCAGGTACCTTTCCATTTTCAGTCATTTGTTTAATTCTGTGGTACATGCAAAAACACTCGACTTGACCTTCATAGTGCACATATTTGATCATTAGTGAGGTTCATAATATCATGAGAAAGCATGAAACTCACTAAACACTGATTTGCTATTGTACAAACATATTGCATAATTCCACTGGATTCTCAGTCACAACAACAATATGAATGCTTGGAAATTCAAAAAAACAAAACAACAACTACTCCTTTAGGTGCAAATAAAAAATAGTAAACTAAAGAAAATAACTGTCTCATGAAAACATTTTTGAAAAGTTTGCTTGATGCATAAGTAGATGCTTTGGGTGCTGACATTTGTTTCAGTGCATAGATTCAAAGCTTTGGGATCAACATCGGTCCTTTGGCTTATAACAGTCTTGAGGACTTTCCACACAAGCCTCAGGTCCCTGCTCTTGACCATTACTGCTACTTAAATTAGCATAGCATTGCAATGTAACATTAAAACAATACTAAATAACTAGGCTACATATTAATCACATCCAACTTACAAACAAACAATCAAATCTTAAAGCAATATACTGGATTGTGTTAATCTTACTGAACTAATGTGCAACATATGCACACAACACAATGTCTCTTGGTTGGTAGGAAAGGTGAAGGGAAAACACGGCACACATAAATTATCCTGGATCACAAATCTACAACAACAGCAACATACAGTATTTAAAATAATAACAATACATGTAACACTGCAAAACAACTGCTCATGTTAGTGGTTATGTGACGAAAACAGGCAAGAAAAGGCACTTTCAGTAACAGGTCTCAACAGTGTAGTACAGCTTTAAGAGTAAGACAAGACAAACACACAAGTATTTGTGTAAGTGCATTGTAATCATTCCCTTATTTTCCTTTTTTCGGCAGCTTCAGATTAGCTTTGGCTTTATTTTTGTCCTCATGGGATCATTTGATCAGATTAAAAAATGCTTAAAAACATTCCCATGTTTGTATTTTTGTATTAAAATAAATTTGTATCAAAATGTTTTTGATTTAGGTTATACACAATGTTCAATGTTCTGTTGCTTAAGGATCTGATGTGCCACCCACATCACGGTTTTACTTGAGTGATCTGCCAGTTGACTGAATCATTAAAAATAACTGCTTAAAAATAATAATTCATTTGCAAATCACTAATTTAAGCCCCCTCAAAGTAGCGATTCTGTCTTAAATAACTCAAAATAGCTACAGCGTGGCAATACTCATGCAGTTTTAAGTGGGTTTACATTTTGTAGTAGTTGTGTGAACATTCACAAGCCATTCAAATGCAAATGTCACCTTTTTGTAGTCGATCAGAAATAAAATACTTTCATAGTATAGGTGATATTTGCTATTTAACATACAGTTGAGAAAATGTAAAGATTTTCTGTGGGTCTTTGAAATAATTACACAATATTAAGATGCTGACTGGACTGATACAGTAGCCATCCAATACGAGGAGTCTGTTTTCAAGTGGATTCCCCATGGTGCCTTCAATTGCTTTATGATTTACTTACGTAAAATGTACCATTGAAACATTTTTTGCACAACAGATCTACATATTTCTGTATTTCAGTTAAAAGCATCAGAAAACTAACTTGAAAATAAAACAGGTGGACAGTATATGTCAGCTCACACTCAAAGTGTATGTCTGTCAGTGTTGCCAAGTCTGCGGAATTTAGCTACTTTCATAATGCTGGCATGGGCTGTTTTTTTATAGTCCGCGAAATACCCCCGCCCCCCTGGACCATGAATTTGATCAAGTTGGGACCTAGAAGCAGGTTTTGACCTCCTACAATTGGGCTAGTTTTGAGCACCAATTGAGCTGGTTTTGTTACACAGACCTGGAAACCCTGATGTCTGTCAAAACCTTTTATAATGTCACAAACTGCCATGAGAAGACACTACTCTCTCTTCCCCTCTCTCTTACTCATACCTCCTCCTCTCTCTCTGCTCTTCCCTTTAGTGACAGTTCTGGCATTTTGGGTGGCATCTCTGTTTGTTGACATTGCAGCGGCAGCCTCCACTCGTGTCTCCAGGACCCTGAAGTGAGAAAGACAAATGAAGCTGTTTCCAAATAATAAATATTACCAATTAACAATGATTTTGAAAAAAAACTTTTTTTTAGGAATCTGTAGGTTGCTGTATTTATGGCTTTGTCATAGTGATAAACCAAGCCATGTTGGTCAGTTAACTGCCAGAATGTAGTAATTAGAAATGAAACCAGCATTATACACTTTAACCTTTCCTATGTATGATACCCAATGGAGCCAGAGAGTAAAGCTTATATCCCAGTCTTATGAAAAAAGCTCTTACTTTGGGCCCCCAGCGTGGTCCTCTGGTGACCCAGCAGATCTCAGTGTGGCAGACAGTACAGCGGAGCCAATCACAGCCCTCCTTCTTCTGCACAATGATGCCACACTGAGGGCAATGCATCGCCTCTCCAGAATTAACAAGAGTCTGTGTGAGTGATGGGACAGAAATTTGGGGGTAAATAATAATAAGAAAGAAAGAAAGAAATTGATCAAAAGTGACAGTAACATTCTGCTCATGTGTGAGTGATGGGACAAAAAAAATGACGTATAACATTTATAACGTATAAGGAACAAGATGTTGTCGCATAACAAAGGGTCTTTCTTAACATTAGCTTTGATATACAACAAGGATCTATATTTGTTTGTGCTTGACCTTCAGCAGGTCTCTGGTTCTTCGCGCTGCAGAGTCATTGATGGCACGGGCTGCGAGATCATCCTGATACTGCTTACAATTCATCCCTTCATGAATGGCCTAAGCAGAGGAAAAACAAGCCAAAGTCCTTTACCTTATATTATAATGAGAACCTAATAGAGAAAGAAAAACCTAGATGTAAATGTCATTGTTTAAGGGTTCAGTTCAGTGTGTTCAAGTATTTGACATACTTTACCTTGCAGAGCAGGCAGTTGTGTTTTTTGCACACTGGGCAGTGGAAAGTGTTGACAGTGTCTTCATAAACACACCAGCCAGAACAGTCTGCTGTAGCACAGTGATAACTGCCCTCACATCGAGACTCTGCAACAGACAGACCCCTCTGCAACCAGCGCTCATAATCGTCTACTGACACCAGCTGAGTGAGAAAGATAGCAGAGCCAAAAGAGGCAAAGCATATATTTGTTACTTGTACTGACTCGATAAATCACTCAATAAATTAATACAAATGTTGTCTGATGTTACTCGAAGCCAGATAAGTACATTATTAGGACAAAGAACTAAGTAGGGTTAATATAATAAACAAAGCAGTAAATAAAAAAATAAAAAATAATAATAGTTTTTCAGCAAGTCGTCAAAGAAAAATATTTTCTTTTCATTTAGTATACCTTTATATTTAGATAAACTAAAATAAACTGAAATGAAACTGTAAAATTCATAAAAATGATAAAGACATATATATATATATATATATATATATATATATATAAACAGAACATTTTTAAAAGCTAAAAAATATATAAAAATTATAATAGTATCTCAATGACACTACAATTATACTGGTATATATGGATGAGGCTACAAAATGACTCCTTACAGTAAGTTTTGACAGCACTTGTCATTTTAACCAATGGCACTGTCATTAAAAGCCTTTCAGAGCAGCATTGCTCCAGGTCTCTTATCAAGTGCGCTCCAGCACCATGGACAGTGTCACATCCGCGGAGTGAGAGAACGACAGCCAGCTACAGACGCTTCTCATCCATGTGTGAATACCAGAGTCATTTTGTAGACAAAATAAAAGCGGTATAAATGAATGAGATCTCACAGCTCTGATTTCTCTTTCCTGCAAGATGCAGTCGCAGGCGTAGGCCTCGTCTCTGTATGGACATGCCACCTGAGGATCCTCCGACATCAGAATCACAGAGCGCAGACACTCTCTACCCACAGAAACACAGAGGGTTCTCTTAACTACTGCATGACAATACAGAACAATAAATGTCACTATGTGTCTGCTACAGCAGCACACTCTCTGTCTTCCTCACTTGCAGAAGCAGTGGAGACACTCTCGGAGCAGGACTCCCTCGCCAGGATCAAGCTCCACATAGCAGATCCTGCACTCCACTCTCTCTGGGTTAGGAACCAGATCCTGTCCGTCCATCTGCACCAGACGTGCATAGTTCTCTCTGCGTTCTGCTTCTCTGGCCTACAGACACAGAAAGAGCAGCTATTAGAACTAAAGAAGCAAACATGGATGGGCATTCATAGATAGACCGTGTGAGGGAAAACACATTGCATGTGCTGTTACTTCTGACTGTATCTTGAAGATTGGTGTGACAGAAACAGGGTCTAAAACCTACAAGATCCCAATGGCATATCTGAGCATTTCTTAGTTTAGATTAGAGCGTTTGTGTCGTAATGTGCATACGTTATAAATTTGCCTTGGGAAATAGTGATGTGTGACAGTGAAAGTGTACCATTAATTTCTATACCAATAATAGAACATGTAGTTAATTCGAATTACTAAAATCATGAATTCTACAAAATAAAGTGACACCCAAATTACATAAATAAATGCAATTGTAATACATATACAGTTTACACAATATTTACGAATACATACAACATTAATGCAAACACTTACCTTATATGTTTAAACTGATCACACAACATAAGGCTTTAAAACATACCAGAGCTGTTACTTATATTCAGTGTACACTTGTATCAGTGTATGCACATACATAAAAAATATAGATAAAAAAAAAAAAAAAAACAGAAGACACCCAGGTGTGAATGGTATGTACCTATTAAAAGAACTTTATTTGAGTTTGTCACATAGTTAATTTGCATAGACATTTGTCTTTCCTAAATTCCAGGCTATTTTACACTTGAGTTAACATGAAAGAATCAAGCCCAGTTATACAGACAAACAAGTTATGCTACATTACAGCCCTAACTGAAACGACCAAAACACGTCTTCCTCTGTTTCCTCCCCTCTCACACTGGTTAAGCCTACTCATCATTTAGGAGATGCATTTTATCCATAATGCACTAACTGCCAGTCCTCAAAGAAACTTGGGGTTACCAAAGTCTCTTTAAGAAAAGTCATGTCACTCGGCGGCCATCTTTGAAACACCTCTTGGGCATGCAAGTGCAGCTCCTATCTCTTTGAATGGGGAAACATCAAATTCTCCAAAACTGTTCACTAAGCTTACGAATAAATTTCATATTTGAAATCACCAATGAAATCAGACAACAACTGTGTCATAAATGTTGTTTCTTTTGCTCAACTAGCGTTATAAAAAGCTTATTTTTCAGGCTAGACCAGCCAGTGCGCATGCGCAGTCCTGAGCGCGCGTCTCAGAGAGCTGACTGTTTCTATAGCAACCGGGACTTCTGGCTGCTGCAGTGACGCGCTGACTTTAGCGATTGGCTCTTTCATTCAGAAGGCGGGGCTTCAACTATACTAGTGACAGGTCTTGGGTGTTCTATAGTCTTTGGAGTTACATGCATTGCTCATGGGCACTGTGGTAATTACTAAATGCTCTTTCTGCATATTTTGCCAACTAAAATATTAGTATGCTTCTAACAGTATGAACAAAAAACTCTCTTGGTCTACAACATTTTCACCAAGTTATGTCTTTTTGCTTGAGTGCAAAAATTGTATACAATGTGTTTTCTCGGCATGCATGCATTTAGTTTGGCCAAACGGAGTCAAAAGGTTTCCGCAACACTGTCCAGACAGATCTCATGAGAAAACAACTATTTAACAAGGTGGAGATTTCATATGAGTTCGTGTGATGTGATTCGAAGCAAGCATAAAGATCCACCCCCAAACCCAACCATCAGTGGGAAATATGCACAAAAACACAAATAAGTTCATACAAAATCATACGAATTAGCCACCAATTCGTCAAAATATAAATGTAAGTGTGAGACTGTGTTCCACAGGTTTGGCATGTCAGACACCGTTTATATAAACTACTTTTGCCTCTCTTTATTTCATCTTACAGTTTCAACATCAATGCAAAATTAATGTTGCTTGTGTGTGAACAGCTGCAGTCTGCGGTGATGTAGGATAAGGTAAAAGTTGGTGTTTAGTTTTGGAAACAAAAAGTGCATCGTTGGGTGATCTATCACAGAACTCAATAAGTCATTCCACAATGAAAAAAAATGCTGAGATAGTTGTATTAAGGGATCTATAATCTCTGCCCTGAAACTGTCACTTCAAAAATTCCATGCCTAAAATCATTCAGCTCTTGAATATATGAGAATTTGAAACTATTTTACAAGATACTGTCAGACAAGATCAGACTGAACTTGTATCAAACAGGTTACATAAATGGATGCTCTACACTCCTGCAAAGGCTGTGCAGTAAGAGTCATTTCTTACGTCTGCTTACAAAGATATACAGTATATGTCATCTGCGCATTAAATTAGTCTTTACCTGAATAACGTTTTAAACCAAGACACAGCGCAACAAAGCATCTCATTAGACCAAGTGAAGTAACGGCTTTGCCATAATATTATAAAAATTACCTTCTGTATGACTATTGCAGTGTTTAATATAAAGGTGTTTTTGAAATTGGTTTTAACGTGTAGCTTTTGTAAAAAGTTCCACTCGAATAGATGAGGTTGGCATGGATCAAATTCATTAGCGGTGAACTGCTCAGGCATATACAAGTTGTGCAGTATACCAGCTGTACTGTAGCTGCATTTGGAGTATGAGTGTGCCTGGTTTGTAAGTTAAGACTATGCACTGATAGTGTGTGCAGGCGTGAGTCAGTAGTCCTGGTCGAGGTTGTGCAGTAGTGAGTTGTTGCCCCTCAGCTCCTCTCTTCTCCCTTTCTCCTTAAAAAAAATAGAGACAAAAGAGAAGAGATTCAAACTGAGGAGTCAATCAGAACTCAGGCTTTATCCTACACAAAAAGCCTTAGAGATAGCTCTTTAATAGTGCTCAGCTGATATGGGTTTTTCAATGACTGATGATGATTTCTAAAGAGAAAGGTCACTAGTGGCTAATATAATATTGATGTATAAATAAAACATTTTAAATGATAACAAATGAGATGCATAAAAATTGCTGAAATTAAATTAAAACACTTATTTTTACTATTATACTTAAGTCATCACTAAATGAAAATTCAGTCTGTTTTCTAAATGCATGTTATAGATCTCATGTGAACGATTTGAATGTATGTGTTTTCTTTTTTACCTCATAATTTTAATCAAAACATCATAACTGGATTTTCCAGTGAAAATGCCTTCTGCCTCCATTTTTCAGTCCCCACCCTACAGTTATTCTTTTTCGATAATCTGTTACACTCAGACATACGTCACAATATGAAAGGAAAATTCTACCACTACTTAAGTTTTATCACAACTTCATTGAAATTCACTACTACATTTTGAGAAAAAGGCTCTCTGTAAATTTTGGAACAGATACAACACTGTTCAACAGCTGATATTCTCAAAATCGCCAAAGTATTTGTATACACTACAGAGGTCTACCATTCATTCTCGTTCAATTTATATGAATACAAACCAAATTACTATGTCATCCTGAGGATTTTGTCCTAAACCTGGGTGTGAGCATAGATGTAAAATGGCTGGTGTGCATGAGATGTATAAGCCAGCAGCAAAAGCAACATGCCAGACTCATCTGTTTCCAATGATTTCCACAAGCATCACAACAACGAAGTGGAAAATTCCAGTGGTAGCAGGCAGAATTATTGTGCAAAATGTGCTCATGCTTTCTCAATTGAATTTCGCAAGCCTCACCTGTTGGTACTGCCTTATTGCTTCTTTTTCCTGTTGAATGCGTCTTAGCTCCAGAGCATCTGGTCTGTAGTTGCCGGGAACATTGTAGCTTTTAGGTCTGTCTGCGCTACACATTTCACAGCCAGGACGTGTCGGTTTATTAATATATGTACAGGTTGGGCAGGCCCATCCCAGCTACATACCCACAAAAACAAGTATTCAAATAAGCACCATAATCTCATTATATGTGTACATCAATGTATTTGCATACTTGTGCATACTTTTGTGATACATATTTCCTGTTTATGTATTTCAAATATTATTAAAGGCTCAATATATTACAAAATGTCTGTGCTTTGTGTTAAAGAAAAGTTTGTTCTGTATGTTCACATAATTTTGTACCTGTGTGCTTGTTCTGTTGGGCGCCAGGGCTTCATTCAAATGTGGCATCTCAAAGTTGATGAGATCACGAATATCACCCAAACCCAACCTCTCTGTACTTCCCGCACTGTTACCTACAAGGTCAAGAGGTTATGGTTGTAAAATTGGAGGCACATTTTGCAGAAGGCATCACTTTTAATTACTTTGTAATTAAATGTAATTGCATCACTTTTAATGTTACTTTGCTTGTGTAAATGCATGCTATGACTTTAACTGGTGGTCTGGGAATACACACTCAGGGTATTATGGCTGTTATGAAGTCTTGTAGGCAGGGTGCTGTATGGTCTTGAGGCTGTGTTCAGTGCTGGCCCATTGGTAACTGCTTCTTGGTGGGGCTGATTAGTCGGCATGAGCAAAGCACTCTCCTGTTCTTGTTGGTAAAGTCCTCGACTGAGACGAGCCTGGCGGGCAGAAATGAGATAAAGGAATGCAGTGTCGCCTTCTCGCTGAACTCCATAAGAAGCCAGAGAGCGGTGATCAGAGCACAAAGACTGGCCGATGACCCAGCGTTGCACACGCGGATGAAAACCATAGTCTGCGAAGACCTTACAGAGGAAAAACTATGTGTCATTAACAAAGCTAAAAAGCAACGAAGGTAACTGTGAGAACTGCATGGCATTGAAAGAATGACAACAAATAATGTTTATTTGGTTGATGGTTAGTAATGTTTATATGGTTAAAGTTAATCTGTGCCTACCTGCTGTTTGAGAGCACCAATTGTGGAGTGAGGGAAGACTTTCACTGTGACACAACAGGAGGAGGATGCATCCTCTACCACCACAGCCAAGCTGCATGATAAATCAATGCATTAGCTGAGATCAGAATTGCTTGAAAATGTGTGTAGATGTGAAATATTGTGTTGAGTTGGTATAAACTATAATTCACTAAAGCATGAAAATTATGTCATGATTTACTCACCCTGATGTTCATCCAGACCTGTACGGCCTGTTTTTCTTCTGTGGAACACAAAAGAAGATAGTTTGTCCATTCTGCAGCATACCTCCTTTTGTGTTCCACAGAAGAAATACACTCATACAGGCCTTGTCATTTCTGGGTGAATAATCCTTTTAAATAACACTAAAATACTCCATGCAATAGACATCTTTAATCACTTGCTGCTTTCTGTCTGGTTAGAACACATTGTTAAACTGAGTGGGTCAGTGTCTGTAAACATGAAATTTACCTAATTTCAGTGTCTGTGTAATTTCGTTTAGATGGCTGAATGCTCAGAGCAGCTCTCTGTTTAGCTAAAGACGATGCACAGACAGATGCCGAAGGAACATCACCTGCCTCTATTGCGCTAACCAGCTCCGCGCAAATCTCCTCTAGAGAGAAAAGTAAAAAGGGTGAAAATGTATAAGGACAAGAATGGATAAGGAGCGGGATAGAAGGAAGAATCGGAAATGGAAGGAGAACAAGTGGGTGTAACGGAGATATTTGCATCAACATAATAGACAATTGCCACTTTGTTTATTGTTTGGCAACATTGTCAAGCAGATCGTGAGCAGAAAATTAAAACAAGAACACAATTGATTACCTGTACGTGGCATGGGCGGATTGCTCGGTGTATCCAGAGGCTGAGGAGGTAGCAGTCTTTCTTCATTGGAGGAACTAATTGCCACTGAAAAGAAGATCAAGATGCATATGTCCTTTTTTAACGAGGCTTGACTGTCATACAGTCTTCATTAATGACAACTGAGATCCCAGTGTAACATGACTAATAGCTGGGATCATGTTCATACAGTCTGACAAGCAACAATCGTAAGGATTTTAATAAATCTTACTGTGTGTATCTGTATTTATAGACTAATGAATGAACAAAAGTGACAAATTGTTGGAAGAAAGCAGAAGGAAGGCAAACCTCTATGTGCCTCACGGAGTGATGACATCACCACAGTGGCCCACTCCTGCGCTTCCTGCTCACAGCGGAAGTTGAAAGTGATACGATCATGTGGTGGTGTTGCCAATCTCAGTTCATGGCACTGTGGGGACTTGACTTCATAGCAAACAGTCTTGAGGTCAAACTCAGCAATGGACTGAATGAAAATAAACAGAGACACAAAATCTAATGGAGTTATTTACTTTCACATAACATAACATTTACATTCATTGATTTTACTACTCAAATAATATAGTCCAAGAAATATCCATTTCTCACAAGCAAATAAATGACCTAGCCTATTTAAAACCTATTATAATCTACTAACTTAAAATGAGGCATTTTTTCACTATTATGAGCCGTCGGCCCATCACATATTTTCATTAAATTGACGTTATTGTTTTATCTGGATATATTCATCATTGGGTACACAAGAGCTATCTTTTCAGTTTTCAAAACAACATTTTCACGATCATGAGTGTAATGAGGTTCCAAAGAGACTTTGTTGCAAAACAGAAGGATACAGAATTAAATATTAAACGTTTTTGAAATGAAATAATAGGTTTAACTTTTTATTATTATTATTTTACATTTATGTACATACAAATAATAACGAAGTTTATATCAACAGATTCACGAAGTAGTTTCACTTTCTTTCTTGTTCAGTCTACTACAGCAAATAAAAGTATCTAATGCTGACCAGAAGTATTATTGTGTCAACTAATATTAAATACGTATAGGTAGCGTGAAGAGCATTAAGTGTATTTATGACTCAAATCTGAGCAAACTATCAAATTTAGGGGGTGGAGGATGGATTTCAAAAACAAAGACCAGCAAAACAACATGTGATTCACTCATGTGTGCTCGCCAGAGGGCAGCGCTATATTATGCCTAGCACAGATACTTCTGGAATGAAAATACTACTAAGTTGCGCTTTTTTAAATCAACTCTTCACCAGTAACTCATTCATAGCACCGCAGACTGAAACTTAAGCTCGACGTTTCCTCACCACGCTGCGTCCAGCCGCGGCTCCGCTGATGTCCCGTAACGCGAGGCGGAATACCCCTGCCTTCCCTGGGTCCATGCTCAGCTGAAGACGGAGAGATTCGTCTCCGGCCCCCGGGAGACAAAGCGGTCGTATACCTGAGTGGCATACTGACACCTTCACCGACATCAAAACAGTGCTGCAGGCCGACTGCGAGGCCTCCTGGCCGAGATGAGACGGTGCAGACTGGGCCGGCGGAGGTGTGTGAGTCCACCCGCCTGAGCTCAGCGACATGCCGCCGCCGAGTGACTACTTCAGGCGGGAATATGTCGTGTTGACGCTCCAGTACCAGCCGGGCTTGTGTGCTAATATGATGTTTGGAGATATGCTACGACTCCCTGATCCGGACACTTACACAAAAGTAGCGGCCTTGTCATCTTTGTTTTAGTTTCTGATGGAGGGCAGCCCAGCGTCAGAGCAGGAAGAAACACGGCTCAAGCAGAGACAGACATTTTACACTGAGAGAGAGCCGACTGCGCCTCCTGCCGAGAACACACTCACACACACTCTGCCTTCTCATCTAGGGGATATCCCAATTTTCCATATCAAGCTTAAATTTCTCATGAAAACTGTAACTGTGTTAATGTTAACGGTGGTTACAGTATGGTTGCACAAAAATACTGGTTAGGCTGTGGTTTACTGTGCTTTTATGTTCTTACTAAGGTATAATTACACATTTATATCACAGTTAAACCCTCTAGTAAAATCATGGTAAATATTTTGGATGGTTTTACTATTGTTTTATATTCAATAATAATAATAACAAACTTAAACTATCGCTACTGTAGCAAAACCATCCATGTCCCACTGGTTTGTTCCGTTTATACATGGGCAGGTTAGATTATACAAAACAGTAACATTCATTGATTTAGTTACAAAATATGAAATCATATATTTAACGTTACTCTTTATAATTTTATTTATTTTTTTAAAAATTTGATAATCAAAAAGAAAATGTTCTGTGTTGATTGTATAAATCATAATGAATGAATAAATAGATCCTCTCTCTATTCGGGTACTTTACACATGAACTGGGGCTTCGTCCTAATTGTCACGTCCCACTATAAGTGGATCGAATTACCACTTAGCATTCTAAACACCTTCTCAAAACATCATATCTGCTTCTAACTATGCATAAAACCTAAATAATCTGTCTTTAAAATTTTGCACATTTTTCCACTGCACAAAAAAATAATCACTTTGCAAAGAATTCATAAAAGGGTCGATCGCTCTTTGTACATGATTTAAATGACATAACGTTAACCATTTAGCCAATGGGATGTCGCACATTTAATTGACAGACTAAGTAGCCAATAGAAGTGTCCATTATTTTCCTGAGCACACAGTGGGCGTGGTCATCATCAACGGAAATATTTCAGACTGCTAAGAGGCGTGGTTTGTACACTGTTTTCGGATATAGAGACTGTTGTTGGATGTTTTCGAGATTTTTACTAACATAAGACAAGAAATAAGAGACATAATCGTTAGCGAGAGGTCGCAAGTGCTAATTTAAGCATCGGTTAATCAAGTCGGGTCGTTTAAACCGACGCTTAAATCGTTTTCAGAAGGTAAATTTGTTGTAGGTCAAGTAAGGGGATGCTGCTGCAGTCGCTGTCTAGCTCGACACAATCGCTGGATTTTATGTTGCGTTTAGTCGAAATAAGAAGCTTTGCGGAAAGAGAAAACGCCTGCAGAATATGTCTGTCTCGACCGAGTCATTTTCAAATTTACTAAGTTTACATTGTACAACGTTTTTTATTATTGTCCCGCGCCGCGCGTAGACGCCAGAGCATTTTAGCTTGTATTGTGTTGTTAGTTGAACAACTCCGTAAACCGAGCTGTCTGTGAGCCGAGCTTACTAACGTTACTCCATTCGCCCAGATTAGTTTTAGTTGGAAAGTGGCAGTACAACAGTAAAGGTAAGCATTACAATGGATACACTGTGATATGTCGTCAATACTAAAAACCATAGCTGGTCAGTTGCTGGATGTAAATAATATAATGTATTTATTCCTAAACCACTTTGCTTTTTCATAATGTAATTTTGTCTTGTTTCATATTTTATCAATAAAATGTCCCCACTTCAGTGTTGTTTTTTTCACCCCACACGCCCCGGTCGATTTATAAAGTAGGAAGTGCTTAAAGTGTTGTAGGGGGGAGGGGGACAGGCAGATGGGATGTTACGATTGTCTTACAGTTTTCAGAAGTCAACAAATAATTCATCTTTTAATGCAGTTTTATGTGTGGTTTATTTTTATTATTATTATTATTTTTGCAATTGATGCCATAAAAACGAAAATTATGTATTTATTTAAACGCACATAATATTTTCTTGTTTATACCTATGGTTTATACGGACAATTATGCAGTCCATGCGTAAAGTTGTTTTTACGTAACCCACTAAGCGGGAGTCATTTAACTTTGTATGTAAACAAGCAACGCTACACGCTCTCAACTGTTTCCATTTGGGCATCTCCATTACACGGTTTCATTTGAACTCGATTAGTTGCATCAATAAATTGTTTATATTGTAACAGGTTACTCACACACAATGAAATAAGAGATATTTGGCTTCTGATAAGTGTGTGTATGTGTTTTGTTTTCCAGCTATGAAGCTTTTAGAGAATTCCCGTTTTGAGGCGTTGAGCTCCCAGCTGTGTGTTGAAACTGGAGATGCTCACATCCTTGGCAGGTGTGAACTTTGGAAATAATTGCAAATGTTTTTTTCCTTTGAACATTTTTGAACTCTTAAGAGTTGTGATTTACAAAAATGTAACACCTGGGAATATAACAAAATTTAAAGTGTTCAGGCTTTGCAAATTCTTAAAGAGATAGTTCACCTAAAAATGAAAATTTTGTATTTCACTCACCCTTATGTCAAACTTTGACTCTTCAACACTTTTATGTTGTGCTCAATGTATATGCCTTGATCAAAGTTTATATATGAATAAAAGCCTAAATTAAATCTGTTCATCATATAAAGTGATCATTTCTCTTTGGAAGACTAGAATCAAATCAATCTATTCATATCAATTCATTTTAAAGATCTTATTATGAATTTTTTAATCTTTAAAGTTTTTGTGGAATGAGCGGTCAATGAGGGGCATAAATTTCCTTAGGTTTTATTAAAATACCTTAATTTGTGTTTAGAATATGAATTAAAGTTTAATGAATGACATACAGATGAGTAAATGGTGACAGTATTTTCACTTTTGGGTGAACTATCCCTTTAAATCATTTAAATGTCTAGAATGAATGGACAGAATAATGAATATACAGTTCTGAAGTATGTAATTGGGTACAAATGGCTCTTTCTGAGTGCAGACTCTGTAAAAAATATTAATAATCCTTATCCAGTACATACAAACAACTTGAAGATTCATGGAAATTCATTGGTCAAAAGGAGCAGTAACCCTGGATTTAGGTTCCTTTAGATAGTTTAATTCTTGTCTTCAGGTGTCTGTTCTGGTAAAAATCCTTCCTGTCACACATCAACATGCACATATTTTTTTTGAACATTAGCATGTTTCAGCTCAGTGCAGGAACCAGCAGAAGTAAGAAAGTTTCTGAATTATTATAAATGATAGCAATTCTTTTCTTATGTCAAAAGAGTGTCATTTTAGCAACTGTGTAGTTCAGTAGTTCTATACTTCTAACAACTTCAAACGAGGTCACAGTGATGTAAGTGATATTGAACCCAGTTTATTGTTTTTTTCCTAATTGTACACTAATTGTTTCTTTATCTTTTTGCTGTTAGGTTTAAAACTATATTGTACTGTTTTCTTTCACTTTGTGAAGATGTTATGTAAGGATAAGGGGGTCTGATATACCCAGAGTAAAGACGCGATTGTTGTACCCGTGAAGCAGATTGCAGTGTCCACTAACACATACCACTGTGGTTATTTAGAGGTGCATGTTGTAAACACAGCTGAGTTTCATATGATCTGCCAGCTTCTTCAGCATTTAGTCTTGCTATTGGATTAGTTTAGAGTACAGTACAGAGAGATCAAATGTGGCATCTCAGAGCACAGATGCCAGTACCATTTTTATATATATATATATCTTTTAATAGTGCTCACAATGTACAACTTTTATGTGTACAACTTCAAACTAGTGAAGAGCCTAACTAACCAATGCATGCATAGTTGCCTTGGTACCATCTCTATTTACTAACAGACACCATCAGTATCTTGTTACAGCCCTACTCTCAAACTGTCTAGTTCGGTGTGACGTGTCTTTCTTCAAACTGATCTTTACACACCAGACGCATACAGTTTATGATAGTTCAACCTTTGTTCTCCAGTGTTTGCTTGTTTCTTCCACTGATTTATGGAGCTTCAACACAGGGCTACAGTGTCCCAAATCATATGATTTTCCTCCGCGTCCTGCTACAGCCTTTGCCCTTCACCTATAAATAATCACGTCTGTGGACTGTTACTGGGACTGTCTAAAGTTGCACAACCTCTCTTGCATAAGCCAGAAAGATAAATACACGATGTCCCCATGTCCTCCCCCCTCGCTCTACATCTGTGACATTTTAGCCAAGCCTAAAAATATAGGTTTGGAAAAGCCCAGCAGTTGAGTTGGGATGATTAAAACATTTTTTGAAATCACACTCAAATAGTTTGAATTTTACTGCAATACAAAAAAGTTTGTTGCATCTTATATAAATCCCAAACAATATATTATGCCAATATTTGTGTGCAATTGTTTGTATAGTCATTAAATAATCAAATCAATCCCTTTCTTATTTGTTTTCTCTTTTCCTGACTGTAGGATCGAGAGCTACTCGTGTAAGATGGCTGGTGATGACAAGCACATGTTTAAGCAGTTTTGTCAGGAGGGGGAGCCACATGTTCTTGAAGCTCTGTCACCCCCTCAGTCCAGCAGCGCTCCAAGCCCTAACCTGTAAGCCTTAACACACAACCATAGGTTTCACCTCGACTACTGTGGTCACACTACACAATATCTCTTGTGCGCTTTCTTTTAGATTGGGGAAGAGTGGGGAGGATGGAGAAAACCCACTAAGCGATAAGTGTTGCAGGAAGACCTTGTTCTACCTTATCACCACCCTGAACGAATCGTTCCGGCCTGATTATGACTTCAGTGCTGCCCGTGCCCATGAGTTCAGCCGAGAGCCCAGCGTTAACTGGGTTAGTATGACTGGTTTCCATTGTATCGCAATAATGTTTCTGCTGGGTAAAAAACTTTTTATGTTATGTTATATTATTAAATGTCAGGTACAAAGGTTTTTAGATGCACTGTCAAGAATTGTTGAGAAAAGTAAAAAATTCAAGGCAACACTATGCAATCAGATTTATAAGTTCTCTAAATGATTGTCTTAATTGTCCCAAGTAACACTCCTTTTTTTGTCAGTTTTAATTTGTTCACAAATTGTAAAATGTAAAAAAAAAAAAATTCCACCAATAACTTTGTATAGGTACCTACAGCTTTCTTGAAAATTCAGTTAGTAATACAGTAAATCAATCTTTTGTTTTTTCATATCATCCTTCAGAAACAAAGATATTTGGGATGTAGATTGAAAGGGTTGTATATGAACCTCAACACTTGACACTATCCTCAAGAATGGTGAAAAACAAATAACAGTAATGACAAAACAACAGCAAAATAAATTTAAAAAAATCAGCAAACAGTAAAAAATATATTCATGTTGCAGTGCATGCTGGGAACTCAACATTTAACTTGTTAGTAATAATATACCTCAATATGAAATTCTCTGTTCAAACAACTATGTTAGACTTGTTAGGTCAAGTAATTCACACGTTTTTTGTGATTCAAAAGGTCCCATAAACTGGAGAATATGTAGTTTAGTATGATTGTTTCCTAACACTCTATTTGTCCTCCAGGTGGTTGACTCTGTTAACAGCAGTCTTTGTTCTGCTGTGGGGGAGCAGTTTAACTCTTTAGGACCAGAACTGTGGAATGCCATTGATCAAGAGATGAGCCTGCAGGGCTGTGACATCTATAGGTGTGTGATGAGTAAAGAAATTATTTCTCCCTCATTAAATGTGTTCTGTACATGTATTTAAATAACAGCCATTATGTTGTTTGTAGCTACAACCCAGACCTTGACTCTGACCCCTTCGGTGAGGAAGGCAGCCTGTGGTCCTTTAACTACTTCTTTTACAACAAGAAGCTTAAACGCATTGTATTTTTCACTTGCCGCTCAGTCAGGTCTGTAATCACTCACTGTACACACATTATAAATGTCATTTTCTAGCCATTTTCTTTCTATTTTTAATATCATGTTCTTTTCAGTGTCCTCAGTAGTTATGGTCGCAGTGGCCTTGACAATGAGTTGGACATGGAGCTGGATGATGAAGAGGAAGTGGACAGCTTCATGGAAGACAGGTGAGATTGTTTTAATGATGACATCTTCATACAATCCATGAGGGCTCAAGTTGTCCTAGACCAGAGGGCTGTTTCATAAAAGACGCTAAGATAAACGGGGATTAAAGTCCAAAACCTGACTTGAAATTACCTTACAAATCAATCGGGACTAAAGCGGTTTCATAAACTACAATTCAAGTTCACGCAATCTGACTAATTCGATCCAGGTTCAATGAGTCAGGATAATTTGACGTGCACGCTTATTCTTAAGCAGCCCTTAATGTCGATCATGGATCAAATCGATCCACCATGGTAAACAGCGAATATTTGTGCTGTTTAATGCATTTGAGACATTGTGTTTTCCTCGGTGCATAACTGACACGTCACAGGTATATTTTTCATCTGTAAATGTTAGAAAGTCATGCAAATATATCCATTTTGCTGTCAGGAGTGGGCGAGGCTTACGCGAGCGAACGAGCGCATGCCTGCTACACAGACAGAGCAGAATAGAATAATAGCACAAGAATTCAGAATAAAATATACATTCTGCTAAAATATTTGTTGTTGGACATTAAATGTGACACATAGAATTTTAATCCTACATATAAATGTATTTTTATGATAGCAGTAACTGTAAATCCAATGTAAGCTGGCTAATACAGCCATACTAGCTCAAATGAGTTAAATGTGTGTTCCTCTTATCAGTTAAAATGTAGTCTGATTTCTATTATTTATTTATTTTTCATTTTTAATTCAGTGATTTTTAACTTTTGATTTAGTGTTTTTAATGCTTTAATACTTTAAAGAGCAAATTTAGATTGTAATGTTTTAATGTTCTAATAACCATAAAAGATACAGCTGTCATAAAATCAGAGAGAAAGGCTGCATGGCTAAACTTCTGATCAACTGAATGCACAAGTAGCAACTATGTTAAAATGTTTTCATATATCTTAAAAAAGGTCATTAGCCTACATTTTGGCCACAATACATTAAATACAGTTGGTTGTAGCTTATTTTTATTTATTTGATTATTTAAGGTGTATTTTCTGTATACTTTTACTTTTGGACTAATAATAAAGTCAACTAATTGTATGTGAGAGAGGTCAGCAGTAACATCGATGCGTTCCTATTGGTCAGAGTTAGAGGAGCTCAGCTTAGCCTGGTTGTTAGCCTGCTCTGGAGTAGGCAAGCTGCAAAGAATAAATCTCAATAGTAACATAATTTAGCTTAATTTAGCCTGCTTTCATGCAACTGAGTCAGGGTATTCAACCAGGATAACTGGAAAATCCCAGCTTAATCCCTTATCTTGCTTTTGTGCAGTGCCCCTCAGGGGTGTCAAACTCAATTCTTGGACCAACACACATACCTTGTAGTTTTCAAATAAGCCTAAGTGACTTGATTAGTTGGATCAGGTGTGTTTAATTAGGGTTGAATGAATCTAAACCAGTCATCCTCAAATCTGGCCCACTCCTGCAGAGTTTAGCTCTAACCCTAATCAAACACACCTGAGCATGCTAATCAGAGTCTTCAAGATCATTAGAAAATCACAGGTAGGTGAGTTTGATCAGGGTTGGAGCTAAACTCTGCAGCAGATTGGACCTCCAGGGAAAGATTTGAGGAACCCTGATCTAAACTGTGCAGGCCTGTGGCCCTCCAGGAACTGAGTTTGACACCCCTGTCCTAGACCATTAAATCTGGAAAAAAAAAGTGCTTTTTACAATATGTAATAGGTCTGTGAGCCATCTCAATAAATTAGAATGTCGTGAAAAAGTTTTAATTTTGATGATTAGAGCTTACAGCTCATGAAAGTCAAAAATCAGTATCTCAAAATATTAGAATATTTACATTTGAGTTTCAATAAATAACCATCCCTACAGTATAAATTCTGGGTATCTCTTGTTCTTTGAAACCACAATAATGGGGAAGACTGCTGACTTGGCAATGGTCCAGAAGACGAACATTGACACCCTCCACAAAGAGGGTAAATCACAGAGGGTCATTACTGAAAGGTGTGGCTGTTTACAGAGTGCTGTATCAAAGCATATTAAATTCAAAGTTGACTGGAAGGAAGAATTTGGGTAGGAAAAGGTGCACAAGCAACAGGGATGACCGCAAGCTTGAGGATACAGTCAAGCAAAGCTGATTCAAACACTTGGGAGAGCTTCACAAGGAGTGGACTGAAGCTGGAGTCAGTGCATCAAGAGTCACCACGCTCAGACGTCTTCAGGAAAAGGGCTACCAAGCCACTTCTGAACCAGAGACAACGTCAGAAGCATCTTACCTGGGCTGTGGAGAAAAATAACTGGACTGTTGCTCAGTGGTCCAAAGTCCTCTTTTCAGATGAAAGTAAATTTTGCATTTCATTTGGAAATCAAGGTCCCAGAGTCTGGAGGAAGTGTGGAGAGGCACAGAATCCATGTTGCTTGAAGTCCAGTGTGAAGTTTCCACAGTCAGTGATGATTTGGGGTGCCATGTCATCTGCTGGTGTTGGTCCACTGTGTTTTCTGAAGTCCACAGTCAACGCAGCCATCTACCAGGAAATTTTAGAGCACTTCATGCTTCCTTCTGCTGACAAGCTTTATGGAGATGCTGATTTCATTTTCCAGCAGGACTTGGCACCTGCCCACACTGCCAAAGGTACCAAAAACTGGTTCAATGACCGTGGTGTTACTGTGCTTGATTGGCCAGCAAACTCGCCTGACCTGAACCTCATAGAGAATCTATGAGGTATTGTCAAGAGGAAGATGAGAAACACCAGACCCAACAATGCAGATGAGCTGAAGGCCACTGTCAAAGAAACCTGGGCTTCCATACCACCTCAGCAGTGCCACAAACTGATCACCTCCATGCCACGCCGAATTGAGGCAGTAATTAAAGCAAAAGGAGCCCCTACCAAGTATTGAGTACATATACAGTAAATGAACATACTTTCCAGAAGGCCAACAATTCACTAAAAATGTTTTTTTTTTTATTGGTCTTATGAAGTATTCTTATTTGTTGAGATAGTGAATTGGTGGGTTTTTGTTAAATGTGAGCCTAAATCATCACAATTAAAAGAACCAAAGACTTGAATTTATTTAATACACGAGTTTCACAATTTGAGTTGAATTACTGAAATAAATGAACTTTTCCACGACATTCTAATTTATTGAGATGCACCTGTATGTGTTTGCCATTGTCTTTTAAAAAGGTTTCTCTTGTTCTATTTTGCAGGTTCCCCCGAGCTCTGTGTGTCTAAAGCTTTCTCAGGGATGACAACCTGCGCTTCAGCCAAAGGGCCTCGCCGTTAACTTTGCACCCAATTTCTTCTTTCCTTTTTTAAGAAAAAAAAAAACTTTCAAAGCTTTATTTTCTGGGGATTTTCTTAAGTGTGTGTTTCATTTTTAATTCACTGTGGACTGAGAAGAAAAAAGTTAATTTTACACCTCCCATTTGCCTCTAAAGAAGATCACAAACTGGCTGAGAGGAATTCCAGGAGAGCTGCTTGGACAAGGTTTGACATAGACTCATTTAAGCATTGGCTGAGACAAACAAAAACCACTGGAAACCAGCTCATACTAGGAGTTAATGAAAGTCACATTTAGACACCAGCATTTTGACAGTGGAGCATATGAACACACTTTGGAATACAAAGACTGCATGCCTTCTGGATTTGTGCCCCTCTGTTTTATTGGTTCTCCTAAGATTTCATATTTTACTTCTTTTTTTTTTTTTTTTTTTTTTTAAGCTGTGTAAGGTTTGAAGCTTGTGTATCTGAATGTTGTCATTGTGTTTTTTTTTTGTTTTTTGTCAAATATTTTTTATCAAAACCAACTTAATAGGTACCTTTCCCCCTACATATATTTCCTGGGATTTAAACCAATGATCCTGGAATTGGTAGCATCGTGCTCTAGCAAACGAGTTCTAGACATGTTAAGACTTATTTTCCTAAAATCTTTATATAAGGTTGAACTATAAAGCTTTTTTGGTAAACTTAATTATTTGAAATTCATTTATTTTAGTATGCACTGCACTGATTTTTATTATTAAATGTCTGCAGGTTTCACTTTTGTTGCTGCAATTTCTTTGGCTTTCTGTAATATGTGCTTTGCTATGAGTTTACCAACTGTTGTTATTTTGGCATAGCTGAATGGTAAACATGCAAATCAAATATTGTTGGACACTTTCAATGCTGGTGCACCCGAATATGTCAGTTTTTTTCATAACTATGTGATTTTTTTTTTTTTTAAATAACAGCGCTGAGAGAAAATGTGAATGGAAGCTGTGTCTTGTTGCCAGATGGCATCTGTGACAATAAAAGTACAGGTTAATCACCAGTTTGGGCTTATTTCTTTAATATTCACTTTTATCTCTTTCATTTCAGTGACTGTCTTAATTTTGAAATACTTACTCTACCTTAATACCTGGCTTTGTTTAATCCTGTGCACAAAAACAAAATGTTTTATTATAACTCTTCTTAATGAACTAAATATTTTTATTTAAAAAAAATACAATATTGCTCATACAAACTTTGAAAACTAAAATCAATAAGATGACAAAGGTATAGTGTAACAATCACTCTACAGAAAAACCTGTGTGCTCTCCTTATAATATAAAATGAACCACTAACAATCCATTTGTTGACCTTAAAGCTGTTTGCGATAAAATGTATATATTATGAAAACGCAAAACCAATTTTTTTCTTGTCAGAAGGTGCACATTTTCATTATCTATAATCTTTCTCGTTGATCTTGGGATATTTTTTCCGTACATATCGTCGCTGTTATTTGGGATCGTCGCCAAATAAATACGTATGTTTTGCGTCATCAAAGGGCGACTATTCAGCCGTAAACATCGGGCAGGGAGTCGGAAGGCATTGAAAAACACTCCAGATATTTAAACCATTTTTAAGATTCATCTATATCGCACAGAGTTACATTTTACATGTCCGTTGCTCATGTTCAGCGTATTGTTCTCAAGCCATAAAGCAGGTATTAATTATCTACAACCCGCTAAATGCTGAGCATATTAAATCCTATATTTAGGGTTGTAGACATTTAAGACGCTCGTGACATTCAGATGGCTGTTAAACGAGTCTAATTGAATGTAACCTGCAGGTAGTGTGCAGGATTACAGTGTGATGAGGGAGATCGTTTTGTAACTGATAGCTGCTTTCGGGGCATTCTGGAGAAAAAAAAGGTTTGACGATTCTTTACTCTCATGTTAATTATTCATTATTATGCTGATTTGTAGTAATAATCTCTGATGCTGTCCTCATTTGTGCAGAGATGGTGCTGTCTTTGGTGAACCTGTGTGCTCGGGAAGTGGTGCGCGACCACAGCTCTTCGCAGTATTGGTTGAGTTGTGTGCCGCGGGAGCTCTACCGAGCGCTGCTGGACGCTGCCTTCAGCCACTGCCGTCCTCTGGCCGTCGGTGAGCTCGTCCAGCGGTGGCCCGAGCGAAAACTGCCCGTTGGAGGCAGCAGAAAAGCAGGCGAGTGCCCTCCGAACCGCCTCTGCGTTCAGGCTCTGCTGCTGGCTGTGGTCAGGGGACTGACGGACAAGAGGTACGGATGAGTCTACACGACGCTTTGTGACATAATGACAGTGTGCCATAAAAAAAGACAACCTCGGGATGTTATACATAGAAATTAATTTCGTCATCATAGCATGTGACATGTCTCCGACCTTTAAAGATGCGGAGCAGCATGGATAAATATAGGTAGAAATGTCATTGATGCCCTGCTCCTTTCACCATACTGGCAGTAAACAAGTTAACGAGGCACACATGGATGACAAATAATATATGAAAAATAGTTAAGAGCGAAGCATGTAACTAAAAGATAAAATATTAAAAATAAATACAATTTATACAATTGCAATTTAAACTTTTCAACCCCCAGAGACTGTAATAATTTACAAATGTAAGCTTTTCTAAAGATTTTTTGAATTGCATCTATAACAGTTAAATTCAAAGTGATAATGTCAATATATAATGTAATGTGTTTAAGTCATGGGATTTTTATTTATTTATTTATTTGTTTGTAATACAGCTGTGTCATAATTATTCTTTGGAAACTCTATAACAAAACTGCTGAGCTGTTACACATACATACATTTAGCCCATGCTAAAGTTGATCAGCAAATATGGCCACAAAAGCTATAGAGAACAATTTGTTTTATTACATTAAAAGTTTCTAAAGACAGCTGACAGTCTTATTATTGAAGAAAAAGCACAATATCATCCAGGGGAATAAAATGTTTGATTAGTGCAACTGAGATAAAAAAAAAAAAAAAAACTGTTTACTGCCAAAGACTTGCAAGATGGCCTGATGAAAGGAGGAAAAAACATTTAAATGCAGAGTACAAGAAGAACACTAGACAAACATGGCCTTCATGTTGGGATATCATGCTGAATGACCCCTCTTGAACAGGAAAACATAAAAGGCAAACTTGAATATGGTAAAATTAATTTGGATAGACCTGTGGAGGTCTGGAAGAATGTTTTATGGAGTGATGTGACCAAACTAGAACTTTTTGGACCCATGGATCAGCAGTATGTCTGGATCCAAAAAGGCAAAGCTTATGAGCAGAGGAACACCACCTTCATGTTATGGGGGTGCTTTGCTTTTGCAGAAAGTGGAAATCTTGACTTTATGAAGGGCATCATGGATTCCTTGACGTATCAGGACATTTTGGCAAAGATTGTACTGCCTTCGGTGCTGGAATGAAGCTTGAAGATCAATAGACTTTCCTACAGGACAGCCGTCCCAAAATATACAGTACATCCAAATCTACTTACGCTTGGTTCAGGGATCAGTCGTAGAATGTTCTTGAGTTCAGTTTCAGATTAAAATCTCATTGAAAATATTTGGTGGAATTTGAAGAAAGCAGTAGCAATGTGAAATCCAAAGATTTTGATCTGGAAGCCTTTTCAAGCAAGGAATGGACCAATATTTCTGTAGAGAGGTAACAGAAACGTCTAAGCACTTGCAGGCAGTGTTTATTTCATTAAATGTTATAAAGAATAAAAGATTCTGCACAAGTTTAAATTTGTGTATACACAGTGTTTCACAGTCATTTTGTTTTCTCTGTATCACTCTGTCTTTTTGTGTTGGTTTATATTGAGTCTGTCATATCTATTCAAGCATTATTTACAAGCTCTCTTATGTCCCTCTCTTACCAGGTGTTGCCTGCAGATACTGGATCTCAGTGGACTTCAGTGTGAGAATGGGAGAGTTGAGGACTCGATGGGTGGATGGTCCCTCAGCGTTGCCCTTTGCTCAATGGTGCTACAAGCTCGATCTGCTGCCTCCAGGGCTCACAGGAGAGATGGAGAAAGAGAGAGAAAAAGAGGACTGGAGGCAGAACGTGACCGGGGCACCATCAAGCGAGACCGGGGTAAGGTAGGGTGTGGGAATAGTGGTGAAGGGAGTCAGGGAGGACACAGAGTGGAAGAAGTGGAGAAGATGGAGTGCAGAACTAATGAACGGATGTTTCCAGGAGATGAGTCAGTAAAGGGTGTCAGGAGGAGGATGGAGATCCAGAGAAGAAAGACTTTATCTGAGGGGAAATCAAACACCAGCAGTAATAACAGTAATTTATGCAACCAAGACTGGGATGAGGTAGTTATGGTCCATGTCAGGGCTGACCTTTTTGTCAATTCCCGTTCCTGGGAGCGTGTCCGTGATGCCCTTAGTCAGCCGGGCCCACTGCGGCTCCACTGCCGCTACCTCCGTGTGGAGGAACTCTCAGCGCCCTCCATAGTTTCCTTGTTGGGTCTCTTGCCTCAGCAGGATCTCCTCGGTGTGGACATCCGCTACTCCAGCCTTGGCGTGTCAGGCCTGGCTATGCTGCTTCCACTGTTAGCTCCCTTTCCTCAGCTGCACTCTCTGAGACTGCATTACTGTAACTTGGACTTACAGCGCACTCAGCCTGGCCAGCAGGGGGCACTTCAGGACATGTCTAAAGGACTGGGTTCACTGAAGAGACTAAAGAGATTATGCCTGACTGCACTCCGACTGCCAGGACACCTGCGCTTGCTGCTCAGGTACATTCATACACGTGGGATTAAACGGCTGTGTTTATCAAGTCCACTCATACACTCCTACAACACATACACTTAATTATTTTACTTTTTTTTTTGGTCCAGATCTGTGAATGTATATTTTTTTTAAATGCAATTAATGCAATCATGAATAAACCTCTTCTGTAAGGATTTTAATGTTGTAAATTCCTGAATTCAAGTCACCTTTTTATTTAGTGCTTTATACAACATTGTTTAACCTTTTCAGAGTATTAAACAGGGAGGAAACAAAATCAGAGATGCAAACTTCATCAAATATGACAAATCCAAATTCTGCTGTAAAGCAGCTCTAAAAAGACAGTGGTGTCATTATTCAGCTCCTGTCAGTTCAGTTTAATAACTGCGTAAAGTTTATCAATTATTTATCATGAAGTTCAATTCAGTGATAAGCAGCTTAACTGAAGGGTGATAGTTTTGTTGTCCAGCTTGAGTCAGTTTAATGTTCATTAAATCCAGTTCATGTTGATGTAAAATTCATCAATTATAAACAAATTTGATTCAGCAGTAAATCAGCTTGATGCATTACTGAATATTAAGTGTCCCAACTAAGCAAGCCAAAAGGCAAATTCTTTTTTTTTCTATTTTTTTTAATTAATTAAATTACAATTATTTCAAACTGTCAAAAATGTCAGGGTGATACATTTGTTATTATATTACAATGAAAAAGCCTCAGTAGAAGATATTTTTTGGGGAAAAACACATGTAGTTTTTAGTATGATCTTTCTAACAAGCATTAGACAAACATTTGTTTTAACAAGTCATGTGTTCCAACCAACAAAATTCATAAGATTTGACCAGCATGTAGAAAAAGAAATGATAAAACTAATATCATAGAGAGGAGTCCTGTCCTGGGGGCAAAATATAGATATATAAATATAAATACATTACACTATTTTATATATTTTTGGTATATGTTTGATATTTTAGAGTCATTAATTTGACAGCCTGCTTGAAAATGTATGAAAGTTTTTCAAAATCATATGAAAGCAACCTTTCCTTGGACCTGGCACGTTTAAATTTTCTCTCTCCTGTTTGCAGCTCTCTTTCCCAGCCTCTGGAGGTGCTAGAGCTGCCTTACCTGTGCCTGACCTCCACTGACCTGGCCTACCTCTCCTGCAGCCAGCATGCTCCATTCCTGAGAGAACTTGACCTGAGTGAGAACTGGCTTGATGAATCGTCCCTGCCCTCTCTGCGCCGTCTCTTAGCTCAAGCCGAAAGCTCTCTGCGCCAGCTTTCACTTTGTGGTTGTGGCCTCTCAGACACTCTTCTGGGTGCTCTTCTTCCCTCCCTGTCCTGCTGTCGGGCTTTACGTAGCTTAAGACTGGCCTTAAACCCGCTCTCTAGAATGGGACTGCTTTCCCTGGCCCGTACAGCAGCAGGAATCCCTTCTCTTCGTCTGCTGCTCTATCCCAACCCACTGGAGGAATATGAGCCTGGGCTGCCTGCTCTCCCCTCCAGTGCTCAGCTGCTGGATTGGCCTCTGCTAGAGGAGTCTGAGGGCAGAGACTTGACGCTGAGGTTACTAGATGAGGTTCTGAACTTGAGAGGACGATCCCGGGACCTTCTTGTGACCTCTGACCTTCTAAGCTATAGCCCAGACTTGACTGTGGATGATTAGGAGGTGAATGTCCCAAAGCACTCTCTTAATAAGTGTGACAATCAAAACTATGCTTAAACTACTTTCAGATTGTTTTAACCACTCATGGGGAATTTACTTGTGGTTGCCAACCTTTTTCAGTAATAGCAAACCTTAGCTTATACACACAAAATCATATAAAAAGTCTTGCTTGAGGAAACCTTAGCATTATATTGTATGCAGCTTCTCACATGAAATGATTTTGATTTGCATTTGTTTGATGTGTTGTGCGTAATGTATGGGTTTTATTGCCTTAAATCATACTGTAATAGGGCAATGTTTATGGCAAGCACCAACTGAAGGAACCAAGACACCTCTTAATTTTTTTTAAACTAAACTTGTGTTGTCTTTTCTGAATTTTCTATGCTACCAAAAAAAAAATAACTGCCCCTTTTTTTGGTTTTATTTTTGTGTGAATATTTAAAATGTTCAGGTTCTATGGTGTGAAACGCTTTTCAATCTTATCTGCTTTCTCGCAAGTGTAATTTAATCTGACAGTGTTCAATGTCTCATGAAGGAAATCAAGACCTGAAGGGATAATTTACTGGAAAATGAAAAACACCCTCAAGTCATTCCATATAATCTACAGTGCCCTCCACTAATATTGGCACCCTTGGTAAATGTGAGCAAAGTCGGCTGTGAAAATAAATCTGCATTGTTTATTCTTTTTATCTTTCATTCAAAAAATTCCAACTTATCATTGAAGTAAAACAATTGAAAGTGGGGGGAAAATCTCATGATGAAATAAATGTTTTTCTCCAATGAATGTTGGCCACAATTATTGGCACCCAATTATTGCAACGTCCTTTTCCCAGGGTAACAGCTCTGAGTTTTCTCCTATAATGCAATAATTTCTCCTATAATGTTTGGAAAACACTTGATAAGAGATCAGAGACCATTTTCTTCATCCAGAATCACTCCAGATCCTTCAGATTCACAGCTCCATGTTAGTACTTCTTCTCTTCAGTTCACCTCACTCATTTTCTACAGGGTTCAGGTCAGAGGACAGAGACAGCCATGGTAAAAGATTCATTTTGTGCTCAGTGACCCATTTTTGTGTTTATTTTGATGTTTGTTTTGGATTGTCCTGGTGGAAGAACCAAACACAGCCCATTATAAGATTTCTAACAGAGGCAGTCAGGTTTTGATTTTTTATCTGTTGGTATTTGATAGAATCCATGATGCCATGCATCTGAACAAGATGTTCAGGACCTCTGGCAGAAAAACAGGCCCACAACATTAAAGATCCAGCAGTATATTTAACCGTGGACAACTCATCTCTGGTGGGTTTGCTGCCAAAAAGCTATTTTTTTCAGTTTCATCTGACCATAGAAGCCAGTGCCATTTGAAGTTCCAGTCGTGTCTGATAACTGAATATGCTGGAGATTGTTTTTGGATGAGTGTGGAGAATTTTCCTTGAAACCCTCCTGAACAACATGTGGTGATATAGGGGATGTTTGATATATTTTTTTAATTTAGGTTTCTAACCCCAAGACTCAACTAATCTCTACAATTCTCCAGCTGTGATCCTTGAAGAGTCTTTGGCCACTCAAACTCTCCTCCTCACCGTGCATTAGGACGATATAGACACACGTCCTCTTTCAGGCAGATTTTTAACATCTTTAGTTGATTGGAACCTCTTAATTATTACCCTGATGTGGAAATGGGGATTTCAATGCTTTATCTCTTTTCTTAAAACCACTTTCTATTTTGTGAAGCTCAACAATCTTGTTCTTCACATCAGAAATATATTTTTTGGTTTTTCTCATTGTGATGGATGATTAAGGGAATTTGGCCTTGGTGCTCCTCATATTTATAATCCTGTGGAACAGGAAGTCATGGCTGGACAATTTCATGCTCCTACTCACCCTGGTGTGCTAAAAAATTTAAATATGAATGGGAATATACTTCAGAGATATTTTACTCATAAGAATTTCTAGGGGTGCCAATAATTGTGGACAACATTCATTGGAGAAAAACATTTATTTCATCATGAGATTTTCTCCCCCACTTTCAATTGTTTTACTTCAATGATAGGTTAGAATTTTGTGAATTTATTGAGTGAAAGATCAAAAGGATAAACAACGCAGATTTATTTTCACAGCCGCCTTTGCTCATATTTATCAAGGGTGCCAATATTAGTGGAGGGCACTGTATATGATTATATGACTTCATAAAAAACATTCAGACAGAATTTCCATTTCTAGTTGAACTATCCTTTGATGACTATGGTGTTCAATTAATGTTCACACACAGAATTTAAGAAGGTACGCACGCAAAAACAAACAAAAAAACAAAAGTAATTTTGCATTGCAGGGTTTTTTTTGTCCTGGAAAATATTTTTAATACTTAATTTAATTTAATACTTTAATAATTATTTATTTATGTTTTATTTTGTCACTGTCAGTGGTTGCACAGTGTAAAACATTGTCAGAAGGCTATCTTGAATGAAGAAGTCCTGTCACATAAGTATTATTGTATTGGTACATTTTCTATTATACTTTGAAAAAATATCTTTTAAGTATTAATATACTGCAAATCGAATCTCATGATTCAATCCAAATCCAGAACTATTCTTGAATATTCTGAATGCTTTTCTTTTCTCTCTGTATTAACTATTCTTCTGTGCAATAGAGGTGTGAATTTTCACTGCCCTCACAATTTGATTCGATTACAGTTCAGAGGGTAACAATTTGGTTACAAAATGTCCCTCGATGCATCACACCCTCCTTAAAAAAAATAACAAAATGGAATAAATAATCACAATTAATTAATCTATTTATTTATCTGTTTGTAAGGTAGAGGGAGAGGATTAGGTTAGGGTTGTTCAAACAGTATCTCAATAACAGTATATCATGCCATCATTTGACCCCTTCATCCATCATAAGGCCAAAATACCAATACCTATACAGGTTACTGGGCTGCACAGAACTGTTTTCACAGCATTTGTAAGCCTTGCTTTCCAAGGCTTGCTCTGCATGGGGTCAGCCCGTGTTTTGTTGTTGCTCCGCACAACACAACTTCCCCAGCGCTCAAGAAGGTGTCATGTAAAGCAAATTGCTTTTCAAAGCACTAGCATTCACTCTGTATATCCTTCCACAATAAAACAAGCCATAAGTCTCAAACATTCAACTGTCAAGTATGTACTAAAAGACTTCAAGATGATAAAGTTAGTTTGATCATAATACGTTTAGATTTGTGTCATTTAATGCATCATAGAGACAGTCTATCACAGCTTTAATGCAATGCTTTTGGAAATAACTATCTGTAATATTGTACATAGGAGCGTTCCAGGAAGAAGTATCTTTGTGGTGAGGGGCGTTTGAAGTTCTGAAAATCCAGGGAAAAGGGGAATGAAGAGAGTGTGACATGAGCCATTGGTAGAGAGAGGAACCGTGGGAAATCCATCAACACAGGTCGATATGGCAATGGTGGCAGCAGATGTCCTGTTGGTTTACAATGAAGATGACTGGATAAAACAAAACCTTGGATACAGTACAGTATACTAAATTACAGTATAGCAAAACTGCAGAGTGAAAGAATAATTTCCATATTCCTTTGAGGCTGCTTTTCTGCATAAGTTAGCTTTCCACTCGAACTGAACATTAGAAACAAACTCCTTAACATCTTTTAGTGCCACAGGCATAACAGATTAATAGCTGTGTTCAACAAATGAACGCTGAAATGAAATATATTCTAACCTTGAGGCTCCCGTATCCTAGACATGCTGTACGTCTCTCCCAGGCGCTGAATTGGCTTCAGTCTAAACGAAAACAGATACATTTATCATAATTTTAAACACAGACAATACTTATTTTAAAGAGCATTTCTTGGTTATGCAAACTATTTAAACACAGATGGATTCAGTATTTTATATGAGGATCTTTTTTGAGGTTGAATAAGACACATTTTGCTGGTTTTCTTTAAACATTTGTTAATCTTATTTCTAAACAGACTAGAGAAAAAACTTTGGATTTGAATGTAAGGTTCTTGAGATAAATTTGCGATACATTTGAAATCTAGATACGCTCACTAAAAAATATACAACAGACAAAACCAAGTGATAGTGAGAGTCCCTGTATTAGTATGACATATTGTACCTAGGCAAGTCTGAAGGCACGATGACAGCATCTTTCCTGCCCTCTGGTGGAGGTGGTGGTGGTCGAGTCTGTTTGCCTTTTTGCACAGAGCAGAAATATTTGAGCACCTCCACAGGTGCGAACACACTCTGTATTCCTTCACTGCGTAGGAACACAGACCCTCTGTGCACCTGTGAAGCACAATACAAATACAATTCAAATTAAAAAAACTTTCGTTCTCCTCAAAAATATCTCTACCAATCTGATATCTGGTCCATACCTTGTACTTTCTGGTCCAGGTAAGCAGCCAGTGGCTGGCCATGTCTCGAAGACTGTGGTGCTGGTTAGGCTTATGCTTCGTCAGGGAGTTCCAGGACTCCAATTCTGGACATAACCACAGTTCAGCTTCCTCCACACCCAACCTTTGCAACACACACAGAACTAAAGCCCTGCCAGAGATATAATAATAGAATGGTTAATTCCTGCATATATATGGTAATTGGGTGTCACTTTGTTTTGTTTTTTTAAACTGGTGGAGACAGTTTGTTAACACTCAAAAAGCAAACATGAAAGCAACTTTTCAATAACTGGGGATGTTTTGCAGTTGCTACTAAAGTAGGCCATTGAAAAACATTTACATTGTATTTTGTATTGTGTTAAACATGCAATATTCCTTACTTAAGATCAGCTTCTTTATTTGCCAACATGGCGAGTAGCTCCACAATGGTGTCAAAACCGTCAGGACTCAGATACACCAGCACATTCAGCAGCTCACCGACAAAATGCTGTTCCTCCCTTGACTGCAAAACACATATTCATACATCTGTAGTGTTGACAGAGAATTCATACAACTTATATGCTCTGTATTCATACATGATAAATCCAAACTTTAGAAGTTGCTACTAAAGTGTATTTTCAGCTATGCCTGTATGGATTTATTCTAGTATCACAATTTAATTTACCATGTTTTTGTGAATGCAGTTTTCCAGGCAAACCAGCAGTCCTGTACTGAGTGATTCTTTGTCTAACAACTCCTGCTGTATGAGCATAAGTAATGCATTCAGGATACTATTCTTCTGAGCCACGCTGCAAGACATCATGAAGTTCAACAGATGCTTGCAGAATTCCTTGGGACATAAAGAACTCGAAATACACTGCAAACACATGCAAGGATAAATGAGAATGATGCATAAATTAGAAGGAGATTGAGAAGTGTATACTGTTTTATAAAGAGTACGTAGGAACGAAAGAGTCCTTATGATTGACTCATTGTGTTTGTATTCAACTAACACTCAGATCAGGAAACATCTTCTGAAACCACTGTTCATCCACAAACTGCAGGAGGAACTCTGGTAGATGTGAGGTGGGAGAGGGTAGGGCAGAAGAGGGCGAGGGAGGGACAGAGGTGAGTAAAGGTGGGGCAGGCTTGGACGGTGGAGTCAGAGGGGGTGTAGGACTCCTTATTGGTGGGAGGGGCTTTTGTTGCTGTAAACATAAGAGAGCAAATTAAAAAGAGTACAAGATGAAGTGGTTATGTGATAGCATTCCATTATTTTCTTAAAATGTGGTCACATACTGTCTTTATAGCCTGCACAATTTCGCTTATGTAACCACACCTTTATGCAACTTAGTCAATCCTTATATGATTTATGTCATTTTATGTCATGTGACTAGAATGAATATAAACACACAAAAAAATATCCTAACAGGGTATATGAGTGTCTCTGCCACTGGTGAAGGTGGAAGAGGGCTCTTCTGTGTTGATGGAGTCTTTACGATTGGAGTGAGATGCATATCAGCCTTTTCCCTCTTCTTCTTCTCCTCCTCTTCATTATACAAGCGTTGCACTTCATCTAGTTCGCTCTGCTCATGACAAGAGAAAAAAAACATTCCATTATTTATTCAGTTATTTCTCCCCTCTGCGTACACTGTGCATTCATACAAAACTAGAATTTTAAGTTGTTCAAAACCTGATGAAGATATTTTTAAGTTACTTAAAGGGATAGTTCACCCAAAAATGAAAATTCTGTCATTAATTACTCACCCTCATGTCAATCAAAACCCGTAATCTCTCGGATTTCATCAAAAATATCTTAATTTGTGTTCCGAAGATGAACGATGGTCTTACGGGTTTCGAGCGACATGAGGGCGAGTAATTATTGACAGAATTTTTGGGTGAACTAACCCTTTAAGGACTATGCATATCATATATTTATTTTTTCCATGGAAAAAAAACTAGATTGTGTGATATAGTGACCAGACGGGCCATTTAGAAATACTGGGCAGAACATGTCCCCGGGAAGTGGCACGTCTGGTCACCTTATTGTGTGATTCACACTATACAAAGAAAAATACTATATATTTTTAAGCATAGAATGTCTCTATTGGGTAATACATATACAGTAGACTAGTAATGGATATGTTGTGTATGTAAAATGCTAATTTTGTAATAAAACAACTCATATGTATTTAATACACATTCTCTCACCTGTGTTTTATGAGAATGTAGTCTCGTGGATAAGCCGTCGGTGAAGGAGGAAGGGCTCAGAGGAGGAAGCTCAGGGAGTTTAGGTGGAAAAAGTATAGCATACACATCAAACATATCTTCTTCTGGAATCTAGATGAATAATGTGAAATCTTGATATTGGCAGTCATTTACACAAACTCATTTATTTGGAAAATATTGTCTGAAAAGACAGTAAAAGTGGAGATTGATGATAAACTTACCCTTATATCAAGGGGTTGCCTATAAATTAGACCCAGGTAATTATTGAAAGCCTCTCGTTTGGATTGTATGTTGGCTGATTTTCTCCTTCTGCACTCAACGTCTCCTTTTTGCAAGGATTCCAGATCTTTATGTATTGCCATAAGTGCCCCAAAGTCCTTTAAGACAAACATATGGATGAGCTCTGACACACACACACACACACACACTTACATATATTTGATACTTACTGGATCTTTTATCCTATCGTGACTTTCAGGACCATCCTTTTTAGTAATATGGCAACTCTCTGTCCTAGAGTTAGATGTTAAAAGCAAAGGGTAAGGATTTGGAAGTGTAGCAATGTATGTTATTTGAGTAGAAATTTACCTGCATTCGTGGCTCATGATTGGGATCCAGGATTTAGGTAATTCAGAGTCTGGATACCATTTCTAAGTGAGTAAAGTGAATACATTCAAAATGAATAATTAATTTTGTGTGAACCTCCTTTGTTCTGGAGTAAACTTTAGAGGAGTAAACCTACAGTAACGTATTTTTATTTAGCCATTACTCTGAACTGTTTTTAACATCAGTGTTGGTAAAGACATCAAGAGTCTGACAACGCTTCAAGTAGTTTGATTAAAAGTGCTTTTAAATAAGCTGAATGCCATCTGATAACATTTTAAGCTGTACTTGTGTCCTGCAGTCGAGAGGCAGTAGTTGTGTGCGGGGGATTCTGTAGAGGTCTCCTGTGATGCCCAATAGCAGGTCTCCACTCTCACAGTACGCCAAACACTCTGGCTCTGCATTCAGCTCAAGAATTCTGAAACAAACAACACAAAATTAAACTGGTATGTAATGATAATCAAAGTTTTCATTTTTGTTTTGTAGAATATACACAACTACAAGCAAAAAGTAGCACTTAGGTCCTAACCTAAGAAGGTGGTTTTCCATATCCCACATCCGTACAGTCCCATCCTGACTGCTTGAAGCAAACATGCTCAGTTGATGACAAGCACAGAGGCCTGGGGAAACATAAACAGACTGTCTCAATCTCAGGAGGGTCAGGGTGTGATATACTTCTATCTCATGAAACCTGTCAATGCCTGGGTCATATTTCAACACGATATTACAAAAAAACTTATTTTTTTCAGATTTTTATGAAAATTCATTAGGAATTTTTTATTCAGGATTTTTATTCGATACATTTTGGTTAATTTATTTATTGAATTTTTCATTAAAATCAGCACAAATTAAAATCTGTATACTATACACTTTTTTGGGAAACTGTGTTTGCTTATTTTGTAATATTAGATATCTACTAAAGTAGCGTTTACTGTCTCTAACCTGTGATTTTGTTGTGATGCTTTTCATTGGGTTGCTGGTCAGATCTGCTTTGGCTCTCTAAGTTATATTGCACCAGGCTATAAGTATCGTTCTCAGGATCTTGTAAGGCGAGGGTGAGTTGGCTTCCCATCAGTGCCATCAAAACAGGAGGCAGATCACACAACACGCTGAAATGGAGACTCAAACACTGCTGAGCACATGGGAACACACGCCAAACCAGCAAAGCTTTATCTTCACCTGCAATATAAAGCCATCAAGATTATCATCAGCAGATAGTCTCTTTGAATGCAGTGTGATGATGTAGTAGAGTGTGTGTGCACCTGCAGTCAGCAGGTAGCCACTGTTGGGGTATGCCTGCATGCTGCTGATGTTCTGGTTGTTGTGAGCAGAGGTTCTGAACTGGATTTTGCCAGAATGAATATTAAGCACAGACACACAACCACCACAATGGCCCAGTATAACCAGAAACCTGTGAGAGAGACACAAGCTTAGGATGTATCTTACTTTACTTAAAAGAAATAAATTAAGAAATAATAAATGTTGGGAAAAATAACTTTGATAGACCTCTTATGAGCAAAAAAAAAAATCTACCACAAATACGAACCTGTTTTTAGCCTCATGTAGAAGTTTTATCTTCTTTGGCTTGTGTGATCTCTGCATCTGTAAGGATCTCCATTCTTCCTGTCCAATTTGTATATCTTTAACATCATTATATAAGACCATGCAGCAAACTGTGCCTGTATTTGCTTGCATCTGCCCACCTGACCAATCCCAATGCTCTATCCCATGCCACTCATCTAGTATTGTTACTGGACTGGTCAATGTACTTGCAATAGTTACCACTCCATCCTCAGTGAGGGCCAGCAAGATCTCTTTAGGTACACAGTAATCAGCACACCTTACTCTTCCATTGGCTTTGAATCTGGTGAGAACTTCACCCGTTTCTGCCACAACAACAGTGACATCGCTGTTTCCATGGATACAAACTACACAGGCACGGAAGGAAGGGGGGGTTGGTGGGGTCAAGATTTGGCGGACAGAACCTCTCAGGACCCCGTCCAGTCTGCAGTGTAGATTATAGAGGCAGTTGAAGGTCCAGAAGTCCACACTGTTGGTGGAGTATGAGAAGAAGATGCCAGCACTATCTGGGCCTCCCATGACTAGAGGAGGTGGGCACACATTAGGAATGGATATAGTCTGGACCTGGTCACCAACTTCTGGTCTCCAGCATCTCAAAGTACCATCAAGGGAAGATGACAACAACAGGCCAGAGACAGGACACAGAACTAGAGAAGTGACAAGAGCTGGAGAAAGGACACAAAAACACACACTCATGATGGTAGTAGACTCTATTGTCATTGAAATACTGTTGTGAACTGACAAAGGTCTTAAGTGCTGCTGGTTTACATTGTTGATATTTAATATAATTTTAACAATGCAGTTGCAAATACTGTCACTCATCACTCATACTTTGAAACTTTATTAACAGTGAAGTAAATTTTCTGACCAGTATGTCCCACAAAGGTCATTTGAAGTTCCCAGTCTGGTCCCCACACTCGGATTGTCATATCTGATGCAGTAACTATAATATCCCTAAGTGGACAGTAGACCATCCCTGTGATTTCCCTAAAAAAAGACATTGACTTAATAGAACAAAAGTAAAGACTTTACATACACATCTATTTTAATTAACCCATTTAATCACATTTTTTTCCCAGCTAACTGAGTGCATGTATGTTACTCCCTTGGCAAGCCAATGAAACAAACCAGATACCTTGACAATAAAGCAACCAATATTTTTTCAGGCAATATAGTGCAGCAGGGATGACATATTTAATTAAATGATATGAGTAATCTGTTTTTGTTTTTGGTTAAATGCCTAAAATTAGGTCTGTGTTTGATGCAAACTCAAGATATTTTCACATGATTTTCTAAGACATAACATACATCATTAAGACCCCTTTGTGATTTTTAAGGCTTTTACTTGTCTTGAAAAAGGCGGTTGCTAACAAGTGGCTACATGGGACTACAGAGGTTGTCGGGGACATTAAACATCTCACCCAACAGGTACACTCATCTACTCACTAGTCTGCTTCTACAGCCCTAGTGTGTTACAGGCACGGGCTTACAAAACTATTCTAACTTAAACTTTTAGGAAAAACAAATGTTTTTTAAATAAACACTGAAAAAATTGTTGAAAGCTTAATGGTGGTGACGTTGAAATCATGCGACCATAGCGTAGTGCATTTAAAGCCTACAGTAAACATTTCACTTCTGGTAATTGTATTTAGGCTTCAAAATTCATAAAAGTTGTGAAGTTGTTCATTTGTGAAGATTATCATAATGAACAAAATGTGTAAGAGTCATAAACCTTTGTTGGTCACAGAGCTTATTTTCTGCAATAATTCAAAAGTCAGTGGAAAAATCATATTGGGTTTTTGTCAAGGGAACCAGGGTGATGTTAATTTTCAGGTTGGCCTACAAAAATACATTATCACTGCAGATCTCTATAATCAGAAAAAGGAATGATCCAAGAATAAATGCATGCATATTTGGATTCAGTCTGCACTTTTATAAATTGCTCAAATTTAATAATAAACGTTACTCGTTGGATTATTAATGTTTTCAACAAGAAAGAGAGAGGAGAGAGTAGAAAAATGTTTTGGGTTTGATATATATTCCATAGCTTACTGAATCCTTGTAAAACAGGCCTTAATAGCTGCAAATAGCTGAATTAATACAAAACATTAAAAACAAACCTTAAATGGAGGTTCTTCTTGTGCTCCACAATGCATCCCTCTGTAAGGTCCACCACAACCACAGCTCGTCCATATGCAGCCAGTGCTCTGAGGCCCTGCTGAGTCCTGCTAGTCATCAGTGCTAGATGTGTGAAAACAACTTGTCTCCCCAAACCCTCCACCACCCGTTTGCGACACACCAAGTGTGTGAGGCACCACACACATACATTTCCCTTTCCAGCTGTGACAAGCTCATTAGAGTGCTCCAAAATCTGTGACACAGACAGATGAAAACATGTCTCTTTAATTCACTTTCAGTACAAGTTCCAGTGATCCACTGATGAATCAAACTGTGTCCCGATGTCTTCACCAGTGGTTCTCAACCTTTTTGACTCCAAGGCCCCCCACAACAATAATGTCCACTACAATTGACCTATCGGTAAGCCCCGCCCCCCTTAGTTACTGTTGCTCCCTCGGACAAACAAACAGAGTTGCTCACTGTCTTACAATGACAGCTGCAGTGTGAAAACCTTGTCCCACGATGTTTTTGCACAATTTTGGACACAGAAGGCCACCAAATGGGAATTAAATATTCCATGGAGGGATTTATAAAATATTTAACAATAAATACGGTGGGTAAATCGAGCGAGGGTTTACAGATCACAATGCAAGCGGGAGAAGTCTCATATTACGGTCGGTCATCACGATCGCGGATGACAACACGCAGGATCAACACTGTTCATGTATCGCAGGGTACGATTAAATTAATGTACATTTAACCAGTTTAATATGGAGAGGCACTGAAATGTAGACCATCGTTTACATGTTTATGACCTACACTGTACAAAACGCGAGAACATTAGTTTTGTACGTTAGCATGGACTCACTAACTTTAACATTAGCTAGTTTTAGCCAGAGATACCGCGCTAAAGCACAATATAACATTAACGTTCTGCTTGAGCAGATGAAAATTGTAACTTAATGAGTGTATGACAACCAGAAAATTAATGTTTTTGTCTACATTTGTATTGGGGTTGAATACTTAGGGACATTTTGCTCTGTTTTATTTGGATTCAGGAGATGTAATAAAATAAATGATATTGCCCATCCTTTCAGGATACCTGGAATCAGTGTTACAAGTACCCCAGGCACATTGTTTTTCTATTTTTGAAGCATAAAACCAATGCGAGCTTTGGATCCTCCAATGTTTCTCTATGGCGCTGAAACCTAAATATGTCCGAGTTCCGCTCCCCGTGCTACTGATACTCGACTGCCATTGGCTAGTCTGCATTCGAGGGGAGGGGCTTACCCATAGGTCAATTATTCCACAATAACACAAATACCCCCTTTTTTAAATTACAGAAATTAGAAGTGTTCAAAATTACAATAAGTTAGAAAGAAATAACTAAAATCATTATAATTTCAATCATCAAATTGTAGAGTTTGTGGATGAATTAAATTAAATTTAAATCAAATTAAATATCTTAATTGATTTTATTTTAAAGTTTTTGTCTTAATTTAAAACATTTTAAATGCATAGTCTACCTAGAAAATAAAATGTTGTCATAATTTACTCTCATGTTGTTCCAGACCTATAAGGCCTATGACTTTTGCTTCTGTGGAACATACAAGAAGATATGTTGTATGAACAAAAAATACTATGGAATCAATCGGAAGCAGAAGTATTTTAATTTTAGTCATATTGCCCCCTAGTGGGCCCCGTCCTCCTGGTTGAGAACCACATATACTATACACTGTCAACATTTCATTTAACTAAAAACATATTCCAGGTTTAACTGTATCAACTATGGTTTGAAAAGTTTTCGTTAAAGCCACACCTTGCACACCCTCACATCCATGGGCTCCACAGCATGAACCAGAGGATTCAGCTCTGCATCTAGTACGGTGAGAACGGCCCCGGGTCCCCAGCCAACCAGTCTGCCTGGCAGATGTGTGGAGGTGAGGCCGGCATAACGGATGGTGAGGGATTGACAAAAAGATGACTCTCTTAGACGGCCATCTGGATAATAGAACTGCACATGACCACTACTGTGGAGACTAGCGAAGCCTGCAGCACCTTCACCACAGGTCATGTGACTAACAGTCTCTTCACAGGAGAGGTGGAGGACATGATAAAGGCCATGGGTGAGAATTCTGGGGCTAACATTGCCATAATTCATCTGAACAGAGGCAGAATGTTCAACAGTGAAAGTAAAAGGTGATGTCAGTAGGTCCAAGGAAAAAGGTGGGAAGAGGAGGAAGGAAAAGAAAGAAATGAATGGCCTGTGATTTCAGGCTCTCTGTATAGTGCTTAAGCATAATTATGAAGCATAAGATATACACATAATATAATACATTATATAATATTAATGCATATGCGTGACAAAACATTTTTTTTCATGTGTCAGTCAAGTAATTTGAGCTCAAGCATACTAGACATTCCCTTACTTCATCGATGCTCTCCGTCCACATTTGACAGCCTTTTTCACCATTTCGTTCAGGTGATGAACTTTTTAGAGACTGAACCTGTGAGGTCTCCATCTCTTCTTTCACCATGTCACCTCACGGATTGCGAAGCTTCCTCTGATTGTTGCGGGATCAAATGATTTCTTCTTCGACATATATGTAGCACTAGTTTATGTAGCTACTACTCAAAGATCATCATGCCACGTTTTGTTTGTTCGTGACAGTTTTCTCATTTGTAACTTGTGGTTCTTTGTTATTAAAAATATGTCTGTTCAGCCTGACGCTGAAATAGCTGAAGGTCGTTAACAGAGAGCCGTCTGAATAGAGCCGTTGGGCAACAGTTACCATGGAGAAAACGACAGACAACAGATTATTGTCTATTCAACTCGTACTGGTCCTCATCTACAGTACAAGATTATGCAAGACAGTACAAGTTTATGCAAAGCAAAGTTTTTCCTTTCTCTTAATAATTTTAAACGTTGCCATGCAAACATATTTAAAAGGATTTCATGATAAATCTTACGCGTGCCATGTTCTTAGAAACAATATTTATTTATATTGATATATCATGTTTTATGTGTTGTGACAAACGCCTTTACTATGCTGTTTCATTTTAGTACGAAGTTCTATTTTAATTACTTATGTATAAAAAAACACTACAAAACAAAAACAATAATAATTGAAGTCGAACTAGCGCTGGTTTAATCACCATGGTAACGACGACAAATAATAATATTTTACAGAAGAGACTGTTTGAAAATGCAGTTGACCTCAGAGACAGACTATATGTTGTATATATGTTGCCTCGTTCAGACTGTCAGCACAAATCCGATTTTGTGCATATCCGATTGGAATCCGATCTAGATGAAAATGCTGTCCAAGTTCAGACATAGATCCATAGTGAGAGTGATGGTCCCTGCAGGTGGTCCTGGGTGTACAGCAGTTTCTAATATAGCGAAGAACACCCCTCGACCAACAATACACGTGTGAGAAGGAGAGAAAACACAGTCTAAATGTAATAGTCTTTTAATAAAAATATCCATTAATAATTATAGTATGACAGTAGACTTGATAGTGAAGAAATGATAGGGATCATAAATAAAAATATATACTCCTGTTCAAATGCTACTCAGTTTAAATATTCATCTGTACATATTGTAAAATAATACAAAATGGATATAATGTCTTTATATTCCTGAGGAACAGAAAGCTCATATTCATATGCTCCCTTTAGCGTTTGATCGAACCTTACAAAATGCTGCTTACAGCAACAAAACCATCATGTTCCAGCTAACATCAGCAAAGTTTCAATGTAATACATTTTAAGCCAGGGAAGTTCATTTGTTCTTGTACAGACCAAAAAGCGTAGCCACTGTGACAGTAATAAACAACTATTTCTCATTCCTTTCATGCTGCTATAGCCACCATCAATGAAGCACTGGGTACGTTATTGATGTAACAAGGAAGTATAATTCACTAGGTCTGCCCATACTATGCATGACTTTCTCTAATGTCTCTTTTGTGTTTTCCACTGTCATTTGCATATTATGGATTTAATTGGAAATTAATTTGAATCTGGGCTCAGATAGACCTTTGCTTGATTTGGATGAGAATCCATCTCATATCAAAAAAGCATCGTGCAAAAAAGACTGAAGTTTTTCTTTGTCATAGGTGCTAGGCACTGTAAGTGACTCCTTAAAGTACTGAATCTCCACCTTGCCGGACTGCTTGGCGAGCGCAATGCCAGAAAATGTGTTCTGTTTGGCTGGCTCACCAAACACTGCCATGGCTGTCACCCTGTGAAAAATAGTTAGTAAAGAGAGGATTGTAAAAACTGTTAAGTGCCTGAGGTGCATGCTCTACCACTGTAATTACACATCTGACATATTATCTTACTGTATTGCACTGAACTTTTTTCTATCGTATTAAAAAAATCTAATATTTGATGTCCTAGCTTTTTACCGGTCACTGTGTATATTCTCAGTGATGACTGGCACATAATCCTTCACAGTCAGGTCCCAGATGTGAAGATCAGAGCCAGCATCCAGAACACAGAACACAGCTGGCCGTGTCTGAGACCACTGCACTGACAGAATGGAAGCGCCTCTGGAACATCCAGACCATTCCATCAACGGATCTTCTCTCAGGACAGAGTGCAATCGGACTGTTCCATCACTGCAGCCAACCTGAAGAAAGAAATTAAAGGGGTGAATATAATGTTCCCATTCTAAATTTCAGCTAGAACCTGTAAAAACTGGGAGTAAAAGAACACTTTCATCACTAATAACAGATATGAACAAAGATTACATAATTACACATACAGTAAAAAGCAATAGAAGCTGCTCCTACCAAGAACATGGGATCTCCGGAAGGACTGAAGTCAAGTGCTGTGACCTCCACTGGCCTACAGCTATCAAACTGTGATCTGTAGAACTTTGGAAGAACTTTTAGGCTGTGCCTTGTACCATGTCTAACCAGACCCTTCAATAATACAAATAAATAAAGAAACATTTTAAGACCAAGATAAAAGACTAGGAAACACCACCAATCCAAATATCCACTATCTTCAACAATTTCATGCAACACACACCATGTTAGTACCAATGAAGTAATGGTTTGAGTCAGAAGGGAGGAACTTTAACTGAAGGCTCACAGGAGGTCCAAATCCCATTATAACATCTTGAGGTGATTTCTCAGTGGTCTGTAGAAAGGAGCTGTGGAGTAGTTTAACTTTACCACCAGGCCTAAGACCTACCAAGGCAGATGCAGCATTATTAAAATGAGAGATGTCTAATAGATGTGCATTTCAGCAAGGATGATTTCAACTCAATTCATATGTATAGCGTTTTTACACATTGTTCAAAGCAGCTTTAAAGAAAATAGAAAACTAATTTTAAACTTAGGCTTACCAAGGTCTGTTTGAGAACCAGAATCATTTCCTTTTGGCAGCTCAACCACAACCTGTCAGAGACAAAATATACAACATCTAATTAATCTCTTGTTGCAAAAACACAGTGCTAACTGAAAGAGGGTTTCTGTGAAATACAGTTACTGGTGAAATGCAGACATACCCAGAGAGTTAACACTCCATTTTCATCCAGAGATCCTAACTGGAATGACAGTCCCAGAGACTCTAGGATTTTGCACAAGGGAACAAGGAATTTATTTTGGTGGTTTTCAAAATATACACTACTGTTCAAACTATTGGTGGGTAGTTATTACAAATTTTAAATCTCTTATGTGCAACAGGGTTGCATTTATTTTACAATGTTTTAAAATGTAATTTATTCCTGTGATGGCAGTGTAGACATTTCATTACTCAGTGTAACAGGATCCTTCAGAAATCAATCTTATATGCTAATCTGTTACTTGAGAAAAAAAAATTCTTAGTTGTAACTTTTGATCAAATTAATAAAGATTTTTATTCTTGCTGAATAAATCTTTCAAAAATTATTTTACTGACCCCAACTTTTGAACTGTAGTGTTTTTATTTATTGAAACAATTTATTTCAAACACATTACCATCTATGTCTGCAGTTAGTGTGCTCTTTGAACTTGTATCAGCAGTCGCCAGTACAGGTTCAATGGACACCACGGGAGAGAGGTGACCCACCCCTGAAAACACAGCATCTGCAACCATACACAAAACACAGGTCAGTTTAGTTTTAACCTGTGACCTGACTCCAAATATCTATATCTAAATACAAGTGAAGTTAGAAAAACAGTTTTGCAAATGCTTTTGTTTTTTTCTATTATTTATTTAGATGGCACAGCAGCTGAAGCAGTGAGCACTGACTGACCTGTTGAGAAGGTTGGGTAGCGTAGTGTCCATACCTCCTTGCCAACCACCAAGTTCAAGTGAGTACCAGAATGTTCTCTGAGGTCCCATACCACCACTGAGCCTACTTCTGTACCAGCAAACACTAGTGTAACTTTACCAGGACTGAAACAGCAACACCTCACCTGAGAGGGGTAGACAAATAAAGAGAAAAAGATTTAGATTTTTATTGGCTGTTATGGGACAGTAGTTAATTTCAGAAACATCAACAGTCAATTGTAATGATGCCAGTATGTTCTCCTCCATACCTCAGATTCATAAAGAAGAATTTTTTGGGGTCTGGATGGTTCCCAGATGTTCCAAACACAGATGATTGTCTCACAGTCAAGCCGAACAGCACTGCTTTTGGAGGAAGGAGGATGAACAGACAGAAGAGTCTGTCTCTGGACCTGAGAGAACTGCAGCAGACTTACCTGCCGACCTGCAGGTAGATGCGCACATATACATGATTGTACATACAGGGTCTGTACCAAGTGTGCCATACATGTCCTGAAAAGTGAAGCCAAAACTTTTCGATTGGCCCCTCTCCATGTAAACAAATGGGACATGAGCCAAACTTAAATTACACTTCAAATAGATTTTTCCCAAAGATGGTTTCAATAATTTTAGGAAGTTCTTATCACACTCATGTATCCATCCCTCAATCACTGCTATTTATCAGTAAATATAATTTAGAAAATATTACCATGCAGAAAGGGGAGTTTGGTATTGAGCTGAATGCAGCCATCACTAAAGGACAGCGCGTCTGTTTGCGAGCGAAGTCTTCTGATTGAATTACTCTCTGCCATATTCTCCTCTATCAGAACAGCCATCACCTGACATACAAAGAAATACTTAAATAAATAGTACTTTTAAAGAAACTAGTACTTTATCAGGCAGTTTATGGACAACTTGATTTAATATGCATTTATTTGTTTATCTATTTCTGAGACAGAACAACACAAGACATGAGCACACTGAACTTTTTGAGTGTTTTTGCATTTTGGTTGAGATTATTAACTATTCTTTACCTGTGCAGCAGAGCGTATAAAAGTAGTCAGACGTTGAGAATCAGCAGTTATTCTTGAAGTGGATTTATCTGTAGTGTCTTGAGACGCCTTAGACCCTGGTTACAGTTCAGAGAATGAAACAGAACACAATACACTGTATTTGTTATTTTTATATTTCCATTTGGCATTCATTACTAATGACAGAGTCGATGCTGAACACAATACCTCCACATGCTGCATTTGCTTCTGGTGGGTGTTGTGTCCATTTGTCTGTCAAATCTACTTCTTCTGTTTGTATATCTCGATCAGTGTTGTCTTCATTGCACTGCACATAAGCCTGGAGACACAGTAATCTCATGAGATTGTATAAAAGCCATTTTGATCATGACAAACGGAAAACACCAAAACTAGTTGTGGAAAAGTGAATTTTGGTAGATACATGCCTATATTGTTCACGATATGGCCAGATACTTAGAAATATCACCACTGCCGTTTTATAACATTGAAGTACCTACAACTTCCTAGATTTCTAACCTGTTTTGTATTAAAATCTAACCTGTTTTGTATTGGCTGTTCCAAAATTCTTGATGTACATGTCATACTCATTGACAGGAGGCAGGTCCAGCAGAGAGAAGGTGATGGAGAAGTCTAAATCAATCAGACGCAGAAGTTCTTCACTGCGCTTCCTTCAAATCAAATAAATTAAATTAATTAGTCAACAAATACAATTTATTTTTTATTTAAAAAAGTGTGTTTACTTCTAATAACTTCTAATTAGATCATTATGAATATAGAGAACTTGCTTCTGTTTCTTGGCCACTTTCTGGCTGACCTCTCGCTGCTTTGCTGATACAAAATCAATAATTTTGCCATGTGTTCGACTTCTGTCAGAGTGCTTTTCTGTGAAAACAAAACAAAAGCACAGAATTTGCTTTTCCTTTTTATATCAAAGTCCCTTTAAAATCCAGGTGAACCGGAAGTTGCTGCCGACTTTATTTCAGTGTAGTGACGTATTTCCAGCAGAAACGGAATATTGAATAGAGGGCAGGGTTTTATTTTAGCGCTCCTCCTCTCTGTCTCTCACTCATAGCAACCTAACGGTTGGAGGGGTGTGATTAAGGATATTCTGCCCAAGCCATCAAACTGACGTCATCAAAAAAGGAACGCCATTCCAGAGCGGAAGTAAATGTTCAGATTTTGATTGAAGATTACCAAGACAAACAATTTTTTTCAGCGGATTAACTTGCACGGATTAATTGTTAACATGAAGACTAGTAATGTGCACTAGTAAAGTAAATAAAGTCCATTTTGATTTCATGCCGACTTTAAGGCATGTCATGTCACTCGGCGGCCATCTTTGAAACGCCTCTCAGGCATGCAAGTGCAGCTCATATCTCTTTGAATGGGCAAACATCAAATTCTCCAAAGCTGTACACCAAGCTTACGATTAAATTTCATATTTGAAATCACCAAAGAAATCTGACAACAACTTTCTCATAAAAGTTGTTTATTTTGCTCAAATAGTGTTAAAAAAGCTTATTATTCAGGCTAGACCCGCCAGTGCACATGCGTAGTCCTAAGCGCAGTCTCAGAACGCTGACTGTTTCTATAGCAACCGGGACTTCTAATGGCAGCTGAAGTGACACACTGACTTTACTGATTAGGGATTGGCTCTTTTGCTAAGAAGGCAGGGCTTCATTCGATAGAGCGGCCATATTGAGAGTTGCATTTTTCCCCATTCAAAACTATACGGGTGACATGTCTTGGGTATTCTATTGTATTTGTTCATATTCACCAGTAGAATGTGCAAATGAACAAACTTTTATTTAACTACCTCTCTGGGTGACAGCTGACTCTGTGGTTGTAGGCTTTGATCTTGCAGAGTAGATTCTCTCATTTTCCTCATCAATGGCTCTTTGGATGGCTTCAATCTCTTCTCTTCTCTTGGGACTCAACTCCCTCTTGTCTTCTCTCACTTTTTTGTCATGTTCCTTGTTCTCCTCCTCCTCATTATCATCCTCCTCTTCACCAACATCCTCAAAGTCTTCTTCATAATCCTAAAAGCATCACCAAATGAACAACATAATATGGAATAAGAAAGAAGGAATTTGTTGGTTATATTCAGCTTCAAGATTAAATATACAAAGATATAAGAATCATATAAGTATATTCTATATATTCTCTGTACTATATGTACTCTGTACTAAGTCATGTATGTAATAGAAGAACTAAACTGCTTCACACCTCAAAATCCTCCTCATAATCATTATGATAAACTTTGCTTGATTGTTTGTCCTCTTCAGTTTCTTCATTCTCCACCTTGAAACACAAAGACATGCAATCATATTAGCCACAATGTGTGTTTACTCTTTTACTCAAAATGTACAGTAGGGCTAGAAAGCAGAAACAGCTTAAAAAGTAAAGATGAACACATGCAATGAAACAATTTTAAATATTAGCTTCTGAGAGAAATGAGTTCTGAGACTCCAAAGGTAAATGCATTTGTATAGGATCTGTCATTGAAGCTGATAGGCTGTTCTTGCTTTTTGTGTGTTTATTTTTAACACGCATACTATACCTGCAGAACTCTATGTTCATATGTTGTAAGGGCTTTGTTTTGGTTCAAGTTTGTATTATACATGATCATTTGCTTTACATTTCAAAACGCATTTACTTTTTTAGCGCATTTACTTACAGACTCTGATACTAATCTGTGATTATAGCTCTGTTCAGTCAGAGAAGAAACAAATAGAGAATGATTTGATTTGGTCTTAAAATTCGCCAGTACTGTGCAAGTATGATCGAGACAGGTTTTGTTTACAATCTGTTTGGACGTCAATTTAATGCAAATTCAGTACACTAGTAATAGTTAAATGAGGTAGAAAAAAAAAGTAGAGTTAACATTGTGTTAAATCTATGTTATGAACAATAGAGAATTTTCATGTAGGATTTTTCTTATCTTAAATCTTAACTTATACGATTTTCACACATGAAGGGACGTTTTTTTATACAACACATGCCTCTGTGATGTTTTGATAAAAAACAACAAAAGAAAAAATGTATAGAAAAAGTGTTCCAAATAAGATCAATAACATGCATTAGATAGGTTGAATTTTCATTTCATACTGACTTTAACTTATTGTAACTGATCTTTAAACAGAAATCTTACAGGGATCTCTGGATCACTCATTTCAGCTTGAATCGACCTCCATGTTAACTGAGGTATCTTGGCAGGGTCCTGCATACCCACACACATATAAAACATGTGAAGTGGAGATTTATAACCTCACAAACCTAATAAAGCAAATGGATGTCATGAATCTCATACATTATTTGATAATGTTTATACCTCTTTGTCTCTATTTATCCTCATGGCCTGGTCATGGCCTGATGAATCTTTATGTTTCCGCTCTCTGTCACTCCTCTTGGAGTCTGAAGCCTCCTTGTGCCTTTTTTCACGCCGTCTATCTCTCTCTTCCCTCTCCCTGGCCTTTTCCCTATCCCCGTCTTTGATGCCGTGGAAATAATCCTTTGACTCTTGCCACTCCTGGTGACGCTGTTCCACTTCTCGAGAGTGACTTGTGTTTGCCACCTATTGAAAGCAACAACTTTAGCAAAAAACAGTTCCAAGTTATCAGATCCAATGTAGCTCATTCAAGTCGACTAGCCAGAATGTTTAAACATTTCTCCATAATATCAGTACAGTCAGAATTACATTATTATTATATTATCAGTTTAATATCTTGCTTATAAATAGCAACAATCTTATGGCTTACATGACTTTCTTTATCCCTTCTCTTCTCTCTATCTTCTCTATCTCTTCTGTGTTCTGAAGCAAAAGAGATCATATTAGTTTTTTGATTTTCTAAAAAAATCAAATAGACATGAACTTAAAAAACTTTTCTCTCGGCACAAATGGTAATAATCATACCTTTTTCTTTGTGTCCAGAGTGTTCTTTATCACTGTGTCTCTCTCTCCTTTCTCTGTCCCTCTGTTTTTCATCATATTCATGTCGATTCTGTTCACTTTCTCTTGCTCTGTGTTTTTCTCTCCTCTCTCTATCTCGTTCTTTGTCTCTCTCCCTTTCTTCTTTTTCTCCTTCTCTTCTCCCCTCTTTCCTTCTATCTGCTTCACTTTTTCGCTCCCTGTCTCTCTCCCTTTCTTCTTTTTCTCTTCTATCTGCTTCACTTTTTCGCTCCCTGTCTCTCTCCCTTTCTTCTTTTTCTCCTTCTCTTCTCCCCTCTTTCCTTCTATCTGCTTCACTTTTTCGCTCCCTGTCTCTCTCCCTTTCTTCTTTTTCTCCTTCTCTTCTTCTCTTCTATCTTTTCTCCCTGTCTCATCTGTTCACTTTTTCGCTCCCTGTCTCTCTCCCTTTCTTCTTTTTCTCCTTCTCTTTTCTCCTCTTTTCTTCTATCTGTTTCAATTTTTTGCTCCCTGTCTCTCTCAGCTCTCCTTCTATCTCTATCTTTTTCTCTTTCCCTGTTTGCACCTCTGTCCCTCTGATTGTACACATCTATGTCCCTGTCTTTATATCTGTCCTTTTCTCTATCCCTCCGCCTTTCACTGTTTTCCTTCTCACTTCGATTATGTCTTTTTTCTTCTTCATCTCCATCTCGGTGTCTGTTTTCTCTCTCTCGTTCTTGCTTTCTCTCTTTATATCTATCCTCCCTGATGTCTTCCTTCTTGATATCCTGGTTTCTATCCATGTCTGGGTCTCTGTGTTTACTCCTCTCTCGTGTGCTTTCTCTCTCTCTCAGTTTTTCTTTCTCTCTCCTTGCATCTCGGTCAGGGTCTCTGTGTCTGCGATCCAGAGATTCTTCATCCCTGTATTTCCTGGGCTCCTCTTCTCGTTTGGATCTTCTTTTGCTCTCCTCGTTGTGTGCCTGACAAAGCAATGACATTTTATGGGTTGTGCTTCTAAACCTTGTCTTTTTCTTACACACAAACAAACTGCAGATTACCTGAATGTGCACTTTTAATTCATCAGACCTCCAAGTATCTTCTTTTGTTATTTTCTTATGAGAGGACGGGGAAAATTAACAGCAAATGTGTTACAACTGTACAGAATGAAGCTCATGACTCGATTAAGTTACCTAACATAACCAAATACTGCTTGCTTACAAGTTGATTCTTTACATACCAAGTGTTCATATAATGAAGTGGCAGTTTGCTAAACTAACTAAAGTACGTAACTAATCAAGCAGTTTTATTTGGCTATCGTGGAGTGGCTAATCGTGCTGTTTAGCTGTAACATTTTCAGGGGAAAAAAACAATCGCTACAAAACAGCTGCTCCATACGGAATAAGCTTTGCTTTACCTTCACAGGGTACATCACTTCAGTGATCTTCTTTTCACTACTCCTTTTCAATTCAACAATCACAAGTTTATGTTGACAGCTTTCACCGCCATACCGCTATACGGCTAAAGCGCACGCGCAGTTTAAAAGTACTATGGTAACCTGCCAAGCCATGGTAACAACAGACTATTAAATCGAGCAAAGAGCAATCGCTCGATACAAATGTTACTATGGCAACACTGTCGAATTTAGATAATAATCGAAAAATCGAACAAGATGTGTTTAACAATGTGACACACAGCACACAATAAAATATGACAGTGCTTGCTTTGTACTATACAGTTGCCTATATCTGCAGTGATTGCCTATAATTGTTAAGATACATTAGTATATGTTGACGTATGTTATTTTTTAAGTCGTCCTCTTGTTCTATCGTTAGAAGGATGTTTGTGCCAAAAAGTGTTGACTGGCTTTGTACAATACCTTTGTCTATTGCTGAATTCGGAATCGCATATTAATAGATAGATAAATAGACACAACCTCTGTAAAAAAAACAATCCCATCCAAATGCAAATGTCTGTGATTGCTGACAATATTTTTTTCACAACACATTTCCTTGTGTGTTTTAGCCAACGTGAACTACCATAAATGCTCTTACTACTGCACGCATTTTTGATATGTTTTCCTCCCTGTAAAGAAATTAAAAAATAATAATAATAAAATTAAGAGCCAGATCATGTAAACTGTTAAGACTGGCTACTGTAATATCAGCGTCAGGTAAGATTACTCACCTTCATTTCTGGACTCAATTAGATAATGTTTTAATTACAGTCCCATCCGAATTGGTACATGAAAATCACAGACGTGACAAGAATCGAAACTCAAACATAATTTAGACTAGTCTCGTCCGAATAGGGCTTGTACAGGTGTCAGACTCAGTTCCTGGAGGGCCGCAGCCCTGCAGAGATTAGTTCAACCCTGCTCCAACACCCCTTGTAGTTTTCAAATAAGCCTAAATGACTTGATTAGCTGGATCAGTTGTTTAATTGCGGTTGAATCTAAGCTGTGCAGGGCTGTGGCCCTCCAGGAACTGAGTTTGACACCCCTGATCTAAATTTACTGAAATGTGCTATTTTGGGACACCATGAACTAAAATGTGCTTCTCTGTATTCAAAAAGTATTTACCACTTGTATTACACTTGAACCCATCTTTCATACACTAGTGGGTTCAAGTGTACTACAAGTGGTAATAATTTTTTTAATACAGAGAAAGCATGTTAAAAACACATTTAGTAATATTCATGATGTGCCAAAATAGCACAGTTGAGTCTATTTTAAGATACCACAAAGTCATTATTACAAGTGGGAAGCTCGAACGTTTCTGAGTTGGGGGGTGTCAGTGAAAAGAGGTGTCGGATGCAATGGACGCAGCCAAAGACTAATATGCAGCTTCGGTAAAGTTGTTGAAATGAATATATATATATATATATATATATATATAATGTACAATAAAACTATATAAGTACACATACAAAATATTATATTATTGTATAATTATAGTGGAATATATAATTATTCAATTTACATCACCTTCATAAATTAAATAAAAACAGAAAAAAAAACAAAAAAACACAATGATGCACATTCTTCATTCATCATTTTATAGATGTAGAGTTAAAAATAATTGAATTTTATGTAGAAAAGTTAAATCGCCATCTTGTTCCGACCAAAGTGACTTGAACGCACCCTACGTCGTACTGATAACGACTTGTCAACTCGTAAGTACGAACGTCCCAGGAGGACTTGAACACAGCATAAGTACAAAATTAGAGCGTGAAAATAGAGCACTTTAAGTACATCAAGTTCACTTTTTTTTCGCCTTGGTTGTGCCGTCCTTAATGTCGTGCGTTCAGCTTAGTTTACTAAATGCAGTAACGTAAAATAAAGCATATAACTGGGATGAACCCACGACAGGGAAGGCGACACAAGCAGACTACAGCGTTTGACACAAACATCAGAAAATATGAAATAAAATACGAAACGAACAGCTTCTTGTTATTGTTCTTTAATTAACAGTTAACACACTTGGGAGTCGCTTCGCTGTCAACGCCTCATTGTTTGTGTATCTGCAGTTGCTTGGCTCAGGGTGGCGAGTTTGCGCTGTCCGCGACGCTCTGACCTCCTGAGACCCGCTGTGTGTGTGTGTGTGTGTGTGTGTGTGTAGCGCTCAGCTGTCTGTCATAAACCAACACAACAGCACGCGCTTCTCCAGAGCAAACCAGGCAGCACGCGTACAGAGGTGCTGGCGACAGCTGAGTTGGGTCTTCAGTTATGCACAGCTAGATTAAAGCAAAGCGAGCCAGTATTCGCGTCAAAATGGACTGGTTTATAGGCGAACTAACGTGAAAACATCCTCAAATTGATTTAGCCCAGCGTTGTACTTGAACCACGCGTGCACGGGATGATCTGTAGTAACATATCTTGTTGTTTACTCTCGAAGCTTTTGCATTGAAGCGCAATGTTCACGTTTGACAGCCCTGCTTAACATGACAGAGGACATAATGACGGCTGTGCGCGGAAATCTTTCTCAAACGGATAGCGGACAAACTGAACCGACAAACGGGGCGATTCCTTCCTCCTCGCCCGCGGAGCTGAGCCAGGACCCCGCGTCCTGCACGAGCGAACTGACGCGCACGTGGCTGCAGTTCGCCAAGACCTTCGTCATTATCTTTCCCGTATATGTCTTGGGTTATTTTGAGTTCAGTTTTAGTTGGCTTTTAATCGCACTCACGATATTTTTCTTTTGGAAAAGAAACACTAGATGTAAGAACACTAGGTTGAATAGAGCACTTTCGTTTTTTGAACAAGAGGACACAGTTAAACAGGATCTGGAGGCAACTGAGTTACCATCATGGGTGAGTTAAACTCCACTTTCATTGAGAACATTTAACGTGTTTCAGAACATAGAGAGCACACTAGAAAAGAAGTGAAAACTAAGAGGGAGTTTATTTTTATTTTCTAAATGGTAAAGCTGGACTGAAAAGACAGAATGGTTTGTCTTTAGTGGAATTTGATGAGATTGGACAACTTTAGTTTGAAATTTGATAAACACAATATATTTCCTTGTTCAGAGTTTTTTTTGCTTCATTCAGGTTTATTACATTAGGACATCTTGTTTGGTTTCAATATTGTGTCCATTCAGCAAACTCTTGAGTGCATGAAACATAACTAAGTTTGGATCCCAGCTGACCCCAGTCTGTCAGACATGAGGCAGACCAAGACTTTTTGTCCTTTCTTCTGGGTGAAGGTGAACAGTGTTATTCCAAATGATGCAGCATGTGTCTCTACCAATTTTCTGTCTATTTTTATCTTGTATATAAGCATTATCTTGAGCCTCTGCTCATAATGGCTGTAATCAAAAGCCAAGTGCAACAAAGTAAATGTTATGTAATGAGATATTTTGACCTGAAGGGTGAGGACCAATGTCAGTCTGCATAGTTGAAAATGAGGATTCACTGCCCTGCAGCCTGTATACTATAAAAATGTAAACAGAATAATGTTAATGCAGCATGTAAAACTGTAAATAACAATGAAGTAGTTAACTGTAATTACCATACCTTACCATGTATGGCAAAATTTTATTTTATTGTGAAATACTATTGTTAATAAGGACATATGATTGTATTTTTTACTTTTTTCAAATTTTAACTGTGTATGTTTTTAAAATGTTAGATCAAGATGGTTTTGAGGATTGTACTCAATCTGCAACCTGTTTCTGGTGAAACCATGTAATGTCTTTTGAACGGAAGAAGGAAGTAGAAATGATTAATTTTAGTGAAGGGAGATGCCCTCTGGAGCCTTGAGAAATTATAAACATGCTGGTGCAAAAAAGCTTAGCTAACATCCTACAGTTCATGACCATCCTTGTTGGAGGTATATGATCTTACAATACTGACTGAAAATCTTATTGGTTAGATACATAACCATGTTCAACAACCCCCCCCCCCCCCCCCCCCCCCCCATAGATTAGTGGTCAATCAATATGGGATTTCCAATGATTGATAACAAAAGTGTCATGTTTATTGTAGTGTTCGTCACTTATCAGATACATTGCATTATTCCATTACATGGTCTCATAACAACCCACTACCATCTACTTTGTTTAGTCTTCAACTGCTCTGGAGCCTTAATCAAATTACATTCTGGCAGGAGTAAACTTGTCTGTGTGAGATTAGAAGTCTGTTGAACTGGTTTATGAGTTTGAAGTTGTTGTTGTGTTTTTAAGAAAATATTTCACAACAGTGGTGTTATGGATTCTGTGATTATTCACATTTTGTGGTGCCATGCTTATAAACCAAGAAGTATCTTTTGACACATTGATGACTTGTTTGTCCAGTTTCTCTGTGGTTCCTGGAAAGTGTGAAAAATCTCTAGTTCACTGGAAGTGCTGTCTTAAATGACATGGGTCTTAAAGAGACGTGTTAGATATCTTGCCTAAAAGCGTCACACTTGCTACACTAATGTCTAGTTACATGCATTACTTAGTTCAAAGTATATATTGTTGCATGTTACAAAATATGTAAATACATGTAATAACTTTTTAAATATATATGCCAGTGATCACAAGCAAGTTTTTTTAAACAGTTTTAGTGTCACATGACAACTCCTTATATGCCTATTTATAGACAGACAAACCATTTGCATCAGATTATCACATTCTCATCAAATTATCTATAGTCTTTACATCACTACATTACTGTGGTAACTCTACAATCTCTCATCTCTAGACATATTTTTTTAAAGGAACATTCTCATAGATATCTGTCTATGGTCTTGTCGAAGTAGAGAAATCCTCAGAGATCTCTAGTGACCATAGAAACACAGTTACCATGGGAACTTTCAGTGTCTTTCCCACATATCATTAATACTAAACAAAATAGTCAATATTCATTTTGGAGGGACACCCAAAGTCTAGTGCTGGGTGTAGTAGCTCTAGCTGTGTCAAAACCTATTTGCCCTGACTGATGGTTATACTAGAATATGTCAGTGGGAGAGCTTGCTGGGGAAAGAGCTGTGTACCAACACTGTTTTGCGATTAAAATAAATTCAGAGTGACTGCACTGCAGAAGGAAGTCACACACCCCCATTTTGCCTCTTGAGATTACAATGTTACTTTTATAGGACATACAGAAGGAGGTTAGCTTTACAGGTGCCACAAACACATTATCTTTTCAGGCTGAGAGCACGTTGTATTCTCAGGTAACCTGATGTGGCTTACCTGAGATTTTCCTTTCAGCTTTTGCTTAATGTCTTGGAGAGAAGCATTTATGGGTTTGCAGCTGTGTTACCATAGTGATGAGATTCAAATGTGCCCCATACATTTGTTTTGCTTGTGTGTGGCATTTGTTTGTAATTTAAAGTTTCAGTTGTAAAATGTTAAATTACAGGGGCATTTTGTGGTCAGTAAGTCTACATTCAGACAGGCAAAAGTGGCCAAAATCCTGTTTTTTTTTTTTTTTTTTTTTTGTTTTGCTAATAGACTCAGATCTGGTTTAGTTTTTATAGCAATGTGAAGAGCACAACCCACATGAAATCTGATCTGATTCTGGTTTAGGCCACTTTCGGTCATAAGTCAGCTAGAGGTCTGATATTTTGCAGTGCGACCTCAGTCTGAATGGTCATATCATAAATCACGAGAGTTTTATGATTAACATTCGATAAAATTCTGCATTGATAGGAGTCACTGCAAAGATTTTACATACCAGAATGTGGAAGAAAGCTGCAAAGGTATTCAGTGGAGGGAAAGTGAGCTGTTATAGAAGAAGTATTACAGTTACAGCTCTGCACAATCAAAACTTGAGGGAAGACTATATCAGGAAAAACTTTGCTCTCTTTCTCCTCATCCTTGTCCTCCCTATTGCCTTCTCACAAATTTGCTGGCTCCTGCTGCACATCATCTTATAAATGAATGCATAAACACTGAGTTCAGTGGCCTCCACATTTACTTCTGTATGACAGCATGCTGTGTGATGTCTTTGCTATTCTTTTGTGCATGTGGGTTAGTTCAGGACCAGTTCACACTTGAATCTGTTATTGGCTACAAAAATATGTGAACGTCCAAACAAAATATTGCATCTGAGCAAAATAAGGCATGGAGTGTCAAAGTAGCCATAGTCTCAGAAGTTCTTTGTGGCGTCACAGTGCCTGTTGGGTGGAAAGAATCTGTGTGTTTTTGATACCTGATAAGTTAAAGGGGTAGTTCACCCGATTCTGATTCTGACATCACTTTCTAACCATCATGTCATTCCTAGTCTCAGCCTCAGACGTCATGCCTATAGACCGCTGGCTGAACGTCTGATGCATACGGCATACAAAATTGGAAACACTTCGGGAGTTTCAAAGTTGTCATCTGATTGGTTAAATTATACAGGATTTCCGGGAGACGTGTGTGTCACGTTCTTTAACGTTCCGCCTGGAAACAAAGATGCCGTGATGCCAAACCCCCTCACGAAAGAAGAAATCCGTCGTGTTTACAACTGTGACAATGCGCACTTATCAGTGTCAACTAAACGCTGGATTTTCAAAAGTATGTGAAATATGTAAAGTTCGCAGCATGGAATCTTTAAAATGCGTCCAAGTGTTTTACACACCGGTCTGTTATTGTGGGGACATTTACAAGCCCCTAAACATGATGTGGCACAAAACGAAACATGATTGCTTGCTTTACCTGTCAGTCATATGGCCTCTTGGGCGGCCTTGGCCATTCAAAGCATCCAAGGTTCTCAGACCTTCTGCCGTCAGTCTGAAGATCTGGCTACGTGAGACTATGTCATTCCAAACCTGTATGACTTAATTTTCTGTGGAACACAAAAGGAGATATTTTGAAGAAACTTTATTGTCCATATAATGAAAGTCAGTGGGGTCCAAAACAACGCTGGATCCCAATGACATAATTTAATTTTATTGTATGGCACTGCTTTAGAAAGGAAAAAAGTGCAGTGTTAGTGTGTCATCTTGCTTCCTCCCACTGCATGAAACAAACGCAGGCTAAGCATTTTACGCATACAGGGATTTAACTGCAGCTATGCTCATCCCTGATCCTATTGCTCTACATATAGACATAATAATACCACTGAAGTGAAAGAAAAGGATAGAATACACATGGGTGCCATATTTGGGTAAAGAGAACCTTTTTAGAACATGTTTAGACATTAGTCTTTTTATTTTGTCATGCACTGAACGTTTATTTTTCATGCCATCTGTGAACCAAGGGTGTGCGTGTGTGTAATAGCCTGAGGGCTTTCTTCAAAGACACTGCAGCACATTTACAGAAGCAGTCTTGTTCCCTCTCGCTTTTATTAATACGATATATTTGTCTATTTCTCCACCAGGTTCATTATCCAGATGTGGAGAGAGTTGAGTGGCTAAATAAGGTGAGAGAATTATTAGATAATAATTGCCTGTTCCTTAATAATTTCTAAGTAATCATCATCCTGCACTCTCGTATACATGTGTCTGCAGTCAATATTCTGGAATCTGATACTCTCTTGCTCTCTTTCTCACTCTCTATGTGGGGGGGGGGGGGGTAACATTGGTTGTACACTGGTGCTATAATCCAGTGTGCTTTGCTCATGTTACACTACATGTAGCAACCATTTTTCACCCTCTGTGTCAAAATCAGTGGCTTTTTTAAAATATTCATTGTATATACACATTCAGTGGTTCCCAGCCTTCAAAAAACATGCCTGATTTGAATATTTCATTGCATTTTGCCCAGCGGTGTAATTTATGTACCTGAATGGCCTCATGCTTCTGCAAAGTATGTCTGCAACATTCAAAACCATGCAAAACTATTTACATGAAACACTGCAGAATCACTGATGTTTTTAAACATGACAAAACTGAGAAGGATTAAAAACTCTTAGCACTGTATCATACTAATATTACCACCTAAACTTTCACACATGCATTTTGAAGCTCATAAATGTGCTATAATTAATCATGTCTCTTTTTCATTATTTGGCTATCTGCATCTCTAAATTATTTAAAATGTTTTAGATGTTATTTCTTTGCTCTCAGACATGGCATTCTACATTTATTTTTAAAAAATTCTGTTTGTGCCGTCCCAGTATGGCTACCTGTTCTGTTGTCCTGGAGAATAGTTTCCAAATGCCTAGAGTATTTACAGTGAATCAAGTTACAACATGTCCTCCAGCCTGTTTTAGTGAAAACTGTGAACCTTGTATCACACAACCTTGTTTTGGAAAAATATATTTTGCACGCAAATGCAGTCAAGAGAGTATCAGACAAGAGTTAAACTTTTCTGGTAACTAATGAGTTTCAGAGCAGCTTGTCAGTCAGTAGTCAGTAGCAGTAAGAAATGAAGATGCTCTAAGTGCCTCAGTTTACTCAGTTGCATACTGAGCAGGTACACTCTTTGCCTTTCAGACAGTGAAACAGATGTGGCCTTACATGTGTCAGTTTGTGGAGAAGCTGTTTAAAGAAACAATTGAGCCAGCAATCAAGGAAGCCAATGCCCACCTCAGTACATTCAGCTTTACCAAGATCGATCTTGGAGATAAGGTATGTATGCTTATATATTTCTCACTGCCTATGAACATTCAATGCTTACATTGTTACAAGTGCATCCTATTAGAGAACATGTACATCTTTGTTCATGATGTTTAATATAACATCAGTCATACTGCCAGTATTTTATGGAGCTTTGGCCCAGTCTGGCTCACACTGTATAGACACCAACATATTGCATACACTTTTTTTTTTTGTCTCCTTTCTTTCTCAGTCAGCTTGTGATTTAACATAGTTATTCAGCCAAGAGTGTAATCTTGAAAGGGAATAACATCAGTTTTGGCACCATGGCTTAGCAGTGAGTCCACGTGGCCACATTTTGTGGTTTTGCTCAGACAGACGACATGAGTCTCCTCTTCTGCCCATTATTTCCTGTGCTGTAACCACTGTCCTTATTAATTATTATTAGTTTTTTTTTTTATTAATTAAAGAAATCAGTTCTGCAATAGTTAGTTAGTTAGTTGTTGTTGCTCTACTCAGGCAAATGGCCAGCCTCCTAATCTGAGGCAATCACATTTTACTGGTATTTTTGTGTGTACACCTAGTTACTGCAGCTGAAAGCCTTTCAGCTCTTTGAACCTTTGAATAGTAAGAAAAGACTGTGCTTCAGCAGACAACTGCTTTAAGACACAGTACACATTTCATACAACTCTGCAAATGTAACTAAGCATTAATTCAAAAGCCTCTCTAAACAGTTCATTGTGAAAATCATGTATTTGGCTTATGCAGCCAACAGTTCACAATGTGATTTAATGCCATTATACCCTATGAGGGCATGAAAAGTCCATGCATTGTGTTGTCTATTATACAGCAAGTAAAATTTCTAAAAACATAAACAGTTTACATTATTTATCCAGAGCAAATGTATAATTTGGTAGATTGAAGGCCAATACAGTATACTTTGATACTATATATCTATCTATATATATATATATATATAAATAAATTGATCTAGTTAGTCTATAAAACTGTTTCATTCAAAGACTGTGTACGTCATTTGCAGTGTAAGCCCATCATGAATATTTTATTGAAGATAAGATATTGCTTAACTACTTAAAACGACATTGCACTAAAAAGCTATATATTGCATCAGGAGTAGGAAGGTTGACGTAAGAAACTTAAACCTTTTGGAAAAGTTGACCAGCTGTCAGATGGAAATAGTTTATGTTGTCAGGGCTCTGTGGAGGAATGCATGCTGGTTAAAGAAATGTCAACCCCCTGACGGGGCATCTGTGCTCCTCTCTGTCACAGCCTCTCAGAATCAATGGGGTCAAAGTTTACTCTGAGAACGTGGACAAACGGCAGATCATCATGGATCTTCAGATCAGGTGACATCACATTATATATGCTATTCTGACATCTTTTGATCTTTTATTTAACTTTCTGCTTGTCCCACAGGTTTTAATATTTCACTTTTCTTTTATAGCTATGTTGGAAATACTGAAATCGATGTGGATGTCAAAAGGTACTACTGTAGAGCAGGGATCAAAAGTATACAGGTATATTGTTATATATTCTCATAAAACATTTTGGAGTGATATGCTCTGCTCTTGTGCCGCATACAGCAGTAGGAGTGCACTGTTATTTGTTCACAACAGATACACAGCAGCTCTGTTATGTATGGCATCTTCCATTGAGTTTGTCTCCATGACCCAATGGATTATGTTAGCCAAGGCCAGAGAGTTAATTTGTTGGATACAGGGAAGCTCTTTCCTATATTGTGATGCAACCACGTGTTTCATGGAAGGAATCCAGTCGACTGTAGAACGGAGCCTATTTTTATTTTTACAGAAAGGGTGTGTGTGTATTTATAGTGAGGCTTGTAACCAAATACTAAAATGCCCTTGTACTCTTTGTAATACATGATCAGATATATACACACACGCTCACACAATGACCGTTTTGTACATGATTTATGGACTTGTTTCAATCTGTCACATTAAATGCATAGCAGAGTAAACTCTCTGTGTGACAGCATGCTGTGTTTATGTTTGATGTATTTTTTACTATATGGCAAGGAGGTCTATAATACCTGGAGAGAGCTGTTAGCCTTCCCATTCATCTCTACGATAGTTACACAGGGAAGTCTGAGGCTGCAATCTTTACTTTATGGAAACTTAGTTCCAGAAAAACAATAATAGCACATTTCATGGCTTTAAGAGCACTTGTAAAATAATTAGTCACTGGTAAAAGATGTTCAATAATATAATAAACATGTAATGAAACTTTGTGTTTTACATTTCACGAAATTCAAATTAGTGAGTAAGATGGGGCAAGTTTATATATTTATATAACACCTTAATAGCAATTCAAAGTGTTTACATACAAATAAGAAAGTAATAAAACAAGAAAAATGATCAGAAAAAGCAGTTAATATATACATTGACTGACCTTGTATAACCTCTTCCACATATTATGATTTCATAATTGACTACTTGAGACAGGACATTCCCTTGAGTTTTTTGTTCTCATTAGCAGCTCTTTGGTAATGAAGGATTGTTCAAAACAGAAGCTCATGATTCTGTTGCTCAGAGCTGAAGTGATGGTTGTGAAGGTGAAATGTATATTACAGAGCATGTGGAGTGCTGTCACAAACAAAATAATAAATGCATCAGTGTCAGGATCCTGAAACATTCATCATCATCAGCCTGGGGTGCATAGCGGTTAGTTTGACAGCAATGCTCTCTCACGCCAAAAATCTTTTCTCATTTTCCAGAAAATAATAACCATCCTTAGAACAAAATAAATTTAAATGAGATACAAATTTGCATAATATATCAACTTAATGTCTTATTTACAGGAAAATAAGACAAAGATATTGATTAAGAAACACCGTTCTGACATTCCATTTGTGGTCTCCAAGGCTGATGAAGTGGGTTGTTCCTAATTAAGGCAGCAACGCTTTCATTAATATCATCTTTTTATCTTTTTTAATGGAGGGTATTGGAGTAAGGTACACACCAAACCTCTAGTGAGAATCCATACCAGTGTTTCAGAATTGTGAATACAAAATTTATTTTTACAAAAAAAATGTGATGTGTCTGTCTCTCTCTCTGTGTATGTGCTTGGCCGCATGTCTGAATAGCTACATGGAGTTCTGCGGGTGATTCTTGAGCCACTTTTGGGGAATATGCCGCTGGTTGGTGCTCTTTCCCTCTTCTTCCTCAAGAAGCCAGTGAGTTTACGAACAATTTATTACTTCCTTGATAATATTGTCTGTGTTTTTGCCTGATGAAGACTGAAGTAGCTTTGTTTCTGCTAAAGTTTGGAACTGTAATATCAGAGTGTGGACATGTATTCCCCTTTTCACTTTTGCTGCCTCTTGTCCTACACCTATGTTTAACTTGGATTTGAATGTGAGGATTTTCCCAAAAAATATCTATTTCAATACAGCATACAAAGGAGCATTATCTCTGAAATGCTGTTGTTTGCAGTTATTCAGCTCTTAAAATGATATGTATTACATTTATATCTTTAGGAGATGATTTTTGTACAAAATTCAATGTGAATAAATATGTTTCTACTGTGCATACAACGTCCTGGATGAGTGTCAGGAAGAAAGGATCTTAAAGAAGGAGTGTCTTAAGGACATCTGATGAGACCGCTATCAGATAAGATTGTGAATGCTGAAAGAAGATAAGGCATAAGATCAGAAATCAGTGTGGAATTTGAGTGGGCAGTGACTTGGTTCTTGTTAAACAGCAGGAGATATTTTAACTTTTCAAAGTACACTGCCCTAGAAAAGTGGGGTTTTGGACGATATCACACTTCCAAGCACACTTCCAAGCTTGATCCCAAGCACACTTCCAAGCTGTTTTGATGAATCGAAAATTTTATTTTTTTCTATGTATAAACTGTTTATGTAATAAAATAGGTTTTCATAGTTTGTGTTGTCCTTTATCAGTGCAAAATAATCGCAAATTAAAAAGGATTCATGCCAATATTGTCCGAAACCCCATTTTCTAGGGCGTTTCCAAACTTTTGGAGGGCAGTATACATCATAGAGTCCTCGTAATTAGTGCATGCAGAAAACATCTAGAAAGAATTAGTTTTACTTCCATCAGCTATATGTTGCAGTCTGGCCAAGGGCAGCTAAATGACTTTGAGATATATCTACAGATGTTGTAGAAATGGAGGGAACAAGTCAAGAACTAAAGAGGTAAAGGAGGAGCAGGGAGGGTCCAAATGTTTTTTTATTCCTGAATATTATATCTTTTGTTATTAGAATTGTGTGGGAATTTGTATGAAAGTACAAGGATGCAATTATGTTTTTGGGCATCGTTTAATATTAAAGTGATAGTCCAAACTACTTACTTTCATGTTGTTCCAAACCTGAATTTTGATTTAGGTATGTGTTTTTTTTTCTCTGGCACATGATAGAAGATATATTGAAGAATGTCGGTTGAGAACCAAACAGCATTGGATCCCGATGACCTCCATTGTATGGACATATTCTGAGACATTTCTCAGAATATCTTTTTTTATGTTCCACGGAAGAAAGTTAGGTTTGGAACAGCAAGAAGGTGATGACAGAATTGTTATTGAACTATCCCTTTAATGTGCTCATAAAACCACAAAAATCATCCTTGACCAACCATATCTTTTTTCACACACTCCATGAAGTCAACTTCAGTGAAGGATACTTGATCATTTTCGCATTTGACATGACATTTGACATGAGGTCAGTTAATCGAGGGAGGGTATCCTCAATCATTGCAGCAGATTCAACACCAATAACACATATAAGAACTTTGGGGAGTACAACTGATGCGCAGTTGCTGTATAATTGGAAAAACATTATGAAAGAAGAGAAAGTTATTAAAGACATTTGTCTTTTGCAAAGCTGCAGGATTGAGATTCTATTTAAAGGTTTGCAGCATAAAATGATCTTAACCGTTCTACCACGTGCATATATCAGTGGCAGACAGTCAGTGTAACTGACCTAGATTCTACAGTCTGTCAGTACCAGTTTAGTAGCAGGGCTAATTTATCACAGCTCAGCCTGATTCTAGCTCACATTCTGCTGCTGTTTCTGAATGAAGGCTTTGAGTTTTCCTACACTTGCCTCATTGAGTTTGAGTCCTGTGTGAGGTGTCCAGTTTCCTGCGGTCTGACTGTAGTTTGTGGTGCACTGCAGAGGTGGCCTCTCCATATATTCCTGTGCAGCGTGGGCGACACTGAAATTCACAGAGGAAAAGAGGCTAAGAGAACATTTTTATATTACATATATCCCGTTATAATGGATGGTTTCTATTTCTGTACTTTCTTTCTTTCCATCCTTCCCTCTTTCTTGTTTATGTTCTGGCACACTAGGACACTGATTGTTCTCATTGCAGTAACAAACAGTACATAGTATTGTTATTTATGTGCTGGCTTTAGAGTGAGACTTAACACCCATGTTGATATTAAATTACAGCCTCAGGCATGTCTAGACATATTTTATTGTTGTTTGTCTTTTTGTGTTATCTGGTTTGTGCTGGTTTCTCTCCTCTGAACAGATATACCTGTATTTTATCTGTTAGCAGTGTGTTTAAGTTATCTATATGCTTGATTCTCTCTTTTTCATTCAGCTATTGGACATAAACTGGACAGGCCTCACAAATATATTGGACATTCCAGGGCTTAAGTAAGTATTTTTTTTTCTTCCTACAATGGATTCAATCTTTACTTACTTAGACAACAGTCTTTGTTTCTTGGAATAACTTTTTATTTTTTTATATAAACTGTGATTTATTTGTATTATTTTAATGTTGGTTAGGCTTCTGGTTCTGTTTTGATTTAAGGGCCTCTTGGTTTTCATCCATTGATTTATAAAACATGGAGTCTAGATCTCTTTTGTTTTTGTCTTCATTTAGTTGTACTTGGATGTAGGCCTGTTTATTGGAGATAATTGAAAGAGCCTTTGTTCAGCAGTCTTAGTGCATAATTAATGCAAGACATCCTTCTTTCTCTCTAACATATGCTTGAATTTAATTAACTATAAGCTTTCACGCATATTATAATTGGACTGTCTCACTACTGAGTAGTGATGAATTTACCTTTTTTGCCACTTTACCTAAACAGTTTATCAGTCTAACACACTTGACTAAATTTGTTTCACACATAGGCTGAAGGTTTATTCTTAAATGCTTGAAATTAGTTTTGTAGACATTTAAATTGTAGCTTTATATGAATGTCTTTATAAACCTTAATAAAGAGTAAGTGGCTATGTAATAAATATTTAAATAACTTTATATTTTATACATCTCCAAATGTTTCAGTGGTGTGGTGCACTTGATAAAAGATAACTTGGTTGATTAGTTCAAAACCTTACCTTTATAATCAGGTTAATGCTACTGACAATAGTTTGTTTTCGTAAAGAGAACAACTACCCTTGGCTTTTTATAAAAAAAATAACAATGAATAAAATAAATATTGAGCACTGTTTCTTCCCTTGGCTATGTGATGAAACTTAGTAGTAATATAACTGGTGATTGTTTTTTTTTTTTTTTTTTTTTATAAAAATAACATCCAGTATCAAACTTGCTAGTGGCTGGCTATGAGAGAGTGTCCACTTAAAATGTACAGTATATGTATGGATGAGCATGCATCATAAACAGTGTAATTTAATTTTGATCATGTTTAAACCTGCTCTTTTTATATATATATATATATATATATATATATATATATTCCATGGTCTGTCTGAATACTGGATTCTGATTGGCTGGCAGGTATGCAGTATAACTGTTTATTGCACAGGTAGTTCCAAGTCAGTTTAATCACCGTTCCATATTAATGCGCTGCTTTAATTAATGCACACTAACCAACACGCATCACTCGCTCACGCACACTCACACGGAGAGAGAGAGATCAAGAGAGAGAGAGAGAGAGGTCGGAGATCGTAGATTGCGCTGCACACACACATAAACTTGTTGTCAACGCTTCCCTGCGACTTTTTATTAATAAAATAAAAGATAGATACTAGATCGCTACATTATATTCTCCAGCAACGAGGTGATAAAATGTTTTTGAAGTAGCCTAGTTGTTTGAAAGTGAAAGTGACGTGACATGTGGCCAAGTATGGTTACCCATACTCGGAATTTGTGCTCTGCATTTAACCCATCCTAAGTGCACACACACAGCAGTGCACACACACACACCGTGAACACACACCCGGAGCAGTGGGCAGCCATTTTTATGCTGCGGCGCCCGGGGAGCAGTTGGGGGTTCGGTGCCTTGCTCAAGGGCACCTCAGTCATGGTATTGAAGGAGGAGAGAGCGCTGTACATTCACTCCCCCCGCCTACAATTCCTGCCGGTACTGAGACTCGAACCCGCAACCTTTGGGTTACGAGTCCGACTTCCCCTTTGTAGAGAGAGACTCGCAGATGCAGCAAGCAGGTAGGCTACTCAACTGTCATCTCTCTCTCTCGATAATTAATTGAAATACATGCTATAATTAATTCAAATAAATGTGGTCTTACCGCACTATTTTATCTCTGTGTCTGATTTGAAGCTGGCAGAATGCTAGACCTAACGAACTGTAACTGACGAAAATAACTGTAATTTTTACCCATTCGGTCAAATATTGCACTGCAAAGAGCAAGACAAGTTTTAATTTGTCTATAACTTGGCAAATGACCATGGAATAAGCGGGATAAAGGATTTTAATGCACTTTGCGGAGGCAAGCGCTTCGCGTCGGGCGGTTCTTTGCCTCCACGTCATGCATTAAAATCCTTTAATGCACGGCTAGCCGTTGATTATCCCTTACATATATGCCATATTTGTATATATGTATAATATAATGTTTACTGTATCACCCTGCAATACATTTGCAATTAAATTAGAGTAATTACATTTATGCATTATGCATGTAGATTCAAGGAACACATTTTTTCAGTGTTACCTAGGAATTATTTAGATGCATTAACTAAAACAATGTTTTCAAATAGCCTCAATAGTCACTCAGTGCTCTCTGTAATGGCAGATTAGAAAGACCCTTAATGTGTTGATATAACATACTTTCTGCTGTAAAAGTTGGAGCTGATTCATGAGTGTTGCACTTCTGGTTGTGCTGATCATGCACACACCACACACACACACACACACACACACACACACACACACACACACACACACATACAGGCGGATGTGTGATTACACCCCTCTAGCAGTTTCTTAACACAGGCTACTGTGTACAGGGGTGGTCCACAGGAATTTATAAGTTAGTATAGTGAAGAGCTCCTTCAAAGTTTAAATATGTATGTAGGCCTATTTACAATTTTGTGTATTTTTTATTTTGTGTATCCCGTTTCTGAAAAACCGAATAATTAGACTAGTTGATGCTGTTTGGGAGCTATATGTTTGGATAATCCTTATTGCAAACAAACAAAAGTACCATTAGGCTGTGGTCATTAGCACTGCAGCATCGAGAGTGCTTGTCTTAGGCTATTAAAGTTTATTGGTGCTGCTTTGGATCTTCACTGCACAAGAGCTTCTCTCATGTCGGCCATGCTCCTTGCATCATACAGCCAATGTAAGTTTGAAGAATAGTACACTGATCTTAGATCTGTCACTCCAGGCAACCATAATACCCTAATGCAGTGTAATTCTGTGCTGTGTGTCTGTGGTGTCCCACTGCTGGACCGGTGAGTGATTATTGTAACCTCAGAGAATGCTATGCTTGCATTATGAAGATGTTTGGGGAACTGCATCTGCTCAGCAAGCAAATCAATAAGAGAGTTATGATCGTCGTTCTTGCTTCCATTTTTTTATGGTGTTTTTAATTTCTGTTTGGCGTATTGTTACCCACTGAATGTTGATGCTCTTTTATTACAGAGGAAGTAATTTACAATGAAGTTGCCTTTCATCACAGAATTTGGGAGATTGAATGTCAAGTGTTGCTGACAAGAGAGATGAGAAAGCAATTTAGAAAAAACATTGGAGGCAAATGTAACAGAAAGAATGGGTGCAATGGAAAGCACGAACGGAAACAAAATATAGAGACAGGATGCGATAAACAAGTTGAGGTTTATATAAAAAATAAATATATCAGGCTAAAGAGTTTGAATTTATTTAAAATTTCCATTGGGGGGGGGGTTGGTGAAGATTAAGTCTTTTATCTTCATGAAATCAATACACATCCCTCATCCAAAGCTCTTAAAGGTTTGTTAAGATTACCTACTGGACATAAGGGTTCAAGAACACCTTTAGAAATGCTTTCATGTACTAAAGTAGTTACTCAAGCTTAACTTTATGTTGGATATTGATATAATATTAGGTGTTGAACAAGCTTGAGCTTTCTGTCATGGATTCATAGTTTTTCAACTCGTACCTGCATCAGTCCGCTTCAGCATTCTTTCTGTTGTTGAGTGTCATGTTTCATTATTGTGTAGATGAGCTGGGTTCCAGGGAACCGATTCACCTCGAAGCTTATTTTTGTGTGTTGTATAAAAAGTATGCCAACAATGCACAATTTTTTTTATGTTTCTTTTACCTTGTAGAAGTGTCCTTGGTTGTTTATAAGTTTAACTGTCCATCTGTTTAAACTTGCCTCCTGCAGTGTAAAATCATTTAAAATGCATAGAAAACAAATGTTTTGGAAAGGAAAATACAGTAAAATGCAACTAAATTAGCCTTAATAGTAGAACAATTTTGTTTTGTTTTGTTTTGTATTTGTTTTTTGTCATTGCATAAAAGATAACAATTAAGTGTATTGCCACGTTTGGCACCCATGATGAATTTATTCATATTGAATAATAAACAAAAACACACTTGGCACTTGCTTCTAGTTGCTTAGAACTAGAAGTGTGTGTTGAATGAAAATGAAAGGTAGTTGGCGTTGACAACAGACATGCTCAAAATGAGTAACTGCTCTTGTGATTAACTTCAAAGCACAAAACTGTAATCTATAATAATATAATACAGAACATTTATACAGTACAAAATAGTTATTTATTGTCTAAATTTGACTTGGACTGAAAATGTATTTTTTCATTTGTTAATGGTTATCCATCTGTATATTTACTTAAAAATAAATGCAAATGAATGTGATGTGTGATGTGTGCTGTTTGTATGCAGTGAGAGATCAGCATGCATAAGTCTTAAATCATACTTTTATATATGCCAGTGAAGTTCTCTTTATCTACAAACATGCATTTGTACAGTATATTACTATGGCTAACATAATTTAACTCTCTGTACAGTACGTTCAGGCCTACTTGCCTGTGTTTGTGTGTTAAGCTGACTTGAGGAAACCCAGGTGGCACTGACAAAACTACAGGCTTTTCAACAAAGACAGTCAGCTGCCCAGAGACAGGAGTATTGGTTCTAATGAGAGAGGGGGGAGCTGAGGAATGTCAGCACAAACCTCAAAATGACACTTTGGCTTCTGTGTGTTTCCTCTCCATTGCCTCTCCCCTGCTTGTGCTTGTATTTTAACAAGGTCGTGGTGCATTTGTGCTGGGACAGACAGGCTGCAGGCCAATTAGATGCATATACTGTCACACCAAATGCTGCTGTAGGAGTCGGCTGAAATGTAGAAAATGTATTCACGCTAATGTTACAAAAACATACTTAAATAAACAGTGTCAGATGATCTTTGGCTTTTGTCACATTGTTGGTTTAGTCAGCAAGGTGGCGTTTGAATGTGGTTGTTGTGGTTAGCAATACATCCGGGAGGGACAGGATGTTTTTTTTCTCTTTTTTTTTTTTTTTTTTTTTGATAAAATCATCTATGGAGATCAGTTAGACTTTGTTTTAAGGCAACTTCTAAGACAACAACAGCTAGTAGTAGTCACACAAACTCATTTAGACACCATTAAACAGGTTTAGTGGCTTGCTTCTCTGTGGAACATTTTGAGTAGGTTTGAAGTTTTTCCAAACTATTTGAGTCTTGTTTTCATTCCAGTCAATCATAAAGCTGCCTCTGCTTTCAACTCTCTGATGTATGAATTATTAAACCACAATTTTGATCTTCTTTTTCCCACAAAATTATGTATTCTGAGAGTTACACTTCTGTCCACTGCATTGAAGATGATGATTAATATCTAGAAGTACAAAATTTCATAACTCATTATTTATTTTTCCTTGGCAGTGGCTTTTCAGACCACATGATCCAGGATATTATCAGCACTTACATGGTGTTGCCTAACAGGATCACTGTGCCACTGATAGGTGAGGTTGAACTGGCACAGCTCCGTTTCCCTATGCCAAAGGTGAATACACACACACACTCACACTCACACACTCACACTTTCAAGCATCTCATCAAACCCTACAAATGTTTATTCATATTAATATTCATTAACCTCTCGTTGTCTATTGCTATATTCTTTCTCACTCTCATTAGGGAGTTCTAAGGATTCATTTTCTTGAAGCTCAGAATCTGGAAGTTAAGGATACATATCTGGGCGGGCTGATCAAAGGGAAGTCTGACCCCTATGGCATGCTGCTGGTCAGCAATCAGCTCTTTAGAAGCAAGACCATCAAAGAATGTCTGCACCCCAAATGGAATGAGGTGTATGAGGTGAATACACACATATATATACACACACACACACACACACGCTCATTTACTGCACTCATAAGACTCATGCACATACACTGAAATGTGTTTCATCATCAGGCACTAGTATATGAACATTCAGGACAACATCTGGAAATTGAGCTCTTTGATGAAGACCCAGATAAAGATGACTTCTTGGGCAGGTGCAACATTCATTTATATAGCTGAAACTTACAATGTTATCTGTTATATAACTTTATAAAGATGTACTTTATAAAGATGTATAATGTTTATCTTATTTTTGTTCCAGTCTAATGATTGACTTGAGTGAGCTTCATAAAGAACAGAAGGTTGATGAGGTAATGCAGTCACACTCTTGTTCTTGTTGAGATTAATTTACAGCTCACAAGAAATGCTCACTGCCTCCACTTTCAACACTCTGATGCATGAATTAAGCCACAGAAAAAAATCGTATGATGTTTTTTTTACTTTAAAACAGGAATATGATCATCTTTTTTCCACGATTACCATTCTTGTTAAACTTAATTTTATATTATTAATGTACTGACTTTAAGCTTCCATCGATGTAGACATTTTCCTGTATTGATGATGATTTTTATTTTCCAAAGAAAGACCAGTTGTGTCATTTCTTTTGAACTTGTATTTTTTCATCATTGGTTTGGAATGAATTGAATGTCATTTAAGCCCATATCTGCCATTCCAGTGCACTAATCACATTTTTTTCTGCAGTGGTTTGACTTGGAGGAAGTTACTACAGGCAAACTTCATCTGAGATTAGAGTGGCTGTCATTGTACCCGAGTGCTGAGAGACTAGATCAAGTATGTGTACACACACACACCCCACACACACACTGGTATTCCAATCATTATGGGGACATTCCATGGTTTTTATAGTTTTAATGCTTTTTATACTGTACAAACTATATTTTCTATCCGCTTACCCTAAACCTACCCCTCACACAAAACTGCATTTTCAGATTTTCAAAAAACTTAATTCTGTATGATTTATAAGCTTGTTTATTCACGGGAACCAAAAAATGTCAAAATTTACTGGTATTATTATGGTCCCCATAATCTAGGGAATACCAGGTATACACATACACACTGACACTGACATGATTAAACATACACTAGCTAAACATCATTTCATTTTTGTCATCATCATTTGCTCTTTTCTATGTTATTAGGTATTAAGGAGCATAAGGGCTAATGACAATCTTTCCTCAGCGCTGCTAGTTGTTAACCTGGACTCTGCCAGTAATTTGCCGGTAAGAACAAGAGTGATGAGTGTACATGGGTTCTGTCTGAGGATCTGCCATAGGACAATATTTTCTGATGACCTGCGGCAGATACATGTTTTACATTTTTGTTTACTTTCAGTTTCATTGTTTTTATGTTCTACTTTTATTAAATGCTTGAAAGTGTTATGTTCTGTAATAGTCTACTTTGATATGAATACAAATGTGAACAAGCTGCAGTTTTACACACCCTAATGATTTACATGCACTGATGTTGTTCCCCAGGCTGTATCTTGCAAGGTGCAATTATCGTCTTGCTTCCCCCTAAAGATATAATTCACCCAAATATGAAACATCTGTCATCATTTACTCACCCTCATGTCGTTCCAAAACTTGCTTTCTTCTGCAGAACACAAAATAAGATATTTTGTAGTCCAACTATTTTTGTGCGTACAATGAAAGTCAGTGAAGTCCAAAATAATATTGTAATTTGTGGGCTGAACATCATTTTAAGGAAAGTTTGGTATTTAATTGACACCTTTTAATTATTCGGCCATAGAATTATATATTATTAGTTTGCGATGACTGATGTACAGTGCCGACTATGCTTTACATTGTGCCTTCCTCCTCTACTGTAAGAGTGTCTTTGAGGGCAGCTTTGGCTGTGGAAACCTAAAGGAGAGGAGGGCCTCTGGTCTAGTCTTTTGTGAGAACCCTGACTCTCTCTATAGAACGTTATTTGTGAGTTTGCCAGTAATCTGCATCCTGGTTCTCCTGATCTAGCTGTAGCTGTTTATCTAACATTGTGTGTAGACATTGCTTCCATTCAAGCTGTTCTTTAGTAACAAACAAACAACACAGAGTACATTGATCTGATGCATGCGAACTTCCGCTTTTGCTGTTGGGCATGTGTAGCTTGTAATTCATCCAATAAACTATGAACATCACATTTCTTAGATCTTCATGCCATTCAATACTACCATAATTGCTCAGTAACTGAGTATGTATGTATGTATATTTTTATTACATGTATTTTGTGTTTAATCAGACTGTCAGAAGCCAAGATTTAAATATAGCTTTCGTTCACCCATTTATTTTTAACGTCACATTAAGTCCCATGATTGATCTAAATACAGCTTAGTCATTCTTAGACATATGATTGGTGTTTCCTGATCTAGACTTAGTAAGCAGTCTAAAGAGAAAGGACAAACCTTTTTTTTTTTTGAGCTCTTTTTGTCCCTGCCAATAATGTTACACTGATTCGATATGTATGTATTTGTGTACATATGTATTTGTGATTTTTATTCAAAATCTGTAAGGCAGGATCAATCGGACTATCATTCTTGCATGTCATCTTGCTGTATATTAACTTTCCTATTCTCAATTTCTCTCAATACTTCCTGTGGAAAGACCAATCCTCTTGACTTTAACCCTGATGGCCCCAAACCCCCTTATAAAGGCCTGAAGGTACATTGAGAATGCATGCCGTTCATACATCTGACGTGCATCTGGACCCTAAGCATGATTTCACGTCTTTTATTATTTGTTTCATTCTTTTGTGATTTCGGATTATTTCTTAATTTCTTCTCCTATGTATTCTTCCCTCATGAAACACTGCATGTTTGAAAAAGATTTAGCAGATGTTATAGAAGTACTAATATACTTATTTTTATTTTTTTAAATGTTTATAAATATACTACTGTATAAGTTATTTTAATTAATTTAATCATGTCTTTATTGAATTGAGAAAAAAAACAAGAGGCTTTTTGTCGTTCGATTGCTGGTATTTACATTTTCATAGATAAGTTTGAAATAACTTTGTTACAACAAAGCACTAGTAAGGAACATAACTTTTAAAAGGCTAATATGTAATTATGATTAACCAAGCTAGTATAATCAGCTCATGTTAGCAGAGAGCTGAAGTAGATTTAGTTAACTGTTAAAGGAGACTGTCATATTTGGTATGTCATATACTGTACAATTGAATGTTTTCTTTCTATTTTTGTTCAACAGTCTGGGAAAAAAGTGAGCATAGATCCAAATCCTTTTGTCAAACTGACTGTAGGACAAAAGATATACTCAAGCAAGGTAACATTCATTAATCAGCTTTAACACGTTCAAGACTAGAACTACACGTATATCCTGTCCTGTTTTACTCCTGATTTTCAGGTGAGGTATAAAACTAGTGAGCCGCTGTGGGAGGAGGCTTTTCACTTCCTTATCAACAACCCTCGCACTCAGGAACTGGAAATTGAGGTATTCTAGAAGGGAACAAAGTTACTAAGATAATGTTAATTACTTAAGTCTTCTGTAGTTTACACTAGGGGTTCAAAAGTTTTTGATTTTTTTTTTTTTTATGATTCCACATGGACATTTATTACTCCTTTCAAAAACATTTAAAAAAAAAAGTCTTTCAGACCCAAACTATTCAACAATAGTGTATTTATCATGGTGTTCATTGTCAAATGTATTGCTGTAATGCTATAATGTATAGTTGGTTAGAATGATATACTCATTTTGAGAACTCCTCAAAAGATTGTAGACTGTGTTACTGTTGGGTTATTTTGTAAAAAGGCAACTGTCATGCATAGATGTTGTTTGTGTGTCTCAGGTGAGGGATAGTAAGCACAAGTGCTCTCTGGGTAGTGTGCGGTTGGCAGTTGCTTCTCTCCTGAAGGAGGCGGACATGGCGCTGAATCAGCAGTTCCCCCTGCAGAACTCTGGCCCCAACAGCACCCTCAAACTCAAAATGGCTCTCAGGGTTGGTGTATCTGTATACTATTAAAATATATTGTCTCATTTTTGTGTGTATATGTATGTGTGCATTCAGCACTTGTGTCAGTATGTTTTATCCATATAAGTATGTTTTTGTGTAAACAGGTCCTCTGTTTAGAGAAGGAGGTCACATCCAGCCAGCCGTCTTCTGTCCGGGTCAGACACAGTAGTCAGAATAACTCTTGCATGACCACTCAACCTCAAACAGCCACTAGCACCAGCAACCCCACAGTCATCCAGCCGTCACAAAACCCATCTTGTACCTTCGCACCGGACACCCCTCAAGGGAAAAGAGGATCGGACGGCTCCCTGGTGTGGTTAGCAGAGGCAGGCCGCAGCGTCTCCAGTCTGGAGATAAGCAGCTCGCACAAGCATCAGTCTCACAGAGATTCTACACCTAGTCTGACCTCTGATATTTCGCTGCCCTCTGCCACACTGGAACTGCAGCAGAGGTTACAGCAGCTACAAAAGTGAGTCTATATCCACTGCTTCACTATGTGCGGAAGTCGTTTGGGTTTTGCTTTTTTCCTGTCAGTGCAATTAAATTTTGTTAGAAGCCACACTGGTGACTTTGTGTGTGAGAAACCCTAAAAGCCAAGACAGCCAAAAGTGAGACACAAGCAGTACCCAGTGCAGTGTGAACGGCCCAGTGAACAACACGGCATGGCTGACTGGATAGCACTGAGCAGATTGGTCTCTGCTGAGCCACTCAGACCAATTTGAGCAGTGAAACAGTGGGAAGCGTGACATGACCCATTTGTATTTGTCGCTGATTCCCTGTTACAAACCATGGTATCCATGTTTGCTCAGATAATTGAAACTATTAAACAGCCCCAACATTCTAAACCACATTGAGGAAAACTGGAGAAAACACAGACATAAAGTAGGAGGATTTTCAATAAACCATCACCATACTTGGGGGGAAAAAAAAGACCCATGAATTTACACAAACTAGAGTATTTTGGCAGAACTGCAAATTCCTGCTAAATATTGTAGACTACTGTTCAAAAGTTTAGGGTCATTTTTATTTAAATTTTTTAAAGAAAAGAAAATTTCAGTGAGGATGCATTACATTAATCAAAAGTGACCGTAAAGACATCTGTAATGTTAAAAAAATAACCATTATTTCCAATAACTTACTGTGCTTTAAACTTTCTATGCATCAATGAATCCTGATTCTGAAGGATCATGTGACACTGAAAACTGGAGTAAAAGAATAATTTTAAGATATATTCAAACAAAAAAACAGAACATTATTGTTTTTACTGTATTTTTAATCAAATAAATGCAGCCTTGATGAGCGTAAGAGACTTCTGGAATGATTGGATTGTAAAAAGTAGGTTTGAAATACCAGAAGATATCCAGGTGGTTGGAGGAGAGAGGTTGAAAAACTCAAATATTTTAAGTCAATTTAATTTGAAATGAAGTGGATAAAGAAAATCATGCACAATACAGGAGCATGCATTAATAAAGTAAATATTGTAAATATATTTTGAATTCATGTTACTTGTCAAAATCCAAACTCAGTCTCACACGCTGTCTGATATTCTTGTTGTTTCTCTGTTACAGCGGCTCTGGTCTGAAGCAGTATCCACTCGGTGAAGTTCAGCTCACTATCCGACACAGCTCACAAAGGAATAAACTTATTGTAGTGGCTCATGCCTGCAGGTGAGACTGCCACATTCACATTAACCTTCATCTTTCTATGTTTTATGGTACCACTTTTTACTTTTTTTTTATCGTACAGTCACAAAAATTTGGCCTAATTTTTACTTTTACACTGAACTCATCCAGTATATTAGTGATTTATTTATTTATTTGGGAAATGATCAGGTTAAATCTCATGAACATTAACAACAGTGTGTGCAAATAATGGGGGACATGTGTTTGCATTTGTATGTTTGAATTTGTATAAATGTGACACAATAAATCCCTGTGAAAATACTTCTCTTGCTTTTGTGTGAATATGTGTTTCCTTGTGTCTTAATCCCAGAAACCTCATAGCACTGACTAAAGATGGTTCAGACCCATACATCCGCCTGTACCTGTTACCAGACAAGAGCCGGAGTGGCCGCAGAAAAACCAGCATACTCAAGAAGACGCTCAATCCTATCTACGACCAGTCGTAAGAAACACTAAACACACAGACCATTTCAAAATGTGTTCTTTATAATCACTGGTACAAAAGACCTTGTGAAATAGATGTACATAAGCAATAAGCAAACTTTTAAAAAGATTTCTTAAGGAAAGAATGTACTCAAGTGCAAACGGAATGTTATGTTTTCTGACACTTAATTGCAATTAAATGAAAATGTGTTATAGACCTAAGTACATCTTTATATGTAATTTTATCATTATTTCTATTGTCTATGAAATATGGTTGACAAACTGACAAGTATTTGTGACCCTGGACCACAAAACCGGTCTTAAGTCGCTGGGGTATATTTGTAGCAATAGCCAAAAATACATTGTATGGGTCAAAATTATTGATTTTTCTTTTATGCTAAAAATCATTAGGATATTAAGTAAAGATCATGTTCCATGAAGATATTTAGTAAATTTCCTACTGTAAATATATCAAAACTTAATTTTTGATTAGTAATATGCATTGCTAAGAACTTCATTTGGACAACTTTAAAGGCGATTTTCTTAGTATTTAGATTTTTTTGCTCCCTCAGATTCCAGATATTCAAATAGTTGTATCTCAGCCAAATATTGTCCTATCATAACAAACCATACATCAATGGAAAGCTTATTTATTCAGCTTTCATGTGATGTATACAACTCAATTTCGAAAAATTGACCCTTATGACTGGTTTTGTGGTCCAGGGTCACATTTGTAAAAAAAAACTGACAAGCATTTATAGTAAACTACTGATGTAATTTCTTTTGAAACTTATGAAACGTAATTTGTTTACATATATTTGTAATTGCACATTTGTAATAATGCAGTTGCAATTCATTAAATTTAAACTATATTTATTTAAATGAGAATTACACACTACAGTTAAAATTACACTTACTTAGTTAAAACACACTTACAGTTAAAAAGTACTATTACATGTGTTTAGTATGTTAGTCAATATAATACATAAATTAAGTGTATTTATTTAAAACACAGCAATGGATTATTATAACATTATTAAACATTTCATTAAAAAATCTGCTTGAACAAAATGAGGAACTACGCCCTGATCATTGACCACCAGAGGATATAAAGTCTGTAATAATATATTACAGTGTTTTTTTAGAACTTTTTACAGTTTTAGCATACTAATACACATTTTACTGATAGTATTCACATCAAACCTAATGTGGTTACAGACATAGTGACATCTTTAACTCATTTAAATTACATTCAAATGAGAAGAGGACCCACCAGATCCAACTCGTGTCTGCTGTTTATCTTGCTGTATGCATTTGCATGATATTCCCTTCATATTAAATCCACAGCAGAGCTTCTCGAACAGAGCTAGCTAACTGTTTTACCCTCCAAACCAAGTCAACCAAGACTTTATAATATACTGTATGATGCAACTGCTGATGTTTCTGAGGATTTTTGTATAATTGCATTACTCAAGGTTTCTTGATCCCAGTTGTCTGTATATTCAAGTGCAGAGATGCATGTAGCGTAGTAAACCAGTAACTGCAGTAACAGTCTCTTGTGTTGTTTTTGTCAGCTTTGAGTTCAGTGTGTCTATAGTGGAACTGCACAGGAGAACTTTGGATGTCGCTGTCAAGAATGGAGGAGGACTGTTGTCCAAACACAAAGTACTACTGGGCAAGGTAAAAAAAAAAAAAACCTTGATGGATTCACAGTCCTTCTTTTTCTCATTCAGTTGATCACTGGATTTTTATGGAGGCTTACAGATGTCTTTGTCACAGGCACATGTGGACTTGGCAGGTGAAGACATTTCTAAAGGATGGACTCAATGGTGTGATTCTCATTTATTCGTACAGTCACTCTTGTAAATATACTTTTTCTTGATTACAAAAGCTTCCTTTATCTCTCAGGTATCATCTGACTGAGGATGGCTCGAAGAAGATAATTCAGACGTAGTGGTCCATGCTAGAAAGCAGGAACAAATGGAACAGCAGATAACTGGGACATGTCACGGTAGTAGCAGAAGAGCAGTGCTGGACTAACTAAACCAGGCTACTTCTACTGGGATTTACACTGGCCTACAAAGTGTCTCTCATTCTCTCCAAAGCTAAAATCACCACCTTAAGCATCAATGTCCCGCTTACTTTCACTTTCTCAAAGGATTCGATCTGATAGTCTTTTTTTTTTTTGTCTTGTTTTTGTTTTATTCTTTTATTCATCTTATTGGTGTTTGGACACAACTTCACTTTTTATCAGATAAAAATGGTTGCCCATGAAGTTAACAGTAGACAAAAAGATAATTATCAAGATTTATTATTAAATGTGCCTTTTATTTATTGTATTTAAGTAATTTTGATAATATTATGAAACTTTTTGATTTCTTTTTAATACTATGTTTTGTAAGCAATCAAAATCACATCAGAAAAATGTTTATGTTGCTGGTAAGTCAGACATGTTATTGTAGCATTGTTGTTTGTTTGAGGCAGTATATTACACAAAACATGTGGACAAAGACATGCTTGCAAGGTTGCAAGTGCAAAAGAAAGGCTACACATATACTTATGTTTGTATGTATGTATGTATGCATGTATGTATGTATGTATATGTATATGTATGTATGAACATTTATTTTTCCTTAGATTTTATGCTGCTTTTTCTATCACATACAGTTATGGAAAATCAAAGTTATGTTCAGATCTTCATAAATGATCCATGGATAATTTATTTTTTAAAGTATTTTAATGTATCCTGTTGCACAACACAAAATGAAAAGCCTGTACAGAAATGTTTGATACCCATTTTGTCTGCAAGAGTTTTATGAGGAAACGCAAAATGTGTTTTTAGTATGTAACATTTGTAAGATGATAATAGCTTGGTTACAATGTGTTTTGGATTGTTTAAAGACTGTGAAATGGCTGTTGATATGATTTCCAGCCTTATTCTTCTCTATGCATTATGCATGATGATATCATTAAAATATGAAGTTCAACTTGAATCTCACTGAACTTGTAACTTGAACCCATTTTTTAGTTGAAGGGACTGAATGCATTTTATTACCTTAATTGTTTAAACAGCAGTGCTGGGCAGTAACTAGTTACTGTAACTTACTGTAATAATATTACTTTTTGCAGTAACTAGTAGTGTAACTAATTACTAATAAGATTTCAGTAATAATATTAGTTACCATCCATAAAACAGCTTAGTTACTTAGTTATTTTTGATGCCTCAACCCCGCTGACAATCAAATAATTCCTTGATTTATTTTCATCATTTTCACGACTCGCACATGCATGTGATGTCCCCTGTGCAGAAGGCAAGCTTGGAATATGGAAAAGCTTACATTCAGCTGATAGAAATATTGCATTATATTGATTTTGTCAGGAAAAAAGATGATCTGAACACTGTTGTGTATTACTTTACTCTGGCATTACATCCCACCCACATCCCTCTGATCAGCATGTTACATTATATTACTATAATAAAAAATATTTTTGGAACATTAAACAGTTTCTTACAAACATATGTGATTTCATAAATACATAATGAAATATAATATAATAAATGGATAAATTACAATTAGCTTCAAGCTACACATGACAATTAATGAGATTAATACAACACTTCTACTTGAATGTCACTATCAATCACTAGTGAGTGTTTATAATAACTTCTGACTGCGATCCAATGTGGATTTTGGTCAAATGATGAGGCAGAAATATTTTATTATTAACATTTATGTGGAAGATACACAGTTACAACTTCTGTGGGGCGTGAAGAAACAGTAATGTAACTAGTAGTGTAACTAATTACTGTTGCCAGAAAGTAATAAGTAAAGTAACTATTACTTTTGAAAGGAGTAACTAGTAATGAGTAATATATTACATTCTTTGAGTAACTAGCCCATCACTGTTAAACAGTTATTGTAATGTTGTGTCTACTCATAATTTTGTTTTGGAGGTCGGGTCATTCTTGGGATTCAGTGCCTTTTTGACATCATAACACTCAAAAAATGAAACGCATTTTTTAAAATCAATTCTTGTGTAATCATGATAGGGAGCTGTAAAACATGTGAAAATTAATTGTTGGTATATAAATATATGGTATAAATAACCTTAGGTATATAAATTCAAGCAATTATAAGCCAAATTAAATGAGGAGGTCCAAAAACGTCCACCCTGTTAGGAACAAATGAACAACAATTTTAAATATTTATGAATGTGTAAAATGTAACATTTTAAATGTAAAAAGGTTTAAATACACCACTTCAACTTAAACATCAACTGCTGTCACTATCACTATGTGCACTAAATGTGTCCAGCCTGTGAGGTTTTCTGAGTGTTGTATTCATCATCAAAATGGCAGACACAGGCCTGGGGACGTATGAAAAATGCTGATATTTGGTGGTTTAAATATATAATAATTATATATATAAAAAAAACTTAAATATGCTTAAAGTTCACAAGGTGTTGTATTTATGTCAAAGCTTTATGACAGCTTTAAAATTGATGTTGTTGAAAATTCTAAGGCAATAATATCATAATCTTTACTGGGGACACAAAAGGCACCAAATCCCAGGAATATTTTGATAAAGTTGTGTGGAAGGTGTTGAAGCAACCTAGTAAAATATAATGTTTAATATTTTGGCCTTTTTTGGGTCCAACAATACTCAATTATTGAGCATGATACTGATAAAGAGTAATATTTTCTAATAACTGTAAAATCCATAGTTTCCTTTGCTTGGTATTCCAAAAATAGAAAGAACAGATTAAAGTTGTTTTGTTTATTTAATTAATATATTCTATAGCAGAAAAGTAGTAAGCATGTAATTACAATATAATGTATCATCTGTCATTAATATCTCCGAGCTTGTTTTTTGGTTTACCTCATATGCAGTGTTTGGAAATGACTTGGCTGATTGATCGTATAACGTGCTTTTGGCTCCATCTGCTGGACATTAGCGGTTAGTTGCAGATTTTGGAGTAGTAAATGAACAAGCTGAGTAGGTAGCACGTGATGCGTGTTAAGAATCATATAAATAACGTTAAACAGAATTTAGAAAATATTTTTAATGGAGATATCGATGAACGCCATAGCATTTAAACTCAAGCGCAGTCCATCTCCCGTACAGCAGGTGGCGCTGTCACATCATCACGCCGAGGATGAAACGCTACGCGTGACGTCATGACGCTTCTTTAATTTTGAGCGGGGAAACATTGAAACGGACGGAGGAGCGAGTACCTCTGAGGATCTTCTGTATGTAAACAACCTGACAGGTTTGCGCTGATGGAAAATATATATATTTGTAATGTCCTGTTATATATAGTTTAGGAAATACTGCTTTGTTCTGCGTATGCGAAACAAAAGCCTTCCGTGTCGAAACTAATGTTATATTAATACTTGCGCTGTTGCATAACTTACATAAACTCATCCTGTGAACCAGGGGCTTCGGACAGGGGCTAATAGTGGAACTGAGTAACAGGGGCCCTTGGCGAGGAGGGGGCCCATAATTATATACTGAATATTATTATTATTATTATATGATTGATGAGGTGCTGTGTTGTGAGGGGCCCACCCCCTCGGTTGTGTGACCGGGGCCCAACATTTGGTGCTACGCCCCTCTGCTGTGAACGGACAATAATATAAAATAAAACATGTACGTAGTCATCAGAGCCGTCTCTCTCAACGGCTCTGGCAGTAATTGTGTTTCTCTTTCTCCTCTGTCTGGTAGGACTGTAAGCGAAATGTCGAAACGAAAGCAGTTTCTGGAGTCTGTGCATCATGAGCACGTCCAGGATTTTCTGAACTTCATCAGATTACATGTGAGTCATGTTTACAACGCTCTCTGTCTGTCACTCAATACATTTTAATGACAAAACAAACTGTATTGAATGTGAACGTGTAACTTGGTGTGATTCAAACCTTTGAAGTAATGTTACATAAAAACTGTACTTGCAAATAAAGTAATGATGTAAAAAAAGACCATTTAAGATTACTTAAGAGATTATACTTTCATGACTGTTACTTAACACACTTAAGTGCACAATTTTTTTGACATGCTTTAAATAAGCACTTAAATAAGCATGCTTTAAATAAGCACAGAGATTAAGTAAATTATTTTTAAGTATATTATTTATTTCCATAATAATTAATCTTTTCCAAAGCATGCTAAAGTGTACCACTTATTCACAAGGCATTGTACATATTGTAATCTACTTCATATAAATTACACTGGATACCTGTTTTAACTGTTCAAACAGCTAAAATGAACAAAAGACAAAGAAGACCTTGTATTTTGACTCTATGATGCTGTTGTTTCTTAGATATATCGAGTTTACATTTGGAATAAAGAAGCAAAGTCTACGCCAGTCAGTCTTTGGAACTACCAGTGAAATCAAGGATACAGAACGAGCTAAAACATCAATCTATACTATTCAGAAGGTCATCCTGTTCATTGCTGTTTGTGTTACAGAAGGATGGAGCGAATCCGTTTGACCTGGCAGAGGTTTTGCCGGAGCTGCAGAGGAGTCAGAGGCAGGAGCTGTGGGAGAGACAGCTGAAGTTGCTGCAGCACAGCCTCACTGCTCACCCTCCAGAGCGCTGGATCACTGGAGCCGAGGAGGACGCGGGTGACATGGAGGTGGAGATTTCTGAGGAACAGGTAAGACTGCTAATGTTTCGAAAGAGACAGAAAACCAAGAGCTTTTTTAGGGAATGTGTCAAAATGACAGGTAGTTTGTTCTTGTTTCCTTTTCAGATACAGACAATGGCAGTAATAGAGGGCGTTACGATTGTTTCTACAGTCTCTGTAGACATTTTGCAGGAAAATGACAACTATACTTCTCTTCTCGAATGTGCTCAGATGCTAAACTGTAAGTACTTGTAAATCTTTAATTATCTAGTCATTAGAAAATGTTGTGATTTTTATTTTATTTTTTCTTAAAATGTTATCTGACTTTAAATGATTTGTGGATGCTTAATAATTTTATCAGATTTGATCAAATATTTATACATACAACCAATCAGCGATATGTATGCTTATAGGGTTTGAATTTCAGTGTGGGATTGTGGGTATTGTGCATAATTCTACTCATTAACATGGGTAACGTGGGAAATTCCCAAAAATATTTAATTGTGAAAGACGTTCAGGACAGATGATAGAATGTAGCCTATCATTTGCACATGCTTTTTAGTCTGTGCAAGATGATGCCAAAGAGAACTCAATTCAGTACTCGTGCTCTCTGTGAGACACTTTCTGTGAGCTCACACCCAAAGCGTGCACACAGAGCCGCACCTGAAACAGCGTTAATACATACAAAATTATGTCAAAATGATGAGTATTCACTTAAACACAGTTGATTAAATACTAAACATTATTTGTGCCATTGCTTGTCATTTATTTGTTCTTATTTTATTACTGTCTGTTTACTTGTCTTTTTTTAGTTAAAATAAATTTAAAATCAAAGTTATTTTATGTATTTTCCTCATAATATTAATATGAATCAACAACATTATAAATTGTAAAACACAAATACACTGTGTGACAAAACATTTTTAGATTAGATGATTGTAGTTTAAAAATATGTCTAAAAAATACCCCAACTCCTCCCTCAAATTAAAAAATACCCCCCATAAGAGTCACCTAAACGGGGAATTCCCAACAATTTCCAAAACGATATTCAGGCCCTGTATATATGTATAGATAGGTAAGATTTATAATAAATGTCCACTTATACTACCATAAAGTAGTTTTTAAGATTTTTTTAAATGTTTTTGAAAAGTCTCTTATGCTCAATAAGGCTACATTTGATCATAAATACAGTAAAAATGCAATAATTTGAAATAGTATTTACAGGGTTCCCGCGGGTCCTTAAAAAGTCTTAAATTGTACAAGAAAGTCTTAATTATGATTTCAAGAGGTCTTAAATTTGGGTACAGACCAGAATCGCAATGCAGCTTAATGTGATGATTAAACTTCAAAAAGCTATAAATAAATATAAGCCCTGCCAAAGTCCAGTGCTGTACTGCTTTGTGTTCTGCTGTTACCGCGGAAACAGTCCCGAAAGCGCCTCCTGCTGGCAGAGACTGAATCTGCATGTTCAATAAGGCTGTTGTTGTGAGAAGGGTATTCATGCAATACCGGAGGCTAGTTTCAGAACCGGATTTCTAGGACCCCTATAGTGTTTTTTTGTTTGTTTGTTTTTTAATTATTGTCCTCCTAACCAACTCCTAACCCTAAACATACCTGTTGGTAACCCTCTTGAAATATTTAACCTAATTTATTTCAATATATTCTGGTTTTAAATTCAGTTTTCTTGGAAGGAAGACTTGTGTCTGTGCGAGACTTCAGTTCATTATCCGCAGTGCTTCACGTCTGATGTGTGACACACTTAAAGTGCAGTAAACGGTAAAACAATTGTGGTACAAATTAGTGTGATTATTAGTACTTTAATAAATGTAAAATAATTTAAATACAAATACTAATTTACAACATCCAGCACAGGGCTCGCAAAATTTCAAAATCCCTGGTAGCCCTTCGGGCAGGTACTCTTCAGATTTTGGTTGCCCGAAAATTAATTTAACTAGCCCAAATAAAATAAAAAAGACCCTTTATAATTTTATATATACAGTATATATAATATAGTTTATATATATATTATATATATATAAAATCAGACAGGAGTTTAAATCTATAAAAATATTTTCAATACACAAATATCAACAAATATGAAGGAAGGAATTTTATTTCACTATTTACAGGGTATCTGCAGAATTTAAAAAAATAAATTTAAGGCAATTTATGACCCATTTTAAGAGCTGCACAAGTAAAATGAACACAGTGTGAGCGGGGTTGGACAATGTCTATGGTAACAGAGTATTGAGCCATAAAATTACATGATTTACAGTTCAGAAACAGGTTTTCACAAAAACAAAAATCTTATACAACAGCATTTCAGCCTTTAGACCATTTTTATGAAAAGGGATAAATCAAGCATATAAATTGTTAATTTAAAACGTATAAATATTACTGTCTTAATTGTTTAGAAGGCACATTAACTTCTTTCTCATTTAGAACTCTGTGTTTGCGGATGAATAAATGGCATTCTTTCTCTGCCATGCTGAAATATTGCGGTTTCCACGGTAACGATTGGACACAAAGCAGCTCCGCGCTCATAAAAGCTGCTTAATCAGGAATTATAGCTAAAATGAAATTAAATTGCCAATGACACGTTTCTGAGGACAGTCGGTTCCCTTCAGATACATTCAAATAAAGACATCCGCGCTGCGTTTTGACTTGAAAAGTGCAGCTCATATTTATTCAATGACATCATTGCCTTTTGAAGTTGAATCCAGTATCGTGACTCTCGTCTTTCCGTCCCCAACTGTAGAACTCTTGAAAATATAATTACATTTCTTATACCATTTAACGTATTTAAAACTTTTTATGGCCTTAAGTTTGATACAACTCACTTTAGGAGTTTTTAAGAACCTGCGGGGAGGTAGCCCGTCGGGCAGGGCAGTGATACATTTTGGTAGCCCGACTGGAAAACACAGTAGCCCCGGGACGTCGGGCTAGCGATTTTGCGAGCCCTGCAGCAGCACAATGAACTGTTTTGCACAGCTAAAAAGGCTAAATGGAGATTGCTGACTCCCCCTCAAACAGTTCACGCTAGCTCTTACATTAAAAATAAGATGGAAAGATAAAAAATGAATAGTTTCCATGGATCTAGTCTTTGCATCTGTTTGTTTGATGTTTGAATCAGGTCTCCTCTGTTGGAGTAGATAGCGCTGTCCCAAAAAATAGGGTCCTATGCAGTCCTAGAACTGCAGCCTCCAGTATTGCAGGAACATTGGGTTGTTTTTGTTCAGACCAATGCGAAAATCTACCCATGTTTTCACCCTGCAAACACACAGAGCTGTAAATGTGAACTGGTGGATCGATAAGAAGATAATTCATTATAAAAATCTAAACCGTAAAATGTGTTTGTATGGTATTTAATTAATATAATAATTTATTGATAATAATTGTTTAAATTAATATAATAATTAATACTTTTGACTCATCCACTTTCTTAAAAAATGGTTTAAAGGCTGAAATGTGAAGTGTATCATTTTATAAAACTTTTTGTTTTCCTGAAAACTTGTATCTGAACTGTAAATCATGCTTTTTACAGTCATTTTACAGTTTAATAGTTTACCATCGACATTGCCCTACCCCGCTCATATGGTATTCATTTTATTTGTGCAGGTCTTAAAAAAGGTCTTAAAAAGTCTTAAATTTGAGCTTAAAAATCCTGCAGCAACCCTGATTTACAATTTAAAATTAAGCCTGGGTGGTATATCGAGTTTGTACGATATATCGATATATTTTTTTATAAGCGATATTGTATGAAGCAATACAGTAGTTTGATTCGAGCGCATCTAAAAAAATATCTAGGGAGGACACATACTGAACTGCTGTGGAGAAAGTGCATAATACACTTTGTTCTAAACATGTGACAAGCTTTATATGAAGGGCTTTAAAAAAGTCTCTTTAAGACAAGTCGTGTCACTCGGCGGCCATCTTTGAAACGCCTCTTGGGCATCCAAGTGCAGCTCTCTTTAAGACAAGTCACTTCTTTGAAACGCCTCTTGGGCATCCAAGTGCAGCTCCTATCACTTTGAATGGGGAAACATCAAATTCTCCAAAACTGTTCACTAAGCTTACGATTAAATTGTATATGTGAAATCACCAATGAAATCGGTCCTCACAGACCAATTGTGAGGTCTGTGAGGCCTAAACTCTTCACTCTGTGACTGGATTCAAGACTTCCTCACCGGCAGCCCTCAAGTGGTAAAAGTAGGCCAGTTCATCTCAAACTCCATCACCCTGAACGTAGGAACCCCACAGGGCTGTGTCCTGAGTCCCCTACTCTACTCTCTCTACACACACGACTGCGTTTCCTCTCACAGCTCCAGGAATTTGCTGATGATACTGTGGTTCTGGGCCTCATTTCCAACAATGATGAGACCGCATACTTGGATGAGGTAGAGAGACTTACATCATGGTGCCAGGACAACTGACTCTCTCTGAATGTGAGCAAAACTAAAGAGCTGTTTGTGGACTTCAGAAAGAGTCAGCAGCGGCCCTACACTCCTCTTATGATCAGTGGGACCCCTGTGGAGAGGGTGAGCAGCTTCAAGTACCTTGGTGTAAACATCTCCGAGGACTTGACTTGGACTACACGCATTCAAACACAGGTCAAGAAAGTCAGGCAGAGACTGTACCATCTGCGACAGCTGAGGAAATTCAGGGTCTCACCGGCAATCCTGAAAACTTTCTATTCCGGGACCATAGAAAGTGTTTTGACTCAGTGTATCTCAGTGTGGTATGGAAACAGCTCCAATCAGGACTGTAAAGCCCTGCAGAAAGTTGTGCGCTTAGCTGAGCGTATCTCAGGGTCTGCTCTCCCCTCCCTGCAGGACATCTACCTCAAACGCTGCAAAAGCAGAGCTGTCAAAATCATCAAGGACTCAAATCACCCCGGTAACCGTCTCTTCATTTTGCTACCATCTGGTAAGCGCTTCCGTAGTCTGATGGCAAAAACTGAGAGACTTAGGAGGAGCTTCTTCCCCCTGGCCATCAGGCTCCTAAACTCATAAACTCAAACTCGGTCTCATAACATCAACATGACTCCATTGAATAATCAGTAAGTTATTAATAATTTTTCTACCATTCGTATTGCTGCTATGTAAATACGTACACTGTACAACCTGTTTGCACATTCTTCTTGCACATTCCTTCTTATATTATTATTTATTAAGTCTACAGTAAACTGTCCTGCACACTTTTTTTTTTTTTTTTTTACATTTTATTTTATTTTATATTCTATTCTTTTTATTTATTTTTTTCTACTTCATTAACTTTCTTACATTTATGTATATACAATATTATGTTTGTATTCCATATAATTGCACTGTCCATGGAGCGGACCTGGCTAAATATTTCACTGCTGGTTATACGCTGTATAATTGTGTATGTGACAAATAAAATCTTGAATCCTGAATCAACTGTGTCATAAATGTTGTTTATTTTGCTCAAATAGAGTTATAAAAAAAGCTTATTTTTCAGGCTAGATCAGCCAGTGCACATGGCAGTCCTGAGCGCGTGTCTCAGAGGGCTGACTGTTTCTATAGCAACCGGGACTTCTAACAGTAGCTACAGTGACACGCTGACTTTACAGATTAGCTATTGGCTCTTTCATTCAGAAGGCGGGGCTTCCTGCGATTGAGCTGCCATATTAAGCATTGCATTTTTCCCCATTCAAGACTATATGAGTGACATGTCTTGGGTATTCTATAGTCTTTGCCTATAGTTTATAGTTTGAGTTTAAAGCGGCTCTGACAGAAAGGCTGCATGTGCTGCTGACAGAGACTCACGCTGTTTAATGTGTTTGAGATTAGGGGTGGGAATCTTTAGTCACCCCATGATCCGATCCGATTCTGGGAGTCACGATCTGATTCCAGAACGATTCTTGATCTACTTTTCCCCCCTTATTAATTAATTAGTTTACCGACTTGAGAATCTTAAAATCCTTACATTTACATATCCTTACATAAGTAATTAAGTACTTTTCAAAATAATTACAAATTGAAAAAAATAATTAAATAAGTTGTATGTTAAGAATTTTAAACTAATATAACTTCAAAACATACAAGCAAGTACCAAATAATAAAGAGGAGCATAGAAACATACAAACAACAAACAAAGAGTGCTTTCAGTATTTAAGATTATCTGAACGTTTAAAAATCTGAAGTGATTTTTCTTCATCTATCCTGTTGTTTTTTACTATGACATCATTGACAGCGGGAGATCTATTAAGCTGCATTCACGCACAGATCTCTTTTGAAATATAAGAAGTAATGTGGTTTGTCCTGTCCGTTTAATCCCTTAAGACATAACTGGCTGTGTTTACATTAATTTTGCGTAATTTTGAGACGCAAGTACATTAAACCACTGACAAGCACAGCCGCATGCACGAACAGTCTTCACAAACAAAGCGCGCATTAGCGTTTGAAATTGAAAGTAGCCTTCTGTTAGTGAGGTTCATATTTTAAATATATAAGTCCACTGCATTCCAAACCACATAAATGATGACTTCGTAGAGCATTTGTAAGGTAAATACCGACGGGCGAGACCGCACACTTCAAGTGTAACGTCAAACAAAGCGCGCGTCTCTCACAGCGCATCCTGTGCAATGAAGCCCGCGAATGTCCTTGTAATTCACTTCAACCTTTCTGAACTTTGAAAGGTTATTTTACGGAAGGTTCGAGTGATGTATGTGTGAGAGGAATTGGAAGCAAGCAGAATACCTGTGTTTCTAAAGCAAACTCAGCGTCATCGCACATCTGGTTAAAAACTGAGCTCAGAATCGATCCAGAATCGTTGGAGAGAGAATCGTGATGCATCCATGGATCGATTTTTTTTTTCTCCCACCCCTATCTGAGATGTGCTGTTTTCATAAATGCATAACTTACATTTCACATGTATATTCTCCATCTGTAAATGTTAGAAAGCCATGGAAATATTTCCATTTTGTAGTCAGAAGTGCATGAGTTTTTGCTTTGCGATTCTCCACTAAACTTCACAGACGTCATTAGAAGGAGCGCCGCTACGCACGCGCGCCAAACAGACAGAGCTCAGTGAAATAGGAGCGGAATAACTCTGACTAAAATATACATTTTGCTGAAATATTTGTAGTTGGACAATAAATGTGACATATGTAGAATTTTAAACCTACAAGTAAGTGTGTTTGTATGATAGCACTAACTGTAAAGTGACTGTAATGGGGTAATCAATTTCTGCTTTAAAAGCATTATTTTTGTTTTTAGATTGCAATGTTACAATGTTAGAATGTAATGTGATTTTAACCCTTTTTTGCACATAATAGCATATGCCTACATATGGTTACATTCACTTTATTTGTTTAATCCAAATACAAAATACTGAGATATATACCGTATACCGCAAATCAGCCAAAAAATAGAGATATTAATTTTTGCTCATATCGCCCAGCCCTATTTAAAATAACTTTTTTTTTTATTTTATATTTAAAAAAATATTTTTTCCTGTGATGGCGAAACCATGACTCCAGTCTACAGTGTCACATGATTCTTCGAAAATCAATCTGCTGAATAGCTGCGCAAGAAATATTTGTAATTATTATCAATGTTGAAAACAGTCGTGTTGGCTGCTTAATATTTTTGTGGAAACGTGAAACTTTGATTCTTTGATGAATAGAAAGCCAAATAACAGCATTTATTTAAAATAGAAGTATTTGTGTTGCAACATATATGTCTTTTCTGTCACTTTGATCAATATAATGCATCCTTGATGAATAAAGTAATAATAATTTATTTTAAAAAAATGTAATAGGTTAAATCCAAATGTTTGCAGGTGTGATCTTTTCACATCACCTTTGTACACTTCAAAAAGCTTCATAATTCACATTTTTCCTAAATAGTTGCGTAGAATATATTTCCTCCATTGTTGTCTTTTACTCCAGGTATAGAGAGTGCTTTGCCACTGTCACACACACCCCTCCAGCAGGCTATTCATTGGCTGTTTGAATGTTGGTGGAGACGGGATCTAAAAGGGAAGGAGGAGCTTGGTTGGACTGCTTTCCTTGTCTGTTTGGAGAACACTGTTACACTTGAGAAACCGGTACTAGAACCACTTTATAATATCCTTATAAAATATAAACTGGCAGATCATTTAATATTCTATATTGTGGATGAGAAATGTTTATGCTTTTTGGGCATGTTCCCAGGCCAGTGAGATCAGAAGGCTCTGTACTCTACGAGCGGTGCTTCTCAGTGTGGACTTTGCATCTGAGAGAGGGCAGCAGGTCATTGATCCTCTCCTCCAGTGTTTCTTCAGGCCCTCTCATATTAAACAAGAAGAGGTTTGTGTATATGTGTCTGTGGGCTCATACATTTGAGACATTATTTTCTACTGTCATTGATCATTTTTATATAACTGTTTGTTGCTCATTTTTCAGGGGAAGCGGTTCCTTGCCTTCCTTTTTTCTTGGAACGACAACTTCATTCGGATGATTCATGAAACTATTAAGAATCAGCTGCAGTTTTTCCCAAAGTATTTCAAACACTCATGACCTATTGTTTTATAATGCTTAAAGGTGCACTCTGTAACTTTGTTTATGTTAAGGGACAATATGAGGGTGAAACACACCACTTGTAGTAATGTGAATCTGAAAATCTGCTACACTGAAGACATAGATGCTAAGTGTAGCAGCCACAACAATGGAAGTTTATTTTATAATGTGCATGTGCTTTAAATGCCTAATGCCTAGCAAAAAATAGTTGCTTAGATGTCTCTTTTTAATGATTTTAGCAGGTAAATTACTCAGTGCACCTTGAAAAATATGAAATTAAATGGTACTTCTCATATTTGAGGGAAAAATTGCATGACCCTAGTTGAGTAGCAGAGTTATCAGGTTATCACTCACACAGAATCACAAAACTTGTACTTATTAAAACAAGCCAAGCAAGACAGTTCTGTAGTAACCTTAACATATGAATCAAACAGGCAATGTTAGAGTGGTCTCTGTGCTATCAAAGTACACTGTGCATTTGTTCTGTTTGATCTGCTATTTCTTTTGATTTTAGCTGTCTTTTTTCTCCCGCTGTCCCTACAGAACACTGTCTGTTCATGTGGCTGAGATTTACTTCAGAGCATGGAGGAAGGCATCAGGCTCTTTCCTGGAAAATATTGAGTCCACCTGCATCCAGGACTTAATGCAGCACGCTCTGTTGCTGCACAGAAACTCACCTGTACACAGCAAAGTCAGACAGGTCAGAGATTGTATTTCATCTTTATTGCAATGAAGTGGATAATTAAATATGAACTTGTTAACTTGCACTACCATTCAAAAGTTTAGGGCCGGTAAGATGTTTTAATGTTTTTAAAAGAAGCCTTTATGCTCACCAAGATTACATTTACTTGAAAAATATAATAAAAACAGTAGTAGTGTGTGAAATATTAATAATAAATAAGAGAAAAAATAATAAGACTTGCTACTTACAGGGAGGATTTGGCAAATGGAACAGATAAATTAGGGATATAAATTTTGAAACTTAATTCTTCATTGTAAGTGAAAAATTGTCCCTGTCTCTGCATATAGATCCTTACTTATTTCCACAAGCAGAAGTTTCGAGAAGGTGTCGATGAGATGCTGCACAGACTTTACAAGCCAATTCTGTGGAAAGCTTTAAAGGTAGATCATAAATCAGTTGACTGTGTTGTTTTATCGTGCTTATATTTTAAACATGTACAAAACTAAAGTTAATGCTTCACCTAGACATGTTCATTTAGACATGTTTTTAATCGTTTTCAACAGGCCACCAATGCTGAGGTTCGTGCCAGTGCCACACTGCTCTTCACTGAGGCTTTTCCCATCCATGACCCCAGCATGAGCAGTGAGATGGTGGACCAGGCTGTTCAGAAACAACTCGACTTACTGTTTGTATGTCAACAGCTGATTCCATATTGCATGGTCATGCATTATCGATATTTTGTAATAATTACACACTATATGAATCAGAGGAATGTTAGTAAAGAGTGTTCTGTGTGTGCGAATAGAGTGCACCAGTGTACACCCATTTTTTTCAGTGGCTTTGGTTCCAGAAGTTTTTTTTTTTTCATTTTTAGAGAATAAAAAATGTCTTTGTTTAAGAATTTTAAGCCCTGAACCAAACCAACCAGCTACGAGGTGATTCACAACATTACAACATTTGAATTAAAAAACTATTTCTTTGCAGAATCATCATGGGCAATGTAGTTTTTCATCAGAAATTCTGCTGTTGAAGGAGTATTTAAAAATAAGTTGAAATAATGCAGGCTGTTTGCATTTGCAAAAATATTTACCGTTAATTAACAACCTCGTAGCTCACAGTTAGGTCTGTCTTCATTGCTTTATAAGTTAGTTCTCCTATGGAGAAAATGATTGGGATTTTTACTTTGTGGAAACTGACTGTTCCACTCAGTAGCAATCAACAAAAGTTAGTAGCTTTAATGGCTATCAAATTGACCCATTCTGTCTCTATAGGCTCTCCTTGATGACCCACAGCCCCTCGTGCGCTCTTCTGCAGTGCTGGGTGTATGTTCTGTCCTGGCTCGTTGCTGGGAGGTCATCCCTTCCACGGTCATCACTGACCTGCTGGAGAAGCTCATCCTACAGCTGGCTAATGACACAAGCTCTCCAGATGTCCGCTGCTCCGTCTTCATGGTAAAAAGCAGACCGTCTATCAGTCACTTGAGAAAAGTGCAAGTGATCAGAGAGAGATGGGGAGCAATTGCTTTACATCTTTCCAGTTTTGCAGTGGAATGCAATTTAAAGCAATTTACAGCTCAACAAAGGACACTGTCTTCTGCTGAGTGATTTTAGCTATGATTTAGTCATTTAAATGTAAAAGTATTTTTAGAGGGAATGGAATGTACCCAATCATTAATTAAAAGTTCAGAGTTTAGCATATTCATTTTAAATGAATGTTTACAGTTCATTTGAACTTTGTGGTTTTTTGCTATTTATTTTTCATCGTCATCAGTCTTGTTAAAGCCTGTTTGTTTGCTCTACAGTGCATGTCTATAATTCTGGATAACACTTTAAGTCACCCACTCATGGAAAAACTGTTGCCTGCTCTGAAGAGTAGCCTCCATGACAGCTCTGAAAAGGTGCGTGTGGCCTTTGTGGGCATGCTCCTCAAGATCAAGGCTGTACGGGCAGCCAAGGTAAGAAAGATATATGATTATGAAGAAAAATAAATGTTTAAATCACATTCTACAGCCCTTCCAAGCTATAACTGAGACTTGTCATAGCACTTGTATATCATGCATATATGCTCTTTTGTTGATTTTGATAAAAGCATCTGCTAAATAACTAAATGTAAATGCAAAATAACAGATTGACATTATTTGACACTTTATTTGTTCTATCACCAAATTTGCTGTCCTTTGAGTTAAAATGTTATTACAAAATATTAGTGTACTAATTTTTTGCCTATTTTTTCCACTTTGTCATGCTACAGTTTTGGAAAGTTTGTTCCCTGGAGCACCTGCTGGCTCGATTGGAAATGGACTCTCCTCCTGTTTCCAAGCGAATCGTCAATCTCCTGTTCAACTCATTCTTTCCAGTCAACCAATCGGAGACTGTCTGGTGCGAGCGATGCGTCACCCTGATTCAGACAAACCCTGCGGCGGCCCGAAAGTTTTACCTAAACGCTTATCTGTACACGGCTCCTGCAAATATAGGTTAGATTGCTTTGGATACCCCAGTAAGCTTTCTTAAATATGAATTCTGTTTTATGTTGTGTGTTGAGTTACGAGAGTTTAGTTTTGACATTTGGAAGTACAGTATGTGTCATTCTCAGAAATATCAATGTAAACTCACAGTGCTTTCTCTTTGTAGTCAAGCTGATGCTGGTGATCCGAAAGTGCCTGAATGTGTGCATTCAAAATGCAGGAGATGATGAATCTGCATCTAGCAATAAAGAAAACAGCACGGTGAGACTTGATATTCACAACTGTTTAAAAGTTTGGGATCAGTAAAAAAATGTATTTATGTTTTTATGCTAACCAAGGCTGAATTTATTTAATCAAAAATACAGTAAAAGCAGTAAGATTGTGAAATATTATTCAGTTTAAAATATTTTTTTTCTGTTTTAATATATTTTAAAATGTAATTTATTTCTGTGATGGCAAAGCTGAATTTTCAGCAGTCATTACTCTGGTCTTCAGTGTCACATGATCATTCTGATATGTTGGATTTGGTGCTCAAGAAACATTTCTTCTTATTAAAGTTGTGAACAGTTCTGATGCTTAGTTTTTTTGTGTGAAAACCATAATACATTTTTAGGTTTCTTTGACAAATATAAAGTTTAAAAGAACAGCATTTATTTGAAACAGAAATCTTATGTAACAATGTAAAAGTCTTTACTGTTGCTTTTGATCAATTTCATGCATCCTTGCTGAACAAAAATAAAAAATACTTTATTTAAAAAAAATATATATATATACAGGTATATTTCAAATGGTAGTGTATGTACAGTCAGATATTCTTTGTGAAGTGAATCTCACTTCCTTTTTACCACATGAGAAATATATTTTTAAACAAAGAGAAAAGCTTGTCAACATTCAGATTAAATGTTTTCCACAATATCCTACAAATGGTCGAGCAATGATTGGGAACGTCAGACAGATATAAATAATAATCAATAATTTTTTTAATGATAATAAAAAAAGTTTGTTATAAAAAATTAATCTTAAACATCTAATTTAGTTTTAATTTTGAATAACTAAACCAAGCTCTCCCTATGAACATAGCCATACAAGCTGGCATGGAGTTAAAAAAGGAAAATATAATAATGTTTATCGTTGTTATTGTCACTAGATGTTGGAGGATGTTCTCTCAGTGCAGGACACAGCCTCCATGGCCAGCCTGCTGGAGATCCTTGTAATTCTGTGGAAAAGTGTTCAGAAATCTCTCATGGCTAACCAAGAGGCATTCAAGTACACCACATCAAAGTTTGCATCAGTTCTGCCCCAGTATCTTAAAATCTTTCAGGTAAGAGGCACATTCACACAGAGAACCAAAGGACGATTTAAAAAAGCAAAGCTGAACACTGTAATCACACCCTTAAAGCTGATGCAATATGGTTGCAACATGATGCAGTTTTGTGCATATGTGTGTGCGCAGGAGGAACGGTGTAAAGCCCCTCTCATTCTTCTAGCCTCTCTACTTCCTGCCTCTTCCGTTCCAGCTCTGAGGTTAGTAGGACTCTCCCCCTCAACTACCCCTCAGTGCAGCTCACAATATTAAATGCCCCATTTTAAAGCAGTAGTCCATCTAAAAATGAAAACACCCCCTTGACATGAGACGAATCTGAATTGTCATTTTTTTGGGGAGCTATTCCTGCAAAGGACAGTTCGATGAAGAAAAAAGCATTTCATAATCATCTTTCCTGCTGAGTGTCTAACACAGTCCACATGGCGTCTCAGCCATCTCCCCAGAACAGCAGGTTGGCTCAAAAGCGAAATGCCAATTCTGATTTCTATTTGATCCAAAGGCGTCCTTTAATGCTGGTGGGATTGAGTGTGTTTTGAAGGCTTTAGAGCGATCTGTAGGGCTATCTGGGTGTACTGCATGACTGTGTGTTCCTCTCTGCAGGAGTAAAGTGATGTCTCACTTGAGGAGTTTGAAAGCAGGCACCGCTGTGACAGCATACAGTCAGTCGGTGGAGTGTCTCTGTAGCTGGGGGCAGATCAGCCATATTGTGGAGCTGATAGAGAACTGGCTTGTGGAGGCCGTACCTGTGAGAGCAGTAAATGTCATGTAAAGTGTCCATGTGGGGGTTATAAGGTTAAGGTGTTTTCATATCCTCTATGATCACTCTCTTGTCAGCTAGGTGATGAAGATACATCTGGTAAAGTGAATTTTGATGGGCTGGAGGAGTCGAAACCAGATCTGGGCCTAGACTATCTGGATTATGTGCTCCTGCACCCTAAAACCCGAGACTGTCTGTTCACGCTGCCACTGGATCAGATCAGACCACTCCATATGGCCCTCGACAAATGGAAGGTACAGAGTTTTGATGATTACTATTACAGAGAACTGGTGCAAACATACTCTTTACGTGATATTACTGTCATTACAAAGTCAATATGGTAATTGCAGGTTTACACCAGTCTTGCTTTAAAGATACTGCTGCACTGAGCTGTTCAGCTAAATTACATTGTTTTTGTCATTTATATTAGTCAAAACTCTCTGATGTTTTGTTCAAGGGAAGTTGTGTTTACGGAGGTCTGCATATTACATAATTTTTTTTCTGCCTCTATGATCTAAAAATGGTATGTTTTTTTGGTTGAAAAGTTTTTATTAATTTTATGCTTAGTTCTGAACTGATTCCAAAATGTACCAAAAATGTACTTTTGTATATGTGTGCAGTCGCTGTTGTCCTCCTCTCTGAGTGGAGCAGAGGTCAGTGTGGCTGTCATTGAGACAGCGCTGAGAGCTTTTATCTTCCATGGCCGACTCTGTATCCACCTTCAACACAAAGTGAGTGTACTGCAGTTACTCCTCTGCATTCACTCTGAGTCCTTCACACTCCAAACAAAGCCAACATCCACTGAACACACTCCCACAAGCGATGTTAAGATGTGAAAAGATGTTTAAAGTAGGGTTGGGTACCCAACGGTACCTTTTTTCGGTACTTTACTCTGTGTAATAACAAAAACATTTATTTCAGTGAAAAAATAAGTCCAAAAATAATTTTTTTCTGAAATTCTTGTGCGTTTTATTTTTTTCTGATAATCAAATGAAGGCATGAAACATTTATTTATTTTTAATCAAATGAAAATGAAACCCTTTTATTTTTTGGCAAACAAACAGAGGTTTACTGTTAAAATTAATACATGGTAGAAAAATTGTGTGAGTATTCCTTTAAAAAAGTTTTAATAATAATTTTTTTCTACAATTAAGTGGTTAATCTAGTTGTAATAATTATTTTTATAATTTAATTGTTTTATTTAAATTTGACAGTAAATGGAATATATAAAGATGTACATTATACTGTACAAAAGTAATAAAAGAGTAATATATATCTCTTACATGTTAAACCGCACTTTTATTTTGACAGGTTGCCGTGAAGTTTCTGTGTATACACAGTATGATATGATGCTAGTAAAATTCTCATGAAGTGACTCTCACAGCCTGTAAGTTCAGGTGTTCATGTAGTGAGATGCAGAGGCCGAAAATCAGCGCGAGTTCAGGTGTGCTTCAGTATTTGTGTAGTTAACAAAACCGCATCTTTGCCATTCATACATACCGAGGCTAACGGAACATGCAGGATTCATATTTAAACCATCTTTTTGCGTTTTAATATTCACATACACTAGTTCATATCACGATTTGAATTAAGTGACAGACCTTCTTTTATTCATCCAAAAATTGACGAATTCCGTGGCATTCCGCGCTTTAGAGTAAATTCCGTTTTTATGAATGGACTCCACCATCCTGTCCGCGTTTTCGCGGAAACCATATGACCCTAGAAATGTAAGCACACTTCAGAACATTTTTGTTTGCCCTGTGTGTTGTGTTTTAAAGAGTTGCAGGGGTGACATCATGTCACATGGTCTCTCTCTCTCGCTCTCTCGTATGCGCCCAAATGCGTTCTCAGGTACCGAAATTTGGTACCGAATGATTTAATGTGAATCGATACTCGGTAGTACCGACGCAATTCGGTATGTATAATAGAGTATTGATGTCTTCCGGCCTACAAATGCGACCTCCGGAGGATGCAGCCTTCTGTTTGAGAAACGGCCTATGTTAATGAGTGGATCACTGAATCATTTATTCAACTGATTCGTTCAAAAAGCTGATTCATTCAATAAGTAAACACCATCCATTTCTCAGAGACGCAAACCAGTGCTGTGATCTTTGTTTGGAACTATTTTTGTTGGCAAAATTGAGCAAAAACAGGCAATTTTGTGTCTAAAATATAAGCCACTTAATGCTAACTTTATTAAAATTGTATAAAATCATTATTACATTTGTTATCATGCTGATATTTTTTGAAAAAAACGGCACTCTTTGTGTGATATAGATTAAGTTAACTATATTAAATTATATAAATATAAAAAGCATACAGAAGCATTTTTGCCGTCTACAATTTAGAATGCCTTGAATTTTGAATAATAATAGACTAATAAATCTTGCGTGCACTCTCTGTGTGTGATTTGGTGATAAAACCTACTCGATAATGTCAGATCGCACATCATTACAACAACACTTACCATATTATTGCAGATAATATACTGTATGTCGCACACCCCAGACTCGACTTGAGTGGAAAATGAAATTGACCGTGGTTAACTTGTGCGAGCACTTGTTTGCACATGAGCAAAGGTGTTTTTTAGGAGTCTAACTTGCAAACGCTAGACCGCCGATTCGTCAAACCTGCTTTCTTGCAGTCTGTGTTCTTCTGACTTTATTTTGTAGTAAGTAACAAATATGTTTCAGGGAAATGTATCGGAGTAAAAGTATACATTTTAATTAGGAAATGTAGTGGAGTAAAAGTGAAAGTTGGCTGAAATTTAAAAACAGGAAAGTACAGATACTCCCAAAAATACTTAAGTACTGTAATGAAGTATTATTACTTCGTTACATTAAACCATTGCTTCCGCCTGTCCTATGCTGAACTGTGCAAATGGTTTTCATTGGACATGACTTGGATTTTGTTAACTGTAGATCAAGCGGTGGTTGCTTGAATGGTTTGTAAGCTCACTTTTAGATTGTACAAATAAAAGTCATTATCAGCACCTCTTTCTGATCCTACAGTACCCAGAGGAGCGGGAGTTCCTCAAATCCCTGGAGCATTCTGTGTCCTGGGTAGAGAAAAGAGTCCTTCCTTTCCTGGCCAACTCCAGCAGTGAGCAACAATTGTCCTTAAGCAGGAAGACAGTAGAAGTGAGTGGCATGATCGGTGTGAAAGTAGTTTTTTTTTCTTTTGGTAATTTGTCAATTTAAATTGTCATAATATTTATCAATATTACCTTTTTTTGTAGTTTTGATCAAATAAATGCAGCCTTGGGGAACATAAGAGACTTCAAAAACATTTAAAAAAAAAACTTACTAACAAACTTTTAGTGTACATGCAAAACATTTTAAGTCTTCATATATAACATTATATATTCAGGGTTCCTACGGGGTTTGGAAAAGTATGGAATTTGATTTAAGTATTTTCCAGGTCTGGAAAAGTATGGAAAATGAAAGCAGAGTATGGAAAAATATTTGTGTTTCCAGACTTGTTCCCTTATTTAGTTTTTTATAATAGAAAATTTAGAATTTAATGAAAATAAATTTATCGTACAAGAAGTAAGGTTTCATGGCAGCTGTTTAGTGATTCTTTAGTGATCGTCAAATGAATGAATGAATTCATTGTGCACCTTTTCATTATGCAAAAGGCAGGTTATAACAGGGTTCCTACGGGGTTTGGAAAAGTATGGAATTTGATTTAAGTATTTTCCAGGTCTGGAAAAGTATGGAAAAAAAGAAAGAGTATGGAAAAATATTTGTGTTTCCAGACTTTTGCCCCTATTTTTGTTTTTATATAATAGAAAATTAAAGGTTAGTTCACCCAAAAATGAAAATTATCCTGTGTTTTACTCACCCTCAAAGTATCCTAGGTGTATATTACTTTCTTCTTTCAGACGAATCCAGTCGGAGTTATATAAAAAATTGTCCTGGCCCCTCCAAGCCTTTCAATGGGGGTAAGCGAGTGTTTGTTCTCAACAGTTCAGAAGACGTGAAATAAAGTACACACATCCATAATAAAACGTGCCTCACATGGCTCTGGGGGGGTGAATAAAGGCCTCCTGTAGCAAATCCATGCGTTTTCATAAGATAAATATCCATATTTCAAACGTAATAACTTTTTTCTCACTTCCGCTTTCTGTCTTACGTGCAAGCCGTGCAGGCGGATGATGTAGGATATATGCGCCTCTGAGATATGCTAGTCTCGTGAGTTTTTTACAGGAGCAAAGGAAACAAAGTTTCCTTACTTTAGCAAAACGAAAACCAGTCTCCTCTTGGCTTATATTGAAATCCTCTGACATTTTTCTTTACAAATCCTCGTTTTGTGCTTCTAATTCGTGACTGGCATTTTGTTTTGTTCTCTCTCCACGTTCGTCACTAATCACGCAACGCTGATGTCCTACATCATCCGCCTGAACGGCTTTCGCGTACCACAGTCAGCGGAAGTAAGAAAAAAGTGTTTATTTGAAATATGGATATTTATCTTACAAAAACGCATGGATTCGCTATAGAAGGCCTTTATTCACCCCCCAGAGCCATGTGAGACACGTTTTATTATGGATGCGCGCACTTTATTTCACGTCTGTTGACAAAAAGCACCCGCTTACCCCCATTGTAATGCTTGGAGGGGCCAGGACAATTTTAAATATAAAAATTTAATATAAAAAAATTTATATAAAAAATATATAAAAAAAAAACATTTTAATTGGATTCGTCTGAAAGAAGAAAGTCATATACACCTAGGATGCTTTGAGGGTGAGTAAAACACAGGCTCATTTTCATTTTTGGGTGAACTAACCCTTAGAATTTAATGAAAATAAATTTATCGTACAAGAAGTGAGGTTTCATGGCAGCTGTTTAGTGATTCTTTAGTGATCGCCAAATATGACTGAATGAATTCAAGGTGTGCTTTTTCATTATGCAAAATGCAGGTTATAAGCATTTTGGGTTTCTTCACACTATATTCTTAGCACTGTATTACATAACCTCAAGGACCTTTGCAAAAATAAAAATAAACAGACTTTTATGTGCACACAAGAAACCATTAAATTTAGCATATCCACCTTATTCCTAAACACAGAAGTAGGTCTATGGATGAGACTGCCGGTTCATTAGCCGCTATAGGTAAATAACGAGAAGAATAACAACGTGCAGTAAACGGTAAAACTGTTTGCATTACAAACCAGTGTGTTCATAATTAAGATAATACACTAAAATAATATGGTAAGACACACCAATTTGCAATATCAAGCAGCAAAACCATCGATTTTGTACAGCTAAAAATAGCTGGAAGCAAATGAGACCGGAAGCAAAACCCATAAAATTTACAAATGGCCATGCCCATTTTTACATGAGGAATAAGGTGGATAGGACAATGCACACTGAGCCACCTGTTGTGCCATCAGTCCATTTTGCGTGTGGTTTCTTGGTCGCCACAGACTATGCATTAAAGAGACCTAAGACCTTGAAATATGGCATACTGCCCCAATGAAAGTCAAATCTTAAACTTTTTTACAGTACCAGTCTTTTTAATACACCCTTGAACTTGGCAAATTTTATGCCATCAGTCCATTTCGTGTCATGGTTTCTCCACCACCACAGAAGATGTGTTAAAGGAAAACGCCACCGTTTTTCCATATTCCAATATGTTCTTCCCTCAACTTAGACGAGTTAAAATGTGCCTCTCCAGTCTCAGTCCGTGCACTTAATCCCTCTAGCGCGCGGCACCACTATGCTAGCGTTTAGCTTAGCACCATTAATTTCTTAGGATCCAAACTGGGATGAATATACCAAATATAAAGGTGAAAATAATGCTCTATGAACCATTTTTTGTTAAATGTGGTCTGAAAATCTACCGAGAGGTTTGGAAATTTGAGTCTGGAAAAGTATGGAATTTTGAAATGGAAAATGTGTAGGAACCCTGTATATTAAGAATAGTGTTTTCCTTGTTGAAAATGATATACAACACATGAGGCCTAATCCTAAAACTAATCCATTGCTTCACAATGAACTGTGCAGAGCTGCAGACACACCTGATTTTGCATTATATGTATATAATTTGTTTCCTTTTTCTGTATCATTGTCAGAGTTGTTTAACAGTGTGTAAGGATGTGCTGCGGGTTTCTGTAGGAGACAGTGATTTCAGAGACCACTTACTGCAGCATGTTGCCTCTGTCCTGCAGACAGGTGAATATTAAGTCTTTGTGCTGATGTAGGGCCTAGTGATTGTGTTATAAACTGGCAGATTTATGGGTTTAGTCAAGATATAATATGTTTGACCACCTTCCCACAAAAGTTTACAAGAGAATGCTGCATCTGTGATGCCAAAACCCGGAAGACTCATTCACCATGAGTTCCCTTGAGATTTTTCTTATGGGTTTTTTAATTCATTAGTAAAATAAGGTCTGTGGTGAACATAACTAGACGTTTTTGGACGTTTTGTTGTACAGCATAAACTGCACACACTCCCACCCAAAATATCCCTGAGTAGTTACCTATTATAAACACATGATTTTAAAAATGAACATAACTGCTTTAAAATTTGCGCTTTTAGTATGTCTGTGTTATTTATGTTGTAGAGCAAAATGTCCAATTATCGTTAATTTACCACAGACATAAGACATTTACACAGACATTTTATTCATAAATTGAAAAACCCCATTATATAAACCCATAGGAAAATCTCAAAGGGGAACCCATGGCGAATTAGTCTTCCAGGTTTTGATGTCTTAGCTGCAGCACTGTACAGCATAATGTTTTTATAACAATTGTTGTTTGTGTGTTCATTTAGAGGAAGGATACATGTGCATCCCTCATGTGCTCGCTCTGCTTACTGAGGTGGCACAGGGCTGCCTTTCCCATAAGCCTGAGGAAGATCAGGAAGATCAACTATCCCTCACTATCTGTATTTTGACCAACATCTTCCAGAAAGTTGTGGAGATCATAGCGCATCGACTGCGGAAAGACAAGGAAGAGGGGCAGGAGGTGAGGTGTTAGGTGTATTTTCGCTTTCACAACGAAACACACAGCGTCTCCACGACATGGCGGCGGCGGCGGCAACAACAATACTACAGCGAGAATAAAAGTTATGCCGCCTTTCATTACATGTGCATTTGGGCGATGTTATGCAAATATTCCCACATCGTGATGTAGACATGTGGGGGTGTGTTTGAATGAGCCGTTTTAGGGGGCGTGGACGAGTCTTAACTTTTATAAAGAATATCTCTTTGGCTTTGAGACTTTAATCTTTGCAACTTTACAGATCTTGTATATGCACAAACAGCTTGTAACACTCCAAAGACAAAGGAAAACATGAAATCGCATCACATTGACCCCTTTAAAAAGCCTTTCTTTATGTATCTTTAGTTGTGTTGCTCTTCTGAAGAAGCTCTCTATGACTTCTTGCTGGTGACTAAGTTTACAACTGAGAGGTCAGAGTTCATCACAGGAGTCTTCTCATCACTCTGTGCAGCAGTTATTATTGATATCAGCCGCACCTTGCAGAAGGTAAATCTGCTAATTGTTTCGTTTATTGTGCTGTTTGATGTTTGTGTGGCATTTCTCCTTTGTCTTTTTAATTGAAAGATTTGTTGAGCTCAAAGCATTTCTTTTTACTCAGATGTCATCTTTAAATTAGTTATTTAAATAAGAATATTTTTGTTTTTGAGACGGAATAAAACAAAAACCTGGGAAAGCTGGCTAAAGCCATGTTTAAAAATAAGTTGATAGGTAAAAGAAACAAACTGAGACACTGAGGCAAGGAAGAATAAATGTATAAAGCAACAATTTGATGTTTCTTCATGCAGATCTCTCATGTGGAAGAGGTGTTGACTCCAGAGACGGTTAATGACCTTCCACCTCTCTCGAACACCATACTCAAAGTGATGCTCAGATCACCTGCTGTTACCAGGTAACATTAAACACCAGCTAGAACCAAAAGCCTATGTTTATACTTAAACAATTCTAATAATTTTCTGGTATGTTCTAGGTTTTTTCTATCTGAAATGAGCTCCTCCATAGAGTCAGAGGCCATCGATAGTATCACACAGTGGGCTGCAGTTACACACATTCTGACCATCATCAAACAATGTGAGTTTTTGTTACTAATTTTTAGTTGTTGTTAAGGCCCGTTCACACCAATAAAGATAACAATAACTATATTAGCATCTGTACCAACAGACCATAACATTGTTTACTATATATGCACACTGCAAATATGTCATCTGCCGCTTAAAATGCTCAAGCTCTGACTATCATTCATCAACTGGACAAAATAGAAAATTATTCCAATCATATTGTTCCTCTGTGTTGTTATCATTGTAATTGTGGTGTGACCTTCCCTATTCTCACAAAATTATAAAGATTATTAAAACTTCACAGTTATCGTTATAGGTGTCATTGGTGTGAATGGGCCACTATTTGGTTCCATCACCTGAATGCTTGATAGTAAGAATTTGAGAAATTTATAAAAGATTATTCTACCGAACATTCTCAGATTTCATTTCGCAGAGCCTAAAGCATGTAACAAGTCCAGTGGAGTTGAATTTGAAGTAACTTGAGTAATGTGAAGTGAAAAATGAGAATGAGTTCATTTGTTTCTTTTATAAAATCCTCTGAATACATTATTGTTTTTATCCTTCTGCTCTGTTCATTACAGCTGATGCATTTATTGTGGAGTTGAAGGAAATTGCTTTGTCTGTACGCAGACAAATACAGAACTATTACAACATCACTGCTGAAAACTCTGACAATATACAGAGGTAAAAGATTTAGATGTCGTATTGTGAAAGCATGCTGTCTGAGTCCTATATACAATAATAGCTGTACAACTGTTAATGTTGTTTTGCGCTCTCTCTCTCAATCTTAGGACCATCTATGAATCCACTGTCAGGATGCTGAATGATATCCTAAATCAATGCCAACAACCAAACAGTTAAACGGGCAAGCTAATAGTTTCAAGCTTCTGCATTCTCCCAGAAAATCCTTTATTTCTTATTTTGTTCTCTCAGCTGTATACTGTCTTGGATGTTTTTTGTTTTCCACTCTCTATATACAAGAACATTCACTTTACAAACAAAACTTCCATAAAACTTTGTCTTGATTCATTGGAATCACTATTAATTTTCTTTTGTACAGTTTCAAATGCAACAGTGTTTCCTTTGCATATAACTGTAGGTTATAATCTTATCAGTCTACGCCGTTCTAATTTTTCTCTCCATTTTTTAAGACATTTCAGTGATTCTGGTTTACCTTAAGATGATACTTCTGTTTAAGGTGTGTTTGATGAAATACGTCCCTCCTATTTACCTTTTCTGCTTTATAATTGGATCCAAATACTGGGGTGTGATGTGTTGTTGTTATACTTCGACTTTTCCCTATTAAACCATAGAAATGTACAGACAAGTAATTGCTAAATGTACTCTGAGATATGAATATATGATTGAATATTTTTTCACAGTGTCACAGTCTAAAATCGTGGTGTGAAATAAAGAAAAAGCACATGAGATTCAGCCTGGTTTTGAAGAAAGCTATGTTGCTTAACCCTGAGCCTAATTGTTTGGGTGGATTGTGACTTCTACGTTACAATATTATTATTACATTTCTCCTTTTTTGATGTCTGCTTTTCTTCACATTACCCTAGTAACACTTTCCCATTAATGCCCAATTAAATCTCTGACCCGACTTATAATTAATCTTGTCACTACTTTAAGTGAAGTGTGCCCATAACCATTTAGTCTTCACTATCGGTCCATGGTGTAAACTTCACTTTCTCTTCTTTCAAGGGTATGAATGGAGATTGTTCGACATGCTAAATTATAGGATAACTTTGACTTGGTTCACCACACACGTGGCATGTGATTTATTATTGTAGTGCGTTGTCAAGTACATCATACCAGCGTTTCGGTAGGGGGCACAACCTTTGAGCAAAACAACTGCGCTCGAGAGCAACGTAGATAACCCTTACTCAGCTGCGTCTGTCTGAGAGGAGAAGAGAAGAAGTGCGGTCCATCGCTACAAACGAAACACACCTGACCGTACAGAAGTCTTAAAACACACCTTTTTTCAACTTCAATAAACACAGTCAAAGTACAGTTAGGACTACAATAATACACATGAAAACAAAACACACACACAAAAATACTAAATATGTATACAAAATATACATACAGCCAGGGGATGGGCTAAACATCGTGTAAATATACTTGCAAATGGAGACAAGTCTTAATTGCTTTCTTATGTATATAAAAAAATTGTCTTAACATTAATTTTAATTTATTTTTTAAAAACCAAAAATGAAGGATTGGCTTTACTGTACTTACCCTTATGAATACGAAATTTAGCAAAAATGAAAAATAAATTTATAATGTATTACTCTTTCCTTTTGTTTGAGAGGATATTAGTGAAACCAAATAAAAGCTGTTCTAAGCACAAAAAAAGTGGGGTCAATGTTATCAGTTATAAATCTAGTCAAATCTTTCCAAAGTCTTAAAACACGCACGTGGAGAGAGCGCACGCAGCTGGTGACGTCATCGGCGAGGCGGGGCGCTGACCGTGGTGCTGAACGCGCCTCGCGCCTCTCAGAGTTGAGTACAGGACACTGGGTACTAGAGCTGCACTCATCTAACTATCCTCCATCTCAGTCGCCTCTGACATACTTCCGCTCTAATCACATCACCCCTGAAACGCAAGAGCCGCTATGCCGAATTAACGAGAGCTGTTTGGGCTCGACGGGAGGATGGCTTGTGTGCGCGCGCTGCTCCTCGCCTTGCTGTCTGTCCACGCGCTCGCCGCTGCATCCGCGGACAGGAGACTCGGTAAGTTAGTTCAACACGACGCCCCAGCAAGTGTGTGGTGTTTGTCGCTCTTACCTTTCGAAATAAGCCAACTTGTGTTTGTGTATGTGTGTTTTCCTCGAGTGCAATAATGAGGTTAATCACAACAGCGGGCTGGCGCGCAGAGGATGTTTTTTTATGCAAATTAGCGGTTCGTTAATAAATGTGTCCACAAAAAGTCCTTCACCCTTAAGTTGTGAGGTTTTACAGCCCATTAGTGATTTGATTCTGGGTAACATACCTGAATCAACATCCTTGTTGCTCCTGGAGCAATTTCCACATCAACCAATCAGATTTCAGGGATAATGGCTTAGATGTAAAGGGATTGTACACTATCAACTTATCATTTACTTATTGCACTCTCAAAAAACTAAAGGGTTTATGGTAGTACTTTAAGGGCACGTGATACTATTCAAAGGTACCAACATGCACCTATTACTGGTTCACTTGCAAAAAGGGCAGTATGAAAGCGAACCACACCAAACAAACAACAACAACAAAAAAAAAATTCAACATTGTATTTGGTCCGGACCAAATCAAGTGAACTACTGGACTTTCCTGGTGTGAATACACCCTAAGTTACTGTCCCAGTGATGAGCTGAAGGTACAGTTTTTGCACATTTCTGACAGTGTTTTAGTGGAAGATAGATAGTGATAGCTGGAGCTATAGGATTGTTGTTCCAGGACCATCAAAATCTGCTGATCCAGTAACATATTCTGGTCCTCAATAGAAAAAAACGGTTCATATCTGTGTTTTAGGACAGTTACCTCAGAGCGTTGTTTCCTTGAGCATGCAGAGTGCATAGGGTCGCTAGACAAATGGGAGATAGTTCTAGTGCTCCTTACTGACAGCGGATTACATAATCGCGTTACGGTTCGTTAAAGCATCTTGGCAGGCTTCATCTTTCAAAGGCACAGGCCGAGAGCGAGAGCCAGCCTCAGCTGAGAGGGACCCGGCTCGAGCCGTAAACACGCTTCATGAACCGGTGCGTTCACACATGGATGGTGAGGGAGCTTTGATCATTGAAGACGTGAATGACTGCAAACTTTATTAAAGACCAGAGCCTTCAAAGACGGGCTGGTTTGTCTGTGACATTTCCAACACATGTCATGTGCATCAAAATCTTCTAGGTCAGAGCTGTGGTGTAGCGGGTAGTGCATGTGCTCACTAGAATGCAGGTTTGAATCTGGCTTGTGTCATGTTAAGATCGCATTCCCAGTCTGTCCTTCTCATCAACAGTCTTTTGATGGACTTATTCACTTGATCATGTGGATACGTTTTAGTTATTTTGTGAGCATTTTAAATATTCTGTAAGGACTGATTTATATTACATTTGTTACTCTGAGAGTTGAATTCATTATTTGCAATCTAAAAGCCAAATCACACTAGGCTTGTAATGCTGGTTCTGAAGTTTTTTCTAGAATGCACAATGTGTTACTAAATGATTTGCAAACACTCAGCTGGGTTTGCTCAGGATCATTGTTAAGTAAGCTGTGGTTGGAGAACAATGCATCATGGGAGGGATGTTTAGAAGCAGGCAATCTCTGTGGCTGGCATATGAGGTTGGCAAAGGCTGGGATGAGTGAGTTCTGTGAAGCCCTGATGAATAGAGCTGTTAAGCATCTCCAAACAGTCTTTTGGAGGCTTATATATCACTGCATTCAGACTGATTCTGGGTCTCCAACTTTCTTTTTTCTCAGTTTTTTTGTGCAATGCTGGATTTTTTGGACAGGAGTTAGATATTCCAGAGACAGAAAAGGAGTGAGTCAGACTTGTCCTGTGAGAGATGCAAATGGTCAGAGGTTCTGAATTTTTTATTCTTAGGGTTTTGTTATAATCTATAGTGATGGTTGAATTCACAATCAGTGTGTGTTTATGTACACAGAAGCACATTGTTATTTTTAATAAGTCCCTTTGTGTATTATGTTTACGTCATCTAATGAACATGATATAGGAGATGGTAATTTCCCTGCATCCTGCATCCTCTCAAAGGAGATGGGGAGCGTGGGAGATGCTGCTCATCTCAAATGTACAGGAAGCAGCAGAGATTCAAACTGAGCTATTTTAACAGAACAGATTATTTATGGCTCACTTAGAATCTCTGATGATTCCTGTACATTTGAGGTGAACAATATCGCCCACGCCTGACACACCTAGCTCAAGATGACAGAGGAGCTGGCATTTTCAAATACAAATGACTGGCAGTATTCTTCTCTAGTGCCACGTAAAGTAATATTCTGGTTTAGTACAAGTTATGCTCAATCGGTAGCATTTTCGGTAGCTTTTTTTTTTTTGACTTGTCCCTCCTTTTCTTTAAAAATAGATCAAATCTGGGTTATTGTGAGTCACTTAAATTGGCAGTGAATGGGGCCAGTTTTTTAAACATTCCAGTACTCAACATTTCATTATTGTAGTAGTCCAGGTGATATGTGAAAATAATGTTCACTTTTTCATAAAAGCATGAAACTTGGTGCACTTGTATAGTTTGCGGCCCTAAACATTTTCAGAAATGGAGCCATTGCAAAAACACCTTGTGGTTGCCATGGCGACCATTTTACTTTCCGCCATAACCAAATGATGTATTTTGTGTCATATCTCCTGAACCAAACATGATAACACATAAAATATGATGTCTACCCCTATGTTTCAAGGATTACAATGATACCGCAACATAAACTGTTCAGGTAAAGAGTTAATGGTGAAATCAGCAATGTAAGAAGTTAATCACAGTATCTGAGCATCACAGTATCACAGCATTTACAAAAGTCCATATTATGGCTATTCATTTTTTCTTTCTTTGATAATTAACTAATATTTTATTCAATAATACATTAAAAGATTGTTTTCAAGAATCATATTTCATAGATATAAAAAAATAATAATTTCAGGTCAGTGTATTTTGCTCAGGCAGGCGGTAGTATATTTCCAATACATTCTTGTTCTCTGTCAACAATGCTCTAACATCACATGCAGACGGCAACATAATCAGATGAACAGTTAATGGTTAATTTAGTGACTTTATGAGAAGGATTACAATGAAATCTCAGAAGATGCAGAATGAAATTTTAAACATATTTCATGTACAGATCTCAGGCTTCTGGAGGGGATGTAGATTCGTAGGAGGGTGCTGAGCCTGTGGCTATTCTGTATGCAAACATCAATGTTTTGAACTTGATGCGAGCTGCAAACGGTAGCCAGTGCAGGGAGATAAAGAGAGGTGTGAAGTGGGCCCTTTTGGGCTCATGGAAGACCAGTCGTGCCACTGCATTCTGAAACATTTGTCGAGGTTTGTTTGCGCATGATGGAAGTCCAGCTAGAAGAGCATTGCAATAGTCCAACCTAGAAATGACAAGGGCCTGGGCAAGAAGTTGTGCAGCATGCTCTGTTTGGAAGGGCCTGATCCTCCTGATGTTGTGCAATGCAAACCTGCATGATCGAGCTGTCTTTACAATATGGTCCTTGAAGGTCAGCTGGCCACCAAAGAATAATTTTTGATGAACCTAGCAGGATGATGAAATCATGCTGTAGAGTCGGAGTGGCAGGGAAAACAAGAAGCTCAGTCTTTGCCAGGTTGAGCTGCAGGTGATGTTCCTTCATCCATGCCGAGATGTTTGCCAGGCAGCCTGAGATCCATGCAGCTACTATTGGATTGTCTGGTTGAAATGAATGATAGAGCTGTGTGTCATCAATGGTAGAACTTGGTAGGAGAAACCATGTGCTTGTATAATGGGTTCCAGTGATGTAGTGTACAGGTGCATCTCAATAAATTAGAATGTCGTGGAAAAGTTCATTTATTTGAGTAATCCAACTCAAATTGTGAAATTCGTGTATTAAATAAATTCAATGCACACAGACTGAAGTAGTTTAAGTATTTGGTTCTTTTAATTGTGATGATTTAGGCTCACATTTAACAAAAACCCACCATCTCAACAAATTAGAATACTTCATAAGACCAATAAAAATTTTTTTTTTACTGAATTGTTGGCCTTCTGGAAAGTGTTCATTTACTGTATATGTACTCAATACTTGGTAGGGGCTCCTTTTGCTTTAATTACTGCCTCAATTCGGCATGGTATGGAGGTGATCAGTTTGTGGCACTGCTGAGGTGGTATGGAAGCCCAGGTTGCTTTGACAGTGGCCTTCAGGTCATCTGCATTGTTGGGTCTGGTGTCTCTCATCTTCCTCTTGACAATACCCCATAGATTCTCTATGGGGTTCATGTCAGGCGAGTTTGCTGGCCAATCAAGCACAGTAACACCATGGTCATTGAACCAGCTTTTGGTACCTTTGGCAGTGTGGGCAGGTGCCAAGTCCTGCTGGAAAATGAAATCAGCATCTCCATAAAGCTTGTCAGCAGAAGGAAGCATGAAGTGCTCTAAAATTTCCTGGTAGATGGCTGCGTTGACTGTGGACTTCAGAAAACACAGTGGACCAACACCAGCAGATGACATGGCAGCCCAAATCATCACTGACTGTGGAAACTTCACACTGGACTTCAAGCAACATGGAATCTGTGCCTCTCCACTCTTCCTTCAGACTCTGGGACCTTGTTTCCAAATGAAATGCAAAATTTATTTTCATCTGAAAAGAGGACTTTGGACCACTGAGTTCTTTTTCTCCACAGCCCAGGTAAGACGCTTCTGACATTGTCTCTGGTTCAGATGTGGCTTGGTAGCCCTTTTCCTGAAGACGTCTGAGCGTGGTGAATCTTGATGCACTGACTCCAGCTACAGTCTACTCCTTGTGAAGCTCTCATAAGTGCTTGAATCGGCTTTACTTGACAGTATTCTCAAGCTTGCAGTCATCCCTGTTGCTTGTGCACCTTTTCCTACCCAAATTCTTCCTTCCAGTCAACTTTGCATTTAATATGCTTTGATACAGCACTCTGTAAACAGCCACACCTTTCAATAATGACCCTCTGTGACTTACCCTCTTTGCGGAGGGCGTCAATGTTCGTCTTCTGGATCATTGCCAAGTCAGCAGTCTTCTCCATTATTGTGGTTTCAAAGAACAAGAGATACCCGGAATTTATACTGTAGGGATGGTCATTAATTGAAACTCAAATGTAAATATTCTAATATTTTGAGATACTGATTTTTGACTTTCATGAGCTGTAAGCTCGAATCATCAAAATTAAAACAAAAAACCTTTTGAAATGTTTTACTTTACATGCAATGAATCTAAAATATATGAAAGTTTCACTTTTTGAAATAACTTACAAGAAAAAATTAACTTTTTCATGACATTCTAATTTATTGAGATGCACCTGTATATGGTGAAGAATTGATCCCCGAGGAAACCCTGTGGCCAGTTGATGTTCTTTGGAGACCTGTCCTCCCCAGGAAACCCTGAAAGACCTACCTGTGAGATAGGATTCAAACCAGTGGAGTGCAGATCCGGTGATGGTAGACAGGATAATCTGATGATTCACAGTATCAAAAGTGGCAGATAGATCTAGCAGAATAAGAACTGATGATTTGGAATCAGCTTTCTCTATCTGCAGGGCTACAGTGACCGACAGCAAAGTAGGCTCATTTGAATGGCCGCTGCTGAAACCTGATTGGTTAACGCTCAGTTGGTCATTATGTGAAAGAAATAATGTAACTGTGTCTATAAAGGTGTGAACCAAATGGTCCATTCCATTAGAATAACAAAGGAACAGCATTCCTCAGGAACGTCTTGTAGATTGCAGGATCTCCAGCGGGAAGGTCCTAACAGTATTGTTTCTAGCTCTTTTGTCTTCAGGTATACAATTATATCCCACAGACAGAAGCTAGGAATCATACAAGGGTTAAGATTGTTTGAAGGAAGACACGCTAACATCGCTATTGAAGAACTGCTGTAAAGATGATGATACATGGGGCAACTTTTTAGGTTAGAAGGGGTAGTATGCACTGGCCTGTCTAGACAGATATTGTCTTGACATGAAGTTAAAGCGGACTAATTGAAAGAGAACAACTGCACACTCACTTAAGATAATAAGCATAATAAATAGCCTATGCTTAAGTAAGTGTGCAGTTGTTCTCTTTCAATTAGATCATATTTTTTCCTTCAACTTGCACCTCTATAGGTGTGCGTTTGCTTTGCCTCCCTTGCTCAATGAAGTTAAAGTGGATCATAAAGTGGCACTTGCTGTATTTACATCCAGAGATGAGAAATGGCTGGGTGAGGGAAGAGAGGATGACACTACAGAGGAAAGATGGAAGGGTGAAAGGGAGCGTAGGTTTTGCCTAAAAGTAACTGGTAGTGGAATTGGTGGCACACAGGTAGTAATATGTAGGTTAAATGTAATAAAGAAATGAGCAGAGATGTCTAGAGGTTTTACCAAATGTTGTCTGATACAATTGCATGTGTAAATTAAGTCAAGATGGTTGCCTGATTTGTTAGTGCTTGTGGTGGTAAGCCATTTGAGATCGAATGAAGCTAGGAGTGGAATTGGAGGTCTGCAGTGTAAGGCTTCTCCAGATAGATTTTAATGTCACCAAAGACTACAAGTGGACTGCCATACCCAGAGAATGAGGACAGCAGCCCATACAGCTCCTCTAAAAATAATTATATATGACCAGGAAGGTGATAAATCATTACAATATGGAGTTTAACAGGAGCTGTTACCATAATAGCATGAAACTCAAAATATTTTTATTGCATAGGGAAGAGTGGGTTGTGTATTTCCAATTATTAGAAATGAGAAGACCAGTACCCTTCCAACCTGATTAGAGAGAACAGCAGGGGTTGCGGAGTCTTCTGGACGAATCCAGGTCTCAGTCAAGCCCAAGATACTAAGAGTAGACTGAGAAGCAATGGCCAGAATGAAGTTTGTTGACAGCTGACTGACAGTTCCAGAGACCCAGAGAAAATGACAGAGGTGCAGCAGAAGAGGTGCAGTGCAGATAGGATGCAGTTTAGCAAGATTGCATTGCCATCTGCGTGTGATGTTAGAGCATTGTTGAGAGAGAACAAGAATGTATTGGAAACATACTACCGCCTACCTTACTCTGCCTGAGAGGTAAGGAAAAATACACTTACTTGAGATTATATTTTTTTATATCTCTGAAATAAATTATTGTATTCTTGAAAACAATATTTTATTGTACTATTGAATTGGCTGTTGGATTTATAATTTTATTAAAAATAACTGTCATGTTCACACTGCCCCAACACCAACAAACTTCGAGTCACAGAGAGTCAAGTAACACCGTGTCTACACCAGACGCGACAGTTGTCGCATCGCGCCTCATCCAGTGTAGACAGCGTCACTGATTATAATCAATAGAACCTCTATAGTATTTTGTTGTGTCGCACCGCACCGCTCGCAACTGGTGTAGATGGTGTAAGTCTGATTGGGGAGGAAACTGAAGATCCTGTAACCACAATCAAAATTTTATTGTTATTAATGTCTTTGCGTGTCATTCTTCGCCTGAAAAGACGGCAAATAAAACGAAAGAGGCTGTGAAGCACGCTTTAAGTGAAATGAAAAGTGAAAAGAGTGCATCGTCATGGCAACGGTTCGTGTCCACGTCAGATTACGTCAGAGTTTGTTGTAGTTTGTTGGAAAATCATTTCACACTGCTCAGACATTCCACGACCCAACAAACGCCGATTAAGCATGTTCAGTTGGGTGAAAACAAACTCCAACCAACGCCAACAGACACCGACAGGGGTAACACACTGATCCAACAAACTCCAACAGACTAGTTTGTTGGTGTTTGTTGGCGTTTGTCTGTGCAGTGTGAATTGGCCTTTAAGGAGATTCCCCCTTCCATGTAAAGCGCTTTGAGTACCCAGAAAAGTGCTATATAAATGTAACAAATTAATAATTAATTAATTAAAACAACCTTTTATTGTACTATTGAATAAAATATTAGTTAATTATCAAAGAAAGAAAAAAAATAATAGCATAATATGGACTTTTGTAAATGCTGTGATACTGTGATGCTCAGATACTGTTATTTCCTTCTCACATTGTTGATTTCACCATTAACTCTTCACCTGAACAGTTTATGTTGTAGTATCATTGTAATCATTGACCATCGAAACATAGGGGTAGACATCACCTTTTCTGTGTTACCATGTTTGGTTCAGGAGATATGACACAAAATACATCATTTGGTTATGGCGGAAAGTAAAATGGTCGCCATGGCAACCACGAGGTGTTTTTGCGATGGCTCCATTTCTGAAAATGTTCAGGGCACTAACCTGTTCAATTGTACCAAGTTTCATGCTTTTATGAAAAAGTGAACATATCACCTCAAATTTTGCACATATCACCTGGACTATAGGGACAAAATGTAAACATTACATTATGCATGTTAACATGATTTTCACTGTAAAAATGATTTGTAATTTTAACAATAAAACACTAAAAAAATCTAAATACCTGTTAATTGGTTAACAGTACATTCCATTACTATATACTGTACAGTGAAATCTGTAATAGATCTATCAGGACATTTCTTGATTTATACAGTAAAATACTGTTAAATGTACAGTTTTTGGAAGTGAAAAGAACAAGTCATCTTATAATTTACAATCAAAAATGTAAATTAACATTCTCAGAATTCTCTCTGTGGTGTATCACAATTGATGTTTTTTTATAAAAAATGTTTTCTGCTTATTTTTCTTATCATTTTATGTACATTAGGGTTTTATGTTACATTTTATGTTGGTAAATGAATGTTTATTACATTACCTTAATGTCATGTGTTTTACAATCATGGTGTTTTGTTTTTGTGTGTATGACACTGTCCACATTCTATATATTATTATTTACTACAGCTTGCAAAAAGGGCACCTATGATCAACTTTGATTCTTCTTTTTGATTTGTCTTACTCTGTACCACTTGTGTTATTAGGGTCATTGTCAGTATATTTTAAAGGATCAAAACAGAGTTTAGTAGCAGTGTGGTTGTGCTAATTCACCAGAAAAGGGCTGTTGGTTTTGTTTTGTTGTTTTGTTTTGTTTTCAACTGTAAAATGTAGTTGTTCTGTAATAATAGAGAGAGAAAGAGAGTATGAAAGTATTAAGGTATCAAAGTATAAAAAAAATTAAGTAAAATTAAAGTAAAAAATTCAAATATTACTTAAACATAACACTTATAACATTTAACCAACCATATAAATGAGAGGAACACATTTACAGCTCAAATAATTCATACGTTTTATCAGACAAATTGATGTGCTTTTCTAAATATATACACTTCACATTTCTACTATCTTCTAAAAACTGGGCCCATTTATTTCCTTTGTAAGTGCCTCACTGTAACCTCAATTTTTGCTTTATTATTATTAATAATAATAATAATAATAATAAGCAAGTAGTTAATAGTGAGAATTGGTCCCTATACTAAAGTGTTGCCAGAATATTCCTATATATAGCTATATATAGGCTGCTGTAAATCAGAATAACCCCATTTAAACACACATAGATGAATGGACAAAGTTTGAGATAGACATGACACCCGGTCATTTATCTCAGTCAGTTTGTATTAAATAATTCATTATCTACCTCTGTCTCCATATCTCATTCAAGGCATTCACTGAGGTCTGTTTAAGAGAGAGATTATTTCTGTGAGCCCTGTGAGGTTCAGCTTCTCAGTGCCTTTAATAAAGCTGCTGTCAGGCAGGTTAGAAGAAAAGAGATGATATGATCAAACGTGGACAGCCTGGCTGCATTTCGCAGCCTGGGTCTCATCAGGCTTATCTAATGGAGAGGCCCATGGCCTTCAACATAAAAAAAATATTTTAATTGATATTTAAATGATAATTAGTTGAGATCAGCAAATAAATAACACCAATCAAATCTCCATTTGTGATAACCATAACACTAAATAATATATAGTAAATAGTAGCCTAAAGATCATTTTCAACATTCATTCTGAGTAATGAGCTTAAGCAGCATGGTGCTCATTTTCCAGTTAATTGCATTTCAATAATATTTAGAATCAAATTATTATAAATCAAACTATTGACTGAATAGAAAAGCAGGTGTAAATTTGCTAAATTTGACAGTAAGTATTACTGCTACTTAAAGGGATAATTCACATAATATTGAAAATGCTGTCATTGTTTTCTCACCCTCGTGTCCTTCCTAATTTGTATGACTTTTTTCTGTGGAATGCAAAATATATTTTGAAAAACATATTTAGGTTAAAAATAGTGTTCCAAAGAAGAAAGTCATACAAGTTGAAAACAGCACGAGTGTGAGTAAATGAGCAATCTCATTAGGTATGTCTATTTTTGTTGGCTGTTTCTCAATGAAACTGTCATGAGAGCCTCATGAAGCTCCGAGTGTCACTGCTAATCGTCTCAGTGTGAAATCTGATTGTTTCTGAAGCACTGCCTGAGCTGAATGTGTCTGTCATCCTTGTCCTGTTTTTGCTAGATGAGCTTTTGTATCTGCGTGTGGTCTTGTCATCTGTCTTTGTTGGAGTGTGAGATGGAGAGAAAGTCCTCCTTTTTGCTTATGTGTGCAGACACAAGCTGTTATCTGTGAGTGTATCCCAGCATCCTTTTAGCACCCTGCAGTGTCTGGCATTCTGGCACACACAGGTAACACAGACTGCAATTATAACACTAAGTATGTGTATGTGTGTGTGAGTGTGTGTGTGTCTACTTCTCTCATATATCATCTGTGGCATAATTATCCATTTTACTGATTGTGTAAATAATCAATGACTTTTAAATTTTTGGCAAATTACTCCAACAATCTCATCCATCATGTGCTGGCGTCACCCCACCTGCTGTTATTTCAAGTATGTGATCTGTGTAACCAGACCCTTTCAACTGCCATAGAGTCTTTACATTATAACTTTTTTTGTGAATGAAAATTATGTGAGTTGTGTGTGTGTGTGTGTGTGTGTGTGTGTGAGGTCACCAGGAATTGATTAAACAGATACATATTTTAGTGTTGTATCACATAAACAACTGAAAGCAAACTTTATAACTTTTTGAATGTACTGTAATTCTTACATCTTCATTTTCATTTGCAAAAACGAAATATGCCACCTACCCTGTCTAAGGTCCATTAGAGTCACTTTAGCCTAGACTAGCATTTCTCAGCCATAAAATAACAAAGACTGCAACCATGTATTCATTTTTGGGGTGACCAAATATAATACTTGAAGAACTGGCCATTGAAAAGCAATATTGGTTGATTATAGACCTTAGTCAGGGTAGGGCCATATTTAATTTTTGACAGGAATGAAAACGAGGCTGCAAGGGATAGAAGTACAATGTGTTCAATAGATTGTACTGTTAAGTAACATACAGTTTATTCAGCTGATGAAACATCTTTCTGAAAAAAAAAACTTTCGGAACACAAACGGTAAAGATTACAAATCTGTCCCTCGCATACTTGTTTTCATCCATGGTAAACCTGCCTAAGGTTTATTAATCTGAATGTTGGGGATTCCCTCAAATGTCTACTGTGATTAAAAATGAGTTCACACAACCTCTTATCAAGATAATCAGAATCAGAAAGAGCTTTATTGCCAAGTGTGTTTGCACACACAAGGAATTTGTCTTGGTGTTAGGAGCTTCCAGTACAGAAAGTACAAACATAGTGCAGACAACATATAATTAAGGTAATAAAGAACACTAATAATGAAGAGAATAGACACTAATTAAGAATAACAATAGTACTATAAAAATACAAAAAAAAAATATATATATACAGAAAAGAAAAATGTCCATAGACAGAACTGTGAATGTGCATGTGTCCTATGTACAGATGAAGGTTTGATGAGTTATTTACAGATGTACAGTACTGGGGTGTGTTATGTGTTGTTCAGGTGGGATACAGCCTGGGGGAAAAAACTGTTCTTGTGTCTGGCTGTTTTTGTGCTCAGTGTTCTGTAGCGCCGGCCAGAGGGCAACGGTTCAAAGAGAGAGTGAGCTGGGTGTGAGGGGTCCAGAGTGACTTTCTTAGCCCTTTTCCTCACTCTGGAGATATAAAGATCTTGGAGGCTGGGCAGAGGGGCACGTCCGTTGTAGTCTTCTGATGTCTGTTTTGGTAGCTGAACCAAACCAAACAGTTATAGAAGAACATAGGACAGACTCGATGATGGCAGAGTAGAACTGTTTCAGCAGCTCCTGAGGCAGGTTGAACTTCCTTAGCTGGCGGAGGAAATACAGCCTCTGCTGGGCCTTTTTCGCAATAGAGTCAATGTGATTGTCCCACTTCAAGTCCTGAGAGATGGTGGTTCCCAGGAACCTGAATGACTCCACTGCAGTCTCAGTGCTGTTCATGCTGTTCACCCTAGAGGTGAGTGGGGGGAGATCAGGGGGGTTCCTTCTGAAGTCCACTATCATCTCCACAGTTTTGAGAGTGTTTAGCTCCAGGTTGTTAAGACTGCACCAGCCAGCCAGCTGCTCAACCTCCTGTCTGTAAGCAGACTCGTCACCGTCCTTGATGAGGCCGATGACTGTAGTGTCATCTGCAAACTTCAGGAGCTTGACAGAGGTGTCCTTTGAAGTGCAGTCATTCACGTAGAGGGAGAAGAGCAGTGGGTAAGTAGCCCAGAGCAGATTTTCACATTTGAAAGGGCATTAAGAAAAGGTCAAATCATAATTGATGGCAATGGCCAGTGTTTACAGTCAGGAAACACATCCATATGTTCAGTTTATTAATGGAGAAACTCCCTGTGGGCAGCAGGTGAACAGACTGTGATGTATTTTCAGTCTTCATGTATTCCTAGAGTTCCATCATGCTTGCTTAAACAAAACTGTGCAACCATGTGAAAAAGTATTATGTAAATTCTTTAATTATTTCCCTAATGACCTAGATGTGGATGTGTTCCACAATCACAATCCTTTCCTAGCAGATCTTGTATTCCTCATTGACCTACATACAACTGCAAGCAATGCAGCAGATGCAGTTTCACACATTAGGCTATGAGATATTTTGTATTCAGTCTAGAAGTTTCCTGAGCTTTCAGGTAGTGCCATATAGTTTCTTTTGCAGTTCAACTCAACATACATATATTTGTAGAAGGAAAGTAATGAAAACCACTAGCTCAAAGTGTCAGAACCGCAAACTTAAATCCAACGGTGTCTCATGCATCACAGCCCAATGCCCAGGTAGACAGCAATTTCTCAAACTTAAACCTGGCTGTGAATTTTATTTCATTTCTCATCCAGGCCAGCTCGCAACTTTTGTATTTTTCATGAAAGTTGAAGAATCATTATGTACATGTTGTCAATAGCAAGAGAGCTTAGAGATGTTTTCTACACAATGCCTAAGTAGCTGGACATTTGCACTTTTTCCCTCATCAATGACTTACTCTAACAGGTATTACTTGGCTGTTCTGAAATATATACATACACAAATACATTTTACATAGGGAGAATCTTGAGTAATAGTTTGGGTTCAGTACAAGTTAAGCTCAGTCAACAGCACTTGTGCCATAATGTTGATAAACAAAACAAACAAACAAAAAACAAAATCGATTGAGCTTAACTTGTATTGAACCCAGCATAGACCAACTGGCAAGATATTGCAATTGATTAAATCCTTTCCTACTTCTCTCACATACACATACGCAACAAACCGGTCCTGATACACTCTCACCTCTATCTGACAGTTAGTTTTGGTATTCGGGCAGAGTGAGTGGTCTCACATGTCCTTAATGATTAGCACTCATGTCTGGGCATGTGAATTGACTTGGCTAATTAGAATTAGTTCTCTCTCTCCCACATTCCCCTCGTTGAGTGCCACTCATCTCTGTTTCATCTCTGTCTTGGGTTTTGACGGTCTGTCGTGTGAGTGCTTGTGTCCACGGGCATTTTGTCTCCCTAGAGAAATAGCTCTGGTTTACTCCAAAATAAGAGGAATGTCTCTCTCCCTGTCTGTTGTCTTCTATTAGTCATTTTCTTTTCTCTCTCTCTCTCTCTCTCTCTCTCTCTCTCTCTCTCTCTCTCTCTCTCTCGTGTATACATCTAAATCATTCAGCAGGACAGAGGGAAAGGTCACACTGTCTATTCATGACTCCCATAGTCCCACCATATCTCTCACATCTTTAATTCATACTGATAGGTTGATGCCTGGAGCCCCCTAGTGGGTAATTGCTTTTAGCTGGACCCACCTGACAGGGTCTTTCCTTCACCTGACACATGGTTCAACAAAACATTTATATATTTATTTATAAAGTCTTGATTGAATGTAGGAATGCATTAATTGTTTAAAAGTAGTGACATTTGAGGATAAGTCTAATGTTTTTCAAGTTTCACACCCATCCAGAAAAAAGCCAATGCTCTTCGTAAATTCCCACTAACAGCTATTTAATCAGTTTCAACTCCCGTAGAGAATTATGCTTATTGTACTTCAATTACCAAGTAAATATCCATGTGCAATTATTTTTATATTGTTTTGTTCTTTTAAGATAGCTTTGCTTGCTCTTGGGTCACAATGAAATGTGTTTTCAGGACTTCTTGAGAAATACATGACTAAAGAAAAAGTAAAACATATATTTAAAGAACCTTGTTCTAACTAGTGGAAGAAATGGCTAAATAATCTACTTAAAGATTTGAAGATACCCTGATGAACTATTACTCCATTTTAAATGTAAGTATTTTTTATAAGCTTCTAAGTACAAAACTGCGGTTACATAACGTGTCCTAAAAGTGTCCTTGTTACAGTGTAATTATACATTTAAGTACTGAGTAATATTAATTAACTACATATACGTACTATATGGTTAGGGTTAGGATTAGGGTTACTTGCATGCAATCATGCATGATTTATTGTTATTATAATAAGTAAATACATGTAATGTCTAACAAGGACACCTTAAAATAAAGTGTTACCAAAACTGCTTACTTTTGTATGTACTTAGGTATCAAAAAGTAGAAATACTGATTTATTTAGACTCTTGTTCTTTGCAGTTTGATATAATTCATTTTTGAGTTATACCCTTCTCTCAGGGTTGCGAGCTCTCTGTGTTATTATCAGATTGGTTTTTGACAATTAAATATGCATGATTGTCACTCAGGTTTTTTCAATCTGGTAGTGTGTTTAGGTTTTTAATATTCCGCTGCAGTTGTCATCAGTGATGGATCCTAGTTCAGGGTGGCAGTGCTTTCTCCCCTACACTGCTCCTACATATGCAGCCAACATCTTAAAAAACAAGAATCAAAATTGGCAGTTTTCTGAGGAACAAAATGGAATCCATAAGTCTCTGCAAGAACTCCTGTCGCCGGTTCCTTCAGTAACCCATAATAACCCATAAAGGCTTTGAGGCATAATATTCATCTATGGAGTAGGATGTTTGTAGCACTTTCAGGTTTCTGAGAAACCCCCAATGATGTTGAGTACTTTATTATTGTCCACCATCACCATTAATTCTTTCAAGTCAAGATTGTTGGATAGGTAACCCTTGCTACTCCTCTGACAATGCTGACATAACAGCAGTTTCAGTGGGTAAACCATAGTGTTCATAAACTTTATTAGATTCTGTCCTCTTTTTACACTGAGAGGGAGGGCCAAATTGAACATAATGTATGTGGGTGTGAGAAGATTACCTATATGTGGAGTGTTTTCACAACAGTAACATTGTCTTAATCATCCCTTTTAGATGGCTTGATATATTACAAATCAAGCAAAAAGCTTTCATTTGTTAAAGTATTTTCACTCAAATATTTATGACTTATTTACTAGGCATCCAGTGTTATTTTGAACAGCTTGGTGGCTTTTAGCAAACCTTTTAGTAAGAAAAGTATTTAAGAAACAATAAACATTATATTATTAAATAAAACAATTATGTTAGATATACTATCATGCTCATCATCATGCTCATCTTTTTTTCTGTGACTATTTTCCCCTTTCCGAGAAAACAAGCATGGCTGGTTTATTAAAAGTGTTATTGAAAGTTTTTTTGTTTTTTTTACCTTCACCTTGAATGAGGTGGCTTTTTAATGAGACTCTGTGAGCACAAAACTCTCCTGTTCAAGATGCGCTATTAATTTACACTCGGGTCATGTACCCTGTCTGTGTGGCAGAGTATGCAGCTGAAAACAACACTGCTTCTTTTCCATTCCACTCTCATTCCCTCCTTCTCTCTCTCTCTCTCTCTCTCTCTACTGCCCCTTCCATTCGCTTTTCCTCTCTTTTCTTTGCTTTACCTGCCAAAAGCACATTTAGCAAGGTACACCAAGGGACAGTGTGAATCTGAAAACAAGCCAACATAAGGTTGAAGGAATAAAGAGTTGTGTCCTTGACATATATAACGATTGATGGTAATTGGAGGAGAAGAGATGGTGTCTCTTAATCAAATGTCTCCTATGCTTGTACGTACCTAAACTATAACATATAATTCCTCCAGTGAAATAAAGATCTTCATACACTCAAAAAAACAAACAAATGCACAACAGCTTGTCACTAGGGTAGCACCCTTAAAGGGACATCTTTGTACCTTACATACCACTAAAGGGTGCCTATTTGTATTTAAGAGTAGGATTATAGTCATATTATTAGTATTTTATAAAACAGTTTCTTCCCGTCCTTGATTCTGATTGGTCAACAGCTGTATTTTATTCACAATAAAGTACCTGAAAGCCATACTTAAGTAAAAGTACAGATATCTTACCAGAAAATGACTTTGGTAGAAGTTGAGGTCACTGTTTAGAATATTACTGGAGTAAAAGTCTTAAAGTATGTGATATTTATTGTACTTAAGTACGAAAAGTATTTTTTAAATCTTAAACGTACTTAAGTATTGAAAATAAAAGTACAAGTAAATGCAAAATGGAAAAGAAGCAAATAAATATATATATAAAATGTTCATACACAGCTTGAGTAGCAAGATTGTGTTCAGTTTTAACTCTTTTTTTCCATTTTGTATTTTTGGGTAAGAATAAGAAGCACTTCATCTGGTACTTTGTGTCTTTCATTCCAACATAAGAAAACATTTCTGGAATCTGCATCTGAAATAGCATTTAGATGTATTTACACAGTTTAGTGTATCTCAGAGGGGACATGGATGCATTTAACCTGCAGTTACAGATGCATAAATAGGCCTAATGTTTTGTCTTTAACATAAAACTTTGAATACTGATATTTGAAATAATTTAAAACATGAACAAAATAGTTGAAATGTGAAATTAAAACCGCCAGTAGGTGACAGCAAGTGACTGTTAATGAGTGAGTCATTGAGATTCAACAGATTCATTCAAACGGCTGATTCATTCAGGAACAAATCATTTGACTGTGTTAATGAGTGAATCACTGAATCATTTATTCAACTGATTTGTTCAAAAAGCTGATTCATTCAATAAGTAAACACCATCCATTGCTCAGAGATGCAAAACAGTGCTGTGATCTTTGTTTGGAACTATTTTCGTTGGCAAAATTGAGCAAAAACAAGCAATATTATGTCTAAAATGTAAGTCACTTATTGCTTTACTGAACTTGTATAAAATGATTATTAAATGTGTTATCATGCTGATATCTGCAGAAAACGGTACTCTTTGTGTGATATAGATTAAGTTAACTATATTCAATTATATAAATATAAAAAGCATACAGAAGCATTTTTGCCGTCTACAATTTAGAATGCCTTGAATTTTGAATATTAATAGACTAATAAATCATGCATGCACTCTCTGTGTGTGATTTGGTGATAAAGCCTACTCGATAATGTCAAATCGCACATCATTACAACAACACTTACCATATTATCGCAGAAGATATACTGTATGCCGCACACCCCAGACTCGACTTTTTAATTAATCATTATTAATCATCCGCGGTTGTGCGAGCACTTGTTTGCACATGAGCAAAGGTGTTTTTTAGGAGTCTAACTTGCAAACGCTAGACCGCTGATTCGTCAAACCTGCTTTCTTGCAGTCCGTGTTCTTCTGACTTCTGAATATTTTGTAGTAAGTAACGAATATGCTTCTGGGAAATGTATCAGAGTAAAAGTATACATTTTAATTAGGAAATGTAGTGGAGTAAAAGTGAAAGTTGGCTGAAATATAAAAACTCAAGTAAAGTACAGATACTCCCAAAAAATACTTAAGTACTGTAATGAAGTATTATTACTTCGTTACATTACACCACTGACGACGTGTCTGTTTGAAAGCCCAACGTTTCTGAAGTGCGGAGGAAATAGGCTATTACTGTATGTATTAGTTTTGTTTTTCTAGTATGATACTGTATGTCCTTCAGTTTACACTCTAATGATGCTTGCAAACTCGAACTGTGCTACGAATCAATCTGTTTTAAACAAACAAAAAAAACCTCAGATGTTTTCTGATGATGAGAGATAAGCAGATGTATGTGAGAAAATATACGGTGTTATAAAATATAAAAACATGAAATGACACAGTGGATGAGAACAATTCCTATTCTCTGTTTTTATTTGAGCTCCATAAGATTACACGAACATTCTTTTGCCATTTACTGTCACTGTCAGGATTTTTTTTTTTAAGTGGAAAAGCAGCATTTAACGAATTCAAAAAAAGTAACATATCAATAAACTCTGTTTTCCATCGTGCCTAACAATACCCTTTAGCCGTGACTTATTCACAGTACAGCATGGACTCTCACACCTTGTTGCTTACATAAAGTAATTGTTTGCACTCTTCTACTATGAACCATTTAGGTGTAACTAAGGTTTCTTTTTTAGGGTACTGCCCCAATTAAAATTATAATTTTTTTTTTTTCATGTTTTTTTTTTCCCTGGAAGAAACTGACCTCCATGTGCCTTTATTATTATTTTTTTCTCTTATATTTCTCTACTAATATTGAAGAAAATGAGTCATAGACCTGCTTCAAAACTCATTTCAATTAAGAATCAATTATGATAAACAATACCCATGACCATTTCAATGGAATAAAGGCAATGAAAACACATTTCTTACAGCCATAAGAAAGCACCGGAGGCCTATAAGAACACTGCAATTTGCATTATAAAAAATCTCTCCCCAATGCAATTACTGTAGAGTTATTTTAGAAGTGTGAGTGTTATAAACATTACAGTGCCATTTAATCCAGATCCAGAGTCCATCTCTGAATGGATTTGTAGAAACGAGTGTCTGAATTGGGACAGTGATTCTCTCTGTGGCATGGGCAATACTGAAGATGGGGTGCATTTTGAAATGCATCCTCAGGATGAAGTGACCCTGAAAAATGACAGGTCTGTTTCTGTGCTTGTTGATGGAATAAAACATCTAGACACTTTCCTGAACTATATGAGCATTTTAACACATTTATAGCGATATAACATTTCTGAGAAAGAGTTTATGAATTATATTGTTATCTACCTCAGTGGCTCCTTAGATCTGACCCTAATCCAAGGCATAGCACTGAATGAAGAAAGTTGTATATAACAAACTAAAACCCAAAGAGTTACTTTGAAATGCTTTTGGTTAAAAAATAAATCCATGTAATTCCAAAGGATCCATACATTTTTTACATGTAGTCACCATCCATGACCACTGCTTGTCTGAAGCTGTCATTGAGAATGACTTTATGCTTAATATTTAAAGAATAAAAATAATAGAGTGGGTAATTATATATATTTTAATCAAATATGTTTAGGATAAAGTCTCATTATTTTAGCTGTCACACAAATATGTCCATTAGGTTTAGAGTTTTATTATCATATATGAGCATGAATAATCTCTGGAAGTATTTGTAAGTACTTCATACAGTAAGTAATAGAATTATTTTTTATTTATTTATTTACAATAAAATGGTATTAGGAACATATAGTCATAACACTTTCACAAATATAGCAGCCTATGCATTGTTCTATATTTATAATATAGCTTTTTGATAACTGTAATTAAGGCTGTTGGTTGTTGAATGTCATAATTATACCTATATAAATATTCTGAGAATAACAAAATGTGTAATTATATAGTTAGTTTCGATTTACATCCTTATTAAAATTGTCTGTAATACAGGCCAAAAATGATTAAACAAGTCCAATCATAAGTTAATAGAGTCCCCTACCCTCCATGGATCATAGTGAATTAATAATTCAGAATCCAGGTCACTTGGCACTGGTTATTTTTAACCTCACCAAAATCCATTTTCACACCACATGTAGTTAAGCCGGTAGAATTAGTATGGAATGCAAGTGTTTTTAGCACCTGGGTCATGCATTTAAACTGTTATTTAACATAAAAGATGTTGGATATCCATAAAAGGCAGGATTTAAAGTGTGTATAAATCTCCCAGCCTGATAAAACACTAATGCACGCCATCATTGCTCAGTATACAGTTCTGCAGGTTTGCTTTAATCACCATAGAATGGGGCTTTGCATTCACTGCTGTCGTTGTGCATCCTCACAGACTGAACCTCTGGGGAAATGAGGCACTGTGTGAGTGGTGGGAGGGTTAAAATGGATTCCTCATAAAGATGTCAGCCTGTAGGCTTCAGTCAAAGCGTCTTGCTGTGGGAGGGGTGAAGAGTCAGATGTGCTCCTGTGGCTCGGAGTAAGAAGGACATTTTCATCAGGCACAAGCACAAAATGTAATCTGTGCTAGAGTGTTGCTTGCTAGTTGAAGAAAACTGTAGAATTAAATAAATGTTTACATTTTATTTTATCTTTCTGTGTGACACTGTACTGGTGCAATTGGCATCCGAGGGTTTCTCATCTCCATAGAAACGTGTTTTATGAATGCTTTAAATCAACAAGCTCCTTCTAAATTATTGCTGAGTGAAACAGTTATGTTTAATGCATGTTTTTGTAAGACAGAAGTAAAAATCCCATTTTTTCCCCTTAGAGAAATGTATTTTTAACGATAACTTATAAACCTTTAAGGACAAACCTATTGTGAGCTGCGAAGTTGTTAATCGATGGCATGTGCTTTTGTTGAAGCCAACAGTTTGCATTATTTTGAAATATTGTGTAAATATTTGTTTAAAAGAGGAATTCCTGGTGAAAAAAATCATTACCATGATTCTGCAAAACAAATAAACAAAAAGGTTTATAATTCTTCAGCACAGTTACGTGGCTCTCTTGCATACTTATTTTGATTTACCATTCTTGTTATTCCCTTAGTAAAAAAGTAATATATTTAAAATATATTTATTTCATACTAAGTATAGTTCAAATCTATTATTTACTGACATATCACTAGAGACTTACTGATATAAAAATTATAATTAAATTTAGTTTATTTAAAATACATTTTAGTTTATTATGTTATAATAATGTATCATTTAGTTAGGATATTTAATAATGTTCACATATTTCCTTATATATTGTCTTCTCATTAGGATAGTTTTGTCGATTTGATTCACTACATGTATTTCTCATTATTTTAGTTTTATTAATTCAATTATTATTATTAATACATATATTTAAATGAATGTTGTTTGTGTTTGTTTATTATAATTGTTAATCAGGGGCGCCGTAACAGGGGGGGGGGGAGGTTAGGATGATTCCAATGGCCCGGTGAGGGTGAGGGGGCCCGGAATATGATTTTTACCAAGGGGGACCAATATATCGACTATAGTGAAGATGACCTAGGCAGGGCTTCAGTATTAATATTACAAAAATATTGTGCTAGGCCAATTGATTTGTAGTGGTCTGGACAATTTTTAATTTTTAAGCTTTAATTATGTTATAATAATGTGATCATTTTGTCGGGGTTAATATTCTAATAATGTTCACAAAAATAATTATCCCTTATATATTGTCTTCTCATTATACAGTTTTGTCACTAACAATGACTAACAATCTTAAAACAAGTGTTTTATTTAGACTGAACCATGGTAATCTATCACTGAAGTGTTTCTCTTTACTGTGCCACAGGAGCCTCTTGTCTTCCCTACAGTGAAAAAATAGACTTCAGCTATTACTCTTTAATTATGTTTCCTTTTAATCAACCTCAGGAGCCAACAAGCACAGGCTGGCCAGGGTGCGCAGACACTCTTCGGAGATAACAAATGGTTTTGTCGACCTGATTTAGGAGCTAGTGGCAGGCAGAATGCGTTTTATCCAGACAGACGTCGGAGTGAGGAACGGGGGTAATTAATATGGAATGCTGATGAGAATTCTGACAAGTTCTAATAAAAGAGGCCGAGTGGTTTGATAAGACTTGAGTGCCCAGGAGTAATTACAGAGCTTTAAACAGTGTGTGGAGTAGAGTTTAGTGTGGGACTGTCTTCATGTTTAATAGAGACAGAATCTTCCTCCCTCTGCCATTGACAGGCCATTTATTACAGCCGGCTTTCTGATTCAGCATGCCAATATCAGCACTCCGCTGCATGGCTGATGTCTTTTAGCAAGATTTTCTGAGTAGATATGAGGTCTTTTTGCAGACTTTATTTTGCTCTAGTTTGTTGATTCTTTTTGGCTCTTTTATGGATTATGACAGTAATGACAGATGTGAGGGCATACAGACATGGACAGAAAAAGACAGATAATAAAGCAAATGTGTGGGTTATAAAGTGATCTCAGAGGCTTGAGAAAGGAGAAAAAAATGAAACATTTCTCTACTCTCAACGTAATAAATGTATGTGGTAATGAAAAAGGGAAAGGCAAATGAGAGCTCTGATTCTCTCTCTCTCTCTCTCTCTCTCTCTCCTTTCAGGGACATTTGTCTTTCCCTTGTGCTTTATCAAAGGACAGCTGCTAAAGAGTCCCTTGGCCATGTGCACACACACACACACACACACACACACACACATTGGCACGTGTACAAAGCTCTGTAATCTTTCCTCTTGTCACCTAACAGCTCCCTTTCAGTCTCGTCTCCATGGAGACGGCAAACTGTTTTGTGTCACAGTTTGTGTTCTGGTCGGTTCAGCCTCAGCAGTCTGTGTGTTCGCATCTAATCCTACCTCATCTCTCTAGAGCTGATGTCCACAATAATTACATGAACTTTTGTTATTTTCTTTATGCATGCACCATATCAGTGGTCAGCAGGGAGACCTGTCTGTTTCATTCTTATATACTCCAGAGATGATGGAGAGGAAGGAGGCGCTCAGTGATGAGTGACTCTATAGGTCAATGGATGAATCGCACTGAGCCATGAAAGACTGTGAATCACATGAATTCAGTGGATCACATGCTTCAGCATCACATCTCTTTTGTCATTTAGCATCTTATCCATCTGTTATTATTTTTTATATCTCATTCCACTAACACTTCTCTTCTTTCTTTTACAAATGTTCTGTGCCTTCCTGCTCCTCTCCTTTGCCAACTGATCCATTGTAATTTTAGCTGAATATGAAAATAAATGACACATCATTATTATGAAGAGGGATAATTTAAATGATCAAATTCAACAGCAAACAGCTACAGTTTTCTATGGAAGCTTGTTTCTGCCACTTAATAAAAAATAAAGAAAAAAATAATTGCAAATTGTTATCTCACAATTCTGACATTTTTCTTGCAGTTGTGCTGCGAGTTTAAATCTCACAATTCTGACTTAATAACTCACCCATCTTTTTTTTTTTAGCAGAATTGCGTGATATAAACTCACAATTGCGAGTTATAAATTCAGAATTGCAAGGTATAAACTCAAAATTGCGAGAAATAAAGTCAGAACTCTCTCAATTGTGACTTTTTTCTCAGAATTGTGAGAATCACAATTCAGACTTTTCTATCTCGCAATTCTGACTTTATAACTCAAAATCGTGAGTTTGTATCTTTTTTCAAAAAATTATTGCGTTTGTATCATGCAATTCTGGGGAAAAAAGTATTTGAGAACTCAGAAAAAAGTCAGAATTGCAAGATAAAAACCTTTTTTTTTAAATATATTTTATTCAGTGGCGGAAATGGGCTTCCATAGTTTTTCTCTACAATGGGATTTAGTGGTGGGATTTTTCTGCATGTTACATCATTACGACTGTAGGTGGCATCAAGTGGCTGTCAAATGAATCAATGATTCATTCACTTAATGATTCATTCACTAATTGAATTATTTACTCAACCAATTTAGACAACAACAGTGAATCATTTAGGAACGAAACAAGTGAGTCAATTAGTCATTTACTCAACCGATTCATTCAGCAATTGGCTTACCTAACACCACAACTGTGTGATGCCCAGAGATGCGAAATGGTGGATTTTGCATTGGTGAAGCAAATTATACCAGTGATACTGATCCTAAAATGTAAGTTACTTAATACTAACTTGTTTTTTGAATTCTATAATTCTAGCTGTATAGCTACAGTTATGGCTGTTGCATGCCCTAAAAGTGATAGCCATCCAGTGTTGAACCAAAGTGTATTTATTATAAATAAGGATATTTCAAAAGCTTGTTTACTACTCAAATTAGAATTCCCACTAATTAGAAGTCTGTCTTAAATGGCTAATTTTCTACTTTCTCGAGTTGCATTCCAGATATTGATCAGCAGAAACTTGATGAGCTGTACAAACCGCTTTTATGAATTCCCTCACCCATTGCAGTGGCTTTCCATTCCAATGATGCAGATTTTTTTTTCCCACACAGGTTGTCTGTTTGAAAATGAGGTATGTGAGTCGTATGAAGTCTGCATCAACGGTGAGTCATTAAAAGATTACATTTTGCACTTTCACTATAAATGGTTCTCATTAAAACTGCAAAAAGCTAAGTCTCTTCCAAGCTGTCACTCTGCTACCCACTGTGTGACTATCTTTCATTTTATGGCTATAAATGATCTTGTTTTAGGATTCCTTTTCTGGGGACATGTGTTTTTATCAAACTGACAAATTCTCTTTAAAAGTCTGCACAACATACAGCGGGTAAAATAAGTATTGAACACGTCACCATTTTTCTCAGTAAATATATTTCTGTTGACTTGAAATTTTCACCAGATGTCGGTAACAACCCAAGTAATCCATACGTACAAAGAAAACAAAACAAATAAGTTCAGAAATTAAGTTATGAATAATAAAGTGTAATGACACAGGGAAAAAGTATTGAACACATGAAGAAAGGGAGGTTCAAAAAGGCATGGAAAGCCAAGACACCAGCTGACATCTATCAGTAATTAGAAAGCAATCCTGCCCCTCGTCAGTGGAAATTAATCAAGTCAAGTCAAGTTGAGCTTTATTGTCATTCCGCTACATGTGGGGACATACAGTGGAACGAACTGTCGTGCCTCACAGGACCACGGTGCTACATAAATACAGACATACAACAATGAAGTAAAACACTATAAACCTATACACAACTAACCTACTGACAGAGTTTGACTATAAGTATACTATATATAAATGTTTACCCTATACAAACTAAAAATAAAAGATAAAAATAATAAATACAAACTATATAAACTATGTGAATGCTTCACATAAATACTGTACATGTGCAGAGGGAAACATTGTGAGTCAAGCAGCTGGCTGGGGAACAGTACAAGATGATTTTTAGTGCATGAGCATGTAAACATACATATATTGCTGAGTCTTTTGTGGGATTGTGTACACACAGCAATGTGTGAAAAGTGTCTAGTGCGCATAGAGGAGAGTGTGTTACTACAGGTGGTTTGTACAGGCCCACTCACCTGTGTGTAGCACACTTTGAATTGCACAAAAAAGTTTCATACAGTTTTTTTTCTTTGGTGTGGTAAGGTCAGCCAGTGGTGCCACTTCCTCTCTGTAGTGCGTTTCATTGTTGTTGCTGATGAGACCTACCACTGTTGTGTCATCAGCGAACTTGATGATGTGGTTGGAGCTGAACTTGGCAGTGCAGTCGTGGGTCAGCAGCGTGAAGAGCAGCGGGCTGAGCACACAGCCTTGTGGGGCACCTGTGCTCAGTGTGGTAGTGCTCGAGGTGTTGTGGCCGACACGGACTGCCTGAGGTCTTCCAGTTAGAAAGTCCAGGATCCAATTACAGAGGGAATTGTTAAGGCCCAGCAGGTTTAGTTTATTTATGAGCTATTGTGGGATTATTGTGTTGAATACCGAACTGAATCAATGAACAGCATTCTAATATTAGCTGCTTCAGACCCAACACCTACAGTACCAGGATGATGAAGATAAAACAAGGGTGGACATTTCAGAAGACAATGATCCTAAACACAGCCAAGAAAACTCTCAATTGGTTTCAGAAAAAGAAAATAAAGCTGCTAGAATGGCCCTGTCAGTCCTCTGTTGTGTGTGTCTTGTGTTTCCGCCTCATGTTTCCTTATTTGGTTTGTTTCCTGTCCTTGTTTAATGTGATTATTAGTTTAGAATGTTCAGCTGTGTATGTGTTAATTATCCTGTGTATTTTAGTTTCTGCCTGTTCAGTTTCGTGTGGTCTGGTCTACTCGTTACTCCCCGGTGTTCCTGTGTGTCAGCCCTGCCTTGTCTTGCCTTGTCCTGCCTTGTCCTTATTAAAGACAATTATTTCAGTTTAATCCTCATCTGCGTGTTCCTCATTTCTCCCTGCTGTGTGCACCGTGACAGGCCCAGCCAATCGCCTGAATTGAATCCAGTAGAAAATAAGAACTAAAGATCAGAGTTCGTAGAAGAGGCCCACAGAACCTTCAAGATTTGAAGACTGTGTGGAAGAATGAGCCAAAATCACACCTGAGCAATGCATGCGACTAATTTCTCCTACAGGAGGCGTCTATTACCAACATAGGCTTTTGTACAAAGTATTAAACACATTTCAGTAGTTCAATACTTTTTCCCTGTGTCATTCCATTGTATTAGACATGACTTTAATTTCTCAATTTCTTAATTTCTATTTGTTTTGTTTTCTTTGTATGTATGGATAACTTTGGTTGTTACCGACATCTGGTGAGAATTTCAAGTCAACAGCACCTTTAGAAATATATTTACTGAGAAAAATGGTGACGTGTTCAATACCTATTTTACCCGCTGTATAAATGTTGCAAAAATGTAGATTATGATGGAAGTTAAAGGTGTGTGTAGAACATTTAATTTTAGTGAGAAATTAAATGTTAGGTTAATATGAAGGTTTATTTATTTACAGTGTTTAGTTGTTTTAAACCATTTAACCCAAAAGTGTCCAATCCGGTTCCTGGAGGGCCACTGTCCTGCAGAGTTTAGCTCCAAAACACACCTGAACCAGCTAATCAAGGTCTTACAAGGCAAACTAGAAACTGGTCTAACCCAAGTTTATTTTGAAATTATGTTTTAATTATATTGTGAAAAGCAACCAGCATGTTTCCAGCTTTACCTGTGCTGCTGTGATGTAAATGTATATTTGGAAAGGAGGAAAGAGCTTCTCATGAGGAACTGTAGCGTAAAGGTGGCTTGATTGTCCTTATTAATGGAACGAGGTCAGGCAGAAACTGCAGAATGATTGTTGATGGACAGCTGGTTTGTGGGACTACCACCTTTCTAATATTTCTCAGAATGGATGGAAAGCAATGTTGTGTGGCCTTTAAGAGAGAAAGTGAGGGACTGAATGGGGACTTGGCTAGTAAAATGACTTATCAAGTCAAGCCCTTTCAGGATCAGGCTGTAGGTGAAAAGAACCAATCAAGGTTTAGATGTCAGAGAGACAGTCTGAGATTTACCTTGTACTGCTGACTGATTGCAGATCAGTTTCTGTCAGCATTTAAATTCTCTCAGTGGTTTTAGTCTTGTCATAATTGTCAAATAACTGGTTTCTTGTCAACATTTATGCCTTTATGCCTAAACAAGAACCTTTTATTTGTAATCACCTCCTTTTTAGTACTATCCCAACTTCTTAATGGCAGCTCTTTATCATGTTCCTATAGTAATATTTTTTTTCCATTTCAGGTGTTGTAATTGTTATCAGGGTTTGCAGATTCTATAACCTCTGAATTTGATGGTTTGATGTACTGTAGTGTTGTCGCAGTACCTTATTTTTTTATTCTACGATATTCAATACCTTTTACGATACCACAGGGAAAAATGGCCACAACATTAAGGCCATCAAATTTGAACAGTATACACAATTAAAGTATTGTCTTATTAACTCAAACTCAGTTGTCTGTGATTGCTCAGGCTTGATAGCTCTGAGTGGGATTATATAATAATAAAATTATTATTATCAATTCTAAGACTGTCGCTGTTAGAAAGAAGAGAGTGAGAAAGCGCAGCTGGTATCTGTAGAAAATGTACTTGTTACGACCGTGTCTTTTGGTAAATATTTTTGTTGTATTGTATTGCTCTGTTTCTTTTTTTCCCTCTTGCTCTCCTCTTTGGTCTGCTCTCTCATAGGTTGCATGATTCTGTGGGGTTGGTGCATAATTGGTCGCTCTATTAAGGCGGAGTCTTTTAAGAACTCCGCTTGCCAGTAGTCTGGGAGCTCTTTGTTGGTGCGAACACGAACGGGTTCGGAGCTCCTGGATTCCTCCTCCGGCCGGCGGTGGTTAAAGCTTAGTTCTCATTTTTGTTAAGGATACAGCACACTTTGTGAAACAGAGCAAAGGGGTGTCCTGCCTGTTTATTTTGTGTGAATTTGTTTGGGTTTTGTTTTTTGGTTAGGTAAGCTGGCTGTATTTTATTTTACAATGTGATCGGGTTATTTAATTTCTAATTTTTCGTTCTAGATTTCTATTGTTTGTTATGTTGGTCTGCGAAGAGATGCTCTCTATGTTTCACCAATAATCTTTAACAAACATCACAGTTTGCTTACTTAATCAGTGTGCTTGTTTGGTCCCCGGCCGGAGTGATTTCTTGTTTTTTGGGAATCCATCACTACCAACCTATCACTGTAAAAAAAAAAGTTGGGCAAACTTAAAATTTTAAGTCAACCAGCTTCAGCAGATTTTTGAGTTTTCTTAACTTCTTGTTTTAAGTTTATACAACAAAAAGCTGAGAAATATCCTAAAAAATAAGTTGAGAAAACTCAAAAATCTGCTGAAGCTGGTTGCCTTTTTTAGTTTGCCCAACTTTTTTTTTTTTTTTTACAGTGTACATTTATTATGCCATTATCGTTCCCTAGACACGGGGCATAATAGTACTGAAGCCCCATAAAAGTATTTCAAGTATTGTTTTTGCAGCGCCTAAGTTAAAAAAAACTGTGTGTAAAATGATAAAGTAATGTGTTAAAATAATGTGTGATCTTATCATTTTGTGGACAAAATCCCCTGAACTTCACCCCGACTGGGAGCTGTATGTAGGATATGTGCACTCATGTGTTTTCAATGCAGCTAACCTCCAGCCACTTCATGTCTGGCTTTGTTCTTTCTACCTTTTTCAAATTAGAAATGGAGGCTTGGAATCATTGTTAAACTATCAACTTGAGATTTGAGTCAGTGGTGGAAGGAAGCAATTTTGCATTCAAAATGTTTTTTTTAAAAGAAACTCTGTGGTTGTTTCTTATTTATTTACACACTTGTGCCGTCACAAGTCTTATCACATTCGTAGTAGCCATGTGATTTCACTCTATAGCGATATCACGCGGCTACAAGCGTGAAAGCAACACAGTACATTGACCAAAATAGTTTCTGATACCTGTAAACTTACTTGGTGGCTTTTGTGATCAAAACTTAAATATGTAAGCATTTCTTTCATTTGTTCAGAGCTGCATTTGGAACCACATGTATGACAATTTTCTCTTGGCGTGGAATGCATTTAAAGCTCAAACAAGATAAGCACCATTTCAAGTCATTCACTTCAATTAAACAAATGCAGTGAAGAGTGAAAACCCTAGTACTCTGGGAGTGCTGTCAAACCTTAGGACTTATGAGGGAAATATCCCAAGGACTGTCAGGGGACTTTTATCTCCCCTCAGTTTCTTTCTCCATCCTTTGCTTCGTGTTGTTGCACAATCTGTTCTCTTGAGAATGATTTGGAGTGACAAGATTTCTTTTTGATGGATGGGCTGCTTATCCACTCTTTTTAACAGAGACAGAAAATAAATCTTTAGACTGAACGTGCTTTATCCTGCTGCCGTTATCTTTATACCTTTTGATGCTGGCTCACCTCATTTTACCAGAAGCAGAATGAAGGTCATCAGTGGCTACAAACAGGTCCATAATCTGGCAATGCGAGAGAATGTGGACAGGGTAAAAATGAGCATTTTCATAAAAAATATATTTTTCTTTTCATTGTTACCTCTAGTGTGGTAGCAAAAAGTCTTTTTACCTTTCTTGTGAGACCCCGTCAGTCCTTCCACTACCTCTTAAGCACCCTGTGAGGCTAGATTAGTTTGGGAATCACCCCCGGTGGGAGACCCTGCACTACCTTACTGTCACGTAATATTGTGGCACTGCAGGGAATTGTCCGGTCTCAGTTCCTGTTCAGTTTGTACACAATAGATGTACCAGAACAACACCTGCTCAAGCCACCTGCAGACATTCACAGAAGACTTCTCTGTTGACAATGCAGAGCAGTCAGGAGACAGGAAGCTGGTGGTGGACCCAGAATTTTGGCATGAGTGAGAACAGCCTGCAGCTGAACAGAATAAAAGAAAGAAAAAAAACAGAAAGACACTAGATGGTGGAGAAAACATGGAGCTCTAGAGGACCGTTAAGACCAGCCATCATTCAGAACGAGGTGGAACAGTCTGAAAATTCAATTAATAATCTAGACCAGGGATGGGCAACTTTGAGAGTGACGAGGGCCAGCATTTTTTCTCCTTTTTACCAAGGGGCCAGATTACTAATCCACGTCCACACACCTTTTGCACCATTTTACTCAATTTCCTTTTTATTGAAAGAAATGAAAGTATAATTAATGTAATTTGTTTTAAAAGATTGTATTAACTATAAAGCTTTTGCAGTTATGCTAGTTCAGAAGGGAAACTTTGTTGTCAGTTGACAGAAATATTACCCAACAAGTCAATGTAAACATCTCAATTGCATTGTCTTTAAATTTGCAACAAACAAATGTACAGAGGTCCTTTTTTTTATTATTAGTGGCCTACAGAACATTCTCAAAACAACCTAAGAGGACAGTTAAAAAGGGCTTATTCAAAAAAAAAAAAACGTTATTCCAAATGGTACCATAAAATAACCTTGTATCTGCAGGATTTTCAAAATCAATTTTAAGACCTTTAAAGACCTTTTTAAGATCTGCACTTCACATTTCAGCCTTTAAACAATTTTTAAGAAAAGGGATGAGTCAAAAGTATAAATAAATTATTATAATAAATAACATATATCTTAATTACTTAATTGGTTAGATTTTTATAATGCATTAGCTTTTTGCCGATCCACTAGTTCACATTTAAAAATATGTAGCAAAAATAGCAGACGGGCTTATTGAAAATGCATATTCGTTCTCTGGCAGCAGATTTCACTTTCAGAACGGCAGAATATACCGGTTTCCCCGGTAACCGCCGTTCACAACAAAGCAGCAGCGCCTGTCTTTGAAACGTGCAGCGCTCATATTTATTCAGTGAAATCATAGCCTTTTGAAGTTTAATCGTCATATTAATCCATATAGCAATTCTTGTCTTTCTGTCCCCAAATTTAAGACCTCTTATAATTTAGACTTTTTGTAACATTTAGAAGTTTTCATGGCCATAAATTTAAACACATAATCTGAAAACTTTTTAGATGCGCAGAAAACCTAAGAACATAGTTCAGTGCAAACATTTCTGTCATGCATTTGGTAAAAAGCTTTTGTTGACTATGCATTTTACCTTTGAAATTTGAGGCAAGTGCAACTCGTTGGCGTCCCGTTGTCTGTGAGCAGTGATGTGATGGCGATTTAAATAAAAATACAGATTTCCAAACAATCCAAACATATAGGTATCCCCTTGATCTTGTTAAAAAAGATAATCCATTAACCATCTTGACTGGAAAATGCTGTTTTCATGGTCTGTTTTTCATTTATTATTTGCTAACGTTAGTGAATATTTACACTGTGCTGAAAATAATACGGGGAGCGGCTGGAAACTAGCGACCTCTCGTGGTTGGAGAGAGTATTAACATCATAAACTGAAAGCAATCTTTACGTGACTTACTTTTCAAATGTTTTTAAAATTGATCATCCGAGTTTAATATAATCCAGTACTAAAAGACACTGGGGGCCGTATATGGCCCGTGGGCCGCCAGTTGCCCATCCCTGATCTAGACAGTGCAAGACCAGCCAGAGCATTGAAATGTGGGCTGATTCAGTGCTTTTTATTCCCTGTAGTTTGTCATTGAGCCCTTAAAGGGTTAGTTCGCCCAAAAATGAAAAGTGTAACCCATAAGACTTTAGTTCAGCTTCGAAAAACACAAATAAAATGTGTAAAGCAATAATGGTTAAGATTCCATTTACCGTATTGGATGTGCTTTATACATATGCAATGATCTATGTTTTATGTTTAATTTTTTTATTTTTAATTACATCTGTTTATCATGACGTGATGATAATGTCTCTTCAGAAGACTTTGATTAAATTACTTGATTTATATGGATTACTTTTATGCTCTCTTAATGAACCTTTTGAAGTGTCTAAGTTTTGGTTGAATAGAGGGTCAGAAATCTCTCAGAACGTCCGTAAAAATATCTTAATTTGTGTTTTTGAAGATGAACGCTAGTCTTACAAATGATTACGATTTACAATGACATGATGGCGAGTACATGATGACTGAATTTTCATGTTAGGGTAACTTCCTCTTCAAGGTGTATGTGGGTGTCAGGGAACATACTACGTAGATGCTTAAAATAAGCATCTAGTGTTGGTGGTGATAGGAAGTGCTAGTTATGAACTGACAGATGCATATTGTACACACAAAACAAAGGAGTCTTCTCAGAAACACAAGTTATTTGACTACTGTGTTTATAAGGTATTGGGAGCTAGAATGAGCACTTTTGAAAAGGAACACATCACTTTGGAGTAGCAGAAGTTTTATTTAGTGGGTGTTTATTAGCAAATAATCTAGAACTGTATGTAAGTCGCTGTTCACTGAGTAATCAGTGCTTTCGCACTATGTAGATTTCCTGCTAATTTCTTTGGCAGTGTCTGTACAGACATTCACAGAGACTGCTGCGCTATCGCTTGTGCTTGCCAGTCTATTATTGTGATTTTAATCAGATTCAGATTCGCCTTTCCCTAAATGTCATGTGAAAATGAAACCAGCTCTGATTATTCGCCTGCCTTAACAGTCAGATGGATTGTTCTCATCTTTAGTGGGTGGTTCTTGGCTAGAATAAGCTGTGAAGTGGACCAGACTTTACACCGGTAGTCAGAAGTCTCTGTGAGACTAAGAAGTGTTTAAGAGCACCAGACAGTATGTGAGTGGGTGTATTTTAATGTCACGTCGTATTCTTCTACTGTATGCTTGAATTACATTTGAGATTGAAGATTACACCAGTGTTGACTACTGTGGATATGTACTTGACAGTAGTTTTTAAGTAACTCTGAGGATATGCCTGTGATAAAGCACAATTGAATAAACATGTGATTATCAAGGACTTGCACTCTGAAAGCTTTGTGTGGACATCAATAAAAGCTTTATGCAGTAACAGTTTAATTCAGGTAAAATTGTGTTGCTGTCAGAGCAGTTAGTGCTTCTTTTTAGATATATGCTGTATTTCTACAGTACTTTTAAAAGTGAGTTTGTGCACAAAAATACAGAAAATATGTTAAAAGTTATGAGCCAGCAACTGTTAGTATTAATCTTTACTTTCCCCAATAGTCAACAAATACCACAATATGCACATGAACTGGCTTCCAGATAACACAACAGTTATTTATGGTGCGTCAGTTCAGATCCATAATAATGCTGGAAAAATGCCAGAAAAATGAGCCTAAACACATTATTTTAAGAGCATTTCAGTTTTGATTTATTTGTTCTTGTTGAGCTGCCAGCTATTGATCTGTCCTCCACTGAATGATAATTACACACTCAGATCATCCATAAAGTAGAGTACAGTATTTGAAAAATTTGAGTATCAAGGGGAATCATATTAAGATGTTAATGTTAAAAAGTAAAATCAGATACATACAGTGTGATATGATATAATTCGTATTTCCACCAATGTGTTTGAGGACATGCTACAGTATGTGCTGGAAATTTTCATCGCCCTTATTTCACCACTAACTCCCTGCCAACTGCAATATTTCTGGCTTGCACAGTTATGAAAAAGCTTTTCTCAAAGGAAGAAGTTGACAAGTGAAATTCTTTAAAGGAAGAATGCAGGAATATTCTAATAATTCAAGGGACATTCACAGAGGCCATTATTTACTTATGCCATTAAATAGCTGAGAGTCAAACAATGTAAACCTGTCTCTGTAAAGGGTAAGTGACTGATGGCTTGACTGTGGGTGCCCAAGGTTCTTAGAAAATATACAAACTCGCAGGAAAGCTGCCAATTAGTCCCCCAACCAATTAGACCATTCTTCCCAGAGACGATTGATCATTCAAAACAGGGATATAAAATGTCTAGCAGACTAACTACAAGCTTACACAGGACACTCAGTATATTCAAGATCAGAATGCAAGTCATTATCCGCTTAGACAATCTAACCTTTTCTGTTTGGACAGGAGCTGTATGTATGTGTGTTTTCACAGACTGACTAGTGCCAAACCGCTTGACATTTTCTATACTCTGAACTTTATCTTTAAAACCTTGCTTCCAGTCATTATAACAACTTCTATGGTGTTGGATGTAGAGGTCTTCACGGAGGACCCGAGACCCGAGGACCCGGGACCCGACCCGGGACCCGTACGGGTTCAGGTCTATATTTTAAATGGTCAGCCGGGTCCAGGTCGGGTCCCAATCTATTACTTCGGGTCCCGGGTCTTTTTAACTTTGTGTGTAATACCCGAGTCGATCGGAGAACACCGCACCCACCAGAGATCAGCGTCAGTCAGCATGCGTGTGTGTAACTTGCAGTTTGTAAAATTAGGGTGAGAAAAGTGTGAGCGGGAAATAAGGTGAAAAAAAAAAAACACGCGTTACCTCAGCCGCCAGAATCAGAGCACGGGCGGAGTTAATGTTAGTACTGCAGGCGGACGGTGATCATGGATTCCTTCATGAGTGATGTGAAAAAAAAATCTGAAACAAAACTGAAGAGACGCCCCTGTTATTGAACATGCACACAGTAAAGTGTAACGAACTTCTAATTCTGTGCGTTTTTTGCTAAAAAAAAATAAATGCTTTGAGTCTTTTACAACCAACACAAAGTATCGTTATTGTAGTTTAAAAGGGTAAACGTAACAGTCGAAGTTGACTCGGGATGATAAAAAACTCAGAAGTTGCATTAGTCATCCGTCTCCGTGACAGCAAGTAGACTTTTAAAGCTGGAATAATGAGTGGATTGAGAAGGCTCTTTCAGTCGGCAAGAGAGAGGAACAGCCTAACATGGATGGAAATTTATTGGCAAAGAGGATTGTATGCAACGCAGTCAGGGAGAGGGCTACTAACAGTAGTTAAGGCAAAAAGTTTTTTTTTTCGCAACTTGTTTATTGACTTAATAGCATTTGCTGTACAATATGTGCCGATCGGGACGGGTGCAGTCGGGTCTGTCTTCCCAGCCGGGTTCGGGTCCAACTTTCGAATAATGGTCGGGTCCGCGTCGGGTCCGGGTAGTACATTTAAGGCATTTCTCGGGTCTGCACGGGTTCGGGTCCCACTTTCAAATAAAATACGGGTCCGGGTCGGTTCCGTGCAGCATATTTAAAACTCTTCGAATTTTTGGACCCGTGAAGACCTCTAGTTGGAAGCATAACTGCTTGAAGGCCAGGATAATGTAAGATCGTGTAAAAACTTCCAACACTATTTTCTCTGTGGCCTTGATAATTTAACATTTTTACTAAATATTTAAATTTCATTTGAAAAGAAGGTTTATGTATATACATTTTTTAAATGACTATAAGAAATGATTTGGAATTCCTCCTGGAATAACTTTGAGTTTTGGGTTATGAGTTGATGGATAAAATGAACAATGAAGTTTTATTCTCTGTGCAAAACATGGTTTACATTTTTAATCATGGTTCTGTGTTATTTGTTCTATTCAAAACAAGAAGCCAGGCTTGTTGTTTTTATGAAATAATTATTTTGATGTTATTGGCTTGCTCAATTGTAATCTAAGCTCTCACTCTAATGTGTGAACAAAAGTCCTCATAAGGTGTCGTATCTATTTTAAAATTGCAACTTGCTCAGTTGCAAGAATGCAGAAATGTAATAACAAAAGAAACAGAAATGGAACAACTGCCTGAAAAATGAAACCACATATTGTATTCTACACTGTGATGCAGGTGATATGAAATTGGAATCATTATGGTGACATTATACTGCCTGAACAGAGATGTATTTCTAGTCAGCAAAAGGCAAAGGACCTTTGGATCCTATCATTAGAAGGAACCTGTAGTAATATGCTATATTTTGTTGCTTTGGTCTTAGGTTGAGTAATAGAGACTTTGTCTTTCATATTGAATAACTCTGAAAAAACGCTTCAGAAACAAGTAACACCAGCACCACCTTATACACCAGTATTCCTAGTGTTCCTTCATTGCAGAGTGCATTCCTCTTGTCGCTATTTCTATATGCATAGAGAGATGCCCACTTACTTTTACTATTTAAAAAAGATTGAATCTGTCATGAAACAAGCAATAATTTGTTTTTATATTTTTATTTCAATTATTTGAATATTGTAACGGCCAAATTATATATTGCCAAGGTGATATATTTTAGCAAGATTCAGCATTCAAACATCTGTTTTTTCTGTTTATTTGTTATGTATCAGAAGTGGGACTGAAAATGCTAACACATGGGCACAGATACACATGAGCTCCCTTTCTTTGTCTTTGTTCTGTTTAAACTTATGTGTAGTAATGTAAAATTATTATACTGTATTATACTGAGTACACAGAATTATACTGTATTACTGAGTACACTGTTGAATACACTATTTACTTTATTTTCAGCCATTTAAAAAGGAAAATTGTGAAAAATATTAAAAATGAATTAAAAAAACAAGAAGTTGCTATATCTGAAGTTTAATATTTAATTTACCGGTTTATTTTTTTTCATTCATTTCAGTTAACTTTTGTTGATATTAATTCATTTTCAAGTTATTTATTTCTCATTTAGTAAATATTATGTAAAATAAATATAAATCAAAATCAGAAATCAGGTCACGCTTTATTTTAAGGTCCAATTCTTTCTTATTAACAAACCATTAACTACGACTTTTGCCTCAATAAACTCCTAATTTGCTGCTTATTAATAGTTAGTAAGGTAGTTGTTAATTTTAGGTATTGGGTAGGATTAGGGATGTAGAATAAGGTCATGCAGAATATGTGCTTTATAAGTACTAAACAGACAATTTATTAATAATAGGCATGCTAATAAGTAACTAGTTAATGAGAATTAGTCCCTATACTAAAGGGTTACCAGAAATCCATATCAGTTGACCATGATAATACAGTACGTAATGTCGGTAACACTTTAGAATAGGGAACACTTATTCATTATTAACTACGACTTTTCCCTCAATAAATTCTTAATTTGTTAAAATTATTTGTTATTAAATTGTATTAATAGTTAGTAAGGTAGTTGTTAAGTTTAGGTATTGGGTAGGATTAGGGATGTAGAATAAGGTCATGTAGAATAAGGCATTAATATGTGCTTAATTACTATTAATAAATGGCTAATATTCTAGTAATATGCATGCTAATAAGCAACTAGTTAAGAGACCCTAAAATAAAGTGTTACCGTAATGTCTTGGTAACAATTACACTGCTTTATTGGCTTAACTTTCAGTGAGATCTGCAAATTAACTAATTGCCTCAATGAAAAAAGGCCTCAACATATCCAGATAATCTACTGAATTTGTGGTTCTTAATGCTGCAAAAATGGACTCCTCTTCTGTGGCACTGGCTGTTCTTTATCTTCATTAGTATCACTCTGTGGTTCACTCTGCACTGTGGAATCGATTTTCTGCGGTGATCCGTGTGGTCTGTCTGAGACTCATTATAGTAATGGTTTTAACGTCTTTGAACAGCTGACTGGGTATCTGAATAATTTTGAAGCTCTCTGTTGTTTATTGTGGCTGTTGCCTCACAAACAACCACAGTCTCCTGTTCTGTCATTATCTGCCCATCTCATGACTTATACACCAACGTCTCGACTGACCAGCAGACCGGGAAAAAAATTCAGGAAAAAGAGCGAAAATCAGAATTACTATCGATTTGGTTGCAACATCGTGTTTCACTTGTTTCATCGATTAACATAATTGCCTCAGCATTGTCAATGAGAGACGTGCTTCACTGCCTCATTCCCAAGAGCTCCGTTTGCATCCTCACGACCTGCTCTCTTATTGAAACAGCCATTGAGGAGGAAATCGTGAGTTATTGTTATTTGTGAATCTTTGGCTATATTGCAGCAATTCATTTCAGGTCCCCATCATCTCTGACGGCAGCTCGGTTAAATGTGGGTTTAATGTGATGTGTTATGAATCATAACCTGAGAGGAGGACAGGAGACATTTCAATTGTTTTATAGTTTGCATTAAAGAGTAAAGCAGATCCAGTGACCTCAACTGACTGGACTGGGAAAGACAAGGTTAAACACACTTTGTGCTGTAATATTGTCTTGTCGCTTCCTAGAAGAATTGCTTTATATCTGTTTACTCATGGGGAAACAAAAGAGATGAGAAAAGAAAACCACTTAGCAAGTCTGGCGTCCACAATTTGCTTTTAATGCCAGTTCCTCAAAAAAGAGAACATCTTAGATATGAGACACAAGTTTAACGTCTCATTTTTCTCCCTTCTGCCTTTGCCAAATGCACTGGCAGACTAGATTTTTTTTAAAAAACAATTGTACTGTACTACACAGAAGTGTCACATAGTATAATATAAGTTTTCTAGTTACTCTGTATTTGCATATTTTTCCTACTGTTTGTTTCAGTTCAGTAGTTTCAGCAAATGATTTGAAATGCAGTCTGCCTTCTTATTACACTCCTAATGCTCTCAGTCTGTGCAGTAGTGTCATTTGCTTAAAATAGTAATCTGTTTTATTTGGCTGTGCATATTGATTTCAGATCCATCAGTCAAAGCCAATATCTACTGGCTTCTTGTCTTAGTAAGAATTGTGTTTTACTGAACTATTTTATTATGTAATTAAAATAATTGATTTTGAATGATGTAGTCATTCTCTTCGGTGGAGCTACATAACACATGAAACAACAAAACAATTAAATTAACACATTCATTTCCCACAGGAAGGCTGTTCTGTGATCTCAGAACAGGAGTGTATCAGTCACACTTTTTGCTTGTTAAGTCTCCTCCTTGTGGTAGATCACAAGAATTACAGCACATTAAGGTGATGGCACTATGAGACAAATAGACATTTTCATATATTAGATCAGTATAATCAGAGTGACAGAGTGCTGACCAATAGCTGTGAAGTATTTGTAATGTTTATTGGTTTGGTTATGCATAATTCTAACAATCTGATTACTATTAGAAGTTTAAGTTTTTGTTTAAAATAATCACTTGTTTCTTTGAAATATTTAATACAGTCGTTTTTGTTGTTTTTAAAAATGCTCGTTTTAATTTGAAAATAACTGATTTGCCTAAAAGGTTAGAGTATCACATGCTTGAAACCATTTGTCAGCTTACTTTGAGAAGGTTTCACTGTGACAGAGGCAGTTTGAGAGATCCAGACCTTCTCTAAATAGGTCAAATGTTGCGAAATGTCCATCTATATTCTCCATTTTCACTTCAGTTCTGATCTATCAGAGGAAATAATAGCCACAATACCGATCATGGAGCGGTCCAGGATTTTCTTGACGACGGACCCACCAGAGCTCTCAGAGCTGTTATTAAGCTTATCGTAGCTAGTATAAAGAGTGTTTTGCAAATGAGTGACAAAGTGCAGAGTTCTAGAGGCATATCATTTACCACCAAGTGGGAAGCAAATGTATCATGTTTGATAATTCAGACTGCCTGATAGATTTTATATTACCACTCACTCTATTTCCCTGAGGCTCTGTTTTATGGTTGTACAGTGTAGAGCTCGAGGAATCGTGGGATAGAAGAAAGCGCAGCCGAGTCTATATTTGAGCGCGATGACTGTAATTAGAGTGTGATTATTCCCGGAGACGGCTGGGAAAAAAAGGCAGCCGACAGTGAGGGAGGTTGCTATGGAAACCGACACGGAGGCAGTGAAAAGGGTCTGTTTGCTGGTGGTTATGTCATGTCTCTGCTGTGCATGTAAAAAAGTTTAGACATTGCAGGTTTCAAGTCAAAAGGAGGCAGAGTAGGATGTTTAGTCTGTGTACACTGTTTTTGTTGTTTCATTTTCAATTCGTATTCTCTTAATTGACCCTTCGCAAAGACCCGCCCCCCTTAGTTACTGTTGCTATATCCGACAAGCCATGGAGCTCTCATGCCACACATCATGTTCTCACGCAGTGAAAAATATATAGCAGAGCAAAGAGGACACTGACAACTTGACGACAGACAAGACAGAGCAGGTCACTTCTGGTGTGAAACTAAGTCTTAGCTTTCAAATTTTGTCTTTTTTTTTTAAAAGAAATTCAAACAATAAATAACATTTTGTGGATCTTTATTGTGTCATGACAGATCACTGTAGCGCCTCAGTTTAAGTGGCACGTGAACCGATCGTCTTTTCATATTTACTCAACATGAATGAAATAAATATTCACATATGCTGTTTATAGGGTACATATTGTATTAGCCCTACAGTTACAGCATAAAATACTATTTACCCCTATTACTATTAACATTTTACATAACATTTACCTTTTTTATCTCACAATTCTGACATTTTTCTTGCAAATGCAAGTTTATATCTTCTAGTTCGGACTTTATAACTCAATTTAACTCAACGATAGTGGGTTTGTCAATTCTGAGGAAAAAAAAGCCAGAAGTCGGGGATATAAACTCATGATTCTGAGCCAAGGGGAAAAGAGAGAATGATGAGTTGTTTTTCCTTATCAGATCTGTGAGATGTAATCTCAGAATTGCAAGAATAAAGTCAGAATTTTGAAATATAAACTCAAATTTACCTTTTTAAACCTTCCATAGACTGCTACTTGAAAACTGTCATTTTCTGCCACTAGATAGGCTCCGCCCACACACACACAAAAAAAACTGTCATCACTGTTTGCAAACACCGAATTGGTCAATACACACATTTTTTCAAGTTTAAGTCCACCGAAGTTAATCTACTCTCCTGTCTGGTTTGTTTGTTGGACAAAATGGCGGATTTGGCATTATGATTGGTCTGATTGCCTGTCAATCAAGCTCCCTGAGAAGGTTCAGTTGCTTCCTCTCATTGCATTGAATTCTTTTTTATTGCACTTATTCTCTCTCATTCTTTCCTACTGTGTTCAAACATGCTCATGTTCACATATTAGAATACCATCCTGTCAAAGAGCTGCTTGTTTCCCTAAATATATTAAGTGAGCAAGTTTGGAGCTTACAATGACAGAATTATTTACGATGAAAAAATAAGGCTAATCATATTGACCGTTTATGCCTTATCATACGACATTAGTCTGACAGATCCCATCACGTCGTGGTGCAGATGAAAACTGCTCTTACACGGTGAAGGAACACTTGTGGTCATTAGTATTCCTCGTGAGGACCGCTGCTATAAACTGCATCCTCCCTGTTCGCCCAGATAGCCATTGAATTATGAAGCCAATCTGAGCCATGGTTTGGGTTGCCTAGCAACGGACTATTGAGTGGCACTGGGTCCCTGGTGATGGGGAGATAAACAAGGGGCCAGATAATGTGTGTGTGTCTCTATATAGGTGCGTTTCCTGATGGCCTGTGTGCTTATCTTGAAAGTGTCAAAAAGAAATAAATAAATAAAATACACTAAACCCCTGTGGCTATTATGACCCCAAGCAGAAACTTCAGCCTCACAAAATAAACTGATGGCCAGTAGACACAAACAGTTGTGCTTTTTCCTTCAAGCCTAACATGGGCAGTTTTTCTGTTATAATGGTCACTATCATGATCTAGAGGAAAATATTATATTAAAAATAATGTATTAAAAATCATACTATTATATGGTTTCTTGCAAATTTAAAGAGCAGGATGCAGTTTACCTGATACAAAATATTATTTGCCTCAATAAATCATATATTGTGATCCTGATAGAATGATTGCCATGTTTGATTATTTGATATTTGCACAACATGAAGTATTTTATTAGGGTGGTTTGTCTGAATACTGTTCATACACCGGGGTATAATAGTAAAAATATATTTTAATGTAAATAGACAACATTTTTATTCAGAAATATGTTAAATTTGTGTATTTAAAAAGTATCACCTTAATATATATATATTGTTTTGTCATATAAATTTTAAATGTCTTATATAGCTTTTTGTTAATTGTATGATTTTTGTTATTCATTTTGTTCTTGCCATGAAGATAGCCTTGCTGCTGACATGGCATACGGATTTTTTTTATATATATAATTATAATATCACACAGGATTTGGTTGTAAAAGTTGCCTGTGTATTTATTTTGCAGATGGGGTGTTTGGTCGATGTCAGAGATATTCAGGTTCACTTCCCCACACTTACGATGTGTCTGCAGCAGCTGTGCAGCGTTTGAGGAACGTTCTTCAGAAGCTGGCCCACCGAGGTATCACATCTCTTTGTGTGCACAGCACTCTTGTGTGCTTGTTTATCATGTTAACGTATCACATTTAATTGTTTTCTTCTTTCCACAGTATAAGATACGTTTCACTGTGGAAATTATTGTTTATGTATTCTCAAGTCCATTGTCTGTTTTTCTAATTACACATCCCTTTGTTTACCAACTTCCCTGGCTGTTAATTATTCAGTTCTTATCAGCTGTCAGTTGCTTTAGCTTTCAGTCTGTTACCTTCTTTAGATCTGACATTAGCCTGTTGATTGTCATCTCACTTTAACTGCTTATTTACTGATACTTATTTACCTGACAGTGTTACTGTAACTCTTTTGCCCTTTTACCTACTTACTGCAGCAAAGCCATGAAGTACATGGAAACATACTGTATGTTTCCATGAACATATTAGTTCTTAATTCTCTTCCAAATACTCACATTGCTGTACAAAAGTTTGGGGTCAGTAAGATTTTATTTATTTTTTCTTTAAGAAATTAATTAATTTATTAAAAAAGGATGCATTAAATTGATTGAAAGTGACAGTACAGATTCTTACATTGTTACAAAAGATAAATGTTGTTCTGAACTGCTGTTGCCAAATTTTGATCAAATAAATGTAGCATTGGTGAGGAACGGAGACTTCATTCAAAAATCTTAACAACTCCAAACTTTTGAATGAAAAATAAAATGAAGAGTTCAGATGCAAAAGCCTCTGAGTGCCGTCTGAAATATTCTTCTAAAATGAGCATTTTTATCAGGCTCCTATATTTATGTATATTTATCAGGCTCCTATATTTATTTATAGGAGCCTGATAAAAATGCTCATTTTAGATGAAAATTTCAGACGGCACTCAGAGGCTTTTGCATCTGAACTCTTCAAATATTTATTGTTTCACTATTGATTTGTGGCACCTACATCTCTGTGATAGGTTATACCTTTCAATTCTCAAGTTTTGTTGCATTAAAGCATCTATGGTACTATCTTCTTTGGCTGAATCACTATGATGTGTTACTTAGTCGTAAGATAGCAGTGTCAGGTAAATGAATTCACTGGCTATTTTAGCTATATTGACCTTGATTGCTGTGCACCTTGTTGACATGATTAGATGCTGGCCAAACTTTTGTAAAACCGAAGATCAGTGAGTAACAGATTAAAAAACATAATCAAAACTTCACTGACAGCAGTTTGTGGTTTCGTCAATGTACTTAGCTAGTAAGTTTTATCCTTGGCAGAACCGTGTCACAATCAGTTCCAGAGCTCATCATCTCAAGTCAAAGCTGACACACAGCCAAACGTGCACTCATCTTTTGTGGCATGATGTTGCTGTCTGTCACATGGACAGATGAAAGAGAGTGGGATGAAAGGATGAGACTGAGCACTCATCCACTGCTCAGGGGCTTGGAATTGGACATCTGAGGGCTTTCGTGACAGAAAGGTTTCTCAATGATACACTGTGTTAGCAGGGCTGGACTGAATGTACTATCACTGATAGAGGAGAACTTCTGCAGAGATGTGAGTCTTAATCTGTTCAAGCTGAACATATTGTTTGAACATGTCTGATCTGTAGATCTGGCTTAAGATACTTGCACTTGTACAACAAATGGGTACTCTCTGTGTTAGACGTCTCTTTAGTGTGTTGCAGTTTTGCTAGAATGGGGTTTCATCAAAAACTTAAAGCTAGTTTATATGAAAAGCTAATTAGTAACATTGAAGTGATTTTGATACACAGAGTTCACACTGTTTAAATGATTACAAACTATTTCCTTTAAGCTTTTTCTAACTGTACATGTAACATACAAATTATACTAACCCTATAAAATATAATTTTTCAGTCAGTCATCTGTATTATGATTTCAAAGCATTCAGATTTAATTCGGGGGGTACAAACATTGGTTTTATCTGATGAGTCACATTCATTTAGCTGTAATAATGCAATTTACTAACCATTTGAGAGGAAATAGATCTGTTGTAATAGGACTTAGAGGGGTAGTTCACCCTAAAAAAATCATTAACATTATGACAAAGGGAGGTGAAATTAGACCCCTAGAACTGTATTATTACTGCTATGGTTATTGAGGAAAGTCTAAAAGGGATGGTTGATTCTGTCTTTGTTCACCGACCCTCATGTCATTACAAACCTGTTTGAATTACTTTCTTCTGCAGAACAGAAAAGTAGATATTTTGAAGGACACCGTGGTCTAAAATGACATTTGACACCACTGAATTTCATTATATGAACAAGAAACATTTCTCGTAATATCTTCTTTTATAGTAAATCAGCCATGTTTGGAATAACATGAGGGTGGGTAAATGACAGAATTTTTATTTTTGGGTGAACTATCTTTTTAAGACCTTCCTTCATAACTGTAGCAGTTATAAGTCAGTTCTAGGGGTCTTATTTAACCTCTCTTTGTCATAATGTTATTTAGTGGGATGTAAATAGGAACAACTGCTCATGTTAGCTCTGCTTTTGCACTGCAGTGTATATTCAAAGCATGTTTTCTGACACCAGTCAGAACATAGGGTTTATTGTTGTCAGTCTCCAGCATAGCCATTTGGGGGCAGCATGCTCCATCCTGTCTGTCTCGGTGAAGGATCTGAGCCTTTAATAGGCTGCAGAGGCTTGCTCCCAGCTTGATCTTTTCAAACAACCATAAATGAGAGTTGAAAAGCGTGGAAGGCACACAACCGTCTTTGGGTAAATTACCAACATGGTAATGAATATTAGAGAGCCAGAGAGATGGCCGACTTACTCCAATTACCCAAGCCAAATAAAGAGAGAGGGATCAGGAGGATGAGAGGATGTGTTCAGCTTCCTCTCTCTCTTTTTTTTCTTTTTGGATGCAGATGGTGTCTGAAATCTCGGCTTTTGATTGACATGCTATGTTGCAGTGTTTTTATTTTAATTTCAGAGCGCTTTTGCGAGGGAGAACTCAGACGTCTTTAGATGTTCCCTTGTGTGCGTTTGTGTGTGTTCGAACGGCTGTGTGTTGTGCACATGTGTTTTGTATGTGTGCTTCCGTCCATGATTTTGTGCCCAATTCAGCAGAGAGATGACAAATGTGTGAACCATTAAATGTTTGCAGTTATCTTATCTTGTTTTCTTGTCTATTTGCCCTGGGTTTGCATGTGTGTCAATGTGACATTTTTATACAGGCACCCTTTGTTTGTGCGTGTTTGAGATCTGATCACATCTGCCTTGCAACCATCACATTCACACACTCTTTTTAATTCTTACAGAACCCTTCAGCAGACCAACATCCTTCCACATTCCTCTTCACAGCAGAGAGTGAGCTAGGCAGATAGATGTAGAGAACATCAATGCCATCGACTCACAATTCTCTTTATCACGCGTTTAGAGTAGCTGTAGAAATCACGCAATTTGTGAAGCCGCCGTCGCACACCCTGCACAATGTCATTAGATCGATGCCATTGAGCGGACGGCCAGAATGCTTCTCTCTTTGTCATATGGGTCTATCATGCAAACTGACAGCCCTCCCTTGCTTTGAGCTGCCCCATATTTCTTGCCATTGTCTTTAGATGTTCTTCAGATTTCCCTGCTCCTGGATTTGAACATTACAGCCCGCTCATAATGCATCGTGCCATCCCTTTGATCTTCAACTGTGGTCAGTGTGTCAAGAGATAATGGGAAGTTACAGATGTCTCCTGGAGTAGAAGGCTATTAATGAATAGAGAGGGACAGATAGGAGGTGATAGACAGACAGTTTGGTAAGGAGCAGCTGGAAAGGAGAGTGAGAAAGAGGGGGAATTAAGACGGATTTAATGGCTTGTCTCTAAAGTGAGGTCACACATAATGGACAGCTGAAATACTTCAGAACTGATTCTCTGAAATAATTTAAAGTTATTTGTTCTTTAAAAACAATACTCAGCTGGATGTCTAAGTTAGGTCATGCATAATGTTTCTCATGCTGTTCGCCAGGCTCAAAGCCGGTGATGTTTTACTGTCAGTCAGCTTTCAGTAAAATTTGATTTAATTAATTGCATTAATCACAATTATTGGCTTATTTGCCAATAAAAGCACACAGATCAGTGTACACTACTGTACTTAGGTTTAGGGGTAAGTAAGGGGTTATTTATTTATTTCTATTTTTTAAATAAATTAATACTTTTATTTCACAGGAGCACATTAACTTGATCAAAAATTATAGTAAATACATTTATAATAGTACTAACAATTTCTATTTCAAATAAATGTTGTTCCTTTGAACTTCCTATTTATCAAAGAATCCTGAATGTATCACTGTTTCCACAAAAATAAGCAGCACAACAAATTATGTTTATTGTGACACTGAAAACTGGAGTAATGGCTGCTAAAAAAAAATCTGATTTGCCTTTACAGGAATTTAAATATATAGAAAAACAAGTAATTTAAATTGTAATAATATTTCACAATGTTACAGTTTTTTATTTATTTACACATTTAAACTTTTTTTTTTTTTTACTGTATTTTTGATGAAATAATAAATGCAACCTTGATGAGCATAAGAGAAAATCATGTCAACTACAAACTTTTGAACAATAGTGTAATTTAAAAGTATTATATTATTAAGTAAGACCAAAATTATGCTTCTGAAGTCAATATATAGCTTGATTTGCGGTGTCTTACCGGCCTATAACGATCCTTTAACAATCCATTTTGTAGTGTGTCTGAGGTAGATTTTGGGCTGTATGTATGTATTTATTTATTTATTTAAAAAGACATCTTGTTGTGTTCCATCTGCACCATTTTTTATTGTAAAAATGAAGACAGACATCTTTGGCTATTTAGTCTTAGTCACATCTTACGCCATGAGCTTCACATTTTTAAGATTCAGTGCCAATGTAATAGATCATTGAAAAACATTTCTCAACATTCCTGTGTTCTGTTCCACACTAGATAATATTGTACATATTCTAAATTACAGATACTCCATCTACAAATATATTTTTTTCCATCATATCTTTTGATGTGACATGACATCAGGTACATTCACTGTTTATTTTCAAAAATACAGGTGCATCTCAATGAATTAGAATGTTGTGAAAAAGTTCATTTTTTTCTTGTAAGTTATTTCAAAAAGTGAAACTTTCATATATTTTAGATTCATTGCATGTAAAGTAAAACATTTCAAAAGTTTTTTTGTTTTATTTTTGATGATTAGAGCTTACAGCTCATGAAAGTCAAAAATCAGTATCTCAAAATATTAGAATATTTACATTTGAGTTTCAATTAATGACCATCCATGCAGTATAAATTCCGGGTATCTCTTGTTCTTTAAAACCACAATAATGGAGAAGACTGCTGAGTTGGCAATGATCCAGAAGATGAACATTGATGCCCTCCACAAAGAGGATAAGTCACAGAAGGTCATTACAGAAAGGTGTGGCTGTTTACAGAGTGCTGTATCAAAGCATATTGAATGCAAAGTTGACTGGAAGGAAGAATTTGGGTAGGAAGAGGTGCACAAGCAACAGGGATGACTGCAAGCTTGAGAATACTGTCAAGCAAAGCTGATTCAAACACTTGTGAGAGCTTCACAAGGAGTGGACTGAAGCTGGAGTCAGTGCATCAAGAGTCACCACGCTCAGACGTCTTCAGGAAAAGGGCTACCAAGCCACTTCTGAACCAGAGACAACGTCAGAAGCGTCTTACCTGGGCTGTGGAGAAAAAGAACTCAGTGGTCCAAAGTCCTCTTTTCAGATGAAAGTAAATTTTGCATTTCATTTGGAAATCAAGGTCCCAGAGTCTGGAGGAAGAGTGGAGAGGCACAGAATCCATGTTGCTTGAAGTTCAGTGTGAAGTTTCCACAGTCAGTGATGATTTGGGCTGCCATGTCATCTGCTGGTGTTGGTCCACTGTGTTTTCTGAGTCCACAGTCAACACAGCCATCTACCAGGAAATTTTAGAGCACTTCCATGCTTCCTTCTGCTGACAAGCTTTATGGAGATGATGATTTCATTTTCCAGCAGGACTTGGCACCTGCCCACACTGCCAAAGGTACCAAAAGCTGGTTCAATGACCATGGTGTTACTGTGCTTGATTGGCCAGCAAACTTGCCTGACCTGAACCCCATAGAGAATCTATTGGGTATTGTCAAGAGGAAGATGAGAGACACCAGACCCAACAATGCAGATGAGCTGAAGGCCACTGTCAAAGAAACCTGGGCTTCCATACCACCTCAGCAGTGCCACAAACTGATCACCTCCATGCCACGCCAAATTGAGGCAGTAATTAAAGCAAAAGGAGCCCCTACCAAGTATTGAGTACATATACAGTAAATGAACATACTTTCCAGAAGGCCAACAATTCACTAAACATGTTTTTTTTATTGGTCTTATGAAGTATTCTAATTTGTTGAGATAGTGAATTGGTGGGTTTGTGTTAAATGTGAGCCTAAATCATCACAATTAAAAGAACCAAAGACTTAAACTACTTCAGTCTGTGTGCATTGAATTTATTTAATACACGAGTTTCACAATTTGAGTTGAATTACTGAAATAAATTAACTTTTCCTCGACATTCTAATTTATTGAGATGCACCTGTAGTTGCAAATATACACATTTGTTCATTAGATGTACAGTATATACTGTACCTGATTATGTAGGTTCTGGTGTGGGGTACAGGTAACACAACACAAGGCGTACAAAGAGACACTGGTGCCATGAGACATTTATAGATGTGTAACATGGCCCTCCAGGCTTACCAATGACCTCTGGCCTTACCATCATCCAGGTAGAAACTCCATGTTCAGATAGAAGCTCAGCGAAGCAAAGTGATTCACCTTGACATGTGCATTAGAGCTACTTACTCTCAAGGCCCACGAGAGACAAGACACGGGGGAGCAAGAGTGAGAAAGACAGAAAGAAGGAGAGCAGGGGACACTGGCCACAATAGTGCACTACATTTTTGACGAATACCTCTTAAAACCATCCATGACACCTGTGTAGATGTTTGCGTGCAGGTTAGATGTTTGGAAACTCCTGGGAATTAATTTGCTTTACAACAGATTCTTGAAATATCTTTCCACAGTAATGTGCAGAATATAATAGTACCATAGTAACTAGATGGTCAGTTTGTTTTCAGCTTATTAGATGCTGTGGTGAGCTGTAGGTCGATAATAAATACAGTTATGTGGAGCTCAGATTTTAACATAATTTATTTCACATACGAATGTATTTAAGCTTGAACTAAAAGTGTAAGACACGACAAGACAAATAATGAACTGGCACATTCTGCGCAACTATGGTAACTAGCAGTAGGATGAAAACATTGGTATAAAACTTGCAAGTGGCATAACAAATAACATGAAAACACAAATAAACAGGAGAACACAAATGCATAACAATACAGTACAATTCAACAGCAATAAAAAGGCAACAAATTAGATTTCAGCAGCCACAATGCATGCTGGGAAAATGCTATTCTGCCAAACAATCTTGGGTGTGCTACAAATGTATTTATATGTGTTGTTTATTTGATAGTGTGAGAGAAGCACTATATCTGACAGATCAGGCTGTGAAAAACACATTTGATTGGTACCTGTTAGCCTGTGTGTAAGCCCTCCAACATGCTAAATAATGAGTCCTACATTTGACTTAGATTTCTTCTTTGCACACTCAAAGTGAACTGTCAGAAGGGCTGGTCAAACCTGCATTTCAAAACAGGGACTATTACATTGTAATCCCAAAATATATTGTTGGCAATTATTGCAATCAGTGCTTTAACATAGTAGAAGCGCATGTGTCCTTGGACATGTTTTTTTTTTTTTTTTTTTATTGTCTGTTTGCATATTTACAAAACATTTGAGTTAACAAACCTGCCAATATGATTCACATTTTGTTACTTGCATTTAATTTCGGGGAATTTTATGTATTTTTTTTTTTTTTTAATTCTTCAAAAGTGCTTTTCAGAACAGTAAATGTCAACAGTTTCTACAGAGCTCTCTGTGGTTCTCTTTTCCATAGAGGGCTTATGAATATCATATTATTTCTCCATCTTTCTGCATCTGTTGCTCTGCAGCAAAGTTCACATCATTTTGCATGGGCTTCACTCAAGACAGCCAGACAGTATTAATCTGTCCAGAAGCCCTCTCTTGAGGAATTCCGAAATGCTGTTCTAAACAGATGCTTGACTAACACATATTGCTGCAGTGTTTTCTGTTTTTGTCATTTCCTGGCCAATGGTGATGGCACAACAACAACTGAAAAAAAAAATAGATTTGTGCCTCTAATGGTTAAAATAATGGGATACCAGGGTGTACCGTATTTGTGGAATGTGCAGCCTGAGATATGAAGATATCATGAAGATACTATGGAAATCCCATATAATCCAGGAAAAGCCCACCTGCCCCCCTGCCTAATTTATGCTATTATACTATCACAATAAATTAGGCAATTCATGATGAACAGAATTAAATCAATGTTTGTCAGCTTCACTAATTGGAAGATGGTTCCACATTAACCCATTTGCGTATTGACCCGCACAACCAAAAGCCAGTCAAAACAAAGAATGGAAGGCAAGTCTGTTGCTGAAAAAGGGATTTACATATTTGAAGATCATGGCGTTCTCTTAAAAAAAAGCAATAGATGTCTGGAAGACACCCCCCACCACCACCATCACCCCCACACACGTTTTGATAGCAGCGACATCAGTGACCGTCTGCTAATTAGTAATAGCACATTATATCAGGCTCCATCCAAGACCTAATGAGGTGGACCTTTGCTGAGGCAAAAGGGTGCAGCGCTCGAGGGTGACAGGAAGGTATAACAACATTGTAAATGTGTGTTTCCATGGAGGGTAAATGCTGGCGTAACACATAAATGCTCAGCTGTCCTTGTGCTTGCAATTTCTCTTATGCTGTTCTCTTAAATGAAATTTTATGCAGTTTTTTCTTTTAGTTATTTTTGGTTTTGGATGAAAATATCCATTATGTTTAGTCATGTTCATTAATTTTAGTCAGTTTTTAAATGGCGACTAATTTTAATGAATAAAAATTAAATTTTAGTTGAAATTAAAGCAAATACTCAAACATGTTAAATGTTGATACACTCTCAGAACAAAAGGTACAAAAGCTGTAACTGGGATGGTACCTATACAAAAGGTACATCTTTGTACTTAAAGGGTTCATATTGGTACCTTAAAGGTACACATCAGTACCTAAAGTTTACATATTAATACCTTAAAAGTGCAAAAATTTTCTTTTTGAAAAGATACTGCCCCAGTGACAGCCTTTGTACCTTTTTTTTCTCTGAAAGTGTACAGGTTAAAATGAATACAGTATGTAACAAGTAGTCTCTTTATGCTTTAGTTATCAAGTGAATTATTTATTGAGTGTATTCACAACGTGACTTGCACATTCTGACTAGCACCTTCTCTTGTCATATTTTCAACTGTTTATTTGGATCAAAATTAAGTTGTCATGATACTCATTTTTGTCTCATCATTAAATTAAAAACCTTATAGCAAACACTTTGTTGATAAATTATTTGACAAGAAATCTATCTGTAAAAAAATTATTATATGTTTTGCGTGTTATATTATTAACACGCATCTTCAGATCCCTCAAAAAGTCACAGTATCTCTAACATGCTATTTGGTGATGTATAGAATCCACAGATGGTGGCAGATGATATTTAATTGTAAGCCAGCTGAGCCGAGGCCCCACTGTAAGCCCACGGTCTGTGTTTTTTAGCGATATATGTAAATAAGAGATTTACATTGTCTGCCCCCACCCATCATGTTTCCAAGAAAACAGATTAACAGGACTGAATGTCGGAGGCTGGTGGAAGGCTAATGAGGTCACATCTATAGGGGCTTAAGGAGATGCTCTTCAGATCTTTATTTGTTCCTCTGCATCTCTGGCTGGTTAATGACATTCCTCCCATCCATCCGTTCAATCACCGCATACCTGTGTCCCTTAGTGTGGTGAACAATCTCAAGTATGTCTGATTGGGTGACATTTGCATGAAAGCTGGGTGAACACATTTTCAGAATGCACAAGATGGGATTTGATGCATCAGTTTGGTGTTTTTCTATTTATGTTTCTCCTCCATGCAATTCAGAAAGTGTTGTGATTCTGACCTGCCCCGGTCTTGTTTCATTCCTAGTTGTTTAAAGCCTAGCATTTTTTAAAATGCTAAATTCAGGTGAATGATTGCATATGCAATTCTTCAGATTACTGTGCAAGTCTTTAGTCTGCATGAAAAGATATGGACTAATTAACGTGAATACTTTGAATATCAACAGCAAGTTATTTAAAGTTCTGCTTGTGGGCAAAGAGAGCAGCAGTGTGCTTCAGCCATGATGGTGACTTAAAATAGTTTCTCTTGTCTGGTCTTTGTAATGTCTTTTTAAATGTCAGCAATTCAAGGTGTAAGCGTGGTTTCTTTGAATATAATCCGGTTAGTTTATGTATATGTTACTTTATGGTTCTCTCTGTCCGCTTTATTATAGGATATACTTGGCAGGATGACACAACTCAGGAGGTAATCTCAAAAGAGCTCTCACAACTACCCAAGGTTCCTCTTGAAGGATTTACAAACACCTTTTCTCGTTTCAATGGCAATTCCAGGTGATCTCCTAAATCCTCTGTTATGTTTAGCATCCATGACAATAATGTGTTTATGGAAACTTTTTTTGTAGTTCTTTTATTAATTCAGTTTTAGTATCTTTATGTATCAGTTGTTGATAAGATACTTTAGTAACACAAGTTTTATTCGTTAACATTTAGTTTATGCATTTGGTGTTTGAAATCATTTGTGCAGCATTTAAATATCTAGGTTAATGATAATTTATAAATATACTATTGTTCATAGTTAATTATTGTTTGTTCATAATTCATTAACTAATGTTGATTTATGCAACTTGAAATGTTAAAGTGTATTAGTATGTGTAGAGTGAGTAAAGTGATAATCTGATCTGGACAAGTTGGTATTCTAGACTTTATCTACTATAATCTGTTTATCTGTTTTTAAACATGGAATTGTATTATAAACATTCCCAATGGGGACAGGAAGCTGAAGGCTCAGAAAGAAGAAGTGAGCAGGACACTGCAAAGGTACCTTCAAGGTTTCCTGCCTTCTGATGTTGCCTCCTTCAAACAGAGTCCTCAAGGGCAGCAAGCACTTTGGAAGGTGAATCTCCAACAACTATATATATGAATAGTTCTGTTTACTCACATAGCACTTGAAGCATTTGGATGCATAGTGACTAAATGGCAGTTCTCCTTAAAAGTTAAATCAGTAGTTTTTGGAAGGGCATATTTTCAGCTTTAGACTGTAAACAACTGGGCAGAACTACCACACATACATGGATATGCTTTCAAGGTGTACAAATATAGTAGTAACTAAATGCATTATTTCAATGCACTTCTAACAAGTGCACTGTACATGCTGTGGGATGTCAGATTTTGCAAAATTAGCCATGTATTGCTACTTGCTCTGCACCTCTTTAGACAACTGTCAGATAAGCACATAGCTACTGGGGACATGTAATCCGAGGTGCAACCTGCTTGGTACTAAAAAACACCATCACCAAACAACTGTTCATGAAGTTAACAGTCGTGAGAGTTGAAAAGTTCACTGCACTATTGAACATTAGTACCCTGCAGTGCTTTTGGAGTCAGCCGTGTATGTGCTGGTTTGTTCAGCGAAGCCCACCCTGCTGTTCTAAAGTCAGCTTGGCCTTCTATTCTGCAAAGGTGGGAAGAATATAATTGTTTTATATAATCTCTCAAATAGAGCAGAACAATACGCAGAGCAAAAATAAGGAGGCTGATACAATGTTAAAATGAGGCTAAAACTCTTTCAACGTTATTATCTTTGATCTGTTTTTGAAGTTTTTCTACAAAACCATATGTATATTATGTATATTATAATGTATATTATTTATGCATTTATTTACATATTTATTTATTCTTCTCCCATAGTACAAGGGAGATGCCCCCCGTGATCATAAGGGTGTAATCCAGCTCAAAGAGAAGCCTCCTTCACCCCACATCTCCTTCCCCAAAGGCCAGCCTGATCTCCAGGCCGTTGTGGAACATCCTCCTCCAGGTCGATCATACTTCACTGGTTATGAGCAGGATCGTACTGGAGTCCCTCTTGCTGAGCTTCAGCAGTATCAAGCTGGGCCCATGAGAGCACAAGATCCTGGTAAAGGTCAAACACAAGGAAAGCTGCGTTACTTCAGCCTTCAGCGCACTCCAACTACCAAAATAGAAAAACTGCCAGGAGCTTCCAAGCAACCTCCAAAGCCCCAAATCGAAAAATTGTTTTTCAAATCTTCAACAAGCAGCCCTGCTTACAAGGAAGCCCTCAGTTCAGTAGATGGTGAGCTAATCCTTCTTCTATATGTATTTTTGTTATATAAATATTTATGTGCATTAAAAAAGAAGCCAGGAGAAACAAATAAAGAATTCAATTCTCATATTATGTTTAATCAAACTCCTTTTATGTTAAACAGGGTCATATTATATTGGCTGTGATGAGTTTTTGCATTATGATTATCCATGTTCAGGATCATTCTGAAGTGACTGAAGAAACATTGATATCATTATGATAATTCATGCCCCAAAATTTAAAAAAGCACAATTATTAAATTACAAATTTACCTTAATCTGAAAGAGACTGAGGTAGAGATGAGAAACACAGTCTGGCTCCAAATACTTATGTCAGAGGAATTAAGCATAATGTGCTGAGCAATTATTCTGTTAGGGGCGTTTATTGAATTGCACGCAAACTCTGACAGTTTCGTGATGGGTTTATACCTTTTTTAATCAAATAGGGGTCATACAAATTAGAGCAGTGGGTTCTTATACACTTGCAAGATACCAGATAGTTTTTCTATCTTTGCCTCTGTTTTCTCTCAGAGAAGTTCATTGATGGAGTGGTTAACCAGCTTGGACGTCAGAGCGTCAGTGTGGATACTTTGACCCCAAAGGACCTGGACAAGCTCTCCAAGGTCATCACCCAGGCCCTGCAGGTGGTGGATGGAGTGGAAGGGGTCAAAGGTAGAGAAGCCACACAGGATGAAGAGAAGGCAAAGAGGGAACCCAGTCAAGAGTTACATCAGATGGAGAAAGCAGATGATGACAGCACACATAAAGGTAGGCACCCCTTAACAAAGACAAATATTTGATTAGTTCCTCGTTACATATGTTTTAAAACCTTAGTTACAATCCTAAAATCAAGAGCCATGATCTTTACCATAATTTTCAATTCTTTTTATAGAAGCAGAAGGTTCTACCCTTAAATCTGATGATAAGGTAATATGTGGAAATACACAGGGCCATGTGACTCATATTTTTGTGATAGTCAATAGAATTCCCAGTTTAATTTTCTGTTTCCAGGACAAAGGTTTCATCAGCCAGCTGCTAGAGTTCCTGGATCATAACTCTGGCCCTGGATTTGTGCGTCCTCCCCAAGCAGAAGAGCCTTTTCTGGGGTACATTGACCAGCCAAATGCTGGAAGCCCATTGAGAGCTAGTTTGGAGAATGTCCAGAGCCGGACAACACAAACAGAACTGGACCTGATGAGGAAGAAAATGGAACCTGACACTTTGGATATAGAGCCAATGGAGGATGAGGTAGAACAGTGGATGCACGGTTCTCCGGAAGTTAAACCAGAGGTTCAATCAGGAAAAGAGCCACAAAAAAATTCCATGGAGAAAGAGGAGGTGGAAAAGAAGGGTGTGAGAGTGGAAGTGAATGTTGCAGCATATTCAAGTCCACATGATGGAGACTTTGGCTACATTATTACTGAAGAGTAAGTATAAATTCTACAGAAACACTAGACTGTCATGATGAGAAACAAGATGTTTGCATGGACAGCGATCTACAGTATGCTTTTGAAAGAAATCTCTTAGCTCAGCAAGGCTGCATTTATTTGATCAAAAATACAGTGAAAACAGTAGTATTGTGAAATATATTATATTTTATTTTGTAAAATCATAAATGCATTTTTTTGTCAAATTTGTCAGCTTTGCTGAATAAAAGTATTAATTTCTTTAAAAATCTCGTTGAGTCAAAACATTTGAACAGTAGTGTGTATGTATGTATGTTGTTATATATACATACAAACATATAAATCAAAATTGACTATAATGTGTTTTTTTTTCTTCAGTCACAAAATAACTTATCAGTAATGCAGCATTGAAATTTTTAGTTTAAATAATTTTTCAGGGTATTATACTCCTGTATTTTATCAGAGCATGGCCCAATACATGTTATGTTACCACAGTTTCCACGTTTTCAGGCAATGTTTCCATCACAAGACCAGTGTATGTTTTATAGAAATTGATCTAACCATGGTAATAAGGAGTCATCTGTGTTTTTACATGGTTACAATGATTTCTATGCATAACAGTCTTAAACTCTCTCAGTCACAATTTATTTTGTCATTCAGTGTTCATACTCAGGTTATGTTACTGCAGTCCATATTGCAATTTATTTGGTTTCCCTCACTCCTCTCTGTGTATATTAGTGTTCGTGTGTAAATGGTTGTGTGTGTTGTGTACATTTCTCAAAGCGAAAGATGATGGCATCCACAGCCACTGCATCTCCAATAACTTGATTTATCTCACAGAGGCTCGCTTACTGCAGTCCCATTTAACTTGGAGTACCTGAAAACACACAGACACATTCTCAAAAAGGAGATTTAAAAGTGTGTAAGTGTGTATTGGAAGGCAGTGGTAGGCGTGAAAAAGCATCAGGAAACAGTTGCACTCTAGCATCTTCTAATTCTCACTTTCTTTCTCATGTGTGTGAATACGCTTCCATTTAGATGCATATCATTCTTTAGGCTTGTGTGCAAGTCGCTTCGTGTGTGTTTGCACGTGTTCTGATATGTGAGCGAGTGCGTGTGTTTTAACTCGGGCTGGCGTGGCCATATCATAAAGACATCACACTTCACAGGGATTCCATTTACACCTTATTGTTTGCCTCATTGCTGAAAATACAGGTGATTTATCAAAGCATACAAGCCACCTGTGTCCTATTCCCTATGTGTTTTTATGCACTCTCTGCTCTCTGTATACCTCCTGTGAGCTGTGTTCACTATTTCAATATTGTATCTGATATGGCATTCATCTAGCAGCACCCAGTTCTGTATTGATGAAGTGTAAATGTTCTCATCTATTGCTGACAGATCTCATATGTAACTATTTTATAAGTGCTGGTGTTAAAAGCCATGTTTTAAATATTAATTGTTATATTTTGCAGATTGTGTCATGTTCATCCTAGAACAATTGTGTTATTTTTTTTCAATCTCAAGGTTGAGAACCTTTGTTATAGTCCTAAATATTAAAACTATGGTCTGTAACTATGCTCTAGATATGAATCAGTCCTTAAATTGAGCAGGAGAAATGTACTAGTATGTACTCTTTTAAGCAATTGGATTTGTGATTTTCACCCAACAGAAAATAAAACGGGTGAAGAAAAACATCTTATAGACTTAAAGTAAAGGAGAGACCTGAGCCAGATCAAAATATCATAGACTTATTCATTTTGAGTTATCGCCAGTAATCAGCCACCTACACTGTCAGAAAAAAAGGTACAGAAGCTTTCCCTGGGAATTTGAAAGGGTACCAATATGTATAATTTAAGTACTAATATGTACACTTTAGGTACAAATATGTCTGAGAGTTTAGCTACTGCATGTCTGCATTCTAAAAACTACATTGAACATTTTGTAAACATTTGTGCACCTTAGTTGTCTTGTGAAAATGTACAAGTCTAATTGTTTTTTTTTCTCTCCTTCTTTTTGTCCATACCAAGTTCGCTGTCCACTGATCAGGGGCTGAACCTCATGGAGCTCTTAGCTGAGAGAGTCAGCCTTCATGTAACAGATTTTCTACAGCTCTCGTAAGTGCATGCGTGCACACACACACACACACATACATACTTGTTGAAGACAGTCTCATGCTGGTCGACACACTAATGGCACTAATGGAACACTCAACCTGTGGTTTTGTTTTGTTTTTCCATTTTGCAGTATAGTTTGGGCTAAGTACTTTTTTTTAAGTGACAGCACAGTGATTATGAGTGTGTTCTGAATTCTGTGCATATAAGTTCAAGCTTTATATAAATGGTTCAGAGATAGGGAGAGAGAGAAAGAATGCCTCTCGGTGTGTGTAGGTGTGTGTTATTCTGACCTGCCTGCAGTGGTAAACTTCAGTTTAATTACAGCACATTTTCTGATGATAACCAATGTTCAACAAGTGCACAGATTAAAGGCAGCGTTCTGCTTAATTGTTTGGAATGCAACAAATGCTTTCTGGGACTCTTGTATTTCACTGAGAAACTTGTTGTGGTTACATTTCACTCACACACGTAATAAATTAAGCTTTATGTACAAGGATAAAGAAAATACAAATATATTAATGCAATTACTAATTTCTTGCACTCCTTCTCTCACACACCCAGCTTTACTTGACTTCTATTATTTAATATAATTACACATACACATTCTCACCCTAACTAAAAACACAATTTACTTTATTTATATATTGTTTTTACAAATGAGGATGTTTCAGATTATTTTTTTTTTTCTTTAGGTTTAGTTTGCTTCTTGGAATGAAGTTGTCAACAAAATATATGCTGCACACACACACACACAGAGAAAATTGCTTTATAGATCATAATTACAGTACCATTCAAAGCATTTTTTTTCTCAAAGTTTTATTCAGCAAGGATGCATTAAATGTATCAATAGTTATAGTTAAGACATTTATAATGTTACAGAATGTTCCGTTTTCAAACACATGCTGTTCTTTTGATGTTCCTATTCATCAAAGAATCCTGAAATAAGCAAAACAACTAGTTTTAATTATGATAATAATAAGAAATGTTTCTTGAGCACCATGTTAGAATGATTTCTGAAGATTCACGTGACATTTCAAGAGTAATGGCTGCAGGAAATTCAGTTATGCCATCACATTTTATTAAAACAGAAAGCAGTAAAAAGTAGTAATATTTCACAATATTATTTATTGGTGAGCATAAGAGACTTCTTTTAAAAACATTAAAAAACATTTTGCAGACCCAAACCTTGTTAACGGTATCAAGCATATATCAATTTATCAATGAAAGAGCATAATAAATACAAGATATTGCTAAAGACCTGCGTTACAGGCCTCACTGAAATAGATAAAAAGTATAATATTTGTGTGTAGTTGAGTGCTGTCCAGGTGAGCTGTGTCTCTGCGTATGATTAATTTCCTCTCTTGAATAGTGCCTTAAATCTATTTACACAGCTACCTGCTAATGTATCTTTTGTCATCTAATGCGTTTCATCTTTTCTGAGAAATAATGGAAAGGGAAAGGTGTACTGGATGATGTCCACTCTTATATAAAACATTGTCATAATGTAATATGGCATTTTTGGACTAAAGATAATATGGCTAGAAAAGTGGACGAGCAGACTACACAGCTTCTGCTCATACGATCATATTAGCAGTCAAAGATCAGGAAAATTAAGCACACACTCACGCAAATGTTTGTACTCTCAAACGCGGTGCTGCCATGTTTGGGCTTCACACTGTGCTACAGTTACATAAAGAGTCATCGTAGAACCTCTCTGAACTCCAGACATGACGTAAGGGTTGTACTGTGTGCAGACAGTAGGGGGCACAGAAAAACACATACACACAATCGTGGATTTGCAATCAGACTGTCTTGTTCTCTTATACACATCGAAACACTCGCATTCATTTACACTAATTCTACCTCTCTTTCGTTCTCTCACTTGCTTATGTATTTTTCTTCAACCCACATATACACACACACACACACACACACACACACAGTCTACCTATCATCTCCATCCCACACTCTCCCCCATGGTGCAAAAGGAGCCGAGCAGAAGCAGTATCGTTATGTTATGGCTTTCCTCCCTCTGTGTACTGGACGTTGGTGGCATTTTACTGATAACTTATCAGCACTGATGCTGTTATAAACGAGAGTCTGGACCATTGTGTTTATTTAGCTTTAACAGCCACTGTTTTCATCCAGAAATTTCCAGAAGCTAAACAGAGATGTATAGAGAGGAAAGCAAACGATGGGTGGAAATTGGTGTAGGGAAAGTAAATAAAAATAGTCATAATGTGTGTAGTTGTTTGGGGAATTATGTTTTTGTAGATATTAAAAAGCTCAAGTGCATGAATGAGGGCATTGGTAGCCAAAGAAATCACCTTATTCAGACCTGACTGTAAATAATATATGTACTGTATATTATAAATGAAAATACATTAAAATTAGCACATTAACAATACAGCTTCCTTTTTCAAAACAATTAATCTTAAAATAGATTACTGTTTTAGTAGGCTATACTGTTTTTCCTGCTCTGGATATTATTTTTAAAACTGAGAGCGCGTCTTGATGGTTTAACATTGAGCTATGGCTTACAATAATTTAAAATATAATGAGAATAAAATGAGACATGAGATTCTAGAAGCTCTATTATTTTCCAGCAGATATCTGGAGTCTGTGTGTGTTAATTCTACTGGGGATGCGAGGTTACCTTGGACTTGCTCTTGCCACCTGCTGACGTGTGAATGGGATTTTGTTCTGGTGACAGATTCATTCCTCCAGTCTTCCACCTCTCTCTCTCTTTCTCTTTTATTTTCTCCCCTCTTCTCTTTTTCTATCTCATTTTTTTCTCTCTATTTGTGACCCTCACTTCACCCTGGTCCGCAGCGGGAGTAGCTTCAGTGCTGCGTCCCAGATAAATGCATCTGCCTCAGAATCAGGAATCGGGAAGATCCCTTGTTGGACAACTGCATGCTTGTAAACTAACCATCCCATTCACTGCTTTAGTCATCTTTAACCAATAAACAGAAATGTTGAACAGTAGCTCATCTGCGGGTCTGTGTTGGTGTCATGGTGGCGTGCCAGTTTGCAGATCCTTCTCTTCCTTTGCCTGAGTCTGTTTTTCTGTTTGTGAGGGGATGTGTGAAAGGTTTGTTTTAACTGTGTCATTTTTGAATATATTTAGCATTTTTAAAAATAATTTCCATTCCCTTTAAAGGAACAATTCACCATGAAATATTATACTTCACAGGATTCTCTGTTAGAATTGATAAATGAATGAGGATTGGAGCTGGGATCTCACCCAGACAGCTGTTTGGCTCAATCACAAATGCCATTTGTACGAAATACCATCATGCATTTGCGCAACATTTCTGGATCACCAATATTCAAATACTGCAAAGGGGTTCAAATCCAATGTATTGAGTCTGTGAGCAGGTTTTTTAAAGAATGATTTCTTTTACTTTTTTACTTTTCCATTTAGACCTGTTTGCTGAATGGTGTTGATCCACTAAACATTTTAGACAACTCTTAAGAACATCAGGTTTCCCGTGAGGATTTATTTCATGGAGGGAAAACTTGTCAATTTATGCCAAAAGCAGAGAAGGAAGCTAATGGCACAGATCTGTTGTAAGAAAATTAACCAAAACACAATATTCCCTAGTGATCTGCTATTTTAACTGTGGTGTTGTGGTACTGCAGTTGACTGCGTCTGCAACAATGTATTTTTTAAATGATAAAAGATTATGTTCATGACTCACAGCTGCAACAGTTTTGCTCATCACACTCACTGCATACTGGTATTCTGTTAATCTTTCTCTCCTCTTTCTTGTTTTCTCCTTACTGTCTCGTTCTCGCTCTGTCTCTTCCTCTCTTTTTCTTCTCTGTGTCTCTCAGGGTTCTGGGTCCAGCAGTAACCTTTCGAGTGCGCCCCAATGCTCGAAACATCAGCACGGCCCAGCTAGCAAGAGTGGCAGGTACACACAAACATACACGTGCACACACACACACACACACACACACACACACACACACACACACACACACACACACACACACACACACACCACTCGTTCCGCTACTGCATTCTAGTTGCTATTCCTATCATCTCCTGACACATTGGGGAAGAATCATCTCATAGTGCCACGACCTTGATTGCAGCATTAGTTATTTTCGAGGTTTAAACCCCCTTTTTACACACAATAAGTATGTGCACACACACTTACACATGGAAAAGCAAGAAATCAAACAAAACAGATATCAAATATGGTCTATTGTGAAATCACTGGTATGTGATAAGCACACGTGAATGCACTGTGCTGTTTTAGTTACAATAGGAATTTTCTTTGTCTTTTGTCTGCTGGTGTTTTGCACCAGTGTTTTCTTTTTTATAATGGGCGCTGCAAATTATTCCTGTTTTTAAAGGGGGTCATATGATGCTTTTTTAAAGATCATTAGTTTGTGTATTTGGTGTAACCGAATATGTTGACATGGTTTAATGTTCAAAAAACACATTATTTTTCAAATACTGTACATTATTGTAGTTCCTCTATGCCCCGCCTCTCTCAAACGCTTAGTTTTCTACAAAGTCCCTCCTTCCGACAAGCACAGTCTGCTCTGATTGGCCAACTGACCCAGAGCATTGTGATTGGCCATCGGAAATGTAACGCCCCTTTCCATAATCGCCAGCTTCAGCTTTCAAAATAAATGTTAAGACAGTTAATAATGTCCTTAGTTTTACCATCAGTTCAAGCTCGAGAGTCGCGTGACAGACACCGTGATGATGCTCGTATGTGTTTGCACACAAGCCGCGGTTGTGATGTGACCGTGTCTCCCTTTGTCACACACGCGAGCGCACACACACACACACACACACACACACACACACACACGACGCTGCGCTGTGATCCTCTCTCTCTCTCTCTCTCTCCCTCTCTCTCTCACACACACACACACACACATACACACACACACATGACGCGCAAAACTCCGTATTTGAACCAATTTGAACAGTCAATAGCAAATACTTAAACTAATAACAAAACATACTTGCAGTAGCTGATTCAGAAGCGTCAGATTGTCATAGCAAAGTCAGAATTACCTCCTCTCCTAGGTTCACGAAACAGTCGTCCATAAAATGCGTTGTGATAACATCTGGGTTGTGCTGTTCTGTTGTAAGTAATCTTAATGATTCCTAAATGCATCTACTTTCTGAAGGCCAAATAAAGTGCTTTAGCTTTCACCTAGAAATACACAGCTTCTCCCTGACATGACTGCCTGCTTCAACACTACTGCGGTTACTGAAACCACGCCTTATTTCTTTGTGTGAACATTTGGGCGGCATTACGCAAATATTTCCACATCGTGACGTAGACATGTGGGGGCGTATTTGAATGAGCTGTTTTAGGAAGGCGTGGCAGAGTCTTAACGTTGATAAAGAATATCTCTTTGGTTTTGAGACTTTAGTCTTTGCAACTTCAGGGATCTTATCTATGCACAATCAGCTTGTAACACTTCAAAGAGAAAGCAAAACTTGAAATCGCATCATATGACCCCTTTAATTTAATTTTTGTGGTTGTTTAAGGGTGTAATAGCAGGGATACATCTTTCTTTGTGGTTCATGGTACTGTATATAATTGTTAGGTATTGATCAATACCATGGTTAGACAAAATTCAGATTTGACGAATTGAATTCCGATTTGATGAATTGGTCCCACCCAGGGGAATTTGAATTGGAAATACTGAAAGTGGAATTTAGTTAATTCCACTTTGTTTTAGTTATTATTTAGTTATTATAATTCCACTTTGTTCTAGGAATTTAGTTAATATAATTCCACTTTGTTTTAGGAATTTAGTTAATTCCAATTGTTTTGGTCCAGTATGTTTCTCCCCCTATCTTTTCAAAATTAACAAAATTAAAACTTATATTGAGCAAAGTTGCATTAAACACTTTTAGATTGTTACAAAAGTTTTGTTTCAAATAAATGTAGTTCTTTTTAACTTTCTATTCATCAAAGAATCCATTTTTTGCCATTTCCACAAGAAGCTGTTTTCAACATTGATAATAATAAGAAATGTTTCTTAAGCAGCAAATCAGAATATTAGAATGATTTCTAAAGGATCATGTGACACGGATAACTGGAGTGACTTCAAAGGAATACATTATATTTTCAAATTAAAATGTTCAAAACATTATTTTAAATTGCAATAACATTTCACAGTATTACTCTTTTACTGTATTTTTTGATGAAATACATGCAATCTTGATGAACAAGAGAATTCTTTAAAAAAAATGTAAACATTTTTGAACGGTAGTGTATATGTAAATTAAGTACAAATTTCTATAGCTGACAGTGATCTGTTTGTCTAACTGTTTGTAAGGCCTATAAAGCCTTTAAACTTCGACTTTAAACTTAAAAACAAGGATTTTTCAAGCCAACATGGAAAGTTTTGATCTATTCTGGGGTAAAATAAACAGATTTTATTATTACATTTTATTCCATTTTAATTAAAATTCATTGAATTTGAATTGCAGTTATGTGTCCTGATTGTTACCTCAATTTAGATGATAGTTTGAATAGCACTCTTAATTCAATTCTGAATGCTGCACAATGCTGGCCAATACAGCATGATACTGATCATGCCATTTGATTGAAAATTCAACATTGCTGTCAGGAATTGATCAAATTCATAAACTGGAAAAGAATAGACTGCAGTCCTGCTTCCCCTTTTCAGTCACTGTTTTAACATTTGACACTCAGGATTTCATATTTGATCATTAATGCTGAAAAGAAAGGGCAAAGAATGAAAGGGAAAAACAAAAGGAATCTGACATTATAAGGTCTGTATTACCTTGATCCATCATAATTACTTCTAGGGAAAACAGATTCATGTGAATTTGTCCCATGCCTGTCTGTACTTCCTGACAGATAAGACGAGATACACAAGGGAAAATATTTCACAAACTGGACCTGAAATACCCAATTGTTTTAAAAAAATAAAGAACTATGGGTATGTGCTGAAATGCTATCACAGTTTGACTTAATCATTATGTGCTTTTTGTTTAGTTCTCTTTGTTTATATCTCCCGCTACAAGCCAGTACATGAAGTGCATTGAATGAAAATTTTGATTTGATTTGATTATCAGTGTTTTGACCTCAGTATACAAATGCACTTTATTCAGTTCTATGAACAATGCATGAGTGTATTTGTGTATTTGCGGCTTGTTGTTGAAATCTTTGGACATGTCGTCCTTCTCGACCCGGTTCTGATTGACTCTGTGTGAGCAAATGTGTTTGTGCATGTTAAAGCTTGTGCATTAAAGCCTTGGCATCCAAGGAAATGGGCCCCAATTTTGTCCAATTGCTGTGGTGTGAATTTCGACTATGAATTTGTGTACGTGCGTCTACGTGAGTGTGTATATCTCCAGTCTCTCCTCCCTTTGAGAGTCTCTTGTAGCATGTTGAGAGAGTTAATGGCTGGGCTCGTCAGACCCAAATGTCAGACAAAATGTTAAGTCAACATGATCAGCCGCTCTCACACGGCAGATAAATTATGAAAACCCTGGTGCCTGAATACCAATTTATTACTTTATTTAAACAGAGAGGATCTCTCCTCACACTTTATTACTGCTGTATACACACCGCTGATCGCACCTAATAATTTATTCCAATTGTTATGCCTTTGACATCACATACACCCCTGAGGTATTTAAGCAACTTCAAAGTATTTGTGTTGAGTGGAAATATGGTGGAGTGTTGAGGATTATGTTTAGGTTGTAACTGTTAATATGTGTTTATATGTCCATAATCCAAATCTTGGCTTTGCCTGAATCATTCCAGGAGCAATGCTTTTATGTTTAAAACCACAAAAACTGACTCGCTTATTTAACTGCAATATTCAAAGGATATTAGAAACTTTTATTATACAGTTGCTTGAATAAATTGATTTTGCGCCTTGTTAAATATTCTCCAAAAACTGTAATATACTGTATGTGGCATAATTGGCCACTAGCTTAGATGCACTGAAAGGCATTAGTCTTTTGTGCATGTAAGGAGCTGTTTTGTAGTTCCAAATTACACTAAAACCACATCTACTGTTGACCTAAGCACATTAGAGAACATTAGATCAGCATGTTAGGCAGGATTCTTCCTTTGTATATAACCCCCCTCTATTCAGACACACAAAATGGAGAATGGTTTCACAGGGTCTGAAATGAACATGTTCCACTAATCTAGTAGTATTCATTTGGTTCTGCCACAAGCATCTGTCTATGAAAGTAGCTCTCATGTGTTTTGTGTTTTGTCTTTGTTGTTGTTGTATGTCATACAAATGTGTCAACTTACATTGAATTCCGGTATTTCCCTTTCGTGGTCAATAAAGTGTGTCTGTCTGAATTTCATAATGCAAGATGAAAAGAATAAACAACTAAAATACCACAGCAGTTATTGAAAAATTCTAGATGAGATATAAAGCTGATTGATGAGTGATTGTCTGAAGAGGAAAGTGTTTGTATCCTTCCTTACAGACTTCACGGCAGCAGTTCATGTCACTTTTTTACAAGATGATGTGTGTCCAATAAATGTGCATTCATTGTTTCCAATAAATGTTCATACATTAATACATACCTTAATTATTATGAACTGTAGCTAGTCATATACTCCAACTTTGCACTCTGTTATGGTTAAAGACTACACCTATTTATAGAGAATTTGTCATTTTTTGTTAAAGGTGACATATCATGAAAATCAGTTTTTTTCCCCCATGTTTAAGTGCTATAATCGGGTCCCCGGTGCATCTACTAACCCAGAAAACGTGAAAAAGAACAGCCCAGTAAAAAAAATTTGGTAAGCCTTTCTCTGCAAGCTTGTGAACAAAACGAGCCACTCAGATTTTGCTCCCCCCGTGACGTAGAAAGGAGATCTTATTATAATATTACCGCCCCTTAGTCTGCAAGTTTCCACCCACAGCCACCACCACCACCATCTCTCAGTTTCCACCACCATTGTGTTTTTACTTTTGTTTGACAGTTTAAGCGCAATTAGACATGAGAGAGAAGTTTAGTACTCAGAAAACCATAAATCAGGATTTTAAACTAATATGGATTAAAAAACATGATTTCAGTGCGATAGACATGATAATCAAAGCAGAGTATCTGAGGTATGAGCTGTAAAGGCACAGTCCTATTCTGGAAAAGGGGCGGGGAGCAGCAGCTCATCTGCATTTAAAGAGACATGCACGAAAACAGCATGTTCCTGCTTCCACTCAAAATAAGCATTTTCAAAATGATATAATAAATGATCTGTGGGGTATGTTGAGCTGAAACTTCACTGACACATTCTGGGGACACCTGATACTTATATTACATATTGTAAAAAGGGGCATAATAGGTCTCCTTTAATTGTTATTTAATCATCAAGCATTTGTTCATATAGTATTAATATATCAGAATGCATATACAAAGAGTACATCATTTATCATTTTAGTTGCAAATGATTCGTTTGTCAAAATGTAAATGAAAGTCTATCAAAGCCATATAAGTCAATCACTCATTTATCCTAAAGGTTGGCCATCCTCAAAATTCCTCAAATATATAAATAAAAACTATTGCAAATGTGCATGCCTTTATTACTGCACTAAGCAATATTTAAAATGTTGTCAGGAAGAAATCTTGCTGGATCAAATGCATTTATTATTAAATAATTTATTATTAAACCAATGTAGTGTGTGTATATATATATTTAAATAAACAATACATTGTAAATGCTTTATAGCATGTAGTTATGGTAAAGTGTTGCTCTTATTTCTTTGATGCAGTGCACTCTTTCAAAAGTCGTTTTGAAGTGTACTGTATGTCAGAGTGGTTCACGACACCTCATTTCTGTAACCATGGCTTCACAAACATGTAACCATTAATTTTCTCTGACAAAAAATAATCACTTCCTGCCAAGCTATTTCTAGTGGAGGAGCAGCAGTATAGATGGGTCGGCTTGTATCATGTAGGGTATATGTATATGGGCAGGGATTTGGTATTCTGATGCAAAGCTGTGCTCAAGACATTCAAGCTGCTTGCAACACAGCAACTAACTGTAGGGCTTTATGGGGGGTCTGGGGTACATTCATTAGGATTGAGGAATCTGCTGTTGTACTCTATTCATCTGGAAAGAAAGCTTTGGACAAAAGACTGGATATGGTAATCCCTGCTTGGTCTCAAAACAAAAGATGAACCCCCTGCTTTATCTGTGTGTGTGTGTGTGTGTGTGTGTGTGTGTGTGTGTGTGTGTGTGTGTGTCCTTCACAATCATTTATTGGGCCATTGATTCATCCATAGTGTTGATGAAATGGCACCCTAAACTGCACCGTGTAATCTTACAATGTGTCATCTCTCTCTTCATCTCTCAGTCGCTCTGTCTTTTCTCTCTTTCTAACATGCTTTCTTCCTCCTATCTGCCTGTCACATTTCATTTCTGCTTGTCTCCCACTTCTGCTCCTCCTCACCTTTTGCAGTCCCCTAGTTAATGTATGTGGCTTATTTTGTCTTTATGCTTTGTCGTATGTGTTTGTCTGTGCATTTGCTCTCTCCTCTTTACTATGTAATGTTAAAGCCCCCTGACCTTTCCTCTTGACCATAGATGGCACTAATTCTCATCTAAACATCAACATTTAGAAGATGTATTGCAGGTGGACAGAGGTTAAATGATCTAATGTTTTGTGTAGTGATCTTTGAATTTTATTTTATGTTGCATTTATATTTATTATTTATATTTGCTTATAAATAAAAAAATATATTATTTATATTTGCTTTTATAATCTGAGTTATCTGAGAAATTATATATTTAATTAATTGATTCGGGGTAAAATGCCCCCCTGAGAATTAGGACAGAAGGTTGCTGGTGTTTTTATTATTTTGCTTAATAATTACTTAATAGTTGCTTAATTCATGAAGATTAGCATTTAATGACTCAATTAATTACATTTAAAAAAACTTTATTCATTATTCATCAACTTAAAGGTTTTTTTGAATCATTCAATATGAATTCATAGAATATTGCTATTATGAAATAATTTCTTATTAAAAATATAGGAAAAATATATGTGATGCGTAAAATTACATAGAATAATTCATGTGTGTTTCTTTGACTGGTCATTTGATTTGTCTTTGATTATTAATTAAATAATAACTAAACTGTCAAAATGCATGCATTTACTTAGAATATTTGATTTAGTATTTTAAATTAATGACAACTTTTTAAAAAACAAATGATTAAAAATGACCTTTTCTTTTGTTTTTCTGTTTTGTTGAATTTTGTCTTTTTTGTTTGTTTGCCTGCCTCCTTTTTGTGGCATTCGGCCACAGATGTTCCAACAGGATGACTGCAACCTTGCATATTCACAAGCATCATATATATATATATATATATATATATATATATATACACACACACACACACACACACACACACACACATATTCTGTTCATTTGTTATGACATTCTGAAAAATGCTCTCAAGAGAACTGCAGGTTACATTTTCAAGAAGGGGCATTCTGCATCATCATTTGTCTTTTGGGTGAGATTTCATTAAAGTCTGTTGTACACTGGTGCATTTTTTATGATGCTCTGATCAGACGGTATTAAACTCATAATGCTGCATATCAATCACGAGAGAAAATGGTCTCATCTAAATTCATATGCTGAAAGGGAATGTGCGACAGTGTAGATTTTCCTGTGATAGAGGAGCAAAGGCTTTTTTGATAAAACAGAATGCATTGTGCTTCAGCCACTTTAAAGTGGAATGTTTGTGTGGGAGGTGTGTTAGTGTGCTGAGTGAGGCAGTGTTTTTGTAGAGTGGATGTGCTCTTCTGGAGAAACTCTGCTTCAATCTCAGTGTTTCAGTGTTGTTGCTATATATGACAAAGCAAGCACTGGGATATTTTAATGTGAGGCATATTCTGGTTTTGTAGATTTTAGGAATGTGCCATATGGTGGGCATATCAGTATATGCCTATATTCATGACATTTTAATGTTATCTTATCAATTTGATGTTAATTTAATCTGAATGGTGGGCATCCAAGATGGCGCTGCTATGTTCGGCCGCCGTCCGGGCCGCTCCGCTAAGACTATGCTTTTATTTACTTTTTTACTTACTTTTGATTTCTATTTTTACACACATAACGTCGGCACTGATCACCTACGACAAAAGTACACTCTTGGACATTGGAAACCGCTTCACTAACCTGGTTCAGGTCACTTTATCACCGAATCCATCGTGGCCTCTTGAGATTCTTCGGAACGCGGAGAACAAAGGACACAGGAGACGGAACAAAAGACACCGTGGAAATAGCGCTGGTATTCTTTGTATAAAAACAGATCTGTTAGGAATAGGGCTCACAGTCCTCCTTTACCGAGCATATTTGCTCGCGATTAATGTCCAATTATCCTGTGTGATAATAAGATGGACGATCTTAGAGCCAGGATAAGTTTCCAACGGGACATTAGGGACTGTAACATCATCTGTCTGTCTGAAACATGGCTCACGCCCTCGGTTCCGGACACTGCTGTAACGCCGTCTGACAACTTCTCTGTTTTACGGATGGACAGAACAGCTGAGGCCGGTAAATCCAAAGGTGGAGGAGTGTGTTTCATGACTAACAAGGAATGGTGTGACCCCAGGAATATCTCCTCTCTGTCGCGATCCTGCTCGCCTCATCTGGAACATCTATCCATTATTTGCCGCCCATTCTATTTGCCCCGCGAGTTCTCCGCGGTCATCGCTACTGCTGCTTACATTCCACACTCAGGCAGACACCGGCTTGGCTTTGTCTAAACTTCACGACGTGATCAGCGGCTACATTAACCAACATCCTGACGCTGCCTTTATCATCGCGGGGGATTTTAACACACAGCACACACACTCAGGCAGGTCATGCCGACACTTTCACCAGCATGTATCCTGTCCAACTAGAGGTCCGAATACACTGGATCATTGCTACTCTCAGTTTAAGAATGCCTACAAGGCCCGTTCACTGCCTGCTTTTGGTAAGTCGGACCACGCCGCCATTTTCCTCACACCGGAATATAAACAAAGGCTCGTACAGGAACCCCCGGTGAAGAGGGAAGTGACGCGTTGGTCCTCCCACTCTGAAGCTATGCTACAGGCGGCTCTTGATGACGTCGACTGGGACATGTTCAGGGCGAGCTCATCTGACGTCAGCGAGTTCACGGAGGTAGCAGTGAGCTTTGTAAACACACTTACCGAACAAGCTACAGAAACGATAACTGTAAGGACCTTCCATAATCAGAAACCGTGGGTGGACAGATCAATCCGTGATGCGGTTAACAAACGCACTGCCGCATACAACGAGGCTCTTTTGTCTGGGAATATGAGCGTGTACAAAGCATCGTGTTATGCTCTCAGACGAGCTGTATAGTGCCGCCAAACATCGCTACAAAGAAAGTGAGACATTGAAATGTCTCATTTCCAGCTCAATGACTCTCGACGCATGTGGCAGGGACTAAGGACCATCTGTGCCTTTGGAAACAAATCCTCCGCAGAGGTGAGTGCAGATCCGTCGCTGGCCGAAGAATTAAACACCTTCTACGGCCGCTTTAATTGCAACGGCGGCAGTGCGGCTCTGCCGAGCAGCGCGTCAGGAAGCAGCAGGCAGAGAAGCGAGAATCATGTGATCACCGTGACGGAGGACGAGGTTCGGAGGGCACTAAAGGGAGTGAACATCAGGAAAGCAGGCTGGACCTGACGGGATCACAGGCCGGGTTCTGAGATCATGCGCTGATCAGCTTGCTGGGTTGTTTACTTCTATCTTCAACGAGTCCCTTGCTACCTCTGTGGTTCCCACCTCCTTTAAAAAATCCATCATCATCCCTGTGCCTAAGAACAATAAACCCTCTTGCCTGAATGACTATCGTCCAGTGGCCCTCACATCTATAGTCATGAAGGTTTTTGAGAGACTTGTTAAGAGCCACATTAGCTCCTCCATCCCTGTTACTTTGGACCCTCTTCAGTTTGCCTATCGCTCCAATAGATCAACCGATGATGCCATCTCTCACATACTCCACTCCTCCCTCACACACATTGACAGCAGCAATGGGAACTATGCAAGACTGCTATTCATAGACTATAGCTCAGCTTTTAACACCATAGTCCCCATCAAGCTGACTTCCAAACTCACAGGCCTTGGCCTAAACACTTCACTCTGTGACTGGATTCAAGATTTCCTCACCGGTAGACCTCAAGTGGTGAAGGTAGGCCAGTTCACCTCAAACTCCATCACCCTGCAACGTAGGAGCCCCGCAGGGTTGTGTCCTGAGTCCCCTGCTCTACTCATCATCTACACACATGACTGTGTGTCCTCTCACAGATCCACATCTATTATCAAATTTGCTGATGATACTGTGGTTCTGGGCCTCATTTCCAACAATGATGAGACCGCATACTTGGATGAGGTGGAGAGACTTACATCATGGTGCCAGGACAACTGTCTCTCTCTGAACGTGAGCAAAACCAAAGAGCTGATTGTGGACTTCAAGAAAGAGACACCTGCTGCCCTACACTCCTCTTGTGATCAGCGGGACCCCTGTGGAGAGAGTTAGCAGCTTCAAGTACCTCGGTGTAAACATCTTCCGAGGACCTTAGACTTGGCACTACATCACATCCAAACACAGGTTAAGAAAGCCAGGCAAAGACTGTACCATCTGCGACAGCTGAGGAAATTCAGGGTCTCACCAACAATCCTCAGGAATAACTTTCTATGCAGGGACCATAGAAAGTGTATTGACTCAGTGCATCTCAGTGTGGTATGGAACACAGCTCCAGCCAAGATTGCAAGGCCCTGCAGAGAGTCGTGCGCTTAGCTGAGCGTATCTCTGGGTCTGCTCTCCCCTCTCTGCAGGACATCTACCTCAAACGCTGCAGAGGCAGAGCTGTCAAAATCATCAAGGACTCTAATCACCCTGGAAACTGCCTCTTCACTATGCTGCCATCTGGTAAGCGCTTCCGCAGCCTGATGGCAAAAACCGAGAGACTTAGCGCAGGAGTTTTCTCCCCAAGGCCATCAGGCTCCTGAACTCAAAGTCAGCCTCCTAACATCATCTGACTTACTTCAAATCACTAATCACACATTCATTACTCTCTACCTCATAACTGTCAGTGTCATTTGCTCATTTGCACACTTGCACACTTGCACACAACACTGTTCTGTGTCTTGTAGACGATATCTTATCTTATTTTTATATTTATTTTATTTTTTGTGATTGGCTGGGACTTCATGTCAACCATGTACAACCTGTTTGCACATTCCTCTCTGTACAGTCATGCTAATCTTAATATTTAATTCTACAGCTTACTGTCATGCACATTCTTTTACATTTTATATTTTATTCTTTATATCTTATTTTTTATTCATTTTATCTTATGTTACTTCCCTTGTGTTGTTTTTTCAATATTTGCACTGTCCATGGAGCGGACCCGACTCTCAGTTTCAGAAGCTGCTGGTTATACAATCTCTGTATAGTCGTGTATGGGGTTGACAAATAAAACTTGAAACTTGAAACTTGAAACTTGAATTATAGCCAAATTATCATTATTTCTAGTCATCTTATATTTTAAAACGCAAATAAAATTACATTCAGAAATGGTAAGATTTTTTTATTCATGGCACAAAAGCAGTTAGTTTCTTTGTATATAAAACAACATCTGCTTATCCATTTGACGAATATATATTTCTGCGATTAATATCACAAGATTATCTGCTGTGTGTGTGCATATATATATATATATATATATATATATATATACACATACATATATGTATGTATATATATATATATTATATATATATATATATATACATATATGTATATATATATATATATATACATACACACACAGATATATATATATATATATATACACACACACACACACACACACACACACACACACACATATATATATATATATATATATATGCACACACATATGCATATAAATATATATACAAACCCGATTCCAAAAAAGTTGGGACACTGTACAAATTGTGAATAAAAAAGGAATGCAATAATTTACAAATCTCATAAACTTATATTTTATTCACAATAGAATATAGATAACATATCAAATGTTGAAAGTGAGACATTTTGAAATGTCATGCCAAATATTGGCTCATTTTGGATTTCATGAGAGCTACACATTCCAAAAACAGTTGGGACAGGTAGCAATAAGAGGCCGGAAAAGTTAAATGTACATATAAGGAACAGCTGGAGGACCAATTTGCAACTTATTAGGTCAATTGGCAACATGATTGGGTATAAAAAGAGCCTCTCAGAGTGGCAGTGTCTCTCAGAAGTCAAGATGGGACAGAGGATCATTCCTAATTCCCCCAATGCTGCGGCGAAAAATAGTGGAGCAACTATCAGAAAGGAGTCTTCTCAGAGAAAAATTGCAAAGAGTTTGCAAGTTATCATCATCTACAGTGCATAATATCATCCAAAGATTCAGAGAATCTGGAACAATCTCTGTGCGTAAGGGTCACAGGCCGGAAAACCATACTGGATGCCCGTGATCTTCGGGCCCTTAGACGGCACTGCATCACATACAGGAATGCTACTGTAATGGAAATCACAACATGGGCTCAGGAATACTTCCAGAAAACATTGTCGGTGAACACAATCCACCGTGCCATTCGCCGTTGCCGGCTAAAACTCTATATGGTCAAAAAAGAAGCCATATCTAAACATGATCCAGAAGCGCAGGCGTTTTCTCTGGGCCAAGGCTCATTTAAAATGGACTGTGGCAAAGTTGGAAAACTGTTCTGTGGTCAGACGAATCAAAATTTGAAGTTTTTTTTGGAAAACTGGGACGCCATGTCATCCGGACTAAAGAGGACAAGGACAACCCAAGTTGTTATCAGCGCTCAGTTCAGAAGCCTGCATCTCTGATGGTATGGGGTTGCATGAGTGCATGTGGCATGGGCAGCTTACACATCTGGAAAGGCACCATCAATGCTGAAAGGTATATCCAAGTTCTAGAACAACATATGCTCCCATCCAGACGTCGTCTCTTTCAGGGAAGACCTTGCATTTTCCAACATGACAATGCCAGACCACATACTGCATCAATTACAACATCATGGCTGCGTAGAAGAAGGATCCAGGTACTGAAATGGCCAGCCTGCAGTCCAGATCTTTCACCCATAGAAAACATTTGGCGCATCATAAAGAGGAAGATGCGACAAAGAAGACCTAAGACAGTTGAGCAACTAGAAGCCTGTATTGGACAAGAATGGGACAACATTCCTATTCCTAAACTTGAGCAACTTGTCTCCTCAGTCCCCAGACGTTTGCAGACTGTTATAAAAAGAAGAGGGGATGCCACACAGTGGTAAACATGGGCTTGTCCCAACTTTTTTGAGATGTGTTGATGCCATGAAACTTAAAATCAACTTATTTTTTCCCTTAAAATGATACATTTTCTCAGTTTAAACATTTGATATGTCATCTATGTTGTATTCTGAATAAAATATTGAAATTTGAAACTTCCACATCACTGCATTCTGTTTTTATTCACAATTTGTACAGTGTCAACTTCATGTCATTTGTAAATATACATCCTTTCCTGTCATTCAGACCTGCAACACATTCCAAAAAAAGTTGGGACAGGAGCAATTTAGGGCTAGTAATGAGGTAAATTGGTTAAATAATGATGTGATTTGAAACAGTTGATGTCAACAGGTGATTGTAATTATGATTTGGTACAAAAGCAGCATCCAAGAAAGGTCTAGTCCTTTAGGAGCAAAGATGGGCCGAGGATCGCCAGTTTGCCAACAAATACGTGAGAAAATTATTGAAATGTTTAAAAACAATGTTCCTCAAAGAAAGATAGGAAGAGATTTGGATATTTCACCTTCAACAGTGCATAACATAATTAAAAGATTCAAGGAATCTGGAGGAATTTCAGTGCGTAAAGGACAAGGGCGCAAGCCTAAGCTGAACAACCGTGATCTCCGATCCCTCAGGCGGCACTGCATCAAGAATCGTCATTCATCTATAAGCGATATCACCACATGGGCTCAGGACTACTTTGGCAAACCTTTGTCAAGTACCACAATACGTAGTTACATCCACAAATGCCAGTTAAAACTGTACTGTGCCAAAAAGAAGCCCTATGTTAACAGTGTCCAGAAGCGCCGTCGACTTCTCTGGGCTCGGAGGCATCTGGGATGGACCATCACACAGTGGAAACGTGTACTGTGGTCAGATGAATCACTATTTCAGGTATTTTTTGGGAGGAATGGACGCCGTGTGCTCCGGACCAAAGAAGAAAAGGATCATCCAGACTGTTACCAGCAACAAGTCCAAAAGCCAGGGTCTGTCATGGTATGGGGTTGTGTCAGTGCCCTTGGCAAAGGTAACTTGCACTTCTGTGATGGCACTATTAATGCTGAAAAGTACATAGAGATTTTGGAGCACAATATGCTGCCTTCAAGAAGACATCTTTTCCAGGGACGTCCATGCATATTTCAACAAGACAATGCAAAACCACATTCTGCACACATTACAAAGTCCTGGCTGCGGAGGAAGAGGGTACGGGTACTTGACTGGCCTGCCTGCAGTCCCGACCTGTCTCCAATAGAGAATGTGTGGCGCATTTTGAAGCGCAAAATGCGACAACGAAGACCCCGTACTGTTGCCCACCTTAAGACTTGTTTGCAGGAAGAATGGGACAAAATTACACCTGAAACGCTTCATCACTTGGTGTCTTCAGTCCCTAAACGTCTTTTAAGTGTTGTGAAAAGGAATGACAACATTACAAAGTGGTAAATGCTTTACTGTCCCAACTTTTTTTGGAATGTGTTGCAGGTCTGAATGACAGGAAAGGATGTATATTTACAAATGACATGAAGTTGACCAGACAAAACATGAAATATTTTGTGTTCATATTGTCTGCAATGAAATACAAGTCAAAGTAAATTTAGAAATCACTACTTTCTTTTTTTATTTGCGTTTTCCATACTGTCCCAACTTTTTCTGATTTGGGGTTGTACATATACATATACATATACATACAGGTGCATCTCAATAAATTAGAATGTCGTGGAAAAGTTCATTTATTTCAGTAATTCAACTCAAATTGTGAAACTCGTGTATTAAATAAATTCAATGCACACAGACTGAAGTAGTTTAAGTCTTTGGTTCTTTTAATTGTGATGATTTAGGCTCACATTTAACAAAAACCCACCAATTCACTATCTCAACAAATTAGAATACTTCATAAGACCAATAAAAAAAACTTTTTTAGTGAATTGCTGGCCTTCTGGAAAGTATGTTAATTTACTATATATGTAGTAGGGGTGACCCCGAATCGTCGACGATTCGATGCTTCGATATGAGGAGCCTGATTCGACTCTCAATCTCACAGTCGAATATTCGCGGGGTGTTAGGATCATGTCATTTTGGCTATATGGGGGTGCTCAAATGTCTGATTTCACAGAGAACTACCGGTTTTCTCGTTAATACAGCCTATTATGATAATGCTGTAAATAAGAATCTGAAAAGAAAGAAGCTATAAATAAATATTTTAACATGCATGAATAAATCCAACCACCCCTATAGTTTTTAAGTTTCACTTTTCATAATCCGTGACCGACAGGAGCATGGCGGCAGGGATTTAAATCTTTAAAAAGACTCAAATTGACAGAGTGAAAGACAGGATTTTTTTTTTGATCAGGTAGGGCACAAGTTGTTTCAAAACATATTGGCCGCTTTATATATCGTGTATATGGGCCTACTATTATTTATCTCGTATGAGATGCATTTGGTTGAGTTGCGCTGCAGTAAAAGCGCTTCATTGTAGTAGTACGGTGATTATCTCTTCAGCACGCATCGCGAGCAGCACAAACGACAATAATATTAATGACTATGACTCAGACTGTCATATACATAACATTATAATGAGAACACTATTATAATAAAACGCTGTTAATTTTGAGTTTAGCTGCCGTGTTTCTGCACGTTGTTGCATGAAGAACGCATCCACAAAAGGAGTTCATTCAGAGCCGCGCAGACACGTTCACTTGTGCACTCGGGCCATTGTGCAGATAGCCTGTAAAGTCGTAACATAAATAACAAAGCTTATTCTGTATGAGAGAAATGAGTTAAATCCCATTCATTAAAAAAGAGCTATAATATGCTTAATTTTACTGGTCATCTTCAGCGCGAGCAGCTCAAAACAGAAATGCAGAACATTAATAACTATATAGCCTACATAACGTAATAATAAGAGCACTATTGAATTTTTTTTTGTGAATTCTTAGGGTTTTGCTGACGTATAATGTTAACTATCTTTTAATCAAAACATAAAACATTATTTACCCCATTTGTATCTGCGAGGCGTCCTTTACACATTTTTTAATTACTGTCCAATGTCTAACTTGACTCTTGGTAATGTATTTTGACCACGCCCCCAAACATATGATTCGACAATCATTCGAATATCGGCAAGATTCGAAAATGCCGATTCGACTATTAAAATCCTTAGTCGGGGACACTCCTAATATGTACTCAATACTTGGTAGGGGCTCCTTTTGCTTTAATTACTGCCTCAATTCGGCGTGGCATGGAGGTGATCAGTTTGTGGCACTGCTGAGTTGGTATGGAAGCACAGGTTTCTTTGACAGTGGCCTTCAGCTCATCTGCATTTTTTTGGTCTCTTGTTTCTCATTTTCCTCTTGACAATACCCCATTCAGGTCTGGTGAGTTTGCTGGCCAGTCAAGCACACCAACACCATGGTCATTTAACCAACTTTTGGTGCTTTTGGCAGTGTGGGCAGGTGCCAAATCCTGCTGGAAAATGAAATCAGCATCTTTAAAAAGCTGGTCAGCAGAAGGAAGCATGAAGTGCTCCAAATTTCTTGGTAAACAGGTGCAGTGACGTTGGTTTTCAAAAAACACAATGGACCAACACCAGCAGATGACATTGCACCCCAAATCATCACAGACTGTGGAAAATTAATACTGGACTTCATGCAACTTGGGCTATGAGCTTCTCCACCCTTCCTCCAGACTCTAGGACCTTGGTTTCCAAATGAAATACAAAACTTGCTCTCATCTGAAAAGAGGACTTTGGACCACTGGGCAACAGTCCAGATCTTCTTCTCCTTAGCCCAGGTAAGACGCCTCTGACGTTGGCTGTGGTTCAGGAGTGTCTTAACAAGAGGAATACGACAACTGTAGCCAAATTCCTTGACACGTCTGTGTGTGGTGGCTCTTGATGTCTTGACCCCAGCCTCAGTCCATTCCTTGTGAAGTTCTCCCAAATTCTTGAATTGATTTTGCTTGACAATACTCATAAGGCTGCGGTTCTCTCGGTTGGTTGTGCATCTTTTTCTTCCACAATTTTTCCTTCCACTCAACTTTCTGTTAACATGCTTGGATACAGCACTCTGTGAACAGCCACCTTCTTTGGCAATGAATGTTTGTGGCTTAGCCTACCCTCCTTGTGAAGGGTGTCAATGATTGTCTTCTGGACAACTGTCAGATCAGCAGTCTTCCCCATGATTGTGTAGCCTAGTGAACCAAACTGAGAGACCATTTTGAAGGCTCAGGAAACCTTTGCAGGTGTTTTGAGTTGATTAGCTGATTGGCATGTCACCATATTCTAATTTGTTGAGATAGTGAATTGGTGGGTTTTTGTTAAATGTGAGCCTAAATCATCACAATTAAAAGAACCAAAGACTTAAACTACTTCAGTCTGTGTGCATTGAATTTATTTAATACACGAGTTTCACAATTTGAGTTGAATTACTGAAATAAATGAACTTTTCCACGACATTCTAATTTATTGAGATGCACCTGTATATATATATATATATAAACACACACACACACACACACACACACACACACACATATATATATATATATATATATATATATATATAAGTGATATATATATATAGACCTATATATATATATATATATATATATATATATATATATATATATATACACATATGCATCCTTTTTTATCTTTTTTTTTTTATCAGGGTCTGTCAGGATAGAGAGGACCGCTCTTTGTCTGGCCTTTCATATTTGTGGGGGAGATCTTGGGGGTCTCCAAGGGGTTGACCCCGGTGTTGCGCCCAGGCCGTGAGAACCCCGGATAGGTCAGAGTCTGGACAGGTTAGGGCAGATGGAACATGGAACCCTGATGGTCACGTCCCATCAGGAAAACAATCAGAGCCAATGTCAAGGCCATCTACACCTGCTACCACAGCAGAAATTAAGAAAGAGAAAGGGATAGCAGTTCATGTAAACCGATAAAAAGAGAAAACAGAGAAAAGGTGACCAGTGTGCCAAAATAGGAAAAATATACTAAAGGTTACACAGAGTAAGAGGAATCGTGACCTGAATTGCTATCGTGTCATAGGTCATGACCTTCTAGAACAATAATGGCCATGCTCTCAGCTTTAACATAGGTCAGAGTGACAGTTTGCGACAACCTCATTTATTCCTCTCTTTATCTTCCTCTCCCTTGCCCTACGGTTCGCTTTGAGGAAGTTAAACTGAGCCGGCGTCTGTTTAAGAGTCTGGTTACTTCATCTGATTTGTACTCCCTCTATCTCATGTTGTCTTTATTTTCCTGCTGACATTTCTTCACATCCGTCCACATCTCTGACATCTCTGCTGTGTTTACTTCCTCACCCACTCATCCCTTTCTTTCTTGCTCTATCTATCTCTCTTTCTCTCTCTGTAATTGCAGTGGTGCGGTGCAGGGGCTGCTCGTCTGCGCTCCAGCTGGGCAGATTAGCATAGATCTCCCACGCAGACACAGTTGACCTTCACTCCACCAAACACTTGTCAAAATGCCAGCCATAATTACCCTGGCCTCTCCAGCTAAAGTAATGGCTTACATATACCTGACTCACTCTTTGCCACCAATTGGATGTGAAATATATTTGAGTATGTGTGTGTGCAATGAGATTATTATAAGTGTGTGTGTGTGTGTGTGTGTGTGTGTTGGACTGTATCTTCTCACTGATCCTTTATGAGGGCTGTATGAATTTTCAGCACAAGTGTACAATAATTCATATCTCATCAGTGTTTGACAATCCACTAGCATTTCCTTAAGGATTTTGATTGACTTAGCTGTTTATTTAATTGTCCGTTTCACAGACCATTTAATGCAGATCGTTGATATTAAGAGTTCATGGTTTGCGCTGTTATGTGAAGTGCAGCTGAAGTGCAGCTGAAGTAGAAACATATTCCATTTGTAGCATGTTTAAGCATCTCATGCCTTTTAGAGCCCTCTAAAATGAGCAAATATCTACTATTATATAATATATATATATTTGAGACTTATATGTTGTTTTAAAAAAAACATCAGTGGAGAAAGTGGTGTTGTTGTGGTATCTATTGACAGCATTTAGCTGGGTCATGCTAACCAGAGAGAAAGTTTTGAGACTGTGTGTGTTCTTACTTTTCTATCGGTCCATTAAAATAATGTCATAATTTTCCTGTGGCACCATTGAAAGGAACGGGAGCATTGAAGGGGTCATGAACTGAGAAATCAACATTCCCTTGATCTTTTGACATGTAAGAGGTCACTGTATTATGAAGAAATCCTGTAAGTTTCAGAACTCAAAACTTTCTTACCAGTCTTAAAACAGTTTATACTGAAGGCAATCTGCCAAAATGACAGCTTGTGGAATATACCACTCTATGATGTAATAGTGTGGCTAAACCCCGCCTGCTTCTACATCGCTGCCTGTTTAGCATGTAGTAGGTAAATGACGAAAGAGGCAAACACAGGCAAACACTTTTTCACTTCATTTTACTGCAGATTCATTTACTAACAAGGCACAATTTGATGCAGGATTATCAGACATATTGAAACTAAAAGACAATGCTGTGCCGTCTATATTGGATCCGACAGTAATGTTGCAACACACAAGTGTGTGTTTTTATTACATGGTCACTATTGCTTTGTCTGTTATTACAGATCATTTGAAATGTACTGAGTATGTATGCTTTTTTAACATAAATTACAGCGGCGTCCACCTATGAAGGATGTATAGGCTGTCAAACATGGTATCCAGTCATAGCAGTGGGCGTTTACTTCTGAGTCTACAATCCACCATGCCTATTCAAACAGAACGTTCTGATGAGGTGGGTCAAAACAGGACAGAAAATAAATAAATTATGTTTTATGATGTAAAAATCTTGATAACTTTATAAGTTGACCTCAGAGAACAGTACAAAAACAAAGGCAGTTCATGACCCCTTCAACAGATACCTTTCTTCAAGTATTAAATGAATATTTTCCCAAAGATGAAAATTGTCATCATTTACTCACACTTAAGTTGTTTCAAACCTGGGGTGCATTTCCCGTACAACGACGTAACTTGCTGATTAAGCACTTTAGTATGATGCATTGTTGTGGAAACAAACCAGCTAGTCACAACTGTTTCCCGAACACAGTCGCATCTCCGTTGTTTGAACCACATTAGTTCAACAAAATAGGGCCACTGTTAATGATGTCACACGCATGTGGTGGAGTAATAACTTCTGCTATTTAACTGATTAGACATCTTTAAGATGCTGCTGTATTGAACATGGCACCTGATGACTAATTTACTATTTTTTGTTCCATGTCATTTTGCTTTATTTGATGTTTGATTCATCGCAGGTTCCCTCTTACGTCATACTCCAGGGTTCCCTTGCGCACTCTCTTCAAAAACTGCGCTTATTAAGGATGCACAAAAATGCATACATTAAAATGCATTTATATTTAGATAGAATGAAAGATATAGATTGTACTGCATGTTAGCTTGCTTATTGTGCCCAAGAGCATCATTTATTTAAGCCCATATGTCTTACTAACAAGAAACTATGCTTCTAACTAAAGCTCTAGTTCCAACTACGTAAGTTTGCAACGCTGATTGCGAATGTTTGTTTGAACTTTGGTTTTGGGAAACACCCAATCGTTGAACTATTTTGGTAACGAGGGAACATACAGTAGCTGGCTAACGATGCTTTTGGGAAACGCACCCCTGTATGTGTTTCTTCTGTTGAGCAAAATAAAAGTTAAGCAAACACTTGATGGTAGCTATTGACTTCCACGTTTTTTTTTTTCCATACTGTGGAAGTCAACATTAAACTGTTTGATTACCAATATTCTTCAAAATATCTTCTTTTGTGTTTAACAGAAGAAAGTAATCAATACAGGTTTGGAACAACTTGAGGGCATGTAAATGATGACATAATTTTCATCTTTGAGTGAAGTTTAAGTATTAATAAACCTCACACATCTGGTGTTGTTTAACAACCATCAAGACATGCTAACTAATATAATGGATGATCATGTGCAATTATTGACTTTTAATAAATGAACACAGATTTTGCCATCGTTACACTGGCCGTCAGGGAGTGTGTACACTTGGTGAGATGCAGTCATTTAATGTCTCTTCACGTCCTCATTAAATAGGGACTGAATCACAAGTGTTGTTTGGTGTTGACTGGCTTATGCTCATATTTTCGTAGCTTTTTTACACATTTGAAAGCACATTACACAATTGTCTTCAAAACAAAACCTCTAATGTAGAATGACACCCTCGTTTTAGCCCACTGCTGCCTCTGTGAGTTTAGTTAATACCTGCCCTTCTTAATTTTCCCTCTATCTCTCATCTTCCCTTTCTCTAATTCCCTCCTCCCCTGCTTTCTCACACTCCGTGTGTCTCTGTTCCCCTCATTCCCCTCCCACCCCTTTCTCCTTCTCATCCTTGACTGCCCTCCTTGGTTGAGCGCACTTGTGATCAAAAATTTCCCCTGTCTCCTCTTCCTTAACAGGCTGTGGGTGAGAGTAAGACAGAGGAACAGAGAGTGATAAGGTTTTCAAAATATACTATAAATTTAAAAAAGGCATAAATTGATCCTGTTTACATTTGTGGATCCATATGTCTATATTTTTTATGTGAATGTGTCTGTGGTAGAGCAGTAGAGGACATTTTCATCCTTACTGGTCAAGGCAGTGTCTCGGCTTCACCTGGATGTCACCTGTCAGTCAAACGGCACTTTGGACACCTACTTTTTCCTCTTTTTTGACTCTTGAATTTGACGGGTGAATAGAGTGTTTTTAGTGAGGTTAATTTGTATGCTACTGTTCTTATATTGTATGTATGTACACTACAATTCAAAAGTTTGGGGTCAGTAAGATTTTTTTAATGTTGTTGAAAGAAGTCTCCTATGCTCAAAAAAGCTACAAATACAGTAAAACTGTAATATTGCGAAACATTATTACAGATGTTAAATATGAAATATATAAAGCAGCCGTTTTTGGTTTTAATATACTTTATTCCTTTGATGGTTAAGCTGAATTTTCAGCATCATTACTCCAGCCTTGAAAGTCACATGATCCTTCAGAAATTATTCTAATATGTTGATTTGATCCTTAAGAAACATTTCTTAGTATTATCAATGTTGAAAATGGCTGTTCTGCTTACTTTCTTTGTGGAAACCATGAAACATACTTTTTTCAGGATTACAAAGTTCCAAAGAACATTTCATAGAAGTAGAAATCTTTTGAATTAATGTTAAAGTCTTTACTGTAATTTTTTTTATCAATTTAATATTCTGAATAATAGTATTAAAGTTTTTTTTTAAATCTTATTGACCCCAAACTTTTAAACAGTAATGAATACATTGTTTGGGATCTACTGAAGAGGATTAGGACCAAACAATAATTAAAAAATAAAACCATCTCGAGATTAAAGTCGCTAAATTTCAAGAAAAAAGTCGAGATACATTTTTTTTTATTATTGTTGCTTGGCCCTAATCCTTTTCCGTAGGGATCAGTTGGACTGCATTATAGCATTATATTTTGCAAATAATCAGTGTCAGTACTTGAGTTTAGATTGAGATTACAAAAACATGAAATATAAAAGAAAACCCTTCCATAACCTGTGATCACAGATTAAAATATGAGCCAGTTTATATGAGCCCTGCATTTCTTTTCACCATCAGCTCCATATTGTTAATTTGAACCTGTGTCTGGCTGAGTTGTCGGTTTCTAGACTATAGCTCTGTGCTATCATGTAATCACACTGGCGGTGATTTTGAGACATTATGCAAGCCTTTGATTAGGTAGCATGCTGTCCTCTGTGCGCTTGGATATGTGTCTAGGCTTTTCTCACAGTAAAAATCCTGAGTTTGAAAGAGTGTGAAATTTGGGCCGTGATTACAGCAATGTCAGGACGTGCTGTACTCTGGGCATACTGTATGGCATCTCGATTAGGGCTTGGGTTTTTGTGCATGGAGCTTTATCCGGCTTTGAAACTGAGAAGTGAAGTGAAGGAGAGAAAGATTTTATCAGCTCTGTGATCTTTTCTGTGTCATGGCCTGTTCACACCAAATGCGGCATAAATCGTTGACCGAAGGTCTGTTTACACCAAGGCTGAAATAAATAGTCACTGGCCTACATGAAACTAAAATTCACTCCTGTACAATAGGTGGTGCCGTTTGAGAAACCACACAGAGCAAGCAAGAAAGTAGAAAACTCTGTCCTGAACTTCTTGACTCTAATAGGCCTGTCAATGCAGACATATTAATGTGTGAGATTAATTCAATGTTTTAATGCATTTTCTCAATTGTGTGTTATATTGTCTCTGTTCTGCACTTTTACATATAAAATATTTTTTTTCTGAGAGCATCTACATCTGTCCTGTGTCTTTGTATATTTGCACATAAATTTTACTAAAAGTGTAGTTCTCCACCACATTCTGAACTAAACAGTTATTTTAAATAAGGTACAGTGATATTCATTTAACATATTCAATAACTGAACACAACAAAAATACCAGGTATAAGGTACTTCAGGACCGTCTTCTACTACAAAATAGCATTAGCACTACTAATATGTAGAAGCATGACCAAAAGCTCATATCTTATTGGCTTTCATGCCTAGTGTGAATATGTCAATAGGAATCCATTGTTTTTCATGATCTCAGACATATATAGCAGTCCTACACAGCTGATTCAAAATGTTCCACCTTCTTGTACCATGTGTTTTACACAAGCTCATTGATATCTCTCAAACCGTTGTGGTCCAGACGAGGCGGTCCCCAGTCTGGGCAAGGTGGCAAGGCAGTAAGCGCTCACTGTGTCAACACAGATTTGTGGAGAGGAACTTCAAAACAGTGGCAGCCAGTTCGACAGCCGGCCTGAGCTCTAGTGTATTGGTGGAGGCTCTGCCCATAGACGGGGATTAGGAGAATGTGGGCACTGTTTTTGTTTGCTAATTCCCCCAGCGAGGTATTTGTGGAAAACAAGCATGAATAATATCAAGTGATTTGGGCTTGATGAAGACGAAAGTGTTGGCAAGTGTGAGAGATTAAGGAAAGTGACAAATGAGACAGGCTGTCAAAGAGAGAGAGACTACACACTGCTCTACAGAGACTGAGCAAAGGTAAACACAAACATCTTTTTTTTTTTTTAGATTTTACCCATGATGCCCCAATCCTTACCAATTAAGTTTTTTTGTGATTATCATACAGTATGTGAAATAAAGCTGTTTTATAATGGTTATAGAGGTTTTATGTGACAAATGTAAGTATCAATGTCACCTTTTGCTATAAATTTAGATGCATTTTGCAGTATAGTTCTAATTCTTTTAGTTCAGTTGATATTTTAGATAGAGTCACTGGTCACCATTTCTGCTAGTAACTTCTAACAGGGCAGTAAGCCTACCTTACAAAGGGACATTTTACAACTGTCATATCCACACCCAATAATTCTCAGTCCTTCAAGTCTTTTTCATTCTATTAAGTGTTATCACAGTTACACAGTTTTATTTTCTAACATGAAATCCAGTGGAAAGGTTACATACAGGGGCGTCATGCACTCATTATTTTTGATGGGGCATGAAGGGGGGGGGGGGGGGGTCGTCATGTGACACACAGCAGCCACAATAGCACTTGTCTTTTTATTCGAAACATTCCCAAACGCATTAACTATATCATGAAATATCTCGATTCTCACCTTTATAGATTATTGTGGTCAAATTAGCCTAATAATGTAGTCTATTAACTATGCATAAAAACCTGTCTGTTTACTTAAGTAACATACTGTATATGGGTGTCATGCCATAACATATTTTCAATACGACTGACCTTATATTTAATGTGAATATTAAAAACATTGTAAGTTAGGCTACTTATCATAACACTTTCATTGTACAGAAAGAGAGCAAAGAACATTTACATTATCAAAAAACATTTTCACTGACAGTCTGGAGTTCAAGCACTCTAAAAAACTCCCATTAAAATCACTGAAGCTGTTTACACTGTGAAATGAATATCCTACAGATTCATACACACATCTGCACTTTGTTGTTTCTAACGAGAATGAGCGAGTGAAGAAAACATTGGCATTTTAGCGATGACTCATCTGAACACAAGCTCAACAGCATCGTGTGTGATTGGTTATAATGCGCAGTGCTGTAAAAACGCGTCTGTATCTGGCTCAGCGCCAGCCAGCGAACGCAGATTTGAATTTTGCAGCTGATGATAGGACGCACTGAACAATTTAATCACGCTTGTGTGATTGTATTAAATATAGAAAATATTATTCGGCTATTTTTTGTCTTTTGGAAGCTGCATTCAAAATCCACTTGGCTCAGCACTTTGAATGGGCATGACGCCTCTGGTTACATATTTTATATGTAGAAACTATTTTCCTTGAACATTTTATTTAATTTTTCTGTTGGAATTTTTAGGCATCTCAAGATTCGATTAGGTTCAGAAACCTTGATTCTTTTTTATGTATTGTTTTTCTGTGCGTTACAGGTGTGTTCTCATGATTTGATCTGATTATGATATAAAGGGTAATGATTTGATTACAAAACAACTCTCAGTGCATCTTGTCTTTTAATATTTTTAGCAGTACACACTTTTTTAACTATTTAAATTACTTATTAAGGACATCATGGCAGATCCAATAGGCTGCATTCACACTAATGCACAGATTTATTTTGATGTTTCAGATGTTTTTTCTCATCTGTTTACATTCCCTAAAGACATAATGACAGTTTACTTTTGGTGTCAGAAAAAAGTTTGAGCATTGTTGTTTTTTTTAGTTGTTTTATGGGCTTTTATGCTTTAATTGGACAGGACAGTAGAGAAATGACAGGAAAATATCGGGTGGAGAGAGATGGGAGCGGGATCAGCAAAGGACCTCGAGACAGGAATCAAACTCAGGTCGCCGCGAGCACAATTACTCTATACATCGGCACACTAACCACAAGGCTATTGGCACTGATAAGTTTGAGCATTATTGAAATTTTAGTGAATATTTAGTGCAGTGCTTCCCAAACCTGTCCTGGAGGCCTCCCTGCCCTGCACCTTTTGTATGTCTCCCTTATCTAACACACCTGATTCCACTCATCAGCTCGTTAGTAGAGACTGCAAGAACTAAATCGGGTGTGTCTGATTAGGGAGACATACAAAATGTGCAGGGCAGGGGTCCTCCAGGACAGGTTTGGGAAGCACTGATTTAGTGAATAGTTGTGAAAAAGAGTTTCAATATGTTTATTTGATGTACTGTATTTTATTTTCTAAGGAGGAATACCAGGAATAGGATATTGATAGGACTTAAAGCTGACCTCAGCATAAAAAGCATTGACTTCAGGATCACACCATTAGGAAAGTATCTGTCATTAATTATTCAGCCACTCAAAAGTTCAGTCACGTTAAACAGGTTCTTGTCAAATTGATATTCATTATCTGTTTCTATAAATCAGCATCTGCATCCAGTAGTACTCGAGCCACCACACAAATGAAAAGAATGAGGAAGATTGATAATATTAAATGTATTTATTTAATTATTTTGTTTCTTTTATAAATATTGAATTCCCCCACATTTGCATGACAAACGACCTCTTGCAGTAATCTTTCTGTATTATCACACAGCGGATAAACATATTCAACCCGGCATACGTTTTTAAAAATCAATGCACAAATGTAATGATGGTGACACTCACATCATTAAGGGAAGAGTTTCATGGTAAATTATCACCACATGACACATAAAAATGATTCATTCATGCTATGGTGGGAATCTGAGTCCAGCATCCAGCACCACAGACACCACATTAGGGAAGTTGTGGCCTAATGGTTAGAGAGTCGGACTCGTAACCCAAAGGTTGCGAGTTTGAGTCTCAGGTCCGGCAGGAATTGTAGGTGGGGGGAGTGAATGTACAGCGCTCTCTCCTCCTTCAATACCACGACTGAGGTGCCCTTGAGCAAGGCACCGAACCCCCAACTGCTCCCCGGGCGCCGCAGCATAAATGGCTGCCCACTGCTCCGGGTGTGTGTTCACGGTGTGTGTGTGTTCACTGCTGTGTGTGTGCACTTTGGATGGGTAAATGCAGAGCACGAATTCCGAGTATGGGTCACCATACTTGGCTGTATGTCACATCATTTTCACAGTGTGAGTGAAGGAAATGAATAAAAATGGCACAGTGTCAGAAAGGTTATCAACCCCTGCTGTAGATAAACACATGCCTGTTCTTTGTTTCATTTCAAAACTTGTAATGCTTGAGTCCTTATTTTGCCTAATATGTATTTTCTTTGCATTTCTGTATTTCTCAAATCTGTGCCAAATATTATGGTTATATCCTGTTTTAAGGTGAAGTTGTTCTCTTATGAGTGAACTACATTACTATAGTGTGAAGGTTTGGATTAGGGTTTGGTTTAGGGTTAGTTGCTTGTAATTATCCATAATTTATTTTTATTACTATAGTAATTGCATGTAACACGTAGCTACACTTTCAAATGTTAGCCACTGTCTAACACTGTCTAAATCATTGCCTGAAAGGTTTTTAGCCTACAAAGCTTTGCCCATTTCAAAGACTTGATTCCACTCTTCACTCTAAAAAACATAGTCAGCTGGTTTCTTTCAGGTAGTCTCTCAGGAGGAGGGCGATCTGATCGATTACAGCCACAGGGGGTCTTCTATATGCTGGCAGAATGTTCTAGTCTTCCTCACACTGCAGCTCTCCACACTAAATAACACATCTCTCCTCCACCTTTCTCCTTTCTCCTCATCTATCACTGGCCTCTACCGTTCTTGTCTTCTTCTTTCTCCCCTTCTTTGCATCTCCTGGATGCCCTCAGATAGCAGACTCTTGACGGAAACAAGTAGTGGAGAGAATTGATTGGTCTACTTCAAGGTGAATGCTGATTGTAATTGCACAGAGCATTATTTGGCTCTCCCGCTGGACAAACTCAGGAAGTCACAGGCTCTGCTGCTTCAGGGTTCCTGTGATTTCAGGGTGGTTTGGCTTTGCTGATTTGTCTTTATCAGTTGTGTACCTCTGATTTAACATTGCATTGTCACGCTGGATATTATTAGGTACTTGGGAAAGATTAAGATTTTAATTGGACAAATCTAATGCTCAGGAAACATTTCTATGACCTGTTTGCACAAATTGCAGGTCCACACCATTTTTATTTTTTTATAGATTAAGACCATCTGCTTTTTCATAACAAGCATTATTCAAATGATTTGCCATATCCAGTTTCCAGTATATTATTTTAAATGTCTGCATACAGAATTTATAGATTTAGGCAACCATTTGTTTTCCTGCACTATATGCTATACTTGACAGGATTATAGAACTACATGCATAAAAATAATACTGCACTGTATTCATGGTCCAGCTCTCCTGTCTATACAAGAGTTTGTTTGTTTGTGTGTGTGTATGCACGTATATTTTTTCTTTCTGTATAATGGAAAAGTGTGTGTCCAAGATGCCCTCTTGAAAGCAGTAGTGTTCTGTCTCGCTCACTTGTGTTTTGTGCACACACACACACAGATAGAGAGAGAGAGGGTGGAAAAACAAAGACAGGCACCCTTCACTTCAAAGCAAGCGGGTGACATTTAGGGCCCTCTGTGTTCAAAGCCCCCATTTTGCTTTTGTAGTTCCTCTTTGAGTATAATTAATATATTTCCTCTTCTAAAGGACTTGTTGGGAGTTGGATTAGCACACGGCTTCAACCAGTCTCTGCTTATTTCATTATGCAGCTGCACTAAAGGAAATTCATGAATATGTCTCCTTGTTTGATTTTTTCCCCCTCCCAGTATTTTTATTAGAAACAAGTTAGCTTATGACCATATCTGCTACCACAAAGACAGAAAAAAACACAAACTGTGAAGAATAACTTGCTAGTTTAATTTTCAATGCAGTTGACAGAATGACAACTGAAATGATTTTCGACTGCGAAAAATGCCTTTATTTCAATGACATTGTCTGTTTTCATACAGATTTCACATCCATTGTGTTGCTGTGAAAAGCTATTTGATCAGATTCTCAGTTTATCCTTTGGTTTCTCATTAACTCAGCTGTCATTGCGTCTTCTATCTGCTTTTTAAGCATGTATTTCCCACTATACCTTTTTTGTCTGTAAAACAACCCATCAGGCTTATGGTCACAAAGCTTATTGAGCTTTTGTCTTGTGGTTAGTGGCGTTGCATCTGAAAGTTTGACTTCCTTTTCGCTTATTTGACCTGGATGTTTTTAAAACAAAAAGGATGAGAGCATGTATTTCTTAACCCAAAAAATATTGCTTTCGCCATTTAAGAATTTGAACTGTGGTTGGTGTCTCTGCTCCAAGCTACTTGCTTTATTTTCTCACCTAATATGTAATATCAATTGTAGTATTTTAAACTGGCTGTACTTTCAAAGACACATTCATTTTACTGCTATTTTAAGTAGTTTTATTTGTTCATATCTGATTATGGGTGATATTTAAAATTGTCTAAAATACTGTTAGAACTTATAAACATTTAGTCAGTTCAGCTTTGATATGAAGGCTTTGATATTTCATTGAACTAGCTTTAAAAATTTTGACCTGGAATGAATTGCTCTGAGGCTGTGTGTTCAGCCAAATGATGCTCCTCTCTTATAGTTAAACGCACGTTTCAAGGGGTGAGAACCAGAAGGGCGTAAGTGACATTTTGGGTGAAATGGAGATATATATATATAGCAAATGAAAGCTCTTAATGAGCTCTTCCTACTGGCAAAAGCATACTGTCATCCATGAGTGTATACATTTTTATTATAAACGATTGAAATCAGTACACAAAGTCAGATCAAGCTATGATAATTTTTTGTTTTAGCCCTCCTGTAAAGTTGGTGAAATGTCACTTATGCCTTTCTGGTTCTCACCCCTCGGTTTGCTCTTTGACTGACAGGTGAAGCTCTTTTGTTCTAGTCATGGAGGTGTAGTGGTGGACTGTGGCTCTGTCTTGTTTATTGAAGCCTCTCATCCCCTTATGCTTATCTTCACCCTTTCCTTTTTCCTCCACAGCCTTTGTTTTCTTTCCTCTTTTTTATTATCCTGATGTATGCTATTTTTTAGAAGGTCAGTGCAAAAATATTTGTATCATATCCAAAGAGAAAAATACCCTTTTATATCTCACTCATGGGCCACTTTTGTGATGGCTGCTATTTCACAGATAACACTTCCCCTCATCCTCAGCAACATCGTCCCAGTCTCTGCCTTTAAAGTAACAGGGTAGCTTGATTTAAAAGCATTGGGTAATATAGAGGTTCCTCTTTAACCCTGCCCCTCACATTCAATGTCAGTCGTCATTTATATCCTGATGAAGATCAAAGTTTTGGGTATTGGGATGCATCCAAATGCCAACCCCTAATCCCTCACTAAAATTGAAAGTACCCTGGTGTGCACCTTTCAATAAAAGAAAAACCGAGAAAGGAAGAAGAAGAAATAGACACAGAAAGAAAAGTGAGAAAAGAAGATAAAGCATGGAATGAATGAATTATGTATCACTCCTAAGAGGAATATCGCTTCTCTTGGTTGGCCTCTCTATCTCGCTCTTTAAATCGATACAGGCTCACTGTCATGGGTCACTACCCAGCGTGCACCAGGGTACCACTGTGCTTCCAAAGTAAGCCATCCCCTGCTCCCCCATCCAGCCGCTCTCATGGTGATAAGTCTGCCATATCTGAGCCTTAGCTCCAAGAGGACAGACTCTTTCAATTTAACTCCAATATCCGCTTCTGATTGAGTAGCGTAGGCCGAGCGGAGCAGAAATCATATATTCACCGCTCTTCAAGGTTTGCGTGGGGGCTCTTGGCCATGGGGAATGCATCGAGAGTATGTTATTATAAACCTGCTCTGAGTGAGACGTGTCATGTGGTGCCGCATCTGTCACCTCCATATTGTGAAAAGAGGCACAAATTTCCCTCAAATTTTCAAATGAGCTTTTTCTAATAATCACAAAATTGTTTGTAGTTACTCTCGAAGAGGCACGCTGAGGAATATTCCAGGTTCGGAACAAGATAAGTTCAGTTGACACCATTTGTGGCATTATGATGATTACTGTGAAAAGGAATTTCCACTTGTGTCCCTCTTTTCCTCAAAAAAATAAAAAATAAATAAAAATGTGGGTTTTAAAGTGGAGCAGTTGAAATTAATTAACTGTGAACATTGAAATACTCTGTGGTTTTCAAAGTATAGCCACAAAAGAAAAATTTGTTTTACTGTGAAAAAACGCTTGCTAAATTATCTATGTAATGGTATATCCAATTTTACAGGCTGTGACACCAAGCCTATGGAAGGCAGTCTGCGAACATTGGGGCATCGTTTGTTAGCTCAGTTTTTGTGATGTGTTCTGCACCGCATTGGCAGCTTTTTGGTCAATGTTGCATCGCCATCAGTCAGTGGGTGAGATAGATCACTCTGATTGGCTGTTCAGTTTAGTGACTCAGTGTATGAGAAAAAAGCAAAGAAATTGATGAAAGCGAGCGTACAATGAAGACCAGTGTTGGGGAAAGTTACTTTTAAAAGTAATGCATTACAATATTGCGTTACTCCCTAAAAAAGTAACTAATTACGTTACTTAGTTACTTTTTTAGGAAAGTAATGCGTTACGTTACTTTTGCGTTACTTTTGCGTTACTTTTTAAATATGAGCAGGGCTTGATTGTTTTTAATACAAGAAGTTGTAATTATAGCAAATGTAAAGCCCTTTCACACCAAAAAGTGTAATGAATAAACCTCAGGCTGAAGGAAAAGTAAATTCACGTCTGTACAGTAGAAGTTCAACACTCTTCAGCAATAAAAAAAACAATGAAGCACAATTGTTAGTTTATCTAAAGTCATTTTTTCTTATCAGTATGATTGAACTGGATCATCAAAGGTCAGCAGCAAAGACATTGGTTAATAAAATGGGATTAGATACATTTGTGTTGTTTAACATATTTAATTATTGCAGGTTTATGTCATATTCTGTGTTTGCATTTCACCGTTTTAATTCATTTTGATGAATACTAAATCAGTTTTTTGCGAGTGGGATGAATTAAAGCACATTCATATTTAGTCTAGAACTACAGTAACAGCATGTTCACACCAAGGTTATTATAGTTTTGAATTTTTAAATTCGTTTTATTTTAATATCGTTTTCAAATTTGCTATAAAATTCAGTTTAGTTTTTATTAGTTTCATTAATATTTTTGTTAGTTTTAGTTTAGTTTTTATTTTGTGAACACATTTTTATTTAGTTTTTATATAGTTTCGGTTTTAATTAAAGTTTAGCAGAATCAACAGATCACTTCCAGAGCGAAGGCCAAAGAAAGACTTGGGCATAATTTAACCTTATTGAGGCAAACGTTTAGCGACACAAAATTAACGCATGCTGAAACGCATAAATCTACACAAGTTGCGATAATGTAATCTAATGGTGTGTTGAGATATTAATATGAAAATAAATGTAGCCTAATTTCGTTATATTAGATGTCTTTTTTCTTATTTAACCATAATCATGGTATTGTCGTGTCTTGCTCACTTTTCCATGAACAGCCGCGCATAAATCATCTAATGAATTATGACTAATGACTAATGAAATTCAATAATAACGACAATAGCAGTAAAGGCTCATATTTGAATATGTTCTTTTCTTTATTTATGAAGAATTATAAGCATGTGTATGATGTGATTTAGCCTATGCATATTTGTTCTAAAGTTTGGCAGAGTGATCACGAGATGCTCGGCCAAGTTTTGTATTGTTTACAGAAAGGCACGTTCTCATCTTTTTTTTCTGTTAATTATCACGTTGCTCTGCGTGTCTGTTTTTCGTCAAAGCACCAACTTAGAATGCCTAATGTTGGTTTGATTGCTTGTGTTACACGAGAAAATGAATAAGTTTGCCTACCTGATGTTGTAGATTAATGCGTGTGCGGTTCGGGTCGCGACTCGCGGTCTTTATGTCAAACGGTTCTGGTCTGGTACAGAATTAAATGAGTGCTGCTGTGGGATAACGGGTCGGGTGTTCTGTTAAGTACTGCTGGTGCACGTTTAGCAAACAGGACCGGTGCAGGACTCTGCTTTAAACTGCTTTGCGTCTCTCCGTCAGATAACCCAATGTGTGTGATGCGCCATTTACAGGTATTTCCCTAAACTGTCACACAACTCAAATATTTTTCCGCCAAGGGGTGAGAACGTAATGATTATGAAAACGATTGTTAATTTTTGTTAATTATTATTTTATTTCAGTTAGTTTTTCAATAACTATGAGTCAATAAATGGGAAAAAAGTAACTGGCGTTACTTTTTTGAAAAAGTAACTCAGATATTTTCTTGTAAATTAAAAAGTAATGCATTACTTTACTAGTTACTTGAAAAAAGTAATATTATTACGTAACTCGCGTTACTTGTAATGCGTTACCCCCAACACTGATGAAGACACACAGAAAGCTCATTTAATTTCATATCATTTTACCTGAGCATCCAATACACAAATAATGTCATAACGACATGGCTGTCTGAAATGAAAAGTCAAACCATTGATCAACATGATTCATATCCAAAATGGTATGCAAGTGTTGCTTTGTTTATGATTTGTATATCCAAGTGTTGGTTTCCCCTTGAATGACGTACATAGTCTATTGCTACCTGTTGAGAAATCTGAAATCGGAAAACATGTTTAGTCAGCCGCAGAGGTGGAAAGTAACTAATTACAAATACTTTCGTTACAGTACTTTTTTTACATTTTTAATTTTTTTCTACTTTCTTGAGTATAATTAAATTGTGGTACTTTTACTTTTACTTGAGTAGAATAAAACTAAAGTATTCAACTTCACTACATTTATTTTTCACCAAAATTAGACAAAGAAGGCGCCGATGGAGAAACAGCGAGCCGACGTTTGACGGCACTTTTCAAACTCCTGGGGTGGAGCCCTGTGCTTCAGCCAATAACAGACAGGTCTGACTCGGATGCAAAACCAATCAAAACTTCCAGTTCAACTGCGGGGGCGGGGCGTTGAATCCGTGCTTTGCTTTGAATGTCAATCACCGGCGTTGTCGTTTTGAATCATCATCATTAGCGTTTCAATATTTTAGTGAATGAGCTATGCTCTGATTTTAAATCGTAATTTTGTCAGCTCCTGAAATGGGTCAGACCGTTGATATTACCAGAGCACACAGCAGTATAAGTAAATAGAAACTTGGTTGATAGAAGGACAGTTATTGCATGGATGGAGCAAGAACAATGTAAGTGTATAAAATACATGCACACAGTTCAGTTGAATGGTAAAAATCGCCCTCTTTTAACAGTGCGGTTAAACTAAATGTGCGAAGCTAAAATAACTTCAACATTAACAACAACATTGAAATAAGAGCGCATGCATTTTTATGTGCATCTGGCTGATAGATCAACCATGATTTATCTGTTAATCAGATGCATTTAAAATCACTTTTTCTGTGTGCGTGCTTTGGATGTGTGTGCACATGGACGAAGAAACAAGATAGTCTATATATGACTGGACGATTTATTTATATCCAAAACGAGACGATGTGAACATTACGGAGTGCTAACCATAGACTGTAAAAAAAGATGGATGACGCGTCTCCACTTCCTTCCACTATAGAAAAGTGCAACCAAAGCATCTCAGTATGGCCGTTGCCATCTTGAGAAAATGACGTCATTTGGAGCCCGAGTCTGCGCAGTAGAGATTAGTTTGGAGCCAGAGTCTGCACAGTAGTGTCGTGAAGTGGAGCTGCGGAATCAAACTCCCGCAGACCCAATCAACCATAGCGACACGCCCCGTTTTTATAGCATCAAATTACTAGCTAAAATGAAACTTATCACAAAAACGAACATCTGAACAATATCAGTGTGATAACAACTACCTTAAATGACCAAAACCATATTTCGGAAAATTGTATTGGAAGTGTAATTTATTTTTTTGTTTTGAATCAAGTCCCATTCGTTTAAATCAGTGGTTCTCAACCCGCGGCCCGCGGGCCGCATGCGGCCCGTCACGAATCCTAATGCGGCCCGCCATGCTGTGCTGAACACAATTAAAATATAACTTTCAGTTTTACAATTCATTTTAGTTTTTACATTACTTTAAAAATGTACTAAACAAATATAAGCTATGATGTTTTTGTTATGTAAAATAATTTAGTTTTTTATATATATTATTTTCAGACATGAGCAGATCAATGTACTCACGTAATTAATGTTACACATTTAACGAACACTTACAAGTGCGCACTTTGGCAGAATTCAATTCAAATAGTCATCAGCAGCCATTAGTTCTGTAAAATTGAGCATCAGAATGGACAAATTTGTTAAGGTATAAAACGAAATGTGGAAAATGCCAGCGAAGGAACGCATTCAAACAAGATCATCGCAGCATCAGCAGTGAAGAGAGTGCTGGACTTTCGGTTTGCCCCCCCCGCGCCACTCACTTGAAGATGTTCAGGTAAAAAGAAACACCCATACTACTACGTAGCAATCATCCTTATTACAGAAATGTGGCAAAACATCTCTGGAGAGAACCTCAGATTATTACATTTGAAAATGCTTTCCATATTTGGATCAACATAGGCTACATTTGTGAACGCACACTTTCTGCAGTGTCGCGCGTCAAGTCACGCTTCCGTGCGCGTCTTACAGACTGAAACTTACAATCACAACTTCATTGTGCTGTTACTCCTTTCGAGCAGAATTTCACAAAATTGGTAAGCTCCCGACAACGTCAGGTGTTTTATTAGGTGAGTAGAATAATTTTATTTATTTCAATAAATGTAATCGTTTAGATGTCATAATATTTAGGCTATAAATAATATTATAAATCTGGTTGGTTTGAATTGATGACGTAATATGTAAATGAGATGCGTGCGGCCCGTGAGACTTGCACTTGGACCATAGTGCGGCCCGGTGGAAAAAAAGGTTGAGAACCACTGGTTTAAATGGAGAGGGCGGAGTTTATGAGCTGTACTGCAGCCAGCCACCAGGGGGCGATCAAAGAGCTGTGGACGTGTGAGGCTAACACTCTCATGCAGTGCATGTTTCATTCATACTCGAAGCCGGAGGGTGCTCTCGTGCAGAAAGTCCAATTAATTAGTATAGTATAATTAGTATAATTAATTTACAATAACTTATGATGTGCAGGAAATCCCTAATATGGACAAAGGCATCCTGCTATCGCTGTAGCTAAAAAAAAGGTAATTTCAGGTTATTTCCAGGTAATTAATATAGTATATGAATAATACAGTGCTAATTGACATAACATTCATTACAATATAGAAACTATTCTGCCTTATTATGTGTTTGTATAAACCAATCCTAAAATTGTCATTAGGAAAATACAGAAGAAAAAAAATACAAATATGTAGAATACTAATTATTGGTTATCGTCCAGCAGTGTATTTGATTTCTTAGCCAATTAAAAGACAGATCATGAGTGCAGTACAGAAAACAGAGCATGAGTCTTCTTGTGTTTGAAATGTTTAAAGTCATATTAAAATACACACAAAGGAATCAATAAGAGGAATCAAAATTTTTATTTTATAACAAGTAGACGATTCCTGACCTTAAGCATCCTATTCCAGAATTGGAATAGATTTTGGATTCCCAAGCCTAGGTATGGGTTAACGTGTTAAATAAAATGCTATTTTTTTCATCCTACCGAAAAATGTACCCAGAGCCCACCTTTGTTATTATAACAAACTACACTTTCAATGTGATTTTAAACCATTCAAGTCAAGAAGACTCACAGGCTTGTTTTCTCTGCTGCACAAACATCCTTGTGTAAGTGTTCTTTAGCCTGTTGATTTTCCTTCATAGTATTCAGATAACAATTAAATATTTTGCAATAAGATATCTAAGATTTTTTATTTATTTATTAATAAAAAAAAAACAATTTTTTTACCTTATTGGAATTGAAATTAGGAATTGACAAGAATCGGAATCATTAAAACTCAAACAATGCCCAACCTTACCCATACCCCACATTATTTTTTACTGGCACCTTTCTATTCACACTGTTTCAAACCCTTTGTTTTTTTTTTAAACCTTCACTTACCCTTCTTTGCTTTTGCCCTTCTTAAAAACAACCACATAATCTTATACTTGAATGTACTTTTCAAAATGATTTATAAAACAGTTGCTCCTGGCAACAGGAATAGGTAGTATGTTTGCTTAACATAGCGTCAAACATAACAATTTATGAGACTAATATCATGTTTTGCTCCAAAATCACTATATAACATCAGTCGTGTTTGAAACAGTTAGCTTCTGTGGTTTCATGTTGCTTCTTATCACAGTGAGACAGAAAATATATTTTATAAAATTCTATACTGTGATACAAGCTATGTCAATTAGCATTGCATTGCAGTTGTGTGTTTATTGTCTTCCATGTTTCATCAGTTAAAGCGTCTCTATCTGCATGTTATTCAGCGGTAGTGATATCTGATGCATTTGTTCATATAAGTGATTTCCTGGGTCTCACTTGTGAAACAGACATTACAGTACATGAGTGTTAGGGTTAGGGTTAACCCTGCTCCATAATGCTCACATCGTCTCATTTTGGGTAAAAATAGAAAAATAATACTGAAGTACTTTGTAACGCAGTAACTTGAGTAGTTTTTCAGCGAACTACTTTTTTACTCTTACTTGAGTCATATTATTTTTCAGTACTTTTATTTGTACTCAAGTAAATTATTCCTTAAGTTGCAATACTTTTACTTAAGTACAATTTCTTAGTACTCTTTCCACCACTGGTCGGCCGTTGGCTGAAGTCTTCTTGGTGTGTTCAAGCACAACTTTTTAGCCCAGACACACAAAACGTGAAGTGAAAACACAGTTGGCTTTCGTTTTCACTTGTTCTGTGATGTCTGTTTGTGTCACAGCCTAAACATGACTGTAAAAATGACAAGAACTTTACAGCTCAAATGATACACAAGTTGTAATAAAAGAATTGATGAAAGTTCTTCATAAACTTCCCATTTCTGCTTTTATTTCCTCCAAAAATGGCCCCAGCCATTTCCGTTGGCCTTGTCCCAAACCGCATGCACTTCAGTCATGCAGACTTACAATGGCCACTGCATGCGCGTGCCTTTATGTCCACAAGACCGTAGGGTGTCCCATGTGTCATTTAAGGCTTCAGAAGGGTGCTCATGAGCCCCCCTTTGAGACCGTTAGATGCCCTAGATGTGCACTTCTGCTGAGTGCGCACTGAGATGAACTCAACAGTAGACTTCTAAAGTCAAATTGGCATTACATCACGAAAGTGTGGACTCCATGGAAGGTAACAAGAGCAATAACCTATTTTTTTTTAAAGAAAAATAGCAACGAGTCAGTTTTTTTGGAGGCAATAAACATTATGCTATAAATGCTGTCAATGGAGCTTAACTTGTATTAAACCCAGAGTTTTACTTTATATATTAAGATGAGCTTTTTCTAAAGATCACAACTATGTTTATAGTTACTCTGGAAGATGCAATTAAACTCTCCTGGACGAGTGTGCATAAAAGCTCAAAAACAGATGATTAAAGCAGTTCAACCTCAATTATCCAGCCTGGTTAAAGGCGAAGCGCTATTTGCTATACAGTCAGACAACAGTTAATGAAAAGGTGTAAATTCTGTCACAACACTGTGATGGTGGCGTTCGTATTCGTGGCCTTACACCAGCGCCACACTAATTACCTGCCTGAAGGGTGCTGTGGAGAGAGTGGCCCTCTGGATATTTTTCTACTTCACACAACACCTCTCTTTTCCTGTCAACACACCGGGGACACATCCCTCTCTCTCCTTCTCCCTCTCTCTGACGCTCTTTCCATCCATCGCTTCGGCCGTGGAGGTGTCACATTATCACCTGGAGGTGTAAACAGCTGAAGAATTACCTTTTCCACACCGATTTCTCACGTACACACACACTTTCAGCACACACACTCAGGTACTTATATACGCTGTCTCTTGTCCTGAGATGAGTCTTTCTCTCGCTCGATGAATTTGACCACATGTATTTTTGCACTTAAATGATTCTTAAATGTTTTACGCTTATTCCAATTCTCTTTTACCATTGCTTATGCTTAGAAACACTTTGCTGTCTTTCTCTGTATGTATGCACCTCTCTGTCCCTTCTTTCTCCTGGTTGTCTCACTATTTTTGGTCTCCATCTTTCTCTCTGTCCATCTTTTTCTTGATCTGATGGATGGCTCACAGAACTCACAGAGGTGAGAACTTCTCTGATGTCGTCAGTCTGTGTCCTCCGCTGTCAAAAAGCCTCCTAAATAACATCCTTGCATAATGCATATCTTGCATATTTTCTCATACCGCATACACGTTCCCATTTTTTTCGAGTGTAAATCTGTTTACCGGATGCAAAGCTTAGTATGCATTTATCTCATTCTATACTGATAAATGTCAACTTAGCTGAAAGTATGTAAATAGCGTTCTGTAGTATCGCAGAGTTGCTGACATACTTAAATATATTTAAACATGGTCTTTTGAGTTTTAAACTTTGTTTTGAAAGACAATGTCACTGTTTTTAAAAAGACAGTTTGAAAAGTGAATATCTATTTGCCTTGAATTGCCCTGTGTTTGACAGAAAACTTCAAACATGAAATAATTTCCATAAAATTCTAGTTCTCACTGCTTAATTCCTCTATTGTTTTTGTGCCTCGTTGCTAAAGAACATGTCTCCTTGTTTCAATGCTCTCAATAACAGAAGAATAGTCTTTTAAAAGGGATAGTTCTTCCAAAAATTCTGTCATCATTTACTCACCCTCATGTCGTTCCAAACCAATGACTTTCTGGAATTTTTGGAGCCTATTCTGCACATTTTCTTCAATTTAATGAAAGTTATTGGGCTCGGAGGGTAGCTATAACCTGTTTTCCTATTTTGAAGGGGAGTGGGGTGTGTGTGTGGTGTAGATGTGCCATAGATGCCGGTACATGGATTTATAGATGAGGCTGCTGTTTGCAGCTGGCTGTTTACCGTTGTTTCCCATTGTGTGTGTTTGTATTTGCCTGGGTGTATTTCGACTTTGCCAGACTATGTAAGCTCCTGCAGTTGCTCCATGTGGTCTCTCTACTCTCTGGCAGTATTGCAGGGCCTGATGTTGGCAGTTCTGCCAACCCCGGCAGCCCTCAGCCAGACAGAACACTAGCCACATTCATTACACATTCCATGAGACACTTGCCAATGTCACCACCGCTACATGCACTGAAAGAAAGCTTTATTGTTATTAGCAGTAGAAAAATTTGTAAAATAATCATAATTAAGTGCTATTTATTAATGCTCAATCATTATTTCTTCATTTAGTATGTTATACGTTTTAATAACATTGATGTACTAGAAAGGAATAGAGACAAAGTTAATCATGTTTCAATTTGACAGGTTTTGTGACATGAATGTTGTTTTTTCCTTACAGGTTTTTTCTAATAGGCAGTCATTGAAACTTGTTGAATAAAGCTTAGTTTATATTTAGACCATTCCCAAGTAAAAGTGGTAGCTTGTCTTTAAATATCTGATCTCATCTAGATTTGTAATAAAATAAGATTCATTCACACTATTATGAATTATAAAGAATCATTTGCAAAAAAAAAAAAAAAATCTGTTTCTAACTATGTTCTAACTAAGACTATTTCATTATTGACTAAAAATGTGTAAAATGTTTAATGGATAAACACTACAAAAAGTGATTTCTTTCTTTAGTGTTTCTGCCTTGTTTTCCAGTTAGAATATCTAAACATTCATAAATCAAGATAAATTTACTTGGTTATATGTCTTGTTTTCTGAAAGATTTGTCAAATTAAGTGAGTTTACATGTAAAAGTTCATTCAAATTTAAAAAAAATATATAGATATTTTTCTTGTTTTAAGCTTAAACACATTTAATTTTGACACTCTTGTCAGGAAACAAGACTTAGTCATTTTGCATCTCAAGTAAATGTGTCTTGATTTAATGATGTTTACATATTTGCACTGGAAAAGAAGACAAAATACTGAGTAAGAAAGAAAATCTTTTCTGCAGCCCAGCCAAACACATTAAAAGCTGCATAAAGTAAAACTTATCTGACACAACACAACAGAGGTTCTCCACTCAGTCATATAACCATGTCTGAACATATTCAAACTGATCAGCAGCGATCAAGCCCATCACGTTTTCAGTCTCTCATCAGAAATATTTGTTGTGTAATACATATTTTGCTATTTTTGTTTTGAATATTTCTGAGACTGACATTTATCGTGCCCTTAAAAGCATCAATTCTCTCTGTCTTTTGCGTCTGTTTTAAGCATGTGCTTATACTGTACTTAAGCTTTAAGTGCATTCACTTATTGTAAATCCTGAATCATAAACTCTCAGCCACCCACAACCTCTATAAAAGGGCTTTTTAACCCCAGTCTTTGCATCTTGACGATGTGAATCATCCTCTCCTCATCAGACATAAAATATATACGTTTTGATCCTGAATTGTTCTTGACACTTTGAACCATTAAACAAACTTCTCAGCACTTGATGCACAGACAGTGAAAGGTGATGAATATTTTAAAACATATGTACTGTATGCAATCTGTGTTATGTTGTTGTGCAACTTTTACAAATGGGTTTTAACAAACTATGCCGTCAAATGTATTCAGAGGCTCAAGAAATGATTGTTTAGTCATTGTATCTAAAGAGGTACTAATTTCTGTGCCATGAGAAGTACCGAACAAAATTACAATTGGTTTGTTTCTGTAGCCCAATTAGACATTGGGTGTCTACAGGGAAGAGTTTGAAACGCCTGAGTTCTAGCTGATAGTACTGTGCAGTACTTACAAGGATGAAGAAGTGTGGATGTAGTGAGAACTGGATTGATGGAGGAAGAGTCTGAACTGAGTGACTGAGTGGTAAGAATGTTTTTATGTTTTTGAAAGAAGCCACTATAGGCTGCATTTATTATATTCATAGCAGAAACAGTAATATTGTGAAATATTATTACAATTTAAAATAACAGTTTTTGGTTTTAAAATATTGTAAAATGTAATGTATTCCTGAGCAAGCAAAGCTAAATTCAAAGCTAATATCAGCAGCCATTACTCCAGTGATCCTTCAGAAGTTATTCTAATATGCTGATTTGGTGATTTAAAGAAAAAAAAATGCATTCCTTATCTCATTTCTTGTTTCTTATCAATGATGATAAGAGTTGTGCTGCTTAATATATTTGTGGAAATCGTTGTACATTTTTTTAAAGGATTTTTTTTTTGAGGAAATTTAAAGTAGAAATATTTTATAACAATATTAAAGCCTTTTATTGTCACATATGATAAATTTAATGCATCCTTGGTGAATTAAAGTATTTATTTAAAAAATGCTAATGTAACTGTTTCCTCCTTCGTGCTAATTGATGTACAGTTTGTTTGAGTTTGACTCAGTCTCTTAAAGGAACACTTCACTTTTTTGAAAATAGTGATTATGCTAAAAAAAGTGGAGTGTTCCTATATCAAAACCAGCGTTGGGCTAGTTACTCAAAGAATGTATTATATTACTAGTTACTCGTTTCAAAAGTAATATTGTTACTTTACTTATTACTTTCTGGCAACAGTAATTAGTTACACTACTAGTTACATTACTTTTTCTTCACGCCCCACAGAAGTTGTAACTGTGTATCTTCCACATAAATGTTAATAATAAAATATTTCTGCCTCATCATTTGACCAAAATCCACATTGGATCGCAGTCAGAAGTTATTACAAACACTCAATAGTGATTGATAGTGACATTCAAGTAGAAGTGTTGTATTAATCTAATTAATGTGTAGCTTGAAGCTAATTGTAATTTCTCTTTTACCCATACGATTATATTTCATTATGTATTATATGAAATCACATAAGTTTGTAAGAAACTGTTTAATTTTTCCAAAAATATTTTTAATTATGGTAATATAATGTGCCACATGCTGATCAGAGGGATGTAATGCCAGAGTAAAGTAAAGCCACAACTTACACAACAGTGTTCAGATCATCTTTTTTCTTGACAAAATCAATATAATGCAATATTTATATCTGCTGAATGTAAGCTTTTCCATATTCCAATCTTGCCTGCTGCACTGGGGACATCACATGCATGTGCGAGTCGTGAAAATGATGAAAATAAATCAAGGAATTATTTGATTGTTGGATTTTAAATCAGCGGGGTTGAGGCATCAAAAGTAACTAAGTAACTAAGCTGTTTTATGGATGGTAACTGTAATATTATTACTGAAATCTTATTAGTAACTAGTTACACTACTAGTTACTGCAAAAAGTAATGTTATTACAGTAACTAAGTTACAGTAACTAGTTACTGCCCAACACTGATCAAAACATTGAAATAATTCTTAAAATTACTAGGTTAATAATTAAAAGATCCAAATTAAATCATAACATTTTGCTTTCATAGATAACCGCAATTGTTGGATCCTGTTTTAGTGATGTCGGTGCTTATAAAATCGAGTTTTTGGAAAGTATATTTGGAGTGCTATTTGAACAGTACTTCCCAAGCACAGCCGGGGTTTCCAAACTCAATTGTCTTCCTTTCCTTTCTCGGCATATTAAAAAGCATAGAGAGCTAAGCGTTAGAAGTTCTTTGTTTTAACCAGGACTTTCTTTATTAATAAAACTATCACATCTGCTCTGCAATGCTGTGGGTTGCCACTGAGCTTTTATCTCTCCTGAGAAACAAAAGGGGAAATTAAGCTCTGGGGCGGCCATTTTCAAACTTCAGTCCAACTAATGACTAACCATGCAGAGCTCTCCAAAGCCGTCTCTCCCTCCCTCCCTCCAGCTAGACTTATCACTGTGCCGTATATGATAACATATTATTAAAATTTCTTCTCCCAATATTACACTTGCTCATTATTAAGGAGATGCAGCTGAGAGGAGACAGGAGAGAAGAAGGCCAAAATGGAGGGAGGCGTGTGTTGTGGAGGCTGAGGTGGGATGTGTTTGTGAGCCACAAGGTCATGAAGGGGTTCAGTGATTAATGCATTTTGTGGTATGTGTGTGTGTGTGTGTGTGTGTGTGTGGATGTGGGTGGGTGGGTGTTATGCAGTATATCTGATAGGTGTCATTTTCAACTACACCGCTCTCTCTTTTTCCCTCCTCTCTCGTTGCTGCTCTGAGTGACGCTGTGTGTGATTTTTAATGACAGCTGGAACAAATGGGTTGTAATGAGGTGACCTTGCCGTGTAGTCTGTTTGCCTCACCACTTTCTCTCTCATTCTCTCTCTCTCTGGCCAGAGGGCCATGGACCGTGCGTTTGAAGCAGTGTGAGGATGAACCAGCTGCAGGGGAAGGTAATGAAGCTTTTGGTTGCGTGGCGAGTTGGCACCACGTCACTGATGCCTATGGCAGGTAGTCTTTGTTGGCAGTTAGTGTTGTACATGTTTGTCTGTTTTGTAGATTTTATTCTTCCATCGGGTAAAATATATTATTATGAACCCTTTGGCACATATGGATGCACAATTTTATGTTTGTAGGCAGCAGACAAACTATTATGACTTATGGTCGTTCAGTAGTTAAAGGGATAGCTCACCTAAAAATGAACATTCTATCATCATTTACTCACCCTCATTACTCAACCCCCTTGACTTTCATTAAATGAGGAGAGGAGGAACACTTTCTTTATAAAATATCGATAACACTTTAGTATAGGGACCAATTCTCACTATTGACTATTAGTTAATTAGCTTATTAGCATGCCTAGTATTAACATATTGGCTGTTTATTGGTACTTATAAAGCACATGTTCTGCATGACCATATTCCACATCCCTAATCCTACACAATACCTAAACTTAACAACTACCTTATTAACTGTTAATAAGCAGCAAATTGGGAGTTTTATAAAGCAAAAGTCGTAGTTAATGGTTTGTTAATAGCAAGAATTGCACCTTACAATAAAGTGTGACCAAAATATCTTCTTTTGTGTTCTGCTGAAGAAACAAAGTCATACAGGTTTGGAACAACATGAGGATGAATAAATACATTTTTTTGAGTCAACTAACTTTAAGAGACAGTGGTCAAGACCACACAGATAGATGTGTCATTATATTGCCCCAGCTATTCCCAGCTGGCATCAGTTAAATCAAATGAATTATTTAAATAGCATGTTTGCAGCATCAATATTTATTGAATAAAAAGTTCCCTACACTGTTTATTACTGTGATTTAGTGCCAGTAAAGCTGCTTATCTGTCCAGACAGCGCTCGGGATCTGAGCATGTGAAAGCGTATTCACACCCCATACCTCCTACTGATTTAGTTTTAGCCAAAATGGACATCCTCCTGCTGTGTCTCAGGGCTCCCGGAGGAAAAAAGCTGCAGCTGGCTACCAGCTTGCCAGATCTCACTTCCTGGATGTGTATACATTTGGCTTTGTGACAGAGAAGCCATCGAAATAAATGAATCTGCTTTGATTGATTCTCAGTGATATTTACACTGATGAAAGTGAGGATTTTTCACAATAGAGCTAATTTTGATTTAATTCAGTATTTACAAAACATTATTTTTGTATTGTGAATTTGCTTGCATCCAGTGCAGTTGTTACAAAGGCTGGTGATATTATTAATTACTTACTTTAGATTATTATTATTGTGAATTTGAGAATGTCTTAGTATTTGGTTTGTCCCCCATTTACTTTAATGACAGCAGCACTTGAGCTGACATGAACTCCACAAGTATGTGTAAAAACTTTGGATCTTGAATCATCAAATAATGCAGAGTGTCTTATTATTATGTAGTAACATTTTTATACAATTTTTCATAATCCCAAAATGTTCAATTGAAAATCCCAGATTTTCTGTGTTTTAAGAGGAAATTCAATGGGCTCCGAAGGTTTGGTATAAGGCTCTGGCATATAAACTGATATTATTTTGCAAGTCAACTGTAACTAAATGGATAAATATGCCTTAAACTATTTTGCCACATTTTTCAATTTATGGACTTTGCTTTTAGCCCACATACTGAAAAGACAAGCTCCTCCATCTCAGAGTTTTGGACTCCATTGTGTATACGGTATACAAATAACTGATTAAATGTTTCTAATCATCTACAGATTGGTAATTGTAGCATCTGCACTGCAGGGTGACTAAAAGGTACTAGTGAATTAGAATATTATGCAAATTATACAGGTTTTACTGCTCATTTTAATATAATTTTTCAAAACACAATTATTGTATGTTAACTGTGAAATGCTGAATTTAGAGAACTTGAGAATTTTATTTTTTTATGAAAAATAAGAATTTGTGTTTCATGATTTTGTTTGGCTGCTTTCAGAGGACCAGTGAATACCTCAGTGCCAAAATAGATGCTTTTGGTAATAAACTATAAATGAAAAGCACAATTGTAAGTTGTTTGAATCTGGATGGAGTAGTATTTCATTCATTCTGGGGGTGGGGGGGGGGGGAATTAAAAAAGGAGGGGAAAAAATCTCTCCGGGGTGCCAGCTGCTTAAATCAGTGTGAAAGATTAGCTTCACCATCTCCTCTCATTTGACATGCCTATATACACAGTATTACAGAAGTCACAACCTATTAATCAATGTGTGTGCGTGTGTGTGTGTGTGTGCATGTAACAGACAGAGAGAGTGAAAATGTTCAAGCTCTTTCCAATGTGTCAGTCTTATCTGTGTTTTTACAGTTTCTCTATTTAAATGTCATCTAGAGTTTGGAACATAAAAAGTCTGATGTGAAGTGGGATCATTGTGTGTATCAGTGTGTCTGCTGGTAGGTGGGTGGGTGCATGCTCGTATTTGTGTGTATTTGCGTGATAGACTGCTGAATTTGGTTGGTAACAACTGGAGATGTGTGAAATGCACCACATCCAACAACAGCCTTTATCTGAGACAAAATCACATGACAATGAACACACAAATCCAAGGATCTGAATACAGCCGTCGGCTCTAGAGTCATTAAGAGTGAGCGAGAATGATTTTGTTCTATTTCAGAGGTTGCTAGGCAATTTTTAGGCCAATCAGGTAATGCATCCTTACCTCACCTCCCTGCTAGACCAATCAGGTATTGATCACGACTGATGATAAGAAAGTGGAAAAGCTAATAAATAATCCGGTTGGACGATGCGTGAAATAGATTTCAAAGATTTTCTGCACGGGCATTTGGTTGTTAATAAACAGATCCTGACAACCATTAGTGTACGCTGGAAATAAGAGTCGACAGTTCATATGTACAACACACCCATTCTGCACTGATCCAGCTGTAAACAGCCTAATGTTTCACTGAGTCTTTCTTTCTTTCTTTCTTGTAATGAACAGTTTATGTTCAGCTGAGTCTCTTGAATTTTTAACACTTTATTTGCAGTATGTTGGTGTATGTTATTAAAATATTGTCTATTAAAGCCATTACTCTACCCTTCAGGTCTAATAATATGTGTCATGACAATGTTAGGTCAGTTTACTTCTACAGGGGTAAGATAGGGGAAAATGCCCCAATCAAGAACAATGTGCATGAAAATTGTAATAGATTTAGCATGTGCAGAAAGATTATGCATCAGTCAATGTGGTATTAAGGGGATTAAATAGAAATGTTTGCTTATTTACATCATAGCACAAAATGTAAAATTCTATCATGACAACTCTCGGAAGATTTTAGCATGGTAATGGATATGACAATGTTAATGTATTTAGTCTTGGCAGGAATAGATCTTCTACACTGCTGTCGATGGATTGCTACTGCTGTTGGTTATTGCTGTAGTTGTAGATTATTGCTGCTGCTGCTGCAAGCAAGTACAGGAACTTGCTACTGCCAATGCATATGGCGATTCGGTGCTGTGAGTATTTAAGACATACTGCTGCTGCACAAATACCGATGCTAACCAGCCATTTAAATGTAAAGCAGCAAGCTTATTGGCTGCATATTCAACATGAACCAATCAGCTTGTGCCAAGTCGTTTAACACTGTGAATATCATCAGATTCATTAAGAACCCATCAGCCTGCGCCATCTAGAGTTTCATGAAAGAAACATCATGAAAACACTGATGTTTCCACAAATCCCTCATTAAAAAACTAGACGTAAAAATCTTGATTAAAATAATGTAATGTCACAGATTTTTCAGAGACACACAATTTAATCAGTTAAACTCTGTAGTGTTTTGACTGACTAAATCTTACAAATGTTGATTTTCAAATAAAATGAGGGTCACACTTAATTTTAAGGTCCAATTCTCACCATTAACCAGTGATGGGAATAACGGCGTTATAAATAAACGGCGTTACTAACGGCGTTATTGTTTTCAGTAACGAGTAATCAAACTAATTACTGTTTCCCCCGTTACAATGCCGTTACCGTTACTGACAATAAAATGCGGCGTTACTATAATTTATTATAATATTATCATTATATTTTTCAGTTTATCTGAATGGATGAGCGGTGTAGCTGTATTTGACGTACCGTAAACTCTAGTGTGAAGCGCACGGCTCGCCGTAGCTTTGTCTCACACACACACACACACACACACACACACACACACACACACACACGCACAGCGCGTGCGCGCGCAGAGAAAGAGACAGAGCGAGAGAGTCTTTCATAACATGCAGAATTTACGCGCTACATGTAAACGATATTCTTTGTTGTATTTTCCTGTCAAAATAACGAAGTTCCTTTGGAATTCTTCAGCTTTTAAGAACTCCGCTAGTGGGCGGAGCTACTGCGCAAACGACAATCTCATTGGCTGGCGCTCACCTATTATCATCCCTGTTTTGATTTCAGCGAATCAATTCGAGCGAATCCATACAACGTGATTAATATTCATGAACCCAGCAGCTCATTAATCCTTAGTGCGTTTTATATTGTTATTAGTGGTATAATTCGTAGTAATTTTGTTATCTTATCAATTTCCCCCCCTTTTTTTATAGAAACACTAAATGACAAACAATATCTTAAGCACCACCACCAGTCCTAAGTTCAGTCAACATGACAAATATGAATTCATACTTGGATATTCTAGTTACTAAAGATCTATCATCATATAATGCTAAATTATCATAATATCATATTATAATGATTGACTAACTGATGCTAAGTGTCAGTAGATAAATAGTGTTGATTAATTTACAATGTTTTATAATAATAATTTATTCTATTTAGTGTCCATTTCATTAATTTAACATATTTAATATTGGGGCATCCAAGTTATTTGACATTTGATAAAAAAAAAAAAAAGTAACGCAATAGTTACTTTCCCTGGTAATTAGTTACTTTTATAATGATGTAACTCAGTTACTAACTCAGTTACTATTTGTGAGAAGTAACTAGTAACTATAACTAATTACTTTTTTTAAAGTAACGTGCCCAACACTGCCATTAACAAACTATTAACTATGACTTTTGCCTCAGTGAACTCCTAATTTGCTGCTTATTAATAGTAAAGTAGTTGTTAAATTTAGGCATTGGGTAGGATTATGCATGTAGAATATGGTCATGCAGATTATGTGCTTTGTAAGTACTAATAAACAGCCAGTATGTAAAATGGTCCCTGTTACTGAAATAACAATTAAGAAGAGTGCCATTGAATGTGTTGAATTGAGGTTTGGTCTACCTTTGATCAAGAGAAAAATTTAAGGTACCCCAGGGAGCATCTTACCCCGTCTTACCCTAAATCAAGTATGATTCAGTCCTTTTAAAAAAAGCACGTAAACATGGGTGCTAACACTTACCAACAATTTTAGAGGAAAATAAGTAATCAAAATGTGAATGGACACATTGATATAACCATTATCACCGCTCAGAATGTGTATTCAATATCCTTCACAGATTCTTTAGTGATTGTGTATTTGGTTGACTGGTTTGCACCAGGCAGTTTGCTTACTCTGTCTGTTGCCAAATTCTGATCCGGATCTGCTCACTGTTGGCTGGTTTTTGTCTTCAGAGCTGAACACCATTGATGTGGCCTTGAACTTTTGAACAGCTTTGATTCTAAAGTATGGCAGCATCCCACAGTTCCAGCCGTTACATATGCATTCACTTACCTGCGTCTAGCTCTGACTGCATATGGCCAGATCACTGCTGCGGTAACCATATCAAACTACTGACTCTTATTTTTCTGACATTTCTCTGGGCGAGGCTGTATTTCAATGTTTTCTCCAGATCTGCAGGCTGAGACGTGGCAGTGAGATGTAAGACACAGTCTGTGTGGCTTGTTGCTAACTGATCAGCTGCTTGCTCAAACACCAGCTCTTTGTTGCTGCACCTCTCATCTGTCACAGTCACTTCATCTTATTGTTTCTCTCCCCTTTCATCTCCATCTCTTCGTCCCTCTTTCTGCCCTTCCATCTTCATTCAGCACCTATCTTTGTCTCTCCTTCTCTCTCTTTCTGTCTCTCCCCTTCTCTTTTTCTCTTTCAAGGTTTCACTCTTTTGCTTACTTCCACTATCACATCTCATTTTCTCTCTAATATTCATTGGTGGACTCAGAGCTGAAGGTTTCTTGCTTTGATTCCATCTCGTGGGCTTATCAAAGGCAGGCCAGCACAATGTCATATCACCATTGAAATATACAAGGACGATACGCATTACTGCAGGAGGAGAGATGATTGCTCGCTTTTTAAAGTGGGTGGGGGGAGAAAGTGCTTTGAATTTGTGCTTGTTTTCCTCCTGAGACACAACAAGTCCTGTGTCCATGATACAAATGAAGCAAGACTGTCATTTCATGTTGAACTAAAGGGTTGAATTTAGAAGATATGCCTGTAAACACTCCTATTTGGGCATAGAGGGTGGGGATTCAACTCCTGGACATCTGTCTGTAATGTCAGTGGGTTTTTTTCTGTTTATGAAATAGATAGTCTAAATATCTAAATACTGCCTGGATGAATCATGTTTGGAGCAACTGTACAACACTAAAGATCACACATCTGTGATAAATGTTGCAAGTATCTGTCTTTCTCAAAAACCATACAATTTATTAATTTACCCTGTTAGTAAATGCATATTGCATATTAGGGCTGTTATGTTGTCCCGTTTTTCACTGCATGATGACTGCGACCTAAAGAATTCACAATAATATTATTGTGATATCTATAGAAATGAGAAAGAAAAAATGCTGTCAATTTTTTCTCTCTCTCTCTCTTTTTTGGCCAATGAATCACAGTCAAAATGGAGAGTGTTTGTAACCATAATTATACAAAAACGTTCAAAAAGATTTTGCAGACTGGGGTGTCAAGCACTTCATCTGTTGTACGGAATCCAAAAAAACTCCTACACTGGCAAGTTAACTTTGTTCCGGCACAAGTAGAGTGTCACGCTTTTGCCTGTCATCTCCGACAACGTGATTCTGTGCGTTAAGTTGTAGCGACACACTGCATTGTCATACTTTTTTCATTTTATGGTGGGTGGCAACCAGTGTTCAGGTGCAGCATTGCTACCTACGGTGTTGGAGTGTCAACTAGATTGTTTCTGGCAATGGATTATTTAGAATATTATCATATGTAAAATAATCAAATGTACAGTAGCTATCTGAATATATGGTAACACTTTATTTTAGGGTCTCTTAACTAGTTGCTTATTAGCATGCATATTACTAGAATATTAGCCATTTATTAGTACAAATTAAGCACATATTAATTCCTTATTCTACATCCCTAATCCTACCCAATACCTAAATTTAACAACTACCTTACTAACTATTAATAAGCAGCAAATTAGGAATTTATTGAGGGAAAAGTCATAGTTAATAGTGAATAAGTGTTCCCTATTCTAAAGTGTTACCGAATATATTTATTATACAAATGTAATATTGTTGATTTGTAATGATTTTTACTTCTATAAAGCTGAGTATACTGTAACATTTTATATGTTGTCAATTATATTGTATGTTTTTGTGCATTTCCACCTATAAATAGCTAGATCAGGCTACATTTTGCTTTTAAGCACTTAAAGGGATAGTTCACCCAAAAATAAAAATTCGGTCATCATTTACTCACCCTCAAGTAGTTCCAAACCTGAATGAATGTCTTTGTTCTGCCGAACACAAAGGAAGATATTCTGAAGAATGTGGGAATCAGAGCAGTTCTGGGGCACCATTGACTTCCATAGTAATTTTATTTTCCTACTATGGAAGTCAATGGTGCCCCAAAACCATTGGTTACAAACTTTCTTCAAAATAACTTCCTTTGTGTTCAGGAGAACAAAGACATTCATACAGGTTTGTAATTACTTGAGGGTGAGTAAATGATGACAGAATTTTCATTTTTGGGTGAACTATCCCTTTAAGGCCATGTGAATTTACCATGATTAAGAGAACAAAGGTGACAAATTAAAGTAACGCATAGCCTCTCATGTCTTGTTGCATAATTTTAATTCACAATCTGTTTTGGATTGTGGTCTGTGATTTGGATCCTGTGCCGTTCACTTTTAGCATCTGCATTTTTTGCTTATTAACTCCTAGTTGCCAAAATTCTGTCTGCTAATTGAATGACATTTGCTAAACATTTTCTGCCTGTCTGCCTGAAAAACAAGCATCCCTCATATATCCCACCTCACTCTCTGTCTCTCTCTTTTTGTTTTTCTCTCATTCTCTGTGATAGATATGTATAGACAGGCTTCATATGTGGTGGGTTTGGCATCTGTCATGATGTCTGCTCTAATTCTGGAGTGATTGCTCGATAATGGTTATAGCCACGTCGGGCAGGCACTTGTCATCATCTCTTTGCTTGCAGCCGTTTTCATTGGCAGCCATGGAGAGGGATGGATTGATTGGGTGAATAGGTGAGCAGAGGAACGTGGGTGGTGAGATGAAGATGTGATATTAAAAGATCCATGAGCGCTTTCTGGAAAATGCTTTTTTCTGTCATACTGAAACGGCATTATGTTTTTGCAAACAGATTGGGGGAAAGGCATGATGGGATGGCCCTCATTTCATACGCAATCTCTCAATCACTCTTCCTCTCCTCAGTAGAATGAAATGGATACACACACACCTCAGCTCAGTATAGGATGATGAAAACAAATAAAATTCATGTTGCAAAATGTATTCTTAAAAAATATGGTTGCATGATAAAATTTTGACATTGTAGTATAGTGCTGTTTGAATTTGCTGTCAGTATCTAAAACATATACAACTATAATTGCTTTCATACTAGAAGTTGTTTAGTTAAATTGAACAATGTCACCAGAGTGACCAAAGTTAATTTATCAGACACACACTGTAAATATATTCACAGTCTTTATCAGGTCAAATGGTTCTGTTGACTTGTTTACATTTTACTGTCATGCTCGACTTTCTGTTTAAAGTGGGCCACAATTTCCAAAAGTACTTCAGACATCTTGACTTTTGCAGGACAAGTGTAGAGAGCTTAAGAGAGAGAAGTAGCACTTGTTTCTGATGAGTAGTGTGGTTTAAATAAAATCCCCTGGTTCAAAGCCCACAGGCAAATCAAGCTTGATCCAGTCGAACAGGTTGTCCTTGTTCCCGGTCCAATGAATCTTTGGATATAAATTGATGTTTAGGTACATTTACAACCAAGTTTTGGAACCTATACCATCACGCAAATGGTATCACTGACAGACCTGTTTCAGATTAACTGATTAAATTTGTGAACATTGTGTAAACATTCACACTGGTCTCGGCTTGATATGCAAGAGAGGTTGAGGAAGCTAAACTTTTCACCATAGATTAGGGTTATTTTATGTTTTTGAACATTTCAGATTTATTTTAAATGCATCTAATTGGCTATTTATGTCTTTGAGGGGACTTTCAAAAATGTGATCTATTAGTACAACGGAGGCGTTGGAACAGCTGGAACATTAAGAAATGCATATCTGGAATAAAACTGTAGTGACTGATACAATAGCCAATTAAAGCCAGTTGAAAAACAACTTGAAAATCAAGCCTGACACATGTTTTCATGGGCTGTCTTGAATAATTTGGAAAGTCAAGACAATTTTTTACTGAATGAAATCAGAAATATACAGCTTCCAGAATTTGTGTGTGTGTGAAACAGATTGTAATTCACATAGCGCACTGAAAGGGGCTTATGTTATGTACTATATTTTTATTTGTCAATATGACAAATGTCATATATGAAATCTGAAGAAAATCTGTTTCATTTTCAAAGGCCTCGTTATTTGCTCTCCATGGCAGCGTTGCAAGACCACCACCTCTCACGATTGTTTGGCTGCTATCTTCTTGCATCATCTGTGGACAGATCTTTTCTCTGTTTATCTTTCATTACCTTTGAACCTCATCTAAATCCAGCATACAGTCCTAAACGCAACAAAACACAAACCTTCATGAGGCATTTTTTCAAAAGCAGGGCATCTTACCCTCACGCAGTCCCTTTCCCCTGAGAAACGCTCAGGCTCCCTGACTCTGTCCCCAGCCTTTCATTTACATTTAAAGTGGCTGCAGACAGGCCTGAGTGCAAAGTGGATGGAGGAGGCCTCCACAGTCTCTGAGCTCTAATAAATGGAGACTCTGAGGGGTTCTGGGGATTGGCTGTGACACAAGGTTAACCTGGGTGCAGTTTCATTCGCAAGAGTGGGTCAAAGCTCAGCGCAGGGGAGAGTGAGATTTAGTCCCTCATGTGCGAATATGCAATGTGAGAAGGCATGTTTGTTAACATGGTTGCATTTGCTCTCATTTAACATTTCTTCGGTACTCTACAGAGAAAAACACATTAACAAATGATGGATGGATATTAGTGGCACAGTATTTCTGCTTGTTTACCACACGTGAATGCAGTCTACATTCCTAGGTGTGACTCTGTAATATGTATGATTTAGTAAGATTACATTCAGATATTTACCATTATCCAGGTACTTCTTTAACAAGAATGGGTCACAACAAGATTGGCCATGATAAAGAAAATGAATTTTTCCTTTAAAAAAAATATGTGCTTAGAAATGTACTCTTTGTGGTTATGTTGGTTTCATGTTAAAGCTTAAATTTAATGACTTTAAAAATGTCAAGTGGAGTAATTATCAAGTAAAAAGTAATAACATATTCAAGGAGAAATGAAAATAATTTTACAATACGTTTTTACAGGTTATTTTTTATCATGAATTCATTCATTTTAATTAAAAATGACATTGTTTTTGTTTTAAGGACTCACATCACATGATATTTAAAGACCTGAACTTGCCTTGCTTTGCCCAACAAAGGTCAAAATATGTGATATTGTTATAGACTTTGACCTTGACGCAGTCAATAGGGTCTGCATGGGTCTTCACCATGTGATCACTTCCTGTTTTATTTTATTTATTTATTTTTTTGGATTTTGGTTGCATCACATGACTCTTGTCTGGACATTTATTAATACGCAGTTTAGAGGTGAAGTTATTATTAAAAAATATATATATCTTTTTTTTTTTTACCAAACTACCTAGTTTGCCAGCCATTATGAGTTACGTTTTGAACATATTTTTGTATTAATTAGTGTCACATCATAATGTTGTTTTGTTACAAAAGCAAAACGTTTTCAGCTGAAAATGTCCACGTACCGTACAAACAGCCGAGAATATATTTGCTGCCTCTATTTCCGTGCCTGTACAACAAAACAGTATATATATGGCAGTAATAGATGTTTAGCGAGCTTGGATGATCTCTGTCTCAAGAAGTGATGTTGTGGTGCAGAATAGCTCAGCTGTATTTGAGACCCAGACACTAAAAAAAAGTGTCTTTCATTTTCTCTCAACCGCAGCAGCTGATAGACACTTTAGTTCACGCACTCCCTCTTTCTTTTTCTGTCACACACACACACACATACACCTGTTTATAGAGACCGGGCTTTAGCACTGTCACAGGCGGGAGAGTGGGAGAACGAGTTCTTTCATGAGTGGAAGCCAGACAGACAATGATGTAAGGAGAGATGAGTCGCTTGTTGATTGTTCTGAGGCATCGTGCTTAATCATATGGAATGTAGCATTAAGAGTGTACGGCGAGAGGAATGAGCTTTGATAGATTAAAATCCTAATTAAAGAGTCTCCAGCAGACAAGACCAGCACTGGAGACCAACTCAGCTGGTGTCATTAGCATAGACGTCATCTGGGGGCACTTAAAGAACTCTTTCTCTCTCTTTTCTCGCTCAACTCATTCCTTTTTCCCCTTTCTCTTTTCTGTCCAGATTCTTCGCCTCGGCTTCCTTGTATTGCCATTTATTTTCACACTTTTCTTGCCGTGTTTGACGGTCTGTTTTTCTTATATATCTTTCTCTCTCTCTCCAATATCTCAGTGCTGCCTCTTAACCCCGCTCCCTCACTCTGCCGTTCCTGCTCCGGCAAAGTAAACAAAGTCAATTATAATTTCACACTGTATAATTATTTTCCCTTCTGTGTAATCTGTAAAAAGCCTTTTAATTCACTCTCTCTTTCTAAATGCACTATCAAAGCTGTGCTTGAAAAGAGCAACTTGCCTGAGAATCAAAGTAGGTGAAAGTGTTTCATCTTATATGTTGAGCTTTTTTTTAACTAATGCATTTTGTTTGATTCTATCATCCTGAAATATGCTTCAATCCACATATTAGATTGTACACTCTCTCATGCTATGTTTCTTCATGGCTTATAGAACATGGCAGGTAATTGTTCGCACATTTAGATCTATAACTGACTGAGATTATTCCCACCTCTCATAATGAACATGTCTGATGGCCAATTTGTTGCTGAAAACTGTTAATTGTGCAGTGATTTTTTACAACCAGACAGAGCGCTGGAAATCTTTATGTATGTATCTACAGTATTTTATTTTCTCAGTTATTAACTTGGCAATGTTTCAGAGTAATAATTTTAAAATGTAGAATTTCAACATTGAAATTGCTGCTTTTGGTGCCACTAAATGAAAATAGCTTCATGACATCAAAGGCATCCTTAGGAAGAGTAAAAGTTACATGCTAAAATTGATTTATCACAGATTTATCCCAATGGCTAGCTGTAATAAAGTAAATAAGTTTTCATGGCATGATTCAAAAATAATGTTTTTGTGCATATATTGTAGGAGCAAAAATTCAGCTTTCATCTCTGAGCTGGTCACCAGAATCATGTGTTTCAGACAGTCATGGAACATTGAAGGGAAAGGGTGTTGGTTTCGAATGTATAGTAACTTTTGTCTGACAACTGTGTTTCAGTTACATATCACTTCAGCAAATTATTAGTTATTTCAAAGCTCCTTCCAGCCTACAACAGCAAATGAACCAAAACTCACAAAGACCACTGACCAAGCAAACACGTGTGAATTAATAATATAATTAAAAAACAACATTTTCACTTTTTTCCAACATTTTTTTAATAAAAAAAAGAATATGAAAAGATATATATACATATGTATATACACACAGTGGTGTGAAAAAGTTTTTGCCCCCCTCCTGTTTTTTATTTTATTTTTTGCATATTTGTCACACTTAAATTATTCAGATCATCAAACAAATTTTAATATTACACAAAGATAACCCGAGTAAATACAAAATGTAGTTTTGAAATAATGATTTCATTTATTAAGGGAAAAAAGCTGTCCAAACCTGCTTGGCCCTACGTGAAAAAGTAATTGCCCCTTAAATCTAATAACTGGTTGTGCCACCCTTTGCAGCAACAACTGCAATCAAGCGTTTGCGGTAACTGGCAAGGAGTCTTTCACATTGCTGTGGAGGAAATTTGGCCCACTCTTCTTTGCAGACTTGTTTTAATTCAGCAACATTGGAGGGTTTTCGAGCATGAATGGACTGTTTAACCCTTGTGCGTCAATAAAAAAAAGTTACACATAGGTCCATAGTGGACAAAAATGTCCATGTCAAAAAACAGTAATAAAAATGTGAAGCTTGGGAGCACAGACTTAAGTTTGGTCTCGTTTTAAATTGAATCGTTCTTGTTTTTTTATGAAACATGTTGAACTCTAAACCTGCTAGAAAATCAAAGCCATAAATCTAAACAAGTTGTGTTTCAAATTTGAGGTTGATCTCAAAAAATGAGCTTTCAGTAAAATTTTGTTTGGGCGCAGTACCAAATTGTCCCCATTAGATGCCAGCAGAACTCCGCTGGTGCACACAGTGGTTGGATTTGTGAGTTTTTCTCTCTCAAATATTACAAGAACACACACGCACACACACACAATTTTTTATGACACACATACAAACCACACTCCGACATCCATACCAACACACCCACACAATTATAGCTGCATTATTTATCCAGTTGGCTCTATAATATGCAGAAGCAGAAAACAGGAATAAAGCGAGTATTTGCTTTATAGGCCAAACCTGAAAAAATGGCACCATCTGGTAAAAAATAGTAAAAAAAAAAAAATTAAGCCTTGCCAACAGAATGAAAGCCTATTAACAAAAATTGCATTATTTTACAGTTAAACGGCACTGCGATTAAAAATAGCAGTTTTAACAAGTTTCAATGGGGACATTTTTGTCCAAAAGGTCCTGAGAGGAACAATTTTGTGTACCTAGTGCAAAATAGATTTATTAAAGGAAATGGGGGTGAAATAGTAAAATTCCAATAAAAAATACACACCTGTGCCAAAATTTATGCAGCTGCCAATAACACAGGCAAAAACTGAAAAGGACAAAAATGTCCAAAAGGTCGCACAAGGGTTAAGGTCATGCCACAGCATCTCAATCGGATTTAAGTCCGGACTTTGACTTGGCCACTCCAAAACCTTAATTCAGAGGTGGACTTGCTGGTGTGTTTGAGATCATTGTCCTGCTGCATAACCCAAGTGCGCTTGAGCTTGAGGTCACAAACTGATGGCCAGACATTCTGCTTCAGGATTTTCACAAGATGTAACGGGATACACACCTTCCAAAAAGTTCAACTTTTGTTGCATCAGTCCACAGAATATTTGCCCAAAAGTCTTGGGGATAATCAAGATATTTTTTGGCAAATGTGAGACGAGCCTTTGTGTTCTTTTTGGTCAGCAATGGCTTTTGCCTTGGAACTCTCCCATGGATGCCATTTTTGCCCAGTCTCTTTCTTATTGTTGAATCATGGACACTGACCTTAATTGAGGCAAGTGAGGCCTGCAGTTCTTTAGATGTTGTTCTGAGTTCTTTTATGACCTCCTGGATGAGTCGTCGTTGCGCTCTTGGAGTAATTTTGGTAGGCCGGCCACTCCTGGGAAGGTTCACCACTGTTCCAAGTTTTCTCCATGTGTGGATAATGGCTCTGACCGTGGTTCGCTGGAGTCCCAAAGCCTTAGAAATGGCTTTATAACCTTTTCCAGACTGATACATGTCAACTATTTTGTTTCTCATCTGTTCTTGAATTTCTTTAGATCATGGCATGATGTGTTGCTCTTTAAGCATGCTTCACTTTGTCAGACAGTTTCTATTTAAGTGATTTCTTGATTCAACAGGTCTGGCAGTAATCAGGCCTGGGTGTGTCTAGTGAAATTTAACTCAGCTTTCTAAAATAATGTGGTTAATCACAGTTATTTCATGATTTAACAGGAGGGGGCAATTCATTTTTCACGTAGGGCCAGGTACGTTTGGACAGCTTTTTTCCCTTAATAAATGAAATCATCATTTAAAAACTGCATTTTGTATTTACTTGCATTATCTTTGTGTAATATTAACATTTATCAGTAGTGTGACAAATATGCAAAAAAAAATAAAAAGCAGGAAAGGGGCAAAAACCTTTTCACGGCACTGTATATATATATATATATATATATATATATATATACAGTATATATTAGGGCTGTCAATCGATTAAAAAATGTAATCGCGATTAATCGCATGATTGTCATGAGTTACCTCGCGATTAATCTCAATTAATCACACATTTTTATTTCTTCTAAATGTACCTTAAATTAATACTTTTCAAATTTTTAATACTCTAATCAACATGGGCATGGACAAATATGGATGCTTTATGCAAATGCATGTTTATTATTATTGAAACCATAGTCAACATAAAGCATGAAGTGTATGTTTCAAAGATCATAGATGTTTTTCAAAGAACTTGTTCATGTCTATTAGACACATGAAAAAAGATATACCAGGTTTCCATTACTTCTCTTTCTTTGCACTGAGCAATTTACTGACACAAACATGTTTATATTTTTGCACACAGGGCAGCTCTTCTTCTGAAAATGCAAAATGTACATTTATTATTTATTATTACATTTGTTTCCCTTTCTGTGCCCACATACTGTATTTTGATGAAGCTAAATTCTCAATAAAATACACATACTGATAAAAAATGCATAGCCTGAATGCACTGCAAGTCGCTTTGGATAAAAGCATCTGCTAAATGCATAAATGCAAAAAAAAACGGTTTCATTGGTATATTTTACTGTTTCTGTTGTCAGACAATGGAATGAATATGAAATAGTGACTGAAACGCGACCCATTGAGACCAGGCGCGCAGATGGCACTAGGGACGGGGGGGACATGACCCCCCCAGATTCATAGTGACCTGATCCGTCCCCCTCACTGTCTCTACGAAAGGCGACATCGGTAAACAGAGGATTAATCAGGGTTTCCGCAATGTACATTAGCCTAAGTAGTGACGGCCGGCCTGCCGCTCCTTAAACGTGCACTGAGCGATTTTTGAAAAACGCTTTTGACCGCAGTGTCTGACCGAGACCCAAAACACACTTGTAGCCAATCAGCAGTAAGGGGGCGTGTCTTGTACTGATAGAGAGAAGAGAGCGCTCTATTTGAGTGCACAGGACGGATATTAGCAGATCGACTATAGATAGAGAGAGATGGCAGATAAAAAAAGAGGAAAATATCAGAGAAACAAAACATTAAAAAGAAGGATTACGATCAGGCAAGAGTGGAGAGAACTCAAGGAGCAGGAAGGGCTGGAATCGGATGCCGAGGTTGCGTTGTTTCTTAGATGAGTAACGTTGATTTTGCTTTGTTTCACACAACTTATCCATGTTGGCTTTTGCTTGAATATGCTTGTGTCATCTTCGCTTGTTTCCGCGATGTTTGTCCCCCCCCCCTGTATATAGGCTAAATGTATATTATACTGTATATTAGGGCTGTCAAAATGGCTGAAAAACTAAATTCGAATTTTGTACCTAAATATTATCAAAATTCGAATTATATTCGAATTTAAAAGGCATAATTTCAGTTAGAGGAAAAAAAGCTTTTGGCTTCTCCCCTGAGGCCACAAGAGGGCGCATCGAGCTAAATATGACTAATTCACTGTTATTCAAAGCATAAAATAACACGACTATCTTTGAAAAATGTGCATAATGTTTAAAATAATGTTTAACCATATATAACTAATTAATTAAATTGCTTAAAAAGCATCATGTATATACACAGTTTAATACAAAGCACGGAAAACCAATCACAAAGAGTAACGTTTTTTTTTCATTTAAAAACACGAGATGCAGTGGAATGGGGAGAGACCCGTCCCGCCATAAAGTTTTGAGACATGTTTTTTCAAAGTTGAACTTACAATAATTTTAAATCGCTTTCTAAATATCCGACTCTCTTTTGCGAGACGCGAGTGCAACAGTGATAGATGTCCCTCTAGAAAATGTGATACATTTGCGTTCTGTGTGAACGGCTTGGTTTCAATTTTGACGTAAACAACATCATCTCCGCATTGATGTTCTCTTTTTCCGCAGTATTTTGAATGAACAACATATCCAGTGGGTTCAACTGGATAAGTTAAAAAAAAGCATGAAAATGCAATGACACCTACCTACATCTTCATGGCATCTCGTGCGCCACTGATAAGGCTGCCTGACGCACACCTAAAATTCGAATGCAACGTTTTGCATTCGAATGTGGATTTTTTTTTTAAAATTCGACTAATATCCGAAATTCAATTTTTTTTTTGACAGCCCTACTGTATATAAATTGCGGGCATCAGGGAGCCGCTATTATGCCTGGCATTGAAACTGCTTTTGAATGCACGATCGCTTTTTAGTTTCACTTTCACTTTAGAGATTCGCGATGGCAGGTAGGTTGGTTTAGTGTAATGTGACACACTTTTTGCAATTTTGAATTGTGTATCATATTTCCATATGAAGCCAAAGCAATAAATCAAAATCTTATACCATTTTGAAATCCCCAAGATGTTTCCTACCTAAATCAGATTTTTTTTTTAAATATTGTACTTAAAGAGGAAATGGCACACATTTTAGTGCTCCTTGTGCCAAATCGTTTAAGAATTTGTGGATTTTCTAATGTGGGACAGTACATGCTGAAATCTGGGGCACTATGTTTTGTGTTAGAAATAGTTTAAGTTTTACAAAGCAAACTTCACATTTAAAACTCCTGATTAAATGTGCATAACCATGTTTGCTGTATTCATTTAGTAAGCCTACGGTGTGTTTGCTGTCTTCATCGGTTTGTCTAAAAAACTAGTAGCCTATATGTTCATATGTGGAATGTTAAATACAACTTTAACACAGAAATCTTATACTATTTAAAGGAATTTATTTTAAAAAATGTCAGATTTCTGGCAGCAACAATAATAATAACCATGTAATGAAGTCAAAAATATAAAATTGGACTTAATAAAGATAATAATTAATTAAAAAAATTAAATAAATTATTTAAAAAAGATTAAAACTTTGTAACATGGAATGCCTTTAAAATTGTTATTAAACTTCTTTACTCTGCATATGGTAAGAATATGGAACATGTATTTTCAAAAGCATGTGTTAATCTAATTGTAATTGTTATGTAAAAACACTCCATAACAGAAATTAGAAGTCCTGGCCAGTCATGGCCTTATCATGGTCCAAGATCTTATCGTCCTCTAGTCTCAAAATTGTTAATCTGGATCTTAAAACAAATAATATTGCTGCATTATACGCCCCAAAATTAACCAAATTACATGCATGGCATTTAACTTTCTTAATGTACATTTTATCAATTGAATAACATAGAATATTTGACTGTCCCACATTAGTCAAAACGTACTGTCCCACTTTTGAAACATCCTTTTCTAAAGTGGGATGACAAAGATTTCTTTAAATAGAAAATATTAACACATTTTAACAATATTATTGCAAAATTTGTTGTATAAATACATCACAATATAATTTTATAACAATTTAGAACATTGTTTTATTTATAAAAGATTTGTATCCTTAACATTAATTTTGTCTAAATCCTATGTCACTGACCTTTGAGTGAACTTTACAAGAGGTATTTCCTGTTTGATGATTTTCATGGCCACATTTCTGACATAATTTCCAGAAAGTCAAGTGATTTCAATAACTTGAAACCCCTGCTTGAATTCAACACCAATCATGTTCACTTTATTGTTGTAAAAGAAGAGATAAACGCACTGAAGCTTAGGTGTCCCACATTAGTCAGTGTCCCACATTACACTAATCCACTCTGTTTATACTATGGAGCAGCAGTACTTACCACACATTTTACAAGATTAGATTGCCAGTGGTGCTGAGGATCTGCAAACCATTCGCCATCGTCCTCAGTCACCTTTCCTTACTCTGTTTATGTGGTAAGTGAAATTGTATGTACTGTAATGTAACAGGCAACCGTTAGCAATCGTTATTTGTTTCCCCCCCCCCCCCCCCCCACCTCCGGTCTTGGTCCCCCTCAGTTAAAAAATCCCATCTGCGCCCCTGATTGAGACTACATAACCAGCTCTCCCTTCCAATATGTTAATCTGCACAAAAAATCATGATAATTGCACCGTCGTCTGATGAAATCAAATACACATAAGATAAAGACAATAGCTGTGCTGTGATTTCGGCTATACTTGCATGTAAAATTAGAGAAGCAACATAGTATCTGTGTTTAACTGAAAGCGCTGGTCCTCTCTGCCACGCACTGAACAGAGCAGACGCAGATAGAGAGAGAGAGAGAGCGCGCGAGGTGTGCGCGCGCTGGGAGAGCAAGACCTAGTGCTCACGCGGCAGTACCTGTTTTTATACAGTCTATGGGCAGTACCGGTGATTCTCAGAAACCAGGTTTGGGCGCTATTTTGAAGGGAAAAACGTTGCTAAAGGGGTCTGCAATGTTGCTAAGTTGGCAACACTGTGCATCTCCATTTCTCCAACTACAGGTTGGGCCACGGGCCAAACAGAAAATACGCGCTGCGTTAATTGCGCGTTAAAAAAATTAGTGCCGTTAAAATGAATTTGCTTTAACGCGTTATTAACGCGTTAACTTTGACAGCACTAATATATATATATATACAAACACACACACTGTGTCGGATGAACAACAATTGTAATATGTTAAGTACTGAAGTTAAGTATCACTTCAACTCCTTTGCTGGGGCTGTAAGCAAACTAACATTACTGCAGGCCAAATGTAGAAATGGTTGTTATGTAACACATCATGCTTCTTTGCTGTTTCTGTCATGCCAGCAGATGCAGCACTTGAAATGCCACTTGAAATGGCTCATGTATGTGCTGAAGGATTAAAGGGGTCATATGATGCGATTTCAAGTTTTACTTTCTCTTTGGAGTGTTACAAGATGTTCTTGCATAGATGAGATCCCTAAAGTTGCCAAGACTAAAGTCTCAAACCCAAAGAGATATTCTTTATAAAAGTTAAAGGAAAACGCCACCGTTTTTCCATATTCCAATATGTTCTTCCCTCAACTTAGACGAGTTGATATGTACCTCTCCCGTCTCAGTCCGTGCACTTAATCGCTCTAGCGCGCGGCACCACTATGCTAGCATTTAGCTTAGCACCATTCATTTCTTAGGATCCAAACTGGGATAAATTTAGAAGCCACCAAACACTTCCATGTTTTCCCTATTTAAAGACGTTTACATGAGTAGTTACACGAGTAAGTATGGCGACACAAAATAAAACGTGGCGATTTTCTAAGCGGATAAAAATGATAACTATAATGTGTGGCGGAAGAGCACTTTGCAGCACTTCGACCTCGGCGCAGTAATATCATCACTCCTGAAAACTCTCCCTCTCCCTCTTCCGTCAATACAACCAATGTGGCCTGCACTATCACTATCAACCTGGGAGAGCGAGAGCGAGAGGGGGAGTTTTCAGGAGTGATGATATTACTGCGCCGAGGTCGAAGTGCTGCGTTTCTCACCATACTTACTCGTGTAACTACTCATGTGGTTTGGTGGCTTCTAAATTTATCCCAGTGTTTACGCTAAATGGCGCGAGAGCGATGCAACGCGAGAGGTACACAACTCGTAAGTTGAGGGAAGACATATTGGAATATGGAAAAATGGTGGCGTTTTCCTTTATAAGTCATTAAAAACGCCCCCACATGTCTCCGTCACTGTGTTGGAAAATCATAACACTGCCCAAATAACGCAAAGAAAGAGGGTTATGTTTATTCCCTATTGTTGCTGCCGCCACTGTCCTGAGACGCCGTGCATTGTGACAAATACTTTGTTTGGGCCCAAAAGAGGACACAACTGGAAATCGTTTATTGTAACAACACTGTTCCAGGTTCAACCCAAATATTAGAGTGTGTGCATTTTTACGGAGGACTTTTCGAACCTGGAAGAGTAGCTCATCGCGCCGGGTTTCTATAAAGTGGGGAAATTCACTTTGCAGCATCACGTTTCTGAACAGCCTAAGTATGTTTTCATATTTAAAGAATTTCCCACTGTAAGGGTTTTGCATAAGTAGTGCTTGTTGTTTGTCGTTTCTCCGATCACAAATACAGACATGGTAGTGTTTACCGGCGCGATCACACACTAAAAAGACCGTGATTATAATCAGTAATTATGTATTCAACAAATGGTTTATAATGGGTTTCATTGTTTTCGTCTCAACACAGCATCACAAGGTAAGGGGCACTTTCCATCACACACTTGGATTCGGCCAATCACAAGCTGGCCAATCAGAGCACGCCTCGCTTCTCAGAACGATGAGCTTTGTAAAAATCAACGCGTTTCAGAAAGGCAGAGCATAGAGGAGCAACAATAATGTACAGTATGTGGAAAATAATGTGTTTTTGAACCTTAAACCACATAAACACATTGCATTACACCAAATACACAAAATAATGTTCTTTTTAGCAACGTCATATGACCCCTTTAAACATGTCACAACGTTATTGAAAGGATTTTAGTGTTCTTGAGAAGTTATCAAAGAAAATATATCTCTGACACAACTGCTTAGTGTCATACAAATTGTTACCAGCAAATACATTCTGACATACAAAGCCCACACAATGTGCCATATTTTTGGACCTTTTATTCAATACAAAAGCTCTGAAAGCTTTGGATAGTCACATACCGAAAAAAGCTGCAGAATTCTGATCCATCAGCTGAAAATATGACGACATCCACAGCGGTCTAAGTAAATTCAGTTATTGCAGCCACACAGTGCTGTTTTTTTTTTACCACTGCCCCCAGATTCACACAGTAGGATAAATGTTTGTACTTGCAGGTTTCAGGCTGAAAAATATTTTGATTGGTGTATTTTTCTGGAGCAATATACTTCTAAGTCACCAAACATACTAAAATCCTTTCTTAGTGCTAATAATCCTGAAGAGCAGTTTACTCACCTTCTCATCATTTTCCATTGTCCTCACACCCTCTTGATTGTTGCTTGCGGATATTTGTCATTTCATATATATTTCAGTATTCAGATTTTATCAAAAATGAATACATTTCTGTCACATCTTCTCAAATATGGAAAATCATTTTAAACAACAAACTCCCTAATGCCCATTCAAATGAGCTCAATCACACCTGTCACACACACATCCATTTCAGCACTGATGACATGCTATAGTTTCTGATGTGCTCTCACTCAGTCACCCTTTTTTCTCTTTAACAGTTGAGCAGAAAGGACAGCTGGAAAAGGAGAGTGGTCTGCAGATTCTTGAGGCTGGACTGAGTGATGTAAGTCAGAGGAAATGAGTCTTCTTTCTCTCCCCTCTTCCTCCCTCACCAATGATGACATCCTCCTTTCCCAGAGTGCAACCCCATATTGAATGTGTTTCACTCGCAGAATCTGTCCCTTAACTTAGCATTCTTTTATAGATGGTTTTTATATCAAACTCGAGAATGAAATGTCATGGATTAGCAATAGCACCACCAGCATTTAAGATTCTGTCATTTACTCACCCTCAAGTTGTTCCAAACCTGTATGAATTTCTTTCTTCTGCTGAACACAAAAGATGATATTTAAAAAATATATGGGTAGCTAAACAGCTGCTGGTACCCATTAACTTACATAGTACCTTTTTCCATACTATGGAAGTCAGTGGAGACCAGCTACTGTTTTGTTACCAACATTCCTCAAAAAAACTTATTTTGTGTTCAACAGAAGAAAGAAATTCATACAGGTTTGGAACAACTTGAGGGTAAATAATAAAATAATTTTCATGTTTGGTGAATTATCCCTTTAAATTGTAAGAAAAGATCAAATTATGGATTGTAGACCTTATGCTACATTATGCTACATTTGTGGTGAGCAAGTACAGGTAAAGGCAAAATCATAGCACTTACAGTATGACTAGCAGTCAACAAATAGGAAAAAGTCTTACGTCCAACTTGAAAAGCTAAGTCCCAGAATTGAAGTCCTGTTATCATTGTAGTTGGTTCACTAAGATTGTTGCAAACTGCATCTGATGCAAAATCTCTTGTGGTTGCCGCATTCATACTGTATGCTATGGCATTTATGTGTTATTCCAAAGTACTTCCAAAAATACTACAAACCCGATTCCAAAAAAGTTGGGACACTGTACAAATTGTGAATAAAAAAGGAATGCAATAATTTACAAATCTCATAAACTTATATTTTATTCACAATAGAATATAGATAACATATCAAATGTTGAAAGTGAGACATTTTGAAATGTCATGCCAAATATTGGCTCATTTTGGATTTCATGAGAGCTACACATTCCAAAAAAGTTGGGACAGGTAGCAATAAGAGGCCGGAAAAGTTAAATGTACATATAAGGAACAGCTGGAGGACCAATTTGCAACTTATTAGGTCAATTGGCAACATGATTGGGTATAAAAAGAGCCTCTCAGAGTGGCAGTGTCTCTCAGAAGTCAAGATGGGAAGAGGATCACCAATTCCCCCAATGCTGCGGCGAAAAATAGTGGAGCAATATCAGAAAGGAGTTTCTCAGAGAAAAATTGCAAAGAGTTTGAAGTTATCATCATCTACAGTGCATAATATCATCCAAAGATTCAGAGTATCTGGAACAATCTCTGTGCGTAAGGGTCAAGGCCGGAAAACCATACTGGATGCCCGTGATCTTCGGGCCCTTAGACGGCACTGCATCACATACAGGAATGCTACTGTAATGGAAATCACAACATGGGCTCAGGAATACTTCCAGAAAACATTGTCGGTGAACACAATCCACCGTGCCATTCGCCGTTGCCGGCTAAAACTCTATAGGACAAAAAAGATGATGATCAAAGAACATGATCCAGAAGCGCAGGCATTTCTCTGGGCCAAGGCTCATTTAAAATGGACTGTGGCAAAGTGGAAAACTGTTCTGTGGTCAGACGAATCAAAATTTGAAGTTCTTTTTGGAAAACTGGGACGCCATGTCATCCGGACTAAAGAGGACAAGGACAACCCAAGTTGTTATCAACGCTCAGTTCAGAAGCCTGCATCTCTGATGGTATGGGGTTGCATGAGTGCGTGTGGCATGGGCAGCTTACACATCTGGAAAGGCACCATCAATGCTGAAAGGTATATCCAAGTTCTAGAACAACATATGCTCCCATCCAGACGTCGTCTCTTTCAGGGAAGACCTTGCATTTTCCAACATGACAATGCCAGACCACATACTGCATCAATTACAACATCATGGCTGCGTAGAAGAAGGATCCGGGTACTGAAATGGCCAGCCTGCAGTCCAGATCTTTCACCCATAGAAAACATTTGGCGCATCATAAAGAGGAAGATGCGACAAAGAAGACCTAAGACAGTTGAGCAACTAGAAGCCTGTATTAGACAAGAATGGGACAACATTCCCATTCCTAAACTTGAGCAACTTGTCTCCTCAGTCCCCAGACGTTTGCAGACTGTTATAAAAAGAAGAGGGGATGCCACACAGTGGTAAACATGGCCTTGTCCCAACTTTTTTGAGATGTGTTGATGCCATGAAATTTAAAATCAACTTATTTTTCCCTTAAAATGATACATTTTCTCAGTTTAAACATTTGATATGTCATCTATGTTGTATTCTGAATAAAATATTGAAATTTGAAACTTCCACATCATTGCATTCTGTTTTTATTCACAATTTGTACAGTGTCCCAACTTTTTTGGAATCGGGTTTGTATTACTGTGGTGCATATCCAAAAATGCATGCTATTACTATAGCATTTAAGGTACTCTCTTATTAGCCTGCTCTATTCTTGTGAATTATTAGATCAGATAAAACTCCAAAAGCAAAATCCTAAATTGCATTTATTTTTCGACTTAATATAAAGAACGTACACGTCTTACACTCAAAGGAATGGGGTTACATCATTAAACCTCCTTCTATGATTGTGTGCTATATATTTATATGCGTCTGTGTGTGTGTGTGTGTGTGTGTGTGTGTGTGTGTGTGTGTGTGCGTGTGTGCGTGTGTAGATGTGAGTGTGTATATGTGTGTGTATGCCTGTGATTGCCATTAAATAGAGCTAAGCGGCTCTCTATGTCACTGATTCAATTCGCTGTCTGCTGCAGAGGCAACATGCCAAATATACTCTGTCAATCAAAACAGCCACACAACAGAGAGAGAGGGGGGGGTGGAGGGACAGATGGTTATTAGTTATCTCAATCAAATACATGGAAAGAGATGTTTAGAGACTATTGCCTAACACGTAGACATTTGGCAATTTCACTGGATACTTTAAAATAAAATGATTAAAAGTGCTGTTCTGCATGAAATATAAAACTGTTTAAAACATAAACAATACTGCACAGGTGTATATACCACTGCGGTAGTTTAATATCATAGATTGAAAATGGTCAAACTTGTTTTGCTTTAAGGTGAACACTGAGCGAATGAGACTGTTCTTATGCTGGGACATTTGATCTCATACCCATTGACCACCTGCCCTTAAGTCTGTGTTGTTTTGGTGGTAGATGTTTAGGAGCCCATTGAGGGCTGCTTAACAACTGCATTGATGCAACATTGCCTGTTACAACCCGAATTCTGGAAATGTTGGGATGTTTTTTAAATTTGAATAAAATGAAAACTAATATTTTATTCACAATAGAACATAGATAATATAACAAATGTTTAAACTGAGAAATTTTACAATTTTACCAATTTTATGAAATGAGCTCATTTCAAATTTGATGTCTGCTACAGGTCTCAAATAGTTGGGACGGGGGCATGTTTACCATGGTGTAGCATCTCCTCTTCTTTTCAAAACAGTTTGAAGACGTCTGGACATATAGGTTATGAGTTTCTGGAGTTTTGGTGTTGGAATTTGGTCCCATTCTTGCCTGATATAGGTTTCCAGCTGCTGAAGAGTTCGTAGTCATCTTTGACGTATTTTTCATTTAATGATGCGCCAAATGTTCTCTATACGTGAAAGATCTGGACTGCAGGCAGGCCAATTCAGCACCCGGACTCTTCTACTACGAAGCCATGCTGTTGTAATAGCTCCAGTATTTGGTTTTGCATTGTCCTGCTGAAATACACAAGGCCTTCCCTGAAATAGACGTTATCTGGAGGGGAGCATATGTTGCTCTAAAACCTTTATATACCTTTCAGCATTCATAGTGCCTTCCAAAACATGCAAGCTGCCCATACCGTATGCACTTATGCACCCCCATACCATCAGAGATGCTGGCTTTTGAACTGAACTTTGATGACACGCTGGAAGGTCCCCCTCCTCTTTAGCCCGGAGGACATAGCGTCTGTGATTTCCAAGAAGAATGTCAAATTTGGACTTGTCTGACCATAGAACACTTTTCCACTTTGAAACAGTCCATTTTAAATGAGCCTTGGCCCACAGGACACGACGGTGCTTCTGGACCATGTTCACATATGGCTTCCTTTTTGCATGATAGAGCATTAGTTGGCATCTGCAGATGGCACTGCAGATTGTGTTTTCTGACAGTGGTTTCTGGAAGTATTCCTGGGCCCATTTAGTAATGTCAATGACAGAATCATGCCGATGAGTGATGCAGTGTCATCTGAGGGCCCAAAGACCACTGACATCCAACAAAGGTCTTCGGCCTTGTCCCTCACGCACAGAGATTTCTCCAGTTTCTCTGAATCTTTTGATGATGTTATGCACTGTAGATGATGAGATTTGCAAATCCTTTGCAATTTGACGTAAACATTGTTTTTAAAGTAATCCACAATCTTTTTACTCACTCTTTCACAGATTGGAGAGCCTCTGCCCATCTTTACTTCTGAGAGACTCTGCCTCTCTAAGACATCCCTTTTGTAGCTAATCATGTTACAGGCCTGATGTCAATTAACTTAATTAGTTGCTAGATGTTTTTCCAGCTGAATCTTTTCAAAATGTCTTGCTTTTTCAGCCCTTTGTTGCCCCGTGCCAACTTTTTTTTAGACCTGTAGCAGGTATCAAATTTGAAATGAGCTCATTTAGTGGATAACATTTTTTAATTTCTCCATTTAAACATTTGTTATGTTCTCTATGTTCTATTGTGAATAAAATATTGGCTCATGTGATTTGAAAGTCTTTTAGTTTTCATTTTATTCAAATTTAAAAAACGTCCCAACATTTCCGGAATTGGGGTTGTAGACCACAGAAGACAGACATTATAAATACTAGATTTCTGGTGATTATTTTATGCTAATTTTAGACAATTAACATTTATTAAGCTAATTCACATTTTGCCTGATAAGTAAAATAAAATAGCAATGAAATTATCAGCATTCTGGATAGAATTTTATTTTCATAAAATTGCAACACTTCTCTGTGCAGACCCTTATGGGGTACACGAGACATTATTTAGTATCTGCCTTATTTTTCAGCGTTAAAGTCAATGATTTCCTGTGAATCTGTGAGACAGCCAAATAGTTGGCTGCTATTTACATTTTCATTTATGCATTTTATCCAAAGTGACTTAGAATAGAGGACCTATGCAATTTGTCACAAACCCAATCATATTCTTAGTATACAATGGAAGGTTTATTAGACATCTAGATTAGGAAAAAAGCTATGTAAATAACTATGACAAACCTGTTTTGACTATAACCTGGTATGTTTATAATTACAATAATAGATTAAAATAATATTATAAAAGTTTTAAACATCAATGGGCTGCATAATGGATTATTTTTGGCAGATTAAATAAATTGGAGCAGCTGACACCGGAAGCCTTACACATATAAACGCCTGCTCCACATTGAAAATAAGGTGCATTCATCCACAGTTTTTAGAGTAAAATGTTGTGTTTTAATCATCCACAGCACATGATGGTAAGTGATTTGCAGGAAGCAGTTTAAAAATACTTTGTTTGAATGCGTTTTTAGAAAATGTTGGAATATTTTTGATGATTTGCGTATATGCGCCATCAAATGTGAGCATTTTCTTGTTTTTTTTGTGACTATGGACAATCACTGAGATAGATGTTTTTAATTTTCAAGTTTCCTTCCCTGCGCCGTTTGCCACGACGCTCCCATTACATGAAAACCCAGGCATTGATTGTCTGCCAAGAATTAACGTCAAGCATATTCCTATTGAAAGCAGCACTTTGATAACCCATCCTCCCACCTCCACAAATTGTTTTCCGATCCACTTAGGGTTGTCTCCATGCCAACATAAGACAAACACAACAATAGAGAGGGAAAAAATAAATAAATAAAAGGATGCATGTTTTTTTGACACATTAAACAAGAGATGCCGCCATCTCGCTAAGACAATAACAGGATTAGCTCAAGTGCTGTCAGTCTGTGAGCTGACATAATGCATCCTTTAATATTCATAAAGAAATTAAGTGAAGAAGGTTTTGAGGGGCGGTGGACGGATGTGATGAAAGGGGAGGGTGCGCGTGCATCCACATTGATAAATATTCATCGAGGCCTCTCAGTGGAGGTGAGAATGTAATCAAGTAGGGTATTGATGTGCCGGCAGCCTTTATGAACCTGGTCTAAATGAGCTTTCCAATAGAGAATGTGACCATAAGACCTGCCACAAACAAGCAAAGAGGAGAATACGTCGCAAAACAAGCTGCGCTTCTTCCAGCTCGTCCATTATCTTTTCATCCACTGTAACTGCTGGGTTGATTGTAAAAACTGTCATCGACATTATTATTTGAATTTGACAGGGTCATGAAACAGCTTTTATGTTTTACTGGTGAGAACTATGTTTGCAAACTGTTCATGAGTGCATAAATTTTGAAGCGCCGACTGACAACATATCATGTCGTTTATAAAAATAAAGAGTAATTAACGATGAGATTGAGCTGCTGGTCATGTTTAACATCCATATTGACCCTTTTTCAAAATCAAATTTTAACAGCAAGGATTTTTGTAGTGAGGTGCAAGTAACTATTTGAACCCAGAACTCTCATTACAGCGCTCTGGAGATAATACTACCCTTTTTTGGCCCTCTTTTTCTCATTCTCTTTGCTCATACACCTCTGGTAGTCATTTTCACCATGCTGTACGGGTGCAGGGCCGCTGTCTAAAGGTTGTCATCTTGGCCTGTTTTGTTGGTAATTAGCCTTAATCACGACTGCTCTGCAGGGGTCGGTGGGGGCGCAGGACTCTCAGCTGGAAGGGAAAGAGAAATTATCTCAGCTGTGTGAAGGTGATCAGATAGCTCTGAATAAAATAAAAAGCCACGCAGAGCTGTGCATATGACTGTGTGTGTTTCACCAGGCAGGAGTGTGTGAGAGTAGGTGGATTGACACAGGTTATGAAAGGCATAAGGAGAAAAAGATGGATGTACTTGCAGGAGAGAGGAAAAGGATCATAAGCAGATCATAAAGGAGTGAAGGATCTGAGGATCCTCAAATTCAAACTGTGTGTGTTTTGCTTCAAGAGAGCAATTTGTGTTGTGTTTCACTTTCTTTCTTTTATTTTTCATTTATTCATTAATTTACAGTCATTTAATCATTTTTATTATTTCATTTATTAAATAGTAATTTATAATAAAAATGATTATAGCCATTTACAGTATATACTCATTTCATTGATTCGTTAATTGATTAGTCATTTATATTATTATTGTTTTATATTATTTTTCCATTGTTGTTTAGTCTTATGACTGTGTGTTTCAAGGGCTGTTTGTCTTCATGAATAAGAAATATGAGGGAATGTTTATGGAAATTCAAGGTTTATGGGATGTTGTTGTGAATCAGTTAACAGTACTTGTTGAATTTGTGCTAGTCATACAAAGTCTGAGCATTGAAACATACACAACTAAGACTATTCAATAAACTCTGCTCTTTTTTTATCATCATTACTTTGTCTCCTGCTTCTGCTCTTCACTGGCTTTTCTCAGTCAACTTACTTGGCTGATAGAAGACTGTTAAACAATCGTTTGGGGTATTTTGGGTACCAGACAAGACTTGCTGTTAACAGGTTTTGGCTATTAGGCTTCTTTGCTGACTAGTTGTTCTGTTACCGGACAAAACGGATATTTTCTGACAGGAGCTGGCATCCGGGACTGGATCTGAATTTTCTGGCGTGGAGGCATGATCTAACAGGGGCATGACTGATCTAGGAAAAAGGAAAGAAAATAAATAAATAGAAAAAAAAAAAAAGCCTTCCCTTGGGGGCCAATCAAGTCATAGGATTCCTTTCACCTCACGCATGACTGAAATCTCTCTCTGCTAAAGTAATGACAGAAATGCTTAGCTAGAGATCTGATATGACAGTGGTGGATGTGACTCTGTTAGATGGAGACTGAGGTAAGGAAATGTCATAGAGATAAGCAGGGAGGATCGATAGGCCTTCCACAGGTCACACCTCATGTGGGCACATGCAACATTTAAAATGAAGACATGATTATTTGATGCGATGTCTGAATGTCACATATAGCTCCTGCATGTAGAGCCCTGTTGTTTTGGTATTTGTACTTACACTGTAAAAAAAAGTCCATAAAATTGTCAGCTGTGATTGCCAGAATTTGGTAGCAACATGTTAGGTTTTAACAGATTTTTTTTACGGATTAAACATTTAAAATGTTAAATGTTTTACATTTAAAAAAACGTATTTTATTAACTAATAGCATGTTAAATTACCAACCTATTGAAGTACTGAAATCTGTTTAGTGCTTTTGTAGTACACCGATAACCACCAAAAGCAGGTGATGATGAAAAAGTCACATGATGAACCAAAGCTCATCAGAAGCAGCTTTTCCAAAAGTTGAGAAAGAAAATACTAATATATATAGATGAACAATGTTATTCACACAAACACTAAACACCATAATCGTAACACACATGAAACTGAAATAATGCAATAAACATTCACTTAACAACATTAGATGTAACATATAACCATAATATACACAACTGATGAGAAAAAACTAAGATGAAACAATTATTTCAGTGGAAAAAAAAAAAACATCAAATGAAATTATAATGCAGCAGGAAATTCTGGAAATGTCCATTTATGTTTTATACATTCTTTTTCACTTCCAAATACTGTATGTTACTGTAAAATTACATTAACAATTAAACTCCGCACACCTGACGGCAATAGATAGGTGCGTAGGAGGCAAAGACCAGCTAGGTCAAAAACAGGTACTGTAAACAAGTCCCACACACTGTCTATGCAAAAGGTATCAAATATTTATTAACAATGACGTTTCGGTCGCATGAACTTCATCAGGAATTTTTTCAAACATGACATCACAAAGTAAACCACATTTAAAACTGTAAAATTACATGTAATGCCAATAAAGTTTTTCACCGTATATAGTAGGGGAAGTTGCCGTTAACCAATTAATAGGTTTTTACTGTAGCATTTTTACAGTCTTTCACCGTTAAAATCACGGTAATTTTTTACAGTGTAGGCTTATTTTTTTCTATGCACAACAGCAATACAAAGGGTGGCAGTGGAGTTTTTTCACATTAATATATACTGAATATGTGTGAAATCTGTTAGAGATGAGGGTGAGGGAGGCAAAAAAAATTGCGAGATGGAAGCAAGGAAGGGGAAGATTTCTTTTTTCAGTTGAAAGTTGATAAATGTGTTGATTAATGTTTTAATGAACTCATTTGCTGGCCAGTATATCATATCTTTCTCCCTGTTAAAAGATGAACCTCTTTATAGCTCCTTCTCTGATTAAAAGACAGAGAAAGAGAGAGAGAGAGAGAGAGAGAGAGAGGGGATGGTGTTTAAGGGACGGAGAAACACAGGGCTATGCACAAAGGATGAAAAATAAAAGGGAACGGGAAATAGGGAGAGCAAGACGACCGGGATATGAGAGAGGTAACGTGAAAGATATACATAGCTCATAAAAGGCAAAAGGAAAAGCCTGACCTTTTTTCCTCCTCCTATCACTGCCAGAGGTCACGGGGGGCACACAACACCTGGTGATATCACCCGCCCCCTGACCACCTGTATGTCAGCTGGCCCAGTTGTCATAGCGACAGTGACTGCCACCCCACGTCAGCTATGATAGGGGTTTCCATAGCGACTAAATCCCCAACACTCTATGTCAGCTGCACAGGCCTATCGTTAACTCACAGTCTTTGCCTAGCAGTTGGTGGGAAGTGTGGGAGACATCCAGGTGTAGAGAGGTGATGGAAGGAGAGCTTTAAAAAGAACCGTCCATCATCACCCAAAACCAGCCGTGTGTTTTTGTCTGCCCAAAAGCCTCAAGATACTATTTTTGCCGGAACATACGGTTCAAAGTGGTAACACTCTACCTAAAGCCTTTATGTATAATACATTATAAAAGTAGTTTTAATGCATTAATTATGACTTGTAATGCACCTTATAATGCATTGTACAATCTCATGAATAATTGTAACCACAGTTAACACATAACACTTATCAATTCATTGTTACACTATGCATTTTAAATTTGGTTATAATTATTTACGACAAGATATAACATGTTACAATGCACAATATGAATAATTATAATGCATTATACCCTTTAATAACCCTTTATAATGCATTAAAGGCTTTAAGTAAAGTGTTAACAAAAAAGCTAACATGACCTAACAGTGAAGCATTTTACAGCTTTTGTTAATCACTATACATATATTAATTATTTTTTTAATTAAAGTAATACATAAATTATAAATAATTAAATAAATGTAATAAATATTAAGAATAAACATCAGTTAACAATGAAAGGTGATGTATTTATAAATTAAAATTGACCTAGATTAATAAATGCTGTAGAAGAAATATCCATTGTTAGGGTTTAATATTTAATGCGAAGGAATTAAATAATGTTAATGAATTTAAGCATTTACTGTATAGTGTGGTGATGGATTTTTGAACAACAACTGTTTAAGTGTTCCTAGCAATATGGGAAGGAAAAGATTTGAGTTCCAAATACAAAGAAGAACAGAACAAAATACGTCATTGTTTTTATGGAAACAGAATGTTCTGAGCAGTTATTGCTACTGTCACATCAAGAAAAACAAGTTATATATTAATATGAAAACCAGAGCTGTTGTGTATAATACGAGAAAATTAGCAAAAGAAAAAAAATAATCCAAAGCAGGCTGCTTAAGGTGAGAGGACACGACAAGAAAAGAAAAGAAAAGCTGGCCTGTAATTATTGTTATCAGATGGGTCAGAGTTGGACTTTTTTGAGATTTTGAGATTCTGTAAGTTTACTTTGATGTGAGTTGTTGCATTGGATGCACTTGTCAAGAAACTGTGGATGATTTGGGAAGGTCAAGTGAAGTATTTTAGAGGAAAAGAGATGCGTTTGAGAATGGTGTTTGTATGATGATCAGTAAAGTGCTGGAAGAAAAGTTTAGTAGCTGTTCTAGGAGGGATGGGCTGTGATGGCATCTGGCATCAGGAGCAGGTACTGTAGTGGGAAGGATGTGTATGAATGAGCCACTGCTGCTGGCTACTTTATTCTCAAATTAGCAGGAGGCAGATCCTGTCAAACGGTACATCTGACTGAGTTTGTGAATAAATTGGGGCAGGAATTATTTCAGGTTGTTTATGCATGGATGCAGCCATTAGCAGGAGAATTCTCCAAGCACCACTTCAACAGATAATGCAGGAAGGAGCAGAAAATCATCTATGACAGGCAGGAATCTCAAGTGTGATTTTCCTGATGTGTGTGTGTATGTATCTTTGTGTATACATTTTTATGGAGAAAATTAAGCATGTCTACATGCTTGTTTTCATAAAATAGTCTTAGTGAAAGGCTTGTAAACCTTGTCTGCTTATTTACTTTCAGTTATTTCACCTTAATTTAACTAGGTAGGCCATTTAAATGCAAATTCTAATTGTAGAATGGGAGCTTGGCAGGTAACAAGGAATAGTTCAACCATAAATGCAATAGTAAAAAATGGAGAGAAAAAAGAGACAGGGTGCTATATGAACTGAAACATGAAAAGTCTGTAATTATTAACGACTGTTATAAATAATATTTAAACATGTAAATGCATAAAAGACTCAACATATAGGCACAAATGTATTAAATTAGTTTTTAGAGTACAAATGCATTTCATCGAAACATCACCTTTGACAAAAAGAGAGTGTATTTTCATATGTATGTGAGCAAAACCTTGGAGAGCCTTCCCAGACTCTCTCTCTATCCCTGCACTGACTTTCTCTTTCCATCTCTTCCTCCCCCAACCCAACAAGAGAGTAGAATTTGATGTAGTGGAAATAAACATTAGCATATAATACTGTGACATGTCAAGGAAGGGATCTGCTGTCGAATCACATCTTGCAGGTGTAGAAATAGGAAGAGGTTTCTCCAATAAGTTCACAGATTCAGGCCTTTACACCAGACCTTCCTTTCAGATATTTGCCTGTCTTGCCCTGCTAGTGTTACACTACATGCTACATATGTGACACGTTGTCACACATAGGCGCAAATACAATATGCATCCACATTTCAGTCCGGCAGAAAAAACTCAGCTGAAGTGTATTATTATGGCAATTAATAAAGTGTGAGCTATTGTGAGCTACAACAATTCAACTAAATACAAATGTATGCTATAATTCGGCTTAGTGCTATTGAATATGTTTTATTGTCTCCAAAATGTGTCCTTTCTGGTCTTGAACAAAATCACGGTTCTTTCTAATATTGTAATTAAGGTTTTAAATTGAAACCTGAAAATACCTCACACTTCTAGCACTTCTAGGCAGCAGTTAATATAACAGCTCTACAGTTTTTGTGTAAGCTGATGTTTTACTGCGGCACTTGAGAAGCCTTTGGGGGAAGATATTGGTGTTTCTGTTGTGATATGTAAATAGGGTTTCCGTAAAGTCCCCATTCACACTCATGACTCATTAAGAAGCTTCTCAGAGTCACACGTGTGTCAGATATTGTACAGTCAGGAGACTTTGGAATACTCTAAGAAAAAAAGGAATCCCTTGCTAGACAAAGGCATTCACGCTTGCTTTGTCTTTTCAGTTATTCTCAATCATTTGATGCTTAATTTTATTCAAGCAGTTGAGTCTGGTGATCTTACTGTAAATTAATACGAAGTAGTTTTCTATATACTGTATTTAAATATTTTATTGATCAGAATGTGAAACTCAAGAATTGTATTTACATAAAAGGTGTTTGCAAGACTGAAAGCTTCTGAAATGTACATCAATTTGTATCAAAGGAATATTTGATACATTCCACCGTGTTTTACAGTCTTTGCTTGATTAGAAATGACCTTGAAGGTGTTAATCAGCCAGATAGAAAGGAAGAGACAAGTCAAGATCACCATGGCAACACAAATATTTGTTATATTGAAGGCCAACAAATTTGGCCTTCGTGTCCACTGCGCGGTGGCACAAATGAATATCCACTTTACCCCTAATGGTGGTTTTCAGCTTTTGCGCAGCCAATACCGTGTTATAATGTAGGGCTTCATTGGTGGTTAGATCGAACATCAGTTTGCTGTGTACACTTTACGTGAGGGAGATCACAACTGCACAGATTAAAGCCGGCCGTGAAGATCACCTCAATCTAATCAGGTGAATGATCAGATTATTATTGATTCAGTAACAGAAGGTCAAAAGCAGCAGCACAATAGGCCAGTGTGAGCCTCCATTGAGCGAGAAAAGATTTGTCAATATTTACCTAATTATTTCTGGTCTTGCATGTGAATTTATCATGGATGTTTTGCTCATTTTGAACATTGACATAATTGTGAAACTTCTGATTATTGTTATTTTGACAATATGTTTTAGTACATTTAATTATTCATAATTTATTTAAATATCTGCAAGCTCAAGGAGAAGGAGGGCTTACCTGAGTCTGATTCCTCCCAAGTTTTCTTCATCATCTACTTCAGTATCTTAGGGAGGTTTTGTTTTGTAAAAAGACACTAAATTGAAAATTTTAAACCATTTCCTAACAAGCCCATATGGCATGATTCTTCCATCTGTGTCAAAACCTTGTGACATTCTAATGTCTCTAAATACAGTATAATAGACATGTTTATGTATAGTAATCCAGTTACTGGAAATGCATTTCTTTCATTGTATAATATACAATGAAATTCAGTGAGGTCCAATGCTGTATTGAGTTTTATTGTATGGACCAAAATTAGAAGAAGAAAGTCATACTTCTTTGGAATGACATGAGGGTACGTAAATGATGCCAGAATTTTCATTCTTGAGTGAAGTACAGTATCCCTTTAAGGTCATGATTATGTCTGCTTTTTTGTTGTTTGGAGCACACAAATCGAACAAATAGATCATAATTCATAACATGTGTTTCCATAAGCACTTTGTTTCAGACTTTAACTTGTCCCACCGTCCACTTTGAGCCAGTCTGGACATAATTTAGATTTTTGTGCCAGTCCAGAGATTCTTTACATCTCCACTGCAGAGCCATGATATTTCTGCCTCAGACATCAAAGCAAATGATGTTGTTCTCCTAATGCAGAGGAAAGAGGGAGTAACACAAATGAAATGAAATCACAGATAATAAATTGATCCTGAAATACCAAGAGTGCTGCACACAACTTCAAAGCTTAACCTTGTTTCCTCTCTTTCCATCTCTTTTCTTTTTTTCCAAGGGCCTTTCAATGGTCTGGAGATGAAAGTCCTCTCATTTTAGTGCATATGTTTTCTTATATGTGCACATCCTGTTGTGTATGTTTTAAACATTGAAATGTAAAGAGGCTGTGGCAGGCTGACGAACCCTTTACGATAATCTTTATCCAACAAACACCTCTGATTTTTTTCTTTATTGAAATAAACTCAAGGTCTTTTATATTATTTCGAAAACACATCAATCAACCGCTGTCTTACCTTTCCGGCTTTTAATAAAGGGAGGTTATTGTTGTATCAAACCAAAAAAACAGTAAAAAGATTTTCTAAAGCCATGCTTCGTCTTTTATCAGTGTTGTAAATAAGAGGTCAAAGATCCCGTCGCTTGGTTCTTCAAAGCTCAGCTTTGCTATTATTTGCAGCACTAACTGACATCATAAACACCTACACTCGCAACAGATGGAGGGCATCCTAACTTCCTGTGCAAAAAGACTGTGTGTTAACGAGGTGCCGGAGTGCTAATGTGGTGTGTAATGTTCAGACTGTGTGAACCTGTCAAATGAAGCGTGTGTGCGCGTGTGTCTGAGCCTAGATGTTATAACTTTGTTTATGCTGCATTTTTAGTTTCAACCTAATGTGCTGAGATCTGAGCTGCCTGTGATAGAGATTTCAGCGGGCACATCAACCGCCACTAACAACAGCCATGCTGTTAAGAACCCGGTCTGACTGCTTGAAAAGTAACTTAAATGCCAGCGGTTGCTGTGGTGGATCTCTGTGTGAAATGTCATATTGGAGCAGCCGCTGCAGAGCGTCTCTCTCTCTCTCCTCTCCCTCATTCTCTCTCCTTCTCTTTCACTGGAGCAAGGGCTCCAGAGGATGGATGAAAGCAAGGAAAGAGCGGCGGACTCGCAACTCTGGCAACCTTTTACCATGGTCTGACCTTTTGGTCAGGGAAAGAGCGTTTGATGGCGGTCTGTGCAGGCATTCCCCCCCACCAATCAACCCCTGAAGCAGCTCTCAAAAGCAGTGTGAGAGGCGTTTTTTTATTTCATTTATGAGTCTTGAAAGGGAATAGTGAGTAACGTGTGGGCACCTGCATCTAGCCCTCATTACACCTCCCTTTCCTTCTCCATTTTAAAAGGTAATGGCTAGGTCGGCCTTAAGCTGATGGGATTCAAACCAGCTATTTTGACCTTCACCCTACATTCTTTTTAAACCAAATGACAGTGACATATGAGAGGCCAGTGGCTTTATGACAATTGCAGCTTTTTACTTTGTGTTATTTTAAATTTACATTAAAAGTACTGTAAATGCTGCTGCTGTCGTGCCATTAGAGCTTGTCTGACAACCAATGCTTCAAATTAGACATCACACCCACATACTGCTCTCGTGGCACCATTTTATTCCTTGAAACACTAAGATTATTACCTCATGTTACTGTATATCAGTAACAGATTGTCTCTCTATATTGATTTTAACCTCAAGTATCCAACAGAATAATGGCATTTTTTCTTGAAACATGCTAAACATTTACCTTAACTTGTCTTATTCAAAACCAGTATTTGGGGAGTATTGGCTACTTTGAAACTATACCAAGCTACAATCATAATTTGAAGTAGTTTGTTGCACTTCAAGATAGAATCATAAACTAAAGTACATTGAGGTAACGTAAGGGGCTATATATTTTTTATAAACAGAAAAATATAACTATGATGTGCACTACCATTCAAAATTTAGAATTTGTATGTTGCTCAGAGAAGTCTCTTATGTTTACCGAGGCATTTATTGTATCAAAAATACAGTAAAAACAGGAAAAATCTAAAAAACAAATAATAATAATAATAAACAGTCTAAAATAATTGTTTTAATCTATTTTTAAATGTAATTTATTCCTGTGATGAAAAGCTGAAGTTTCAACAGCCATTACTCCACTCTTCAGTATTCCTTCATATAGGGTCCCTGGGCTGTAGCAAACCCAAGTCCCCCTTCATAGTAGCCTATCTTGGTATCAGAACATTGTTTTTTTTAACAACATATTAAAAGCATAAATTCATTAACAACCAAGATATGATGTCAAAGCAAGCAGGTTTTCTTTGGGCTAAAATGCAACCCATCTGACCCACATGTTTCACCATAAATGTTTTGCTTGGGTTAGGGCCATTAAACAAATAATTATAGATATTTTTTGAATATACTGCAAATGCATTTAACAATATTATTTCTCCATTATATTGCAGGCTTTTAATTCTTGAATTCATATTTTACTTGTTTATTTTATTAGAACAATAATAAAATTGTTAGCATTAGTTGCCCTAATGAAAAGCTATATACTGTAATTCTTGAATAAACTATCTGAAAAATTAATTGGTTTTTGTATAATGAAAAACATCTTAAATACATGAAACTAAAACAATCTATATACAGCAAAAGTTACATTTTGCCCTTATAGTACCCAATATTTAATATTAGTAGCTAATAATAATAATGTGGCATTAATGACAAATACCATAATACCATATTTCTATAGCTTTAGTAACTGTATGGAACATAGAGGTGGTGTTGTGTGGATTGAAATGCTTGTATTTTCTCATTGGGTAGTTTATCTCAAACCATTCAATTTGGTTTCAGATAGCGTCACCTTTTCCTATGTTCATATAATGGTGTATGTGTCGTGTGTCGAATTCAAATGTATCAAGCGACTTGCACTAATTCATCAGCGCTGAGCAGGAGACACCGGTCCGATCGCTGCACAGTTTAATGAGGTAGTGCCGTTTCATTACATGGCTTTTGGCGTTTGATACCCAAGTGATACAGTAAAGCCGAGGCAGTTCAAAGATACCTGCAACTTTAGTTTAAGCCAGTACAAAGACATTTTATTGCTCATAATTTTTGAGAGAAATACCGCAGACGCTTGACAAGGATGAATAATATGTGTGTGGGGGGGGGGGGGGGGTTTCGGCGATCGGCCCACTGGGAAACTTCGGGTGCTCCCATTGGCCAATCCGTCTAGTCTTACTTTTCCTTTCCTCCACAACCAATCATAGCCCCCCCATTGCTCGGGCCCTGGGGTTTCAGCCCCGCCTAGCCCTTATGTTAATCCGGTTCTGCATAATCTGGTCAGAAAGCATAGTACAGGGACTCAAATCAGTGAATGGGTTTTAGAATGAATCAAATCTAAATGTTAGAGAAGAGGACCATTTAGGATGAATCGATTCGCTAGAATCCATCACTAGATATCAGAAAGACCAATGTCTTGGTATGTGTCATTTTGTGTCTCATAAACCAGTTCCATCCAAAACAGGGAAATGACCAGTTTATAACAGTCAACTGTTATTTGAATGATGCACTATTGCCATATGTTAGTCTAGTCTAGCTTTCCTCTCAGCATGTCGTCTCATTTGTGTGTATGTAGAAAAGAGAGCGAGAGAAAGAAACAGAGACAGAGCAAGCACCCTCAGGCACTGAGGGAGGGTGGTGCCGGGTCACAGCTGGGTACAATGCTGGGGTTTAAATGTCAGCCTGGCAGGGTCTCCCTCTCAGTGCCATTTTGTGGGACATGTCACGTGGTAAAGCACTGCTGGGGTCAGAGGCAGAGCAGGTCTGAAACCCAGTGAATGGCCGACTGCTGTTTCTCACGGCAGGCGTCACTTTGTGAGTCTATCAGCAGAACACTTTTAGAGACAGTATGTAATACCACGGACATTAAAAACACACTGACTTCAGCTCAAACTGTGTAGCTGTATCATAGTGTTGCGAATATGTTAGCAGTTGGTGATTTTCAGATTGCTGTCCATGCTATAGCAAAAAGAAGGTGCTTTGATTTGGGTTATGCAACACAAATTTGAGTAAATTACTCATTAAAACTTAAAAGATGTGATTAAGATTAAACATATTAGTGCTGCGCTGTGTTAAAATCAAAGTTCATTACTGTTGTTAGTGTTATACATTAGATGATGGAAGGATTGAGCATTTCAGTGCAGGGTTTTACTTAAATTACCTGTGTAAAGAAAAAACACTGAATTTGTTTAAATAGGCCAGTAGTCCCAAGAAGTGTCTGTATATAAAACACATTTTTTTGGTTGGAGAAATCTTTGAAATTCTATTAATTGGATATTTGTACATGGGTAAATGCGATACTTATTAGTTCGTAAAAGCATTATTAGTCATCCAAAATAAATAAATCATTAAATGAACAAACACACAAGGAAAGAGGGAAAGTGTATAACTTTATACACTATTATAAAGTTATGCAGGCATAAATTCCTTGTGGATGTGCTCATTAATAGCACTAGAGCTGAAGTACACTACTGTTCAAACATTTGGGATTAGTGAGATTTTTTACAAATGTTTTTGAAAGAAGTCTATTGTATGCACATCAAGGCTGCAATTGTTTGATGTATATTAAAAATACAAACAGTAATACTGTGAAAAATATTTAAAATAACACAATATAATGTAATCTGTTCCTATGAAGGCAAGCGTATTTTTCAGCGGCCATTACACCATTCACATGACCCTTCAGAAATCATTCTAGTATGCTGATTTGCTGTTCAAGTAGCATTTCTTATCATCAGTGTTAGAAACAGTTGTGCTTTTTTGTGAAAATTGTGATACATTTTATTTCAGGATTCTTTAGTATAAAGTTGAAAAGAACAGCATTTATTTGAACAATCTCACTTTTTACTTAGATGTGACTCTTTCTGTTTTGCTATTCACTCTTTCTGTTTGAACTTCTCTACTGGTGTGCTGTTTGTAACTTATATTGGCTTATCCTAGAAGTAACTTAATTCTAAATAGTGCCAAGACCATCCTCCTCTTTCTCTTCAAGTTAAACTGAACTTTTCAAATGAGTCACTATGAACATTGTTGGGAATATGCCATGAATAGTGCTCAGCATATATACCATCATTCATCAACTCTTTATAAACCAAATTAGTGCATTTATTTTCATGTTCAGCGGTTTTATTATACATTCTATTCCTTTTTAACATTGACATGTTAAATATAGTGTATGCCAGTATCACATTTATTATTGTCGTATGTCTGGTTTTCTGAACCATATGGAAATAGTCATCTTAACCGTTCCATTTTAATGCATGTCTGTCCCATTCATGCTTTTGCATATGATTGACACTGTTTTTCTCCACAGTATGTCTTTCATCAAGGTTATTCAGCTTAAATGAGGTGCTAATACAAATGCAGATTGTAGAAACACTGCAAAATAATCAGGGCTTTTAAACCGCCTCAACATGAGCTGATCATTAAAAGTAATGAAGTGATAATGTGCGCTAATCGAATATGTCACTGATTGTCTGTGGTGTCTGCTCAGCGCGTGCTCTTATATACATATATTTTGCTTGATGTCCTGTGAATCTTTTTGAAACTGTCAAGAATTTTGTTTTTCGATACAGTTTAGCTATGGTTAATGTGCTGTAAACCTCCATAACCAACACCTGCTGACTATCTGACTCCTCTAATGTTATGTCTGGTTGTAGAACTAAGCAGAGGAATAATACAGCCAGATGCTTCCTCATAGCAATTCATGCCAACATACAGGCATGGGCATGGGCTTCATTACACATTCACCAGAGCTTGGGTTGTGCTCAGTCTTTTGCCTCGAGGCAAAGAGAGAACAGCTTTCATGTGAACTTAAGACACCGTTAGCTCTGAGGGAGAAGCCCAGGCTCCATAGTGTCATTAGCAGTTGTGACACTGTGTTAGATTAGCAGTAATTAAGCATTGAAATCAGAGTGATTGGCACCGCGTCAGGTCTCAGCGTTGGCCTGTCAGGAGGAATTGTGAGGCAATGGATCAAACTGGCCTGGCTCTGTTCCACGTTCTTGACCATCTCTTACACTTCAGACACAAGGGGAGAAGGAAAAATAGATAGAGGAGGTGATGCATGTGTCCAACTAACAGCCCCGCTTACCAAGAAACTCAGCTGCATGTTGATAGATAGACAGACAACGCATGTAGAGGAAAGTCGTCAAGCTGTGTTTCAGTCATGTTGTCATGGCAATGACTAGGCCGAGGGAAACGTCTTCTCCCACTGGTTGCGCTGTAGTAATGAAGATGCTAATGAGAATTTATGTGACCATTATGTTGTCTTTTTTCTTCTCTTTTTTGTCTTTCTTCTGTGTAATGGCACATGGACTCTCTTTCCTTAATGACTGACCTCTCTCGCAGTCAGTAACGTGTGCTTTGTGAGTCTGCGGTTGAGAGAGGCGGTGGGCGGGGGAGACAAATGAAATGACAAATGAAGTAAACATTTTGGGAGAATTCAGAGCATGTGTCAACTGTGTGACATCAGCAGCCATTGTTGTGATTGGTATTTCTGTAGCTCTCCTTTGCGGTATTGTTTTCGTGGCAGGTATCTGTCAATTGTAACTGTGCATAATGAGTGTTTGCTGCCTTAAATAATGCACTTGAGGTTGTAGTGGAGGCTGTGGTAGGATTATTGGTTGAAACCAGTGTCAAAACTCTGCAAATGCATAGACCGTCTGAAAATGCACACAGAGCTCTGCGTATATGCAGCATAATCGGCTTTTTTAAAACGTTTTGTCAAGAGACATTTTCTGAATGTATGTTTCAGGAATAGCACATTTAACAATTGAATATGACCTATTGTAAATGTCAAAATTTATATTTTTAGGAGGGGGTCATAAAATTGCAATGTTCTTTATTTAGTACTGGCCTGAATAAGCTTCAAATTACATGTAGTTCAAAAGATAAAATAAAAATGTTGTGTGTGTGTGTGTGTGTGTGTGCGTGTGTGTGTGTGACAAATTTTACCCAAAAGCAAGCTAAACCTGACAAAATCTCCTAAAACTTCCCTTTGGGGACTTCCTTATTTGTAAAAATGGTATAAAAATTAAGCAAACAAAGTTTACTTTTTGCTCTCTTGTTATAAGGTAGTGTGCATGTTTTTGTCCTTTAAAATGTAGTTTTACTCTGAAGAAAGTGTATTGCAGAAATGCTGCTGTTAGAGAGTTTTCATCATCAGAAAATTACATAAATTGTGTCTGGAGGTTGTTTTGAACAATTATACAAATTATAAATGAGGATTTTTAGGAGGGGTCATAAAAATGGCATGTTCTTTATTTAATACTGGCCTGAATAAGCTATTTAAAATAAAATGTAGTTCAAAAGATTCAATAAAAACTGTGTGTGTGTGTGTGTGTGTGTGTGTGTGTGTGTGCGGGTTTATGTGGTTTATGAGGACACAAATTTGTATAATAACATGGGTATGACAGAGGTATTACAATTTGAAGGTGTTTTATGAGGACACTGCCTATGTCCCCGTAATTCAAAAGGCTTAAAAAACATACTAAATGGTGTTTTTTTGAAAATCTAAAGATGCACACAGTCTCCTGTGAGGGCTAAGTTTAGGTGTAGGGTTGGTGTAGGGCAATAGCACACACAGTTTTTTCAGTATAAAAACCATTACGCCTATGGAGAGTCCCCATAAACCACAAAAACCAACATGTGTGTGTGTGTGTGTGTGTGTGTGTGTGTGTGTGTGTGTGTGTGTGTGTGTGTGTGTGTGTACATACTGACTTAACTATGTTTTGGGGACAAATTTGTACCCAAAAGTGAGCTAAACCTGATAAAATCTCCAATAACCTCCCTTTGGGGGATGTCCTCATTTGTAAAACTGGTATAAAAAATAATGTAAACAATGTTTTGTTTTTTTTGTCTGATGTCTAATATTTTATTAGACATTTTTATACTAATTCAGGGATTATGTAAAGCTTATTAAACCTGGATATATTTTTTTATGAAATCGACAGACTTGTGTAAAATGGTGTAGAAACAGTTTTCACTGAAAAATATAAATAAAAAAATTAATATAAATTATAAATTCCACAAAAATTACAAAGAAATAGTGAGTAACACATTGACTTAAATGTGAAATTTTGAACTAGAAAAACTGAAATAGTTTTTTCTTGTAAAACAGAAAGCTGAAAATTAGTTACAGCTTCAAAAAAACTTTTGTACAGTGTGTATTATGAATTGGCACTTTTAAAACGTGTGTAACTGTGTGGTTGGACAGCCATTTTAGCAGATGTATAGGATTGTCAGAAATGGCCATATATAAAATAATTTTTCATGCATTTCATATTCTATATACATTGACTGCAGGGGATGCACATTTGAGAAATGGCTTCAAGCTATCATCTGACAAAGCCAATGATATTTCAGGGCAGTAAAGCTAGTGTTAGAGAGTTTTACAAGCATCATCAGAAAACAAGACAAAATTTGTGTCTGGAGGTTGTTTTGAGCATGATGATGAACTTTAAACACTGCAGCATTAAAGAGGCATTCACACATAATATTGTACAAAACCCGTTAGCAGAAGTGGAGCAATGATCCACAACTTCTGATTAAAGTGTGTTTAAGCATTCATTAAGGATTCATGAAAGAGTGTGTGGATAATATAATCTATAAAATGGTGTATCCTAGCTGTATCCTATAATGAAAGTCAGGTCATAGCTATAATCAAAAGCCACAATTTAACAGAGAAATGCATAATAGATTAAAGGACCTCAATTACACATGCAATTCCTGGATGGATGACTATACAAAAAAGCCATGTGTAACTCAACGTCCATCAAACATTTTTAAAAGGAAACAAATTAAAGCCACAGTGTAGGACTGTGGACAATCACAAAAAAAATAAAGTGACATGTATTAGGATTATTGTACTGCTTCTACTGTACTTGTTTGCATTTGTACAAAAGCACTTCCTTACTAGCAGATAGTCCAAATTACATGCTTGCCATCTGTTGATCACAACAGTCTCATGCGATGCTAAAGCTTTTTTTGTAAATTGCTCTGGATAAGAGCATCTGCTATATGCCTTGAATGTAAAAGTTCTCCACATCAACAGTTTGCCTGCCTTTTCTGGTGTATGTTCAAAGGATGACCTGATAGCTCTCTGCTGTTTTCAAACCCTCACTGTCTTTCTTTATAGTCACAGGCTGCTTTAAAAAAATGTCCAGATCAGGGGTAAAGCAAGGTGTCATGTGTGAATGAGAGTCCTAATCAGCAGTAATGAGACTGCATACAGGAACAAGGTGACAGATCTGACACTGATGTATGGACTGTGAGTAATGATGTCTGCCGTGATGGTGTAACAGTGGAAGCTGTCTCAGAATCCTCAGTTTATAGACCTCGGATGACCCTAGAAAACATCAACAGGGACTGTCTTAAAAACATCACCCAATTCTTTCTAAGGTTAATATACTGTATGTGGTATTGCACCTGTAGATACTAGCTCTACTCCCACACAAGCTCCTTTTTTATTATAGAGTAGCTGTTGCTATATAATTTTTAGATGGAAAGTTCTTTGCGGAGATCTTTGCGGGGCATTTCAGGATTCAGCTTCAGCAGATGATTGACCATTGAGATATCTAATAGATTGGCTGGCTGTTTCTATGTGGAAGTGGAATAATAGGATCGTAAGATATAAAACACATGCTTAGAAAAGTTTGCCGGTATAGTGGAATGCCTACTGATGTAGTTTGTTGTTGTTTTTATGTGCATTTCATACTAAATCGTTTTAAATCTTTAAACAAAATACAACATAAAACAAAGGCAACCTGATCAAACATATATACAGTACTTTTTATTTTTTAATTGATTGAAGCAAAAAAAATCTAATCTATCAATCAAGTTAAAAAATCTAGTTGTGCCACATTTAACAGCAATAACTGCAACCAAACAATTTCACAGGGCTTTGGTGCAATTTTGGCCCAGTCGTCTTTGCAGAACTACTACATTAGTTAGCCACATTGGATGGTTTTCAAGAATGAACTGCCCATTTAAGATACTGCCACAGCATTTCAATAGGGTTCAAGTCAGGACTTTGACTAGGCCACTTCAAACTTTAATTTTGCTAAATTGAAGCCATTCAGAGGTGGACTTACTCTTATGCTTTCAATCACTGTCTTCATAATCCAGTTACATTTGAGCTTCAACTTACAAACCGAAGACTGGATATCCTCCTTAAGAATGTCCTGGTAGAGAGTAGAATTCATGTTTCCCTCAGTTACTGCAGGTTTCTCAGGCCCAGAAGCAGCAATGCATCCCCACACCAGCATGCTTATTTTGTGGAATTTAGTACTTGGTTTGTGTCAGATGTAACGGGACCCACACAGATCACAACAAAACAGACATTCTGACAGTGAACGCACATTTCAAAGTAGAATAACTGGCTGTAGTGGTGTTTTTCAGGGGGAAAGAAAGTATGTGAAATATGGGAAAATACAGACCGAGTTGGTATTAGATGACTTTTATGCTTCAATAAACAACATTATCACTTAAAACTACATTTTGTGTTTACTTTGTTTCATGTTAGATTTTGTTTTAATTTCTTAACTGGCTGTAGTGGTGTTTTTCATAAAATTGGGAGGATTGGTATTAGATGACTTCAATAAACAACATTAACAGAAGATGGAGGCAAACACTTTTTCACAACACTGTATATGTGCATTAAGATTTGTTTTCACTGGAATTACTGGAATAGCCAAACCTGTTATTTACAGGATATGCTTTACACATACATTTGGCCGTGTTGCAGTTTTGCAAATATGACTCAAACTACAATGCCTTTTTTTTTTTTTCATGTTATTTATTTATTTGTCAGGGACAAGCACATTTATCAAGCATCACACTGATGTAAATGCAACAGATTTAGGCAATTGCTGTCCCTTTGTGCAAATAATACTTTCTAGCTTTGTACAAATGTGAAATGAGTCAGGGCTATAGTATATACCTGTGCGAGCAAAGTAGCTTCTTCAGGGCAATATGTTTTTTTTTTTTCATTCTATAATTTTCTTGTGGGCATAGATGAATTATGGGTCGTAGCCGCTAACCACTCACATCTCTTGACTTATCAGCAATGACATCACGGTAATCGTTCTTTTTACACTTTTAGACTTTCAGCAATTGCTTTTAACGTAACTACAGGACTTGACCCACAAAGTGAAGACATTTCATCTATGGCAACATAATGGCAGTAAGAAATAAGTTCTGTGAAAACTCTCCAAATTCTTCAGCAGGTAGATCACAGTACTTGGGTCACTGGTCTTTTGAGGTTTGAGAGGCAGTGGTGGAGCAGCAGTCTGTAATTACTGCATCTGACAGACTCTTAGTGGAGGCATAAGACACCTTCAGCAATAGGCTACTCTGATTCTGTGCAAGGTTTTTAAAACAGGGCTTTCTATTTAACCTCAAAAGTAATGCTTAAGTTTAAAGTAGTGTTTATCAATTACCGATTGTCTTTTAAACACAGTTAAAAGTAGGGCACCAATCAGAGAGTGTGTCACCTTATACTCTGTGCGGGGGTGTTTAAAACTGAAGGGATTTCCATGCTCCAAATACATAATCTGTAAGATTCTTCTTAGGGGACAGATTATAATTGTTTTGTTGTTTTCTTTTTTGTACTATAATGAAGAAATTAAACCTTATAACCTCACTAATACATTATTTATATTAACCGTGTGATTAAGGCACAACTGAAAAGTAAGGCACAAAAGAAGCAATAACAAATAACACATAATTGATTACGCATGTTTGTACATTTGAGCAGATTCATCATAGCCTTCCATCTGATGTTTGAAATTTCCTAAATGCCCAATGTGCTGCAATTCCATCATTACATTTCATCATATCTCATTTCAAAGTGGCTTCCAAGCATGTCCTTTAAAAAGCAAGAACTGCTAATAGAGTTCAACATAATAACTACGGCTGAAGGCCCTGAGAGTACAATGTTCCTAATGAAATCCATTAATCATAAACTTTAAAGGGAGCCTATCAGAAGTATTGATATGGGCATTAAGGGAATACTTTAATGGGTGGCCCTGGCCCAAGCAGCTTCGAGTAAGGTGGACTGAAACGTGAGTCAGCATTTTTCACCAGATCAGCAGCAGTGTGGAACAGTAATTGCGCAGCTTAGATAGTTTTTTATGACTCCGCACAAAGTAGTAAAATTTGTCGAATAGATGTTTTCACAGTGGTTCCAGTCAATACCACGTCAGTCTAAGATTTTTAAGGTTTGTCAATCGTTTCTTCACTGAAATTGTGTAGCTGAATGTTTCAACGTTAGTAGAACTCATATGTATGTTGTGTTAAACAGCACAAGCAGAGCCGATATTCCTTTAACAACCTACTCTCCATATTCCATGAAGTTTTATTCTTAGTAACTGTGTCGCCTCATGGTTTGATTTTCTTTATTGGTTTGCTTTTCAATGTTATTTTGTAGCTAAGTCAGCTGTGTGTGTGTTGTTGGGTTTTGATCATACTGAGTCCGTATCCACAAGATGACAAGCGTAGCATTTACCTTGATCGCTAGCTTGTTCATAGCTTTGAACCGCCTGGCATGGGTCTAGCTCTAGCCTAGATTCAGACAATGAGGGAGCTTATTTTAACAAGCTAATCTACGGCAAAGACTGCAGCGACATGGCCGACACATATCTCTCCCTAAATTAGTCCTTTAAGCCTTATATATGTATGAGACGTAGCGAGCCAAATGTTAGCACTCGCCAATTAGTGCGGCAGTGTTCAGCGTGGATTAGAGACGGGTTGTTTTTTTCCCCATCTTCTCCCCTCCACCAAATCTCTTTCATCCATGAAGGAAATGTAAAGTTAATTCACTCCAAAATGCCCTGAAAATGTCACACAACATCCTGATGTTGGCTCATCAGTGGTGAAGTGGATTCATGTTCTAAAACTAGCCAAAAATGCAAAAGTGTTAAAATGCTCTGACAGACAGGAGATTTATTAAGCAAATACTTGTTTTCTCAGTCTTTCATTTAGGATTGCTGAGTCAAATAATTATTTGATTAGGCTACTTTTTCTTCTTAAGGTGCAGTCACATTTACTGTTTTTCGAGTGAATTTTTGTGGTTGAAATTGAGTCAGTTCAATAGGAATCTATGCAGTCGAGAATTTCATTTGAGGGGGAACAATTTCTCAACACAGATTTTGCAACAGGTTCAGCAGCTGAACTATTGGCAATGGACAATACCTCATTTTGCCCACAAAATTTTGCTGAAGCTAGCAAAAATTACCTTAAAGCTAGTGATTGAAGTGCAGTAAAGGCTATTTTTTTTGTGTACAAATATTTTGTGTATGTAGCATGATCAAAACCAACAACACACAACATATACTGGTGAGTTAGCTACAAAGTAACATTAAAAAGGAAGCAAATAAAGAAAATCAAACCATGAGGTGACACAGATACTAAGAATACAACTTAGTGGAATATGGAGAAAAAGATCTGATTTTACCACTTTGTCCAAGAGACAGCTTAAGATGCACATTTGTTACACAAAATGTTGCTAATGTGACCACACCTTTACACCGTCATAACCAACACTCTTTCATGGCAACTTCATACAGCATGGCAAAATCTTATGATATGACTTGGATCATGAGAAAGGTATGACTTTCATAGTTGTTTTCTTATTAAACTGATAGTTAAGTTTAGGTTTGTGCCGTATACTTTTAATATGGTTTCGCCATCTTGTATGACTCCTCACGGGACCCGCTTGGACTAGCCAACTCCATTAAATAACAGCATGATGTTCTTTGTCTTACTTTTGTGTATGAATGAAGTGCACAAACCTTGGTAAGGAGTGTGCAATATGTACTTTCATTTTTTTGCACCCAACACTAAATTAAGCTGTAACATCCTTTCAAGCAACATCAAAAATCAATTACCCTGTTGGGAAATAAATAGTTCTGTCACATTTTAGCTTGTAGTATTAGATGGGTTAGACAAGTTAATGGGTTTGATTGTTAGATGCATTAAACAAAGAAAAAGCACAAGGAGAGAAGCATGGAGAATGACCCATTCTAACCGAGTAGATGAGCAGAATGATGTTAATACAGAACAAATATCAACAGAATATCCAAATTAAGAAGCAATCTACAATCATGTGACATCTTTTTGCATCAGACAATTTGCCAAAACTGAATAAAATAAGCAGTTTTGCAAATACCCTTCCAACTCTGGAATAACCACCTATGTGAAGCCTGCGTTCACTATATGCTGTTCAAGCATCTACATTTGAGACCAAGGGTTATACCTGAGGAAAGACACTGACAGATGGTGCTGTGGGTATGGTTGGAGGCATAGTTTAGGCAGTCTGTGATTCAGATTGATCAGTACAGATAAGTGATTATACTATTGTTTGTCAGTCACCACAGGACTCTTTACAGCCTGAAGACATGCAGTGCTGTTTCTATATAGTGCTGTGTGACAGTGCAGCTCAGGGTTTAGTTACAAGTTAAGTGTTAAAGTCCTTGTTGAAAAAATATATTGCATTTTTGGTGACATTAAATGTCTATAATTTCACATATCACTCCTTGAACAGTTGTGTGTGTGTGTTGTCAGAAATGGAAGTGAGGTTTTTAGTCATCCAGATTTTGTTCTCTAGAAAATTGCACAAATGGTTGATGCATCATTGGTTGAAGCTGTGAAATAATGATTCAATGCATATTAGGTCACAGATGTACCATTCTTGCAGGAATTTATCACACAAACATGTAGACAAAATAGACACATAGTCATAAAGTGGATACAGGAAAAATAATGATGATGGAATAAATGTTAGATATGTATGTTATGGTTATCTAGGCATTCTGTGGTTTTGGGCTTGTGTGCAGTTTGTCCATGTCGAAGATCATATTGTATACAAGTCATCCACTACAGCACGCTCAGATTCTTGCAGCAAGAAAGGAAAATAAAGTGAGGTGAGGTTAAAGGTGGAAGTATGTCTGGCCGGTGCTCACGCTGAGGTGTGTTTATCTGATTTTGAGATTCTGGAACGGGTGAACCACTTTATTTGTTCCTCTCTCATTTCTGCCAACTCCAGCTGTCACGCTGTGGGACAAAGAGGGGTAAGCAGGGGACAACGGAGGGAGGAGTGCAGCTGAAACCAAAGATAAACCGAAGACCCCTTCGCAGACTCGTCATCTGCATTTGACGGGACCCCACCCCCAGTTCCTCCAACCCACACACACACACACACACACACACACAAACACAGCCACTTACACCTCACGGGCACATGTTGTATAGCTCTTACACACTCTCCCTCTCTGAGTGCTTGCATTGCTTTCTCTTTCTCTCGCACACACACAAACACTCAAACAAGCTTCCCCCTCCCCTCTTTTCCCTCTCTCTATTCTCTTCGTTAGACTTGGTAATCCCTCTCTGCTCGCTGCAGCTGTTGCCCTCCTCAAACCTCACAATAGTCCCCCAAAATTGTCATTTTTATAAAGAACAAAATAAATTCTATTTTTTTCTGATTTAGTCACTACTTCATCTAACTGACTAAGTGTTTCCTTGCCCTGCAATGCAAATAATAGTGTCTTGAAAAATGTGGTAACATCTAAATTAATAGATTTTATTCAAATATTTTTTTTAATTGTTAATCTACCATAATATAGGTTATGTTACACCAACAAAACTAAATTTAAAGGTATAGATTAGGTATAAATAGCTCTTTAACAGGGGCCTAACAATTGCAGGTTACAATATTTACAGTGTATTTTGTCTATCATAACATATTTTTTTAAACTGTAGCTATCTATTATTATTTCATAGTATATTTTATGCTTTACTTTTGTTATAATAATACCCCCTCTGAGCAAACCAAATTCGACAAAGGAAAGGAAATAATCTCGTGACGGAGGAAATAAATATTTTAGAGAAACCAAACTCCTACTGGCAATACACACATTATAATAAAAGTGTGCATGCTACATATTATCTAAGTATGTGTAATACTAGTCATGTGTGCTATATTAAATGAAATAAATAAGGTCGATATACAGGCAGTGAAGCGTCCTTCTCTGTCTGGCTCGTACAGACTGTAGTTGGCAGTAGGCGTTGCAACATTAGTTAGTTTTGATTGCAATATAACGGGTTAAAGACGTGGGAGAAAGCTTAGGGAAAATCCAAGCGAGCGATTCAGCAGGCACAGAAATCCCGAATAGTTGAACAAATGAGTGACAAGCTCTTCGTCCATTCAAGCTGGCCCTGTACCCCGCGCGCTGTGGGCAACATGTGGAGGCATCGCTATAGCAACCAGTGGATGTGACATGTGCTACAGACAGCGACTCGAGTCTCGCTGAATATAAGGAGGGGCTCCGTGAAAAAATCCCGGCTTTTCAGTCGCACATGATCATTCAAAGGACAAGACAACCCACTGCAGCTTCTTATAAGTCTTTGGGAAATGTGGCGGACGATTTAGCTCGCCTTTTTTCTCCCGCGCTGCCTCAGTCTTTTTCTTTCAAACTGTTTTATTTTTTTCCTTCGTTTCTGTTTTTTTTTTAAAAAAGTCTTCGAGCAGCTACGGTCTTTTGTTGAGGTGGACGCGAACAGGGAGGTTAAAAACTTTTCTTAGCTAGCGGGATTGCGAAAGGAGGCTGCAGTCGCCAGTCGGACATCTGCGGAATAGGATCTTGAAAAGCATCCTTCGCGCGCTGTCCGACAATGGAACTAGGTAACTATCTATTGGACTTGCACTTGTCTGTTGATGCGCGTGCATAAATGTCGTAAATAAATGTAACGAGACTCTGAAAGCACCATTAAGCGTCACCTAAAACTTATTGCGCATCCGGATGCATCTGGACTGATAATGAGTGACACTGCCTGCAAGACATACGTGGCGGTGCTACAGCGTGACACATTGCATCGTGCTTTTCATTTAAAACGCTTCTGCTGATAGAAGCTCGTGTAGATAGTGTGTGCAATTTGATGGCTGAGATGGTTTGCAGACCGTTATGTAATTGATATGGGTCGTGAGTCAATGTAGAGTGGTAGTAAGAGCTGAGCAAATGGTACAGAGTGCGGACAGAAACAGCGTTCTGTTTCTTTATAAAGGGAGGAATCGGTGTTTAGCGGCTCAGTTTGTGGGAAATCGATCGTACTGAAAGCAGTGTGTTCAGTCTGCGTGGGTCTTTGCGAGTTGCAAATGACTTGGAGCCAAAAATAAATAATAATATAAGATAGATGAATAGGTAGGTAGGTAGATGGTGGATAAATAAAGAAAAAAAACTATTTGTGGTCATTTATAAGGGCTAAGTAGTTTCTTTATCTCTGACCATTTTAATTTTTAAAAGATGTTATACGTCCTGTGGGGCAATAATATTGAATAAACTTCAAGGACTTTACAAATTGCAGTGATCAGAGATTCATTGTATGCTTATTCCGTATATTCAGCTTTAATGTTTGACGCTTAATGTAAATATTTTTATACACTGGATATGTCTAATCTCTAATTTACATTGAAAATTTAACTTTAGTGAAATGGTTAGTGAAATGCAAGATATAATTAAAGTCATAATGTGTTTACATATATTCCCTGATGCACAAATTAATGTTGAATTTATCCAATAGGATATGAGATTGCAATTTAGACTATCTTTCTATATATAGTAAAACAGAAATATTTTTCTCACTTAATACAAATTTTAGTGTAGTTTTGTGTTGTGCAAAAATTTGTCAATTAAAAAATATACATATATATATATATATATAAGAACTAGGAGTGCTCATTCTAAAGGCTGTAAGACTAATTTTCATTTGTTCAATGTTGCGAGCATGATGTTTAATTAAGTTATTTTTAAATGTATAGGTTTTTAGTTCAGTGCATTTATTCTTTTACTTTCTTCCTATTTTTAAGATCTATAGAGCTGAGATTGGAGTGGATGGTTTTAAGGTAGAACAGTTATTGTGTGTAATAGTGAAAGGATATATGGGCGGCCCTTGTCTCAACCTTTCACCCGTCACAGTCTCTCCTCCACCCATCCCTTCCCTCAATGATTTAAATCAGCCGGTGCATCCCAAATCCATCTCCCTTTTGTCCTTGCCCAAATATACAAATCTTTTTTGTTTATCTTCTGTCCTTTAAAGAGCGAAAAAAGAGAGGGCAAAATAACTTAAAAATCAAAACTCCATACATACAGATTGCTTGAAAAAGTTAATTGCTATCAGTGATATTTGTCTGGCCGTACGTTGATCTTTTTGTTAGGTGTTAAGTTTATGTTTTACCTTGGCTTGGACAGTAGTCCTGGATTGAAGTGTTATTTTGTGTGGATGCTGATTCACTGTTCTACAAATGTTGTTGTTGCTGTTGTTTAATCGCTTATTATAAAATGTACATGTATGAGGATTTCAATTTTGTCAGTGTGGTAAAGTTTCAGTGAAGAGATTCATTAGCTGAAAGCTGAGGATAAGCAATATCTGATGACCCTTCAAACACACCCATTAATCCAGAAACACGTCTCACCCAGTAACATAGTTTTCCTCTTCTTGTTTGCTATGTCTTGCTTTTCTTTTTTTTTTTTTTATGTATATCATATTATTCATTTTCCTAGATTTTTTTTTTCTCCTATCATCTTTTGTTTTATTTTAAATTATATATTTAATTGAAGAAAAACATCTTCACTGAAACAAATTTATGTGGAATTCTAGATACTTATAGATTTATACACACAGAATTCTTTGTATTTCTACGTCAGATGAGGATTTGAGAACCTTAGTACTTTTTTTGAGAGAAAGCTTGATGTGAACTTGTCTGTCATTTTTCAGTAGACTCCTGTGAATCAGAAATTTACAAGTCCAATTTTATTCCCTACAGAAGAACAAAACCATAAAAGCATAAAGGATTCTGTCTCTTCCTCCCTTTTTTCCTTTTTTACTGTCTCTTTTTTTAAGTTTTCTTCTCTGCTTTTACGTAAACGTGTTTTTGCAGGTTTTCTACTATAAAACTAAATGTGTTCCAGGAAGTGAGAAGATTTGACACATTATTTCAATTGAAATAATCAGCAGATTATTTTCTTTTATAGAGAATTCTTGTGTTTTGAGAGTAAAGATTTAGGTAATTCCACAATACAACATACCGTGTAGAGTCTGCATTGCATTACTACATTTTTGCTGTCTTCCTTTTAATAAGAGAAGGTATGTCATAGACTGGTTATTTCTTTCTCTTATTATTTTACTAATAATTCCTTAGTGATGTAAAGATTTTTTTTTTTAATTTTAACTAAATATATCAGTTGTACATGCACCAAAATAATATGTTTAGATCATAAGAAACATTTTTGCTAAGCAATCATTTTATGATACAAAATATTTTTTTTGACCTTTCTTTGATGTAGGTGCTTTATTTTATTTTAATTATATATATTTATGCTGTACAATTCATTTTCGTAGTGTCGTATCATTAATTTCATATACACTGTAATCTGCGTTTAATTTGGGAATAGACTACCTCAGAACAACATTTTTCAATTTTTCTTTTATATCTTCTCTCCTTTTTTGGTCTATTTTCCAGTCCCTTGCTCAAATGCCTAATGCATGTATTCTATTTAGTTATAATTAATTGCGGACATTATTTAGCCAAGCACAATTTTCTTTTCAGAGCCAGCTTTTCATGTTAGAGATCTTTTCACGTAATTCGATTGAGAGCGCTAAGCCTATAGAGGGATGGAGGGAAGGAGAGAGGGGGGATTCTATTCCAGCTGAATGCGCCCTCCTCTCTACACACTCTCCATGCAACGTTTGATGGGTGGAAAGCAAACCATTTCTGCACCAACAAAAGCCCACGATCACAAAAAGTAGAAACTAATCCTTGGAAACTTCTAAACCTCACATTTAGGTGCTAATATTTTCAGCAACGTGTAGCCAGTGTATGGGGATTTCTGTATGTGATTAAATGGAGTGGCATATGTAATTAGAGCTTGATTTAAATATTTTGTGCTTCACAAATTTGCATTCTGTTATACAAGGTGTAGCAGTCCTGAATGTTATGTTTTTTACCGCAATAACAAATGTGAAGTAGATTATAGTCATTGTTTCTAAAATACCGATCAGAAAAATCGATCGTGGGATGGCATCTCGCTTTGCTCGCTTGGCTTATAGTTCTGTGATCAGTCGGTTGGTATGATAGCACTGAATGCGAATAGAGGCAGATTAAAAAACTCTGAACCCCATTCTAAAGGCCTCAGTCTATTCAGCCTCACAAGGCATTTGGAAACAATACGCCGCCAATCCCCCAGCAGCTTAGCCCTGGCTGTCAGCCCTCCCCCCGAGGGGCTAACAAGCCTGACAACCCCCTCTACAGTGGAACGTTAGTGGGGCTCGGACCTTTTAGGTACTCCCCCTCGGCTTAGCCCCTCTCCCATTTTATTAACTTGGAGGTCTGAGCCAATTTCCCCATCCCGACCAAACCCAAGACTTGGAGGCTAATTAGCAACAAGCTGGTACAGTGAGGACCGACCCTAATTGCTCTGTGGTGGCATGCTTCGACCTGCCAAGACAAGAGTGGAGCGGGCCTTCACTTCCCAAGTGTCGGCTTGAGGTGTATCTACATCAGTGTATAGCTAGTAAAAATTACAAGCAAGATATACGCATCTTGGTGCCTAATTTAAACTATCGTATGAAAACACCAATTGGACATTATACTGTGATCTGTTGGGTGATATCTTAAATACATCCTATAGTAGTATATATGTCTTACATATATATCTCTTACATTTTGAAATATTTATTTATGAAAATAATATTAGGTATTTAGAAGAATCTGGTGAAGGCAGGATTTTATATGGGTTAATCTATGTAACTTTTGCATTATTAAATATGCAAATTGCGATTTGTATTGAGTAACTGGCATCATGATTTTTTTTTTTCCCTTTGTGTGTGTGTATGTTACTGTATGTTTTTTTTTTGTGCATTGATGAAAAATTTATTATAATGAAAAATATATATATTTAAATATTATTACTATTTAAAATAACTCTTTTATGTTTGAATTTATTTTATATGTAACATATTCCTGTCATGGCAAAGCTGTAATTTTCAGCAGCCATTACTCCAGTCTTTAGTGTCACATGATCTTTCAGAAATCATTCTAATATGCTGCTCTAGAAACATTTCTTATTATTATCAATGAGTGCGTTTACATGCACCCTCTTAATGAGATAATAATGAGATTTTGGCAATATTGCGATTAAACTTTACCTCATGTAAATGCAATACTTCGATTTAAATAATGCGATTAAGCTCATAATCGCAGCAAGCATAATCGTATTAACATAGGTGGCGTACAGCGATTTTAATCGAAATATACAGGCATGTAAACACCTTAATCGCAGTATTGCCGCTCTGACCAAAGTGCGCATGTTCTCGTGACATACATGAATGACGTGACGCACACCTGTAATAATACGCAGATTAGAAACGATGGAGGGGAAGAAAGCATCGCATTTCTGGGGAAAACACAACTCGCTGCCACCAGTCTCTCTGTTCCTTACCCTCATCCAGAAACAGCGAGTAGAACACGATGGTAACGTAGGCAAATTAATTGCCATCACATTTCTATGGCGGCGAAAAGGCATGGAATACAACAACCATACAAAAGTGTTTTGCATTTGTCGAAAATAAATTAAAACAGCGGCCAGTAACACACCTGCTCTTTCTGAGTCCATAATTTGTGCTGTGCAGTGGAGTATGTGAATAATGGCAGTCAAAAAATAACCACAATTAATATTCCAAAAATATTGGAAATTGCATGTAAACGGGAGTGAAGAGGTTTGCTCTTGACATGTAAACATCATAATGCGATTAAGTCCTAACTCTGATTATTGGAAATAATCACATTATTTGTGCGCATGTAAATGTAGTCAATGTTGAAAACAGTTATTCTGTTACATGTTGTTCTGTATGTATTATCTTGTTTTCAATTCACAATGTTTCTAAGAGTTTCTCTCTCTGCTCTGTTCTTATTTCAGAGGGGCAAACTGAACCACATCCCCGTGGTCAAACAGAGTCAAGTGGAACCAGGCAACTTTTTGATTCTGGTGGTGGTTTCCATGGTTTTTATTGTGATGGTGTTGGGGATGTCGGGGGCTCTGTACTGCTTGCGCCATCACTCCCACCATAAGCTGAAGGAAAAGCTGGCTAGTTTGGGAAGCTACACAGGCCACGATGCCACGGCAGCCTATCAGGTAGGAGCAGGCCGATTATTTCAGCCAATCATGTTTCTCTGACGTTCATCTGTGCATATTAACATGAATAAGCGTCTCTGTTTTTCCAGATATACTGAACAAGTTGTCCTCAACCAAGGTTATTTTTACTTCTCATTTCTGAGTAACACACTCTATATTTGTGATCATCACCAAGTGTATTGAAGGTTCTTAATGGTTCCAAAATTATTGTAGCTCATTAACAAAAAGGCAATGCAATTCATTTAAAGCTTCTTTTCCTTAATTATGACCCTTTGGAGCAGGCGCAGATGTCCTTGCACGACAGCGGTGTTTAATATGAATCCTAATTGAGGCAGAGCCCTTTTAGCAGGGAAATGAGTTTGTTGTCTGACCTTTCTTTCACGGCTCCTGGAGGGAGGGCTTGCGGTGAAGGCTTATTGATTTTGTGTTGGGCTCAGCTGTACTCAATGAGACTGGATCGCAGGGTGCAAGCGCTTGGCTTCCTCCCCCGCCTTCAATATTTAATAAACCTCTCACACTTTGTCGAGAAGTCCCTTCCATAAACGTCGGCCCTATCAGTGTGGCAAAATAATCTGTGTTTCTCAGTATTATTACGGGGCAGTGACACATTATGTCTTGACACCTTTGTTATGTTTTCATTTCAGGTATTAATTACTTTGTATTGATTTTAATTTGTGTGTAATGTTGTCGTATCGTGGTTTATTGTGAGAGCTTTCGGCCCTTTAGATCTGCCAGGTTGCTTAGGTTTTTTTTTTTTAAGCGAATAAGATTAAAGGCGTAGACAGGGCTCTTACTGTGTAGTTGTAAAGGATTTCCCAACTGCTGTAGCTGGAATGAATGCAGTCTTGTGCACAGGGACTCTTACAGTGAAACATGCAATTAGAATCAGTTCTGCCGCAATGATTCTGTAGCAGATCAAAACACACACACACACACACCACCGTCACCAACGCCACCCACCTACTCTCTCTCTCTCACACACACCCTCTCACATTATTACACTTTTATTTTTATTCCTTCATCAAACACACTCACGCATGTTCACACTTGTTTGTTCTCCCTGTTAATACCTTATTATATAACAAATTTCTTATTCTATTTTTTTTCTTGTTGTAATAAAGTATAGCAAAGATACTTTTTTGGTTTTGTTCCTACTTCTCTGACTTCTCTTATTATTATTTTTTTACTTATATTTACTCAAAGGTGGAACAGGCTTAAACTGTTACTATTTGAAGCAATTTAAATGAAGTCATTAATCTGTATCTTGACTGCAATTTATTTCCAAAATCTGGAAAAGGTCAGTGTTGTGGGACCAACGGTAGTTTTTCAATGCTATTGATGTTTTTACATCAATACAATTCATGATCCTGTTTATATCCCTCACATTCTAACCATACTTATAAAATCCAATATCCACCAGGAATTTTTCATTAAGGAAAGTAGTTCCATTTGTGTTACCATGCACTTTTTAAAAATAATTTACCTTTTGTTAAGACATATTACATTAAAGGTTAAAATAACGTACATTATTTCAAGTAAAAATATGCTGTTAAAATAATCTTTTTTTAAAGAATTAGACATTAAAGGATCAAATAATTTTTGGGATTGATTTATGGGACTGGGTGCAGGCTGGTAGACTAGAGCATGGCACTAGCAACATCAAAGTCACACTAATGAAAACAGGATGATGTACACCTTGAATGTGCTGAAAATCACTTTAGATAAAAGCATTTACCAAAATGTTAATGTTAAATATATTTACAGCTTTTACTGATCTTCCCAACTCTTCTCATTGCATTTCACTTTATTTACTGTTCCAGCCTGTTTTTTCTAATCAGTTTTGGAAATTACTTTGGATAAATATGGTTGCTAAATAATTAATTTCAAATTTTAAATTTTTTGGTACTTATTGGTTTACTGATTATAAGAGAGGCAAATGTATGCATTAATTTGTGCTGGCTGACATGAACATGATTTTATCAGGAAGTGGGCACTGTTTTAGCAGTTGGCACATATTTTTTGCAGTTTTACTTATTCTAAGTCAGAATGACTCATGATGGACATCAGATCAGATTAATGTTAAGGGTGGACTCCATCCTTTAGTCTGTGGATGATTTTAGAGCTCTGTGGTCTCTGTTTAGCCCCCACCACCATCTCTCCTGGTTTCTCTCACTGGGGAGCTCCATTAGTGAGACGCACTAAACTTCCACCTCCGACCCCCACAATCCCTCACTGACCCTCCTGTCAGCCTCACTCGGCTCTCTTTTTTTTATCTGGGTGCTTTTTTAACTATTGGACATTTGATCTCGGATGGGGTCATAGTGTTGTGACTAGCAATTGCTTCAAAAAGTAATTGTCTGTGCTGTTTCACCTCTGAGTAAATAAAATGGAAGGAACGCAAAGGAAAAAAGAAATAATCTCAACTGAGCACAATGCGCAGAAGGTTTTTCACCCAATAAAATTGAAGCTTTTAATGCTTTTAAAATGGCTTTAAAATGTTACGAAATGCTGTAGTGTTATAGCAAAAAACCTAGATGCTATTTGCCTGAAAATGCACATAGTTGCTTGAAGCTTTTCAGAATGGATTTAATTTCTTGTAAATCGTTGTAAACAGTATAGAGTGCATGTAGTCAGAATTGTTTTGTTAACAGTGCTGCAAGCGATGTTAGCCATTTCACTATCTTCCGCCACTGGCTTAGACTGCCCTCCTCCCTTTTCAAAATCCCTCCTCCAAAAATCAATCGTGATCTCACCGAACCAAACGTGCAAAAGGACTGACAGGCAGAGAGCATCCCATCGTCTTCTGATTGGCCTAAACAATAGCGTCCCGCACCCAAATTTATTTTTTCTATTAACAGACATAATATCTGAGGACTCCTATTTCAGTAATATCTGTCAGGTAGTGCAGATATTTTCTGTGTGCTCTTCCATGAATAATTGCTCACAGCAATTATATGTTGAGAGGCAGGTTAGCAGGGATCTAATGACACATCTGTGAGAGAATCCAGCTCGTACACTGAAACATCCATCTGATATCCTCATAGAGTCACTGATCCTTGGGAAGTAGCAAACAGCAAAGAGCTGTTAATTTCTATTTTTCTTTTTCTTTCAGTCTGCTGCTTTGTTTCATTTGGATGAAGTGACAAATGGTAGATAAAATCTTGGAATTATAATTCCTGAATGACGTGAGTGATGGAAATGTAGCCATTAAGGCCAAAGGAAAGACTTGTGAGGATATCAGTAAATATACGTTTTTGCAGTTGGTTGACAAATGCAGTGACTATATGCTGAAAAAGAGAATTTGATGTATTTTGTAAATAAATTGCTAATACTGAATGTTTTTAGTGGCATTTTATGAACAATTTGGTCACAAACTCTCATACTGTAAGCAAATATTATGCATGCTTTTGATTTATTATATATGTAAATGTATTATTTTTTAGGGTGAACCCTTATCTATGAACCTTGTGTTTAAATATGACTGGTTGCATTTAGTAATTATTTGCTCCACTGGTGGGTTGTGAGTTTATGCAGATGAAAGATTTCATCTTGTAGAAATCTTGTGACGTAATGTGTTGTTGGCTGTATCATGAACCCACTCTGAGATGCAAAGTGGAGATAAATGAAATAGAGTTTATTTGATCCAGAATGCTGATGTGGTATCAGTTTGCATTCATATGATTTTCTTATAATATTCTAAGCATAATAACCAGTGCTTTGATGCTGTATTTTGTGTGATTGATCATTTTACTCTTTAGAACAGCTTTATGAGGTTCCCCAGATAATGTCTTCACAGATAAGACTAATGTTTGTCCACTTTCTCGATAGGATCTGTGTCGTCAGCGCATGGCGGTGCAGACATCAGAGCGTGGAGACCGTTCAGAGGTGTTTCACCCATCGCACACGTCACGCATTAATAGCATGTCCTCACAGTTCAGTGATGGACCGATGCAGAGTCCCTCCACCCGCAGCAGCACATCCTCCTGGAGTGAAGAGCCTACCCAAACCAACATGGACATCTCCACTGGACACATGATACTGGTAAACAGTTTAATATATGCTTACGTGAACACTGGACAGAGACTATTAAACACAGTGCCTTATACTACTCACACTCTACACAGCCTCTGTCATTGCAGTCATAATCAGGATGAACATAAATACACTTTATATACATCCAAACATGTGCCTCTTCTGCTGTCTCTATCTCTTTGTTTTTCCTTCACCTCTATTTCACATCAGTCACTGATTTCAGATTTTGGTTTGTTTTTGCTCTGAAATGGACTGCAGGGCTCCATGGATGCTGGCTTTTCTGACACAATGGATTGTTTTAATTTCGCCCTAACTTTTGTTTTATTCATCTCAGCACAGCTTCGACAGGAAAGACTGATAGGTGCCTGGTAGCGTTGTGTTCATTACCGAGCAGGGAATCTATCATACATCCAGCAGTGGAGCAAAAGACAGCCACTGAGTTGATTCATTTAGCGTATTGTGTTTTCCTGTAATGGATGTCCCTTATTGAGATTGTTTAAGGTTTTTTTAAGCAGTATAATAAAACCGTGTGCATTGTTAGGCAGAGATGCATGTGCTAAAGTGTACACAATTACAAAGCCATTGTTCAAGCATTCAGAAGTTTACAAAGTGCTGTGGTAATGATTTAATTGATTCTTCAGCTGTTTTGAAGCATCTTGTCTTCATACACACACAGCAAGGATAGTAAAACATTTGGTAGTTCACGCTTATAGACTGTTAGAGACAATTAGATTTCTAGTTTTTTTATGTGCAACCATAGAAAATGTTTATGCACACCCTCAATGTTATGATGTATAAATGCACATTACACTCTGAACAGTGCAATAATGCTTACATGTAGTAGTTGATATTTGATATTTGCCTATTTTCACCATCGACCAATAAGTTTTCTGTTTGGCTGTTAAGTATCGGCTATGTGTCTTTTATTTTGACATCTCCCAGACTTTTATGTTGATGCACAGGAACTCCCATTCTCTGTCTTTGTTAGTTTGCTGTATATATTTAACTGTTCTTATTAATAAATTATTAGACAGTAATGTTAAACAAAACGGACTATTATTAGTAATAGAAAAGTGAACACTATTATACTTGTATATCACTACTATTCGGCAAATATGCATTTATCATTTAAACATCACTTTGAATATATAATACATTTTTACTATTTGGTATTTGCTTCCTTTATAGTCATGTTCCTTTTTCGTCATTTATATATTTATTTATTTGTAAAAAATAAATAAAAATACTATAATAGGATAACAGAATCAAGAAGTTTTCCATATTTAAAAAAAATATATTTATTTAGTAAATATTACATTCTAAATCAGGGGTGGGCAACCTTTTTGACTCGAGGGCCACATCAAGTTTTCCACATTAAGTGAGGGGCCGCATAATGTTTATGACAAACGAAGCTTTGATTTTATTTTTTATTGTAAATTGACACTCACTCACTACTGTACTGTATGTATACTTGTACATAGGCCTACATGGCAGTTCTAATCTTGTACCATCTCTACCTTTTTTTAATGAGCACTTTATGACACACAGATAAGTTGCATTGGTGTACAAGTCGATTGATGTGTAAGACACATTTTATCATTTTATTCAGAAATAATGTACAATAAACAAAACCTTTACAAACATTAGAAACATATATATTACCCACACTCCACAAAAAAACCCTGTAAATTTAGCAGTGTTCAGAATAGAAAAAAGAATTAAAAACAAACACAAATTATAGTGGCATTCACTCTAAACATATATTATAAACGCCCAGCCTAAATATTTAAAGCAAAACTGAAACTAGCGGTGTGGTTGCTGGAAAATGCACAATACAAACTCAAAACAAACTCACTTTTCTTATTCCTCACCAATCCTAATGTGCGCGCTTTGCGCTTGACCTTGATTGCTTTATATAAGTCGCCTTGGAAATCGCAGCACGTTTCAGATGAAAAAAAAACCCAATTTATAATCCAGAAAAAAACTGTACTATATCCATTTACATAAAAGTGTGTGTGAAAAACAGAAGACTTTTTATTTTGTATTTGCTGTGTGGCTTGTACGCGGCGTCCGTCAAAAATAGACTCTGCGCCATGAAGCGGCGCAGCGTGGCTGGTGTAAAAGCATTTACTGGAGTTGCCGCGATCAGCTCCGCTAGCCGCGGCGGGACGGTGTATATCAGGGGTTATATACCGCACAACAGGCTACAGCGCCATCTATTAGATTTTACTGATATTGCATCAAATTAGCGATTTTGGACCAACTGCCTCACGGGCTGGATGAAAACACCCAGTGCCTACCTCTGATACAGATTCGTATAATTTTTTAAAAATCCCCCACGGGCCACCACAGGACTGATAATTTGGACACCCCTGTTCTAAATTGTATTGCAATAGTTATTAAATAGTGTGATTAAATAGTTGTGATATTAAATTAAATAGTGTGATATTGTATATATTGGCTTTATATTGGCCACACTGTTTTGTAAGATATCAACATCGGCCATGAAAAATCCATATTGATCGATGTGCTACAGAAAACCTCAAAATCACATCTCTAAGAAATGACTGCAGTACCAGCTAGTGCAGTGTACTATCAGAGGTTACTGCTTGTACACTATCCATCTCTCAATGGGTGCAATCAAAGACGGGTTATGAAGTAATAACTATTCTGATAGCGTAATCTCTTAGTATGTCAGGTTGCTATAAGGCATCTGTTTTCATCCCTCCTCAAAGATAAGAGCAAATTTAGAGAATGCATTCTCCATAGCTCAGCCTCATATGGAGCTGTCCAGCATTATAATGGCACCCTGTTTTGCCATCATATTTTGATTGACAGTCCTACAGCTTTTTTCTCTTTGGTTTAATATATACTTTTTATGGGTCAGATATGCATGTTTTTATGTGCATAAAATGTGAGGCTTAAATCAGATATTATGACATAAAAATGGTTTAAGAGTCTGACATTGCATCCAATATCAAGTACTTCTCTACTATATAGAATGCAAAAAAAATACACCAAAAGAGTTGTATGTCCAAGTATACGAAGTATTCGAGAACCATTAGGCGAAAAGTACCCAGATGACCTACTACTTACGGTGAGATTCTAAAGTGTGCATTCGATGGACACTTTGCTATCCCATGAGGCCATAGGAGAGGATTTTTGAATGGCAGTAAAGCGATGCTACTGACGCTGTAGGTCAGCATCACCAGAATTTGGTTCATACTATATAGAACATACTATTTAACGGCCGCATAGTAAGTTCAATTTCAGATGTAGTACCTACTCAGACAGTATGTGATTTTGGACACACTGTGAGATTTAGCCCAGATATCTGACCTTTTTAATATATATAGCTACTACAGGATCATGAAGAACTAATTCAGAACCTTGGACAGCGCCTCAGTTCATTGCTGTTGCTCCATTGCACTCTGTGCTTATTATTCATACGTGCAGCATGGACATGGTGAAAGATGATGCAGGAGAGAGACAGGTTTTGTCTTTTTTTGAGTAGAGCAACAAATCCTTGATATGCTCAGTATGAAATGTGTATATGTGTGTGCATTTGAAAGCCAGCAGTACCTTGCAGTATTTAGTGCTTATTTGACATTGCTTAAAGAAGTGATGGAGTGATTTTTTTTCTGTGTGAATGGAGAGAAAAGGGTCTGCTGTCTGTCAGGGAGAAGTACCTCAGTGATTAAATGGTTGGCTAGTTGCCAAATCCCTCTGTCTCTGATTAAATCACGCATCATCTTGCTAATAGAGGTGGTATTAGAGAAGGCAAATAGAGAGAGTTACTGTTACATATGGTCTCAGAAACACACACACATAGGGCAGATGCTACATCAACAATCTGTAACAAAAAACAAGAAAATCTAAAGGAGAAAAAAAATGAAAAACTTCTGTCCAGAAGGTCAGATAAATGTTTGAGAAGAGCAAATTGTCCTCATAACAGCCATATGTGGCCACTTACAGTTGCCGTTTGTCCGCTCATGGCACTCAGGCAGAACTGAAGAAGTAAACTGATTGCTGGGTAATTTGTTTCTCTTGTGATATGTAACTTGAAGGATGAGAACATTTTAAGTGCAGCTGCCTGTCACGGTTTACCCTGGTAAAATGGCAGTGGTTTTGTGGAAAAGTGCTTTGATTGTTAGTAAGTTAAGTTAGATAGAGATCAATAGAGATCATGACTTTTGACACAGTAAGATTATTGTGCAGGAGATTTTTAATTATTCTTGTGCATTATTATTAATGTATTTGTACTACAGTTCAAACGTTTGGCTGAGTAAATTAAGTTTTTTTGTTTTAGGAAATGAATACTTTTATTTAACAAGGACACATTCAGTTGAAAATATAGACTTTTACTAAGTTATATAAAATATAACTTTTACAAAACATTTTTATTTCAAATAAGAAATGTGATCTTCCTGTTTATCAAAGAAATCTATCCTGGTTTCCACAAAAATATTAAGTAGCACAACTGTTTTTTTACATCGGCAATAAGAAATGTTTTTTGAGCACCAAATTAACATATTAGAATGATTTCTGAAGGATCACATGACACTGAAGACTGGAGTAATGGCTACTAAAAATTCAACTTCGCCAATACAGGAATAAATTATATTTAAAAAAATTAATTTGAATAGAAAACAGTAAATGCAGCCTTGATGAGCAAAAACGTTAAAAAATCTTACCGACCCCAAAGCTGTTATGGAAATAGCTGTGCTTTAAAATGATAGCAGTGGTATTTGTGTCTTTAAACTAAAAGTAAAGCCTTCTGACACCTAGGCTTTCTTGGCCACTGGCCACATTTGAGTTAATCTTATTACAGTGGCATTTAATCAAAGTCTTTTCTCCTTCACTAAATCATGAATTCCATATGAACCATAATGTCTTCTATTAAGCGACTTGTCACACGGTTCATCATCTCTTAAAACAAGGTCTCTCAAACACATGCCCACTGTTCAGAGGAGTGCAAAATGCTATTCAAATAAGAAAAAATATATCTTAAGAGAATGTTCATATAGCGGTGAAGTTGGTGTACATGAAGGCATAGATGTTCTATAAATTATATATTTAGAATGTTTTAAAAGGGCACTTTTGGCATGCTGGAACTTTTGAATGTGTGTCAAAGCCCTGCGAGATTACGGATTGTTGTCTGTATATGGGCCAAGAGGATTCTTGACATTAGGTTATGAGTGTGTAATTTGTTTTCACACAATAAACTCATAAACACACATTCACATGCCCACATGCACAAGGTAAACCCCTTCTTGTGGGTTAACAATGGGAGGCCAGAAATAAGCAGCCAAAAAACAAGACACCAACCGCCAAACAACACTTACACTCTTACGCTCTGGCCAGCGACACAGTCCTCTGAGCTCTCTGTCTGTATCTCTCTCTCTTTCTCTTTCTCTCTCAGTCTCTGTCTCTCTCCCTCCACTCCCCTTTGTCTCAGTTGAATTCAATTTGAGCTTCTTGGGAAGGCGGCTTAAGCGCAGACAATCTTATCAGCATTTGTGCAAGCAGTGAAAAGGAGTGATTGAAGCAGGCTGAAGAGGCACTGGCGTGCCCAGGCCTTTCAGGAGTCTTAATTGCATGTGTGATTGTCAGGACAAGCCCCCTCCCTGCAACCCCCCTTTCTCTACCTCTCTCTCCCTCTCTTCTCCTTTGTGGTGCATGTTTAGGATTACTGTCTACGATTCCCGTGCTGAGCGGGTTTGAGCTCTTGTCTGTCTGAAGGTGGATAGGTGAGTGATTGTATTGTTGGGAAGAAAGAAAGCACAGAAAGCGATAGGTTGGCCTTGGAGGTAAAGCTGGATTATAGCAGACGAATGGAAACTTGCTATGGAGCTTTTTTACTCGCCGGATTTAGGGGAGGGACGGAGACTTAATTCAAAAACGTTTACACGGGAAAGCAAATGGCACATGAAATGCATAAGCACAAGCAATATGGTTCGTGCTCTTGTTTGCATTGTATAAACAACAAATGTAACTCTGCGTTGAACTGAAATCCTCTGCTTTATATGTGCATCACTCTTTTATATGTTGTCTGGGCTGCAATGCTTTTCATCTTTGAGGTATGCATGCTAGAGGAAATATTTTATTCGCCATATCATCTTTAGGACCTTTCAAGCAACTTTTGTCTCTGTGTCTTTCTCCCATGTGCAGTCGTATATGGAGGATCACCTGCAGAATAAGGATCGTTTGGATAAGGAGTGGGAGGCTCTCTGTAGTTACCAGGCTGAGCCAGCAGCATGTGTGGTGGGTCAGGAGGAACAGAATGTCCAGCGCAACCGCCCACACGGCATCCTTGTGTGTGAGTGCTTTGCAAATTATATCTGCCTCGAGTGAATTTATATTTGTTTTCTTGTGCACTATGCTGTAGAACAGCAGCACGGCCTGTCACAGGCTAATGCATTCTGTTTGGATTAATTAAAAAAGTCAGTGGCCTCTTCTAATCATACACTGATTAGAATTTTTATGAAAATGTGCAGACTCTACAAGGGAATGATCACATGTTTAAGAGAAGTGTATTAATGAAATGTTTATGCTAGTAGTTACGTCATCATCGATCTGTCTGTCTTTGAATACTGTAGATGATCACTCCAGAGTCATCCTGAAGCCGGAGAATAACCAATCCAGATCTGATTACATCAACGCCAGTCCCATTGTAAGTAGTCACGCTGATTATTTACATATTTTATGCATCATGCCCAATAATGGGAGTGAAAACACCTCTTACAGGTTGTTCATGTGAAGGAAACACTGACTCTTTTTGAAACACAGTATTTATGTCCGTTTTTGCCAATTGCTTGGACTTTGCCAGGTCTATTTTAAACTCTCCTTTGAAATTTGAGGCTTACTTATATTTTTTATTTATTTGCTCATTTATTTGTTCCACTTTTCTCCTTCACTTCTCTCCTCTGTGGATCAACATTGACCATTCTCAGACTGTTAGATATGCTCTTTTATGTATATGTAGAAGCACAGACACTGAGGGACTGAGAAAACAAAAAGAAAAAAGCTAGGTTTAAATAGTCAGTCATTAATTTCTAAAACAAAAATAAACATGGCAAACATTATGAGCCAAAAGGAACGTTTGTCTATCAATGTAAGTTTTTGTGTGCATAATATAAGACACAGACCACATGAATTCTTTAAAACCAAACACTGTGATTTCATTGCCATCACAGACACATTAATTTTTGTTTGGGCCCCTTAATCAGTACATACACATAATGTTAATCAGTATAATACCTGTGAAGAAATATCACACTGAGAAAGTCAAACTGAGTCATTTTTACATGCTGTTATTTTTGGACTCCGACTCGTCAAAAGATGAAACAAAAGGCACAAGCGAGTCAGCCCTCCCTCCCCGAGGGTTTCGCGCTGCAGTCGGGGTTGGGTGCACTGATCCGCTGGTGCGGAGACAAATGCATGGAGGCGCGGTAATTAAAGCGCAGCAGGGATTTGGCAATGTGCGTTTCAAAAACTGTGATAATTATGTCTGTCAATGTTTGTAGCTTCTTTCTCATTAGCTGCAAAAAAGAAAAAGGCCTCAAAGTAAATCAATTCGTGATATTTTTCACAACCTCCTCACACCAACACCCTTTCCTTCGGATTTGGTGACTGTTTAGGGTTGAGCTATATTCTGGATCTCCATTTCTCTATCTTTCAATCATACATACACAAAAAAAGGTATGAGTGGTGCAGAAAAAGCTTTTCAGATGATATTTAAAAACATTTTGTTCCTTTCAGTAATATTGAGTAAATTAAACCAGGTGAAAAATATTACATTCTTTGTTTTATTCCATCAATCTTGACTCCTAAAGAATTTTGATTCGTGATACATAATATTTTACATATCATGGTAATACAGTATATCCTGTGAACAAATCATAATATGACCCTATCTTCTTCTTTCTTTGATATTTTTCCTTATAGTGCATCACAGGATGCTGAATTTACTGATAACCCCTTAAAAAACTCAGATCTCTTAAAGTAATTAGACCTAAAGAGTGTGAAATGACAAATCGACTATAATAACACCCTGTATAGAGAGCCGGTAGTCAAAAAACAGTTTCATATAGACTGCCGGCATTAGCCAGCTTGTGTATATATAATTGTTCTACCCTTAAATTGCTCTTGCCAACAATTAAGGTTGTGCAAAGCAATTATATCCATTTTCTGCCATGCTAATGGGTGTGCGTGTCATTCACTGTAACCATGGGGTTTGAATCTGTCTCTCTTATGCAGTGGTGTTTGATCTTTTTGTGAGGCTATAGAGAAATTAGTGCAGAAGTACTGAACCATGCAATTACTTTAGCAAAAGTTTTGAAAGGCTTTGTGATCGGCTTTTGTGCTTTAAAGACATACGTACTCCCAAACGCACTCACAAAGACAGACATACGTGCTATCAAGCACACTCTCACACAGACAGCTGTAGCATTTGATCAGCGTGGTAAAATGTTCATCAAATCAGAGCATTTTGGATGTGAAAAATGGCCACATTTATCAGTAGGACTATACTTTTTAAATGATCTTAGCTTAGAGCTTCAAGGACACACATATACACATACACATGGAAGAGCAGCAGCAATTCTAGAAGTGTGTAGAGCTTGTGTTACAGTCTCGTCCACTCTCTCCTTCTTTCATTTAATAAGCCCAGGTCTGACACCCTAACAAGACTGCATACCTTGCCTCCTTACAGCAAACATGCTTTTGTTACAGCTCAATGGGCACATTCCAACCTGATGACAGCTTTCACTTCTTTTTGTAAGGAGACATTTCAGGTCAGGAGAATGTTCTCCTGTAATGCATCCAGACAATAATATCTTTCCACTAATATGAGTGTGGACAGGATGTGTTGTAATCAGTGTTTTGTTTTTGTTTTGTTTGTTTTTTTTGCTTCACCTTTTCTTTTAGACCCGATGAATGGTTTGTGTTGATGTTCTTTGATGGACAGATAGTGGGATGTGTGGACTAATGGTCAGAGGGAAAGACTGGATGCCATTCATCAGACACAGATAATAAGAGCTAAATTCTGAATTGTGGTCATCACAGCTTGTAGACATGGATTATTAAATAAGAATTGATGAATAGCATGCCCCATTCTGCCCATTCTCCTGTACTGCATAAATCAGTAAATGCCAATCATGTTTATGAGTATCCCAGAATATATGTGCGATTGTTGGGCTTGTTTTCCATCCACAGTAGACTCAAGATTTAAGATTTTTATTATATTTTAACTTATATATTTATATGCAAAATACAACCTGCAGTGAAATGTAAATTTGGTTCGCTCCATAGTCAGTGCATCAAATATATAAAGGATAAACATAGGAAAAACTAAAGTAAACCTGAAGCAGTATAAGACTGTATACATGAAAAACTGAGAAAACAATAAAAAATATTCATTGTTTTTTACTTTAATAATGTTAATGATAATCCTAAATGAAATCCAGTATGGTAATATTAAAAATATAATATTAATGTTAAATATTAAAATAGTATGAACAGAACAAAAGGAACAGAACCATCAAAACCAAATTTAAGGGTTAGATCAGTAAAAATAGCACCTTATGGTTAAAACTGCAAGCTATCGCTTTTAACAGTGAACACATTCTGGTTTGTGTCAGTGAAGAGATACTTGAGTCTCAAAAGGTTGAGAAACACTGGCAACGTTTGACAGTTTGCAAACCTATTAGATTAAATAAGTTAAAAGAGGTGGATTGTCCCTTTGCTGCGGTTTGAAATCTACTTTTGCTTGTTATGGTTTTGCTGCTGATTAGCTGAAGTGCTGGTGAAGATCTTGCCTGTCATTATTTAATTGTGGCTAGTGCATTATGAATGTCACAGTCCATATCCATATCAATTTTTTTTCTTTCCATCATTAGCTTTTTTCCATCGGGACAGCTTTCACTCAGACAGACACACAATTACACGCAGACACCCTCCTCCAGCCACTGAGCTTCTCATCAATAAATGCGTTTGATTAGAGAGATGCCTTGCTTTACTCCCAGAGCCGGCTTTAATCAGAGGTATTAAAGAATGCACATGCTCGGAGAGGACAGACAGGGGAGAGAGAGGAAGAAGGGGTGACTGGAGATGATAGAACGATATAGAAATGGAAGAGAGAGTGGATGTGGAGTAGATAAAAATGAGAGCGAGGAAGACAGGAGAGAGGGGTCGGGAGAGGGGAGGTGGTCGTGAGAGAGACGACTCTGCTCTCATTAGTGACAGGCCTCTGTGCCTTCGCTTTATTTGATTTGCTTTTCCTTTTCCTTTTTTTCTCTCAAGCTTTTTAACTCCAAACAGAAATCGTGGACATTCTGTTTCTCTTGGCAGCAAGTTTGTTTACCCCTTCCACAAAGATCGGAGGGGACCTAAGAAATGTTCAGAAAGCAAATAAATAAGATAAATGAAACAGCGCAGTTTACATAGAGGCTTCATGTCAGAGGAGAGCACCATAGAAACTAACATCATTCCAACGTGCAGCCATATCACTTTTGTTCCTCTGTAGAATAGAGATATTCTTTAATCAACAGACTTCTCAGTGTTTCATTTTCAGTACTGATTAAAAAAAAATTGTTTCATGAAAATTCATGAAGTATTTAATCTGTCTTTTCACTTTTAAGATGGACCATGACCCACGAAACCCAGCCTATATCAGCGCTCAAGGTCCTCTTCCCTCCACCGTGGCAGACTTCTGGCAGGTAAGATACTCAGTGTTGTCCGAGTCTAATCCATATGAATTAAACACAAGTGCAAGAATGAAAATGTTAGGTTAATGATTCATGATTCAAAACCACTGTTCAGAGTGGATAGTTCATTTTTACCATTAGACTCAGGCAAACCCATTAGCAAGAATTGCTTTTGCAGTCATATTGGTTTCAATATCTATCTTTAAAAGAAAAAGAAACTAATACTAGCTTATCTATTCTTTTTCTATTCTATCTATTCCTTTTCTTTTTATTTATTATACAATTAACAAAAGCAAAAAAGGCCTCTGACACTAGCTTGCTCTATTCTTTTTCTATTATATCTGTTTTCTTTTTATTTATTATACAATAAAAAAACAACAACAACCTTGCATTGTGTACTGTGTTAAGCTAACTGAGACTTGTTATAGCACTTCCGTATCATTGCTCTTTTGTTGATTTTGATTGCTTCATTGTCCTCATTTGTAAGTCGCTTTGGATAAAAGTGTCTGCTAAATAACTACAGTAAATGTAAAAGCAAACTGAGATCTCATAATATAACATGAAAGCGTCTGTGCACTCTATGATCTCTCAAATAAGGCAAAACTGGGACTTTTTGGTAATGTTAAGGGTAGAAAGGACACTTTCCGTCTGCACTCAGAAAGCTGCTTTATGAACATCATTATATTATCTTAATTAGGAGGGCCAAAGGTCCCATAAGGTTTGGGATTCCTCACTGCACAGTGCTGAAAATATAAGTGAAGATCTGAGCTTTTTCTCCAACACAGATGCTTTGAATGAGAAAGCCTCTCACTTTAATAGTTTTGATTATAACAAATTGATTTCAGTGCTTTTATTTGTTTGTTTGCATATTAGAATCAGTGTTAATTGCTCAGATGATTTTAAGAACCACCTAAATGCTTTTTGCTGGCATGCGTAGGATGTTTTCAACTCATTTAATATTTTACGATCAGCAGCAGCTTTGAACGTGTTTTCTCTTTGTTGCCTGTTTTTTTTTGTTTTTTTGAAAGTTAGATAAGTAGATGGTGTTAAATAAAAACCGTAATCTACATTTTAATAAATTGACTGTGGTAAGTGTTGCTGTCACTTGACCCTCTATAATCACAAAGCTGTGTTTACTAACAGATGTGGGTGTACACTAATTGATGTTATTGGTTGTTTGAATTTGTCATTTTGTCAATTACTGGCAGAAAATTAATGATCTAAATTGATTTAATTCCATGCAGATGAATTATAGACAGCCAGGCCAGTTCTGAATCCAAAAAGGCCATTAAAAGCTGCATTTAAATTAAACTGAGTACATTAATCCCTGTCAATTAATATAGTGATGTCATTGTCTCTGTGTTTCTTCTCATTAATGAAAAGGTGATTCATACCAAACACAGCCAAGCTTTTAAAAGTTTGCAGAGTCTTAAGTTTTCTCTTTAATAAAGGGCATGTATACATACATATTTACTTCTTCATTAGGCATGGCTTGTAAGACTTTCTCTAATTTGTCATTCAAAGAAAAAATAGAAACAGTGTTAATTAGTGATAAGCCTCCATGTTGTTCAAAGTTCTGATGTCATTCATTAAGTATGTGCGGGTGTACATCCAAACAGAAACTAATGATTAAAGAGATTATTATTATAAAAATGTAGTTTAATAAAACTGTATTTGACATATTGGTGTTTTAGTTCTTTTTAGATGTACTTCTCTGGAACCATTTATTTCCACTCAACTCCTAAAGACAAGTAGTGATGATTCCCTTTATGTCCACATAACAATGTGATGTTTTAATATGAATGTCAGAATTGGAGCTTTGTCCACATGTCAATAAAAGAAAGTTTTTTATATATTTGCATAATACTCTGAAAAGTTTTCCTCAGAGGGAAAGAAACTTCTACATCTTTCAAGTTTTATTCACAGAATATTCAATTGTCGCTTTGTGCAATTTTTATTCAGAATTCTGGCCAAGCACAGAGCACTCAGTCCTGTTCTCGGCAGAGTTTTCAGAAACATGTTTGTTGGTTTTGTTTGACCTTTTCTGCATATTGCACTGCAAAGCTTAAACTCAACAATATTTGATCACCTGGTCTGGAACATTAGTGCAAGCTCCTCCATTGACCTTCAGTTCCCACTCCTGTATTGAAGAATCAAGCGTTGTGATCTTTGTATATGAGCTCCTTAGTCAGAAAATTTTAAACTGCACAAGAAATGTTTTTTTACAACGCTGAATAACATTTATTTTTTAACATTATTTGACCATTAATTTATACAGTGCTAAGCATCTAAACACATTTCTGTCTTTTTTCCTGTAAGCTAATAGTTAATAATAACCAGAGCATCCGTTTCATCCTAACAGCCATAAATTCTATTAGGATGAAACATGTGAAACAAAAAAACTCTACTACAAATACTACAATCGGTGACTGCTATTTTGTATTGTCACCATCCTCTTATCATATAATCATGAATTTAAGACATTTTATTTTTCATCAATTTCATCTCCAGTGCTTTGTGAGATTAAAAATGATAACATATTCATAATGATAACTTTATATTGCTTTTTGAGACACTTTTACCATGGTGTAATGTCTCTACATTCCTCTGTTAATGACTCTGTGGGGACGTGTGGCACATGAGTTTGATTATTTTATGAGCAGGATCATTGTATTTTATTGCTACCATAAAAGTCAGTGTTTTCCCTCATTTTCCTAATGGCCGCAGTGGGCCTCTCCGTGATTGAAGGACACAGTAAAAGTGTGATTAGGGGAAATGGAGCAAGGCTGAGGAGGTTCCGTATACAAGGGGAAGGGGAGATCGAGAGATAAAGGGCAAGAGAGGTGGGCTGGAAGACTAAACTAAACCTCCATTACAGTGACGAGTGGGGTTGAGTTATTAAGACCAATTGTGTTTAAAGCAAACTCTGCTGAAAAGCTTATCTCTCTGAATCCAGTCATACTGTAAAGGAGGACATTTTTTGTCTTGCAAATGTATTTTTGGCTGTTTTTCCCTGTCTACATTGTAACATTGCTTTTGCATTTTCTGTTGATGGTTTGTTGTGTAGATGGTTTGGGAAAGTGGCTGTGTGGTTATTGTCATGCTGACACCTCTTGCTGAAAATGGCATCAAACAGTGTCATCAGTATTGGCCTGATGAAGGCTCGGACCTCTACCACATATATGAGGTAAAGCTCCTGTGGAATGATGATTTATTATTTCAGGTTTTAACTCTCTGGGGTCTGAGGGGGTTTGGGGCACTGAAGACGTTTTGACGCCCTGACATTTGTGGGGTTTTTTTCAGTATCTTAAAAACATATTAATATACCTTAACTAAATATTAGGACAATGGACCCTTTTCACAAACTTTGATGACGCGTTTCCACAGTTATTAACATTGCAAGTCTAGCAAAGTTTTATATTATTTCATTTTCGAAAAAAAATAATGTACATTCATAACACTACACTGTAAAAAAAATTCTGTAGTTTTTACAAAATAATTTTGGCAGCTGTGGTTACCAGAATAATTTTGTAAAAAAAATAGAAAAATCAAAGTTCATCACAAGTAGCTTTTACGCCATCTGAAGTATATACTAATAGAGTCATTCACGAAAACACAAATCACCAACAGATGTAACATAAAACCCAAATGTACATAACTGATAAAAACTATTAAGAAATTATTTAAACAAAATACTTTCAAATGCATCATGCAGGAAAATCTGGAATATCAGTTTTTGACTGTAAATTATATGTTTATTTGTTCTGTTTTACTTCTAAAAACTGTACAATTAACATAATTTTACTGTAAAATTACATGAAATGTATGGTTAGATCTTTTACAGTTTTTCCCTGTATAAAGTACGAGAACTTACTGTTAACCTATTAACAGTTTTTTTTCCCAGTAGCATTTTTACAATATTTTACAGTTAAAATTACACTTTTTTTTTACAGTGTATACTTTGTTTTATATTACCTTGGCATTCAATTTCAGAATACTAATAATAAAATGACTGAGGTAGTGACAGCAAATTTGACCTCTTTTTCTCTTTCGATCACCATGATCGATCTCTCAATATTTTTTTCCACCCTGGAAAATCATAGAAACGCTATTGTGGATTTTTTTCTTTTGCTACTATAGTAAATGAGAACCCAACTATGGCAAGTTTACTAGATTATGGCACATTTACCCAACTATGACAACTTCCACTTCTGAGAACCCTGGAAATGTGAAAAGAGTCCATATAATTACCCTATTAGTTTTTGTACCAAAATAACAGTATTTCCTTCAAGTTTTGTCTGTGTTTGTTAACACTACATGAATCTAAAACATGTTTTTTTTTTTTAAATGAATTTTACATGTCAGAGTGTATAATCACACTATGTTTATATGTTCTTGAAGGTAAATCTGGTCTCTGAGCATATCTGGTGTGATGATTTCCTGGTGCGCAGTTTCTACCTGAAGAACGTCCAGACTAATGAGACCCGCACAGTCACTCAGTTCCACTTCTTGTCCTGGATGGACCAGAATGTTCCAGAGTCAGCTAGAACCTTGCTGGACTTCCGCAGGTATGTGTCCAGCTGCTGTATTTCACCAGGATGTTAATGGCAGAATGTTTACCTATGCAGTTTTTGTCTTAAATGTGTGGGCCAATATACTTATTTTCCTAAAAAGTTTGTGTTCATTTACCTTCAGCCTGTAGGTTTAGAAAGAACAGAGAGTATGTTTTTGAAGAAATATCCCTATATGTGTGCATAGTAGCAAGCGCATGGAAATCCCTCCACAATAATCCCTATTAAATTAAACACTCCAATTAAATGTGAAATGTTCAGCAATAAAACAGTAGTGAAAGGAAAGCCAATGGCAGCATATGACTCCCTCATTTTTCACCTGCTGTGAGCGTTCTGAAGAAATGCAATAGGCCTCTGGGGGAAAACCTTAAAGAAATTTAACAACCCTGGCACAGGCGGATGTTTACCTGCAATAGGACGATCCATTTTGGTCTTCTAGTTTCTTTGTTCATGCTCAAGTAAAGTTAACCAATTTTAGCAAGTGTTCTGTTGTGCTGTTACGTTTAGTTTATTAATCCCACTACTTCACCACAGAATGTAGGGAATGATGTTGGCATGTTACATTTCAGGCTGCCTGCTTTGTATTTTTAGAGTTTAATGTGTAATCTTTTGGAGAATTTCCTGTTGTTGACTCAGAGCTCTGTGCAGCTCACTCTGATTTGCTTACATTCATGAATTATGGTATTTCTATCATTTATTTAACCATTTTACAGACATAGGGGTGCAGTATGCTTTAGATTTCAAATAGTTCTCCTTATAGCTACTACACACAGTGTATGCTTTGGGGAAATGTCTCATTTTTACATTATATATGCCTGTCATATGAAATTAAAATTTATGTGCTGACATTTCTAAAGCGTCAGATTTGGAGTGCTGATTCTGTTGTTGATTCATGGGAGGACTGTTGGATCATATGCACAAAGCGTTTAGATCTGGAATGCTGATGCTGGATCTTGTGCCCTGAGAAATAATGGGGTAATAAATGTGCACTGATAAATGAAAAGGGTGGGTCTGATCCTCTATCAGCAGTCTTACTGATGATTGACTTATGATCCTTGAGTCTGAATTATCACTCCCGTTCTGAGACCCAAAGTTTTCTGAATATTCTTTTCACTTTAAAAAAAAATCTGCCAAAGTTTCAATGATACCTTGAGCATTGAGGCTTTGGCAAGATGGTTTTAACCCTGGTGTTTCTGTTTGACTTGCTCTGGTTTCTGTTGTCATTCTGAATATCTCCCCAAAGGCCTGTGACACAGTCTTGTCTCATACACTGCCATGACTCACACTGAATCTGTCAAACGCTCCTCACTCACCTCTCTTGTTTTTTCGTTGGCCAGCTAATTAGCGGTTGCCAGTGTCATTTTTGTGATGTTGCAGCTAGTTATATGAGCCCAGTTGCATAGTCACAAAAGTGATCATTGGAAACTGTATCTCCTCTTCCAGGCCCTTGATTTTTCCTTGCCTCCCCACCTGCATCTCAATCTCACCAGATGTCCCTGTTTCTCGCACTCACCCACCCTTTTTCTCTGCCCCTCTGTTTTGCCCAGAAACACACGCTGCTGCCCTAATGCCCCAATGCATGATGGTCCCCTCTGCACTCTTTCAGATCTGCCCTATCTCAGACAAATATTTGAAGCACTTTTCTTACACATTTCTTGTGGAGGAAACATCAGGCTTTATTTTATATTTATTTCAAGGTCCAAAAATTAACTTTTTGTCAAACGAGAAAATTTTACTTATCTAGAAATGTATTTTGCACTATTTTTTATTATGTTCATGCCCACTGTGATTTTTTTCCTCATACTTTTATTAAATGAATATTATGATCAAGGAATGTCACATTTGTTTTGCTAAAAGAAAAAAACAACTTTAGGCATTCTTCTGATGGTAATTTTTCCACAATATTTAAAAGTCTGTAGATGATATGCGAGTAATGTTTTTTTTTTTTTCTTTAATAGTTTTTTATTTCTTTGATTTTAATTGAGCATGTCACTTACATCAGTGTGGGTAAGGTAAAATTATTATACTTTGACTTCAACCATGTAACCTGTTGTAGTTCCTTATAAAGTTAAAGTTAATAAATTCTGTTTTATAAACTAGCCAAAGCCAGTTGTTCTTGCATTTGGCTCTTGGCAAATGTTAATTTTGGACCCAGCTGTCTTTAAATAACATTATATAAATGTGTGCAGCAGGTTTTAGAATTGAAAGTTGTCCCATGAGCATTCAGATCTGATCTTAAAACCCTTTTTTGGTATCTCTTGAGAAATCAACCTTGAGGTATGCACAAAGCAGGTTTTTTTTTTTTTTTTTTTTTTTTTTTTTTGGATAAGCAAAACAATATGAGTTAACACAGTAGGTTTCCATGGCAACAGCACCTATGTGCCTTAAAATCCTGCAAAGCCATATAATTGTGCAAGGTTAATGTGTTTTGTGTTTTGGATCATGACACCTAACCACACATAATTTACTTAATGGCTTGTCACAATGTGGCGGATTTAACAACCTCTCCATTTGTTTTAATTGTTTGGCATGGACCTTTTGGTTTATATTGATTTTGATAGACACATGTTAGAATGTCCTCTGGTTTGACAGTAAGGTGTTTGATAATAAGCAAATGTGTGTTTATATGTGACCATATTTATAAGAGTTTCTAAAATGGCAAATGAATATGTCCATGATCTACTTATTTGCACTTCCAATATTAATGGCCTCTTTTTTTCTGTCATTGCAGAAAGGTTAACAAGTGCTACCGGGGCAGATCTTGTCCAATTATTGTTCATTGCAGGCAAGTACCAGAATAATATAAAAATGCATTTATAAGCTATTTGCATCTATCTAAGAAAAAGAATATATATATATATATATATAGGGGTGGCACGGTACATGTATTCGTATCGAACCGTCACGTTACAGGCATCTCGGTTCGGTGCATGAGGCCTTACGACAAATACAGGCAATTCACCCCCAATCCAGAAGGGGGCGCCCGCAGCAATGCAACGCTGTTTGATAACCGCCAGCAGAAGAACAGCGAGTGCCAACGGTGACACAGAGGTGGGTGCGCTCTGATGTTTGGCTCACTGTATTTTATTTTGATAAAGTACCAACTGGCTGTCAAGTTAGCAATGCTGGAACTGATGTGTTTTGTGTGTGTGTGTGTGTGTGTGTGTGTGTGTGTGTGTGTGTGTGTGTGTGTGTGTGTGTGTGTGTGTGTGTGTGTGTGTGTGTGTGCGCGCATGTGAGCGCTCCGGCGTGATCACTTCAACTGTTTCCTTATACCAGCAGAATCAACTTTAAACACTTATTGTCTTATTAATAATCACTGTATAAAGGTCTGCTTTTATTTGTGTACACTCACAATGAAAACTAAACCGATTTTATATATATAACATGTAATAATATGTAGTATTTTCACATCTAGATAGATTTTTTTTTTTTTTTGCACTACTGTCTGTTCAAAATAAATGAAAAGAAACCGAGCATAGTAGATTTCTTTTTTTCATGTTGTACCAAAATCGTATCGAACCGTGACCCCCCCGAACCGAGGTACGTACCGAACCGTGACATCTGTGTACCGTGCCACCCCTAATAGATATATGTATATATAGCTTTATTTCTTTTATATAAAATGCAAAAGTGAAAGCAGTATTAAGTCCAGTGATATAAATTATCAGTGGTCTGAATTATCTCTCAGGGACTGGTAAAATAAATGAAGTATTGAGTGAATATCTACATGAGTGATGGTAAAATTGGATGGCCTTTACCCTCAGTGTGAAATTGAAGAATGTGAGAGTCTGTGTAAACTAAAATAGTGGCCAAATGATCTTTAACACCAGGGGTTAATGAGCAACATGTTGTGCGTTGTGGGGAAGACAGGCTTCACAGCTGTCATGCATATTTGAATAATTCAGAATGATATCAGGGGAGAGAGAAGAGTTTCCCTTAATAGTACTCATTTCCCAAACCCCCCACTTGAATGTGTTTTGTGTGTGTGTGTGTGCTTAAACCTGAGCAACCTCAGAAAGCGCCATACACACACATTCATTCACTAATACACTCATAATATTCAGCCGCATGTCTTGAAAAGTAACCTTGATTTCAAATCAGAATGCACTTTACCATCCAACTGCGTCTGAGTTTGGCTGGTTCTCGCAATTTAGTCGATTGCATAGAAGGTAAAATAAGTTTCAAATGCTTTTTCAAGTCCTTTCAAATTCCCACTGTGTTCAGACGCTTTGTTTTTGCTCTTAAAAGAGCTGTGTTGTGTTATTTCATTTTTTTTTTGCAAATGCAGTTTAGTTTTGCAAAGAACAGGAAAACAAGACAGCAGTCGTCTTTGACAGAATTATAGTGAATGCTGAAGGATGATGCAACAGCAAACAATGCGGCTGAAACACAACAGAGAAATGAACGCTTTGTTTTCGTTTCAGCAGGCACATACTGTAATGCTCATTCAGACAGGTCTGCTCTTTTCTCAGAAGTGATAACGAGTTTCTGTCTTCATTTGCAGCGATGGCGCTGGAAGGAGTGGAACCTACATCCTGATTGACATGGTTCTAAATAAAATGGCCAAAGGTAAGAGCGCACGGCACAGATGAGGAGGGGCTGTCATAACACACAACGTTTCACACAATGAAGGTCTCGTTGTGCATTAGAGGATGATTGAGGTCTTTAGTGAATGGCCAAGGCTCTCAAAAGGCTAATGTGAATAAAAGTGCATGAAAACATGAAGAACGGAGAAGAGCGTGTATTTCTCCTTGTGTTTGCACCTGTAAGCAAGTGCGAGGGTTTCAGCTTCGCCTAATACGGTTGACTTTTTCACATGCAAATATTAAACGTTCAGCTCTGCATAGAGTTTAACAAGTCATGTGAATCCATCCACGAAGACGGAAGGTGCCTTCATAACCTGTCCGAATCATCACCATTCTTCCTGACCCCATCTGGTGAGGTCACCCATGCATTCGCCTCCCCCCATGCTTCTCTATTCTGGTCACCAGTCCATCCCTACTCCTGACCCGACCATGGTCCGTGGCTTTTTCCATAATGAGGGATCAAAGGCCAGATGCAAGGGAGAGCGTCGCCGCTTTTGTGCCTCTTTCCCATGCTGTCAGGGGCCCGGAGCCTCGGCCCTCAGCGACCCCCTCCATCTCCCTTTTGTCTGCTCTCTGGGAAGGAGGAGGGGCTCCCAGGTTGCCCACTTTCCAGTGTTCACTTGTGTGATCAAAGCCCCAGAAAGTCCCAAACAACAGAAATCTCCCTCTTCCATTCCCTTTTCTCTCTCCTGTTCTTCATGTCTTCCTCTTCTCTCTCTCTCGCTCTCTCTCTTTTCTGAAACACCCCGTCGTATTTTTCTTTCGCTTTTCTTCATCTCCAGGAATGAATTGTAAATTAGTGAAGAATGCTGTTTTAATTCCAAAGCCTTTTCTTGTTAGATGCCCCCTCCTTTGCTCGCTCTCTGTCTTTCCCCTTAAACTTCGGAATCTTGCACTTCTTAAGACATGAAAGTGTTGGAGCACTTTTGAGGCTGGAACCCCAGCTGCACTCGCTCCCTTTCAGAAAGCATCTATAAGGATTCCCGCTTTTCTCTTTCCTTCGCCCTCAAACTCTCTTACTCTCTCTCTATCAATCTGTGCAGAAGGGAGGGGGTAGTCTTTCTTTTCTTTTTGAAGAATGAATGAATGAATGAGAAATAAGGCCTTGTTAGACCTCTTCTGCTCTCCGCTCGTTTATGAGGAGAAACAACAATAGACCTGTAGAAAAAGTCATTCAAGCTAAAGGTGAAAGGGAGATTTCTCCTAATCAGCCTTTTTCTCTCTTACCGCCATGTGAAAAATGTAATATTCACTTTACAGTTTTGGTTCAGTCAGTGGTGCCGACATAAATTTGTATTGCCAAGAACAACAGCTCTGCATGAGTGCAGCCGTATGTAAACTGTGTGCAGGTTCACTGTCTGTGTTTTCATGAGCTCTACTGGTATTAACCACTGTCTCCGAATCTCTTACTTTTAAGTGATTATTCATGTTAGAATTAAAATTATCTGCGCTCTTGGCTAAATCTGCTGAATATAAACTAAAAACTGTAAAAACAGGCAGGTGACCTGCAAAATCTAAATGAATGGCTTTATTCAAGTCAAAAAATAACATGTAATAACTCTAAATCAATCTGAGTACATTGCATTACATCAACAAATGATTTTAAGAGTCAGATCGGGTAGAAAAAATTTACATTTACATTTTTTTTAAAGATTAGATTTTTACCACTGGTATTATTGTATTTGTATTTATTTTTTATGACATATTTTGTTCTAGAATAAGGCATGAAGTTCTGCTATAGACTAAAACAAGGCTAGCTAAAAACAAGGTACAGACACAAAAGCTTTGTCCAACATTGCAAAGGGAATGTAATTTCACAGAAAAAGCGAGCGCTGGAGAGAGTGCTAGATGATCTATGATTATGTGGAGTACTTTGAACTCATGTTATGTGGCTCTGTTGCAGGTGCTAAGGAGATTGATATTGCTGCTACCCTGGAGCACCTGAGGGACCAGAGATCAGGCATGGTACAGACCAAGGTAAGAGACCGTGTAAAACTCTCTGCTTAAAGAACAGTGAGGAAGTGCAAAATGATGGACACTCTGTATTTAGGGTCTCTGTTAAAGATTTAAAAATCTCTCAAATCAAAATGTAAGCTTTTTTCTGTAGCACTGCTCTTATTGCTTTGAATTTTTGTTCTCATGGATATGTCTGTTCAAGGCAAACAAATCCTTATATTTGGTGCATTTTAGCAATAATTCAATATTAATGTCATTATTATTCAATTTCATACCATGATAAGCTCATCATCAGAAGGAAAAGTTCAGTCAGCTGCCCTTTAAGCACAATTACACCTGCACACATCGTCCCGAGATGTCCTGTACAATACGACCCTAACCACACTGCTACAATTAACATCGATTTGTAATCTAAAACCACATAGTCAATAAAGCAGCAAAAGCCAGGCTCAGAAAATTAACTTGTAATTGATCACTTCTTCCATGACAAATACATGTTTTGAACATCAGCCAGAAGGTCCTAGAGAGTCTCCAACATTACAAGTCTGACTGATACAAGATCTATTTTTTTTAAATATGCTAAAGAAACATATATTTAGCATTCTGCTGTTTGGAGATGATAAGATGAGCAAATGACAGTCCCCTCCTCAGAGCCACACTGAATTACATTAGCTGCTGTTTATGAAAGATAAAGACCTGACTACCTGGTTAACCACTGTAAACAGAGATACTGAGCCTCCATGGATTGTGTTAAGATAGCATTCAGCTGCAAATCTATTCAGAGGATACTGAAAATAGTGAATATGTAAGTGGTATTATATAAGTAGTAAATGTTAGTGGAGTGTTAGCTTCCTCTCTGTTTTATTCGTTTTTCGTATATTCAAGTTAGTGAATACATTTTGCTGAAGCAATCAGCCTACTTTACAGAATAATCAGCTATTCATTTTTTTGTTCATGTATCATGGAGTGCAACAAATTCCTAATATTTGAATAAAAGCCAGAGCTGTTTCCTCAGCCAACAGTAATGGTTTCTAAAGTAACTGCAAGTTAACAAAATGTACCAACAACTGTCAGAATGTAAAAGATGTTTTTTTTAAAAAGTCACGAAAAAATGACTGCTATTATTTCCTGAGCAAGTCCTCATCCTACTTATCAGTTCCTAGTCACATTGTAGTTAGTCTGTAACTGTATGTCTCTGACTGTAATGTAATGCCTGACTCGCTAATAAGGATATTTGGATCTTTCTGTTTTGTTTTCACCTATTTATAAGCAAAATATTATTAGGATTACTAATATAATCATGTCATTTAAATGAATGAGAAATCCTTGTACACCTTGGGACTTGCTGTTACATTTTTAATCACTTTTAAATTAACCCTGAATCTTTTCATTAGAAAGAAAAAAATAATAGGCCTACATTTACTTAATCATTTATCCTTAAGGTTGCTCTCAAGCTCTGTAGTTTGATAATTCTGCTCATTTCTGGACTTTAAGAGTACATTATTTGTGATTTTACTGTTCTGGCCCGCTTATTCAGTACTCCAAAAAGCAACATATGTCCAAAGGATGCCCCTCGCCCTGCACGTTTAGAACACTCTCAAAGCAGGTACTCGTGTGTGAAATTGGTCTGCCTCCTAAAATCCATTCTACCCTCTCTATTCCTGGCCCAGAATAGGAATGTTTTGTGCATTAGCAGCTCCATGAGCTCTCCGGCTTTTGTTTACCTTGGAAGAGAAGCTCATAAACAGCTTGACCGATCAGATAAATATCCACAGCCATACTTCATCATGTCTGGAGAACATTGAGGCATTGATGTGACACCATCTAGTGGCAAAATGGTCACATTTACACTTTTAGTACGCAGTCGCCTTTTTTCTTCCAAATCGCCGTGCATGTGACAGTGAATGATATTTGTGAAAATGATCAAATCCTTCTCATGCATTTATGGTCATTTGCATGCATTAGGTGGTCTGTGTTTCCAGCACAAGCTATTACCGCTACAAAGTAAAAGGATAAAATAGTACATTTATTCAAAGCTGTTTAGGTTTTGTACTGACATCACAAACCTTTACCTTCACTTACTACATACTACATTTTTTGAGAGACTAATTTATGTTGGTTCAAAATACAGAAAAGTGCATGTTAAGTTAATTCAAGAGGGATTTTTATCCATTTCTTGTTTTGCGAAGCTTTGCATCTGACTTAACGCCCACTTCAGCTTGGTTTATTCTGTGGCCTGCAGTGGGAGGCTTTGGTTTCAAACGTTAGTTTTGAGGGTCGCTCTTCAGACAATGATCGATCCTCACAGGGTGCCCCTCAGGGAAGAGACAGATTTTGAGTCATAGTTTGAACAGAGCACATTGAGTCACACACTCTCTGCAGCTTTAAATACACACATCTACACAAGGAGCACACACACATTTTGTATGTACTTTCCAGCAACTTATTACGTCTTCTTCTGACTGATATTCTCTTTAGGTCCATTTTTCCTTTATTCTGCAAGATAAGTTTGTGCTTATTGTAAAATGTTGGTGTTTTTTCAAGTACTTGGCTGAGTTTCTTCCACTTTCTCTCCTTCTGTCTTCAGGAACAGTTTGAGTTTGCATTGACTGCTGTAGCAGAAGAGGTGAACGCCATCCTGAAAGCTCTGCCTCAGTGAAGGAAACTTTCACAAACACTTCCAACCTGTCTTTTTCCTCTCTTTTCTGTGTAACCTGGATACTTATGAAAATTTACACAATTTTAAGCTCTATCCAAACTCAGACACATTGTATTGCGCAAGACATTTCTTTGTACTAAGTGTGTGTAAAATTCTATAGCATTGAAATGATTGTTTAGAACGATATTCAACTAGCCAACTAAGCATGCAATCATAGATTGTATTTGCTGCTCGGATTGGTGTTTACATACCCACTAGTTGTGCATATGAAATGTCTGAAGTATGTGTTTGTGAGAAGCAGATGTGATCTTAGCGTTGCTGTATTAGTTGACTGCGGTTATGTTCTTATACAGTGAGCTCATGTGACTACACTTAAGTTATGGATGAGCAATACTAATGTGACAATGAGAATACTACAGTATATTGCAGTTCTGTGATCTCCTTGGCATCAACTTTCATTGTTGTGATATATTGTTTCTAGATCAACTAATAAACAGATTGTATTACATATAGATAAATTAATTATGCATACAGAATGAACCGTGTGATTAAAAATGGTCTGCCAAAATGTAATTGTACATATTATTTTTGTGTGTGCGATATAAAAGTAACGTAATAAATCTCAAAACGCTGAAGCTTGAGTGATAATTGCATTCATGAATCATTTTGTGTGTGATGGAGGGAGAAAGACTGGATGAGAGAGATTGTACAAACAGTTATCCTCACGTGAATTCTCAAAAATCTGTTCTGGTGAGTTGAACAAGAACAGAAAAATAGGCAGTTCAGTTTTGCTCATCCTTGAACAACTAATATATTGACTAATGCACAAATCATAAAAATGTATTATTGTTAAGAATTATTTGGAAACTTTTCACTTAGGTGCTTACATAAATATTCACACCTCTTAATTTCCTGTCTGCAGTGCTATTATTGACAGCACTTATGACGTCCATGCGCCTTCCTGCTATTTCTGTATGTTGATTTGCATTCCATTTGCATATGTATCTGTCGCTTAACCTGCGTCTTATCAGTATGCAGCCAATCTGAATGTAAGGAGGGCATGCTAATCATCTTATGAATAACTATATGGTAACCATAATTGTGCATGTTTAATTGGTCGTCATCAGAGGGATACAAGTTTATTAGAAAAAATTACGGATGGTAATTGCTTCCTGCAGCAACTAGAGTATTATTCGGGATTGTGATATGCTGTCGTCTCCCGTTCAGGGAATTCATATTTCCTGGTATCGTTCAGCACTGCTAACATGATTAATTATTGCGTTTGGCGACAACTAGTTTAACTCAAGCTGATTTTTTAATTAACTTAGTTTCACTATCATTCTTTTTAAAATTCATCCATTTAGATTGTCCTTGATAATTTGCATTGTGATTATTCTCGTCTGTTCCAAGTTGCTTAAATCAGAATGTCATTATCCATTTTCTTTTCTCTCGCACGTGAAGATATCTCATTCTTACCACCACAATGTCTGTGTCAAAGAAGAGGCATTACTGCTAGTACTATTAGTCCTAAATTGTTCAATTTCATTACATTCACTGACACACTAGAACTGCAAATAATGGCCTATTTGCATGTTTTCTGGAATTTGTCAGCTCAAGACCTCAAGTGACCCAAAAACATCCAAAAGTCTCCAAAACTTAGTTTACAAGTCATGAAGGTTGATGTTAGACATCACAAGCATAAAAAGCTTAAAAAGCATTCAATGCTTGGTATCCTTAGAAGTACATAATTCAAATGTATGAATAAATGAAAGATACAGATTTAAACTGAAAGATGAGCCTCGCTGATGATCACTAAATCAAACAAGTAGCATCGGAAATGCTGTTTTATAGGACATATTAAGAGCAGAAAGATGAAAAGTGTTCTAATTGGTTAACACTAGTACATAAGCATTTTACTGTTAATGATCACAAATGACCTGTGTGCTTCTGTACTACATAAGAGCTTTACTTCTACCTGCCACTGCATTAGAGGATAAAAAGGAAACTGGCTGGAAACTACAGAAAGACATAAAGCTACACAGAACGCCCACACTTACAGACAGAACGGTTCAAATGACTAATCAGTTCTCATCTAGAATACACAACTTGTTAAATGTGATTGAAGGGAGAAATATACTTGTTGCAAAGACTAGAAGCAAAGGTAATTGTTTTAAGATGTCCGTGTTACAGTGTAATTATACAATTAAGTAATGAGTAATAGTAACTAATGTGTACTTACTATAGGGTTCAGGACTATGGTTAAGTTTAGGGTTAGTTACATGTAATTATACATAATTTGTTATTACTATAGTAAGTACATCTAACGTAACAAGGACCCTGTAAAATATATAGAGATGATGATAGTGTCACATTGCCTTCGGTTCTTTGTGTTTTCACCTTTCTGTTTGGAGTTTAGCTTACTTCCTGTTCCTGTTTGCCGTTGTCATGATAGTTATGAATCTATAGATGACCTATTAGCAGCTGTTTCTATGGGCCGCTATCGTAAGCCGTCTGCCATATTGGAATGGTCAAAGCAGGTCGGTGAACACTCGAGAGCAAGTTGCCTTTTTGTCTGCAACCCTAGTTATATGCATGTATGAATATCGATATCTGCAACAGACTACAGCAGATGATTTTGCTAACACAATACAACCAGGCAAAGCTGTTAGCTAACACGACAGGTAGCCTACTATAGTTTAAAAACCTGTAATATTGAGTTAATACATATTAAAAACACAAACCAACACATTCTTACCTGAGAAAGTTAATACAATTTCTTCAGGAATTTAAATGTAGCTGTTTTTTTACAACCAGAGGCTGCACAATGTTGTGGCATGTTGAAACTCATTGATTTTTATTGTGTGACGACATATACATATAGACCGTTCTAAGATGGCAGATGTGCCTGGAGCGGTTGAATGTGGCATCTACCTATACATATCATTAGTCTGATTGTTCCCAGTTAGTTTATTTACACTTGTGTATTTAAACCCTTGTGTTTCCTTTGTTCATTGTCTTGGGTTGTTTCTTTATGGATGTTCCATCAGCATCCTCAGTTCTGTTCAGTGTGTTTTGTATTTTTGTTGTTATTATTTAAATAAGCACTCTGCATATGGATCCTACTTTCCGTCTCTGAGTTCATCTGTGTTACAGATATTATGAGCATGGTCACTCCATCTCATGTGTATAGGTTCCCACAATATTCCGATATCACTTACTGATGTGAAGAAAGTGAGATTTCCCAGCTCCGAATTTTTCACTGTGAAAGGACTAAAAGTTACGATTAGAAGTCCTCAAGAGTATGACTCAATCAGAGCCCTGTAGTGAAGCTCACTTAGAAACCCAATTATCTTTCCATATTATGCCCAAGTCCCCTCTGACAATCACTGGCCCAGTATCCCAGCTCTTTAAGAGGACCCTTTTCAATAGGAGATTCCCTTCAATAGTACTTCAAACTCAGTTCCAATCCAGCTCATAATCATGTCTTTGCACCCGTTACCCTCCTAAGAAATAGGCTGAGTCAATGAAAAAAGAGAGAATCTCACGTATAGAAGCAGTTTGTATTTACTCTGTAATCAAAGCATATTCAAACCTACTGTGGAAAAACTTAAGCGGATAATTGTATTTAATTTTAACGTTTAAACATCCTCCCACTAACATATATAACAGCTATATTACAGTATGTCCACTATACCTTTAAGGTATATTCAGAGAGCCAGTTGAGCCTATCTGAAATGCTAGGCTGTGTGAATTTCCTTTTTGGAGACACTTCCAATAAATATATCTTTCAGCATAGTGCAGAAGATCATTGCGAAAGTTCATTGGTCTTAAATCAGAAATAATCTGAGCACATCTTGGTTTACCAGCAGCATTTTTTTTAAACGGTCTGCTTTTAAAAGTATCTGTTTGATCAATAGGTGTCTACACAGGTAGCCGGTTTTACCCCTAAAAAAATAATGGTGAACCCTGATGCTGTTTGGCTTGGGCGACTTCCAGAAGAGGCATGTGGGAAGTGATCCAGGTCTCCTTGAGACGGCTGACTGAAGCCGGGCTTGTTTTCTCCCATCTGAATGTGCAGGGCTGTAATGAGAGGGGAGCAGATTGCAGCAGTAGCGTCTCATGTCTGGCCAAGACCCCTGCTTGCTTTGATCTCCTATAAAACACAAACAAGCTTTTTAAACATGGTGCTACAAGGCAGGGACTCTCACCATGTTCTCCAATGCAATGGACCCAGTGAATAGAGAAAACATGAATAGGAGTTTACACACATACATACACAAGCGTCCCCACTCGCCCAATGCCTTGATATGGAGCGTCTTTCATGCCCTCACCAACTTATAACCAGACAATGTATTACAGAGTAAAAGAGGTTGATTTTTGAAGGATTCATAGCAGGATATATACACTATATTGCCAAAAGTATTGGGTTGCCCCCTTCTAATGAACAGGTTTGACTACTTTAGTAATTTCTATGAGTACAAATCTTAATGTTAAAGCATATAATGATATTCTAGGAAATTGTGTTCTAATATTATAGCAACAGTTTGGACAGGACCCTTTTCTATTCTAACATGACAATGCCTCTGTGTATAAGACAAGGTTCAAAAAGAAAATGATTGATTGAGTCAGTGTGGAAGAACTTGACTGGTCTGCATAAAACCAAGTCCTAATCCCAGTTTAACACCTCTGGTGTGACTGTAAATGCAGACCTTGAGCCAAAAACTCATCACCAAACACCAATGACTTGTACATACACTATATAGACAAAAGTATTGTGACACCCCCTTCTTTAGAACAGAAAAATGCACTTCCAAATCTGTGGCAACAACGATGGGAACATAATTCATGTATTTAAAAATTGTATTTCCAGCTCTGTTGCAACAGTTTTGGAAGTGTCTAAAATGACTGAACCCATATGTACAAGTCATTGGTGTTTGGTGACGAGTTTTTGGCTCAAGGTCTGCATTTACAGTCACACCAGAGGTGTTAAATTGGGATTAGGTTATTTTAAAACAGTTATTTTACATTGTAATAATGATGAAAATAAATGCAGGTTTGATGAGCAAAAGACACTTTCAAAAAGTTTCAAAAAAATTTGACAAATCTTACCGACGCCAAGCTTTTGAACAGCAGTGAATCTATTCAATATAACATATAATTTGATATAACATGAATTCATGCATATGTATATACATTTGGCTGCGCCAGATGATTTAACACCCAAAGTGACTTCCACGTGTTGAGGAAGTGAGCGTTAGATAAGGGAAATCTCCTGATCTGAATGAGAATCTCCTCTCATTACACCTCATGCTCTCGCACGGTTATTAACCATAGAGGAAGCACAAGGAGGGGCTGACAACACAAACGAAGAGAGAAAAAACAGACTGACATTTCACAAGCTTTCATCCCTGTCCCATCATGCATCAGGGGACACTTCTGGCATTTTGTCTCCTCTTTTTTCCTCGTTTTCATCAGTGTCGTCGACGGAGGTCACCTCCGCGACCCCAATATTGCAAACTGTCACTCAGAGTAAGTGAGTTTATCAACACACATCTAATCGGCCAGCCTCTCCACAGGGACTTTAACCATCTGCATACGGAGATTGGCTTTTCCCTCCCTTTCCTGCTCGGAGTCGAGGAGGCGTCGCCCCGTGCTCGCATAATTATCAACGATAAAGAGAGGCGCTAACAAGAATGTCATGGTATATTAGTGTCACAGACGTATTTAGACACCTATGTCTATGGATTCTGCAGTTGAAAGTCAGAGGTCAACAATGATAAGGGAAGCTTGAGAGGTTATTTACAATTCTGAAACTTACCAAAGGATTATATATGATGAAATCTGTGACACAGAAACACCAAATGAGCAGTGATGCACATAAAAGCCTCAAGAACACAAAACACAGTCTTACTTGAAAATCCTGACAAGGATGATGTAGAATAAGCAAAGACGTGTTGATGTCTAATTTAGGCAATAATTTGTTCATGTGGCCTTTTTTCCACAAGTGTCACTCAATATGGGCTGTGTTCTAGATAATTGCTAGGTTTTACAATACGCCACTGACCTTATTCTCCCCCCTACTGTTGCAAGTGAGCTCACTTTTTTTGTATGCCTTTTTTGTGTGTGTGTGTGTGTGTGTGTGTAAGACCGTGTGCTGTCACCGTGTAGGTGTATGTGCATGTGTTTCTGTGTTTGTGACATTGAAACAGCAGGCTCCATATTGTCCTTCATCTGTTTATGGTAATTATGGCTTTTATACCTTCTCAGCACAGGAGGCTAGTCGGCCCGATTCCATATGAAAGGTTCAAATGGTTTATAGGGGAACAGCTGCACTAGTAAAAAAAAAAAGAAAAAGAAAACCTTTGTATCACGCACGTGTTTTTTTCTTATATAAAGAATGAAATATCATGCGCTTGTCACTGCAGAATCCCTCCCTATGTTCATTGTGCAAAAATTCAATAACGTGTTATTAAAAATGCTCGCAGCCATTGTAAAGACGACCCGCACGTTTAGACCGAGGTGGAGAGCTGATTATGCATTTTAATGAGACTGTGATTCACGGCAAGAAAAAGGTGAATAAAAGACTGAAAAACAAAATGTGCCATGCAGAACAATAAGCTGCAACAACTGAATCTGCATTCTGACAAAGTTACATAAAACACTGGAAAGGGCTGCTCAGACTCTGTGTGGACAGACATTTCAGTATCCACTAGAGTTCAGCTAAATGTGCAGCACATCCCTGTGTGTAACCTTTCCTTTCATTTTGACAGCCAAAGTTGTCCAATAAGGGTCTCGTCCCATTTCACATTTACTGTTACAGAGGCACATCCTTCTTTCCCCTCATACATCAGATTTTTTTCATTCGTTTCATCCCTTTTCCTCCTCAACTTTCCTCCAGACCTCTTCTGTCTGACCGTCCCTCCTCCCGCTACGGCCCTCTCTTTTCCTCTCTCAGTGTCTTGTCACTCATCAGTGGCTAATCTCTTAGGTTAGTGGAGGTCAGGTAAGATCAAGAGGTCAACTCCCTGGTGCTCCTGCTGAACAAATAACAGATAGTGAACTCTGAACCTCGCCTTTGCATTAGAATCAACATCATTTTTCTGCAGCTGGTAACCACAGCAACCAGGACTCTGCCAAACGCCTGCCCCAGGGTTTGAGACACCCCCTCTTTCTTCCGCTCTCTCTCTCTCTCTCTCTCTCTCTCTCTCTCACTTACTCCCCTCTCATCTGCATCACAGATGAGTCCTCTCTCTACTCTGCACAAAAAAAGGGGGAAAAAAATCATTCATCCATAATTCATTGTGTGTGTCCCACCCCCCTTTCGGCACGACAGCCCATCCTAGTAACAGGAACCTAGCAACAGCAACAACTCTCCACTAGGCTTTCAGCCTATAGGGAGCTTTAAAGTCTCATCAAATTCAACCAATAGGGTGAGAGCAGAGGGGAGGGAAGGGGAGAGTAGTGTTTTTCTACACAACTGGGAAGCACAGTCAGGGTGTGTTCCGATCATCCAGTAGTGCCCTGCAAAGTGTATTTTAAGTGGTAGGCCATCTTAAGTGAGTATAAAGCTCATAAGATATGTGACAATTACAATTCATTCAAGGCCATGGGTTGCAGTTAAAAAGACACACATTCATCTTTGTATTAAACATAGCAACATTTTATTAAATAAAAGGATTTTAATCATGGTGATTTATATTTTTATGTTTTGCATAAGTGGGTATATACATAAAAATATTATGTAATTTATAAAATTATATATTTATAATATAGAATTGTATATATATATAATATGTATATAATAATATATAATAGTTGTTTGTAGTAATGTCATCATACTCAAAATACTAATCGTTGTTTGATTACGTTACTGGACATTCCATACCAAACTAATAAACTGTTAAGTGAAGTTCATTTCTACAGATATCCCCTGCTCATTGAGTCAGGAGCAGTGAACACTCAAGTGTAGGACAAATGGTCACACTTTATTAGGTTCAGTTCTCACTATTAACAAACCATTAACTATGACTTTTGCCTCAAACTCCTAATTTGCTGCTTATTAATAGTAAGGTATTGTTAAGTTTAGGTAGTAGTTAGGATTAGGGATGTAGAATATGGTCATGCAAAATATGTGCTTTATAAGTACTAATAAACAGCCAATATGTTAATAATAGGTATGCTAATAAGCAACTAGTTAATAGTGAGAACTGGTCCCTATACTAAAGTGTTACCAGACAAACTTACTGACACCAGCAAATACACATAACTAAAATAAACAATGACAGAAAGAAAATGAGGAAAAGAAAAGGTAAGAGATATATTTTTGTGAAATTTACCTCTGGAAGCAAAACTAAAGTAATAAAAGCTAAGTTTGTTCTTGGGGTGATATGACCAATAATAAAGCAAACCAGTATTTTTATAAGAGATAGATACAGGCCGAATTATTTTCTCATCTTTTTAAGCTCTTCCAGGAACACGCAACACAGCACATGATAATGAATTCTGATCATTTATATTTTTCCAGACCACTTGACCTGTTGACATATTCAGTGAACCATATGACACAGAGACTAGAGCAATGCACATCAACAATTATCCTCTCCAGTGATGGAAAATTAAAGCAATGCATTTGTCAACTGAACGTGAAGAGTTCTGAAGACCGAAAAATGGTTGCAGGTCTGTCCTGATGAGCCAAACAGCAGGGAGATAATAATGCAAAATAAAAATAATAAAAGACATTTCTTATAAAAGGATTAAAAATGTCACACCCATCTTGTCTGTCTGCAGGTGGTAAAGTGAAGTGCACAGATGTTGCCGTGTACACAGCTCCATCGGCCAGCACATAAATGGAGTATCTTGTTCATGTTCATTTTTCAGGGGCAAACACACATCTAAACAGCAGGGAGAGTTTGTTCACAACATTGGGTTCCAGCCAGTGTAAGTTTGGTCAAATTTGATCTATGGTGTTTTTGGCAACCAGCTGTTCAGCAACTGGTGCTAACCAAGCAGTTACAGTTATAACAGTCTTTGTCTTACAAGAGATTTTAAGGATCACCTACCACATAAACTTGTTTTAGACTATTTCAGTTGGTCATGTTCTCTCTGTGAGCAGCAAAAGTGGCCCAGAGTTTATCTATAAGAAAGTAAAACGTTAGCATTTACATATAATTGTGGCTAGGACTACTTAGAAGCTCTTATTTCTTGGGGGTTATAACATTACAAGATGTCTTTTTACACAGCATCAAGTTTAGTCTTTTAATCCTGGCAAGAGGTAGTATCATGGAAAGCTGGTTATATGAAATTAAACTAGCTAAAAGACTTGCGACATGGAAAAGAACAATGTTCGGAAATATTTGTGATAATGAACAAATCATTTACTATTAATGTGTTGTTCGTGAGGGGCTTGGAACCATTAAAACAAACAGAGAAGCAATGCAGAAATCATACTGTAAACGAAAGCATTTTGATGATGCCATTAGAATGAGCTCCTCAAATGCATCAAACGCAACAGGTTACTGCAAAACTATTCAATGTCTGCACACACATCAAGGATTTGGATTTGAAGTTTGAACACTTTGAGACTGTGTTATATAATAAAGTGATAAAGTGTAGATATATAACTCCCACTGTAAGAGGAAGCTGTTGAAATCAGAAATAGAATGGCACTGGGACAGTGAACACCAACAAGCTTCAAAAACATAAAATCACTAGTGAATAATGTACCAACATGCTGAAGTACGTGAATTAGATGTGAAGGTCTTAGAAGACGTTAAGACTTAGAAGGTCTGAAGGAATTACAATACAATACATACTTATGAGCAGGTGTTTGTACACAAAAAACAGCACTTCAATAGTATAATGAATTAAAAAAAAAAAACAGACATGACGACAAATGGCAACCTGACAAATGTCATTTTGTCAAAAAAAAAAAAAAAAGGTAACACTTTATTTTAAGGTCCAATTCTCACTATTAACTTTGCTTATTAGCATGCATATTACTATCATATTGGCTATTTATTAGTGCTTATTAGGCACATACTAATGCCTTATTCTGCATGACCATGTTCTAGATCCCTTAACCCGACCCAATACCTAAACTTAACGAATGCCTTACTACTAATAAGCAGCAATTAGTTTATTGAGGGAAAACTCTTAATTAATAGTGAATATGTGTTCCCTATTTTAAAGTGTTACCAAATAATAATAATAATAATAATAAGCTAACATTTTGTTCAATTCCAGTAAAAAAATATATAATTATTTTGTTGTTGTTTTTCAGTGATTTCATATTTATTCACCCCTACAGTACTTGTCCAGTGAAATGTAAACTTACATGTTACAACAAGTTGCTCTGTTGTACCTATATAGGCCAAGTGCACATATAAATATGGTTGTTACTCTTGTTGTTGACAAATCAGTAATTTACAGGAGTAAAACGCATTCTACAACCGAGTTTACTCCCGAAAAAGTCAGGTGACAGCACCATTTGTATAAATCCTGCATTATGTGGACAGAACTGAACAGAATGGCTAGTTGTTGGTGCAGTGACGTCACTGTGTTTTGCCAGCACTCTTGTTTGTAGTTTACGGCGGCTGTAAGAAGTCAAAGCATTGCTATTGTTATCATGTCATTCATCAATCATCGTGAGTGACTCGTGTTCTGTACATACACAACCAATAATTGATTCGATTCAAGATCCATTCTGCATTTAGCCTCAGTGACCACTACAACTTCCGGTGCAAGAAGTCTTGAGGAAGTGTCACACAGCAGGACAAAGTAATATTTAAATGGTCCACCTTTATGCTAAAAGTATTTAAAGCTTTTGGAACCCATTACTAAAACATGAAGTTTTGGTATAATAAACTAAATAGTTATGCTTGTGTAGCTCTGAGATTTTAATTTCGGTTGTCACTCTTGCGGGTGCATGTGGTTCTTTTATCAGTGCTTTATTATAAAAAAAAAAAAAATGTAAAGTAGCAGACATTTTGACATTCTGTTCACAAACTTTTATGTTTGGTGATTTTACATACAGTATTTGTTTTACTAAAAAAAGTAAAGGAAATCTATGACATGTATGTTATAGAACCACTAACTGAATTTGTATTAAGGGAAGGGAAGAACTGCTTAGGACCTTCAGGTCATCGGACCAGATCTTTATAACACTCCTTCTAACACTGTAACACACAACAGAGCTCCGCAATCCTGCACAATGCGTTCAATGTTTCAAATCTTTTTAGATACCTTTTATCTTGAATATCTCATTTTCCCTGAAGCATACAGTATGTTATTGAGAAAGTTTGTGAGTTCTAAGTTGAGTCGCAGATCGGGCTTCCCTGAGCAGTGTATAGCGCTCTAGCTGTTACTTCACACCGTGAATTTAGCTGTGGCCACGGCAGGCTGTTTCCCCTTGGATACATAAAACGGCAAGCTAATTACTGTGCTAAACCCATTCATAAATCATGTTTGCTCATATTGAACTAATGCCACATGAGATGCTGTGTCAACGTTTTCTTTTGCACGAGTGTGTTAACTAGTGGACATGCAAAAACAAATGAATGCAGTGCCTGCTATTAAGTGTCAGTAAATAAAAGCGTAGGCTAATTGAAGGCCCAAGCACAGATAACAGTATTTAGGGAGTTTTAGGGCCTTTATTTCATGAGTTGGCTTAATGACTTAATGACGTTGAAAATTATAATGCGGTAATTTGGGTACAATCTTAATACTAGTAAAGAGGAAATGACTGCATTCAAACACTGCATCTTTTGACTTCATTTTGAATTGATGCCTTTCTTTCTTTCTTTCTGCAGCTAAAGTTACCATAGTCATTGAACAGATTATTTTCTCATCTGTTTTTCAAAGACAATATAGTAGGTACACATATGCCCCCGGTTTCACAAACAAGGCTTAAGACTAGTCCTAGACTAAAATGTAAGTCTGAGCTGTTTCAACTGAAAGAAACTTGCATTGACTGATCTTTAAATATATCAGGGCCTTTGTTTTGTCTCAAGATGCACACCAGTAATGTTTTTTTAAAAGGCATGTTTTTAAAAACTACTTAAATGTCCTAATTAAACTATAGCCTAATCCTGGTTTAGTCTAAGCCCTGTCTGTGAAACTGGGCCATAGTCTTTTAATTCGGTAACACTTTAGTATAGGGACCAATTCTCACTAGTTGCTTAACATGTCTATTATTAACATACTGGCTGTTCAGTAGTAATTATGAAGCACATATTCTGCATGACCATATTCTGCATCCCTAATCCTACCCAATACCTAAACTTAAAAACTACCTTACTAACTATTAATAAGCAGCAAATTAGGAGTTTATTGAGGCAAAAGTCGTAGATAATGGTTTGTTAATGGCGAGAATTGGACCTTAAATTAAAGTGTGACCTTTCTAATTGGTTATTAAAGCTATTGTTCACTCCAAAATGAAAATTCTGTCATCATTTACTCACCCTCAAGTTGTTCTAAACCTGTATGAGTTTCTTTCTTTTGAAGACAAAATAAAACAGACGCCAGTAGCCAGTGACTTCCGTTCTGTAGTATTCTGTCAGTGGCTACCAGCATCTGTTTGATTACCAACATTCTTCAAAATATCTTTATTTGTGTTCAATAGAAGAAAGAATCTCATATGGTTTGGAACAACTTGAGGGTGAGTAAATGATGACAGAATTGTGATTTTTGGCTGAACTATCCCTTTAATCTTGTGTGAAAGAATAATGTGTGCATCCAGTGAAATCTATATGAACTTATATTTGTGGCAGGCACAATGATGTATCTAGACTCTGGTACAGAACACTGTAGTCCAGACCTGTTACAGTAGGAGTGAGCTAATCAGAGACAGATGGAAGGGTAATAAAAGCAGTTTCACATGGCAATCACCATGTGAAGTCTCTATGCTAAAGAGATCTCTGAAGCTGTTTGAAACCAATTGGGGCTAATGTAGAAGCATATTGTCCGCAGGCAGAGACAGAGGAAAGGTGGGGAGTAAAGAGACGTAAGGGAAAGAAAAGAGAAAAGACTCAGGAGGACAGGAGGAGATGGAAGGAAAGAGGAGTAAGAGAGAAAGATCTCACAGGGGAGCTGTGTGTTAGAGCATTGTTTACCTGAGATGGGTCGATGTGTGGGTGGTGAGGGGGCAGACTACTCTCTGAATCTGTTTTTCTTTCATTCTCCATCTCACAAAGACAATGTTTTTTTTAACATTGTAAGCCTACGGCGGTGATTGCTATCCGCTGACCAAGACAGTATTAGTCATCACCCAGTATACAACAGGACATCATTTAAAATCAGTTTTCAGATTGTGCCAAATGCCTGTTGGTATACTTTAAGTGGAGCAAAATATTTGTCTATAGTGTACAGAAAACATTTGTGAAAACTTTTATTCACATTTTAATTATCTGCACTATTATGATGTTAAATGCTGCAATTGAACAACCAGAATCATGCATTCAAGAGAGTTATAAAGCAGAAAGTTATGTGAGGCAGTGTTTAATGAAACTATAAAAATGAATTCAGAGTCTAGAGAAAATATTCTTCCTCGCAGAAGCTGTTCAGCTGTAAAACATGAAATAATTATTTGAGAGGAAACCACAGGAGTGCCTCATGTCTGTGATTATACATTCACAAAATAAACACCATATGAAAAATTAATAAATCATTAACCCTAGCCCTATGACCCTAACCTTAAATAAATAAAGGATTATGTCAGTACTATTTTACCAACTGTTGTAACATACTGAACACCGAATGCTACAAATAACACTGAATAAATATCAGCAAAATAATGCTACGTGAACAAGCTTATAGTTCCAGTCCCTGAATCTGAATTGAATTTGATTTGAGGAAGCAAGCACGATGCAAAATTGCAATTTAAATTTAAAATGAATTGATTTGATTCAATTTTAACTAGAAAAACAAGTTTGTCAAGACAAACTTTGAATGTTTGCCTGGCAATGTTTAAAAGTTTAGATGGATGGATGGATGGATGGATCGACAGACAGACAGATAGATAGATAGATAGATAGATAGATAGATAGATAGATAGATAGATAGATAGATAGATAGATAGATAGATAGATAGATAGATAGATGATAAAATCAGAAGATAAAATCAGATGATAAAATCTAGATTAGGTGAAATTAATTCAGGATTACAGATCATTCTAAAAGACAACACCACTTTGGTGTTTCCTTCTTTGCTGTACTGACAAACATCTCCACCTAGTGTTACTTCACAGACCTCTCAAACACAGCCTTCGTTTATACTGATATGCTAACTGTGATTACAAAGCCACAGTTAGTAATGCCAGCAGTATGAAACTATTAAAAAGGTCAGTTGTAGCAGTATCAGTGTTTCTGAGCTCTTTGGCTAAACTCTTTGTATGTGATAGTTTCACCTCTGAGGCATGAATTAAATTTGCCCTGTTTGTTTGACAAATCTTAGAAATTAAAAATCAGAGATAATGCTAATAACTGAACCAAGTGTAAGCAGCAGGATAGCAAGGGTTTGGAGTATTACTGTAAAATATGACAACACCTTCAAAGATCACATGCCACATTTATAAACAGTACATTTGATTTTAGGAGGACACCACTGACATTTTCTTTTCTCAATCAGCAAGAACCACCTGATTCTGAAGCGTTCCTTCCCATCAGGATCTATATTAATCTGAGTTGAGACAGCTTGCAAATTGAAAGCAATGGAGAGAAGGTGAGCCACCGATATGACTGCTGTGCTGTCTAATTAAGCCCTGTGAGACTTCAGTCAACCAAACAAGACCCAAATTACTCTACAGGTCATGTGCACATACCTTGCCATGAATAATGCTGTACTCCACAAGCTGCATTGGCAATTATATGAAATACACAAAAAATATTTTTTGTTTGTTTGTTAGTTGTTGTTTTTTACAATTAGTGATAATATATTCACAGAATATACAAAATGTGCAACTTTCAGGCTTTATTGGTGTATGTTTAAAAAAGGCAGAAATAACTAGACATACATGCTTCAGAAATAAGCCTTTTTGTCAATATTACAAAGAAAAACCTTCACAGCTGGAAGTAAACAAGCCATTTTCTAGTATGGTTAATTTTTTTGTGTGTTTTTCCCCAATAACACAATTTATTAGTTATTGTACAGCATGAACAGACATTCGTGGCTTTGAAAATAACAGTACTTGATTAAAACTGTCTCAGTTCACACCACTACCAATTAACAGCATAAATTTGTATTAAAATAATACATACTGATAAAGCATCAGCAAAAATTGACTATAACACATCAGAGTTGAAACTTTTTAATGTGTATTACTAAAAATGTGTCTTTGTAGCTCTTCATTTTTATTTCCCTTTTTAATATAGGAACTATGATTTTCCACAGATTTGGGTCTCTGTTTCATATCGAAAACAAAACGAAGCACATACATGCAGTAGTCAGAGTAAAATTAAAGCCATGCTGCCAGTTCTGAAAGGACATACCATATGTGCAGTTTCTCTGAAATATTGATACAGTGCTTAAGACTGGATCAAAAGGTAGACTGGTGAAAACATGTTCTCTCAAAGTGGTGAATAAATAATTAAAAAATCTTTTTCCCTTCTTTCTCTCCCTTGTCTTTCTCTTTCCATTCTTGGTGCACTAGTCCGACCGGTTCTATGTTCCCTCAACCATCACATGTCTCTTATTTGTCCACTCCATAGTGATGCTTTTAATCATCTTTTACACATCATGACAATCCTGAGTTTGTGCTCCATCATTTAATACAAAATGTATAAAGCACCAAAAGTTTTAAAATCTTTTTCCCTTCCGTCCTTGTCTTTCCTCTTCCATTCTTGGTCACTAGGGACCAAAACATCAAACATTTGTCCACATCAATAAATGTTTGATTGAGTTTAAACATGAAAAATAATTAAATCGGCAAACACAATGTTTAAATGCCTTTTTCAACCATAGCACCAGAGAAAAATGTGTGAAAAAAAATAAAATTAAAAAAGTCATTGTTGGATGTTAAGCATGACTAAACCATTTAGAGATCCCAAATTCAATACCACAGCAATGCAATGAAAAAAGGGAACGAGCGTCTCAGGGTGTTTCACCAGGATTGAGAATGATTAAATTGTTGGAACTTGGCTTCTCCAAAACAAATACAGAATAGAATGGAGAAAATAGTTACAATGAGCTGATGCGACTGCGGCTTTTTAGTGGGTCATACTGACTTTGACAACACTAGATGAATGCAGCATGTCAAAGCAGAACATTGAGAAATAAACTTTCTATGTATTCTATTTAAAAAAGAATAATTTGAGCATGTGTGACTATCTAATATGCATGTCTTTATATATCTCCTCAGTTTTAGAAAATGAACAATAAAAACAACATATATATATATATATATATATATATTGCAAATATTGTTAGAACCACACTCCAATCCGAGGAGCCATTCTTGGCATCCGCTTCTTTTTGGTGTCTGATTCCTTCAGCGATAGTTTCTTTCTCCTGGTGTCAAAAATCCCTACAAAAAAGAAAGTGATTTACTATGAGGAAATTTGATGAGCTTTGACTTTCATTAATACCACAAAACAACAAAAAAGGACCAAAACAATTCGACTAATATTTGAAAACATCCTTCTAATTGATATAGACATTAACTGTGGCTCACAGAAAAGAATAATTCAATCACTTGAAATCATTAACTCCACTGGAATGTCTTTGTTGGAACCTTAATGGAAATTCATTTCCAGATACTGTTGAGTGCTTTAAACCAGTCAAAAGCAAGTTGTATTAGCTATAAAAGTTGCCTGCTGAAATAAATTTCATGAGCAAGCAGACACCACCTCCACCACGCTGACAAATCTCTAATATCTGACTCACTCATGCAACCTTGAAAAATACAAAACTGAATATCTTTATAAATCAACACTGCATGAAACTGCTCTGCTCCTCTGATCCTGGCCTCTATCCTACAGGCACAGCATCCAGCTGGGACACAAACCTCTGGTAAGTCCCAGATTCTGCAGGCCTCTGTCCTCCTCCTCCTCCTCCTCTGAAGGGTTCTGGGCCACATTTCGAAGGTAACGGTTGTGTGGGGTAGCACCAGTGAGGGCATTCTGTCTGCGGCTTTCCTCCAATGCATTGTCATCAGAAATACCTGTGAGCAAGACAAGACACAGCTCAGACGAATTTGCATGAAATGTTGATTACCTTTTTATATTTTTATTAATATTATTTTCTCTTTTGCTGATTTGTGCATGCACTTTGAATGCACAACCTGATATAATTCAGTCTTTAGAATAGACTGGCGACATTTTTTTTAAATATGACAACATTCCTCTTCATTCTATCAGTCTTCTTGCAGCTTTAATTTCACTTATATAATGCATATCAGTGTCTGACAAGACAATAATTATAAGACAGTATAAGACAATATCTGTGTACTGACAAGACAATAACTGTGTCCCAAATTACATAGTATACACTACACACTTTTACTGTGTCCTAAGTACTCGACTATCTAGTGTATGAATTTTATAAGGTTATTTTTGAGTCTGATAGCCCTATCCTCTCCACTATGGAAGAAAAGCTGTGACTGTTGAGGTTTGAAGTGCATTTCTGTGGCTGGTTAGTAGTACAAACAAACCCAAACAGAAGGAAGCTTGATGTTGTGTTTGCTGGAATGCAGTGTCTATGTAAGCACAGGCTCTGCCGTGATCTTTGGGCAGTTATTTATTTCTTTAAAATCTGACATCACCCAGTTTGCTTCAGGGCATCAATTCCTTTTCATATTTGTCTGCATTGCTTATGAGAGTAGATAGAGGGCTTAAACACAAATAGAAAAACATCATTTTTGTATGACATCAGTGTAACAACAAAACAAAACTATGCAAAGTGTACTCCATCTTAATAATCTGTGATGATAATATTCAATGCACAATCAATCATTTAGTCAACCTTCATGAATTATGTTAATTTAATCACTGCAACTTATTGTACCGCATAAAACAGACAAATGATATGGAACATTAGCAGTTTATAATAAATAAATTGGGTTTAATGTTTCATTCATGTGAAATATCTGTCAGTGCTCACCTAGAAACATAAAACAAACATGATCAGGTTGGTTATTATTGAATTCCTGTAATGTCCAAAAAGCATACAAATCAGGAATATTGCTTGTTTTGGAAAGACACAATCATTATACTATTATAGTGCTTTACCATTCTTTTCTAAGTTCCTTCCTCCTGAAAGTTTAATGCCCGACTACCTCTATTCAGGATACTGAGTTGATTGCATTTATGTACTCTGCTTGAACAGCTTCAGCTTCTCGATAAATGTTCCTGTGGCTCAGTGGTAGAGCATTGTGTTAGCAGCACAAAAGGTCATGGGTTCAATTCCCAGGGAACACATACTGATAAAAAAAAATGTATAGCCTGAATGCACTGTAAGTCGCTTTGGATAAAAGCGTCTGCTAAATGCATAAATGTAAATGTTGTGAGATTTAAACTAAAAATCTGATGTTTGAAATAAAAAGTAAATAAAAAATATTACACCTGTTTCAGCTGACCTTATTCCTTTGCCACTTCACTGCTTAATTCCCTAAATTATATTACAAAAGTTGATTCAAAAGTTGCATGATATAAAACAGTGTTAAGTTTGTTCTATATTGGATTTACCCTGACTTATTTCATTTTGATTTGAAAATGTGTTCATTTCACTGATAATATTGTGTGGTTGCAGTGCGATTCTTTTATTATTATTTTTCACAAAATCTTCATTTTTAGTTTGTTCTCATTTGGTTTCACAGAAGTAGAACTTTTGACCTCATTATAAAGTCTGGTCACATTTGAAGTTTATTCTGGCCACTAATCATCCAGGTGGACAGAAAGAGACAGTCTGGCTGAGAAATAAAGTGATAATTCTCCATTTGTTTTGCTTGATACAATAATAACAGTGCTATTATTATGTTTGTTTGTTTTTAAAATGGAAATGAGCTGAAAATGTATAAAGAAATTGTGATAAAGTCAAAATTATAAAAAGTAATGTACTGATTATTTCACAGACAAAAGAAAGCAGAATCACACTTTTCTGTGTATATATCTAGTTTACTTACTATTAACAGCCTCTAAATCTGATGTCCTTTAAAGATTTGAATCCATGAAGCTTAAATACTTCTGCAAATCCAGTGATTAATTGTTCTTGTTGCAGCTCAGATATCAATTCAACCACTATTTAAGTTCTGACAGTATTTTATCTCCTTTTTATTTCAACTTCTAGCAAGGTGACATTTTCATTCAGGGTTAAGCAGCAGAACTGGTAACGCTACCATTGTCTCCTCTCAGTTACTTTGTGTTACAGGATATTCACCTGATTATAAGTGTTGTCCCCAATAACAGTCTTAAACATTAATTCATATCGCACTTAACCTGCCATTTACAGACACTTGTGCATCACCCCACAAACACACAAAAGTGTATGAGAAGACTGTAAAAGAAAAAAAAGTTTAAATAGCTCCTAAAGCAATCCTTGCCTGACACCCACCCACCACCCCTTTTCCCCATAATCGCGATGCATTCATTCATATTTCATGTGGAACGCGTTTATTGTGATTAGTCATGTAAATAGATTGAGATTTCTTTATTCTTTTCGTGTGTTAATTTACATTTATATTGAATTAGCGTATGGAATAGGGGCTCAGAAGAGAGAAAAGAGAGGCTGATTATGCGTGCAGATTATGGGCACATCTCGTGGCTATTGTGTTGTGTAATTAAAGGGGAGAGAGGAGAAGAAAAGGGACAGATGCTGCTTCTCAAACTACCGGACCTTTTTTCATCTCCGGAAAAGGCCTGCGTCTGCTGCAACACCCTCCTCCACCTACCAACAACCCCCCAAAGAAAAGATGAAAAATAGAATACATTTAGAAGACAAGCCACAAGCCTTTACCACATCTCTTGTTGTCTTATTTGAGTTTGGAGAAAAGAATCACCGTGACCCGAACCACAACAACAGCTGCCTAAGGTGACACTGGGAAATGTCACTGCTTGTACAATGGATCCTCTAAAAGCTTTTAACATCAATAAGTTAATTACTTTAAGTGACAACATACTCAGAACAATTTAAGGGATATATGTAACCCTGGACCACAAAACCAGTCTTAAAGGGATAGTTCACCCAAAAATGAAAATTCTGTCATCATTTACTCACCCTCAAGTAGTTCCAAACCTGTATTAATGTCTTTGTTCTGCCGAACACAAAGGAAGATATTTTGAAGAAAGTTTGTAACCAGGCTGTTTTGGGGCACCATTGACTTCCATAGTAGGGAAAAAAAATACTATGGAAGTCAATGGTGCCCAAGAACTGCTCTGTTTCCCACATTCTTCAGAATATCTTCCTTTGTGTTCAGCAGAACAAAGACATTCATTCAGGTTTGGAACTACTTGAGGGTGAGTAAATGATGACAGAATTTTCATTTTTGGGTGAACTATCCCTTTAAGTAGCACGGGTATATTTGTAGCAATAGCCAACAATACACTGTATGGGTCAAAATTATTGATTTTTCTTTTATGCCAAAAATCATTAGGATATTAAGATCATGTTCCATAGATATATTTTGTAAATTTCCCACCGTACATATATCAAAACTTAATTTTTGATTTGTAATATGCATTGCTAAGGACTTAATTTGGACAACTTTAAAGGCGATTTTCTAAAAAAATATATTATTTTTTTTGCACTCAGATTCCAGATTTTCAAATAGTTGTATCTCAGCCAAATATTGTCCTATCCTAACAAACCAAAGAAAATCTTTTGAAAAATATTGGTAACCACATATTTACTAATAATAATAATAATAATAATGGTTATTATTATTATTATTATTATTATATTTTGTGTTCAGCAGAAGAAAGAATGCCATACAGGTTTGGAACAACATGAGGGTGAATAAATCATGACCATTTTTTTTTTTTTTTTTTGTTATGTCATAACTAACTTTTATATGTATATAACTATACTATATGCATACACCACATATAGAGTGCCCTCAAAATCGTAATTACAACTGGGAGCATCTGATATTATTTTGATCATCTTGGATTATTACCATTCAATGTGGTGGAAAAGAGGACCATTTCAATAAGATAGTTGGTTGCTAAATATTAATTCTTCTAAATGTAGATAGCCTACCTTGTTAGCTGTTGCAGTTTCAGTCACATACATTTATGTATATCTGTAAATGTCTGCTGCACAGAGAAAAGTTAATGTGTTGGATAATACATACATCAAGATGGCTGTTTAGTTTCTTATTGTCAAAAGACGTGACACATTCCTTTTAAATAACCTGGGACAGGACCTTCTAAACAGCATGTGAGCAGAGGACCTCCATCAGACTTTCTAGTATAGCCTACTAATCAAAATTTGCTGGGCTTTTTTCATCCCTGGCAGTGCAAAAGAGAAACATATAAAGGATCAGTAGAGGGGGAAATGGCAAAAGAGAATGACACAAAATGAAAGATGAAGGAAGAGATATAGATGAGAGAACGCGACACAGAAGAGGCCCAATCGTCGGCACAAAGCATAACGAGCCTGGTCAAACAGAGACAAAAGCAGCCCGCACAAGTCTCAATTTCCGGGCGTATGATTGGACGTGTTATTACCGTGAGGTCGCCGCGGTGACCCCGTAAACTCACAGTCTATTACCGAAGGCGCACTTCCATACAAACGCACGCATTCAGATGCATCCGAGCAAAACATGGCACGGTGTCTAAATCCCAGTCAGGGACTATACGTGGAAAATAAGTGTCCCGCTCACTGGCTCTCAGTGGAGTGAAACCCCTTGGCGTTAAGGTTTCTCTTCCTCGTCGAGCTTTGAATAACAAGCAGCGTTTATTCGTCCATGAAAGGCAGCGGAGAGATCATATCTAGCTTTTTAAATATGGAGGGGAAATAAAGAAATGAAATAGAGAGGCTTTCGCGAGCCTGGTGTATTCAAGAAGGAGAGGGATTGATTCAAGGTGGTGTTTTTATTGTTTGAAAGCGTCCTTGCTTTCAGATCACTATATTATGCTATTATATGGTGGTTACCCCGGTGATAAGACAGGAAATGTTCTAATCCATTATCATTTAATTACTTTCAGTGGCGAAATAAATATTTTGCCTGGAAACAATTAAAAACTGTAATAAATGCAATCTTTTAATACATATTAAGCATTTTCTCTGTTCAAATCTCAGTTTTTCTTTAATTACATGGTGTGTTTCGAAGATGTGCTTTGTTTGAGCTGCAAATGTGTTTGAGGTTTAAGGTGATAATTCTCTGATAGTTTTCTCAAAAGGTGCTCTTAGTATTTTTCCTCGTTAAAAAGGTTTTACACATTAAGAAATTAGTTGTATTTTTAAATAACACACCTATTTCAGTAGCAATATATAGCCTATATATATACAGGTGCATCTCAATAAATTAGAATGTCATGAAAAAGTTCTTTTTTTCTTGTAACTTATTTCAAAAAGTGAAACTTTCATATATTTTAGATTCATTACACGTAAAGTAAAACATTTCAAAAGTTTTTTTGTTTTAATTTTGATGATTAGAGCTTACAGCTCATGAAAGTCAAAAATCAGTATCTCAAAATATTAGAATATTTACATTTGAGTTTCAATAAATGACCATCCATACAGTATAAATTCCGGGTATCTCTTGTTCTTTGAAACCACAATAACAGAGAAGACTGCTGACTTGCCAATGATCCAGAAGACGAACATTGACGCCCTCCACAAAGAGGGTAAGTCACAGAGGGTCATTACTGAAAGGTGTGGCTGTTTACAGAGTGCTGTATCAAAGCATATTAAATGCAAAGTTGACTGGAAGGAAGAATTTGGGTAGGAAAAGGGGCACAAGCAACAGGGATGACCGCAAGCTTGAGAATACAGTCAAGCAAAGCTGATTCAAACACTTGGGAGAGCTTCACAAGGAGTGGACTGAAGCTGGAGTCAGTGCATCAAGAGTCACCACACTCAGACGTCTTCAGGAAAAGGGCTACCAAGCCACTTCTGAAACAGAGACAACGTCAGAAGCATCTTACCTGGGCTGTGGAGAAAAATAACTGGACTGTTGCTCAGTGGTCCAAAGTCCTCTTTTCAGATGAAAGTAAATTTTGCATTTCATTTGGAAATCAAGGTCCCAGAGTCTGGAGGAAGAGTGGAGAGGCACAGAATCCATGTTGCTTGAAGTCCAGTGTGAAGTTTCCACAGTCAGTGATGATTTGAGCTGCCATGTCATCTGCTGGTGTTGGTCCACTGTGTTTTCTGAAGTCCACAGTCAACGCAGCCATCTACCAGGAAATTTTAGAGCACTTCATGCTTCCTTTTGCTGACAAGCTTTATGGAGATGCTGATTTCATTTTCCAGCAGGACTTGGCACCTGCCCACACTGCCAAAGGTACCAAAAGCTGGTTCAATGACCATGGTGTTACTGTGCTTGATTGGCCAGCAAACTCGCCTGACCTGAACCCCATAGAGAATCTATGGGGTATTGTCAAGAGGAAGATGAGAGACACCAGACCCAACAATGCAGATGAGCTGAAGGCCACTGTCAAAGAAACCTGAGCTTCCATACCACCTCAGCAGTGCCACAAACTGATCACCTCCATGCCACGCCGAATTGAGGCAGTAATTAAAGCAAAAGGAGCCCCTACCAAGTATTGAGTACATATACAGTAAATGAACATACTTTCCAGAAGGCCAACAATACACTAAAAATGTTTTTTTTATTGGTCTTATGAAGTATTCTAATTTGTTGAGATAGTGAATTGGTGGGTTTTTGTTAAATGTGAGCCTAAATCATCACAATTAAAAGAACCAAAGACTTAAACTACTTCAGTCTGTGTGCATTGAATTTATTTAATACAGGAGTTTCACAATTTGAGTTGAATTACTGAAATAAATGAACTTTTCCACGACATTCTAATTTATTGAGATGCACCTGTATGTATATGTATATATATATATATATATATATATATATATATATATATACATGGAGCAGGTCCCCTTTTGGGGGCTGCCATGTTGAAGTCACATGACCAGCTGAATACTACTAGCTTTATCTTGGTATCCTGATGTTAAAGGGATAGTTCACCCAAAAATGAAAATTTGATATTTATCTGCTTACCACCACGGCATCCAAGATGTAGGTGACTTTGCTTCTTCAGTAGAACACAAACAAAGATTTTTAACTCAAACCGTTGCAGTCTGTCAGTCATATAATGGCAGTCAATGGGAGCCATGGCTTTGAGAGTCAAAAAAACATACACAGACAAAACCAAATTAAACCCTGCGGCTCATGACGATAGTGATGGCCGCTATCGAAGCACTGCTTCGTGAAGCTTCGAAACTTTTGCGAATCATTTGTATCGAAACAGTGGTTCAGAGCGTGTATCAAACTGCCAAAGTCACGTGATTTCAGTAAACGAGGCTTCATTACGTCATAACTGTTTCGAAACGTTTTGAAATTTCAATGGTTTGTTGCTGGGGAGGCGATCTCTGTAAACCAGTGAATGATGCGAGTTCATTGAGATCGCCTCCCAGCGGCGAAACATTGAACCAGTGTCTATGGTTTTTACCTGATCTCGGAGTTAAAAAAAAACATACACCGACAAAACCAAATTAAACCCTGCGGCTCATGACGAATCGGTCTGTGCAAGAAACTGAACAGTATTTCTATCATTTTTTACCTCTGATCCACTGCAATGTCCAACAGCCGGCGCGTGACGCATCAACATGCTCTGGCATAGTAGACGCATGCGCAGAAGCAATCTGTCACGCGTATACGTCACTCATTGTTTAGATTGCTTCCGCGCATGCATCTACTATGCCACAGACCGATTGTTTCGTGTCTTAAGACCTCAATGTATTGTCACGTAGTGATGGGAGAAACAAACCTTTTTGAAGCTTCGAATCAATTGAACCAATTGCTTCACAAAATGATTCACTGTTTCGAAGCTCTCGAAACACTACACGCTAGTGACACCTGCTGGTCAAAAGTGTGTAAATGCAACAAAAACTCAGGCTAAAACATGTATAAAAACAGATTTAAAAATTTTGCAAATGTTTTATTGAAAGTATAATACATTAAATGCCATAAAAATGATAAAATACCATTAAATATGAAGTGTCTGTATAATATGTGGCTTTTAAAATATATTATATTTGCAGGGCTTGTTTTGTTTTATGGAGAGCTTGTATATATATAGGCCAGAAATATATATTAACTACTTCTCTTCCTTTTATTTTTTTTTTTTTATGTCTATAAATTGATGAAACTGATCCGAGATCAGGTAAAAACCATAGACACTGGTATAATGTTTCACCGCTGGGAGGTGATCTCAATGAACTCGCATGATTTACTGTTTACAAAGATCGCCAGTTATGACGTTATGACGTAATGAAGCCTTGTTTACTGAAATCACGTGACTTTGGCAGTTTGATACGCGCTCCGAACCACTGTTTCGAAACAAATGATTCGCAAAAGTTTCGAAGCTTCACGAAGCAGTGCTTCGATAGCGGCCATCACTATCGTCATGAGCCGCAGGGTTTAATTTGGTTTTGTCTGTGTATGTTTTTTTGACTCTCAAAGCCGTGGCTCCCATTGACTGCCATTATATGACTGACAGACTGCAACGGTTTGAGTTAAAAATCTTTGTTTGTGTTCTGCTGAAGAAACAATGTCACCTACATCTTGGATGCCGTGGTGGTAAGCAGATAAACATACATTTTTCATTTTTGGGTGAACTATCCCTTTAATGGACACATGTTTTCAGTGGCTGAAAAAAAAAACAACAACAAGATGACATGAAAAACAAACAACAACAAAAAGGATGGCCATCACTGAGAAATTAGGATCTCTGAGGAAAAGGCGGGGACTCTTCCGTCCATTTCTAACAACAATCATTCACAAAGCCAGGAAAGTGAGCAAGCCATCTTTAAATGAGACCATAGTCAACAGCAAACACTTCCCACTGTTCTGGCGTTCTGATAGCATCTCAGCAGGCACTAACAGAAACCCAGAGCTGCCCTCATGTTTTTCACTTCTGTCACTCCTATCTTTACCATCTTTCATAAGCCTTGGGAGGACAGCAGTAAAACACAAGGGAAAACACTCTTCATCAGGCTTTGGATGTTTTCAGCTTCCGGTTTCATCACAGTCGTGGATCATTTTGATCAAATTTGGATCATTCATCAAAGAAAGAGACAAGGAAAAAATGGAGGAAGGAAATGAAAGTCTATTTTTGTCTTCATTGACTTGTCTGTCTATATACAGTCTATTTTTGTGGCATGCTTTCATTTGTCGACTACGGTATATAATTTGTTTTCTGACTGGGATGGCTTAGAAAAATCCACATGTAAAAATTACACATTACATTTGGTGTGTTTGTGATATTTTTTAGCCATAGAAAGTAGCATACAAAATAACCTATTGTAAACATGTTCACAGCTAAAATTATACTCTGTTTTATTATTATCTTGTAAAGTCCTTGTAAAAGGTCACTCATTTGTGTTACACATTGTGTGTTAAATGTTTTCGTTAAATTTATCTTTATAAAATTGTAAGCATATTTTGCGCACCAAAGACGTTTTGATATCAATGAAGAAATGGCGCTCTCTAGCGCTGCAATGTCATTATAGATTAGACACAACCTACCTTTGCGTTTCAGTGATCAATATGTGGTGGAGATTACACCGCTCCAGAAAAGGTTAACAGTCCTTCAAAGGACATTCATCATTAGCAAATGTCAAATCTATTTTGCTATTACTAAAGGTAAAGGACAAGACAAGACTGAATGGCAATTGGAAGAGGGTGTTCGTGTAACTTTTAGACTACGGGGGGCGCCAGTGGACAACAAATCAGAAAACAGAACAGCTCTAAACCAGGGTTTGCCCAAACCTGTTCCTCGAGATCTACCTACCTGTAGAGTTCAGCTCCAACCCTGATCTAACACGCCTGTCTTAATTATCTAGGATTATCTGCCTGTCTAGGATTGGGAAACCCTGCTCTACACGGCTTTCAGTAGTCATGATATGAATCTGCGTCCTGTCTGACAATGCCCTCAAAAATATGGTGAAAGCAAAAATAAAATACCGTCCAAAAGTTTGGGGTAAGGCCCCTGTTCTTCATCTTATATTTCATACAGTTGACTGTTGACAAATATGATGCAGGACAACGACCCCATAAACAAAGTTATGCCTTAAAATTCAAGATGTTGGGGCAAAAATGCCCCTTTATGAGTTTTTGTCTCTTATTTATATCATATGGTAAGCGATATCAGCAGCAAGAGCAATATCACAGGAGTGCTGTTTTTGTCACGAACACGGGTAAATCATAGACTGTATGCTATAAGGTGCAAAGAGATTGTATACTACAGTTCAGTAAACAAGTTTATATTGTGTTATATTTTAAACACAATATTGTGTATTTTTGTTCAATATTGCGAACGAAAATACCTATAAAGCCACAGCAGAACTGTTGTGTGTCTGTGAGCAACACAAGGGTGTTTAGTTGCTGAATGAATTCACAAAGCCCCATTCATAGCCATAGCTGTTTACTTCATTCCTCCTGAATGAATGGAATGAATAAAGACATTTACCGCCATCTGCTGGTAGTTTTAGTTTCTTCTTTAGAGTATAATTTCATTTATTTAAAGCTGCAGTCCGTAACTTTTACCTCTTTGTCGCCCTCTATGTTTGAAAACCTGGAATTGCAGTTTCTTGCAGAATTATAGAGTTTTTTTCATTGTTTTGATAATGTGCTGTAAAGAAAACGAAATGCTGCCGGTGCAGTTTCGTCATGTTCATCAATAGCTCGAAGCTGTTCAAGAAGATGTCTAAAAGATGTCTCTTTTTGCACTCTTGACATAGCCTAATTTGTAAATAACGATTATCACCCTGCAGTTCAAATTTGATATGGGCTTAGTTTTAGAGTCCGTTTTTAAAACATTTCCAATGAGGAGGAGAAGCCTATAGTCCCGGGCAGGGCCTAGCTAGAGGATTGGGGGCCCCCTGAAAAAATATTGATGAGCCTAACATCGTCTTGACTATCGACAAAGACATTTGCTATCGTCATATCTCTGACTATCGTCGATACACGATACTATCGTCTATCGGCACAACCCTAATCTAAATAATATATATTATCTTTTAATATTTATTAATTTAGGGAGAATTTTTTTTCTTCAGTTTTTGAATATAATTTTAAAAACATATTACATCAAAATACAAAGGAAAGGGAGGTAGGCTTTGATAAATCAATATCTGCTCATGTTCAGCACAACAATGTTCTTTCTGACTTACCTTAATGAGGGTATCAAAATCACACCACACACACACAGTGTCCTCACATAATGAGTTGTAAGGATATTTCATTATAATAGTGAGGACATTTGGGCCTTGCAAATACATTTTAAAAGAATCATTAGCTTTGTTTATTTAAAATAGTGAGGTCAGTATTTATTAAATCTTTTGATTTAAAGTGCCCCTATTATGGATTTTTGAAAATTACCTTTCATGCAGTGTGTAACAGCTCTACGTGAATAAAAACATCCTGCAAAGTTTTAAATCTGAAAGTGCACTGTGTATAAAGTTATTGTCTCTCAAAAGAAAGAGTCGACACTGAATCAATGAAACGAGTCGTTTTTGAAACGAATCCCAAGCCTTCATGTTGAGGTCAACATGAAACATTAGCACATTGCCCGCCCACTTGTTGGTCTTTTCGCGTTGGTCTGAATGAAAATGCAAATTCATTCTTTGCCACTAGGTGCTGCTTTTGGTAAAAATAGCGGTTTCCCCGGTAACACTGTACACAAAGCAGCACTGTGCTCACAAACACTGCTTTATCAGGCAGACAGGTGAGCTGAGATAAAAATGAGAACAATCAACCAATCACCGCAGATTAGCGTCACGCAAAGGAGGGGTTTGGCTAAATGAATCGATGAGCGAATCGTTTGGGAGTCGTTGAGAAAGTAAGGTAAAACCTTGCATGCATGTCAAGTTGGGCACTTCCAAAACCCAAATATGAACCTTTCATTGCCCATAATAGCCATAATAGAGGCACTTTAAATCTAAAAATTTAACAAAATACTTAAAAATGCTTCCAAGACCAGTGTCAAAGTATTGGAAACCAATAACACCTCTGCAGTGTCTCAGTTCCCATCTTGTAATGACCTGCACTGTGTGTGTATGAGGTCTTCATAAAAAGAGTCTGTAGTGCTAAATCTTTACATCTACAAAGGATCCAGTTGTCATCCTGGCATTTTCTGATTTGGTTATAAAATACGTAATCACAATTCTTTATGGGTTAATCATGCTAGCTTGTGTGTTCACAATCTTGAGGATTATTGAGGCTACTTACATCAATATGAGAAGGACAAGGTTTGGATAAATTAACATCTGCTGAGGTTTTGAGCTTATAGCATCGTGGCTGTCAAAGATTGCAGGAGCAAGTGATCATTACATATATTTGCAGTTCATCAAAGGTGAATTCTTGTCTTTATGTCCTGAAATCAACATTGTAGAACAAACCAAATAAAACCGCTGAAGTATGTGCACATGCATGTGTGGATATTTTAGAAGCTAGTGGAAACAATAAGGTGATGTAAAAGCAGATAAAAAGGCAATGTTTCACTCATTTTAATTTTGTAAGTGCTGCAATGAGACACATCAGCCAAGCAGAAAGACACACCTACATACAAATTAGAGGCAAGTTTTCTAAAAAAAAAAACACTGCAAAGAAATTGTGAGTGCAACATTCCAAACAGGTGAAAGCGAGATTTATTGAACCTGAAACTTTGTCCATCTTTGCTTTTTGTCTTACAAAGTACAAAATGTCCAGCATATAAAGTCACACAATATATATTCATAATAATGGAAAGGTCTCAGGTTATGCAACAGTTAGGTGTGAAGCCAAATGATAAAGTATTTTATAAACAGCTTAATATTATAAACAAATGGTAGCTACTAACATTGGTTAGATCATATTAAATATTTCATAGTGGAGAGGTTAAGACTTCAACAGTTGAATGGCTCTACAGCAGAAAGCAGATACAACCTGTTAAGCTCCAGTTTCAATCAGGCAATAAGCACTTATGGATGAAAGAACAGCCATCAGCTGACAGAAAGGAATGAATTGCGCTTGTTCAAACTGAGGTCTTCTGTTTTTGTGAGGAATAAATGGTCCCCATCTCCCAAAAAAAAAAAAAAAAGGAAAAACGCTTACATTGGAATGAGAGTTCACCCTGTTTAGGCCTGCGATTCACTGCACAGAGGGTAACAGCACCACCTAAAAACTCACATCACATGGATGCGTCACATGACCTACTCTTGGCTTGCTGACTGGTGGAGAGCAGGTGTTTTAGTAGCCATCAGCCTGGTTGGGAGGGTTGGTTGGTTATGTTTAGGAATGTTTGGGTTAAAATGTTTTGAATGTTCATCTGCAGAGTTCAGAGATCACTTGTCCAGTCGGAGAAGATGGTCCTTACCATTGACTGTAAGAGACTTGAGCTGACCGTCCTCCTCTATCTCCACTCTCTCTTGACCGTTCTCTACAATACTGTGATGACAAAAAAGTTAGCTGTAGAGTGAGCTGACATTAACTGTACAATTATTATCATAGATAGTACTTAAGCCTTAGTCAAATAAGCATCAGTTTATGAGCATTTTGCATAGATATGTAGTGACTGAACAACTTTATGCAAAAGTGGTATTGCGTAATATGTTTGAAGATGTGAATCACTATTCAAACAGTTAGAGGCCGTTACAGAATGTTCTTCGGTACCGTTTGGTGGTGATCCTCTTTCCATTGATGAATTTGGTGGATGTAGAGACAGAGTGGAAGTTTCCCATTCCTCCACCACCTCCACCACCCCCAAATGAGGAGGAGGAAAATGAGGTGATGCCACCCCCACCCATTGGGCCAAACGGGGTGAAACCTACAGAAATGACAATGATGATGATGATGATGATTTAAATATACAAGTATGCCAAACATACCAAGAAGGACTAGTTGTTATCAGTGATTTTTCACTAGCTACACACAAATTAACAAACCTGCGTCAAACCCAGAAAAGGGGGATCCAAATGGAGAAAACCCAGGAAAGAATGAACCTGTCGTCCTGCTCCTGCTAACACCCCTGTGACGCCGCCCACCGAAGAAATCTTCAAAGGGGTCATCAGCTAAATCAAAAGAAAAAGTGAAAAACAATGCCATGGCTGTACATGTAAGATGTGTTAGAATAAAGTGGTCCCACAAGTACAATTTATCTACTACTGAACAACAGATTTACATGCTTGACAGACAGACCACTGAAACATTCACCAACAGCATAATATTGTATTACAGAACTAAAGAAAGCATTTACAGCATCTAAACATGGACATCTTCCATTAAAAACAAGACATAAAAAGATGTAAAGAAAATGAACTCCTGATTTCACCTTGGAATTGTCCAAGGGTGACATAAAATGGTTTAATTACTTCAAAAAATATATATATTTTTTTTAAATCGGAATTAAAATGCAAATAATTATGATTTCATGAATAAATTAATATCAAAACCACTCCAGATTTCAGTTTTTTTATGTTTGAAAACAAGCAGCATTGTCATAATTACAACAGAAATACCAGAGGAAATATCCTAGTCAATATGGGAGACCTTAGATTAGAATATTGTGTTGGACAATAGGGAACCTTTCGAGTCAAAAAGGTCGAAAGTTTGATCTATCTGCTTGTTTTAGTCACAAAATACCATCTATTGGCCACCTCAAGCCTTTTGCCACTCATAGTATGCTTAAACTTGAGAGCTGGCTGTCAAACAACTATACAATACATGTGTTATAAGAGAGAGAATCTCCCTGGAGCTGCGTGCATTGCTCATGTCTCATTGATCCTTTCATGCAGAGATCAAACCCACAAGTTTTTCATTTCGGGCTAAATTTGCACATTTTATTTTTTCCTTCTCGGTTCATGGAAATACTAGGTTGATGGGGGCTACACAGGTCTATTTTTATTCATCCACATAATTTCAGGACCAGTGTTGCAATGTAGCATTATGCCTGCTGAAACATGTCTAGATCAATGCTTCTCCATTTTCAGGCACTCAGCACCTTCATATGAACTTTTGAATCTCCTTCAAGCAGTTTGATTTGGCAGGCAGAACCACGCCTGATATCTTCACACACACACACACACACACACACACAGACTGTTATTCTAACCTACCCCCAACCTTGTCATGGCTACATAAACAGAAATAAACATCAATGACCTTCTATCGTCAAGGATGGTCTTCCTGAAACATTCCAATTTGAGAATTCTCAGAACGTTGACATATTTCTCACAGAAAAACATACATAGGCACACATACATGTTGAACACATACACTCATTTTCTCTCTGTGTAGCGGCCTAGAGCTATTAGCTGTTCCCTTTCTCTTGCTGCTCTTTTATTTGGAAGCTATTTCTGAGAACATTCCTAGTGGATGATGCACAGTCTCTTCTCGTCCCACTTGCTGGTCTGAGCGCCCTCGCCATATTTAGAGTGCCTGTATGTTTTACACACATGCCGTCCAGCCATTTGTTCCCAGCAGTTAGAGTCAGTGGGCATGGGCCAGCACTTTAGTGTTTAACAGATGACTAATGTGTGTTCTGTATGATCAGCTCTGCAACACTATTTTCACCAGTTAATGAATTCCTATAACAGCTTTCATGCTTTTAAGAGCTTATTCAACAACATATCAAATGAGTTCACCCAAAAATGAAAATTCAGTCATTGTTTACAATGCCTTGTTTCACTCCAAACCTTATTTTATCTGTGGAAAGATTATTTATTTTTTTAAATCTTCACATACTCCCCCCCCCCCACCCCACCCCACCCCACCCCACCCACACACACAATTATGGCAATTTATAGTGACTGCAGACTATCAAGCTCTAAAAATATATTTATATTAAGACATTATTCATGGATAATCCTCAGAAGACTTGGAATGTAGCACAAGTCATATGGACTACTTTCATGGTGCTTTTATGTCCTTGACATCCTGTGATTATCTGTTACTAATTAATAATTCTATACAGGTGTAAAATTATTGAATGTATACATACAGACTAGGGATGCACGATATTATCGGACCAATATCGGAATCGGCCGATAATGGCTTTAAATGTAAATATCGGCATCGGCCTGATATGATAAATTATGCCGATAGGTCTTGCCGATAAGAGGAATACATTAACTCACATGTGCTCAGGGTGTGCTAGCGATTAGATCACGTCAGCAGTGTTGCTCATTCTTGAAGCAAAGTTTTGCCTGAATGATGATTAGATTCACTATTTTGGATCGCTGCATTTAAACTGAGAATGCACATACAGAATGACTCGTTCGGTGTGTGATAGAGTAAAGAGTAATAGCATGTGCAGCAGCAGCAGCCTCGCCCGGGTCCTAACGCCTGCTGAGTAAAGGCCAAAGTATACTTCGCTTTTGTACGCGTACGCTAGCGTATGCGTACAGTCGAACGCATAGCCTTTCAAAGTATACTCCATTTGAAGTTGTATGTGAACGCAGGCGGTCGACACATGCGCACTAGAAAGTTTCATTCATGTTCAGTATCTGCTCTATTTTCCCCATTAAGTCATGACTGATAACTAATATTTTTGAACTCTTTTAAACCAAAGCTGAGCTGTCTCATACCCTCTTGCTCACAAGCGCTCGTCAATGTGAGCGTCTGTTGTTGCAGTCGCCGCTGTTTTGTTGGCGTTAATCCGTCTCTTTAGTTTCGTTTTCTACTGTGAAACAACGGCCCAGGACAGTGTTGCCACCATGTGGGAAAACATGATTACTGCAAAATAACTTCAGTGCGCATGTGCGACCTGAGCGTACAAAGTACGCGCGGTTACAAAAATCGGGTGGTGCGCGTACAGTACGCGTGGACTGTTCTGATGACGCAATTTGCGTCACGCGCACTGTACGCTGTCCCTCGCGTATGCGTAAAAAGTGAAGTAAACTTTGGCCTTAAGGAGTTTTAATTCCGTAGGGGGCACTGTTGGCCTACTTCTAATAAAATGAAAGCAAAATACACAAATAATATTTAGACTGTTTCTGATTAAATAAAGCAGTAATTGATGCTATAAAATCATGAGTATGTTTTGATTTAAAGTTCAGAAGCCATAGCTTACATGAAAAAAAAAAAACAGGTCACTTAAAGGAGCAGTGTGTAGATTTTAGCGGCATCTAGCGGTTGAGGTTGCGAATTGCAACCAACGGCTCAGTCCCCCGCTCACCCCTCCCTTTAGAGAAGCTACGGTGGCCGATAAAGGGCTAAAGCCCAATTTATACTTCTGTGTCGGACCTATGCCGTAGCCTCTACGCCGTAAGCTGTGCGTCAGTTTTCATTTATACTTCTGCGTCGTCTTCCGCGTCGACGTGCAGTACACATGCGGACCGCTAGTATGCAGTGTCCACGGGCATGTTGCTTGTGTAACCCGCAGTACCATGGCAAAAGCCGAAGAAAAAGCGGCTCGTCGGAGAAGCCGTGACGGCGGCAAATAAATATCATTAAATCATTATTTAAGACTACAAAAAGGAGACAACAACGGAACAGGAGAAGATGGCATTCTTTCAATCTCCACAAGGACGTGTACCATGGCAGATCAACATTGTTTGTCGCGGACTCGCGGACAACTAGTTATGTATAATGCTATGTAGTATAATAAATGATAAGACACTTGTTCTTTGCTTGGTTTTATTTTAAATAAGAAGGTGTAACATTAAACTATATTACAGTGCTCATAAACGCACACAAAACTCAAGTACATACGGAGGGAGGGGGTTCTAGCAGACCAATCACAGTGCTTGCGGTCCGCGTAGAATTGACACGCTGTTAGATTTTTGGAGAGGTGCAAGTCAGGTACGGCGCAGGCCTGTGCGTCTCTGCGTAGGCTACGGCGTAGGTTTGATGCAGAAGTATAAATTGGGCTTAAGATGCCGTCGTCTGAGACCGCAGAGAGCAATGAGGTTTCTTTACAAAGGTAAATTAAGGAATTATTTTACTTAATTATTCAATAAACCGATGTCATTGCGAATATTACTGTTACTTGTTCATCATTGTGTCAGTGTTTTTTCGCAAGAACACCATAGTGACGAAATGTGCTCTGTAGAGCTGTTTGTCCATTTAGGGCTACTGTAGAAACATGGTGGCGACTTCCATGTAAGGGGACCCGCAGTGTATGTAGATATAAATTGCTCATTCTAAGGTAATAAAAACATAACGGTTCATTATGTAAGGTCTTTATACTCCTCTGAAAATGTAGTTATGTATATTATATTGCATTTCTGTCTATAGATCATCCTAAATATTACACAGTGCACCTTTAAATTAAATAATTGTATATATACTGATTTATTCATTAATGTGTAATGTTATATTTTTTAAACAAATGAGCTATAAAAGATTTTCAGAATTTTTACAACTCTTGCTTTAGACCATTTACAAATGTTAAATCTTAAAATAAAATGTTACAGTTAACACTGCATCTTTCTGAAAAAAATTGCAATGATTGAATATAGGTTATTTATAGTTATTTTCAAATCTTTAATGTACTGTCATTCAAAATATCGGCATATCGGATATCGGCAAAAATCCAATATTGTGCATCCCTAAGACATATAAAAGGTAAAACAACCCTTTCGGTAAAAATCCCATAATACACACCCAAGTCAAGAGCACAACTTTAGTGAACAATATAATTATGGTAGATTAACAGAAAGCTAATCATCTAATGAACCCAAGCTCCAATAATTTCATGCAAAACCTAATTATAACTCAAACCACATCATTACCGTCATAGAGACACTGTGAGAGATTAAATGACCTTCATTTCCTCTCTTTGGGAATTTTGTTCTAATTTTTAACACTCCTGTTTTCAATGACAAAAACCTCTTTATTCAGAAATGATGCATGTTAAACATGTTTTTGCTATCAAAACACACTTCTTTTTCTATTCCATTTGTATTTTTTGTTATTTAATCAGTTTAATTTACTCATGTACCTACCAAAGAAATCTGCAAATGGATCTCGGCCTCCAAAGAATTCCCTGAAGACATCGTCTGGATTTCGGAATGCGAATCCGCCCATGAAACCCTCATCATAATGGCCTCCTTTTCCCAACAAGTAATAATTAGAGGAAAACCACATTTAAAAAAACAGGTAAATGTGTCAACAGATAACATAAATCAGGAATAACTTTACTTACCTCTATGAGATAGGCCTTCTTTACCATATTTATCATACTGTCTCCGTTTGTTTTCTGTATGAAAGAAAAACGCTGCTTTTAGTGTCACTCAAAACAGACACAGATTAATGTTTTATATTAATTAGACACTCCTTCCACCACACGTTCACTTATTATTTGTAGCATTTAACTAAAAAAAAAAAAAACAGACTACTCATACTAACAAGGCATTAGAGACACATCAACAGTTACAAATGTCACTGGCCATTTTTTAACAGAAATTTTGGTTTGTGAAGATGTAATAGCACTGTGATTTCTGCGCCAAATTCCATCCTATTCTGAGGAAATGCACTATACCTCAATATGTTTAAAACATTCATGAATCAAGATTTTCAACTACTGACAGCCTTATGAGACTGATCATAGATCATTCTGGGTACAGCTCTCTATGCTTTATTCTGCTTTTACCTGCATAAAGTAGATATCTCATGGCATGGGACATTCATTTCACAAGAATTATTTAATATAAGAAATTAGTGTTGTAATTTAAAATATATTAATTCTCAAAAATTAACATAGCATCATATAAAAAAAAAATTAATAACAAAATATAAATAGTAGTACCATCTGACAGGACTTCATATGCCTCAGAGATCTCTTTGAACATTTTTTCTGACTGTTCTTTGTTGTTTGGGTTTTTGTCTGGATGCCACTTCAGTGCTTTTTTTCTGTACCTGTAAAACACACACACCCAAACCCTCATTAAAACAAGATTTCTTAAGTGTGGAAAGACAACACAAAAGACAGTGCATTCTTAGTATATCTGACAACATTCCTTCAAGTTTAAAAGTACAGCAAATATGAGGGTCATATACAATACGATACACTGTAGGGGTGTGCGATATTGACAAAAAAAATATCTCGATATTTTCTGGGATTTTATCGATAACGATATTTAGACAATATTTTGCTGAGTGTGTTATTGTGCTGATATCTTAAGGACTGCTGTGGACAGCTGACTCCTAAAGTTTTTGATATTCTTCATATTCTGTTTGGTGGTCAGTTCACACTAGTGCTGGGCGATATGACCAAAAAAATTATCACGATAATTTTTTTCATATCAGTCGATATCGTTAATTATCACAATAAATGTCAAATCTTTATTTCTTTCAAGTTGAAAGCCAGAATTTTGCTCCAAAGTGAAAGTTGTAGAAACCAGACCATTACTTTTCTTTAACAAAATAAATATGTTTTATTTGAGTAAGTAAATAAGTTTTTTCTATTTATTTTTTATTTTTTTTATTAAGCATTGGTCTCCCATAGCAGCATACATTTAAATCATGATAACAGTTAAAACCACACATAACACCTCAATACCATGGTAAAAAATATAACTATGGTTTTTAGGTAGCCTATTTGTATGAAAAACAGTAGTCTAAAAACATTCAGTATAAATCAGGCATGTGATCAGCTAGAGACAAAAAAGAAGGAAAATCTTACCACGCCCCAAGCCACGCCCACAAGCCACGCCCCCAGAACTTATTAAAAATACATATTTTAGCACATTAAAAGATATATCTTATATTGTAAACATACATATTGTCCTGTAAAAAATAAAAAGCAGCATTTAATAATCATGATAATATAATATAATATAATATATTATAATAAAGTGCTATAATATATTATAGTAAAGTATATAGAATTGTTATTATTAAAGTACCTGCCAAAAGTTTGGGAACATTACAATTATTAATGATTTTGAAATAACTATCTTCTGCTCATCAAGGCTGAATTTATTTTAATGTTATTCCTGTGATGCAAAGCCGAATTTTCTTAATCATTACTCCAGTTTTCAGTGTCACGTGATCTTTTAGAAATCATTACAATTTATTTGACTCAAGAAACATTTCTGATTATCATCAATGTTGAAAAGAATTTTGCTGCTTCATATTTTGTGTGGAAATGGTGATACACTATTTTTCAGGATTTTTTGATAAATATAAAGTTTAATGAACAGCATTTATTTGCATTTATCAAATATATTAATTAAATTTCTCTCTCTTTTTCTAAATCTTATACGAGTGGTATCATTGTTTCCACAAAAATATTAAGCAGCAAAACAGTTTTTAACATTGATAATGATGAGAAATGTTTCTTGAGCAGCAAATCAGCATATTAGAACGATTTCTGAAGGATTACGTGACACTGAAACTTCTCTTTGTAAACAACATATTTATAAACATTTCTAATGACAAATGTTGCGATCCCAAATGCAAATTAAAGCAGTTCAAACCAAGCGAATCGAAAGTAAAAACAGTACTGTAACAGCAGACAGACTACATACAGCCTATTATATAATTACATCACAACCGTTGCGAATTTTATGACAGCACTAGCAATCTCAAATTCTCACCACCATTCATAGAAAGTCACCGGGTTGAGTAACACGCTTCAGCGCTGAATCTACTCTCGTTTGGCGCTTTGAATCATTTGAACGCTTTTAACTGTCCTGCAGATGGCGCCGTGAGCTCGTGCAGCATTCCATCAATGATGTTTCTTTTCGCAGTTAATTTAGGTAATAGCTTAAGGCCATTTGCACGATTTCAATCATCATGCAGTAACCAACCCGATTCCAAAAAAGTTGGGACACTGTACAAATTGGGAATTAAAAAGGAATGCAATAATTTACAAATCTCATAAACTTATATTTTATTCACAATAGAATATAGATAACATATCAAATGTTGAAAGTGAGACATTTTGAAATGTCATGCCAAATATTGGCTCATTTTGGATTTCATGAGAGCTACACATTCCAAAAAAGTTGGGACAGGTAGCAATAAGAGGCCGGAAAAGTTAAATGTACATATAAGGAACAGCTGGAGGACCAATTTGCAACTTATTAGGTCAATTGGCAACATGATTGGGTATAAAAAGAGCCTCTCAGAGTGGCAGTGTCTCTCAGAAGTCAAGATGGGAAGAGGATCACCAATTCCCCCAATGCTGCGGCGAAAAATAGTGGAGCAATATCAGAAAGGAGTTTCTCAGAGAAAAATTGCAAAGAGTTTGAAGTTATCATCATCTACAGTGCATAATATCATCCAAAGATTCAGAGAATCTGGAACAATCTCTGTGTGTAAGGGTCAAGGCCGGAAAACCATACTGGATGCCCGTGATCTTCGGGCCCTTAGACGGCACTGCATCACATACAGGAATGCTACTGTAATGGAAATCACAACATGGGCTCAGGAATACTTCCAGAAAACATTGTCGGTGAACAATCCACCGTGCCATTCGCCGTTGCCGGCTAAAACTCTATAGGTCAAAAAAGAAGCCATATCTAAACATGATCCAGAAGCGCAGGCGTTTTCTCTGGGCCAAGGCTCATTTAAAATGGACTGTGGCAAAGTGGAAAACTGTTCTGTGGTCAGACGAATCAAAATTTGAAGTTCTTTTTGGAAAACTGGGACGCCATGTCATCCGGACTAAAGAGGATAAGGACAACAACCCAAGTTGTATCAGCGCTCAGTTCAGAAGCCTGCATCTCTGATGGTATGGGGTTGCATGAGTGCGTGTGGCATGGGCAGCTTACACATCTGGAAAGGCACCATCAATGCTGAAAGGTATATCCAAGTTCTAGAACAACATATGCTCCCATCCAGACTCATCTCTTTCAGGGAAGACCTTGCATTTTCCAACATGACAATGCCAGACCACATACTGCATCATACAACATCATGGCTGCGTAGAAGAAGGATCCGGGTACTGAAATGGCCAGCCTGCAGTCCAGATCTTTCACCCATAGAAAACATTTGGCGCATCATAAAGAGGAAGATGCGACAAAGAAGACCTAAGACAGTTGAGCAACTAGAAGCCTGTATTAGACAAGAATGGGACAACATTCCTATTCCTAAACTTGAGCAACTTGTCTCCTCAGTCCCCAGACGTTTGCAGACTGTTATAAAAAGAAGAGGGGATGCCACACAGTGGTAAACATGGCCTTGTCCCAACTTTTTTGAGATGTGTTGATGCCATGAAATTAAAAATCAACTTATTTTTCCCTTAAAATGATACATTTTCTCAGTTTAAACATTTGATATGTCATCTATGTTGTATTCTGAATAAAATATTGAAATTTGAAACTTCCACATCATTGCATTCTGTTTTTATTCACAATTTGTACAGTGTCCCAACTTTTTTGGAATTGGGTTTGCACACGAATCACATGGGTCTTCCCCTCAGAGGTCGGAAAATACGGAAATCACAAATACATACACTATAATTATATACCATTATTCCTGTAATAAAATTCAGTGTGAATATCCCACATTTCTGCCACAATACCATGGTGCAGTGAGTGTTACTACAGTAAATCCATGGTAAATGATGGCGATGTCTTCTGACTGTCTTGTTGCCCACAATGTTTCTCCTGTTTGGCTCTAAACTAGTTTAAATCATGAATGCAAGCGCTTCACACCAGGGGCGAGGCCAGAAATGTTTAAGTGGGTGGGCCGACATAAAACTGGGTGGGGGGGGGCTGAGAAATAAAAAGAGGGGGGGGTTGGTCACGTGACAAGAGTGATGCGAGACACTATGATCCAAAAGCGCAACTTTTGTTAATAAAAGTTTCATTTATTCGTTTAATATATGTGAGTTTGTCTTTATTGTTGCTGTTTTCATAAAAAAAAAAAAAGAAAAGAAAAAGAAAACAATGAACCACAACGCATTTGTTTCAAAAGAGAGAAAAGACCTTATACAACTAGGCTATATCTGTCTTATTCATTTATACAAGTTAATAAAAGTTAGATGTATAATATAGGCCTATGCGAATTTGCCATTGTACCATTTTATTGCTGATGTGTTTTAATTAATAGGCTAATAATGAACCCCAAACTACGAACGTTTTAAAGAAAGGGGAAATCCAAAGACCGTTTATTTATTTGTGTTACAATGTGGGTAAAACATATTTCCCTTATTCATATTGTTAATAAAAGTTCAAAGTTTAATATAGGCCTAAGTGAATTTGTCATTGTACTGTTTTATTGTAGTAATAATAATGAGCCAAACTAAGCATTCGTTTGAAGTAAGGGGAAAATCCAAAAACCTTATTTATTTGTTACAACGCAGGTATGTCTTATTCATTCAGTTAATAAAAGTTTTATGTTTAATATAAGCTAATTTGTCATTGTATTGCTGATGTTGTGTGTGGGATTTTTTTTTTTCATTAAGAGTAGCCTAATACTGAATCAACCTTAAGCATTAATTTTGTTCCAAGAAAAAGAAAGATCTAACGTTAAAGATGAAAATAAGCGCTGCAGGTGTGAGAATGAGAGATTGGTTGCTTCTGAGGTATATAGACGCTCTCGATCTTTCTCTTCTGTATCTTTGCGATGGCTGTAGAAATGGTCATTAATTCTTGATTTGGGTATGGTGCAGGTAATAATATGATCAAAACGTCATGGCAACAAACGACTTCCTAAGTCAGTTTAACTTCAAGTTGAAACTACTTTCTCAATTTGATTCAACTTAATTCATTTTTTACTGTTGCTTATTGTCATTGTAGGCTTAGGCTTCTTTTTCTCTATTAATTTGAATGAATATACAAATTAATAAAATGAGTTTTATTTATTTTCTGTTACAAAATTTTCATTTATTTATTTTTTAACACCGCACCCCCAGCACCCCCATTTTTTCTTGGGCTACACGCCAGGGGGTCTGCAGCACCCTCAGCACCCCTACTTCCCGCGGTAATGGCAAGGTGTATGTAAGAAAACTGCATAATTGCCAACAGAAAATACAGCACAAATGTTCAATGCACAACACTTCTAAAGCATTAATTAACATTAATTTTAATTTCAGCATTTACTAATAATTATTAAAATTTAAATTTCTGTTAACATTCGTACCTGATCTAACAAAAAGTTATAGCCTATTTTTATTAACTAACCTTAAAAAAAAGATTAATTAATACTGTAACAAATGTATTACTCATTGTTAATGTTAGTTAATGCATTACCTAACGTAAGTTTATTGTAAAGCATTACCTTAGTCTGAGACGACGGAGCTTCGCAGATGATCTTATAATCAAGGGTCTCTGTCAGTTCGCATTCAAAGGAGAGTAAACGAATACCGCAGAAATGTGCGCAGCTGCAATTATGCAGTTTGTTGTGGAGAAGAGTATGTAGCAGTGGCGAAGCTACGGGTGGGCCCGGGTGGGCCAAGGCCCACCCACTTTCAGCCGTGGCCCACCCAATGAGAAGTTGGTACTTTTCCAAATGAATGATAGGCTATTTATTAAACGATAATAATAATAAACGTTAGTTTCCCTATAACTTCATATATTTACTTTAAAATATATTTAACGTGAGTTTTTATGGTCAATTACAGGCAGTTTATTAATTTTCCTTCTTAATAGGTGCATAGCATACCAAAATGATGATTCGTCAGTGATGATTCAGTTAGTCCCACCCACATTTATGTTTACATGTAAGAACATAGTAAAATGCGCACGTTTGAAAATAATGTTGAATTTGAAAATAGTGAAACAAACCTCAATCAGTCTTTAAAAATATTGGATATCCCAAATTAAACTTAAGTCTTCGCACTGAATCCGTGCCGCCTACAAATGAAACCAATTTAGATTGGAAACTTATGAGCGTGTTTAAAGCATCATATTAGCAATGGTACAGTGTTTAAACCGCTAAAGATGCTTCACTGCATCTCACAGCGCTGTTTAGTGCTCGCGTGACCGTCTCATCCGTGAGTAAATGCATCTGCTCTAGTAAGCTCGTGCCGCGCGGCAGTTTGACGTTGATCCGAGCAGATAATGTTAGCATAATGTTTATGCTTTTGGCGCATAAACATTATATCGAACATTTATCGAGCTCTTCATATCGTTTTATCGAGGAAAATTATACCACGATAATTATCGTTATCGAATTATCGCCCAGCCCTAGTTCACACTGATAGAAATTAATCTTTTCCAATAAGTTTAAACTGATTTTTAAATTTTATGGGCATTTTTACCTTTATAAAGTAATTTTTTTCTAAAAGTTTCCTTTTTTTTGTCAAATTCTTACATTTAATCAGTGAATTATGAAATCAGTATCAACAAAATTTATATTTGCAATGCAGAGGAAACACAGAAGCTGCATCTGAAGTGGCATTTAGATGTATTTACACACTGTTTAATGCAGGACATTAATGCATTTAACCTGCAGTTACAAATGCATAAATAATGTTTTGATACATTAAACATAAAACGTTGAATACTGATATTTGAAATAATTTAAATAATAAAAAGATACTTTAAATGTGAAATTAAAGCCGCCAGCAGGTGGAAGCAAGTCATTGTTAATAAGTGAGTCATTGCTATTGAACCGAATCATTTAAATGGTTGATTCATTCAGGAACGAAACGCCATGTTGCTCAGAGACGCAAAACAGCCTTGTGGCTGTGTTTGGAATGATTTTTTGCTGTCAAAATACCGCATAAAAAGGAAATATGGTATCTAATAGGGGTGCTCCGACTGATCGGGTACCGATCATTATCGGCTGATAATCGCTTTGGGATGTTTCGATCTCTAGCTGATGACGCGCGTGCCGTGAGAGGTTTGGCACGACATGCAGCGACACAGTCTCAGTCTCTGTCCGGTGTGGGTGAAATAATTATAATGCTGAAGGTGAGGTATAATTCATATTTATTCATTAAATAACAAAGTAATTTGAAACTTTCTGTGAGACATCATTTCATAAACAGCCTGTGTGAATCACCGCGCGCGCTTTCTCTCTCAAAATGCGCAAATGGCTTCAAATCACATCGCGTCTGCATTATAAGCGAGCTGCACGTTACTAAAGTTTATAAATTGCTTTTCTTGTTAATTCTTGCCAGTGTTTAACCATTCAGCGCTCGCGCGCTCTCCTGGAGACCCTGTGCTCATGCACACTCGCAGCGCACACACAATGTCAGGTTCACATTACTCCGTTTGCAGTGCGTATGGTGCGTATTTTTTCACGCTCGTGTTAACGGATCAGAGCGTTCCGCACGCGGTTGCGGTCCGGTAGTGCGTTCCAGGAGCGGTGTGTCTGCAGCAGTGCAGCGATCGTTTCCGCACCGAGTCTATCATTGCTGTACTGCACGCACTGAATTAAAGTGACCGCGCATTGTTTGCGGAAAATATGATCATGGATTGACACGAAAATTGAGTAATTACACTATAAATGCATATAATTAAAGTCTACTGTGTTTCAGAGTCATCACACGTGGCTTTTTGGCTAGGTTTAAAGGAAAAGAGCACTTTTAGATAAGGCAATAATAGATGGCACTCGTGGAGGTATGGAAAGCAAAGTTCTTTATAAACCGCAGGATTGCTTGTAATAAAGATTTAAATGCAAAAGAAAATTCAGTAGAGCTGACTGTTACTGCCAGTCATAAGTTAATTTAGAAGGTTTGTGATAACATAAGAAAAGTAGTTTAAATGTTTTGCCACTTGCTTGAGCAACTTAATATATACAGGTGCATCTCAATAAATTAGAATGTTGTGAAAAAGTTAATTTTTTCTTGTAACTTATTTCAAAAAGTGAAACTCTCATATATTTTAGATTCATTACATGTAAAGTAAAACATTTCAAATGTTTTTTTGGTTTTAATTTTGATGATTAGAGCTTACAGCTCATGAAAGTCAACAATCAGTATCTCAAAATATTAGAATATTTACATTTGAGTTTCAATAAATGACCATCCATACAGTATACATTCTGGTTATCTCTTGTTCTTTGAAACCAAAATAATGGGGAAGACTGCTGACTTGGCAATGATCCAGAAGACACCCTCCACAAAGAGGGTAAGTCACAGGTCATTACTGAAAGGTGTGGCTGTTTACAGAGTGCTGTATCAAAGCATATTAAATGCAAAGTTGACTGGAAGGAAGAATTTGGGTAGGAAAAGGTGCACAAGCAACAGGGATGACCGCAAGCTTGAGAATACAGTCAAGCAAAGCGGATTCAAACACTTGGGAGAGCTTCACAAGGAGTGAACTGAAGCTGGAGTCAGTGCATCAAGAGTCACCACGCTCAGACGTCTTCAGGAAAAGGGCTACCAAGCCACTTCTGAAACAGAGACAACGTCAGAAGCGTCTTACCTGGGCTGTGGAGAAAAATAACTGGACTGTTGCTCAGTGGTCCAAAGTCCTCTTTTCAGATGAAAGTAAATTTTGCATTTCATTTGGAAACAAGGTCCCAGAGTCTGGAGGAAGAGTTTCCACAGTCAGTGATGATTTGGGCTGCCATGTCATCTGCTGGTGTTGGTCCACTGTGTTTTCTGAAGTCCACAGTCAACGCAGCCATCTACCAGGAAATTTTAGAGCAATTCATGCTTCCTTCTGCTGACAAGCTTTATGGAGATGCCGATTTCATTTTCCAGCAGGACTTGGCACCTGCCCACACTGCCAAATGTACCAAAAGCTGGTTCAATGACCATGGTATTACTGTGCTTGATTGTCCAGCAAACTCGCCTGACCTGAACCTCATAGAGAATCTATGGGGTATTGTCAAGAGGAAGATGAGACACACCAGATGAGCTGAAGGCCACTGTCAAAGAAACCTGGGCTTCCATACCACCTCAGCAGTGCCACAAACTGATCACCTCCATGCCACGCCGAATTGAGGCAGTAATTAAAGCAAAAGGAGCCCCTACCAAGTATTGAGTACATATACAGTAAATGAACATACTTTCCAGAAGGCCAACAACTCACTAAAAATGTTTTTTTTATTGGTCTTATGAAGTATTCTAATTTGTTGAGATAGTGAATTGGTGGGTTTTTGTTAAATGTGAGCCTAAATCATCACAATTAAAAGAACCAAAGACTTAAACTACTTCAGTCTGTGTGCATTGAATTTATTTAACACACAAGTTTCACAATTTGAGTTGAATTACTGAAACAAATGAACTTTTCCACGACATTCTAATTTATTGAGATGCACCTGTACTTTCAATACAGGTCATGCTGCACAATACTACTTCAGTAGGTGTAGCAACAGGTCAGCATCTCTACACACTAGGCCTGAGTCAGCGATACACACCCAGCCAGCAGCACACAGCAGGGTCAATGGCCTAAACCAAACAATCCATACACTAGGGGATTTGTCCTTTGCACATCTTTTATTAGTGTTTGCCCTCCATAGCTCTGTGCTTTAGAAATTCCCCCCTTAACCATCAGCAAATTCAGTGACCTACAGAATCAGGATTCAATAGACGTTTGCTTACCTGACAAACAAAAGGACAAAACACCCTTTCCAGGGAGGCAGTAGATGAATAAGGCATGGGGCATAAGGACCCAATGTGTCTAAACACCACTAAAAGCTGTATGCTCCCCATCTACCCACAAACTCCATTCCCTTTCTCCTTGTTATTAAAATGGAGGGCTGATGTTTTTTTCTTTTTAAACAGAGAACATCAGAAGCGAGGAATTGAGACAAACACACATTAATACAGACAAGCAGCAAAGAGCAAATGGACAGTATCAACTAACCCCTGTGCTGCACAGTCACTATTATCATTACTGCTCTACTATGTCCTGTGTGTAAAAATAGATGCCCATGACAGGACACAGAGTACTTACGCTTTCTTTATATCGTCATGGGATGCATTTTTCGTCACACCCAGGATCTCATAATAATCCCCCATGGCTCAGGTTTTGGGTTTCCACTCCTCCTGATGAGGATAGATTTTCAGCAGTGGCCCTGGAAAGAAAAAGAAGTGGGAGATCTAGTTGAAGAAGACATAAAAGGGGATAATAAATAGAGGGCGTGTTTTAGTAGTTATGTGGGTGTGTGGTAGGGATGGCTCGATACCATAATTTTGGCTTCGGTACGATACCAGAATGTAATACCTCGGTATCGATACTAAATCGATGCCATAAGTGACAAATAATCAGCCTAAAAAAATAAGTGAACATACTAAACATGTATTAGTAGCCTACATTTATCATTTATAAATAATTATTGACCTACATTTGCTGTAATGCCGTTAATGAATTATAACAAATGTTTCTTTAAAGTGTTATTCTAACAGTCAAAGTTATATTCAAAATCACGTTATTATTTCTCTCTCCCTCAGATTGTTTTCAAATTTCAGACTCTGATAGGCAAAGAAAAAGCTTTAAATATAAATCTCTATCTCTCGGCTGCTTCATATTAGCGGTCGGCAGCGCAGCAGAAACATTCCCTTCATATTATTGATACTAAAATGAATATAGCAAAACTGTTGTTTCATTCAATTTAAATTAATATCTGATTGTTTGAAATGCAAGTGCAAATATTATGTGACCAAAACGTCACTGGTTCTGGTAGCGTCACATGTTTGAGCTTTCGTGTTTACTGCATCACATCCTATGTATGTGCGTTGATCAGTTGTAAATAAAAGTTAAAATTAAGTCTGAATTTATGAATTTGGAAATTACTAACCTGTCGATCTTTTAATTCTTGGAAAAGATCAGGATGAGCAAGCGACAAATGCTTAGCAAGATTTTGTGTGTTGCCTCCTGTGGTCAGTTCGTTCACCTTTATCATCCGTTTTGTATGAAAAGTAATGCCATATTTCACTTCTACTCTTCTCTTTATATATTAATTTCGGGTGCATTTATAGAGTTTAATCGGTTTGATCCATCACGTTGTTCTGTTGTCATGTTTACCAGGTTCGCAGCAATTTGGGAACTTCGGAACAGCAGCGTATGAAATACCAAAATGAGCCAAATTATGATATCGTTCCATTTGAAATATAATAGATACCGGTATTTTTCCAGTACCGGTATACCGTGCATCCCTAGTGTGTGGCTACAGTGACGGACAACCTCGAAACACCAACTCATCATGTGAAAGCATGGTTCCACTTTACATTTCATACATAGAAGCATTTATCAGGAACTGGCTGATTCATGATTGTATGCGTTATCCATATAAAATTTCAGTTTGCTTTTGGGGAATATTGTACAATCTTCTTATCGACATAATCCATCCTTTTCTGGTTCAAGCTAAATAAGATACAAAAATGGTAAATATACAAAATAAACAAACCATTTTCAAAACAGTTTATGGACGTTCACGCACTATTTACTGTATACAACCTATATAACACCTACAAGCCATTTTTAAAGCCAGTTTCTTTGAATCATCTTAGATCGAAACATCTTATCGCGAAGAACAAAATGTCAACTGCTTCCAAACAATCAGGGACCAAATAGCCAGTTCCAGTAGCTTTCCAGCTGGATCTCATTGGTGTTATTAATATCTGCAGTGTCCTTCAGGACAGGCTCAGAGGTGATCATGGCACAGCACTGGCTTTCCTCTGCATTGTAATAGCTGGAATAAAGTACACAACCTAAAATCAATGCATTTAGTTCACCCAATAGCGGAGTAGATCACCCAAAAATAACATTAAATCCTGAAAATGTATTTACTCTCATGCCATCCAATATATAGATGAGTTTATTACAGATTTGGAAAAATTTAGCATTACATCACTTGCTCACCAATGGAGCAGTGAATGGGTGCCATCAGAATGAGAGTTCAAACAGATGATCAATGACTGCAAATAGGGGCGATGTATTCCACCCTTAATTTAATTTTAATTGATATGTACAACAAAAACAACTCAGTCTTTTGCTCAATGCTCTGTTTGCATTGAGCAAATTTGCATTTCCCTTTAACTGAATATAAGATAACATTTGTTCAAAATGAATGTCCATTGCTCACTGCTCAAAGGGATAAATAATGCTTACCAAGGCACTGAAAAACACAACATGATTTGTATTGCCATTATTTAAACCTTGGAACCTGTTAGCCAGCACCCCCATATTGGGAATCACAGCTGAAAATAACTAACCAACTTAAAATGGTAACAGTTCCTGATTTCAGTGTGCCACACACACAATTTTGGTGTCTTTGGAAAGAAGACCCTTTTGGCTTTACTATCCATAATCCAGAGTTGATAATGCTCAAAAATATAAAAAGTTATAGACACTGAAGTGCCTTGAAAAAAATTGTACCACACTGAATTTTTTTATTTAATATAGTAATACATGAAATCAGTCCTGGAGCAATCCAGAAAAGTAATGGGTTGAAAGTCACATGTCTTCATGAGTTTATATTTCAAATCTGAAGAAGATACCATGAAAAATGAGATTCCTGCAACCATTTTTCTGAGATTTTTCTAGTCCCCCCGTTTGAGGAAAAATATTTACCAAATGTATTGAAGAGTTCTACAAGCTATTTAGTCATTATACATACAACTGCATAGTTTTTCAATTATAAAGCAGTAGACAGAATCTTAGACATTGTATAAGTGATTTATTTGAGCACTAGAAAAATACAATAAGAATAATTTGAGTGATGAAAAAAATAAAATAATAATAATAATAATAATAAATAACTTTGAATGTCAAGTATACTCTGATTTCCTGACATAAAGATAGCTGCTCATACATCAGTAATCACATGCTTACGATCATTCATACAGATGGTAATCATACAGATGGCCGCCCATATAGTCAATAATCACATTATAATGGCCTTTTATATAGACCTGCATTCACACTGCTAGATGTCAACAGTCAGTAATTACACGCCGATTATCAGCCATACAGATGGTAATCATACAGATACGGTCACATTCCCCACAAAACACGCTAGGGGTGACCCCGAATAGTCAACGATTCGATGCTTCGATTCGATGCTTCCGATTAGACTCCCAATCTCACAGTCGAATATTCGCAGGGTGTTATAATCATGCCATTTTGGCTATATGGGGGTGCTCAATGTCTGATTTCACATAGAACTACCGGTTTTGATAATGATGTAAATAAGAATCTGAAAAGAAAGAAGCTTTTAATAAATATTTTTAACATGCATGAATAAATCCAACCACCCCTATATATTTAAATTTCACTTAATCCAACATCTTGGCGGCAAGGATTTAAATCTTTAACAAGACGGAGTGAAAGACTGGATTTTTACGATCAGGTAGGGTATAAGTGATTTCAAAAAATTTCAGCCAGTTTATTTATAATATATATATATATATATATATATATATATATATATATATATATCGCGTATACAGTCTCGTCGCCAAGGGGGGGCATTGCCCCCCCAAATGACTCGACGTGCCCCCCTGCACATGATCACGAATGAACTTAATATTGAGAACGAAAAACGTTTATTTTACTGATCTAGTCTATGAATATTGCGGTGAAAAAATCATGTATTCAGCAGCATTTAGCTCAAAGAACCACTAATCTTAATTTATTAGGAAGCTAATAACACAGTGGCGTAGCGGACGGGCACGCAGTGCGGGGCGGCAAATAGCAGCACATAAGGATTCAAATCGTCACCTCACGCACCTGCAGCGCTTCTGTGTAGGGAGAAAAACATCATAAAACAACATAGGCCTATATAAAAGGAATAAATAAATAGTCCTGAACGAAATGTATTTCACTTAAATAATTAACATATAAAAAAAATAAAAAATGTACGTGCCGAATTCAGTTTCTCTTTAAATACATTCGTTTTGGCAAGACTTTTATATGTTCTTTATAATGAATGCCATTAGGCTATAATTTGTGTTTTATTTTATGATTTGTATATATAAATTTATACTATAATTTTATAGCTGCTTAGACTCCATTTTCTGATTTTTATGTTGCTTTGTTCTGAATACCGTAACATTAAACATTTAAATGAACTTCTGTTTTTTCTCTCTATATAATTTTGTCTGATATGAGTCTAGGCTATAGCAGTTTTTTTTTTTTTTTAATCCATGCAGCAAATGTTTTAAAAATGGCTCGAAAAAAATTAGCAAATTAGGCCTACTTTATTGCATTACTGGTGATTTTAAAGAACTTTTCACTATTAACTTGTATAAAAAAATGTAAAATGTATAAAACTGTCATAAATTCATTGTATTCCCATTTTAAAATACAAATTCACTGTTATAAGCCTACAGATAGCAAAAAAAAATTGTTTTAGCGTAGCATATAGTGTAGCATGATGTATAGATAAATCATATAAGTGTCTTAACTTTAAAACAGCCTAAAACCCTTAAATTCTCTAAAAAAATCTCCCTTTGCTCAGCGCATGCGATCGTGAATCACATTTTATATTGCTATTGTCATGCTTGGCAGCATGATAAACAAAACTTATATTCAAATTCTGAATGGATTATATATGACATAGAAAGCTCCCTTTATAGCAATTAAAAAGCTGTCACCCATCTAGTTCATCACGATCTCACAAAGTTAAGTTATAATCAACGAATCTATCTCTACACTGCGCAGTGAATCTCTATTTACATAGTGTTATAAAGAGAAGATTCGCGAGCGTGCAGAACTAAACTCTGGCGATTTGAGCGGTGATTCTAACATAGCCTACATAAAAGTCATAATATAACATAACACAAAAGTCGACAGATTATCGACAGGCTATCTTTTTAAATATGTTTTAATATAGAACTTGATCAATTTAAGTAATAATACAGGTTGTTATTGTTTTGGTGAATGTCTGTTTCTAAGATCATAAAAAAGTGTGCCCCCCTATGAAAACGAAATGCCCCCCCACTGAAGATTTTCTGGCAATGGCCCTGCGTGTATATATTATTTATCTCGTATAAGATGCATTTGAGTTGAGCTGCAGAAAGAGCTTCATTGTAGTAACGGTGATCTCTTCAAGCACGCAGCGCGAGCACTACAAACAACAATGCAGAATATTAATAACTATGACTGGGACTGTCATATACATAACATTATAATGAGAACACTATTATAATAAAACGCTGTGAATTTTTAGAGTTTAGTTGCCGTGTTTCTGCGCGTTGTTGCGTGAAGAACGGGTCCACAACAAGAGTTCATTCAGAGCCGTGCAGACACGTTCACTTCTGCATTCGGGGCATTTTGTGCAGATAGCCTATAAGTCGTAATATTGACGTTATGTTGTATAAATAACGAACCGTATTCTATATGAGATAAATTAGTTAAATCCCACTGATTAAAAACCTGCTATCAAATGCTTCACTCTACTGTTCATCTTCAGCACGCGCAGCTCAAATGCAGAACATTACTATGACTGGGACTGTCATATACATAACGTTATAATGAGAGCACTATTGTAAAGAATTTTGTGAATTCTTAGGGTTTTGCTGACGTTTAATGTTAACTATCTTTTAATCAAAACATAAAACATTATTTTTGTATCTGCGAGGCATCCGTTACACATTTTCCCTGCGTGTTAACTTCAGAAATTATGACTGTCGAATGTCTGACTTGATTCTTGGTAATGTATTTTGGCCCCGCCCCCATACATATGATTCGACTATCAGTCGACTATTGGCAAGATTCGAAAATTCCGATTCGACTATGAAAATCCTTAGTCGGGGACACCCCTAAAACACGCAAACATATATGAAAAATGTTGAAAAAAAAAAAAAAAAAAAAAAAAAAAAAGTTTATTTGTCCAAAAAGCCGATCGCTAAGTTACGCCCCATCAGATGACAGGTGCGTCACAGCGTGCGTCACGCGCCGGCACGAGAGCGCGCCAGAATTCAAATAAACAATCTTCCATTTATCTTTCACTTTTTTTTTTGGGATGGTCTCATTCTGTGTGCAACACTGTAAACTACAAAACGGTGTTGATTTTTTACCACCAAGATGCTGTTTTTGAGCATAATTTATTCCATAACGGACGCAAACAATAACTCTCCTGAAGAAATGAAACGTAAACAAATGAATAACCATCCAAATTACAAAGTTATAGTTTTGTAGACTACTATGGAATGTTGGTGGACCCTGTTCCGTCCCTAAACCGGGATTAAACAGTGGACGCGCTTTGTGGATCAGGATGACTCTGGTATGTGTGTTTTACTGTTTTTTTGTGTTTTGAGCTTTTAATTTAAGGCTTTCATCGAAAAAAGCGACCATCGATCGCGCGATGGCGACCTTGAATGATATCTAGTTTGTAAGATTGTTTTGATTAATTTTAATCTATTAAACCGCAAGAGCGTAATCAGTGCGGGTCCTCATGTTAACAGGGTAAAAACTGTGGAACATTTTATCAACCTGTTCAGCCACTGTAGCACAAGATGCTCATAATTTCACATGTTAGCAGTTTAGTCTCTCGATGGAAACATCTAACTGCAGCAGTGGATGCATGATGAAAACAATATGAAAGCAAATGCGATCTAGTCGATGCTTGAGGCTTAGACAGAATGCTGATTGCTCATGCGATCTTTCAGTGAAGCACGTCAATGCTGTGATCAGTGAGCCATTCATGCGTATCTTTCAGTGAAGCACGGTTCTGTGATCAGTAGTAAATCTCCATCCGAAAGCCAGAGGGCGCTCTCACGTGGAAAGTCCAAATACGCCTTGCAGAAGAAACCCAGGAAATGCCTATAGCGGTAGCTGGATAAACAGAAGATTTAACTGCTTTTATTGATTCAACGTGACTAATAAACACACGACTATGACAATATATGGTTTATCCGAGTTCTTATTATAATTTTCATTATAATAAAGTACATTTATAATGCAACGCCTTTATCACTGCTTGGAATACTATGAAATATGTTGTGTGCCTTATTCTGTGTAAGAAGCCACATCATCTCACAGAAGGATTTATTTCAAACACTCGACTGACGTTATGAAGTGAGTTTGGAGTAAAAACATGTTATTAAATGTGGTATTTTCACATGCTTTCAGATAGAGCAGCATTTACTACACAGAGCCGTGTATTCCAAATTCTGTGGAAGGGATTTCAATTTGGAAACCTGTTAAGAAGAGCATGCTGTTGGTAACTAAAAGCACAATTAAATTAGAAAAAATATATACTAAATGGACATAACAAAAGGGTGGTAGATAAGTAGATTTTTGTCAGTGATTGATGGCCCAGTTTCTGCAGCAGATGCAAACTTCCTTTTCGCTGGGTAACAGGACATAATCTTAAAGGGCTTAAAGATGCCCATTTTCCAAGTTGATATGATTCTTTAGGGTCTTAATGAAAAGTCTATAACATACTTTGGTTAAAATTTCTCAATGGTAGTGTAAAACAAAACCATTTTTACCTTGTCAAAATCAGCTCTACAGACATCAATCCGTTCTGTTGCATGTTGCTTCAAATGCTAATGAGCTCTGCTCACCCCGCCCCTCTCTTCCGTGGGGTGACGAGCCGTGCTCTGAGAGACTGTTTACTTTAGCCGCAAAACTTGCTAACTAGCATATTATTAGGAAAGGCGATTGCAAAGATTTATAAAAAAAAATGTATACTTACTTCTGCTGTAAGTGAAGCTGGATCATGAATGATTTGCACGAACATAAACGCATAGGTAGATCGGGGGTGCATTCCCTTCACAAACAAAGGTAATCCACTGCATCTTCAGCGGCTCAGATGTCGGGAGTATGACAACTGCTATGTTCATTATTACATCCAACAACTAAACACCTCAATTGCTATGGAGACATTCTTGTCTACTCCTGCATCGAAACAATGGCGGTCAGATTATTACAGCTCACTCAGGGCGGGTCTAAGGTAAAACGCTAGTGTCAATCAACTATCAAGGGAGCGTGTGACGTCACACAGACAAGAAGCTGAGAATGGCCTGATTTGAAAAAGGGGATATTGTTTTTAGGGATTAAATAAAAACCACTGGGTGGATTTTTATCATTATAGGGCAGATGTGTACACACTGCCAACACACATTTGTTCAAACAACATGTAAAAGTGAATTTAGCATCCGATGACCCCTTTAATACTCACAATACACCCCCACTATTCCATCTGCTCTCTTTAACCACCACTAGCTCATTAAGTGCTTTTCTTTTAATCCACACCTTCTGCCCCACAGCAAACATTCCTGACTCACAGCTCCAGTCAATCTGGTTAACCTTTTTGAGACAGCCTCTTCATGGAAACACACTTTTAAGCAACAGTCCTCCCTTCATCATCATCATCTTTCCTCTGTTCTATCTTCTTCCAAATCTCTGTTGAACATTCCTTAGCTACTTGTTATGAAACAGCAGTCAGGGCAAGCTCACAAATGTGTGAACAGATGTGAAATGGCTGCTGAATTCTCTGGAGCTTGTTTTCTGGCTTCTCATAGTGGCACTAAAAGGAGGCTGTCAGTTCAGCTCACAGCAGATCACTTGACTGCAATAACTTGCGCCAAATCTGACCACTGCTCAGCCAGTTTTGTTAGCTGAAACTGGTTCAGTGGTTTAAAAGGCTAAATTAGACTTCTACATGTGAAAGGCAAAGAAGTACACAACAGGAACAGTCCTAAATAAGCCAGTATGATAGGATCGGGAAGTAGGTGTGTTTACAGAGATGCTTGGAGGCAAGATCAGATCAGCAGATTAAATAGCTGGATTTGTTGGCCAGGTGTTGCCATTATAATTACAATACAATCTGCCAATGTGGCCATTTGCTTTCTTTTATTTTTCCTTCTTTGAGAGAGACTTTTTGATGGAGCATGTGTTTGTCAATGTGACTAACAGTTGAGGCACTGCTACCTAAGACAATGGAAATCATTATTTGGCAAAGGTGTGACAGACTGAACCAGAGGATTGCTTGATGCACTGCTTCTGTGTTTGAGGTTTATGGCAAACTGACTCAAGTTTCTGACCATGTTACTATTAGAAAACTTGTTTCTCTTTCTATCTTTGAACAAGTATAGTGACATTCACTGTGGTAATTTATAGAACAAAGACACGCTTCCTTATAGTAGCTGCCTGGCAACCAAAGACATTTTGCAAGAGCAAGGTGTTTGTCCAAAAGAGAGACTGTAACAAAAAGACGTGACAGTATGTACCTCCTGTAAATTCTTTAAATGACTATATAGTGCCAGACCATTAAAACCTGTTTAAAGTACTATGCAATGACTGTACGCACTAAACCATGCGTTTACTTTAATAACAATGATACAAGATAAAAATTTTGTGTCAGTCACATCAAGCAGCATAATTAAGTATTTTTACAGCTAAAATAACTAGAAGTGGTTGACTTGAAGCCTTAAACAAAAAGTTTCAAATAAATTGTGCCTCCTCTTACGTTGAAATCAAGGTGGATAGTGTTACAGCTGTAAACAGAGTGAAATGTACACTGGTACCACCTCAAAGGCAAAACCTACACTGGGCACCTTTGAAAGCATTGATCTCTCTGAGACACATCGACAAAGCACAGATAACTAAAGGGACTTTTTATTGGTTCACTTGATAATCAAGGCCATCTCATCTTATGCCATTTTATAGCATTGATAAACTGACTTATGCTACCACAGTTATCTATTTTACCCCCTTATTAAGGTGAAAAGAATTGAACAACTTTTCTCCAACTTTAATTTTGAAAAGTAGTATATAATTTTAAGTAAAGCCATGCTAAACTAGCTACTGTCCTTAATGGACAACACAACACTCTAATGAAATGTAATTATGTATTTAGCTGTCAACTGTGGATCTCATAATAAATGAAACAGACCTTATTAAACATGCCTAAATATGAAAATGAGTTTGAAATTGCAGACCAAAACCTCAAAGACAACAGATCATAGTTCACAACATGTGACCCTGGACCACAAAACCAGTCATAAGTAGCACGGGTATATTTGTAGCAATAGCCAGAAATACACTGTATGGGTCAATTATCAATTTTTCTTTTATGCCAAAAATCATTAGGATGTTAAGTAAAGGTCATGTTCCATGAAGATATTTTGTAAATTTATACCGTAAATATATCAAAACTTACTTTTTGATTAGTAATATGCCGTTGCTAAGGACTTAATTTGGACAACTTTACAGGCGATTTTCTCAATAGTTTGATTTTTTTGCACCCTCAGATTCCAGATTTTCAAATAGTTGTATCTCAGCCAAATATTGTCCTATCCTAACATCAATGGAAAGCTTATATATTCAGCTTTCAGATGATGTATAAATCTCAATTTCAAAAAAAATGTACCCTTATGACTGGTTTTGTGGTCCACTCTCACAAATACTCAATGTATTTAATTTAAAGAAACACAAAGCTCATTGTCATTCTTTCAATATAAGAACACTAGCTCAACTACAACATCTGTTATAGCAGATGAGCTTAAGAAAGAGAAACACTAGAACTTCCTTCTAAAAGTGAAAACCGAGAAGACTTCAGGTACATTCCACCAAACACAGGTATCCAATCTTCAGATCATTTTCTAGATTTTTCCCAGTCCTTATGTTGCTCTACATTGAAGTGATTGAAGGGCAATGTGATCTCTTTAAGTGTGTGCATAATTTCTATAAACACCAACAGAACTAATCGTGGAAACAATCTCCATCCCGTCTCAGGTTCATATGACATTTGATTGACAAGATTGTGATCAGACGAAGAAACTTCTAGAAACTCAAACCAGTTTCAAATCGTTTCACATGCATGCGTCGGTTTACACACATAAATAAAAGAAAACTATTTGACAATTGCATGTAATACTGATCATTTTCCATCCTATTTTCGCTGTTATTGAACTTATAGGCGAGCGCGCCAAGGATGCTGTCTGTCTGGGTAGATAGCCGACTAGGTTTTGAGATACAGACTGTAAATGTTTTTCATCTCCATTTCATAGCAAACCGAAAAACCTTTAACCAACTTTAAACTCACCAACCTTATGTAACGGAGACAAGAGTCCTTATCCCGCTGCTTTATTCGGACCTCCGCTGTGTATCCCAAAGATGAGGTCGAGTTTCTTTATTTGTAATACTACCCCTGAAGGAATTCTTCTGTTCGGTCCGAAGTCTGTCCGTTTATAAACTAGGCTCAGGTGATCAGAACAAGCTCCCTGTGTGACTCTTATGGGGATGTCACTAGTGTTCTCCAACACTCCGCCGAGTCTCTCTATAAAGCGACATGATTCTAGTGCAGTTTCGTCACTTCCTGTTATTACCCAAACAGCTGAAGGAGATTGCTCAGTAAGTGCGATGTGTCAGCTAAATGGTTTTGTAAAATGGGGAAATGTCAAAAGACTTCTTGAGCCAAACGGATTCATTTTATATACGTTTCAGCAGATCTGTGCATTAAGCTATAGAAAGAAGGCAAATTTTTTATTTTTTTGTAAAACTAATATCTATCTACATATGATCAGAAGACACAAGTTGAGGTTAGTGAAGGTCATGCTCTTGAGGTCCTGTGAAGTGGAAAGTGAAAGTGCAGCTTCACCTTTACAGCAGTCGCGTAGCTAGGGGTGGGCACTTTCATCTGTGGCCCACCCAATGAGAAGTTGGTAATTTTCCAAATGGATGTAATTTATTAAACGATACTAATAAACGTCTTATTTCACTGTAATTTTATATATTTATTAAAAAATATTAAACGCTTGCTTTCATGGTCAATTACAGGTCGTTAGTTTTCCCTCTTCCTATAGGTGCATCACGCTTGTCAAAATGATGATGATTCGCCCGTTTCTGTTAGTCCCACCCACAACGTTATGTTTACGACGTAAGGATATAATGGTAAAATGCGCGCGTTTGTGAAGGTAAATTTAAAAATAGCCGAGTTGAGCAATCATAAATCAGATCAATTCTTTAAAAAGTAAAAGTATTAGCAATAAATCCGGACCGTCTACAAATGAAACCCGACAGACCACCTGAGGGTGCTGGATTTATCGATCGGAATCTTCTGAACCAAGCGTGTTTGAAGCATCATATTAGCATAGGTACAGTGTTTGATCCGCTAAAAGATGCGTCCTTTGTGGAAAGAAACACATAAACTTTGTGCTGGATCCTGGTCGCCAAAACAAACTGCATAATTTGCAGCTGCGCACATTTCTGCGGTCCTCGATATGCGTGAACTGACAGAGACGTTTGATTATGAAATCATCTGCGAATCCCCGTTTCACACTGACTGAGGTAATGCTTTTTAATAAACTTCCTTTAGTTAATGTTAGTTAATGCATTAACTAACATTAGCAATACATTTGTTACCGTGTTTATTCATCTTTGTTAACCAGCTCATGCAAATGTTAACAGATACAACTTAGAATTTTAATAATGTCCTACATTTTGAAATGAACATTAATATAACAAATTACTAATGTTAATGCATGCTTTAGAAGTACTGTGTAATGAACCTTGGTGCTGTATTTTGTGTTGGCAATTTGACAATTTTTCATATGCTTACACTCTTGGCCCACCCAGTTTTATGTAGGCCCACCCACTTTAACATTTCTGGCTGCTAGTGCTTTACAGGTGGAGGAGGTCAGGAGAGGTGTGATCTGTGACTGCTGCTCTCTCTCTCTCTCTCTGGGTGTGTCTGAAACCAGCTCTCTCAATGCCCAGTCAGTCACCAGAACTCCATGTTTAATGAGCTAGATTCTAGAACAAATCCCATATGATTTTTTGTGCTAAGCATGCAAATTATTTAGTGACTGCAATGTGTATTTAACTGCTCCTTCAAATGCAATTTTTATGGGATGCAAAAAAAATATTTTTATTATTATGGGCTATTATAGGCACAGGCAGATATGTTTATGTTTCCTTCAGAATTCAACCAAATGATTGCATCTTAGTAGGCAGGATGTGATGCAGGCATTGAATTCTTGTTGCCTCTACCTCTCCTGCTGCCGCCTGTGAAGGTCTGGACTGGAGGTTGAAGATAAGGAATAAGGATGATTATTCATGTCTGACTCCAGTTTATTTGTTTTGTTTTTTGCGAAAGAATGTTCCAAAATGCTTGTTCTGGAATTTGATTTAGGACTTGATTCAGACATTTTGGCAGGAAGCACATATATGGCAAATGGCTCTTATCCGCTCTCCCTGAGTTTACCCATATTAGAACTGGCTAAGAGAGCATTATGCTATTTCAGACAGATGTCAAAAGTAGTAAAAACTCAGAAGAATGTGTTGAAAGAACATCTGGTAAGGCTGCATTCTGTTAAAGAATGTTAGTGTGTGAAAGTGCAGCGGAATCCTTTTGGTTTCATTCTGTTCCACTGAGTATTGTACTACTTAAAATGGCTTAAAATAAGTGGATAATTATTTTTATTTGTTAGTTGAAATGCTTTATCATGTTAATTTTTACACAATAATTGTGGAAACACATACTTTTAAATCTAATAACATTTCATATTTGAAAAGGGGCTTAACATACAGTTCAGATAAATGATATCAGATAAATTACAAAATTACTAAAACAGACAAATTTCTCAAGCTGCATAGGAATCTCCAGAAGTGAATAAAACATTCAGAAAAGTATTCAACTATAGTGGCAGTGTAATGTAGGCACGTGCACCTGCATCATGTCATATTTCTCATTTAACAGATATTGGGAGACATGTTATTACTGACAAGGTGAAGAGAGAGATTAAAAATCTTGTACAAATACTGCATGAACATTAAAAGATGTAGACATATAGATATTTAGGTGTTCCAGCTACAGCTTTAAAGCTGTGTTCTGTACTATTATCTAGGAAGCATGTGCTGCATTTCTAAGTATTGGCCAGCAGATGGTGAACATTTCTTTCTTTTGATCATGCATTCATGTATCCATTTAACCACGCTATTAGTGCACTATTAGCCAGTGAGATAATACCAATATGTGTATTTTCCAATATCAATGATTCATTTAGACTCTTATCTTGTAATAACAGAAATCTTGGTTTATAAATGTTGCATATTAAAACTGATACAATTTTTTTTTCTAGTTGTGTCAAAAGACCTCCACAGGGAGGCACCCTTGGTCTTCTGTAGTGAACGAATTTCTCTGTCCATTTTTATATGTGGCTGTTGGTTTTTATGAATGATACATTCAAATGAAGTTAACTGTAATCATGTTACTGTCAATTCTTTCAGTTTTACAGTAGGCTATTTACATTTTTGAGCAAACTAAAACTGACAAAAGTTAATATTTCATATATCAAGTCAGGTTCTATGTTATTGTTCTTCTATCCATCTATCTATCTACGGTATCTCACAAAAGTGAGTACACCCCTCACATTTCAGCAAAAATTTTAGTATAATTTCTCAAGGGACAATACTGCACAAATGAAACTTGGATATATTTTAGAGTAGTCAATGTGCAGCTTGTATTGAAGTACAAATTTACTGTCCTCTAAATATAACTCAAGATATAACCATTATTGTCCAAATAACTGGCAACAAAAATGAGTACACCCTAAGTGAACATGTCAAAACTGTGTCCAAAGTGTCAATATTTTGTAGAGGCACCATTGTTATCTAGCACTGCCTTATTCCTCCTGGGCATGGAGTTCACCAGAGCTGCACAGGTCGTTGCTGGCATCCTCTTCCACTCCTCCATAATGACATCACGGAGCTGCTGGATGTTAGAAACATGGTGCTTCTCCACCTTCTGCTTGAGGATGCCCCACATGTGCTCAGTAGGGTTCAGGTCTGGAGACATACTTAGCCACTCCATCACCTTCACCTTCAGCTTCATCAGCAAGGCAGTTGTCATCTTGGCGGTGTGTTTGGGGTGGTTGTTATGTTGGAAAACAGTTTCTGAAGGGAGGGCATCATCTTCTGCTTCAGAATGTCACAGTACATGTTGGAATCCATGTTTCCCTCAATGAACCGCAGCTCCCCAGTTCCAGCAGCACTCATGCAGCCCCAGACCATGATGCTACCACCATGCTTGACTGTAGGCAAGGCACAATTTTCTTGGTACTCCTCACCAGGTCGTCGCCACACATGCTGGACACCATCTGAGCCAAACAAGTTTATCTGAGTCTCATCAGACCACAGGACATGGTTTCAGTAATTCATGCTCTTGGACAGGTTGTCTTCAGAAAACTGTTTGCAGGCTTTTTTGTGAGCCAGCTTCAGAAGAGGCTTCCTTCTGGGACGACAGCCATGCAAACCGACTTGTTGCAGTGTGTGGCGTATGGTCTGAGCACTGACAAGCTGACCTTCCACTTCTGCAACCTCTAAATCAATGCTGGCAGCACTCATGCGTCTGTTTTTTGAAGCCAGCTTCTGAACCTGACACACAGCACGAGGACTCAACTTCTTTGATCGACCCTTGCGAGGCCTGTTCCGAGTGAAAGCCGTCTTGGAAAACCTCTGTATGACCCTGGCCACTGTACTGTAACTCAGTTCCAGGCTGTTACCGAACTTCTTATAGCCTCGGCCATCTTTGTGGAGAGCAACAATTCTAATTCTCAAATCCTCAGAGAGTTCTTTGCCATGAGGTGCTATGTTGAACATCCAGTGGTCAGTATGAGAGAATTGTACTCAAAGCACCAAATTTTAACTGCTCTAAAACAAGATACACTAATTTGGTATGTTCCTGTCAAGCAGACAAAAAACATGAACATGATGAATAGGACATGTGGCTTTGCATGGTTAAACGATGTATAGCTGTTATCACTTATGGTGTACTCACTTTTGTTGCCAGCCTTTTTGACAATAATGGCTGTATGTTGAGTAATTTTCAGAGGACAGTAAATCTTTACTGCTATACAAGTTGTACATTGACTACTCTAAAATATATCCAAGTGTCATTTCTATAGTATTGTCCCTTGAAAAGATATATTAAATTGATTGCCAAAATGTGAGGGGTGTACTTACTTTTGTGAGATACTTGTATCTATCTATCTATCTATCTATCTAATCTATTTATTCAGATGTGTGGAAAAGCAGGTTGCGTCCAAAAAAAAAAACCTCAAGCTAAGACACCCCAGGTGAATAATGGTAAAAAAGTAAATAATTACATTAAGAATTGCTAACATTTTTTTTTGTATTTCAAGTTTTCTGAAGTGTTTAAATATGCAAATTGTGCATAATCTAATTAAATATGCTCGAATTTGCAGACATTTCCAGAACAAATTTTTGAAAATTGGATATAGCTAGGTTCATAATTCTTTTCATTTTGTAGACATATTAGAGTCCAAGTTCTTTACAGAGGGGATTCAGGATATCCCTTTTATCACTCCATTTTTTACGAATAAAATGTTGTATAATTATACATGAGCAAACCCATCTGTAAAAACCTTCAGAATATGGACAGGAATACAACTCTAAAGTTTATGTAAGTGCTACTGAAGTGGGAGTTTCTGTACACTGACAAAGATAAATTATATATTTAAATTCTAGATTTAATACATGTTTTACAAAACACGATTTCTTTAACACAGTTTATGACAATCTACATTAGAAATCTTTTCCCTCCCTTTAAAAAAAAGTAATCAGACCCTGTTAAACGTAAAGGGTTTTATAAAACTCATTAATTGTTCCTAATGAATTCTCTGAAGTGAAATCTTTAAGCTTTCATATTCGGGTGTGAAATGACTTGACCCTAAGTGCAATAATAACATTTCTAAAAGCTATATAAAATACCTTTGGTATATCTTTGCACGTGGATGTGATTTATGACCAGAGGCATTAAGTTTGCGAGCTATAATCCATTATAAGGTAATAGGCCCAAATAAATCTCCCCATAATTAAGACCAATCCTTCATAGCTATAGGACAAGTTGGTTTTTTAAGACCCAATTACCCCCGTCTGAGACTGCTGCTAAAACGCTGGAGATTTGGTCAGAGAGGGAGGAGTCTAGAGGCGGAGGCTGGGAGAATATATGGAGATGATCCAAGGAGGAATAAAAAGTTCCCCCTGCTCTCCGGCCATCTCTTGCTCTCATAGCAGGACCCTATTAGATTTATGTCAAACGCACACACCCTTAATTTATGTTGTACAGATAATGCATTTGTGGTCTCGACTAGCCTCCTTTCTTGTTCCATCACTGGATGTTTCTTTAATTATATGTCAAAGGCCATAAAACTCTAAATGAAATTCTCATCTCACAGCTTTTTCTTAAATATTAAATTTTAACAAAAAATGCTGATATCTCCAGTGCAAATAAAAACTCAAAACATATTTAATAATTGCCATACACTCTGATACATAGATTGAACACCTGTCTTTGTCATTCAAAAAATCATTCAGGGCACATACACTTAAAGTCGGTAAAAGCACATCTTTACACAAACTTTGCTTGTCCTTTCTCATCACCAACATCAAGACAAACTAAACATCAGTGTTTGTAAACAATCAGATATTCAGCACCTGTATGAAGTCATATATTCTAATTTAACAGATGTTGGGAGACAGGTTATTACTGACAGGTGAAGAGAGAAATTAAAAGTCTTGTACAAATGCTGAACGTGAACGTTAAAAGATGTAGACATATACATATTCACATATCCATCATCATCAGCTCTCTGCAAACCAAAGCCATGCTGAACCCAGTTAAGTAGTAGCAGCAAAAAAGGCAACCCGAGGATGCTGACAGGAAATACTTCAATCCTCTTCAGTTTACTGAATTGTTCTGTGCTACAGCAGATGTTGGAGTAGTGTCCAGTACACAGGCCTTGGCTTTGAAGTCACTTTTCCTTCACTCATCAATTTAACTTAAAAATCCCCCCTTGAACCACTTGAATGTCTTCAAAGTCTGTTTTTATTTTATTGCACAAATGTAAGCATCATATCCATTGCTATAATGCCAAGGCCCAATGTGTGGAATAGATGATTACACAATTTAATTCACAATTTCTTTTTTCTCTATTAGGTGAATGTCTACCTGAATCAGCCAATTCAAGTCATTACATGATTAAAACAAGACGACTACACACCATTTTCTGTGCTACTGTTCTACCACCCCTGTTAACCTCACGCATCCTGCCATGACTCTAATCTATTAAACTCTTTTGTTGGTGGCACATTAACCATAAAATCATTTTTAGCCTGGAAAATTAATAGCTCAGAGTTTTCAGTGAATGCTACACCGTTATTAGCAAGCCCTGTATCAAGGCATGCGCATTTGTATAGCTGAAGCGATGTGAGCTAAAACTCTATTATACTGTACTGGAGAAGTTTCAGTCATGCTGTTACATTGGAGAAGCTTGTTTAGCTTGTTCTTGAGTTAGCAAGGCAAATGCATGCATTTTATTGGTAGACACTCAAATTGTGCTTCACTATGGCGACAAAGAGCAGTTGAAAACGTAAAACGACATTGTCTAAAAACATCCACTCTGCTGTTAGAAATGCAAAACCAAGGAAAATCTACAAGTAAATTTTGCATTGCCATTTTATTCCCTCTGTATCTCCAACATTCAGATGTTCCTGTTCATACTTTTGATCAATGGACGCCTTCTTGGATGTTGCTTTGAATTTATAAATGCATTATTTACAAGATAACTTTCTTTGAAGTAAAAATAAAACTGAGCATATATTTGTCCGTGCCACAACTTCAAACTGTCTGTTTCCCAGCACCTTCTCCAAATCACTGTAGATCCACAGACATGCTGTCTGTCCATTCTGATCATTTCCTATCTGGTCACCACGACAAAAACTGAATATTCTTGTCTGGGTTTCAAGGCCATCTAGGAGTTGACGTATTCCTCAGCTGAGCTCAAAGCCAGCAGAGGATTCAACAGCATAGAGCAACTTGTTCCTCATTTGCTGAGAGTCACAGAACTCTGGCAGCTTGAGAAGGTTCATGCAAGTGCTAGCAGTAGGGAGACGCTCCAGGTCAGTGCCTCCGTTATGGATGCAAAAGGCTGGGTACAGCTCCTAGAGACAAGGAGAAAGTCTCATGAACATCAATGACAACATAAAACAATACTCAACAAACACATTTGATAATATACATGGAAGAAATAAGAGGTGGACGAAAAAAATTTTTTTCCAGTGACAAACTAAATCATATTTTAATCAAATGATTGTGAGATTGCAATATTTATCAAATGTGAAGATTAAAAAAAATTAAAAATAAAGGCACAAAACATGTCTTTTTGAGTTGAGTTTTGTGGGTAGCAAGCAAAACACAACATACAGAGTAACCAGTGTTGTCCCATTCACTTTTTGAGCCAGTTCTTTTAATGAGTTGGTCAGAAACACTCAGACGTTACTGGGTTAAATCAGTCTGACATCTTTCCTTCATCTTTTCGCACTCATTGAATCACTCAGGGCGGTTACTGAATCAACATCTGACTCGCTGCAAGTTATGATTAATTTCAGTTATGACCATCTAGAAATTAAGCAAGCTTTGTACAAAGCTTTGTGTACTTGTATAGTTGACCTAAAAATGAGCATTTGCTTAAAAATGTACTCACATTCAGGCCATCCAAGATGTAGTTGAGTTTGTTTATTCATTTGAACAGATTTGGAGAAATATAGCATTATACCACCAAGAGATCATCTGCAGTGAATGGGTGCTGTTAGAATGAAAGTTCAAACAGCTGATACACAATAATTCACACGCAAAACTCTAGTCTATCAAGAAACAAATCCATCAGTAAGCACTTTAACTATAAACCATCGCTTCTGACCAAAAGTCCATTATCCATAATAATAACAACGTTTCCTACAGTAAAAAAGTCCATCACCTCTCACATCAAAATCCATTGACCTATTGGTTTTGGACTGATTTTGCTTATAAAAACTGTTTGATCTGTGCAGATTTCACTCCTGATTCAGATGAGACACTTTTTCACTGAAGAAAAGCAATATTATGGACAGAAGACTCAAGTTTTAGCCCTAAGCAATAGTTTGAAGTTAAAAACTTCTTGATGGATTTGTTTATTACAAACACTCAGCTTTTCACTTCACAAGACATTAATTGATGGACTGGAGTCATGTGGATTACTTGTGAATTATTCTGATGTTTTTTATCAGCTGTTTGAACTCTACTTCTGATGGCACCCATTTTCTGCAGAGGATTCATTGGTGAGCAAGTTGTGTAATGATACATTTCTCCAAATCTGTTCCGACAAAGAAACAAACTTAACTACATTTTGGATAACCTAAGGGTAAGTACGTTTTCAGCAAATCTTCATTTTGAGTAAATTATTTCTTAAAAAATCAGTGTTGGATCACACAGTGTAACATTGTGTCTACACTGGTCACGACTATTGACGTGCCACACCGTACAGCTTAACACTGAAGACAAAAGTTTCAAATCCATTTGTACTGTTGTCAGAATTAGCGCAAACACATGGATGTCGTCAGAAATAAAACAGGGCATCAGTATACTGTCAGAGTCTCATAGAACCGCATTCAGTGTAGACAGAACCACTGATTACAAGTTGTCTTCGTTTATGTCAAGTGACGGTACTGACTAGTTGTTTAGTAATAAATAATAAAAAAAAAAATACTCATACACATTTTAATCTGGCAGCATCTATGCAAATAATTGCAACAAACTACAGCCTGATATCACACTGATGCAAAATCTAAACTTACAACTTTTCAGATCTGTGAAAGGTTACTGGAAGAAACAAGATAGGCCTAATGAAAAAATTCTCCACGTGGCTGCAAGGCTCAACCCCAAAATGAACCTGATTAAACCTGCTTTAACGGGCCAATTTTTCTAACAATTAAGGTATTAAAGTATCGTTGCTTATCGAGAAAGTGTCACGATGGGAGTCATCATTTTGAAAAAAGGGTATCCATCATCTTTTTTAAATAGCTCTCCATGACAGGGCTATTTCTCCCCTAATGAATTCTGGGGTGTTTAACGGCACCTAATTAAGGCTGAGCTGGCTGAAGAGGCAGACGAGGTGGGAGGCCATCTCCCCTTGATCAGTCTCTCTTCGTCTTTTTCCTCTTACTCCTCCTTTCCATTCGTTCCTCAGAGCGTCTGCACCAAAGTCAAATTCATTAAACAGCCCCACTTTAATTTTGGCACTAACACATATCTGTGGAATTGCTCAAGCCATGATTTCCCCCACCCAAATTCATACAGGCTAAAGTAATCCGCTTTAAACTGATGACAGCTATTAAAATATGTAATAAAGTCAATGAAATGACAATTACTGTCCTTGGTTAGTCTAAAGTAAGGCATAAAAACACATTTAATGATGTTTCTGTTCTCCAGATTTTGCAGTGTAATAAGCACAACTGACAGACTTCACACTGTGACATACAAGAAAAAAAACTTAAGATTACATTCCTACAAACTGAGACAATAATCCTGTTAAATAAGAAAACTGTTGGTAGATGAAGTCGGCAGAATAATCCGTAAACTGTCAGATGCTATTCTCTCATACCAATATTTTCTGGCCTTTGATTGCACGCTAGATACAGTCAACATTATGTGAGAGACATTTAAAGTTCAACGGGGCATTTATAAGTTTTTATCAGTCAGATGGATTTTACACACCCAGTGGCACTTGGCAAAGCCTCAACTAGCATTACAATGCTAAAGGTCACAACCTCTTTAGCACAAATAGAGGCCCAGATAAGGCCTATCCTTATAGCTGTTATAATGTGAAAATGATTTGTTACAATGAGCCTGTTTGCTCATACACCCTTGTGTAAATTAATGACGATATACTGCGACAAAAAGTATTCTGTTCACTTCATTATTTCTCCGTTAAGGCAGCACACCTTGCAGGGAGTAGAATTCTTTGCGGTGGGGATCCTGATAACTTTATTGAATAAAAATCTAGAAAATGGGACAAAACCATCAGCAGGTGTGAGTTGGCGTGAACTTAAGCTGAACTCCATTTGTGATAACAGAGGTGCAAGTCATATCGATGCAGCCGAGTTGGGTCATGTCTGTACATTTCACTTTTCAAGTGAACCCATTTAAGACACCATACAATCTCAGATGAATCATTAACTTGTTTTTAAAGAGTTCAGACACAACAGAACAGAACAGAACGTCAGATGTCTTCTACATGCCAAAAGTTCATTAAATTCATATTTTCAGAGGGCCAATCTCACTGACCTTGAAGCCTAAGAGCGGCGGTCGTGAGCAGCTTGTAACAAACTTAAGCAGCTTGCGTTTCTCCTCATCGCTGAAGCTCTCCACCACATCCCAGAAAATGTTGATCACTGGATGATTTGCTGAATAACCACCTGAGTAATGGAGCAACAGTTGAGAAAAACAAAAAGGTTAAGAATATAATGCAGGAACTAAAAGTCTAAGTCCTGTGTAACTAAACCCTTATGAATTATCAGATAATACTGCATGTCTGCTATGTGCTTTACTTCAAAACATGGATCTAAAATTTGAAACCTTTTTTACTACATCCTGTTTAAGTAGAAGAAAAGTTGAGTCAATTGAGTTAAAACTTAAGGCTGGAATACACTACACAACTTTTAAATTCTGAACAACTTTTGAAATACTAGGCATCATAAACTTGCCACCTTTGAAAAAAAAAAAAAAAACTAGGCATCATACAGTAAACAACTGACATAGGATCACATAGTACGAAACTTAAGTTGTTCTAAACACAACAAACTCATGCAGAAACATATGCCTCACTGCTAGGAGGTGCATGAGAAATGAAAACAATGCGTTCTAAAATTTGCGCTAAATATCAAAAATGGGAAAAGTTTGAAAAAAAAAAGAAAAACTTGTCTGTGCACAATATACACTACATGATATTCTGTGAAATCTGTCAAGTGCTCAAACTCTACAGACTGACATGAGCTTCCAGCAACTAACAGCAAATCCTCCATACTGCAAATCAAGCTCAAATCCGAGTAAAAGCGGTGTAGTGTAATTCAGTCTTTATGGTCAGACGCGGTACCAATTAAAAACAATATAAATCAAATAAACAAATCCACTACTAAGCTTTATTACTAATTAATAAACTATAAATTCACATTTGACCTATGCATGTTTTTGCTCTCCCTTACTAATAAATACAGAATACAAAATATAGCAACCTGACTTCTCTGGAAGAAAAGAGACAAAGGTTCTTAAATCAAGCTAAATCTAAAATAAAAAATGAAGTGACTAATAAAAAGTGTGATGGGTGTTCTTGCAGTACCTGAGTAGTTAGTAAATCTCTTCAGGTCTTCCAGACAGATGGGCACATGTGCACCAGAAATCAGTACCTGTAAATACAGATGGACTTAAGTTGTTTACATTTAATTAATGACCACAAATAGGAGTGTGTAAAGTAGGGAGTAAAGAAAAGACAGGCAGTGTGATAATACATGTCAATAATATCTGCTAATCTTTTATTAATAATCTTTTCTGATACGACTGATTGTGTGCGTCTAGACAGATGTGCCTTTTCTCGCATTTTCAGTGTAAAGTATGTGTGTGTGCTGCTACCTGAATTTCCTGCTGATCAAACATGCGCAGCCACTCCAGGTTGACCACGTTGGCCAGGCCCTGTCGAAAGGCCAGGCAGTGTGCTCGGATCTGTTTGTTCAGACGGTAATCGGCCACTAAATGGATGTAGGCTATCCTGTTGGCTGTGGTTACCGGGATGTCCTTTCCCCCTGGTTTGAGCTCGACCACCTGGAAAAAGACACAAATAGATGGAAGTGTAACAGGCACCATCACCCTGGGTTCAGTGATGATTTAATACCTTGTTGAAAGTGGAACGGTACAGCTGCAGAGGAAAGTGCTGAAGGCAATTGAGGAACACAGAGGAAATGAGTGCACACGGACACCCTTTACCTCGCTAATGAAGGGGAAAGTAAATAACGGTTTACTTTTACTCGGTTACCCCAGTTATTATAAGAAAAAGTCACCAAAAAAAAGTTTTTTAATAATGGAAAATATAAGTTTACCAATAACAATTATTATTTGAGTGACTATCTGACTACTACCCATTCTGGCATAGTTTTCATTTGATTTTTTAATCATGAATTTTTTATTTAGAATTTTTTATATACAGAATATATATATATATATATATATATATATATATATATATATATATATATATATATATATATATATATATATATATATATATATATACACATACATACATATACATATATATACACACACACACTCCACTCCTTACCACCAAAAAAAATAAAACAGGTGTATAAGGGTAAATTGTGCATACTCTCCACGTTTGTTTCAAGTTTGTGAGATTTTATTTTTCTTTCAACAAATGGTTTACATTTAGAAAATGTTGATTGTTAACCTCAGTAGCAATTATACATTTCGTCTATATAATTTTGTTATTTAAAAAAAACTTATAATATATATGTCAAATGATTAATCTATATATATTTTTTTTATTTTTTTTTTTTTTTTATTAAATAATAAAATTATATAGACGAAATGCATAATTGCTACTGAGGTTAACAATCAACATTTTCTAAATGTAAACCATTTGTTAAAAGAAAAAAAAATCTCACATAAACTTGAAACAAACGTGGAGAGCATGCACAATTTACCCTTATACACCTCTGTTTTTTTTTGGTGGTAAGGAGTGGCAATGCTAGATATCATGCGGGATGATTAGCTCTAATACTAGACACCGTTTTCTCCCAGCAGGTATGTTTGAGCTGGTCAACAGAGAAGTTCTTTCAGAGAGAGCTAGACAGAGACGTGCTTTATCTCCATCAGCCAAGACTAACAACAGTTAGATCAATCATTAACAATGCCAGAGAACAAGAGAGAGAGGAGACAAAAGACAAGCAAAAGAGCATAAAAGGGGGAAAAAAAGATGTGCTGTTCACCTGGGCCTCCCCAAGATCATTGTTGACCACGGTGAAGTTAAGGCCGAGGTCTTCCACATCACCTTCATAGCTCTTGAGGAAAAGCAGGTTTCGGTACATCTCTGGGTCTAGAGAGGCCAGATGGTGGATGTCCACTTCTGCACTTGTGCCCAAGAGCTTGGACAGGAAGAAACTTGCAAACGGCAATTCCACTAGCATGTTTTCATACAGCGCCTGGGGGACAGAAGAAAGAGAGAGATATTTAACTAAAGACAACCTCCAGGAGTGCAATGTGCAGCCAAGCCAATATGAGCTATGTAATTGACAAAATCGTATCTTCATCCTGTGAGCTAATCTGTCTCAAATTCTGACACTTTCAATTGAAGAAGCTCAAACTTGAAAAACATCAACTGTATCCTTAACCTGTTGTTCCATTAAGAAGCACAAGGATGGGGAGTCATAAAAGCTAAAGTACCGCAATAGTCCTAAAAAGACCATATCTGAGGACATTAAAATATACAGGCCTTGAATAAATGATTGCACTAAAATCCCTTGACCACACAAGCTAAATGGATTATAAATTTCCCAAATCTCCATAATGCATGCATCTAAAACACACACAGAGGCTGTAAATCAGAGCATTTTCTAAACAGGTTAATTGTGCAACTTCAAACATGGGACATTTTTTATGCAAAATAATCCACTTAGCAACATTCTTCCCACAAGCCCTGTTGTGGGAACATATGTGCTGCGCCCTCCTGAAACCTATCAATAACGTCGCTCCCGAGAAGAAGCCGCAATAAGGATATGGAGGCACGGCACAGACTATTTTTCAAACCTTCAAGTTATTTATGGGTGTTTATTGCCAGAAATTGTGCCAAAATGACTTGGGATAAAAAGGATTAATGAATGGCCGGGACTTTTAATATAAGTGAGTGCAGTGGCAACGCAATTAATGCAAATTGTGGCACCATCAGGAGAGTAAACGCCAACAACTTAGCAGCTGCCTTCTGTTTCTGCCAAATAAATTTGTAAATTTACAGCATTAAGAATCAATAAAAAATTTAACACACTTGCCATCAATCAGGAGTTCTGACCTTCTCTTTCCTCTCTGTTGCCCTTTGGAGAGGGACAGTTAAGCACTGCTTGTTGAACTGCAGAACACGTGGTATTTGTGTGTGTGACTCAGTTTGTATTTGAGGGTATGAGCAGACTGCTGAAGTATTCGTGTGAAAATAATTCAACAGGGGGTAATTCTATACAAGTGGCTTCAAAACTTGAATGGCTGTAAGCATGTCTCGATACCTTAATAAAAGTATTTTTTTCCCCAAAGTACCACTTTGAATGTTGTCAAAACATGGTTTTCTTTGACATCATGATCTATAAATGCACCCACCCCACGATGTCTACATCAGCAACTATTCATGTTCAAATTCAAGATTTTATTGTCACATACAGTATACAACTTGCAGTGAAATGTAAACCTGGTAAACATCTTAGACTGTAGAATAAATATATAAATAGTAAGACAAAAATGGTATTACAAACATCATAAAAGCAATCATGAAAAACTAATAATAAAACAAAATAGCAAAAAAGTATAAAAATAGAATGGAAAACTAGAATTGTAAGTTAATTAAAGGTAATTCTACACATTCTACACTTCTTAAAAGGTATCTGAAAGCAAAATCAAAAATTAGCCAAAATATTTAATATTGCAAATATGGCTGATGTGTGATGTGTCATACGTGTCAATGACCAGGGATCTAATTCTGTGTAAAACACTGGTTAGCAGGTGCAAACTAGGCTTGCTGCAATAGACGGTGTTGGCGGTGATACCGGTGTTAAGCCACAACACTGGTTACACCACTTGCCCACCGTCCCTCACAGTCAAATTTTTTTTTTAATAGTAATAAAAATCATTTAATTCAGTTAGAGAACAGACACTACAATTAAAACTGAACGCGGCTGCTCAATGCAGCACACCGAACGAACGACAGTCGCGCATCACAGATCAGATTTCATTTATCACGTGAGGAGAGTGAGTCGAGCTGACTGACAAGAAGAGTGAGGTGAGACAGACAAGATGATGGCAGAAGAGTTTCAAAACCAAATGTAAAAGTGCCTGTTTTAAAAATATTTTGGATTTTGAAAAGCCTGTTGACCTGCCATTTATCTAAGGTGATATTGGAAGTTTTTTTAACATTCGTTTCTCATTTATTTGGTTCCACATAAATCAGTATTTGCTGATTTTTATTTTATTTAAACTGTGTACATTTTTTCCATTATTTTACATAAAGGTGTATGCAGTCCGAGCCTCCAAACTTTCTTAATCGTTTTGATAATAAACGTTCTACGTTTTATAATTAGGTCTATTCGTTCCTCAGTCTTTACTGATTTTCAGTTTTGTATACCTATTTAAAATGTACAAGTTATTTGTTATTTTATATTAAGGCATAGGCCTATAGCATGGTGTATTTTTATTTGTTTTGTTAATAAAAGTTATATGTTCTACGTTGTATTTTGTTGTTGCTTAAATTCAATTCAATTGATGCCGAATTGCCGCTAATTTAAAACTGAAAGTAAAACGCGCACAGAGCTTTTACAAGCTATTTAAAAGCGGAGGAAAGTGAGGGAAAGAGGGAAAACTCAAGCAAACTAAAAACAAAAAAAACTGCTTGACGCCGAATTGCAGCTAATTTGAATGTGAAAGTAAAACACGCACAGAGCTTTTACAAGCTATTTAAAACCAAAGGAAAGCGAGGAAAAGAGGGAAAACTCAAACGACCCCCCACTACGGTGATACCGGTATTACCGGTGTTGTCACACGTCGATTAACCGTCACAACCCTAGTGCACACAAAATCTGCATTTGCAATGATGCCTAAACTCTATTAAATGAGCAAAATTTATAGATTTCCCAAATCTAAACTGTATCAAATCTGTATTTTCTTCACTAACCCCCACAACCAATTCTTTTTTGATTTTGCCAGAAATATTTATAGTTTTCATCTTTCACATTAAAACTTTCTTAAATGCTATAATTTTACAAACACACTTTTGCTAGAAAACGAAGGCATACAATATAAAACACTCCTGACAGGTTCAGAGAAAATCTTCAACCAAAGCCAGCTATATAACATTACCTTGGTGACAAATCAGCACAATTTGAAAAAAAAGTGCAATACATCACAGAAAGTAAGTTTTTCTGTGTTTCTGTGTGTGTGTCTTTGGTGGGCCCAGCCAAACAGCAACAGTGACGCAATTGTAATCTGTACAGGTCGTCTTTATAAAAGCACTAAACAAATATCAATATCCCACTCAGTCTGCCATTCCTTCACATATTTATGGAGAGAGAAGGAGGGTTAATTGAAAGTCAAATTCAAATTAATCTCGTCACCTTAATTGCTTTGCCCATTACTACGGAGTGGGGGCAATTGAATGGAATAAGATCAGGAAAGTAGGGGGGCGGGGCCAGCCATTCCTCAGGGCAGGAGCTCAGTTATGTCCCTTCCATCGTACAAGGTGTGTGTATGTGTGTGTGTTCATTATAGCTCTCTAATAAGTGGCCTGAACTGCCTCTTCACAAGTGGTGTTGATGCCCGTGACTGTAAAACAGATCAAAACTCTATTACCAGCAGCACGGAGCCTGTTATTTATGGTGCTAGCTGATTTAGCGTCCACGGCCAAATGCGATGGCTACACAAACAGAGATGGGGAATCATGGGCTAATGGAGTAGCCTAATTGAGCAGCGAGCTTCTTGGCATGAGGTAATTCATCTACCCTTCCCCCAGTCAATGTGCTTTGCGATAAACAATCATGGGCATACGCATTAATGAAACTTTAAAAACATTAGCGGCTAATAAATACCAGCTAGCGGACACACAAAAGAGAAAGCCAAAACAACAGCGACAATAAATTGTGGCTCAAGGTGTAGCCATTATAGAAAACACAGGGCAAAATTAGGATAATCAGAAGACTTATCAAAATGGTTTTATTGTAAAATATTTTCCACTTATTATTAACCCTTTTAATAAACCACATAATGCTACTGTATGTATAGATTCTGAAAATTCTTGGACACTGTAAATTGTAATTTTTGAAGCTACATTAAAGTTACAAAACTACTTTAAGAACTGATACAGTTAGACAAAGTAGTGTAATTGCAACCAAAAATAGCATGCAGCCAAACATTTCTAATGTTTTACTGGAGGTTTCCTACATGTCATTTACAAAATGATCTTACAAAACTAAACCTAGATAAAGGAAAAATTATTTGGATCAAAAGGCCACAAATAAACTTGACTTTAAACTGCAGTGACCCTGTAAATCAAATGGATAGGATTTATGATGGTAACTAAGCTACTCAGCCCGAAACCACTGATTGAACCTGACCTTTAGCAATGATCTAAATGACCCCGTTTGTGTTAGAGAGTGTATGTGAGTAAAAGACAAATCAGACAACTAGGAGAAAATCCAAAGATAAGCCACTGCAAGAGTTAGCAGGAGATTAAACGGATTCTGTGATGACCTGTGGTCTGTGAAGAGATAAAAATGTTACATTGTAGTGCAATACATCACGTGATCCTTGTCTTACCTTTCCCAGTATCCTGCCAAGGAAGTAGTAATGCCGGGTGAAGGATTCTCCTATAAGCATCTCTGCAGTGGGAGTCGGATAGAGAAGACCTTCATTAGTTGTCTTGAAGAAGCCTTGGTTAGGATTAAAACCTGACTTCAACAGCTCATTCAAGAACTCTCTGAATATTCCTCCTCCATCAATGCCAGCTTCATCTAGCCCATGTGCATTGAGCAAATGAACCCTGATCCTCTTCTTAAGATCAGGCTCTGAAATGGAGATAAAAAAATAAAACTGTATTTAGCATGTTCCACAATTCAGCCAGAAAAAAATATTTGCCAAAAAGGTTTAAAAATAAAATAATCACTAAAATATGTCAGAAATGTTTTCCTTGTTATCTATAAAAGTCTGATGCTACACAATTTGAGACTTTCAAAGAGACTCGAGGTGAGTTCTTACACTCAAAACGGCTTGCCCTAAATCATCTAAACAGCTTTTGTTGACAGCTGCTATGAATTACAGCATCTAATTCCTAAGCAAGGTTAATGTCTTTTTCTCTAAGAAAGACACATTCGTTGTGCTAAATGCTTTTTATTAAGAGAGTTTTCAACATGTCAGAAGGGATAGGTTTGCCTTGTTTACCATTCTCGGGGGATAATTTGTCGTAAGCATCTTCATAGATGTAGTTCCGTCGAATGGTGACATTAACGCCATCCAAAAAAGGGCCCTCTCCTTGCACTTCACGCTTATCAGCATAGATCAACTTCTGGAAGATCTGAAAGCAGAATGAACAACGTTAGCCGATTAACATCATTTAATGCCTCAGAATCTAGGCATGTATTCCATTTAGATTTTCACTTGCATTTCATATCTAAAGCACAAAACAATGTCATCACCTAATTACAATTTTTAACCTTTATTTTAATTCACAGATGACTGAATTTTGAATTTTTAAAGTGTTGTGCACAAAACACTCCACACCATACCATTGATGGCTCTCTCACCTTCACTCTCTCCTCAAAGGGCACAACAAACGGAAGTTCGGTGAGGATTGCCAAATGTCTCTCCTCTGATACTGACAATGGTGGCGGCTCCAGTCCAACTGTGAGGAACACAAAAACTATTTCTGTAAACATTTTTTCTTAAAGTAATCTTTTAACAAATATCTCTTTACAAAAATACAACTGAAAACACATTTCTCTAAAGCCAAAAATCCTCAACAAAAATCTACTAATATGTTTAATGCGGGTGATGCAAGAAAAAAATCCATCTTGCATAATTTCCCGATCCTGTTTCCGACATCCTAGTCACTTCTTGGCCTCGCACTTATGCAAGTAAATGCGTAAAGAATAAAAAAAATGGCAAAAATAAAATAAACATCTACAAATATAATGAAAACACCCAATACTCTGTTTTTTTACCTTTAGAAATCTATTCAATAATTTATCAATCTGCTCTTTAATTTACATGGACAACAAAAGACAACACTGACATGCAATTCACTCAATAAGCACAGAATTCATCTGCCTCGATCTTCATCTATCCTGTCGACAGTCGATCTCTAAAGCTCTCTAGTCATCATCCAGACACATACTGTATACTAACAGTAAACCCAGATTTCTCCCCACATTAACATGCCATTACATTAGCACTCTAATTAAAAAATTACAAATATACACTACCGTTTAAAAGTTTGCGGTAAGATTTGTAACCAGCAATGAATACTTCTATTCATAAAAGGAAGGACACATTAAAAGTAACAGTAAATACATTTATAATGTTACAAAAGATTTCAGTTTTCTTCTAAACTTTCTATTCAAGAAAGAATAATAAGAAAATATATTATAGCATACACTAAAAACTGCACAATTTGCACAACTGTTTTCAATATTGGCAATACTAAGAAATGTTTATAGAGCAGCAAATCAGCATATTAGAATAATTTCTAAAGGATCATGTGACACTGAACACTGGAGTAATGGCTGCTGAAAATTCAGCTCTGCCATCACAGGAATAAATTACATTTGTAAATACATTAACACAGAAAACTGTTATTTTAAATAGTTATAATAATATTTCACAATATTAGCATTTTTCCAGTATTTTTGATCAAATTAATGGGTCCTTCCTTGGTAAACATAATAAACTAGATGTCTGCTGCAAAAGACCTACTTCATTTGCATCTGTACACTTTCACAACCTTGAGTGAGGTCTACTACCAGCCTTGCTGAATGCAGTATTTACAGAGCATCCCATTAAAGATCACTCAATCCCCCTCTGTCTTTCCTGCCACACACTTTTAATTAACTCAGCAGCGATTTGCCCATCCACCTGTCCTCTCCCTCCATTACAGGGACGTTTGTTTTGTATTAAAACTCCGTCCTACAAACGTTTCGACCACAGGAAAAAAACTGCCGTAGCAGCAGATGAGAAGTGTCATTCATCTAATACGTTGCTTGCATAGTGGAATGATTCTACTCCATTAGTCAGTCCTCTCTCTCTCCACAAACCAGCCATCAAGGGGCCATCTTGGTAGAGAAATATGGCGCAGCATGGTCAATACAGGAGCCATTCGTCACTACCTCGCAAGTCCATTTAGGGAAATTAAAAAGGTCCGGACAAACAGGCAGCCAGATGTGTCCAGCCTTAGGCTAATTGAATTATTAAGCACATATGCTCCAGGGTGGCATGGAAAAGACCAGAAACACTGGTACTAGTTAAGGTTAACACCCTCTTGTCTTGAGTATTCTGACTTGCTTTGGAATGAAATTGCTTGACTGGCTGTCATTATTACTTTATGTTTTTTGTGTGTGTGTGTGTGTTTTCCACTACACTTCAGTTGAGGTTGTTCTCCATATGGATAAGTCTTACCATCTAATGTGGACTGAAGCGGTCCGATGCGTCCCATTCTCCTGGTTCTCCACACATGTCTTGCAGAGGGAACATAGAGCTGAGTCACCTACAAACAAATATTATTGTAAAAAAGCAAGTTAGATGACTACAAGCTATTAGTGATTCTACACATATAAACATTTGAACTTAATTTTTTGGAAACACATCCGTGTTTAGAAAAAATTATACTTCCATAAAAAAATGCATTTATTATTTTAAATGCAAATGCTTTACAATTATAAAAATATAACTTGCCTAGTTTCATTGGATTTATCGATCAAAAAAAAATTGCTGACACTTGACAGCAAAACTATTAATTCTGTTTAGTAGGTTTTAATCATATGATCAGCAAATTAATTTTACCTTGTCTGCTCTGATGTTGACCTCATCAGACAGCCAATGACCCGATGGACAGAACGGTCTTCGAATATCTCGGGCTTTCAGCATTTTCACAAGGTTGGTAATCACCTTAAAAAAAAAAAGTATAAAAAAAAAACTAATGTTCAGCCCAATGTTCATTCACGCATATAAATGAACTAATTTCAATTTTAAAAGCAATTTAAAATATTAAGCTACTAAATGATGATCTAGTCATTAACAGTTTTACAAGCAGATAAAACTATTTGCCCCATGTAATCCCATTTCTTTAATAGGTAATTGCTTAGCTTATATAATGGTGAAGGAGCAGACAGACAAACTTTCATTGTTCAGCCAGCACAACTAATCAGTGTGTAATTTGCTGACAAATACACAGATACTCACTTGTGCTGAAAATAAATAAATCTTTACAATTCACTAAATGTCTTTTTTATGTCTTCATTCTCTTTAAACACTGGGTAATTCACCCATAATGTCAGCCGACTTCATCCAAATTCATTTTTCTACACTTCTGTTTAATACTAAAGCTTTTTCTTTTCCGATTACAGTGTCAAACAAACGTCTGGATGGCCATTTCTAGAGAATGCTTATCAATCTCTGACCAAGACATGCTAACGCCAGAGAGTCTGTAATAACGGCAAGTGCGAAACTCTGTTGCTTGCAAGTGGGTTTGTGGGGTGGGGGGTCCGAAAGCTCTTCCTGTCTAAGTGGAATGAATAAGCATTGGTTAATTAGCCCATCGGGTTAAGTGCAGGCCTTAATGGGTCTCTCCAAAACTCCTGCAGTGACATCCTTCTCCAAACACGGCCAAGAAGAAAGTTCCATTAGCAATATTAATACAAGCTTAGTTGATCATTTTCATTCAATTAACTTCTTTCAATTAAATAGATAGCTCGACAATAGGAGTGATAAAACATCCAGAGGGACGGCCCATGGCTGGAGGCAAACATTAGTGTGTGAGGGGTCAACAGCGTTAGAGCTGACTGTAAATTGCACATTCAATTTGGGAAATGCGTTTCTCCTGCTTGTACTTCTTTAATGGGTCGTTTTAGCTGACAGGAGGCGTTTTCCGCCATCTTTTGTGGAAATCTTTCAGAGCCTTTTGTATGCCGTACCGACTCGTCTAGTGGAACCCAAACAATGAGCTGTCACTTACAGTGATTCACTCAGAAGCTTGCTGGAATTGTACAAATTTACAAAATAAATGCAGAAACACTACACTACTGAAATGCTATTAGTCACTTGTCTTTGTAAAGGTTTTTTCAGACCTTTAGAATGTTTGCTTTGTTCCAAAACAGGTAAATTGTTACAATGTTACATTCTCTCCTTGGGTTGGTTCACTTTAAAGGAAAAATTTCAAAGTGCACCAGAAAGGGTTTATGCTAGTTACATATGAGTAAAACTGCCTTCTCATTGGTCAGAGTGCAACTGTTTATGTTCTGGGATTCCACTCATAGTGGTCATACATCAAGATGGACTGTAGGGTTGTGCCGATAGACCATAGTATCATGTATTGACAATAGTCAGAGATATCGCCTGTGGCTGATGCCTTTGACGATAGCAAGAAAATTATTATTATTGTTGTTGTTGTTGTTGTTAATATTATTAATCAGGCTAGTAATACTATCTAATAATATTAGGGCTTTTTTCCACATTTTTACAGATATAACCAATCACATGCGCGTTATAACCAATCACATGCGCGTTATAACCAATCACACACGATTATGTTGAGCTAATGGATGCAATGACCAATCAGAGGCGTTCAGATGAGTCATCGAGTTTTGTTGTTCAAGGCTTCGTTGGAAAAGTATTCTTGCATTTCACCTGGTGCTCACACACAGAACTAGAATGCTGTTTTTTTTTCATGTTATGAATTATGATACAGCTTGGTTCGTTGGTCTGTGGGGTTGGATTTCTTTCTCACCACCACCGAACTGATCCAAGAATTTGTTTTCTATCTGACTGATTATTTTGGCTCAAATCAGAGCATGTTTGCTGTGTTCATATATGCTCAAACTGAACTAAGGGAGAAAATGTGCAGGGCTCACAAAATCGCTAGCCCGATGTCCCGGGGCTATTGTGTTTTCCAGTCAGGCTACCAAAATGTATCACTGCCCTGCCCGACGGGCTACCTTAAATACAGGGCTCCCATCATGGCCCTTTCACACAGGACGCGGCATGCGCTGCGCTGGCCGCCGAGTTCAGCATAGCCCTTCAGATACAAAGTGATTTGCGCTACGCTGGCCAGAGTAAAGTAGGTGGAGTTTTCAAAACTACTACTTTGAATGTAAATCTCTCTGTCTATGAGACAATTGTTCCTACCATGCAATGTCTGCAGAAGAAATAATGTGCTGCGCACATGCAAAAATTAGTTGGAAAAGCCATTTGATTGAATGCCAGTAAAAGCAAAAGAATCGCAATGCTCGGGCAAACTGCTATAGAGCTGATCTCGCTATAGACAGGGTTTTTCCTACATTGACATTTTTTTGGTGGCCGCCAGAACGAATTTTTGTCCCGCCAAAGCCGTATTTGATCGGTTCATGTGATTTATGAGTGATGTAAATGACTGCTGTACTTGTGATAGCGCGCATGTTAACTGAGGGAGAGAGAGCACCCGGTCTCATGAAAATACGTATTATATTACGCCAAAAAAAAAAAACGAAAACTCGTGGTATTGATACGCAAAAATGGACTTTGGCGTTTATATGCTACGCGCATTTTTGGCTCTATAATACGCAGTTTTCGCGTGCATATGATACGACATTTGTTGGCGTGCATATGATATGCAGTTTTCGCGTACATATGATACGCATCACACCACAACCCTAACCCTCCCATCACGTAGCATAGACACGCCAAAGTCCATTTTTGCTATCAATACCACGAGTTTTCGTTTTTATTTGGCGTACTATTTATACGCACTTTCATGAGACCGGGTTGGAGAGAGCACAGAACCCTTCCCCGCGCACTCTCTCTGGGCCTGTTTACACCTGCTCACTTCATGCGTTTTCTCTGGTCGGACAGCTATCCGATCGTGAAAAGACCAGTCCTCCGAATTCAAAACGCTTTCGAGACGGATTTAAATCCGATCGCTCAAACCACTTATGTCTGAGTGGCTATTTACACCTGGTCACTTCATGCGTTTTTTCTGATCGGATAGCTATCCGATCGTGAAAAGACCAGGTGTAAATGCCCTCCGAAACGCATTCGAGACGGATATAAATCCGATCGCTCAAACCACTTCAGGAGGTGGTCTGGGCCGCATTGCAGACGAAACTGGACAAGTGTAAATGCATCTGGTTGTTGAAACCACATATGCTAATTTTACTCCTCCCAAAATATTAAAATAATAAACATGTGAGAGCGTTTTATAGGTTATATGGCATGTTTTTTTTATTTTTTTTTATTATGCAAACAAACATACTATTTACAGGTGACAAATCAAATACAAAATAACCAAAGTAAATAAAACATACATGACAGCCAACGTGATTTGTGTGAGTGGATATGAGTGTGTGTGTGTGTGTGTGTGTGTAAGTGTGACTGGGTATTGGGGGTGGGGGTATATAAACATTAGTAAAGTACAACAGACATAATAGTAAAAAGAAAACAATAGTAATGATAACAGTATTAATAATAATAATAGCATTCATAACAAAAATTAGAGGATGAAGGGTGAGAAAGTGATAATAGTAATAGTAGCAGCAATAATATTAATAAATAAATAATAACAATAAAACAAAAATAATAATAATTGACTCAATTAGTCAGAAATGAGGGGAAAGTTGGAAGATCAGGAAGAGGACAAATAGTAATAATGTAATAATAATAATAATAATAATAATGATAGTAATAGTAGTGGTAATGATGAAATAATAATAATAATAATAATAATAATAAAGCTATAGAGAGTAAGATATTGTAAGGCTGCCTCTGGGCCCTCTGTGAGCAAGGCATAAATTAGGCCCAAAACGAGCCATCAAGGAGAGGTGCTGCACAAGGCCCAAAGTCCCACCTGCCGCCACTCACATGCCACGCTTACCCTACATATGTATATGTATTGTTGAGTGTATGATGCATTAAAAAAGCATGACGTGCAGCGTGGAGCCAGTGCAAAGTCCAGGCCCCCATGCTCACGTCCCGCTTACCCTTTATATGGCATGTTATAGTCAGATATGACAGCGCTAATGCAACAAGCATCGCCGCGGACGAGCAGCTGAGTATCTCTTCAGCAAGCCGACGCGCAAACTGCCGCGAATGAAACTGAAAGTAAGTCGCAGACACGCAACACACAGTCATCTTCATTAAAAGTTGTGAGACTAACCTATCTTTCCAGTGCTGATGTCGCGCTCTCTTCTGTTGCGGTCTCTGATATTGAAATCAGCTGATAATTAATAAAATGCAGCGCATATCTATTGCTTTCATTGACGTGAATTTTGCGAAGACACATTTATGTGGCCAAGTGTAAATGGAAACGTTTTAACAAATCAGATAGATATCCGATCAGAGAAAACGCATGAAGTGACCAGGTGTAAACAGGCCCTGAGATTCATTCCAGGCGAAACTGGACAAGTGTAAAAGCATCTGCTTGTTGAAACCACATATGTACATTTTACTCCTCCCAAAATGTTAAAAAACAAACGTGTGAGAGCTTGTTATAGGCTATATGACATGTAATAGTCAGATATGTCAGCGTTAATGCTACACGCATCGCCACGGATACAGCCAGCAAGCTGACGCGCAAACTGCCGCGAATGAAACCAAAAGTAAAAGTACAAACGCGCAAACTTATCTTTCCACTGCTGATGCTGCTCTCTCATGTTGCGATCTTCGATCTTTTAATTGGCTGATGATGAATAAAATGCAGCGCACTGTTGATTTCTTTGACGTGATAGTGCGGTAGGCCTAATTCAAGATTTCTATCCGTTTTTTGTGGCCAAAAGTAACAAATCAGATGGATATCCGATCCGACAAAACACATAAAGTGACCATGTGTAAACAATAGGGTTGGGTACCGAAACCCGGTACCAATATGGCACCGGTACCTATGTAACCGGTATGTACTAGAACCGAATCAGAACGCAGATTTCAGTGCCTCATTTCGGTGCCATGCCTGAGCGATCGATTAAAATATTTGTCCTTTGTTTCTCCGAAACGCACGTAAGAAGCATCACAGGCTACAACTACAAATATTTCAGCAAAATGTATATTTAGTCAGAGTTATTGCGCTCCTATTTTACTGCGCGCCGTCTGTTTGGCGCGCAATCATTCTAAATGAAGTCTGTGAAGTTTAGCAGAGAATCGCAAAGTAAAAGCTCACGCACTTCTGACAGCAAAATGGAAATATTTCCATGGCTTTCTAACATTTACAGATGGAGAATGTACCTGTGAATTGTAAGTTATGCATCACGGAAAACAGCAAACACATTAAACAGCGCGAGAAGCATCTCTGTCAGCGGCACACACAGCCTTTCTGTCAGAGCATCTGTGAGCGCGAGCCGCTTTAAACTGAAAAAAACTATAGGCTACTGTATCTTACGAGTTTTTTTTATAGCCCTTCATAAAAAGCTTGCACATGTTTAGAACAAATTGTATCTGCAGCAGTTCAGTCTGTGTCCTATATTTTATCAGATGCGCTCGTATCAAACTACTGTATATCAATATTAACTGTATTGCTTCATAATAACGTATCGATTATAAAGAATATATCGATATATCGTACAAACTCTATATACCACCCAGCCCTAGTTTTAATTAAAATGCCTAAAGCTAATTCTCTTGTATTCGCGAAACCGGTAAACCAACAAAATAGAACATTATAACGTAGTCCACAACACCAGTTAAATGCTTTCTTTTGTGATCTGATAGCTTCTTGTCACAGAATGAGGTTATGTTCCATAGGCTACTAATGCATTGATTAGCGGATTTTAAATATACTTAATTATTATGAAAATACCAGAGATGGCTTGAATAACACAGACAAACTATATATTGTCGTAGTCGAGTGTTTAATGTATTTGTTTTATCATTCAAAACGTTTATATCTTCTGTTACTCAGTTACATGAATAGCAATGCCTTTGTCCATATTGGGGATTTCCTGGAGCTTCATTAGTTCCATATACAGCAATAAATATAAATAAAACAAGTATCAAAGCATTTTAAAAGTATCGATTTGGCACCGGTATCGAAAAAAAAAAAAACGATGTAAACAAGCTCTAACTGTCTTTACACTCCCTCCCTCGAAATCAACTGACATGATAGTAAAAGGTCAGAAGACTGAATCCATGTTTCATGCGGCGCATTTGGATTTTTTTTTTTTTTTTTACTGAGTTACCAGTGTTGTGAATTGTGCTAAAAAAAAAAAAAGTATCTTTATCTTCTCTGACAAGCGTTCTGCACATGCAACTAACATAAAACACACTTTCAATAAAACAAAGATTTAACCTTAATAATAATAATAATAATAATAATAAAATATTTAGCCTTAATAATCCACAGTAGCCTATTTCAGGTTATTTATATGACAGTGAAACTAGCCACAAAGCAATTTGTTAGCCAGCTGCTAATTTTATTCAGATGTATGGTAGAAAATTAGACTACTAGTTAAATATAAACTTTTTAATGCTACTTTTAAATGCTTTTTCAATATTGATATAATTATAATTGTGAGGTCTAGAAAAGAAGGATCCTATAAGAAAGCCAGTTTTATTATATTCCCTGACAGTGGCTGTTTTTTCTATCATGAATAAATATAATTAAAAATCACAAACTGTTTCTTTGCATTTATTTTAGTAATGGTCAGTATTGGGTTCGCAGATCACGTGGGGAGGGTACTTTTTACTGTGTGCGTGGATGACCGTCAGCCACCACCGAATAACTTTTATGACCCAGGAAAAACCCTGTATAGAGTTAGAACATGTTTACAGGTTTCATAGAAAGAGAATGATGTGCGCCAAATGAGCTGCTGTAGAAAGCGAATATTTCAATTGTTGCGGTGCGCTCAACATGAGAACCAACGCAAATTACATGTGAAATAAACGTCATCATGTATTAAAGAAGAGTGGTTGATTAAGTGCTGGAAACAGCGGAGGATGGGCACAGAACAGTAACAAAACTCAGATACATTTAGCCACAGACACACACAGGTGTATTGTGCAAACTACTTCACAGGGATGTTTAGACAGCTATAGAAGAATTCATATGTTCACTTTTTATATATATAACTTACAGATCTCAGTTTAAGTTTTGCTTCAGTTTGTTTTCTATTCTATCAGTTTAAATAGTTTTGATATTATATTATGTTAGGCCTATATTATAAACCTAATAAATAATTGACCTTGTTTTTTAATGGAGTCTCTTGCTCATCAAGGCTGTATTTATCTAAAAAATACAGAAAAAAAACAGTGATATTGTGAAATATTATTGCAATTTCTAATATTGGTTTCCTATTTTAATACCTATACTTTAAAATATAATTTATTCCTGTGAAGCAAAGCTGAATTTTCAGCATCATTACTCCAGTCTTCAGTGTCACATGATCCTTCAGAAATCATTCTGATATGCTGAATTATTATCAGTGTTGTTGATCTAATATGCTGATTTACAGTGAAACTGTTGTGCTGCTTAATATTTTTTGGAACCTGTGTTACTTTTTTCTTTGATTCTTTGATTAAAAAAAAGTTAAAAAGAACAACATTTATTCAAAATAGAACTCTTTTCTAACAATATAAGTCTTTACTATCAATTTTATCCATGTAACATCCTTGCTGAATAAAGTTTCTTTAACTTTCTTTAAACTTTTTTAAAGTATCTTTAAAGAAGAAAGAAAAAAAATTCTGACCCCAAACTTTTGAATAGTGTATATTGTAACAAAATCTCTATTTTGAATAAACACTGTTCTTTTTAATTTTTTATTTTTTTTAAATATCACTGGTCCCAAAAAATATTAAGCAGTACAACTGTTTCCAACATTGATTAAAAATCAGCATATTAGAATGATTTTTTAAGAATCATGTGACACTGAAGACTGGAGAAATGATGCTGAAAATTCAGCTTTGCTTCACAGGAATTAATTATATTTTAAAGTATATTAAAATAGAAAACATTTATTTTAAATTGCAATAATATTTCACAATATTTTTTTGTGAAATAATATTCCGTATTTTTTATCAAATAGATAGGCTACAGCCTTGATGAGCATAAGACACTTCTTTAAAAAAACTTTACTGATCCCAAACTTTTGAACGGCAGTGTATTATTACTGTAAAAAATGTTTTCTCAGGTAACCTAAAATGTACATCATTTAGTTACATCAAGGGTCAAATCAAATATAAATAGCACATTAAAGTTAAAAGTTACACACTTTTTTGTGTGCGCGCGCTGTACAGGTCTGGTATAAAGAATGTTTTTGCTCAGGTGCCCGAAATGTCCGCTTAATAGAGAAAAGTTTTGCTCAGCAAAAAAAAAAAAAAAATAGAGGGAACATTGCTCCCACGGGTCCTTAAATTTGATACAACTATATTGAAGAGTTTTTAAGGCCTTAAAAAGTTTTAAATACGTTAAATGGTATAAGAAAAGTCTTAATTATAATCTCAAGAGGTCTTACAGTTGGGGGTGGAAAGGTAAGAATCGCGATATGGCTGGATTAAACTTCAAAAGGCAATTATGTCATTGAATAAATATGAGCTAATATTTATTTTTTCAATTAATATAATAATTCATATGTTTGACTTATCCCTTTTCATAAAAATGATTTAAAGGCTGAAATACCATTTTATAAGATTTTGTTTTTGTGAAAACCTGTATCTGAATTGTAAGTCATGTCCTTTTATGGCTTAATATGTTACCATAGATATTGTCCAACCCCACTCATACGGTGTTCATTTTACTTGTGCAGCTCTTGAAAAGTCATAAATTGCCTTAAATTGATTTTTTTAAATTCTGCAGATACCCTGTAAATAGTAAAATAAAACTCTTTCCTTGATATTCATTGATATGTGTGTATTGAAAATGTTTTTGATTGACATTTATGGTCTTTTTTTTATTTGGGCTAGTTATATTAATTTTCGGGCTACCAAAATCTGAAGAGTACCTGCCCGAAGGGCTACCAGGGATTTTGAAATTTTGCGAGCCCTGAAGTGGCAGGTTCCAAAACAAATGCTCTAAAAAAGCCAGATGTGAAAATGTTTAAATTGGAATTTCTAAGAATGAAAAAAAGCCTTTTACTGCTGCGCTGCTTCAAAGCTATAACTACTTTATTTATTTGTTTATTATTATTATTATTTTGTATGTTACATTTTTATCTCAGTTCGTTTTACACATTTCTCCAAACAAAGACCAATGATCTCAACAATTAACAGCCACATGAACCTGAACAATAAGTTTTGAAAATGTACTGTGAAGTCTGCATACTTGTGTGTGTACATTGCTGAATACATGATATAACCAATAGTGGAAAAAACTATTGGTTTTTAACTTTTTTTAAAGTCTATACTGACAGCTGTGTGAACTGTTTTGAGTGCACTGATCACAGGTTGGAGTAAAGTGTAAAATCTGGTAATGATGTCTTTCATTAAAGGGGAACATTCTTTTTAAATTTGCAGATGTTAACAAGCTCCTGGAGAAACATATGTACTCTAATGTGTATTGTATAATCAAATAAATTGCTTCACATTCATTTTATAATGCAGCAATCACTGAGATACATATTTATAAATTATGACCTTTCATTTTTAACTGTCAATGTTGAAAAGCTCTACAAATCTATTGAAAAGATTTTTAGTTAAATGAAAGGACAAAAGTAGGTCAATGAGCTGTCAACAGCAAGCAGGAGATCTGGTCATCCTGTACACATAAATAATGAGGAAGAAGACGAGGAAGAGGATGATGGAAGAAGACAGAGAGTGGAGACAGCTGACTAATATCCTAATGCCGTTGTTCAGCTCACTTAGTCTTGGCAAACAACCTATTAATTTCCCGAGTGAGTGGTCTTCCTGCCTGGCTGATCAGTGCTGATGGCCCTAACAGATGCTGAGACTATTCGCCTCATTAATTGTCAGCTCATTTAATTAGGTCATCAAAGACGTTGTTGGCACTGCTAATACAGCGACCGGTTAAAAGTAACGCCCACCATCCACTAAAGATATTATCAGCGCTAACGAACGTGGAATTCATACTAGTGAGAATCCTCTCAGCACTGGTAACGTTTAATCCCTTTCAACTACAACACCTTATGAAAGAGTTCAGCATTAATATCAGCTAGGAAATAAGATTGTGAGATGTAAATATGGAGTGAATCACCTTAAAGAGCTGGACCCATCGTTTCTGCTGAGCTTGAATGTGCTGCTGAACTTGGCTGTTAGTTTTCACCCCGACACTGCGAAACGCTGCTACATACTCCTCTTTGTGCTCCGTCTTAGTCTCAGGATAGGCCAGCTTAATGATTCCCAGACACGCGTCCCGCAAACACCGAGACAATGTCACCAACTCCACCAGAGAGAAGGGCATCATCGACGTCTGGCTCTGACCTGCCCGAGCAATGAGAAACATTCATTTGTAACATTCAATTTTCAAAAAAAGTTTGCAATGAAAAACTAAAATTTCAGGAGTTCTGTAGAATTAACAAGACCACAATCAAAAGAAGGTAGACAAAGAAGCTTATGTGTCTTAATGTGTTCTATTAAATACTTCAATATATTATGATACAGTAATATGTACATTTTTGCAGAATAGATTCTGAGCCAAAGAACTCGCTGTCATGCACAGAGATGAGTGAATGACTGAAGAGTGAACTGAAGAGGTAGAAGAGAGGGATGATCCTGTTGGCGTCCTCCAGAGACATTGGAGAACCTCGAGACATCACCTGCAACAAGGGAACCATAGAGCTACACAAAAGAGAGGGCAAAAGAAAAATGGTTAATATCATTAATATTACATTCAAGAAGTACACATAAAAAATAAAAAAGGTAGAAATCTCACCCTGTGATCATTTTAGTCTTCATAGATGTGATTAAATGCCATAGGTGTCTAAGAAAGCGAGCGTTGAAGGCTAAACTGTACAAAAGCCTGAAAAAGACAGAGATAGAAAGAATAAAGATCTTTAAGTACAATAGTTGATACCACCAAACATTATGTAGATTAATAAACACACAATACCCTTACTCAACATAACTCTCCAACACTTTTAGTCAAAGCTGCTGCAGGAACTATGCTCATCTCTAAATGTTCAAATAACCACATCTCCTGCCCATAAAACCTAAACATCCCAAATTTCCAGCAGGACTCATAAAATAGAAAAAAATATAAACAACCCAGTGAGCTGGAATTTCTAGTCTTTGCATGTGACCACAGGAAAGATTAAATGAGCCATTAAGCTTTATTTAGGTGAGGCACCTTCCATTAGTAAACTAGCAGTCTGCTTCAGGGTCGTAAACAGACCAGTGGTTCCTGTGGGGGCTCCATTTAAGTTAATGACAGCCAGAGAGACAATGTAGCATGCCAACAATTGCCTGACCGTAGAAGCAGTGTTGCTATCACAAATTAGATACTGTGTTTAGGTCGCCCAAATCATTAAACCTAACAGCCGTCACACCGGAGTGTGAGAAATCGCTCTGGTGGTTACTTGTTTTGTGTCAAGAGGTGAAAGAATAAATAAAGCATAATTGGAAGTAATTAAGGGAGAAAATAAGATTAAAGCTGAGGTTAAGGTAAGAATGTGTACATCCACTTCACACAAAGCACTTCTGTTTACAATTTTATAGACCTTTCCCCCCAATATGCTGTATTAATGTCAGACAGCACTTTAACAATACAATAACAAAACAATTGCAGAACTATCACTGAGTAATGGATGAAACGCTGAAATAAGTAGACTAAATATTAAAAAATAAACAAAATAGACACAAAGCAAAATGCTATCAGGTTTTAATTTTCTCAAAATAATATTTTTTTTTTTTACATGTGTTTGACTGAAATCTAATCAAAGCTATATGAATACATCAGAGTCAATTTCACTGCTATAATAACTCCATTATCTTTTATTAACATGAATAATGTGACAATGTTTTTTCTTTCTTTTAACTTCCCGTTCTTCACATCTAATCTCAATTTAAAATCATCTTCACAGTGGCTTTAAATAGCCAAAACAAATACAGCAGGCTTAACATTAATGAGACCTTTCCATGGACAAGAACCAAGTGCGCTATTTACACTAACACAGTTTTGATACTATAATGACCTTGTTTAGAGTGAAATACAGCCCTACTCTTCACTTTAAAATATGATAATGTTTAAAAGGCAACCAAGTTTGCACGCTCACTGGGCGCTTCTTTAAAGGTTGTAAATCAGGGACAGCTGTTATACCTCTTGTAAAACTATCCCATCCACTCCTGCAGGAATTAATCTTACTAGGCCAGCTAATTATTTTGTACAGATATCCGATAATGATAAAGTAGTGAAGGCAGGATTTATGATAAAAGCCTTCTCTTCTGGACAGAGCTGTAAAATATAAAAATACCTCCAAATAAAAAAAATGGAGGAAAATACAGCACGAGGAAAGGATATGCAGGAAAACATAATGGAAATTCAAGAGGTTTATTTAATATAAGAATGAAAGCAGAACATGCAAAACATTATAAAGGAAGTCGAAGGTGTCTTACAGAAACAATTTTGAGTTACATCAACTTTGAAATGTGCTTTATGGGATGTTATACTTCATTTATTTCAGATTACTCTATATTTTCATAGAACTATTAAAAATGATAAACATTTTATAAGTAGTATAAAAGTATACTACAATTTATAAGTAGTATAATGAAACATTAGCTAGCAGGATTTTTTAGAAAAACTCCCTTTTAATCAATTCTTTAAAAAGAAATTGGCCTACTAAAAAAGAAAATGTGGAAAAAGTTTACCTTTTTTAAGAAATTATTTTTAAAGTGGTATGTTTTTTCTAAGATGTAAGGGGCTTGTGAATGCTGCCTCCTCTACTGTGAAGACTGCTTTCTGATAAGATTGTAATACACAATACAACATTCTTAATTATCTGATATTAAGAACGTAAAAAGTATAGACTAGGGTGCACACTGCATGAGTGGAAACTTTAAACTAGTTCTGATTAGTTGATTGACACCACCTTTTAGAGCTCAGTGGCTTAATCTGATATCTCTCTCTCCCTCATTAAACCATACATTCTCCTCTTCCCTGTCTTTCATGCCATCTCTCTCTCTCCATCACTTTCCTCCTTTCTTTCATTCTTTCTGCTGAAATCCTGTTCTCATTTTGTCAACATTGCAGAACCAGAAGTGGATAAAGCAAAGGTGATTGAGAGAAGAGCTCATTACACTAATTGATGAGGTAAAGCAACTAAAACTGCTCTGGTAATAAAAAAAAAAACACAGTAAGATGAGACTTAACTGCCTGACCGCTTCATTAGCAATGATGCTTTATATTTAAAAAAAAGTGGAAAAACAGAAGCAAAGATAAAAAACAATCTGCTCATAGACTTGACAGTTTGATGTTGGGGAATCTTTTTATACACACATAAAAGTGCATCCAGTTCTCATCTGATTGCAGTTCTTTCTTGACCGCATCTCTTTTTATTAATTAGAGTGATCCAACATGCCAAACTTATCTTGATGTAAGAGAGTGATAGAGCGCAAGGTGTGCACTTTGCAGTGAATCTAATTATATTAGTTATCCTGGATGATTTATGTTTTGGATGGGTTGATTGCATATATGATCTTACCTGACTCTGGGCACCATCATACGATGCTGCACCATCAGCGTGTGACAGATGGAGGCCATCATGGTGAAGATGTCTTCACTTGCTGAGTCTCTCCACACTAATGATAGCAGAGCGTTAGTCTGCTGCTTGGTGTCCAACTTCTGTACACACTCCTCTGTTATATAATGCACAGATATCCAACTGCCATCCTTTAAAAGACAGAATTATATTCATCATTTTAAGATCAAAATTGCATACTATTGAGCTCTCTGAATATTTTTGCTCAAAGACGTGGATAAGAGAGAATGTGTGTGTACCTGCGCAGCAGGAGGATGTACGGTCATTTCTTCCTCATCTTCTGAATCACTGTTGATGTCAGCTCTACTGCTGCACTCCGTCACTGGCAACAATGGCAACAGAGTCTGTAGCGCGTTCAAGTACAACAGCAACCCTTCTTCGGAGAGTGAACCTATACAAACAAAATGGACAAAATCATTTTATTCACTAATCAGGCACCTCGCTAACACATAGTATATTAGTGATACTGTAAACTGCTATCAAGCACACTACTTACCCAATCCTGATTCTCCAACTGATAGCACAAAGTAAAAGAGCCAGGGAGCCTGAGCTCTGGCCTGGACAGAGGAGGCTATGGTGGCCTGAAGTGACCAAAGGAAGTTCTGAAATGGGAAAGCTAGTTTTGGGTCTGACAAAGCTGGCACGAAGAAATTATATATTTGTTCAGTGAAAGGCGCTGAAATGAACTCCTCAGTGAAGGCCGAAAAAACAAACTGCCTGTGAATGAAAGAAGAAAAAAAAGGTTGAGAACCTGTGAAATTATTATTATTTATTGTAACTGTACTGTATGTTTCAGTCTGCAGTAAGGACATTACCTAATTTATTATTCTAAATATCACAATACATATATCCATTTAATACTAATATACTTCCCAATATATACACACACTTTTGGCTATTTGTGCATATGTGAGACAACAAAATCCACAACAGTATTTTGCCAACAGGAGAGCTTTGACCTAGAAGAACCTTGTTAGTTGCCATAAAGCATACATATTTAAAAATATATATATTTAAGACTTTAAAAATATTTTAAAGTCTGTTTATATAGAACAGTGTTTTTTTTTGTTTGTAATAACTGACTAGGATTTGTATTGTTTTGTTCATAGTGTGGTGATATGTATTTCTTTGTAACTTTGTCCTTTGCTGCCTATCTTGACCAGGACTCCCTGGTAGAAGAGATTTTGTATCTCAACAGGACCTTCCTGGTTAATTAAGTAAATAAAGAAATATTTTCCCAAGGTGACATTACAGTAATTCAATAATTCTAAAGGATGTATTTTACCATTGCTTTATAGACACAAAGTTAAAAAAATAGAAGTGACATCACCACAATTTGGTGTATCCACACTGGAATTAAACCTTACCAATTAGCCCCTAAAACTTCTGAAAAGTAGTGTACATTATTAAAAAAAATGTTTTTGAAAAATTCATTTAAATCAAAAGGTTTTGGGGGAAACTATGGTTTGCCTGGGTACATGCCTCTGTGTGTGAGAGAGAGAGAGAAAGCGCGAGAGAAAGAAAGAGGGCAAACACGACTATATGCACAAGCTTCTTCTCTCGCGCTCCTGTCGTTCGTCAGAGAGAAAAGAAAAGAAAACAGCAGTGTTCGTCACTCAGAGTGTTAGAATGGAGGGTAAATGTTGTGTAAACATTACACGTTGAGTCAATGAGTCTGTCTGGATTTTACTACTCTCTGTAAACACAGCAGTGAGAGAACTACTGTCCATTGGTCCCCTAGAAGGATAAAGCTAACGGTCTGCAATAAGGGGTCAGTGTGCAGCCTTTTACTGGGTGGGACCCTTGCACCACACACACCAAAACAAAGACATTCCTCTAACAACTTAAACTAAATGCTCTTCTCAGCATGTGTAGTATAAAAGGCTATGAATCAATTAGACTTTTTTTTCCCCAGTATGCACCTATGTGAATATGTACCTGGTATCTGGGGGGCAGGAGCTGTATGTAAAGTGCAGAGGCTTGAGTGTGTGTTCCAGCAACGTTTGTGCCAGTGAAATGGAAGGGGCATCACTATACTCTAGACTCGACGGCAACTTGTGATTCACTAAAACATACAGAGATCTGTAGTATCCTAAAAGAGAGAAAGAAATATGATTACGATAGATAACAGATGCAAACTTAAGCTGAATTAAAATGAGAATCTTACATACTTTAACTAAATATACTCATCTATTAACCTTAATGCATGATGAAGATAAATCTAACATGGGGCAAAACTCTGTACCTTTCACTACCATATAGTGCAATATTTGTTCAATAAGTGCAGTGACATAGTTTTCATCCTGTAGAAAGGGCAAGTAGGTTCTCTCAGATGAAAACACCTCCAGCATCCGCATCGGGACAGCCACATTCAGACCGTCATCTTCACATGCTTTTAATAACCTTAAACAGACAGAGAAAATGCTTGGCAACCAACCAACAAGAAGATCTAAAGGTTTACATGCGAGTGTGACAGAAGGATGTATTTACATGCTACTACACAATGCAGCATCTGAGGAACATCTAATTTTACCTGCAACAGTGCCCCAGTATCCTCTTGATCTGAAACAGGCAGCTCTGTCTTTCTGGCCCCGTCAGCAGCTTTACGAACTGAGCATGATGCTTTACCAAACTCTGACACATCCAGATCTACACAGTAAAGACATTACATTCATAAATGACAATGAAGGTTCATGGCTTCATAAAGTCAGTGACACCATAACACTACCAATCTGTCCAACTTCTTTTTCTGCAAACCACATTAAAATAGCAAATAACGAAACTTCACTGATCCTCATATGGCAATAACAGCTTTTTAAACAGGCAGTCCTTACCATTCTGTGTCTGTCTTCACTTAGCCTGTAAAAAAAGAGAAGCTGGCGAACGAGTTGGCTGAGTATGGCACTGTCTGTAAGTTGAGGGCCAGAGCCTGACTGGCACTGACGCACACAGCGGTCAAAGCAGCCCCTCTGAATGGCATACTAAATGAAAAAGAAAGAATAATTAGGAATTTAACAAACAGTCTATCAACTACAAGAATACACAAAGGCTCTCTGTTTAAAGAAACCCTTCAAAACATGTAGAGTTTAAACCACGGCCACATACTTGCTGTTTCCTGTCTTGGTATCCCCTTATGCATGACTGAATGATGATTGCATTTTTTAGCCTTTTCCTCTCATCCTGTAGAAAAAACAAAGATGAGTAAAACCGTATATGAAAGATATGTTCGCAACTTTAAGATTCATATCCTCATTTCGGGCTCTAAAATGAAAACAGATACAACTATGCAGAAATACTGTACACATCATGGGTACAACGGCAGCAAAAAGTATTTTTACTCTCAAGAGACACTTGAAAATGTATGAATGTCACTGAATTAGATCAATTAGTAAACCCAAGCTTTTTTAGAACTGACATCACATTTACATTTATTAATTTAGCAGACGCTGTAATCCAAAGCTACATACACATGAGGAATACAACAAGCGATTCATAATTAAGAAGCAAATAAACACAATTAGTGTTCATAATACAAAGTTTCAGACATTATTTAGAACTTTTCTGTCCTATTTTTACAATAAAACACAGCGCTTTAAAACACCATAATGGACGATTCTCACCTCCCTTTTCCTTCTTTCTTCTTGTGTTCGATAAAGAAGTGACGCTTTTTCCTCCTGTACAAAACACATATGTCATACATGTCAAAATAGATCCAATTTTTGCCAGATTCATGTAGTCCATATGTGAAAATCCTTTACACCAAACACTCACAAACATACCATATCATCATTTTCCAAGTAATAATCACTGTAGACAAATGTAGTGATGCAGAGAACTAAACACATTTGTGTGAACAAAGTAGTCTGAATTTAGACACTTTGATATCTTATAATATCATATTTATATGATATTAATTTTGAATTTAGCCATCATATCATATCATATATGGAAAACTTACTTTTCTGCTAGCACCCCCGAGGGACACCTTCGGCGTTCTCCTGAAATCTCCCTCAAAACTGAACATGGTTACACTTTTTCCATCGAGCAGCGATCAATGCAAGTACCCTGTGTGCAGAGCAACAAAGTGCTGTCTGTGCCTACGAGACAGAGAAAACACAAAGCTCATGAGACTGATATTAATCCAATGAACTAATCATAATAAAACATAACAGAATTTATGTTTGCTACTAATAATAAACACTGGCCAAGAAGCTGAAAATGTGCACGACAAGCTTAAATACATACTATTTTGAATAAAGCAAGCAGTTATGATGAAGTTATTTAAAGCAACTTTATGCTTGTGGTAGATAAAGGAAGATGTGCAGAAGGTCACAGTGGGACTGAATGAAAACTGTCATTATAGTGTCGTGGCCCAAGAGCAAGAGATGGATTTCTTCAATGTAGTCAATGAAGCTCGAGAAGCAGAGTTCCAGATGTCAAAATAAGACTTTATTAAACAAAGTAACAAAGCCGAGATAACGGTCACCGCATCTGATTCTCTGTCTGTCCGTACATCCATTTTATACCTTTTTTACTACCCAAAATTGGTAGTTCCGGTTTTTTATTGGTTATGCCTGTCTGGTTTGCCACAATTAATTACTAGCCCACCTGGTCCATTTTTTAATGGTGGAATTTGGCCGGATCAGCCATTTTTTAAAAATCCTTTATTCCGCTGCCCCTATTGGTTGGCGGTGGTCACATGAGACATACATCAAACCTGTTTACATGTATCTGTCATATTCTGGAAATTACCCAAAGTTCATAGGGTTATTTAAGTTCACTGGTACACTCCATTGGAAAGCACCAGTACTGCCCAATGGATGGACCTTTAAAGCTCTCAATCTGTGTTAAGGCATCCAGTATTAGAATAATTCAACATATTGATCAGTATATGGATTACATTCTTGAACATACATCATATTTTGAGTAAAATAATACTATATTGAGTAAATAACATAATATAAAGTAAAATAACACAATAATAGCAGAAACTAACCTGGCACTTCAGCAGGTGTGATCAACACGAAATAGAGACCAGAAATGTCAAAAACATTACCGATGAAATATTACTTCAACTTTAAGTCATGAAATGGCCGTTTGATTCATACAAATCTGTGTGTATAAAAACTGCCTTGCCATGCAGCCTCATCTGAGCGAGACATGTTCTAGAAAGGGGTTGTGTTTCATAAGAGACAAACACATTAGTTGTGTCTCCAGGCAGGCTAGTTAGCTTGCTAACCTAACGTTACAGAACAAGCAAAGAATCACAATACCAGTAGTTCATCATCATTTATGAACGTGTTCTTTGATGTTTTATGTCTAAAGGAGCACTCGCGCTGTAGAAGACACAGAGCTCGGGTGTTTTTTTCTTCAGTCAGATCCACTGAACTTCTCTGTTAGCCTTTTGGCTAAAGGTTCTTTGACTAGCTAGCTAATGACTCAGCAGCAGGTCAATTGTGTTTCGCCTCGACAATTCCCAATTTCCCAGCAATTTACATGTAAACGTATATGTTATTGGGGTCTGTCAACATTTAGCAAGAATTAAGGCAGTAATTTTGACCATCAATGTAGTACTCTGTTCTGACATGATAGTTCAGCTTGATACAAACTTCAGTCCTATGTCGCTTCTAGAGTCATCTAGTGATTTCAGTCATGTCTTACGGCTTTTTCTACTGATGAGTCGTATTAATAGATGAAATGCGAATTGTTTACCTGGTTTTATTGAATGATCAGCCGAACGATACAGTTCAGCGACTGGAAATCAGAGAAAATAAAACCGAAATCGTTGCTCTTGCTCGACTAAACAAACACAACACAGAGAACAGCCCGCCTACCCAGTAGAACGGTGAAATGTGATTGGACAACATGACATTTTCTTCCAAACGATTGGTTTAATACGGGGTCAATAACATGAAAACTGTCACAATTACTTCCTGTATGAATCCCAGCAATAAAAGGAAACCAGTTGCTGTGCAAGGGGTCTGGGTCTAATCTCCGGAAAATGTAACTCATATTCTATAGATCTTTTTAAAAATGTGCTATAAAACGCCTTTCTTTACTGGTTTGTTTGTAAGTGATGTAACGTAAATAATTAGGAGTATATCCAATAGGCCTACTGTTTTTTTATACAATCTATGGCTCTGAAAAACTTTTTTATTTCAAGATTATACTCTAAGTCAGAATGTAAATAATAATAATTATTATTATATTTTCAAAAAAGTTTAAAAATCCCTTTAGGATAAAACGTTTTTTTTTTCATTATTCTAAATATATATTAATAAATAAGACTTTTTATTAAAAAAAAATATTCTATTGCATAAATTTTATCATAATGCAGCATATCACGAAATGTCAAACACATAGCAAAAAAATATATATATATATATATTATATATATAAATATGAAGAGTTCAGATGCAAATACCTCTAAGTGCCGTTTGAAATTTTCTTCTAAAAATGAACACTTTTATCAGCCTCCTGTTTGTAGGTTCATCAATTTCACTTTAATGACAATGAATAGGTTCTTTTCATTGCCATTAAAGTGAAATATTTGAACATAAACATTGGAGCCTGATAAAAATACAAATTTTAGAAGAAAATTTCAGATGGCACTTAGAGGTATTTGCATCTGAACTCTTCATATATATATATATATATATACAGTATCTCACAGAAGTGAGTACACCCCTCACATTTTTGTAAATATTTTATTTTATCTTTTCATGTGACAACACTGAAGAAATGACACTTTGCTACAATGTAAAGTAGTGAGTGTACAGCTTGTATAACAGTGTAAATTTGCTGTACCCTCAAAATAACTCAACACACAGCCATTAATGTCTAAACAGCTGGCCACAAAAATGAGTACACCCCTAAGTGAAAATGTCCAGATTGTGCCCAAAGTGTCAATATTTTGTGTGGCCACCATTATTTTGTGTGGCAAGACACACTTGTCTTTGCACTCCTCACCTGGTTGCCGCCACACACGCTTGACACCATCTGAACCAAATAAGTTTATCTTGGTCTCATCAGACCACAGGACATGGTTCCAGTAATCCATGTCCTTAGTCTGCTTGTCTTCAGCAAACTGTTTGCGGGCTTTCTTGTGCATCATCTTTAGAAGAGGCTTCCTTCTTGAAGGGAAAAGTCGTGGCCTAATGGTTAGAGTCGGACTCGTAACCCAAAGGTTGCGAGTGAATGTACAGCGCTCTCTCCACCCTCAATACCACGACTGAGGTGCCCTTGAGCAAGGCACCGAACCCCCAACTGCTCCCCGGGCGCCGCAGCATAAATGGCTGCCCACTGCTCCGGGTGCGTGTTCACGGTGTGTGTGTGTTCACTGTTGTGTGTGTGCACTTTGGATGGGTTAAATGCAGAGCACAAATTCCGAGTATGGGTCACCATACTTGGCCGTATGTCACGTCACTTTCACTTTCACTTCTGGAAGTGAACCCAATGCAGACCAATTTGATGCAGTGTGCGGCGTATGGTCTGAGCACTGACAGGCTGACCCCTCACCCCTTCAACCTCTGCAGCACTCATACTCATACGTCTAAAAATCTCTGATTTTTAACGGCTCTGGTTGTTCCAAATCTGTATGTTTTTTTCATAAAAAGATCATTTGAGAAATGTATCAGTGTTTTGTTTTGCTTTTTTCCATATTGTCCATACAAGTCAATTAACAAAATGGTTTGGTTACCAACATTCTTCAAAATTAAGAAAGAAAGTCATACAAGTTTAGACTTTTGAACAACATGTGGGTGAGAATTTGAGAATTTCCAATTTTGGTGGAAATATACCTTTAACTTTGAAGCCAATTGACTTTCAAATAAGTCTGCCTACTCATCATCACATCACACAGGCATCTTCCTAAATATTATAGAATAGCTCTCACACTCATGGCTTGGCATCTGATTCTTGTTGGACAGCAGTAGCAAGACTAGAAACCACTCTGTTTCTCATATATATTATAGAGGGATTTATGAGTTATTGATTGATCATATCCTGCCTTTTAGACCTGAAAAGGAGATAACGAGCCACTACAGCAAGTCTTCTGGAGCTGCTTCAGAATACAAAATGGGGGTCTCATCATCTCAAAAGGTCTCTAATTTTGAAAGATGTCAAAAAGGTCACACATTTAAGTCAACTCCATGAGTTATATGTCTCCATAACTCTTTGCTGAGGCTGGTTAATTGCTAAACTGTTCAGGAGTCCTCTCCTCACGTATTTTTAGGTAAAAACGTGTATTTAAGCTATTTCTTGAATCCATACAACTATACATGGTTCAAAAGAACCATTTTCTATCCTAAAGACACTTTTGCGAAATGGAAAAGTTCCATGGATATTAAAGGTCTTAACCATGTCAATAAAGATTTCTAAGATTTTCTTTTTTTTTGAGTATAGCTTAAATTTGTTAAGGATCAATTGTTAAGTATTTAACCATTTATTACAGAATCATGCAGCCATACGTTTTTCTCAAACAAAAAAAAAACATTAAAATATGGGATAACAAATGTGGGTTATAAATCATTTAGTTACAAACACTGATCACAGAGCACATCTTGCTCCAAAGAGCATTTGTCAAATTTCACAAACCAGTTCAAAAATTATATTCTTACCTAATCTTTAAATCTTACGCGTCCAGTCCATAGGTGCTGGGCTATGTGCTTTACATTTGCAGTCAGGCTACAGCCATTGTTTACATTTTAAAACTCCTTAGATACACAAACAAGTCTTACATTTTGATCTATGACCACTCATCAGTCAGTAAGTAAAATGTAAAAGCTGAGCTTGAGAAACATTAATAAGAAACAGACAACTGTTTTCATTGACTAAAAGCTGTTTAGCACTAGGATATTGGTTGATAAATTGAAAAAGCTAGGGCCAAATGCACCTCCACTCCCCTTTTTTTAAAGTAATGAAAAGGAGAGTAAGAAAATGGGAATAAGGAAAATTGACACCATCCAATTAATAAGTGGTGGCCAAATGTGCTTTTCTGAAATACAATACATCATGTGTCACATTTGCCTTAAATTTGAAAATGTTTGGATAGGTTAAAAAGTCATGCATTACCAGCTGACAGCATTCTGCATTCAAGTAGAGGACTAAATGAAGATAAGTTAAAAAACAACAACAACAACAAAAAAACAATTAGGAATATAAGGCAACATTGTAGCTTTCTTTATTATTGTTTCTAAATCATGTTAAATGTGCAGATTCAAATCATTGCTTACAGGGCAAGGGGTGCAGATTTTTACAAGTTGTCTGCTTGTAAATGTTAATAGGCTAAAGGTTGTTGTTAATTTAATTAATACATTTGTTAGAAAAGAGATGTTGCTTTTAGAATATTTAGTTGTTCCTCAATCTTTCGTGGGGCACTCATTTCAATAAACAGAGAGGTCTTTGTGTATGGCAGGTATATGAAATGAATTCATTTGAATTAGCCCTGACATCTGGTGACATCGTCAATCACGGCTCGTGTCACGGAGAGAGGGGACTTGTGGGTCATCTCGTTTAAAGCACATTTTAAATTACACCACTGACTGAATTGTGTGTATTCATCACATTAGTGTAGTCTACCAGTGCGCTCGGTTAAGTGACACCTGGCTTTCAGGCTAGTTCACTGGTTTGTTTGGTCCAGTGAATCACTTAATAATCAGGCTTCTCAAAGTAAACAGATGAAAAACGTTTATAGCCAAGAAGGAAATGTTAAAATATGCAGTACGTTTAAAAGGAATTATCATCACGTTCAGAGTCCTTGGGGGAAGAAATCATGCAGCTTTAAGCACTGAAATCGGATTTTCTGTAATGACTTTTGATACTGTGACCATTCATTGTAAGTAACCGTTCTCCACAAATTAAATTGATAAAAAGATTATGAGTCCCAAATGTGTTTAAAAGCAGTGCAATATACATTTCAACACACTGCCCATTTGTGCCATTACGATCGAAAATATTTATTGCAATAAAAGAGACAGTGGAGGTCCCGTTAAATTGGCTTTTCATAATGAACACATTTACCATGGATAATTAATATATAAACTATTTCGATTTGTCACTGTGATATGTGTTCCACTTAATTGTGAAAGTAATTACCGAGCGAATGAACAGCTTTGAGGAGAGTCCCTGTTTCAGGCCCTTCTATCTCAGGGTGCAATAATAATTTTACTCTCTCCTTATGTGATGAAAAAGAGCCATAAATCTCTCTGATCGCTGCAGGTCCACGGCTTCATATTTCACTGCTGCTTCAATAGAAATATTCATATTCATCCCTTAATGAAATTAAAACCGAGAAAGGGGAAAGGGGGAAAGGGAAAGGGAAGTGGACAAAGCGGCTCTAATGTGTAGCGTTTAAAGAAAGACACAAGAGCATTTGATTGGGAAGAATGTTGCAGACTTCAAACTACAGAAGAATTCCATAGGCTAGATTTAAACATAACACAGATGCGCTGTAAATCACATAAAACATGTTCGTATTTCAGCACATCGTCAAACGTCTGGGTCACACTTTACAGTACCGTGCACTATATGTTGTTAGCAATTACACACGTGAGGCTTGGTGCTTTCTATTACAGAATTGGTCACTGTATCATTACTGCACCCTGTTATTCTTCTTCTTTCGGCCCGTGACTTGTTGATTTCCCCTGAGCAAATAAACGCATGCGACCGGTCTCAGGAGGGTGGTTAGCTGATGAATTGAGGAAAACTAATCCGCTTTATTGGTAGACAGGTTAAGGGCAACAGAGTGTCAATAATTCTCTCTCTGACCTCTTCCTCCATTAGCTTAAAGAGGCTTATAAGAGGACCAGACCCCACAACTAGACACAGATCTTCCACATCCCCGTCCCTCCATCATGTGCAGCTGCTTGAAGAAACAAATCATTTCGATTTGAAGTGCGCGAGATCCAACGTTTACTGAAGACACTTGAAAGTCCTTAAAGCAGCCTGCCCCTATCATTTTATCATAAAGTAGCCTAGACCTATGTCAATAAGATTATGCCAAATAAATAGGCTACTATGCTACATATTCGTTCTAATGGACCAACATGCTATAATCATAAATTTGTAGCTGTTTTGATAATGCGACAGATTGATCATAATCGTCTGTTTTCACACTGTGTGTTTTAGTAACATAGCCTGTATTTATTTTGGTAATATAGCCTAATGTTAAAATAAAATTACGGATACAAAGTTGTTAAAATATATCAACATCTAGAGTAATAGCCCACAGATTAATTTAGTTGTTAATAGCGTAATTAAGATTTTTTTTTAATAGTTTTTTTCCCGCTTAATAGTTAAACTAGTCATAAATACCGGCGCTGTCACACGGAAAAGTTGTCAATAGGTCAAAACTAAGTCAAAAATCAGATTGTAAAAATGTATGTTTTTGTATTTCAATCTCCTCTCAAATTAAAATAGGCTACTTTTTGTGAATTTTATCCTCCAGAGTAAAATTCTGATATCATATTTGTAAAGTAAAGAAATTGCACAATAAAGTCAAATATATTCAGGCAGGGGTACACTGGATATTTTTCATAAATGTCAGGTCGGTGCATTTTTGGCGGTGGAGGGAGGCAAGTTGTCACATAAGTTTAGGCTATTATAAATGTATAGGCTACAATTTATTAAATGTAGGCCTATTTGTTGCTCAAAACACGTTTGATAATTTTGTATATTTCACGTATTTTCATTAGGCTAATTGTTTTATGTTTCATCATCATCATGTTTCATACTGCTTACATTTTTTGCTGAAAAAAATAGGTTGTTCGTAATTATTCACTGCAGTAAAATGAGGCAATTGAGGTCTCCCCTATAGGTGTCCAAGTGAGAACAGTCTTTCCACAAATTTGTCCTCTTACAGAATTCAAAGTATATTTTTTAATATAAAATGCGTGCATGCCATAATTCATATAGGCCTAGGCCTAATCATCAAATAGAAAAATGCCCATAAGCCTATAGTCTTTATTGCCAGTAAACAGTTCTTGGCGGATTGTTGCCTTTCTCTCTCTCAAACGAATAGCCGTTATCTTTACATGGATAAAAATATAGCCTGGTTTTGCAAAATTTTCTACATCCAAGTGAACAGGATACTTACCAATTTTAGCCAATCAGTTAGTCATCTTTGTTCATCTTAGTTCTATATTTTTGCCTCGACATGTCGAAAACACTCACAAAATGAAACGAGTCTTATTAAGGAATGATGAAAATGTTTCGATCTGTTCTAGAGGACGATGCAAATCAATCATTGCTTTTTAATGCACTTTTCTTCATACAATGCAGAATATATAAAACAATTAGGCTATGCTTTTCTTCAAATATGGACTTATATCGCCTATCTGCCTAAAGTGTGTGTGTGTGTGTGTGTGTGTTAACTACACTGTAACATTTTTTTTTTTTTTTTTTTACTTTTTTCTGTTTTTCACACACCCTTAACTTCCACGAACGATACAACGATACAAATCTTTATTTTTCGAGGACTATAACCTAAGCGCACAGTGAACACTGAAATCACTGTCCAATCGGATATCCACGAGGATGACGCGAGTGGCCAATCCACACCCTCTCCAGCAGCTGTTGACAAGTGGACTTCTGGCTTGCACACCTTGGCCAAGATCATAACTTTAAGGAGAAGGAACGGTGACACTCGTGACAGCCTTTTAAAGTTGCGAACGACGCGTTAATCTGTTTGTGAGGTGGGCAAGATGGAGAAATCCAAAAACTTTCGCATCGACGCGCTCCTGGCCGTCGATCCACCGAAAGTGCAGACCTCTCCGCTGGCGCTGGTCACCTCCCTGCCCACCTCTTCAGTATCATCCTCCTCCGAAAGTGTCCAGGCGTCGGAGTTGAACACGAACTCCGAAGCTCTTCGAACCGAGACTCCGTCGCCCCCCAGGATATCGTCTTACGGCTTGATTCCCAAACCGGGTTTCTTGAACTCTCCTCATTCAGGCATGCTCGGACTACACCCTCAGAGCAGCTCCGGGATCCCCCCTCAGGCTCTCTACGGCCATCCAATGTACACTTATTCAGCAGCAGCGCTGGGCCAGCACCCGGCTCTGTCCTACTCATATCCGCACGGCTCGCACCATCATCATCCCAGTGACCCCCTCAAACTCAGCGCCAGCTCCTTCCAGCTCGATCACTGGCTGAGGGTCTCGGCTGCGGGAATGATGCTGCCTAAAATGGCAGATTTCAATGGTGAGTTACATTTGAAATGCACGCGGATAAATAAAGAATATTGTTATTAGGCTTATTGTTATTATTGTCAAAATTAAGTTTTATTCATTTCTCATTTTTGTGGCCATGCTGTTCTGTTATAATCAACTGATTATTTTTATTCTGCATTCTTTAATCATATTTGATTACTTTTGAGACTTATATTGCAGAACAACGCTGTTTATTTTCAACATGTAGCCTATACTATACTGTACTGTTTTATTAATAAATAAATAAAATAATCAAATAAAATAAAATGCGTTCAGAGCAACGGATCACAGTAGCCAGATATAACAAGCGCGTGCAGGGTCAGTAAAGCTGTTCTTTGAACGAGACTGAACGAGCTCTGTCTTTCAAAGAGGGGCTAAAATGGACAGATAATGGACAGAGGGAAAGTGGCGGACGAGTGTGAAAACCACAGCCTGCCAACTGTGTACACTGCAGACACTGACTCTCTGTTCCGCTGCTCGTCTGCAGATTTTCTCAAACCTCTCCCAAACAAATCAGATAGGGTGGAAATGTTAGCAGATGTACTGACAATGCCGTGGCACATTGAGGCTAGGTGTGATTGGGAATTGCTTTTGAGGGTTTTTTAGAATGAGAGCTTTTATTATTTCTTGCCGTGCCATTTACACGGTGTGTTACATTGTGCGTATACAGTGCGTGTTGTAACGCAATACTACTAGGCTATTATAGGCTATTAAAATAAAAATATGTCGAAAAACATGATCAACAATTCCACTGTCCGTGCCACTCTCAAAAATTAGTTTTTTTAACCGTTCTGTAGGCTAAATTCATCAAATAGCCTAACACTAAAGTTTTCTGCTTTTGTGATGGTGCTTTGGAGATTTAGAAAATACTTGATAAATAATGATTAAATTAGCTTGGGTTATTTAAGCATCAGTTTGTAGTTTTGGAGAAAATGGAGAATATTTGTAGAAATGGAGAATAAAAAAATCTGTGTAGAATGTAAAAACTTATTTTGGTTCTCACTAGAATTTTTATTTATTTTGGAACCTTTATTTTTATATTGTTAACATTCAGTCCTAAAAATTAACTTTATAATTTATTTATGATGTGTTTTTTTGTTCTGCAGGCCAGGCGCAGTCAAACTTACTCGGGAAGTGCAGAAGACCAAGAACCGCGTTCACAAGCCAGCAGCTCCTTGAACTTGAGCACCAGTTTAAGCTGAACAAATATCTATCGAGACCAAAACGGTTTGAAGTGGCCACATCATTAATGCTAACAGAGACACAGGTAAACCATCGGCTTTTTAACATTTAAAAATGTCTACGTTGTTGAAACTCTATACTTTAATACATAATAATAATACTAATAAATTAATTTTAATTTAAATATTAAAATCAGTAAGGTCAAATAATATTCGATTACTCGGAATTATTTATAAATGAGACACACGTCATGTTCATATTTCCAGGTGAAAATCTGGTTTCAGAACAGACGCATGAAATGGAAGCGCAGTAAAAAGGCTAAAGAACAAGCCGCTCAGGAGGCCGAGAAGCAAAAAGGTAAAGGAAGCCAGGACAAATTGGACGGACTGGAGAAGGACTACAAGAAGGCAGATTCAGTGAAAAGTAACAGAATACGGGACTTTAGGGACAGTGACGACGAAGAAGGAGATAATTACAGGCTGAATTCATCTGATTGTTCCTCCGATGATGAACGAACAAATGCCAGTGATATCAGTCCACAACCATGAGACTTCGTTTCCAAAAAGACACTTATATAAGCGAAGTATGTGATTTGCATGTGCTATCATCTTGCAGTCATTATGGAAATAGAGAGATGGACGCCCACATGAGCTGTTTGGATACTTACAAACACTAGTTACTGATACTTCTCCTGAAGGTGAAGCCTGATGATATGGCTGCAGCGCATGTGGTAAAAATGCATTACATCAAGCAAAATAGATTAGTAGGCCTATCAATAATAATTCGCATTAATAAGATGTTCCTATTTGATAACCACTGTGTTAGGCTAATTTCTGAACTCAAGTGGGATGAAAAAATCATCTGGCGTTGTTTCTACACCCAGAACCATATGTGATTATTTTTATACAATGTATTTATAACGAAATCGCTTTTAAAATGCATGTAAATTATTGTTTAGGTTTATCAGTTAGGCTACACTCTGTGAATAAAATTATTTTTTTCTAATTTCGGGGAGCCTTTTTTAATTTGTACCAATGTTGAATTCGAATATTCCATTACAATCGTGAAGGAAAAGGCTTCAGCAAGAAAAGGCTGGATGTGAAGCGGTCTGTTGTCAGTGGCATGGTCGGGTCATGGGAATCGCTGTTTATAGCGCTCTCATATCCGTGCAAATGTGCGAGTAAGCATACTCGAATATGGAGAAACATTTCTCACCACTGCAGGAATGGGCAGCCAATAATGAACCTTTGAGACGAAGCCCATCCATCATCAGAGCACAACACAGAAGCTATTTTCGGTGTCTTTTATATTTATGTTAAGTGAAGTGAAATTTGATTGACCTTTTCACTGATTTTAGACACTTCATGTTATTTCTAGCCGGAAGTCTGTTTCTGTCATGTTCACAGAGTAATGATGAAAATGAGCATGTGGTATTAGCTAAACCAGAGAAACTTGTAGGCTACTTAGGAAGGACATGAAAAGAAAATGATAAAGAAAGAAGGAGAGTATGCTGGATTACTCTACAGCAAGACTATTTTAATGGTCTTTTCTGCAATCTAATTGAGGTCTATTTCGCATAAGTGCATTTCCTCCTTTATTAATAACGACATGCTTTATTGGGTAATAAACCCAGAGATCCATCTGGTCTTTGCCAAGGAGCTTCTTCGAATCAATTAGAGGACATTTAAATATAATCACTATCCACTCCTATCAGTCCAGGGCATGACAACTACCTAAGACACTGAATGTGATCTGAAATGTTCCTTGTTTTTCATTTACTAAGCCACTTTAGCCATATTCTCAGCGGAAAATAATATTTTTTTATATAGTCCAAACACATTTAGCATAATAAGCTGTGGATTTTGGTGAATTAGTTCTCTACAAAAAACTCCCCTTTTATTACTCTAAAACAGAACTTCCCAGTCCTGTGATGTGACTAAAAACCATGGCTAATCTATTAATCTTCACTTTACTCTTGGGTTCTAAAAGGCTAGTGGGGTAGCATTTTATATAGAAACAGGAATTTCCTAGAGGGGTAAAGTAACAAGATACTGTTCAAATGTTGAAATGGGTTCATAATATATTATATGATTAATGTTATGATAAGATCATAAATATGAACAAAAGCTTCAATAATGTTATCCAAAATACTCTGTTGGGCAACAGTAAACAATGATTTAATTACAGAATTAATCTGGCCTTAAACAGGTAGTAGTCAATTTAGGAAACATTAGTTACTGATTTAACTAATGCCTAATTTACCCTACCTGTACGTTTACCCAGCTGCATAAGTACAAAGAACTCAACCTTATCAGTGCTACTACCATCCTCTAACGATCGGGAAAGAAACCACACACAAGTGAGCAGGGTGGGACACTTATGTGAAGGCCTGGATGAGACAGTGAAAGGCGAGACAAAACAAAAATTCATTAATGCATAATAAACCACACAATATAGATTTATCAATAGGGGCTGCGCAAGTGATTCTTTTGACCTTCTGGCTGAAATTCCTGCACATTAAATGTTTGAAAACATAAAAGAACAAGCCAACAATGGTGAATTTAAAAAAAATTAACACTACGTCCTATGGCCTTTGCACAGGAACATGCAATATCCTCACAAACAGTATTTTAACTGTGGTCTTATCAGTTCGAAGACAACTTTGCTTCCTATTACCAGTTCAAACTAGGGTCAGTATCAACCTTCCTCTGGTCTCACACAGACAGACAATAGCACACACTCTTTACAATCACCTGTGTTTATCTTAGTGGGCTGGACCCCCATTATACGCTTCTCTTCACATATGGTGACAATGTTGTCTTTGTCAAAGGGTGGAAAAGTGGGGCATTTGTAGGTAACCCTCCTTTTTCCAGCTTTGAAACTGAGAGAAAAAACAGCCAGACTGTTGTGTCATTATTACAGGTTCTAATGTGACAGTCTGTTTGAGTTGACATTGAGGATGTGATAAGGTTTAATTAATCAAATATAATTAAACTGTTAGCTCTTTTGTTGTAGAGCTGCGAGGGTGATGTTTCCGCTGCCTGACCCCAGATGATGGTAGCTCATGCTCTGGTCACTCCATGCTGTGGATTGATGTCAGTAATGCCCATGTTACTAATGAATTAACAAAGGGCATCAAATGTAACAGTAACCCTCTGCTATGTAATGCTAGACAGTCACGTGACTCATGTCCAGAGCACTGCTGCATGCTCAGTTGCTCCAGATGACTGCAATCAACCTACACTTCATGACGAGTATAGCAACGCATCCTTGTGCTCTTTTCTGAAAGAAGTTAATACAGTATTGTTTATATGGAGTAAGCTACTCCATTCTAAAAGTCAGAGGATGAATCTGTTACCAGAACAGACACCGAACATATGTGCATGGGAAATTAATGAGCAGCAAAAGAATGAATTATGTTATTCTCTTTTTCTGCTTGAGACATGTTTCTGGCTTACAAAAAAACACTAAGAATTAATATGAAGCAGGTCATTGTGATTTTCTATTTCTATTTTGTATCTATACTCAAATTGCTGTTTTAGAGACTTGATTTTTTTACTTGATTTTTAACTATCATCTTTTTTTTGTTGCATTCTCTGCTCTTATATTTTTCAAATGAAAGATTAGTTTGTCCTTTCATTACAGCGACTCTGACTTGCCATTAAAAAAAGACACATAACACTGTTATATTTTTCTTTCTCATAAGTAGAGCTGCACAATTAATCGTTAAAAGCTCGCGATCTCGATTCAAATACCCACACGATCTAATTTCTGAATGACAACGAATTAAAACTTTGAAAAAATCATACCGGAACATTCAAATCTGCATTCGCGCTGCTGCTGATCCAGAGAGCAGACAGTTAACATGTTTAGGTAAGAAAAAGCTTCACAAACAGTCTTTTCAACTACACAGTACTGTCTTACAGGTACTTTTTATAGATCGGCTACAAACATTGATGTCTATGGTAGCGATCATAGAGCCACTCATCTTTTGAAAGCAACTGGCGCTTCAAGTAACGTTTGTGTCGATTGCATCCCAAACAAGTGACTGTTACATTCATTCGAGATTCGTTCAAAAACACTGATTCATCCATTAATGAAACAAGTGAGGTATGAGTGAGTCATTGAATCTTAATACAAACCAATATCATTTTAATTCTAAAAGTATTAAATACACTATATTTTAAATACATATAACAGACAAGGCTTAAAGTCCTAGACAAAAATGTACTGAGCTGTTTCAACTGAAAGAAACTCGCATTGACTGATCTTAAAATATATCAGTAAGATTAAAAGCATGTCTTAAATGTCTTAATTGAACTATGATCTAATCCTGGCTTAGTCTATCTGTGAAACCTTACTGTACATTTACACTTTTAAATAGACTGCAGCAATTAATATTTTGTCAGTTTTTCAGAATCGTTCGTGATCTCTATTTGTCGTGATTCTCAATTTATCCAGAATCGTGCAGCTCTACTCATAAGTACGTAGGTCTTTAAGTGAATAAAAAGTACAAAATGTCAGATATCCAAATTCTAAATCTGAAATCTGTTGACATCTTACCATAAAAATATAGAGCAAAAAAAACTGACCATTGAGCTTTTGTAGTATGAAATTCTGTAAAACACACTAAAATTTATTTATATACTTTACATATTTTACGTTTTATTTTTGTACAGAATGCCAGAATTAATACAAAAATGCAGTAACAGTGATCTGCAATGTGTGATCTGCAATGTGCAGTAATCAGTGATCTGCATGTGTCGTAAGATCTGCATACAGGTTCGCATACTGTCCTCTGTAGTAATTCTCACTTTTTGAGTCTGATGCATTATGCACACATTTCTGTGTGCAAGAGCTCTATAACTTAATTTTGGCATCCCGGGCCTCCATGGCTTTGGTGGCGACCTCAGCTCTATCCTTGAGTACCTTGGCTTGCTCAGTTTCTTCAGTCTGGATGTTCCGGAGCAGAAAGTGACTGATGAAAAGCTTCAAGCCTTCCCGAAGCATTCCCAGCTTGGGGATTCCAGAGATCCTGGCACACAATGGTAGACACACAGGCAGATATTGACACACCAGGCCACACACAAGCAGTTTTACATGACCTCAGGTGTCCCACACATGGTCTTTTTAAAAACTTGCACTGACAAATTCTTACATTAAGCAATAATGTAACAATTGTTATAACTAGTAAAGTCACATTTTTCTGTATTTTTCATTTAATATACATTGCCATTATGAAATTTGCCTCTGAAACAACACTAATTTTTAATTAGCGTTCACACTTGCAAAATCGCAAACCACTGAACATTATGAACATTTATATATACATAATATGTACTATTATTCATTTTTGTAGTACTAAGAATACTCACCTGCCAAATATATTCACAAGATCTTCTGGCTCGGTTTCCTTAAGGAGTTTTGAGAGAACCTGCTTCAAGAATTTGACTTTGGGCTTATCCAGCTCCCCAAACTCAATAGCCTTATGAAAAGAAGAGAACATGCAGAAAATTAAGCTGCCATTCATTAACTCATCTGTAAGCGATTCATAAAGAAGATGAAGAACATTACACATATATACTACAACATAACATACAAACCACAAATGCATTATAGAATGGCCTCTTGTAGAGGGGTGGACTTTATCAAATATTACCTTAAGAATGGAAAGAGAGAGACACTTCCTGTGTAGAAGATGAGTGACCAGCTGGACCAGGTTACTGAAGCACCGACTGGAAAGGTTTGCCAGGTCTTTGAACTTGTCCCACAGACTAAACTGAAAAGTCATCTAAAAACCAGAAGAAAAGCAGAGAGGGTTAGCATTTACAAAATGGATTATTATTGACCAGTAGTAAACAGCTACAAGCTACTAGCTTGTAAATGCTGCAGTATTAGATGTAAATGAACTGACATACATTATCGATATTCATAGATTTGCTTATTAAAAAGCTTATAGCTGATTACAGAGTAATATTAAATCATAATATCAACAGCAATTTTAGCTAATCTAACCACTGGATCAAAGTACTGAAAAACATCTGAATGTTCTTAGCCTGAGCAACAGTTGTGTGTTAACAAGTTACATACAAAACACACAGAGCAGCTCCTAATGCAGTGAAACCAGTGACACCTAGTGACACAAGCACACAGTGAGAGCTAGGAATCACTGCTGTTCCACTCTACCTGGAACCGCCGGTCATGCGAGCAAAATTTCTCTGCCAGAACCGCATAGAATCGATTGAACATTTTCTCTTGCAGGCAGCAGTCCATCAGAACATGAACAATTTCTCGCTCTTGCTGGTCTTTCAATCCTAACCTGAGAAGACATGAATCCACTGAACTGGGTAAATAATGGTTTATGACAAATATAACAAACATAGTACATCATGTTTGCAATACACGGGAATACACATGTCTGTTAGACAGAAGAAATTTAAAGAACATTTAGTGTAATAACCTTAACTAAAATATTTGGCATCATCACACTACAAGGTTATCATTTCAGAAGATCTGAAATATTGTTCTTGCTAAAAGAAACTTTGTCCTGCTAATAAGGCAGATCTGTTAATCTGTTAATTTTTAAATCATTTTATACAGTTCTTTCACACAAGTAGGTCTGTAAATTTCAGATTTCAGATTGATTCTGGGATTACATGACACTGATCAAAACCTAATTTGCAATTAAATTTGTCAACTGCTAAGAATCCCAAAAGGGCAACATGGCCACTGTCACTGAAAATCAATGAGAATAAGAAACAGAAACTGTGCTGACAAACCTTAAAAGTTTCTCAAAGGCATCTAAATAGTCTTCACTTGACATAAGCACACAGAAAATGTTCCTCCTGATGTCAGTGTTCATTCTTTGTTTGCGTGCAAGATCCAACATCTGTGCACTGTACTATAATTCATAAAGAGAAACAAAAAAAATTAAATGACAATTTATGCATGGACCTTGACTGTCATAAAGGTCCATAAAACATGGCTAAATGGAGAGATGTTATAAACAGAAACTACAGAACTATATTTTTATGCTTTTTCTCAGTTGAAAATAATTGTACATCTGAGCATTTAAATTACAGATGAATTTTTTTATTTTTTTTTTCTATTTTCACTTACTTGTTCCCCTTTGGTGGATGGGATAGTTGTCTTGTTTCCATGGTCATCGATCATGGGCGCTCCACTCCAGGAAGATCCTACAATCCACCAACGGCCAACACGCTCAGCTTCCAGAAGATTGTCTAGTGAGACTCTCAACTTCATGTCACTTCCACCGGCACTGCTGTGAATCTGTTAAGAATGTTATGTTTAGTGCATAAGAAACAAGGTAACTGACTTCAAAAACATTCCACCTTCCTGTAAAAATACTGTACAAAAGTCAGATCAATGTGACTATACTAAACTATGGAGTTAGTCTGACCCCTAGTGGACATGGCGAGAAGTACATTTAGCATAAAAAAATATCAAATATTCATTTTATTTATTACTTAGGGTTGATAATACAGATGAATATTAACTAGTTAACTGCTCTAAGCATTTTTGTATTGCAAGTCCACCTTATAAATTTAACAGTGTAAATAGCATAAGTACTGCAAATTAACATCAGTCATTTTCTCACCAAAGTCCTCTGCAGTTTCCTTAACTTCTCCAGAGGTTCAGGGTCATAACCTGGAATCTTCCTCATGTCATTGTTCTTCAGCGCCAGCATAGTCTCCAACATAAACCGAATCTGACAAGCAAGCCAACATAAGCCATAACACTTGAGACCAACTGCAGACCTCATTTATGATTCACCTCAGTTGTCCTCATTTGTAATTTGCTTTGGATTAATAAGTAAATGATTAAAAGCAAATATAATATGATAATTCCTAAGCACCAGAAGACAGCTTCTTCACACGACAAAGGTGTCTTACCCTTGTTTGGTCTTGAAAACGCTCTCCTTCAGCGTTAGCTTTCCGCTGAGCCTCAGAGATCAGCTCCTTAAGAGCTAGTGGATCATCCTTTCTCAGAGCAAACCCAACGTTCTTCAGCACCAGCAGAACCAGTTCTACATCCTTCGCGCTGAAACGTGTCACCAGCTTCTTCAGAATGTCAAACACCAGGAGAGCATGGACCACATGGAAGTTGTAGAGGTGGGCAATTATGGACACCAAGTTGTCACATTCTTTGTCTGTAGCATCAAGCTGACTGTAAGTTTTATCAAATTGACGGACTACAGTTTCCAGAAACTGAGCTCCAACCTCAGGGAAAACAAGTGAGAAAGTGAGATATTAGCCAGCATCAAGCAAAAATACACACTACGACAGAGATTCTTATAACAGTATGCCACTGAATGCAACATATTGCCATCATGACAAGTTTAATGTGAAGTAAAATATTAGATACCTCCAGGCCAACACTATAGTGAAGGACACTGACAAGAAGGATGTGCTCCATTAGAAGCCTGGAAGAGAGAGTGAGTGTTAATTATAATAATTTACAAGTATTTATTAGTGTGTTGTTTTAAGGTCATATTTAATTTCTTGAGTGATAATTTAAGTGAGCCAGGAAAAAGTAATGTTGTCAAGACAAACTTTGATGTTGACTTTTTTTTTTTTTTTTTAACTTTAGTTAGTGTGTGATGTTGCTGTTAGAGCATAAACAACGTCTGCAAAGTTACGACGCTCAAAGTTCAATACAAAGTGAGATATTTTCTGCCAAAAAAAAAAATGCTGTTTAAGGACTACAAAAAAGGCTGGTAGGGACTACAACAAGCTCCTTACCGGGTTTATGTCATGACTAACCCCAATGTTTACATATTTCTGAGGGAGGGGCTTCATAGAACCAGGAAGTCAACAGACCGTTTTGACGAGAATGGAAATAGCGGTGCAGAATAAAGGTAAAATATGTAAAAATAATGTGTTTTTTTAAAAACAAAGCATGAACATGTTACACTGCACTCCATAAACACAATCAAGCCTTCGAAAAAAGCTGATCAACCACCCTTTTAAGAAAGCCCAGCTAGAATGTTTAAAGTAGTTTAAATAGCTTGAAGTAGTAAGTAGCTTAAAACTGGGCATCACACACTAAATAAACTGAGAATCACAAAATACCAAACTTTCAAGTCATTCAGAACACAACAAACTCATGCAGAAACATGTGGCTTGTTGCTAGGAGATACGTGACAAATAAAAACAATACGTATTCTAAAATTGGCTCAAAATATCAAACATGTTTGATGTTGTCTGACTAAATGGAATAATAGTCTGAAGGTGAAAAATCTGAATCTGAGCCCATCACAAACAATACTCTGCAAAACTTGTAAACTCAGACTGGCCAAAACCTGCAGACTGGCTCTGACTTTCAGCAACTAGTGTTTACATGTCCATCGTCCAGACTGCAGATCTGGGCAAAGTTTGTTCTCAACAGTTTGAAGGTCTGAGCCTAATTTGGTGGATGTGGCTTGAATGCTCTAGGGTCTTACGTCTCAGAAGAAGAAGAATATTAAGTTAAAATAGAATATCAGCAAGTTAATTTTCTCAAATCAATATACATTTAATACTAAAGTGATTATCAAAGAGTCAGTTATTAAATGAAGTCATTATTGAAAGGGTAACCTTTCAGGCATGAGAGCAGGTGTGACGCAGGCAGCCAGCAGAATATCAGTGAGTGTTTCGTTCATGTCCTTCCTGCTGGTGCTCATGTACAGCTCTTCCAACTGACTGCTGATGGATGCCATGTTGGGCTGACTCAACCTGTCGAACAGAGGACAGGGTTATCAAACTGGCTGAATTTCACTTGGTTTGCCAAAGACTGTATTTATTTTTAAAAACAAATCTTCTTCAAATTGTGCATTATCTATACCTTCCATGGTACCTTACCTGTTTATCAGACCTTTCACAGTGCGCTTCAGTTTCTCCAGCTCGGCTTTGCGTTTGCTGTCCATGGCTTCTCGTATGTGAGGTGGAACATACTTGCCTGCTGTGGCAGGATTCTATAAAAAGAAAACAAAATCAAAACACAAATATTAGCTTCAAATCATTCTTCTGATGATCATGCAATGTGGGGGAAAAAAGAAAAATATCCAATACTGACTTAATGACACTGAATAATGGAATAATGACATTATTGTCTTCTGTAGAGCTGCTTTATAGTTGAATTAAGTGTCTTTCATGACTGATGAAATAAATGTAATCAACACTGAAATAAATTGAGCTGAATAATGACACTATTGTCTTTGGTTGAGCTGTTTCACAGCTGAAATTAAATGTATTCCATAATTGACTAATTTTGCAACATTAACACTGTTCATTTTATGTTTATTACTATGAAGCTGCTTTAAAACAATTTTTAATTGTATAAAGGGTCACATAGAGGTAAACTTAAATAATAATAAGATATAATATCCAGATTTAGAATGACATACAGGATCCTGGCTTTCAGGTGTTTTTTGTTCAGAGTCAACTTCTTCCCCATCATCATTTTCCTCTGATGCATCTGTATCCTCCTCTTCTTCCACCTCATCTTCTATCTGGTTGCCATCTTCTACATCCTCCACTTCTTCCATCTGTGCATCATCCTCTCCATCTCCTTCCTCTTCATCAGTGTCACCTTCATCCTTGTTCTCATCGTCTGTCATTTGCCCGTCGCTGTCCTCGTCCAACTCATCAAAGTCATCTTTAGCTTTGTCAATGTCCATTTCTTCATCACTCTCATACAGTCCTGTTGCAGATGCTCCAGGCTCAAGAATCCCTAAAATGTAATCGAGTCCATCGTTGGTGAATGACTGAGGTATACTCTTTTTGTTTTTTCTTTTATTCAGCCCAAGGCGTTTCTCTAATCTCTTTATTTCTTTGTCCTCTTCGATATTGGCCTCTAATAGAGTCCGCTTTCTGCTCTCGTTCAGACTAGATATCTTTCTCTGTTTTGGCAGATCGTCGGAGAAGTGGACTTTCCTTTTTGTCGTCTCTTCTTCATTGTCTTTAGTATCAACACTGTCTTTAGTTGTCTTCTGCTGTTTCTGAGCGGCATTTTTAAGATTTCCAGTCGTCTTCAGGGCTGGTTTCTGTGTCTTTTCCTCCTCCTCAGCAGGAGTATTTGGAGCAGGTTCCTCGCTGGGGGTCTGCAGTGACTGACCCATGTAGTGACTTTTCTTTTTGGCTTTCTTTAACGTACGTTTCTCTTTGCGCAGCTCTTTTCTACTTTTCTTCTTTGCGAATAATCTTCTTTGGTCGCTTCCATTTTCACCGAAGCCGCCTTTGCTCTTCACAAAGTTATTAACTGAATCCATGAATTTCTGGAGTTTATCCCTGTGTGTTTGCTTTCCAGCTTTCCCTTTGCCCTTGCGCTGCGCCTTTGCCTTCATTTTCTAAGTGAAATATATCTGGCTGTGCATATAATCTTTATTTATTGTAAATGGTTGCGTGTTTACAGACTGAATATCGCAAATTATCCCATGAAAGTTCTCAGAAAAGTCAACACATGTAGAAGCTGGAGGTCGCCATTGATGTTGCTTCTTCGTTAGACGTTATGACAGCAGAGAAAAGACAATTGAGTGGCTTTATCGCCATCTACTGATTTGGAGCGTAACGTTACTTGTCGAAATAACAAGTATATGTGCATTTAATTAAACTACATAAACATATTAAGGTTTTGTTTCTAATATATAAGCCTCTTTTCATCTTGGAGACACCAGTAGCCTAGACATTTGCTCATAACCTGATATACTCTTTGATACCTACAGCAGCATTATATTATTATTAGTATTAGTAGTAGTTGTAGTAGTATTGACTGGATCGATAGTTACATGTATGGATGGATTATTGGTAGTGGAAGCAGTAGTACTGTAGAGGATACAGGTCTTTGTGTAAGCTTCCTAGCCTCCTTGTGTACAGAGCTGATTACTTACAAATTGTGATCTGTTACTGATTCCAAATTACATGACAAAAATTGTAGTAACGTAATCCATTACATTACACATTTTAGGTAATATAATCAGACAACTTTTAGATTACTTTTAGTTACTCTTGACCTAACTTGTTCATCACATCTATTTAAATAGGGTAATCTTGTACCATATTGATATAAAAATACAAAGAGAAAGAAAATATATTCCATTTGTTGTTATCAACAACATGAAGTGCATTAAACAATATTACATCAAGTTTTCCCAAACTGGGTTTGTGAGTTTAATGAAAAGCTAATAATGAATAAAAAAAAAAAAAAAAAATATTATTATTTTTTAAATGAATCAAAATAAATCACTTACTGAAAAATGAAATATTTTATTTGTTTGCCTGCATGTCATAACCAATGTCAGAGAACCAGGAACATGCAAATGTGATACTTCATTATTAAAATATTTATTTTAAAACCTCAGGGGTACTTCAAATAAAAATATATTAGGTGAAAGAGGATCAGATGACAAAATAGTTGGTGAATTTGTTTGAAAGATAAACAAAAGGAACACATGGTAAAATAACAGAATGAGTGATAATTCAAATAAAAATGAACATGTTCATCAGTAGCTGATGCACTTCTTAAACCTGAAATGATTTTTGTAAATCCAGTGGTCAAATGCTGTGTAGACTGATTGTGACAGTCACAGTGACTAATGACTGATCTTTGTATGAAGTCCAAACTCATACAAAGACTTTCTGAGTTTATATAAGCCGTAGGCTATTTAGAAAGAAAAAAAAATATGAAAAAGAGGAGTTAGAGAGAATCAATAAATTATTTATAAATTATGTGTAAATATGTAATCATGTAATCCATAAAAAAGTAACTGTAGTCTGATGATTACGAGTATTTTAAAATGTAATTTAATCTAAATTACGTCTAGTTTAGTAATGTTAAATTACTTCTACTTATTTTTTGGAATGTGATTATTTAATCCAGATTACATGTAATCGGTTTTATATATATATATATATATATATATATAAGCAAAAAACATATTTATAAATTTCTCTGTTTGGCAAATTGTGCTGTTATATGCTTTCTCAGTATAACGTTTCAGCTACGTCAGGAAACGTCAGACCTGTCCAAAACAACGCTGAACAAATTTTGAATTATGAAAATCTTACATATAATTCGACTTTATTCTCAGTGACAGCACACCTGTGTGCTGAAGCCTCTTGTCCTGTCGTGTGTCGCTGAATGATGACGCAGTATATTTTGACTGTGTTTAGTTGGTTTATTTGGCGCTGAGACGCGACCGCTGTCAGTCAGTCGAGCTCTACTCCGGTGGTTTGTTTATGTCACAGAGGTGCTTTCTTTTACAGCGAATGGAATCGCCACAAAAATGCGTTGCTAATGAATGTGTTTCTGCAATATGAAGAATGGAAGAAGACGATGTGACGATTAGAGAGCAGAATTTCCACAGCCAAGTGCGCGAGTACATTGTGAGTAACGTTACAGAGAAACTGATTAGAGTAACTTACGCGCACTGTGTTCCTCACTTCAACTCGCATCTAGACTCATTTACGTATATTTCTTAAACTGAAAAGATGAATGGGTTTGCTATAATTGAAATGTATCATAATTAATTCTCAGTAGAAACCGTAGTGTATATGAGTGGGGTTCATTAGGCTAGTAAGCTAGCTAGCATGTTAGCTTGTCGTTAGTTACAGTATTGAGCTAATGAATCCCTTTCTGTTGCTGTTGTGGCACATTTGATTCACTATTGTTGTAACGTATATATATTTATGCATGATGCTCTTTGACTGTTATGTTTTTGTGACATATTTTATTGAATCTCTATTAGAATTAGAGCAGATGCAACATTCACTGACCATTATGTGGTGACTTTAGTTAGACCAGTTGAGTAATCATAACGGTTCTACACTGACAGCTTGTTTACTGTTGCTGGTGTACACATGAGCATTGCAGATTTGCAGTGTTTATTTTGGGTGTCAGGATGTAATGTGTCTCTCCTTCCTGCGTAGGCAAACCTGTTCTTATGTGTCAGAGATGAATGATTGCATGATCTGCAAGCGATTAAATGTCACGAATTAATCTGTTAGAGCTAACTGGCATATCTGACTGAACAAAATTTGCAGCCTTTGCTTGTAAGAACAACCAAAAAATATTTAGTGTTGTTTATAGTGATCCCAGCTGCTGTCTCTGCCTTCTAAATTAATATCAGAAAGAGCTTTATTGCCAAGTGAGTTTGCACACACAAGAAATTTGTCTTGGTGTTAGGAGCTTCCAGTACAGAAACAATACAGTACAAACAGACAACATATAATTAAGGTAATAAAGAACACTAATAATGAAGAGAATAGGCAATAATTAAGAATAACAATAGTAATAAGAAATAAAAATATACAGAAAGAAAAATGTCCATAGACAGAACTGTGAATGTGCATGTGTCCTATGTACAGATGAAGGTTTGATGAGTTATTTACAGATGTACAGTACCGGGGTGTGTTATGTGGTAATATCAGGGTTGAACTGAATGAATTAGTGGTCAACGTTGTTCTTTTTGTTTATTTTCTCATTATGATAGTAATTTTATGTAACACCTGACATTTCAGTTGAAATTTTACCACTAACTTTAGAGTGAATGTAGAAATATGTGCAGTGCATTTCAGAGAGTTTAAATACGTTTTGTGTGTAGAAGTGAGATAGCTGTTATCAGCTGCATACAATGTAAGTTAGTCTAATGAAAGTCTGTGCCATGCAGAGATATCTGCTTTTCTTGCTCTTTAGCAATGCTGTGATGATAATGGGTAAGCAGTTTCTAAACTGTCCCGTTTCTGGATTAGTTTAGATGAAATTGAAATACAATAATCTTGACAAATTTGGGCCAAACAAATAATCTTTATTTTATAAAGCTGTTTTGTCTTCAGTCAGTCACTATTCTTTGTTTATTAAACATGATTTTCAGAGTGGTGATTGATTGTGCTAAGATCTCTGTTGCTGCTTAATAGGTTCTGAGTGGTTATTAATGCAGGACTTAATAATAAGAATGGCTCAGAGCCATCTAGACATTGTGAGAGTTGTAATTATCTTGGAAGCATCAGTTTGAATTGTTTGAAAATTATCAACGAATACGTAATGCTTTGAATCATTAACATTATTCCTGTGAACTTTCTAGCAGTTGGAGGAAATGGAAAAACATTTATATATTGTAAATATATATTTTAAAAGAAGCCATGTTTAACGATAAATATAAATGTAAAAAAAAGTAAATTTTAGTATGCTATATATATTTTGGTGTGTATTTTGAGTGCCATCCTCCAGAACACAAAATGTGTGTGGTTCACTCTGCAAAGGGTTAAGCATATTATTTATGCTTTAATAGAAGTTATTTGTGATTTCCAAAACAACCTGAGGTATGAATTTCTTCTTATCTGATAATCTGAAGTCCTTGTATTGACAGATACTTCACCCGGTTGTAGGTTTATTTTCATGGTGGAGCACACAGCACAGTTGCATTTATGTAATGCAGAACTCTGTTAGTGCTCTGTAGTTCTGTGAGGTTACAAGCAAAGTGTAATATGAGCAAATGTTCAAGCATGAACGGCATGTTTACATATGCACATCCATCAGTCCGTCCTCTTAAAATACACTCCAGTCTCCTGGACGCTCTCTGCTGATTCATGCCATATAGCATTGCTACAGATTACTGATCAGCATATTACTGATGATTAAAACAGAGGTACTTTACTTTGTGTTTCAGTAGGACTAGTACTGCTTATAAATACAGGCAAGACATACATTTACATTTAGTCATTTAGCAGATGCTTTTGTCCAAAGCGACTTACAAATGAGGACAATGGAAGCATTCAAAATCAACAAAAGAGCAATGATATACAAGTGCTATAACAAGTCTCAGTTAGCTTAACGTAGTACATGTAGCAAGGTTTTTCTTTTTCTTTAAATTATATAATAAATAAAAAGACTTAAAGACTTGAAGACTTAAAGACTTGGAATCTATGAATTTCTAGACACAGTACACAAAATCTTACTTGGGTAAAATTTCTAGTCTACTCGGTTTCAGTTGATTTAAGATGCTGCTTTTAGTTAAAAAGGGTATAAATGAAAAGTTTACAACGTAAAAACCCTTGTAGAACAGACATGTTTGAAAACTCCATCTCGTTCCATGTGTTTCTAGGTCTGCTTCCTCCTGTTTGCAGTGCTGTACATTGTGTCGTACTGCGTCATCTCACGCTACAAGAGAAAAAGTGGTAAGTAGTTCTGTTTCTGATCAAACTGTTGCACTATTTAAATGCAATAGTATTTATAATATTTACTTTGTATAACTATATTGATATTTAATATGTATCTATATATTTACTATTTATAACATAATAATTCTTGTGAGCTCCTCAGATTAAGTTTAGATCAAATTCCTAGGTGACAAATGGACACTTTGATTGATAGTAAGTGTGCTTGCTTGCACACTTTCAAGGGGTTTACACCTTTTTTCTTACACTCCTATAGCACCTTATAGTACACTTCCTTTTGAGCATTTTCCAACTCCATAACACAAGGCACTGCCACCTCCAACCTTCCTTGCACAAACAGTTACAAGGACAAATTTAGTTCCTGATCAGGTCATGCCCTCCCATTTAAAAGTAGCATAACTAACGTCAGCTAACCCCTGTGGAGAGCGTCGATCGCAGGTGAAAGTAGGTTGTTCTTAAGCCTCCTGTCTCTAAAAGTACAGTTGAGCTGGGCTGCTATTGTGAAGCATGTCTGTAAAGCTCTATGGCCTCATGTAGAGGCTTTTTCAAGGGTCTGAATATTCAGTTACTGCAATTTATGTAATTAGTTTAGAGTGATGTTGTTCTGCGCTTTCTATTCATCTCTCTCGTACCCTTTCTTTTCTTTCTTTTTTTCTTTAACCCGCTTTGACTCTTGACAGCCTCCATCTGGCCGGTTGATTGTAAAGGTTTATTCACACGTTTGTGATTTATGATTAACCGGTATTGTTTTCCAGTAGCTTTCAGTTAAATGAAGAGAGATCATGCCTTAGACTTATTAAACCATCTGTCACGGTTCTGTGTCCTCTGTAGCAAATACACAGTAAAGAACTTTATGCTGAATTAAAATAAAACAGCTGACAACGCTTGTCAGAGCATCACAGCACTATGCACTAGGAAGATAATCTCTATCAAACACAGAATGACTTTGAATTTGATTTTATGTTGTTCTCTTGCCAACAGATGACCAGGAAGATGAGGATGCCATCGTCAACAGAATATCGTGAGTTGTTTGATACTGACCATATCGGGCATGATAACAAGTACAAGTTCTTTTTATAGTGCATTTAAAGGATCCAGTTATATACAACTTAATATCAGAGAAACTTTAGTCTAACATTTTCTTATAAAATCTTCCACTGTACCTTGAATTATAGTCACCTGTGTTTTCTTAATGTAACACCATATTATTTTATAATTACATCACATTAAATGTGAAAATAAAACTGATTAAAAACCATTAACACAATAATGTATAAAAATTATTGACATACTTTTCACTAACTTTTTTACTTTGTTTCTGCTTTTTTCTCAGTATGTACCTGTGTACATTCACACTGGCAGTGTCTGGAGGGGCTGTCCTTCTCTTACCATTTTCTATAATCAGTAATGAGATCCTGCTCTCCTTACCAAAAAACTACTACATACAATGGCTCAATGGATCACTCATTCATGGTCAGTATCACACCTTTTTATTTTAATTTTATATGTTACTTAACAAGTAGTCTTACACTTAATAAGTGCATTTGTTCTGCTAACGGTTTACTTTATTCTTCCAAATACGGATTATGTTATTTGTCCTTAGCTTTGTCCTTACGTTGATCATTTTAATCTAAGTTAAAAAGTTTAATTTGTGTGTTTCATAGAGATTGTTTATTAAAATGATGTACTGAATAATTTATACAGTATTTAATTTTGTTGCTGAGGCATACTATACCATTTATAATCATTTCAATACAGCTGAAGTATTTTTCTCCTTAGCTTCAGTCATGGCCACAAGGTGGTGTCATGTGTCTATTTTTTGTGTCTATGTTTCTCTGTTAAGCTAACATTTTGAGAGCAGTTTTTGGGTTAGAATGTTTGGGGTTAAAAAATTTAGACTGGAGGTTTGATTCTTGAACTTTTTTAATTCATTGGTTTTGGAGGAAAAATCTATGCAATTGATTTAAACGTGGTAAACCAACTAAAACTTATTAAATTAGACTAAATGTTTAATGAACAAGGGATGGGGGGATTGTTTTTCAATTGCTGTTATCACGTAAAATTATATTAATAAGGTTAGTTTTTTAACTTTAAAGTTGAATAAAATGATTTCTCTTTCTTTAGGCCTGTGGAACCTTATGTCCCTTTTTTCAAATCTCTGTCTCTTTGTGCTGATGCCCTTTGCCTACTTCTTCCTGGAGTCCGAGGGCTTCGCCGGTTCGAAAAAGGTATGTGGTTATGTGTGTTTGTGTGTTTTCTGCAAGCTTAAGGCTTTGTGATTATATTATGTATAGGACACTTAAGATGCTAAAGACATTTTTACACATTTGTACAAACCAATACTCCCAGGTATGTGCACTTACTCACCCTTGCTTGGCCAGACAAGCACACACACGGTTTTATGTGTGACCCTTTTGATTTCAGGCACTCCCCCACCCTAAAAAGATAAAAGTTCAAAAGCAGAGCGCTCTTAATTCTACAGCTCATTCAACCTTATGTCATTAGTCACTCAAACAAGGGTTGTCACCGGTGCTCATAGAGGCCGTAAACCAGCAAACACTCGGCGTCACAATAGAGCGTGCAGATGAAAATGAAAGGGTGGGAGGGAATGCATCAAGTTGCCCTCTGTCTTACTCTCATCACAGTTTGAAGTCGCTCCTGGTTTATGTCCCTTCTGGCAAAGCTACATAAAGATTAGTTGCTACTGTAGTTTATGAGGGCTGCACTCATTTGTACGGGAGCGAGGCGTACTGCTTCGTTTTGTCTCGTTTGCACCATGACTGTTTCTGGCCATTGATCAACCAGAAACGCAGGAGAGAGGGAAGCACTGCTTTATGTTGGCCTACACGTCTCAGAATGACCGGCGTAACATATGTGTGTGTGTGTGTGCGTGTGTGTAGCAAAAGAGAGGAAACGATCAGAAACTGCCGCTTGTATGAAAGCCCCCTGCTGATACAGGGAAGGGTTAAGTCGTCAACCGTAGAAGCCCATAAAAGCAAGATTTCATGTTTTCTTTTTAAGTATAAAGTCAAATGGCCTGCTTGTGCCAGTCTCCATGTTAGATGGTTAAACAGGGACGTATATATGGCAAATTACATTCAGTAACTGGAGGAAATGAAACTGGGTAGTTTGTTAAAAGCTTGTGAGGCTGTAGCTGGTGAGTTTTATGGACCAGTGTTTGTATTAGTACTTCATCAAATGTAATAAACAAAACCAAAAATCTGTGGGGAAGGAAAGTGTGTGACTGGACTGCTTTCTCTGCCTCTTTCTCGCTCTCTCTAGAATTAATTGAATTAATATTGTTTTTGAAAAAAGTTTCTTATTCTCACCAAGGCTGCATTTATTTGACCAAGGGAAGTAAAACATACAGTATACAGTATACAGTATATATTGTATACAGTAAAACAATAGTTTTACTGTATACAAAAAAATACTGTGAAATTTTTACAATAAAAAAAAAAACTGTTCTATGTTTGAGTATATTTTAAATTTAACATGTTCTTGTGGCAAAGCTGAATTTTCAGCACCATTACTCCGGTCTTCAATGTCACATGATCCTTCAGAAATCATTCTAATATGCTGATTTGGTGCTCAAGAAATATTTCTCATTATCAATGTTGAAAGCAGTTGTGCTGCTTAATAGTTTTGTGGAAACCGTGATACAGAACCATTTAAAAGTTTGAAGTAAAATAAGTTAAAAAAAGGGGCAAGAAATAACACTTTCATTCAAAAGAGATGCATGAAATATATATAAAAAATGTTAGTAAAGATATTTGCAATGTTTCTTTCTTTAATAGTGTATATATTTATTTATTTATTTATTTTAAATAAATGTTTCTTTTGAATTTTCTATTCATTAAAGAACCCTGAAAAAAAAATGTATCACAGTTTCCACAAAAATATGAAGCACTTTTTAACTACTGAACTGGATGCTTCACCTTTTTTCAACATTGATAATAAAGCATATCAAATTACAAAATAGCATATTAGAATGATTTCTGATGTAACATATAATCATGTGAAGGATCTGAAGTGTGAAAATTTAGCTTTGCCATCACAGGAATAAGTTTCATTTTAAAATATATTCAAATAGAAAATAGTTTTGTTTTTTTTTATTGTAAAAATATTTCACAACATTACTGTTTTTACTGTATTTTTGATCAAATAAACACAGGCTTGGTGAGCATAAGAGACATTTCTTTAAAAAACATTAAAGATCTTATATATCTCATTTAGATTGCTCTTTGAACCTTTGAATGGAAGCTTGTAAGGGTGCTCTGGATAGCAGATATGTGTGTGTAGCCTGGGCCTGTAGTTCTGATTTTGTCCAACAGATGGCAGGATTATGATTTCAGTTAGAAAGAGCCTGATGCCCAGTCAGTGTAACATTAAAAAAATCCAATGAGAAGGTCCTTATAGCCTCCTAATTCTCTACGATGCACATGGAGATAGCGCTACTAAGATCTTTTGGTTATCATCACAGAGTGCAAATGGTCATCACCTAACTGATTCCTTAGGAATGACATGAACCTTGAACATGCTAAAAATGATCACATCTTTCTGTGTGTGTGTGTGTGTGTGTGTGTGTGTGTGTGACAGTCTCTTCCTTTGTAGTCTGTCCACAATAGGGCTGATATTTATTTTTGAGATGTGATTCTGGCTCCCAGGCTTTGCTTGCTAAGGCCGTGACACTGCGTATTTACTTTGCCTGCGCCCCATTCTATACCCGTTTCTATGACAACATATGAGTTTCTCTATTTTGACGGGAAAAGGCGCAACACTGGATTGGATAATAGCCTCCATAGTCAAGCCTTAGAAAGCGTGAATGTTTGTATGTATTGAGATGTTTCTTGCAAGGTTCACTTGAATGCAAACGAATGTGTGTGTGCACCGTTCACTACCATCAGCACTGCGACATACTAGAGGGACTTATTAGATTGACTGTTGCACTGGATGTGATTTAGTACTTTTAAAAATTATTGCCTGTTTGCCTTTTCTATTTCTTTCGGAATCATTTCTTATTTTTATCACTCTTTCAAACATTTTCTTGACTTTTAACATCCTGCTGTTTGTGTTCTTGACAAACCCCAGATTAGTTCAGAAGCCGTTCTCAAAGGTCTTATTTGTTAGACACCTCATGCTAACAAGAAAAAGATGGTGACACTGTAGGAAGAGGGATAAAAAGAAAATGAAACACACCCACAAACTTCAAAAGTACTGAAGGTCCTTCCTTAAGTCATATATCTTGTTTTCTCGTCATTTTGACGGGCTTCTAATGTATTAGTCAGAATGGCACATCAATGGCTTGTGTGTGTGTGTGTTGATACACAGTGATTCATGTCCCCTGTGTGTTCTGCGCTCTGTTTTGTGTCTCTGACACTGCTTTCAGTGTAGCAGGCTTAAAAAGAAGGTAATGACTACTGTTCATGCTAAGCCTTTATTGATGAGATTCAGTTCATGGAGAGGAAATCATAGTGGACAAGGGAAATACACTGCATGTTTGTGAACTTTTCCAATTTTCAAAGATTCAAATTTTGTTCAAACTCTTCCTGCAGTCAAATCTCTCTTTCTGTTTTCCTTCTTCAGACTGACATGCACTAAACATTAATAACATTTAAAAGATGTGTCTTTATTATATTCTATTTTTGCTTGTTACACAGACATTGATTTGGAGAATGAGAGAGCAGTTTGTGACCCTGACGCTGACTGAGGGTGTGTAAGGTCAGGGAGAGCCCTCTTAGAGTGAATCAGACTAATAAAACATGAATGCAAACACTCGCTTTTCCATCTATCTCTCCCCTTGTCTCTCTAACACATACATGCATTTCTTGGAAGTCAACATGATATTAACAGCTGTCCGATTAGAGTATACTGCAATGTGTGTGTATGTGAAAGAGTGAGAAAGAGAGTGTGTGTGTGTGTGAGAATGGACTAGATGCTGAATATTTTAGAGTTGCTATATTAAGCAGTGCTCACATTTAGATGGGCAAGAGAAGAAGAGCTCAAGCCATCTCTGGCTTTTCTGCCATGTCTCTCTATTCATCTTGGCTGTATTTGTGTTCTTGCTTCCAAATACATTGAGAGGTCTGTACTAGTTACTTTAGCAAAATACCCCTGTGACACCTTTGCATGCATTGTTTTTTTGTTGTTGTTTTTGCAGATTTTCACTGTCATTTATGGACACAGATTCTTTAAATGCACCAATTCACAGTCTAAATATCAAAGGTTCAAATCCATTGAGGGGAGACTGATATGAGGCAGATGTTGTTCATCAGGAAGTCACTTGGAGGTGCTCTAGATTCTCTTAATATCAAGAAGAGCTATTAAATACTGCACATATACAAAGTGTCTAATGGATTGAGACAGACATGTTTAAAGGAATCAGGGAATGTAGACGCTTGAAAATGTGTGAAAGGGACAGTTGAAGGGAAATAATCTTCATGGTCAGATGTATATTTGTGTATTTTTTTGGATTACATATTTATTGTTTATAAATGTTGTACATGCTTGTAGTTCAGTTTGTCACTTGTATCTACTGTCATTGTGAGTGATGGATGTGTACTCTACAATTCAAATGTATGAGATTGGTAAGATTTTTTGAAAGATACCGTCTCTTATGTTCATCAAAGCTGCTTTTATATGCTTAAAATACAGGAAAATGTGAATATAATGTATTAGTACAATTTAAAAAAAAAGGTTTCTATTTTAATGTATTTTAAATGTAATTTATTCATGCGATGCTGAAGCTGAATTTTTAGCAGCCATTACTCGTGTCACATGATCCTTCAGAAATCATTCTAATATGCTGATTTGCTGTGATTTTCTTATTTTCAATATTGAAAACAAGTTCTGTTGCTTCCTAATTTCATGGAAACCGTGATACATTTAATGGATCATTGCCGAATAAAAGTATTAATTTCTTTCCAAAAACCTTACTGACCCCAAACTTTGGAACTTTTGGCATTTGTGTGTTTCCTGCACAGTGAAAGATCAGACTCATCACAGTGTTGCAGTTTACAAACACTTGCAGTCACCAACATCAATATGTAGGTTCAGGGGGAACAAGTAAATCAGGAGTGGAGTTAAATGCCACACATAAGGCACTTACTGACCCAGAAAAAAACTCCTAATAGTTTCCAGATGAGCCTCTGGAGTTAATCTCAGACAGTAGCAGCCACCTTTTTCATTTTAGCCGCAAACTCTGACCGGACATGGTAATAACTGTTCATGTAGGTGTGTGTGTGTGTCAGTGAATGAGAGAGAGGAAGGTCATTCGTTTCTTTGTGCATCTGGTGACCTATTGTTGTGTGTGTGTTTTGTATTGGGAAGGGGGCTTGACATTGAGTCAGTGTTATAGGGAAGTCCCGGGGCTTCCAGAGCTAAATTTCCAATTAGAGCCTCATTTACACCTGCTGATCTCTGTGTGTGTGTGTGTGTGTATGTTTCTGAATCACTCTTGGCTACAGCCATAAGTAAACCTGAAAACGTTAAAGTGGGTGTTTGTTGGTTTCAGGGCATAAAGGCTCGAGTGCTGGAGACGTTTGTCATGCTCTTTCTGCTGGGTCTCCTCATCCTGGGCATTGTATGGGTGGCGTCCGCTCTCATCGGCAATGACGCCGCCAGCATGGAATCGCTCTACGGTTTGTCTCTTAACCCTCCTCCTGCAGTTGTGGATGCATGCATGTGATGTAATCCCTTATGTATTGACCTGTGGTTTATTGTGCCTGTCACGTTCTCTTGTTCTAGATTTATGGGAGTTTTATCTGCCATACCTCTACTCCTGCATCTCTCTGATGGGAGGCCTGCTGCTGCTTAGTAAGTTCACATGAAACCGTGCTGTCAGTGGACTCTATGCATGATCACTTTTGTATTTAGCTCTCAGTGGATGCTGTAACTTTCAGTGCAGTGAAGAGTATGAAAATTGTGAGGAAAATTAAGCACTGTTTGTGAAGACCTTGAAATTGGACGGTTAAGAACAAATTAAATGTCAACAAAGTGTCCCATAGCAGGACAGTTTTGTTGATACAATCCACTTTGACAATAAATGTACTCATTACTAAATTACTAATATGTTCATATGTAATATACCAAAATATTATGTTTACTACCCAGCAGGCACACAACGTCATAATATGTTGATATTTGATTAAATTTCGGTTGCGACATCGAGTGACAAATTCAATGTCAATTCAACATCTAATGTCAATGTTAATTTAATGTCCAATACTGACATCAGCTGATGTTGATATTTGTTGTTTTTACTGGTTGTGTAACCAAAATCCAACGTTAAGTCAACGCCAAATTGGTGTCAAATACTGATGTCATGTCAACCCAATTTTCATTCTCAACCAAAATGCAACGTCTGTCCAACGTCATGTCCAAAGGCAACCTGACGTTATATTGATGACCTGTGCCTGCTGGGTATAGTTAATATAGTGTAATGTAAAATTATGAAATATAAAGTGGCCGTGTGGAATTTTTAAAGTTTTAATAAAAATGCAAATGCAGTTATTCCTATGTATTGTGGTATTGGTGCATGCAATTAAATTGATTAGTTCCTTCTTTTGTTCATTTAGTGAAAAACAGTGTGGAAAACATAACTACATTGTTACTTTTGAATATTTTAAGCAGGTTGAATCTCATTGGCAGCAGTATAGCTGTTTGGTTGAAATGTTTCCTCTGATTAAAATGGCTTAAAATATATTTTCTAGAACAAACGGATACATATTAAGATGTGATATTTAGACTTGTTTCAGCCACTGTTACAGTGGTTAGATAAATTTGAACTAGTTCAAAGGTTGCATTCATACTTTTGCTTTAGAAATGCATAAATGAGCATGTGTGTGTTTAAAGCAGCTTCTTGTCTCTTGTCATCAGTGTGTACTCCAGTAGGACTGTCACGCATGTTCACAGTGGTGGGCCAATTACTAGTCAAACCCACAGTAAGTACTATTACACTATATGTGTGTGTGTGTGTGTGTGTGTGTGTGTATGCATTTGTTAAACATCCACTCTCATTCTCCCTCACACCCTGTTCCTCTCTTTCTCTCTCTGTAAAGATTTTAGAGGATCTGGATGAGCAGATTTATTGTATACAGCTGCAGGAAGAGGCCTTGGAGCGTAGACTCAATGGTGAGTGTTTTTGTTTTTATATGATGGGCAAATGCAAGGTTTATTGCATATTTGTATTATTTTCTGTATTACCTGAATAACAGCGGATTATTTGCATCTGTAACTTCTAGCAATTATTCTGCTACAAATCTGCTACATTTTTGGTGATGTTGCAAAAAATGCAGAGTATCCCTTTTATTGGGTACTTTCTTACTTTTTCGACAAAGCATTAATTCATCACCGTAATAAATGGTAGTGTACAAATAGTTGTGTTTTTGGTTTATTTTTAGTTCTAATAGAATTATGTCCCTTTTGAACCACCCTCTCATGTTTTCTCACTTTCTTTAACTCCCTCCCTTAACCCCCCTGTATCTGAGAAATAATACCCATATGCTCCAGTGTTTCCTACAGGATTTTGTTTGATTTAAATCAGATAAGTAACTGGTGAAACATCATTAAAAATATAATATAACGTTTTCTCATACTCATACGTCTTCTTTTAGCTGACTTTTATTCCCATACACAAGCATCTACACAATGCAGGAAGTGTTCATGTTTAAAGCCAAACTAGACTTTTGCGTCAACTCATGCACGCAACAGAGTGTACAGATGCCAGTCAACATAGAACATGTGCTTTTCTATTGAATTCACGGAGGTAAGCTAGATCATCTTAACTGATAGTGCCCAGTTGCTCAAATCCCATGGATGAATTTCAATAGCCTCTCATTTGGTTGTTTGGTTCTGTAGTGTTAGCACCAAAGGCAGATTTGCTTTGAACACCTGATAAAATAATTGTAATCTGTTTTAACGATTTTCGCTTCTTTATGATTGCCATTTGATGTGAAGCGCATTGGCAGTCACTGTGATCGGGTGACAAAAGGCCACTAGTAGGGATGTGGAATGTGATTTTGGCAAAGCTCAAAAACTCTGCGTTACAGGAAGATCTCGCTCAGGCGTTAAGGAGAGAACGATTTTTACCTTATCAGGAATTTAAGGAATTTTCATTCTTTTCTTCTTTCACCCCATAAATGCAAAACCTGAGGTGAAGTTGGGGGGAAAAGAGTTCAGGAGGAAACGGTCTACTTTGCTTTACTCTCTTATCTGTGTTCTATCTAATAACAATTATTCAACTGACTGTAACTTCATTTAGATCCTACATGCCTGCACACGCTCTCTTGCAGACCCTTGATATGGGCTAATTCATAAGTGTGTTAGTTATTACATTAATGCACTGCTCTACATCTCTACTTCATCTCATGTCATCAGTTGAGGCCATTAATACAGATTAAAGTATTGAAGTATTAATCTGAATGCATTCATGTAGTTGCATGTATGTGAATGTGCGCATTAGAGCACTTTTTTTCTGAACTGTGGCAGAGTCTTGCAACTGTGTGTTTAGGTGCATTTGTCTGAGTGTATGATTTCATACCAGTCTGGATGCAGGCATTTGTTTGTCCTCTGTCTTGGCTCTTGCTATGCTTTTCTCTGTTGCCCAGATGCGCTGTGGCAGGGTGACCTTGCAAAAACTCTCTTCGGTACCGGATGGCTCTCTGCTTTGCATAATTACCACTGATGTAATGCAGAACCGGCTGAAGTTTCTTTAGAAAACAATGACATCATCTCCTCTCCTTCTGCCAGCGTCCCTTGCTACTGAGCATCACCTTTATCACCTTAATTGAAGGGCTGTATGCAAGAATTTATTCAAGAGTTTTCTAATCTTCTTGAAATGGGGACAGCAGCAGTTCTGAAATTCTTGGCCGATGCCGATGTTTTTCCCCCACCATTACTTATGTCATCAGGATTTAGGTTTTTAAGAGAATTTGGGTAGATATTTGTTGATAGTGTCATGAATGCACTGTACAAACAAAACTACAAAAAAAACTATATCTGCAAATCTGTAGATATGATAAAATGCATTAAATGTACCTAATTAATAATAATCATTTTTCTTTAATAACAGTAACTTTCAAGCTTCTGAAAAGTTAAATTCACGATGAAAAACAAGTACTTGGTTTAATTCTTCGGTTGTTGGTTGGATTATGATATGTTGGACACACAAATGAATGCAAACCTGCAGTCGATTGTGGAGGGGCAGGGTTTAGGCAGACTAAATGATTAGAGACCGGCATATACGTTTTTTTTTTTTTTTTTTAATGAAATGTAGATAAAGTAAAATAATATCTATTTCAATTCATGCCAACTTTAAAGTGTGAAAGCATTGCTATTAATAATCACAGGAAATCAAAACTTATTCCATGCAGCATCTTTAACAAAAAGATCCAGATCCATTCAGATGTCTTAACTGTTGTTCTTTCTCTCATTTTTCACTCACATCTTGTTAGCCCCTCAGGGCAGCCCGGAGCCATGTTTGGCAGAACAATCCAGTCCTGATCAGCTAATAGTGACATTTCCTTTTTCATTGTTCTCACAATTTTGGTTGGAGGGTACAGATTTTCCCTAAAAAATCACCGGTATGGACAAGTTACACGATCAGGAACACACCTGCTGTGTTTTTTTTTCTTTTAATAGATTTCTTTATGAACCTGAACCTCTACCAGACAGGGCGTGGTGCGCTCATCATAATAATAATCACGTTTTGATCAAAGTGATTGACTCCTCAGCCTCATGTCAGTGAAAAGATGAAAGATTGTGTTTTTATTGCACGCCAGTAACGATGTAACACTGAACTAATTGCTGCTGATCTGCCAGTGTGTCCCCCGAGGCTCTGCAAACCAATCCTCTGCTTTGAGGAGCAAATGAACCACTGAAACTGTGAAAAAAAAATGCCAGCATGAAACGGATAAATAAGAGCTAAATGAGACAGAAGTCTGTGGTTTTCCTGGAGAACCCCTCTCTGGTTTTGCCCTCTCACCTCCTGACACACACACACACACACTCAGTGTTCAGAAGAAACCTCAGTCCCCTCTTCCGTCAGAACCAGTCGCAGCATGCACACGTCTGGCCTAGACTCTGCAGTTAGAGTATACAACTAGTGTTGGGGGTAACGCATTCCCAAAGTATACTTCAGTTCAGATGTAAACACTTAGTGTATGCGTGCCATTGTCCATTTGATCCACACTCACAATCAATGGGCTGCACACATACAGTACATATCTACTGTGCTGTTGACAAAATTTAAGTCATGCACAGAGTTTGCAATTCAATTTAAACTTTTTCAAGTAAATCGCTGTTTTTCATATTATTTGAATTTCAACTATGTAACAAGCATTATTTTTCTTTTTAAAATATTACTCACAAATACCACCAGAAGCCTCTCCACTCTCTCTTTGCCTTAAGACTCGAACCTGACACTGTCAAGTTTCTTATGGCAAAAAAAATAAAATAAGACATAAGCTTTTAGGTCTTGGACCAGCATATCAGACATGCACCTGTCAAAGGTGTTAATATTATTGTTCTCGGAGTATGAAGAACATATATAAGCCATAAAAAAATAAATGATGAATGGCCATTATAGCAGTACACCTATTATTTCATTATGAGATATTTTTGATTGTAAAACTTTATTTTAAGGTGTCCTTGTTACAAGTTACATGTACTTACTATTGTAATAACAATAAATTATGCATAATTACATGCAAGTAACCCTAAGTCAAACCCTAATCCTAACCCTAACCATATAGTAAGTAATTGATATAATTAATATTACTCAGTAATCAAATCAAATCAAATCAAATCACTTTTGTCACATCATCACAGCACATGTGCCTTGATGAGTGAAATTCTTGAGAGCGTGCTCCAGACAGTGCAGAAACAATTAACATATAGACAGTACCATTACATACTTACAGACTTATACAGATGACAATGTGCAATATACACATACATATACTCAGTACACACAGTGTACTATTAGACATACTTACAGTTATCAATACACATTATACACCGTATGTACACATTCTACATTATGTACACATACACACACAATAATATGCAAAGGTGCAGTAGATTATACATAAGCTGGATACGCAAATGTCATGGATGTGCATTGGATAGTATGCAGTGGTAGCAGATAGATTGTTGTATTAGTGCAGTGTGTACGTGTAGTCCACTACGTACGTGGAGTTAAACTCCTGCAGGGCATTGAATGCATGTAGTACATTTAAGTACTACATTTAAGTAGTACTTAAATGTATAATTACACTGTAACAAGGACACCTTAAAATAAAGTGTAACCTTTTTGACAATAAGGAAAAACCTTTAGAGGCAACACTTACCAAAACGCATCAAACATGTTAATGATTTAATGTAATTACTCCTTAATTACGTTATTAATTTTTAATTTATTGTTAGAATTTTTAGGTCCCACTTTATATTAGGTGGCCTTAACTACTATGTACTTACATAAAAATAAGTACAATGTACTTATTGTGTTTATATTGTATTGCAAAACATTTTTGCTGCTTTTGAGGTGGGATAGGGGTAAGGTTAGGGACAGGTTTGGTGGTATGTGTAGGTTTAAGGGTGGGATAAGGGATGGGTCAACAGTGTAATTATAAATGTAAATACAGAAATGAATTACAGAAAAACTAAATACTAAATAAAAGTACAATGTACACAATAAGTGCATTGTATCAAATTATTAATTTAAATGTAAGGCCACCTAATATAAAGTGGGACCTTTTTATAATATATATTGTAATAATAATATTTTTAAAGGACTAATGCAATAGTTTATTTTTCAAAACATTGTTTACCAGCGCTGTTAACCACATTTGACATTGCAGATGTGTGGTGCTCCATGAGATTTTCTTAATTGTTGCAGATGTTGAAAGTTGGAGAATTAGCAAAGCAAAATAGAAGGTTTAATAGAATTGTTCAGATATACAATATGGCTGAACTGTGGTGATAAACCTCCTGCAGGGCATTGAATGCACTCTCGCTTATCAGGCATTCAGATATTTAACTGCTACCTTCACACGTTGAAAGCTGTTTTTTACTTTCAGTAAATGAATATATTTTTCTTTCTTGACAGATTTTATGACAAATGGTGTGATTATATTAAGTAGGTACTTGAGTAACAGTTAAGATAACAATGTTCATACCACTGATTTATGTTCACATCCCTGCTGTTTCCTAGTGGTTTGATCTTTTTACAGAAGCTCTTAATAAGCCAAGGTAAACAGAATGATAGTATCTTTCTTTGTTCGCTATCTGTCTTTTTCTAAAGCTTCTTCTGTCTTTGTCTGTCACTCAGGTACGATGTCAAACTCTTATTTCCATGGAAACTCTCAGCACCATCTCTACAAAGAGCTGGACAACATTCGCAATCAGAGGAACAAACTCGGTGAGAGATGTTTTTAACAACGTTTAATTAAACCAAATTAAGTAGGCTGCAATATCCACTCCTCATAATATTGTTGAATTGCAAAGTGTGGGCATATTTGAATGTGAACAGTCATTTGGACTGAGGCCAAATAGGGTATGGCTGTGTCATTTTCGACGTCAGCCTGTGTTTTGGGGTATTATAAATGATTCCGGAGAGACGAGCAGTTGGAAGGAGAGGAGGCCACAGAGGCACTTAGGATATTGGAGTGTGATGCAAACTTTATTGTGGCTGTCTCTCCAAGTGCGGTCATTAATTTAGAGGCAGCATGGTGCATATGCAGGGAACCCTGCCAACCTCAGAGCCAGAGCAGAATCAGAGCGAGAGATGTTGAGAAGGAGAGGGTAGAGGACAGAGAGGCACAGGAGTGACAGACACTGGGATCGAGAAAAGATGTTCTAGAATTACTTCATGGGTGTAGCAGGAGAATCCCTAATATGTGTCACTCTTCTGAACTGTACTGAAACCTCTGAACTGTGCTCACACAGATGTGGATTTAATTGAGTTAACCCAGAAATAACTGGTAGCTGTTATTTCCACACACTAAAAAAATGCAAAGCAATGAATTTACTACAGTAAAGCTGTAGTTAGTTCTTATTCACTACCGTTCAATTTGAGGTCAGTAAGATTTTGTAGATGTTTCTGAAAGAAGTCTCTTATGCTCACCAAGGCTGCATTTATTTGATCAAAAAGACAGTAAAATTGTGAAATAATTTAAAATGACTGTTTTCTATTTGAATATATTTTAAAATGTTATTTATTCCTGTGATAGCAAAGCTGAATTTTCAGCAGCTATTACTCCAGTCTTCAGTGTCACAAGATCCTTCAGAAATCATTCTAATATACTGATTTGCTGCTTAAACATTTCTTCTAATTATCAATGTTAAAAACAGTTGTGCTGCTTAATAAAAAAAAAATTTGTGGAAGCTTTTTTTTTTTAAATTCTCACTTTTTTTCACATCACTTTTCTTTTCTCACATTTAATGCTAATTATGTATGTAGGCAAGTATGTTTCTATCCAAATTTTACTGAACCTAAACATTAAATCAGAAGTATATGTGTGATACTTCACAATAAGTTTTATTTTTTTTTAACATTAGTTAATGCACTTGGTATCATAAACTGGCAATGGACAATACTTTTACAGCATTTATTAATCTAGGTAAATATTAATTTTTACATAGACTTCTACTTTTTAAAATTAAGCTAGTTTTATTTTATGTAATAACTTGTTCATTGCTTGTTCATGAAACTTGTAAAATGTTACACTGATGTAAATAGTGTCTTTATTTGATAGCTTTGCTAGTTGAAAGATAATCTTTTGAAAATTGTCCCGAATTAAATAGATTTGTCATCTTTCTATAGTTAAGGCCCATTCACACCAAGAACAATAACTATAAAGATAACTATATTAGCCTCCACACCAGCAGACAATATTTATTCGAAGCGCACACTCGTCTGCCGTTTTAAGTTCGAGCTTGTTACAGCAGGATGGATTCTGATTGGGTGTCAATGTTTTTGATCATTCATCAGCTGGAAAAAATCATTCTGAAAGTGATTCCTACACAAGATCATTTATCTGTGCCTTTATCGTTATAGCTGTGGTGTGGACTCACTTTATCTTTCACAACTTTATCTTTATAGTTATTGTCCTTGGTGTGAACAGGCCTTTACTCTTTAGCTTGGTGTGAAATTGTTTTTCTGTCAGACACTTGAGAGGAATGGACTAATTAAAGGGATTGGGGGTAATTTGCTCAACGTCAGTTCATGGTAAACATACGTACCGTTAGTCAGAAACTACAATCATTTCTCTCACCCTCTGTCCTAGAAAGGAGAAAGAAGGCCTCAGCCTGGGAAAAGAACCTCCTTTACCCCATAGTGATGCTGATCCTGCTTGCTGGAACGGTACGTGTTTATTTAGCCTTTGCAGGGTTATCATAACGGACCACAAAGCATGTGACTTGATGCAGTTTTTTTTTTTCATAAGTTGGTTTGATGTTTCTTTCTACTGTTTATAATGCTTTTGTTTGTTTCCACCCGTGCTGCTTGCAGGCGATTTCTGTTCTCCTGGTTGCCCTGAACATTGTGTACTTGCTTGTTGATGAGACGGCTTTGCCAAAGGGTTCAAAGGTAAGAAAAATGCAAGTCAACAAACCTGAAAATGAAAACAAATACTCAGCTTTTCGTTCACTTGCTCGCTCTCTCGCTGCCCTGCAAAAAGCACGCTTTGCGTCGGGGCACACTGAATTCCAGATATGCTCAGGTGTGTGCTGTAAAAGAAAAGACACGTCGAGATGTGTATCATGTCGCTGCTGTTTGATGCTCTTTATCAGAGTTGCTCTCCCATTCGCTCTGCTTGATGTCAATTCAAAGGCACTCATATGTGTGTGAAACTCTGGACACAGACCTCTTTCGTCTTAACTGGGTGTTTTTAGTCAAAGCTCTGTAATGAAACCATCATTGCGCAATTTTCGACTGTGCAAAGACGGTGTCAGTTTTCTCTTTGACAAGGAAATTACAAGCTTCGGCTGATTGAATATGGGTCCAAGTCAGTTTACCGCTGGACAGGTAAATAGTTTAACAGGTCCATGGGAACGGTTACATCATTTCCTGTTTTGTTTTTTTAAAGGTGAACGTTGTTTTGTTCTCACTCTTTCTTTTCCTCCATACAATGATGGTCTTATCTCACTCTACTTCACCACTCCCACCTGCTGTCCCTGCTCCATACCTTTCTTCTTTGTCTTCCCACAACAAAGGAAATTCTACATATCCTTTTTCTGGCCATGGTTTGATAGTGTTGAGCTGCTCTATAAGAGTGCCCGCTCCCCATTCTAATGATTTTATTAGTGTCAATATTTGCCTTGGCATGACGCTTGACTGAAAATCCCCCAAATTACACTTGTCACAGTGTTCAGAGACGAAGGGCCCTCTTGACAGGCTGGTTAATGGTTTATGCGTTTGATGAGCTGGACTGGTGCCATGCTTAAGATCTCATGTAACCACGACAACCCAGCAGCGGTGTCTGCACGTCTGTTTGATGGTTTTTACGTCGGCTTGGGATGTGGCGGAGGGCGGGCCAGCATTCTGCAACATTCTTAAGAGAGATTGATGCGAGTTAAGGTAACTAGGTTAACGCCAGACCGGCAGATAAGGCAGGGCGTCGTAAATGTGGCTGTGAGGTAAGGAGATCTAATGCAATGGCACTGCTTGCATTAAGCTGTCTGATGCACTGTTGCTAATGACTGCAATAAAAGTCTTATTGCTGTCACTCCCCATGGATTCAGAATTATTGTCGATGCTAAAAACAGCCTCATTAATGTCCGTTTCTCATCCGAACTCGTATCTCATGTGTCATGCGGAGCAGAAGGAATGATGGAATGAGAAACGAGATGAGAGGGAAAGCGAGAGAGATCATATTTCTCTTTTTGACCTCTGAACCTTTGACGAGAGTCAACAGATGACACTTAACCTGTAAACATCTTTCTAAAAAAAAAAAAGGCCTGTCTAATCCACATTTAGTTTTTTGCTGCTTTTTTCTGTTAATATCCTTCATCAGAGGTAGCTGAGGCACATCAAAACATGCAGTGTAGTTAGGACACACCTGAAGGAAGGTATACACACAGATATCCTTAAACTCACTCAATCACAGGTGTTAAGCACCGCCAACAAACACCTGACACAGCTCTGAGCAAAAAAGGGGATTTGAGATACCTGTCCTGTTCAATAATATCAGTCGGTTTATGGCTATAAGTTAAATGACAGTCAAGGATAGATGTGACTGTCATTTAACTTATAGCCATAAACCGACTGATATTATATATATATATATATATATATATATATATATATATATACCGAAGCTTAAAAAATGGTATTCGGACCAGCCCTAATTCTCATATACCATTTTTTTAAGCTTCGGTATAAATCAACATCGAATATTCGAAGCTTCGGAGGGAGGGGCCTGCACATATTTTTCTCTCTAATAAAGGCAGGAATCTCTGTGCGTCTGTCTGTCTGTCTGTTTGCATTTTTATTATGTCGAGAACCGTTCATCCAATGGACTTCACGCATGGCGGGTGTGTTGCTGCGACGCAGTGTCGCATTTTGGTGCAATATGGACACGTGACACGTTCAGAATTAATAAACTTTTAATAAACTACAGAACAGCGCGAGCTGGAAGCGGCGGGCCGGGCTTATATGCTCCGAGAACGAACACTGCACTAGTGATACAAAACACACAGGTCTGTTAAGAGCAATACTTTTAATAAGATAGCCCAGTGCTTAATTTGTAAATTGAGAGGTCCCGGAATAAAGCGGGGCAACGGATCACCTGTGATTAGAGGAGGGAGAGGACCAATCTTTAGTGATTGAAAGCGTGCATCAGTTGCTTTTAACAGGGTTCTTACGGTCATGAAAAACCTGGAAAAGCTATGAAAATTTAAAACAGCAATTTCCAGGCCTGGAAAAGTTTTGTTAAAGTCATGGAATTTTATTTCACAAATTTCTGTATAATAGTTATATTTAATCAGGTCCTGAATTTGTGTGTATATCGCATAGTTTTACTCATTCCCGCAGCTTTCGAGTTTATAATGAGTGAAATTCCTGCAAACATTTATTGAATATAGCATGTAGGTTAGATGAGTAAATAAATCCACACAAACTGTCAGATTAAATCAGTCATTTGAAAACAGCGTGAGTGATTCATCTGGACCGCGTCTTCTCTCTTTCAATCTCTCAAAGCGGCTTCACATCAGCGCATCTCGTCTGCACTACAAGAGCTACTGCACGCTGATCCAAGACTTTCACTCGCATCTCGGGACAGTTGACAGAAAGAAAACGCATGCATGTTCACATGTCGCGTCTTTTGTGCGCTTAAGTTCATTATTTCAGATGTAGATGTGCGGCAAGCGCGCTCATAATAGAAGATTTTTCATGAAATATATGCATGCGTCTTTCATTGGCGAACGGTCTGTTGCAGATGTTCAGCCAGGCGGACAAGTTGAGAACCGTTTTGCGGGGGATGCCAGGTGTTTAAAAAAAAAAAAAAAAAAAAAGAATATTCGAATATCAAAATTGAAAATCGAATGCCAACCCAACGAACGAATAAATAATCGAATATTCTGGTCCAGCCCTAATGAGAATGAGCTTTATTGGCCAGGTATGTTTACACATACGAGGAATTTGTTATAGTGACAGAAGCTCCACAGTGCAACAGAATGATAGCAACAGGACAGGACACAGATAATAAAGAATAATATACAAATAGGCAATGTACAAAATAGCAAAAACACAATATATAATATAGACAATTATGTGTGTACAGGTCTGATATGTGCAAAATTGAAATGAAAAAAAATATAATAAGTATGTGTGATGAATAAATAATGTATAATAGTGTTTGTGTGTTCCACGTTTAATGTCAAGTGTTCATGAGATGGATTGCTTGGGGGAAGAAACTGTTCCTGTGTCTGGTCGTTCTGGTGCTCAGAGCTCTGTAGCGGCGACCAGACGGCAGCAGTTCAAAGAGGGAGTGTGCTGGATGTGAGGGGTCCAGAGTGATTTTGCCAGCCCTTTTGCTCACTCTGGATAAGTACAGTTCTTGGAGAGTGGGGAGGGTTGTACCAATGATTCGCTCAGCAGTCCGGACTACCCTCTGTAGTCTTCTGAGGTCAGATTTGGTAGCTGAGCTGAAGCAGACAGTTATTGAAGTGCAGAGGACGGATTCAATGATGGCAGAGTAGAACTGTATCAGCAGCTCCTGTGGAGCTCCAGCTCCTGCTCCTGCTCCTTGTATATTATATATACAATAATATAATTTTTGGATTGAATGGGTTGAGGGTTTTATGTTTGATCACATTACCAGTTCTTTTCCCACTGTTACTACATCATCAACTACTGGTAACACTTTAGTATAGGGACCAATTCTCACTATTAACTAGTTGCTTATTAGCATGCCTATTATTAACAAATTGGCTGTTTATAAGTACTTATAAAGCACATATTCTGCATGATCATATTCTACATCCCTAATCCTACGCAATACCTTAAAGTGCCCCTATAATGCATAATGAAAGGTTCATATTTTGGTTTTGGGAGTCCCCAACAACAGGTTGACATGCATGCAAGGTCAAAAAATACTTTCATTGTCTTATAATATGCATTTATTTTTACCTTACTTGCTCAACGACTCCCAAACGATTCGCTCATCGATTCATTTTTCCAAACCCCTCCTTTGCGTGACACTAATCTGCGGTGATTGGTTGATTGTTCTCATTTTCATTTCATCATGCCTGTAATGCCTGATAAAGCAGCGTTTGTGAGCACAGTGCTGCTTTGTGTACAGTGTTACCGGGGAAACCGCTATTTTTACCGCTCCAAAAGCAGCACCTAGTGGCAAAGAATGAATTTTGCATTTTCATTCAGACCAAAGCGAAAAGACCAACAAGTGGGCGGGCAATATACAAGCAAAATATGTTTGCTGCGTAAATCAGACGGACTTATTAAAAATTCATTCTCTGCCAGCAGGAGGTGCTTTAAAGCGGGAGAACTAGAGGTTTCCCCGGTAACGGCTGTAGACAAAGCAGAGCTCCGCTCACAAACGTTGCTTTATCAGGCATATAACATGCAAGATGAAATGAAAATGACATCGAACATTTTCTAAAGACAGTCTTCCTTCAGAAATACAGTGATATAAAAACACCCGCGCCTCATTTTGATTTTTAAACATGCATTACGTGCTCATGTTTATTCAATGAAGCCTTTTGGAAAATCGATCAGTTTTGATATCGTGGCGGGTCGCCACAATTCAATTCAATTCAAGTTTATTTGTAATAAAATAAATAAATGTATGGGAAACACATCCCGCAGCATAACAACCTGAGCCCAACTTTATTACTCATCACTTTAACTTTAACTGCGTTTGTAGCCGGTGTCATGAGAAATCGAGTCCCCCCTCGAAATCGGGTCCGCTTAGGACCCCGAGTGATCCCATTGCCTAAATAAATACATAAAGATATTAATGTAAAAACATATGGCTTACTATATAGTGCATAATAGAACAAAATAGTGCATAATGAAACAAATTTAATTTAATTTCTTACACTTGATTAACTGCTAATTAATAAATAAAAGTAATAATATCCTATTAAGTGAAAAAAATTAAAATCATTAATTTATTTTTATTTTTAAAACAAAAAACATTTGACATTTAACACTTAATTAAAAAAAATAATTGTGAATACATGTAGGATAAGCGCAAATTCCTGTATAAAATAAGCTATGCAGCTAATCAGGTATATGTATGCTATGCTAGTACATAAGCTAACTAATACAGACATTAATTATCAATGTAACGTAGTTTAAACAGCATTTATCATAACATAATTTTGTAGGAATTGTAATCCGGCACTAAAGAGAGTACCTATTAAAAGTAATTTGAGCCAATGGGATCGCTTGGGGTCCTAATGGGACCAGATTTGGAGGGGGGACTCGATTTGTTACCACACCACTAACCAGACAGATAAACAACACAGACCAGAAGTTAACTTCGGGCCAGGCGCGTGCGCCCGATGAAACCGTCTATACACGGTGCACTTTCAGATTTAAAACTTTGCAGGAAGTTTTCTTTCACTTAGAGCTGTGTTACACACTGCATGAAAGGTAATTTTCAAAAATCCATAATAGGGGCACTTTAAATTAACAACTACCTTACTATTGATAAGCAGCAAATTAGGAGTTTACTGAGGCAAAAGTCAAGGTTAATGGTTAGAGAATTGGACCTTAAAATAAAGCATGAACCAACTACTAGCTAACATTTTTGGATGATTCGCTTATATAACAGTTTGAGTGTTTGATGATATTTTATGAGCAGGTGTTTAGTTGAGCTTCTCTTTTTGAATCACATGTAAACTTTCTTCAGGCTGTCATCAATAACAGCAAGCAAGACTGACATTATAAAATCTGGTTCAGATTTGATCTAATCCGGTTAGAAAGCTCATCATAAATATTTTTATATGCTCTGTTGATTTTGAATAGTCTGCTGTCAAATACACATCATTAGAATTAGAGCGGTGATTGATTCTTATTTTATTTTTTTTGCTTGTCAAGTCCAGACTAAAGTTGTTTTACATTGATAAATTATGTCAAATAAATGTTGGCTTTTATTGTAATAATTCCAATCCAAACCTTCAGATCACATCAATGACTTCAAAAGATATTAAAGGCCTGAGATTGAAAAACTTTGTTTGCCAGCGCATTTGTTTTGGTTTCTTTTTTTTCCACATTTTTCTCTTAATTTTTGGCAGCCATTCATGCTATGCAGCCTCTTACTGTAGAGCACCATTGCCTTTTTTTTTTCTTCTTTTTTGTTTGAACACCTGCTCACATATTATGCGTGTGTGAGCGGCGGTGAATTTAAAAAGATTTCTTTCATCTGCTTCCATTCATTACTTCGCCAATTTCACTCTGTCTGTCCTCATTGGTGAGAGGGGAACTTCGCTAATCTGAGCTTTATATGTTTTATATCTTCATAATAGCGTTCACTCAGAACAGCTCCAAATATTTGTGCCGCTTTTTTCTGCTCTCACTGCCTCAAGCACTGAGGTGTCAACACTGTAGTCTTATTTAGATTAGCTTTGGTTGTAACAGGAGCCTGTGCGTTGGGCACGTCGCTAAAACACGTCCACTACATGCAGTTACTCCTTGTAAGAGCATTGCCTCAGTCCAGAGAGAGAGACATACGAAAAATGATCATATTCCGAAAGCAAATTTCGAAATAAAATCAGTTCATGAAAATAACCATTGACAGTAACATTCACTCTTTGTTTCTGCAGGAAAGAGATATTGGCAATGCCTCCTTATCCAAATTTGGAGTTGCCCAGGCGGTTATCGAAATCATTCTCATTTTGTATCCTTTGCTGTGTGTGATAATCTAATGCTGCATAAGCTTCAGTCGAGTGTTTGATCACAGATTGTGTGTGTTTAGTGAAGGGACTCAAATCTGTTTGCTTATGATTGTTGTGAGTGTGTTCTAGAGGGAAATGTTAGTGAATGGTTTGACGGAAACAACTGTGTTAGTCTTAACTCTTGAACAGTTATCTGATGGTCTCATCTGTGGTTGGCTTCTATAGCCTTCGCATCTTTCAGGAGCTCACACCCAGAAAGGACGACACTACCATGACAACGGTAGGATCTGCAACACTGCTTCAGTTTTAAGGCCTGTTCACTCTAGGTTGGACTAAATGTATAAAACATTGACAATTTGTTGTGGAGTCAAATTGTTTCCAATTCTGAGAAGTTGAATTCTTGTCATTCTTCAACAAGTTTGAATACTTAAATATGTTGTTAAGCATCTAAACAATGAAAAATAAAATAAAATATTGCATTATAACATTTTGTACTTAATGTTAAGGAGTTAAAGGATATTCATTGTTTTATTTGACCTTTTTCTTAATCTATTATTTTGCAAAAAAAATGGTCAGGGTGCATTCAATTTTTTTAGACATCAACTATGGGATCTTTTATCATATATTAAATTTGGAATGGTGGAAATGCTTCTTAGTCTTGTCTTTTCTTGTAGATCATTGGTTGCTGTGTATCCATTCTAGTGCTGAGCTCGGCCTTGCCTGTCATGTCCCGAACACTTGGTAAGGTCCTCCTAACCTTCATATGTACATACACTGCCGTTCAAAAGTTTGGGATCAGTAAGATTTTTAATGTTTTTTTAATGGAGTCTCTTATGCTCATCAAGGCTGTATTTATTTGATCAAAATACAGAAAAAAACAGTAATATTGTGAAATTATTATTGCAATTTCTAATATTGGTTTCCTATTTTAATATACTTTAAAATATAATTTATTTCTGTGATGCAGCACTGAATTTTCATCAGCCATTACTCCAGTCTTCAGTGTCCCGTGATCCTTCAGAAATAATTCTAATATGTGACCCTGGACCACAAAATCAGTCATAAGGGTATTTTTTTTTTTCAAAATTTAGATCCGTCGGATCTGCAAGTCATCTGTGTCACGTCACCTGCAGCGTCTTTTTCCCCCTGTTGGCAATGGACCCGCCCTACTCTGTCTCTGATTATGGCCTACCTTGTTAGGGTCGATAGCCCGACACCGGTGCGGGCTGTCTCCTATTTTCTTTATGGCCGCGAAAATAAACTAAAAATTTGAACTCTTGTCAGTTTTGATTGTACAGATAAGAATAAGGTATCAAATTTGAAACTGCAAAGGGTCTCCTTTTAAAGTTTCCAAATGTATAGTCATAATAACAACGAAATAATGTGCTTTTCTAAAATCAATAAAATAAACGGGGTGCGTTCTCTGATATACCTTTCTTCACAGGTACACGTAAATTGAAAACAACCTGAATCTCCGCGAATACTCGCCTCAAATGGAACATGAGATTATATGTATAGAAAGCTTAATATCCTAATGTCTACTTTTAAATGAAGTAAGTTACGTCCAAAATCAAATATTCTATGTTAAAGTAATCCGTATGAAACCGACGCGATGTCCAGTTTTTGGCTCATTGCTCATTATATCTAATACGGTCCCGCCCACGCGCCGCTCGCGCCTTTCAGATTCAAACATCCACGTGAGGCGCGCGAATGTAAACGCCCACATCGCCTCCGCGTAAACAAACAAGTTCATCCCGGCTACTTTCTGTTTCTGGAAGAAGATCTGCTGAGAGAAATAACCCAGAATTTCAAAATGTGTGTTTTTTAGGGTCTTCAGAGCACATGAAACAGTATATACACTATGAAAATGGCAGGTTTTGTAATGTTTTTGTAAAGAATTATCTTCTTCATTACTTCAGTCTTACTCCAAGTGTAACAAATACACTTCTTTACCATTCAAAAGCAGCTCTGTTGTTCAGCATATAGAAATTAAAACTTTTTAGTCACACAAGTAATGATTGACTTTAAATGCTCATGTTAGCTCTGCTGACCCCGCCCCTCTCTTCCATGGGGTGACGAGCAGTACTGTTTACTTCATCAAAGAAACTGGCTAACTCAGCTCTTTTCTACATAATAATATAGGATAATAAATGTTTTTTGAGCAGCAAATCAGAATTGATTAGAAAAAACCACTTCTTCTGTAGGATCATGTGAAGCTGGAGTCACAAATGATTCAAAAAGTCAGCTTTGAACACAGACAGCATTTAGGCAGATCGGGATCGGCGCATTCCCTTCAAAGCCAAACTGTAACGTTAATCCTGCTTGCAAGTCTTCAGCGGCTCAGATGTCGGGAGTTAATGACGACTGCTAAATATATTCTAAATAAACTACATCCAACAAATAATATATAAATTAACGCCTCAATAAAATGATTAATTTACTTAATCGTGTTAAAATTGATTTACAGTACTTTTTTTTGCTGTCTTCTAACTGTTTGGACTTGAATAAAGAGGCGGAAGAAAACTTGCACTTAACCTTTTCAGGGCAGACATTTTGTTTTCATAGTTAGACATATATCGGGATGTATCAATGCATATGATTGTCTAGCAATATATTGATTATCGCAGAATCGCTGTATCGTGATTATATTGTATCGTGAGGTACCCTGCGATTCCCACCCATGTGTGTATATATGGGGGGGGGGTGGAGTTTAGTTTGTCACCTTTTTCACCCCTGACGAGTTTGCACCCCTGATTATAGGATGGATGTGTACACACACTTCCAACACACATTTATGTTCAAACAACTTAAAGTGAATTTTGCTCCCGATGACCCTTTTAAGACCGGTTTTGTGGTCCAGGGTCACATATGCTGATTAATTATCACTTTTGAAACTGTTGTGCTGCTTACTATTTTCTGGAACCTGTGATACTTTTTTCTTTGATTCTTTGAGGAATAGTTAAAAAAAAGTTATAGATATGTTTTCTAACCATATAAGTTTTTACTATCACTTTTTATCCATTTAACACATCCTTGCTGAATAAAAGTATTAATAAAAAAAAAAAAAAAAAAAAAAAAAAGGTACTGACCCCAAACGTTCTATTTTGAATAAACACTGTTCTTTTTAACTTTATTTATCAAAGAATCCTGAAAAAAATATCACAGGTCCCAAAAAATATTAAGCAGGACAACTGTTTCCAACATTGATTATAAATCAGCATATTAGAATGATTTCTGAAGAATCATGTGACACTGAAGACTGGAGCAATGATGCTGAAAATTCCACTTTGCTTCACAGTAATATATTTTAAAGTATATTAAAATTAAAAACTGTTATTTTTAAATTGCAATAGTATTTCTCAAAATTGCATTTTTTTCTGTATTTTTGATCAAATAGATACAGCCTGGATGAGCATTACAAACATTTTTTTAAAACATTAAGAAACTTATTGATCCCAAACTTTTGAACAGCAGTGTAAACGTCTGTGTATTTCTTTGGGTTACCATAAACATTGATTTAAACATTTGTTTGTGTTTGGATACTACCATTTTTATACCATTTTCCAGCTGCATTGACGTATATACATGCAGGCAAACTCATTTCCACTGTTAAGATTTAACAAGTTACATTCCAGCAGGATTTGCCATAGAGATTTTACACAAGAATGGAGAGAGAAAAAGGACAGACGAACAGCCGTCACAATAGCTGCAATAAACAACATGGCAAGCTACAGACACAGCTGTTCAAATAGCATTGTGTGTATGTGCGAGTGAATGAGTGAGTACAGTGACTCACTGGGAGCTTCAGAAAAATATCAACATTTCTGCTGTGCTGCACTGAATAGATGAAAGGAGAGGTTGCATGAAGTAGTTTTTATTTGACCAAAGAATTTCAACAACTTTGTCCAAGTTGTGAGGTCCAAAATATCCTCTCTATTGAAACATGTCCTCACTAATATAGTAAAACATGTTGAACACCGACTAGTGAGCCAGACGTCACGAGTTAAAATCATGAATAGCTGAATCATGTTTTTGTGGGGGTGATGTTTAGGGTTAGGGGTCGAGTTAGGACATATCATTAACCTTATATAAAACAATGGAGGTCTATAAGTTATCCTCACTAATATAACGGAACAGGTTTGTGTGTGTGTGTGTGTGTGTGTGTGTGTGTGCATAACAGACTGCAGGAGCCTGTTGAAAATGTGGGAAAGGCAAACTGACTTGTGTGACAGCACTGACTTTTACACAGACAGTTAACAACTCTCACCCTAACACTCTCCTTTTTAACTATATTAAACTTTTTTTTTTTGCTTTCTGAGAAGTAGGTTTCTTTATTTCATTAAGCCATTACAAGGGGTCACCCGAGAAAGAATTTGCTAAATAAGAGATTTGATCATCAGTGAGAGAGTGCCATTCACCTAAAATTTTATGCCATTGTTTTAATTCAACATGGCTGTCAGTGACTAGCTGTTATAGACCTTGTTGTATCTGAAGGACTACAGATGTTATTAGATTCTATGCAATTCATTTACTTAGAATAATGGTGTAAATTTGACCACAGCCAAAAAATCAGGCACGCAGAAGAGAAACCTTTTGACATTAGAATTTTGCTCAGTTTAAATGTGATTCTTTTTACAATTCCTTTTAAACGTTACAGAGTACAGAAACTGGGCATTGCCCTCATCAACTGGTCATGAAGTCTAGAAAAGCTCCTTTAATTAAATAAACTAAACTACTAGCAGTTTGTTGTTCTTTTAGGACTGGCGGAAAAAAACTACAAGGGATTTATCAAGGTGGAAATCCTAGGGAAGAAAAATCTGAAGTAAAAAAAATAAAAATTGGTGTAACTAATGAATACATTTGAGGATTTAGGTTTGTCAGTGTACACTGTTGGTCTTTTGCAATAATTAGTGGATCCTGGACAGTTTTTTTTTAACCTGGCTGGTCAGTCTGAAAACTAAGCACATCTAACTAAGGATGCATATGTTTGCCCACGGATGAAAACTTGACCCCTTTTTACCACTTTCAACAAACTGCATGGTGCTTGAGATTTTGAATGGAAACATTGAAGTTGTTTTAAGTTATCCTCAGGAGTCAGCCTGTTGTACCCAATGTTTTATTTAGAGGTAGTCCAGAAAAAGGTTGAGTTATAATGTTATTTAAAGGAGCACCCAAAAGCAGGAGAGGAGGAAAAAAGAATCATGCCCAATAGGAAAAGCCATGATGCAAAGGCGGAAAAAGAGGCAGATTGTTCCTTTTTGAAATACGAAGCTAGTTGAACTCTGATTTTACTGTGATTAAAAGTGCTTCATTTGAAGTCAGTGTTTGAAAAGGATTATTCCTTTATCTGTCCTCAGACAAATGTTTCAAATCTTTGGAGTGTTTGATTTGAAATCAGAAAATTGAACATAACAGTACTTCTGTGAAAAATGGAATCCTTTTTCAGAAGGTTAAATCGCTTTGTAACATGAATCTCTTTGAAATATTTTGTTATTTTAATGATGAATGCACTTGTATTTTTTGCCTTATTTTATCTTGTTTGAATCCGTCTGTGTAAAGTGATGAAGTGATGACCTGTGTTAATTCATGTCAGATTGCACATGCTGTATTCAGTGATTAATTCAGGCAATCACTTGTTTGGCAACTTGGAAACACAATACTCAAATTTCAGATTTTTATGCTGTACAAATACCATTTCTTTTGAATGTCCACATGCACCCTGTGGCCATGGATCATTTAGTCATATAAAAATAGCAACTTGTCCGCTTTGTTTCAGAAAGAATGTATTATCTGACGACAATAAACAACCTTCATTCTAACTGAAATATGACAGCAAATGGTAAATGTCAGACTTGCTCATCTAGGATGTGGGAAAATACTTTATTATGTTGTGTAATCTGATTAAGATGGAGCTGTAGTCCTTGAAGTGTCTTTTAGAATGACCCTCTTTTTATCGTGTCTTCATCATGAGCCCTCACCTGCTCTTTCCAACCAACCATCTCCCCCTTTCTTCACTCTTTGTTTCGATTTATGCTTGAGACTTTGACAGTGAGTTTAAAATAGCAAATCCTTTTAAGAAACTCCCCCCAACTGTATGCTAAATAATAGGGAATCTGAGAATTGACCATTTTTCTGTCTTACTTTCTGCAGGAATAACAAGGTTCGATCTTCTGGGTGATTTTGGACGGTTTAATTGGCTTGGAAATTTTTACATCGTACTTTCGTACAATCTCCTGTTTGCCGTGGTAACCACATTGTGTCTGGTCCGAAAATTCACATCTGCTGTGCGAGAGGAACTCCTCAAAGCCCTCGGTAATGTATTCTGCCCGACTCCATTCTATTAGCACTTCTTATATCTTAGTTTAATCTCCAAATTTAATTCTGGTCTACTATCTCGTTCTGTACTTTTCTCTTTTTTTATGCTCATGTCTTTGTGTCTATATATTCAGGGCAGTGCATATAATGCATACTGTAGTTTTAGTTTTGAAATGCTATATTATTTGTCTATAAATGCTTATCTCTTTGGTTTCAGGTCTGGATAAATTAAATCTGTCCAACAGTACGACAGATGCAGAGTCAGGGAAACATGTTGTCAACGGGCATCAGAAAACTCTGTGAGAACAAAATCAAGCCATTCTCACACAAACTCATGTTATGTGTATGCAGTTGGCGTTTTCATTTTAACAGTACAGTGGTATTTAATCAGAGAGCATCAAAAAAAAAAAAAAAAAAAAAGTTGAAGTGTTTAGACTTTGAGCAGTCAACTTGCAATACAGTAGTGTACATACCACTGAACCTCACTGCAGAGTGCTTCCAAGCTCTAACCAGGCTGAGATTCACAAAGATTTCATCCGGATTAGCAATGTTTGTTGTTCAGCTTGTAAATGCTTTCATTTCAATTCTCCTAAGTGAGAAAATTGTATTTTCTTGCTGACCTGCACACCTAAAAGGCCTCCTGACTGCACCCTTCAATGAGGGATTATTATTATTTTTATTACCTATAATTTTTCTCTAGTTTGATTAGGGGAAATATTAAGCTGTTTTCCAAGCTGATAATTTCACGTGTAATGAAGCATGCACTAGTCTCAATTAGGGCTTATAATTTTCCTCCTTAATTATTGTTTGATGGCATTTTGCACCCTTGTAGATCAGTATTTTGTAAAGTTAAGTTCCCATAAAAACAGCACACATATGACATATGAACATTTTTGATAATGGCAAGAGAGGCACCTTTATTACACATGATATTAGTACTAATATTAGAAACTACATTCTCTGAAGAATTGCAGAGTGGTCAAATTTAACACTGACAAAGAAATCGTTGCAGTGAGTCTAACTGAACATAGATAATCTCAAGTTAAGTTATAGATGCTTTAATGCCAAATTAACTGGTTCTTATGCAAATGGAGTACATTACAAAATCAGTTAAAAAAATCTACAAGCAAAATGTGATGGCCAGTCACAAAGACAAATACTAATTGTCAGCATTGGTCTATAGCTATCAAATTTATTGCTTGAATTTTGATGTGTAAGGTAAGTGTTTTGTAATCTGAATACTTGTTATTCTTTGTCTGCCATTGCATGTTTACATTCACTTTGTTAAAATGAAGATCAATTATTATTTATAAGTTGATCAATTATAAATGAGGAAGCATTATGATATTAGTTTCCTCATGCTTTACTGTGACAATTCAGGTTTGTTGGATGTGACAGAATTAAGTAATGGAAATTGACAAGGAAACTCCCCAAACATGTGCCTTACTCGCAATATTGGCATATACTGGGTAGTATTTAAAAATTACAAAGAATGAAGGAGCCTACCTGCCAAATTTCTTCTTGCACTGCAGCTGCTCTTGTTGTTTTATTGGTAGGCAAGGTTCAGATGTGGACATTATGGGTTCGAGTCACTACCAACAACCAGCTTAATATGTTACTGTGTTTACTTGAACTTGTTGCGGCAGATTGTGTTTTGGAATGTTGCGACCTGCCAGTAACTCTTGGCAAAATCACCTCAATGATTTAACACGTTTAATGGAGTGTAGTGTATTGTAGTCTTGAATAAGGGAGGCGACAAAATTGAAAAGACAGCAGAGAAATGCTGCTCTATTGTCGTAGTAGTAAAATGCACCAAATATTTGGGAGAAGGTGAGGCACAATCTTGGGATATGCTTCCTGTTCCTGTACTTAAATCTGCTGCTACTTCCTTCGCAACATTTGATACTATACTATGCTACATGTACTACGCAAACTGAGAGCATATAACCAATAACATACATCCTTTGAACTTGGTTATTGCTGCAGAGCTTGTAAGGATCTGTATATTTGCCTTATTTCAACATCACTAGCAAAACAGCCTTCAAACATCTCGTCTGTACCTCTGCAGCTGCTTTGCTTTTTGCAAATGGCAGATTATCCATGAAGATATTTGTATGTTTTTCCACTCACTCTCATGCTGGATTTTAAGCCAGCTCAGTCTGTTCGGTCTAATGAAATACTGGTCTATGCAGATCAAAGGCTAAACTCTTACATTATGTAGGATCTTTTGTATAAAGGCTGTGAAAACAGGACTGCAGAGTCTGATCAACATCTATTAAAGCTTTTTGTGCAGTGAAATTAATGTGAAGTCCGAGCGGAGTCAGTGGTCATTACGCATGTAGAACGCAGCACGACTCATTGAAGGGTCTCCTTTGTAACTATGAAATACAGTGTCATAGAAGCTGTTTTATGGTTTGCTTTTATTTTGTCTAAATGTTACTGATTACACAGTTGATGTACAATATGTTCAGTATAGTTTCCAAACATTCCCATTCTGATGGCAAAACCAATAGGCTAAAAGAACATGAAGAAATCTGTTTCAGCTATTCCTGACATTTGTCTTAGGGTTTTATGTAAAGCTGAACAGACATCCTGTGTTCAGTCTTCACTTTTAGTCTCTTTATCTATGGCAAGCCTCATAATAATGTAAATGATGTATTTACATGTATATACAGTATATTTCTTCTTTTTATTTTTGTAGAATGTAGATATGAAATGGCCTTTGAGCCTCATTCATACTATGCTATTTGTTTAAAAGGCCAGACAATTAGTTATTCAGCATTTGTTTATTGTACAAAAACAAAAAACAAACAAAAAAATCACCTCTGATGCCTTAAACAGGCTTTCTAGGCTTTTTCCGTTTTTGTCTCCTGTTGTCCAGTATTGAGGAGACAAGTTATGCATGTGTGAGACGTGCAAGTGATTTGAAAGAGTGAGACAGATTGTTAGTGTGTACCTTTTTATTGACTAATTCACTGTGAATCCCTCTTGTGATTGTCAATAACATGGCATACCAAAACGACAGGGCGTATCTTTTAACCCGAACTGGCCAAAGTCAAAAGAAACTATCAGGGCACTGATATTGAATAATAAAGTTTGGGCAGAAATCATTTTAAGAAACGGATCGAATTTTGTGTCTGCAGAGGTGTAGGATTCACATGAGGGACACTGAATTCAAAGCCTGTGAAAAGGTCATTTAAAAATTGACACCTCAGTGGGTTCATGCATTGTTTTGTGGTTTTTATTGTCATGGATTTAAAAAAGTTACATGTAAAATATATTTTCTTCCTGTTGATTTTGCACAAAGAATATTTTGTAAGAATATATCTGGGGAATAAGTGTATTATGTCAATAATTGTGTCATTGAAGTAAGCTGTGTAATGTTTTTCTTTTTTTGTGTGGGTGTATTAAACTTTAATGTCACTTTTGTCTGCACAAACTTTGTAATGCCAGAGCATCCTTTTATCATTATTAACTATATAATACTCAATTCTACTCTTTGGCTTTAATTTAATTGTTTTTTGAGGAATGTTGCTGTTGCTTTATGCAGGACAATGACTGGTGCGTCAGTTGGGTTCTCAAAATAGAGGCATTTGCAGTGATATACTAGAAATAACTGTGAAAGAACAAAAGCAGATTCATTCCATATTCTATAATCTGCTTGTCTGTACAACATTGGTACAAGAGTTACAAAAAATGTAGTACATCAAAGATGCTGTGGTATTTCAGTTGACAGCATTTCACTAGAAAGTGTCCTGTCTACACCAAAACAGCTTGTTTGTTCATGATAGGCTAAATGTCTGTCGGTCTCATTTGAATTCTCATCTTCAGCTCCAAGGGAAAGCTTAATTCGGTTTCCATTTTTGCCTGTTGCTTCTTTTACATGTGTGAATGTATTTTCAGAATGTTTTCTCTCGTATTTGTAGAGTTTAATTGCATATGTTTGTGAAGCAAAATGTTCAGATTGTCTTTAGTTTACTTTGTATTTCACTTCAGTTTACAATAAAGTTTGTGACTTTTGACAGTTTTTATCGTACTGTTTGATGATGTAGAATCGCAATGTTGGAGAAGTTTAATTTGTCTCATATAAACTAGAACATCAAGACAATCTAATAAGTATACTGATCTCTAATTTGAAACAAGCATTTTAGCATAGTGTGACCGGCAGAGAGGGCATGTGGGTTTCACCTCATGGCAGAAAAGCTCAAAGGCTTGCAGACAGGGTTCATGGAAGAGATGGGAACAGGACAATAATAGGACATTCCTGTCTTCCTTAGACGAGCCATTGTGTGAGCCCAAGCGGTTCAGGCAAATGGGGCAGTCCTGAACGCCACGCTGGACAGCCTGGTGGAAGCAAGAAAACATTTGTGAGTATGGACAAATAAGTAACAGTAATATCGCTAGTGAGAATTACACAATGCTTAAAATGCATCTATGCCCATCCAGTTGCTTTCAATGAGGTGATAAATGTCACCTACATAATTTATCATACAGTATCCATTTAAAATCTTTACCCATGGCCTGTTACGATCAAATTTTAATTATGCACTATCCGTAAAATGTGCTGTCAGGGACAATTCTTGACTTTTAAGAGACTATAACTATTCAAAATGCACAATGATTAATGCTGGCAAGACACCACACTGACACCAGCAATCAGTAGTGCCACTCAATCACATTGCTGCTCTGCATCTGTTGATTAGACGACCATTTACATTTTTCATTCCTCACTGAAAATTCAAAATGATTATCACCATTAATTCTGTTGATCGAGATTGAACGTAACTGTGCCATGCTTGGTGCTAATTCATGCTAGATTTCCTCTGGTTAACTGTGGTTTGCTGCTCAATTATTATCAGTTAATACTCAATTATTAATAATGGTTCTTATTATTATCGATGTTGGAAACAGTTTTTGCTTAATATTTTTCTCAGGATTCTTTGATAAATAGAAAGTGCAAGAGAACAGCATTTGTAACATTATGGATGTCTTTACTGTCACTTTTGATCAATGTATCCTTGCTGAATAAATGAATTACATTTTTTCTTAAAAAAAAAAAAAATTAGAACCTATCAGCATATTAGAATAATTTCTCTAGAAAAAGACTGAAGCCTGGAGTAATAGCTGACAAAAATTCAGCATTGCCATTTTAATATTAAAACAGTCATTGTAATTTGTAATAATATTTCACAATATTACTTTTTTATTTTACCTCTGATAAAATAAATGCAGCTTTGGTGAGACTTCTTACAACAACATAAAAAATTCTCAATTATTTCAAAAATTTCTTTTGACCGGTTGTGTAATGTTAATTTGTATGTAATCATCAAGCTAAATTCTTCAATTTTTTTCCTTATGTTGATTTTATTAAGAAGAATTTGCCTTCCCGGCCTCTGAAATGCTCCTGTGAAATGAAAAAAACAAGCCCGTGAACAGACGCACACCTCGTGTTTTCCTGCTCCATTATCAGGGAAAAATGATTAGCAGATTTATGACCGCTGTGTGCAGCTCGTATCACAGTTGTAGTTCAGTTGAGTCTAACAGAAGGTAGGTGTGCAGCCATAATCATTAACTGACTGTCAAGCTTCCTTTATTCAGCAAAGGCCAATCGCTTCGCACGAGAACATTTCATAATTGTTCGTTCTGTTTGTCTGGGTGGGAACGGGTTGGTTCTGACTTGAACTCTGCAAACTCTAGGTTTGAGAGTCTCAAGTTATCTGCCCGACCTCTCATCCAGGAGATAAAAAATGAGCGTTTCCTTTTTTTAGTGGATCACTGCCATTGGCTGCCTCAACACAATAACAATGAGGCCCACTGAAATGCCAAATCTTGTCTTCAGCTCGCATGTAATGAAAGGCTAGGTGTGCATTATCCGCGCAGCTTGTGTTTTTTAGTAAACACGGTGGATTATTTCCACTCATTCATTAGCAAGGTAAACAATCATCTCTTGGAGGGTTTGATACTGTTGAATCAGAACATCTGTGCCGCCAGCGCGGCTCGAGAGCTCTGGGACAGGTGGCAGCACGTCGGGCAAAGGGCAGGACTGAGGAGCGACTGCAGAGAGGGATTAGAGGCATTGATGAGCTGCTCTTTTATAAAAGTACACTGGTATTTCAGTCTCCGTCTGCATGTGTAGGTGAAGGAGCAGCGGCATTATCTCAAACCTTCTCTTGAGCTTCCAGCCAGTCCTTATCCTCCAGTTCAGAAACACTTGTGTACTTGTCGTCGAAGTGGCGCAGGATTTCGTGGCTCGAGGCCATGGAGCGATCGATATCGCTCAGGAAGGCTTCCACGTCTGTGCTGCATGACTGCACCAAGCTGTCGTTCATCTCCTGAAACTAATTAAGGAAACGAATGACATGAAAATGGGTTTCAGTCAGACATGACAAGGCAAACTGATGTTCCGTCGTAACATAGATCAATTCTGAGTCTTGCGCTGACAATGAAAAGCTGTTAACAGATCAATAGCAATATGAATGGATGTATGAAGGAAACTTTCTGGACGATCCCAGAAATTGACCTGCAAGATTAAGCATGCACAGGTACGCACACACATCCTGTGGCGGCTATTGCAGCGAATGACATCAGTGGTTTCTTTATAGCTGTATTTGATCAGTAATTAAACAGACGTTAAGCGTTCCACAGAGTTCAAACGTAGACCTTCCTAAAGAAGGACAAACAACACTTGGCAGTGTGAACTCTGCCTCCTCACATTCAGGGAAAAGAGAGGGCAGGTACAATCAATCATAATGTCACCAAATTAACTTTCTAATATGTTGACTTAGTGAGGTACCTGAGGGAAAAAACGAGTGACTAGTTGATTGAAAACCTATCTAAGAGCAAAGCGATAAGCATACTGCATTCTTTCTCTCTTTGTTCCATTTTGTTTAGCTGGTTAACTGCTTCCTGGTGTGCCAAAGTTCCAGAGAAACACATGCAAAAACCAAAAACCAATTCGAAATAAGATAAATAATCAAATGTATACCTTGAAAGCACTGTAAGTTGCTTTAATGATAATAATAAACTTAATTTATATAACCCCTTTCCTACAATGCAGTTCAAAGAGTTTTACAATAAAAAAGCATTACAATAAGCACTTCACATGAAAACAAGTAAATACCATAATAATAACATACGATTAAAAATGAAACCAACTTAAAATTGATAATAGAAGATACATCAAAACACCAATACATCAATAATACATAGAATGCTTTAAAAAAAGAAATTTGCTAATTAAAACTTAAAGAGATAGTTCACCCAAAAATGAAAATTCTGTCATTAATTACTCACCCTCATGTTGTTCCAACCCCGTAAGACCTCTGTTCATCTTCGGAACACAAATTAAGATATTTCTGATGCATTCTGAGAGCTCTCTGACCCTGCATAGACAGCAATGTAATTAACATGATCAACATCCAGAAACATAGCAAGTAGATCGGTAAAATAATCCATGTGACATCAGGGGTTCAACCGTTATTTTGCGGATAGGTTTTCTACGTTGTTTACACTTTGATTTGAACAAAAACAACGTATCCGCGTGGCGCAGCTGACACAGAACAGCGTATGCATTTTTACGTTCAGTGGATACTCTCTAAAATGGCGCCAGGGTTACGCGGAGGAGACGAATTGTTGAATAAAGTCGTTATTTCTGTTTTCTTTGCGTACAAAAAGTATTCTCGTAGCATCGAAAAGTTACAGTTGAACCCCTGATGTCACGTGGATTATTTTAACGATCTCCTTGCTACGTTTCTGGACGTGGATCGTGTTAATTACATTGCTGTCTGGGAGGGTCAGAGAGCTCTCAGAATGCATCAAAAATATCTTCATTTGAGTTCTGAAGAAGATCTTATGTGTTTGGAACAACATGAGGGTGAGTAATTAATGACATAATTTTAATTTTTGGGTGAACTATCTCTAAGTAATTGTTTTAATGTTTTTATCTTTCCATTAAAATATTTAGTGATATTTGGATAAGGTGTTTGCTAAATTAATACATTTGATGTAAATGTAGATCATTTCCCCTTTTCATTCCTGCCACTATAAACTAACTTGCCTTGTAAGAGAGAACTTGGCTATTAGTTGTTTAGCAATCACAATTGCACCATACTCCATAGTAGCAGACAAATGAAAATAAAAAATATATTTGGCAACGCTCAACAGTATGCAATACTGTCACAGGGGTCAATGTATACATCTGTATGCTTTTAAATAAGCTTTTCAAAGCAGTTTGAGAATATGGCTTGGAGTCTGGAATACTGCTGTCAGTTCCAGAACCGTAACCGAGACTTGACAGTTGCTGCCTCACTAGATGGCAACCTTTGCTTTCCCTGGGCTAATGCATGGGGACTTCTGTGTGGGATAATGAGGGGGCTGCAGGGACAGACGTCTGTGTCAGCGAGGTCCCTGACCAACAGCTTCTAACCACTTTCACCTGCTATCAGTATCCTGCACTCTGAAGGGTCAAAGTGTGCATGAAAACTGCTATGGAAAATGACTCTTTAAAACAAACTTATTAAGCCTTCAATTCTAAACTCACAAATCTTGTACAAAATTAGTTAATTTTCATTTGGGGCTTTACTCTTTTCATTTTGCAGAATAATCAATGACAAATTCCAATATTAACAGACAAACCATATTTCTGGCAGAAAAGTTCAAACTATTATAAGTATTCTAAATATATCAAGAATACAATAATCTAATTAATGGACTAAAAATGCTATTGTATTGAAGAGACCAAAGTGTTAATTAACAGACTAAAATTGTCATAATGTCTCAATTAATGTTACCTTTTTTTCAAAGAATACTCGTCTTAATTGTTGGTCTTTCGGCGGCACATACTTCTTTATGTTGCTGTACCATTTGCGAACAAGGTAGCCACGCCAGAAAGCCTGTATTCTGAGATTTGAAAAAGAGAAACCAAAAACAAGAAAACAATGACAAGATAGGGAATGGGAGCAATTTAGATGGATGTAGATTGTCCATCTGCATGAACTTCACATCTTTACCTGACAGCACACTTTTCCCGATAGAGACGAGCACCATCATAAATCACCCTTGTCTCATACTGCTCAGTCCTGCACATCGGGCAGCTCTTCCTGCCTGAGAACTTCTCAAAAGACTTCAGACACACCTGAAATTTGTGGCACAAAGGGACTACATCACAAACTCTGAGTGATTTTCATAAGGTGTTATCAAAGTCTCCATGCCAATTAATGATGTTGGAAGGATCTGTAATGACTTACTTTGTGAAATACATGAGAACAGGAGAGAAGAACCTAACCAAAGACCACAAAAAACATCATTAAAGAAAATCAATAAAAATGCTGTCCTTTAATTAGCTATTCTATAAAAACATTTAGTTGACCAAATGCCAAATATAGCATGAGTCAGTTCCAGCATATTACTCAAAAATATACCATGATAATGAACTGATCAAGGTGGCCAGTGTGTTTATGTACAAAAAGATGTGATATTCTCGATTAGTCACCAGAAACAGCAGCTTGTAGTACATGTACACATACTGTCTGTCTGCTGCCTATAAAACTCAGTCTAACTGCCACCAGCTTGTCTGATAATCTACATGCAGTCAGTCTTCATTAGACTGTATTCATGCACAAATTTCTCACATCAAATCAACAAACACAGGAGCAGGTGAAGCATCTAGCTAACTTGTTAAAGGAACACTCCACTTTTTTTGGAAATAGGCTCATTTTACAACTCCCCTAGAGTTAAACAGTTGAGTTTTACCGTTTTTGAATCCATTCGGTCGATCTCCTGGTCTGGCGGTAGCACTTTTAGCTTAGCTAAATCTGATTAGACCATTAGCATCGTGCTCAAAAATGACCAAAGTGTTTCGATATTTTTCCTATTTAAAGCTTGACTCTTCTGTAGTTACATCGTGTACTAAGACCGACGGAAAATGAAAAGCTGCGATTTTCTAGTCCGATATGGCTTGGAACTATACTCTCATTCCGGCGTAATAATCAAGGGAATTTGCTGCCGTACCATGAGTGCAGCAGGTGTAATGATATGAAAAAGTGGAGTGTTCCTTTAAATACAATAGTTCCAAACTTTGTTTTATATATTTATATTTTATTAATATTTCTCAAATCAATTTGTATTATATAGTTAATAATATTTCAGACTTTCAATATTATTTTGTTAATGCATAAGCTGATCTACTTGCATGCACTTTATTAATCTTCATCTCTACAAAAAAATTGAGTTCATGCCAATAATAATTATTTTGAGAATCATACCTAAAACTAATACATATATAAAATATTTAACAAATTATAATATATATATATATAATAGAATATATCAATTATCATTGCTGTTTAACCACAGTGTTTTACATCTTTTTTGTCACATCATAGTAAAATAATGTGAAACCATTACATCTATTACACTAATATTTACATCATGTGACTAAGGCACAGCTTGCCTGTTGTTCTGAACAGCTGGTCTTTTTCCCAGCATTCTAGAGGAGACTGGCATCTTAAAAGGGAATTGGGAAGCTGTAAAAAATGGCTGGTTGACCTTCCATACTGACCTACATCATTCACGATACAGTTGAGTTACAAGACATTATGGTAAATTTGTAGAGTTACAAGACACTAAAAAAAAAGTGTTTTTGTGTAAATCTGGGAAAAAGCAAGGGCATCTGTTGACTGACAGAACATTGGAGGGCACTGCAGGAACTCATGAAGATAAGAAGAAAGAAGAGGACATATAGTAAGTTAAGTTCTCTCAGGGACAATCAAAAGTGCTTATTTCTTTCCTACTTTTGTAATTATATTTCTGCATAAAACAGAAAAATATAATATATCTCTTTTAGAACATTTCCATAATAGTCTTCATACTTCATACTCAAAAAAGGGCTTTCCTTCCTTAAAGGTATAGTTCACCCAAAAATTGTCGTTCCAAACCTGCAAGCTCTCGGATTTCATCAAAAATATCTTAATTTGTGTTCCGAAGACGTACACAGGTCTTACGGGTTTAGAACAACATGAGGATGAGTAATTAATGACAGAATTTTCATGTACTTCACCCAGAAAAAAAAATTCTGTCATAATTTTCTCATCTTCATGTCATTATAATCCTGTATGACTTTCTTTCTTTTGCAGAACACAAAAGATATTTTGAAAAATACAATGAATACAATTTTTGTCCATACAATGAAAGACAATGAGGTGCAATGTTTCTTCAATTGCAAAAGAAAGAAATTCATACAGGTTTGGAACAAAATGAGGCTGAGTAAATGACTGACTTCCAAAATATTAAGAATACTGATGCTATAAATCCTGCATAGATTCACACTTTCCTGTATTATGTAGCTTACAGAAGCTGCACCTTATCTTTGCTTTGAAAGCACATTTTGTGAAAAGGTTGTTTTCTGTAGTCCACAGTGCACGCTAGTTCAGCAAGTCAGCAATAACAATTTTCACAAAAGGATGATATTTAAATGGATATATAATACACACATATAATATAATTTCATCAAATGCTAAAACTCTTTGGTTGTATTGTGCTGACAAATTATATTTTGTAAAATTTTGGGATTGCCCCATGAATCAGATAGGCTAAATTGGCCTCCTTTGGCTCCAAAATGGTGAAATTCACCAAAAGTTGACAACTTTTGGACAATGTTAATTTTGTACCAACAATAATCACTGCATTAACTCTCAAATGTATTTAAATTTATTCATGTGGCTCAAAAATGAGAGGGCACATGCTGTAAGTAGGCACGATGCCTCTGAATGCAGTTACCTGTGGTTGCAGACGAAACTCCTCCCTGCATATCACACAGGGCTGGGTTGAATCTCCCTCCTGGATGGACCTGGTTTTGACCTCTGCCCACTCCTCTGCTGTTAGTCTTCTTGAAGGACCTGCCACCAGACCCATCCTTTGGGCTGCATCACCAGCAACAACTGAACATTAGCCAATGTGGGCTTTCAGCAAAACCTAAGTATGAAACACAATAATCGCAGCCTACCAAGAGTCAGAGGTGGAGGGTCACGATCCAGCACATACTCTCTCTCCTCTTGTCCTTGCGTCTGCTCAGGACATATGATGCTCTGCCTTGTGTTGTGATTTCTGTGCTTCCTACAAACATGTGCAGCCCCACAGGAAGCGTCTGATACGGGGAGGTTACGGGGAATGTTTCGAATAAGAACCCTTCGTGTGATATGGTCCTGTAGTGCTACAGCAGCTAGAGTCAGCCTCCCGCGCTCTGCTTTACAGCCGAATCCCTAAGGAACATGGAGCTGTCAAACTCAGTTAATACACTGTAAACCAGTTTAGACTACTGGTCCTAGTCAAACGCGCGTTCAGACGGAGAAGAGGGAAGCGCGCCGGTGTGCTGGTTAAGCTCCGTGAACGCGGCTTCCGAACTGCGCTCCCAAGCATTCATCTCGCAAATCTCCGATCCCTTCCTAACAAAACGGATGAACTACTTCTCCTCACCTGCACAAACAAGGACTTTTCAAACTCTGCTGCATTGTGCTTCACTGAAACCTGGCTGAGTGAAGCCATTCCGGATAACGTGCTTCATTTGCCGGGCTACCAGCTGTTCAGAGCGGACCGCATCACGGAGTTAACGGGGAAAACGAGAGGTGGTGGACTATGTTTCTACATAAATGAAGGTTGGTGTTCAGAAGTAACAACTCTGAAGAAGATGTGCTCTCCTAATTTAGAGGTGCTCTTCATAAATTGTAAACCTTTCTACTCGCCGCGGGAGTTTTCCTCTTTCATTCTCGTGAATGTGTACGTGCCTCCGGACGCATGCGTGAGCGCCGCGATGCAACAACTGGCTGAACAAATATCTGAAATGGAGCAAAGGTACCCGGACTCTCTTTTAATCATTCTTGGAGATTTTAATAAAGCAAATCTCTCCCGTGAACTGCCAAAATACAGACAGCACTTTACATGTCCCACCAGGGACAGTAATATACTGGATCACTGTTACACAGCAATAAAGGATGCATATCACTCTGTCCCATGAGCAGCTTTGGGGCTCTCTGATCAATGTTTGGTTCATCTTATACCAACCTACAGACAAAAACTGAAATCAGCTAAACCTGTAATAAGAACTGTTAAAAGATGGACTAATGAAGCAGAGCAAGATTTAAAAGCTTGTTTTGACCTCACTGATTGGAGTGTTTTTGAAGCTGCTGCCACCGATCTGGACGAGCTCACAGAGACTGTAACTTCATATATCAGTTTCTGTGAGGATATGTGCATCCCCACTAGGACATTCTTATCATTCTATAATGATAAACCGTGGTTTACTGGGAAACCCAAACAGCTTTGTCAGGCCAAAGAGGATGCTTACAGAAGTGGGGATAAAATATTGTATAACCAGTCGAGGAACAGACTAACAAAGGAGATCAGAGTGGCAAAAAAAAACTACTCTGGAAAGCTGAAAGAGAGTTCTCAGCAAATGATCCGGCGTCAGTATGGACTGGTCTGAAGAACATCACCAAGTACAGGACACCTCCCCCACAGTCTGTGGAGAATCAACAACTGGCTGACGATCTGAATGTGTTTTACTGCCGATTTGAAAAGGCCAGACTGACACCCAGCACCCGCTCTGATCTGTACTTCACACATTCACCTGCCCCCCCTGCAACACCCTCCCTCCCTCCCCCACCATTCTACCTGCGTTTAAAGTCTGTGTAGAGGATGTGAACCGGGTCTTCAGAAAACAGAAATCTAGGAAAGCTTCAGGACCAGACGGTATTTCACCTGCCTGTCTAAAAGTCTGTGCTGACCAACTGGCCCCCATCTTTACACAGATCTTCAACAGATCTCTGGAGCAGTGCGAAGTTCCCTGCTGCTTCAAACGCTCCACCATCATTCCCGTCCCCAAAAAGCCCAAAATCACTGGCCTTAACGACTACAGACCTGTCGCTCTCACGTCTGTGGTCATGAAGTCACTTGAGAGACTGGTCCTGGCCTACCTGAAGGACATCACTAGACCCTTGCTGGATCTTCTTCAGTTTGCCTACAGAGCAAACAGGATTACATCCTGCAACACCTCGACAAACCTGGGAATTACGCAAGGATCTTATTTGTGGACTTCAGCTCGGCCTTCAATACCATCATGCCTGACCTTCTCTCAGACAAACTGACACAGCTCTCTGTGCCCACCTCCATCTGTCAGTGGATCACCAGCTTCCTGACAGACAGGCAACAGCTAGTGAGGCTTGGCAAACTCACATCCAGAACTCTCACCATCAGCACTCGCGCCCCTCAGGGTTGTGTTCTCTCCCCACTGCTCTTCTCCCACTACATCAATGACTGCACTTCAAAGACCCCTCTGTCAAGCTCCTGAAGTTTGTGGACGACACTACAGTCATCGGCCTCATTCAGGACGGTGACGAGTCTGCTTACAGACAGGAGGTTGAGCAGCTGTCTGTCTGGTGCAGACTTAACAACCTGGAGCTAAACACTCTCAAAACTGTGGAGATGATAGTGGACTTCAGGAGGAACCCCCCTGCTCTCCCCCCACTCACCATCATGGACAGCACTGTGGCTGCAGTAGAGTCATTCAGATTCCTGGGAACCACCATCTCTCAGGACCTGAAGTGGGACAATCACATTAACTCTATTGCGAAAAAGGCCCAGCAGAGGCTGTATTTCCTCCGCCAGCTAAGGAAGTTCAGCCTGCCACAGGATCTACTGAAACAGTTCTACTCTGCCATCATCGAGTCTGTCCTGTGTTCATCTATAACTGTTTGGTTTGTTTCAGCTACCAAAACAGACATCAGAAGACTACAACGGACAGTCAGGACTGCTGAGAGGATTATCGGTGCCCCTCTACCTAACCTCCAAGATCTTTATATCTCCAGAGTGAGGAAAAGGGCTAAGAAAGTCACTCTGGACCCCTCACACCCAGCTCACTCTCTCTTTGAACTGTTGCCCTCTGGCCGGCACTACAGATCACTGAGCACCAAAACAGCTAGACACAAGAACAGTTTTTTCCCCCCAGGCCATATCCTACCTGAACAACACATAACACACCCCAGTACTGTACATCTGTAAATAACTCATCAAACCTTCATCTGTACATAGGACACATGCACATTCACAGTTCTGTCTATGGACATTTTCCTTTTCTGTATTTTTTTATTTTATTACTATTGTTATTCATAAATTATTGTCTATGCTCTTCATTATTAGTGTTTTTATTCCCTTAATTATATGTTGTCTGCACTATGTTTGTACTTTCTGTACTGGAAGCTCCTAACACCAAGACAAATTCCCAGCAGCAGTTTTAACATTAAGTGACATGACATCTGACGCACAGACGCCATTGGCACATGCCGCTATGCTCAGTGACACTTCCGGTTTTCAGTGGCATGTGTCACTAAAACCTATGACACATGTCAATGGACTGCGTCTTGTGTCACTGACATTGTCGCGGTGCGTGCTGCACCTTTGGTAGTGACTGACACCTGCCGCTGGGTGCCGCTGCATAATGTAGATTGTGTGACACGCACTTAACGGCAGAACGATATTAATTTAATTAACAGTATGTTGCGGTCAAGTATACGATTTATTGCATCGCGAAATTCAATTTGTACAACAAATATTCCTCTATTAAGATTAAAATGTGTCTAATGCCCCTTAATGTGTATTTTTCATTGTAAGTTTATTTCCAGTAGCCTGCTTTGTACAATACATACAAATACGTAAATACACTTTTTTTTGTTTTATAGATTTGACAGTTCAGCTTATCAGTTGTAATTATAAAATAATAGAGACTATGCAGAGGCCATAGCTAAAAAAAAATAAGAAGAAAAGAAAAATGAAACGTTTTAATCAAAAGTGCCACCACTAACTGACACTTGCCTATCCGAAATTACATAAAAATATAAACTGTCATGAGAAAACATGACAGTTAAATATATTTCTAACTTGTTCACAGTTAGAAATATATTTAATTTCTTGTTACATAGTTTCTATAAAATTATTTTTAAATAGTAATGCAGTAGATGAGAAGTAGTTGCCAAATATTTAAATGATATCTGTATTTTAGATGTATTTGTAGTTGTTATTGTAGACTAATCACGAATTCAAGTCAGTGGTTGCATATAAAATGTAGAAACTTTTTCCAGCAAGCACAGACACAAAAGAGACTCAACAAATGTGTAAGTTGTTCTTGTATTTACATAATTCAAATCAATCAAAATTTACTATGCCATAGGCCATTAAAACTTCAGCTGCATAGTGGCAAATCTTCTCCAGTCTTTGTACATAGATCAAGTCAGTGAAACCGGCTGTCCAAATGACACAGCTGAACTGGCTGGTTTTCATTGGCATGTGCCAGTGGAGAGTGGCACGTGTCACTAAAACTTGTGACACATGCCACTCTCCACTGACACATGCCACTGAAAACCGCCTGTCCAAATGACACAGCCCGGTTTTCATTTGCATGTGTCAGTGGAGAGTGGCATGTGCCAATGACATTGTCACGTAAGTGTCGCAACTATATCTATAGAAGATATGGTTACGTTATATAGATATAGTTATATAGATACACCGGCAGGTCTTTCAGGGTGGCCTGGGGAGGGGAGGTATCCAAAACCATCAACTGGTCACTGGAGTTCCTCAGGGTTCGGTTCTTGGACCCCTCCTCTTCTCCACATACACTACATCACTGGGTCCCATCATACAGGCACATGGCTTCTCCTATCATTGCTATGCCGATGACACGCAGCTCTATCTCTCTTTTCAACCTGATGATCCAACGGTAGCTGCACGGATCTCAGGCTGCCTGGCGGACATCTCGGCATGGATGAAAGAACATCACCTACAGCTCAACCTGGCAAAGACTGAGCTTCTTGTCCTCCCTGCCACTCCGACTCTACAGCATGACTTCACGATTCAGTTAGGCTCATCAATAATTACCCCATCAACTTCGGTCAGAAATCTTGGTGTAATCTTTGATGACCAGCAGACCATCAAAGAGCACATTGCAAAGACTGCTCGATCTTGCAGGTTTGCACTACACAACATCAGAAAGATTAGGCCCTTTCTGACAGAGCATGCGCACAACTTCTTGTCCAGGCCCTTGTCATTTCTAGGCTGGACTACTGCAATGCTCTTCTGGCTGGACTTCCATCAAACACAATCAAACCTCTACAAATGATTCAGAATGCAGCGGCACGACTGGTCTTAAACGAGCTAAAAAGAGCCCATGTTACACCTCTCTTCATCTCCTTGCACTGGCTACCAGTTGCAGCTCGCATCAAGTTCAAGACACTGATGCTTGCATACAGAACGACCACAGGCTCAGCACCCTCCTACTTCCACTCACTATTACGACTCTACATCCCCTCCAGAAGTCTGAGATCTGCTAGTGAGCGACGCCTTGTGGTACCATCACAGAGAGGCTCAAAATCACTCTCCAGAACATTCTCATTCACCGTTCCTGGCTGGTGGAATAATCTTCCCACCCCTATCCGGAATGCTGGATCCTTGTCAATCTTCGAGCAACAACTGAAAACTCATCTCTTTCGGCACTACTTGACTTCATCCTAAAAACAAAAAAAAAAACATTAATCTTTGACTTTATCTTTCTCTCCTTCCCTTGCTAGCTTGTACTTATTTGAACAATGACCGAGACTTGGTGTTACGAGCACTTCCTCTGTCTTATTGCCTCTTCAAGATGAATCGCTTTATGTATTCCCCAATTGTAAGTCGCTTTGGATAAAAGCGTCTGCCAAATGACTAAATGTAAATGTATAGAAGATGCAATTGTGATGCAATATCCTAAACAAATAGCCTAATTTTGTGATTTTAAAAAAGTAAATTAAAAGTATTTGTAAGTCGGTTATACTTTCTCAAATGTTGTGAGTTTATGGCACATCTGTTTTTGAGTGGCAGATGACACTGAATGTTGTGCAATAGCCTACAGTGCTATTGTATCATGGATCACTACGAATACCACATTAACACCTGCATCCCTTACTGTAAACCTTTATTTTATGCGTGCACGCCGGTAGGTGTCCGTATAAATTTTACATTGGCCAGCGGCAGATTATCATCTGGCTTTAATATTCAGTTCAATTCAAAATTGATTTATTGGCATGACTGTAAAAAATACAATATTTAATATTCTATATAGTAATATAATAATCATATATAAACTAAATTTAATTCAGTGTAATTGTAACTGTGTAACAAGAAACACAATATATAGGCTATATATATATATATATATATATATATAGTGCTGTCAAAGTTAATGTTAATAACGCGTTAACGCAAACTCATTTTAACGGCACTAATTTTTTTAACGTGCGATTAACGGTATTTTCTGTTTGACCCATGGCCCAACCCCTTGTTGGAGAAATGGAGATGGACAGTGTTGCCAACTTAGGAACATTGCAGACCCCTTTAGCGAATTCTTTCCCTTCAAAAAAGCGCCCAAACCTAGTTTCTGAGAATCACAGATACTGCCGCGCCAGCGCGAGGTCTTGCTCTCCCAGCGCGCGCGCACACACCTCTCTCTCTCTCTCTCTCTGCGTCTGCTCTGTTCAGCGCCTGCACACCTCTCTCTCTCTCTCTTTCTCTCTGCGTCTGCTCAGCGCGCGGCAGAGAGAGGAGCAGCACTTTAATTCAGTTAAACACAGATATTATGTTGCTTCTCTAATTTAACATGCAAGTATAGCCGAAATCACAGCACAGCTATTGTCTTTATCTTATGTGTATTTGATTTCATCAAACGACGGTGCGATTATCATGATTTGTTTGTGCAGATTAACATCTTGGAAGGGAGAGCTGGTTATGTACTCTAGTCTTAATGGGTCGCGTTTCAGTCACTATTTCATATTCATTCCGTTGTCTGACAACAGAAACAGTAAAATATACCAATGAAAACAGTTTTATTGAGAATATAGCTTCATCAAAATACAGTATGTGGGCACAGAGAGGGAAACAAATGTAATAATAAATAATAAATGTACATTTTGCATTTTCAGAAGAAGAGCTGCCCTGTGTGCAAAAACGTAAACAGGTTTGTGTCAGTAAATTGTTCAGTGCAAAGAAAGAAGTAATGGGAACCTGGAATTTATTTTTTCATGTGTCTAATAGACATGAACAAGTTCTTTGAAAAACATCTATGACCTTTGAAACATGTCTACTCTTCATGCTTTATGTTGACTATGGTTTCAATAATAATAAACATACACTATATTGACAAAAGTATTGAGTCGCCCCTTTCTAATGAACAGGTTTGACTACTTTAGTAATTTCTATGAGTACAAATCTTAATGTTAAAGCATATAATGATATTCTAGGAAATTGTGTGCTTCTAATATTATAGCAACAGTTTGGACTCTTTTCTATTCTAACATGACAATGTCTCTGTGTATAAGGCAAGGTTCAAAAATAAAATGATTGATTCAGTCAGTGTGGAAGAACTTGACTGGTCTGCATAAAACCAAGTCCTAATCCCAGTTTAACACCTCTGGTGTGACTGTAAATGCAGACCTTGAGCCAAAAACTCATCACCAAACACCAATGACTTGTACATACACTATATAGACAAAAGTATTGGCACCCCCTTCTTTAGAACAGAAAAATGCACTTCCAAATCTGTGGCAACAACGATGGGAACATAATTCATGTATTTAAAAATTGTATTTCCATCTCTGTTGCAACAGTTTTGGAAGTGTCTAACATGACTGAACCCATATGTACAAGTCATTGGTGTTTGGTGATGAGTTTTTGGCTCAAGGTCTGCATTTACAGTCACACCAGAGGTGTTAAACTGGGATTAGGACTTGGTTTTATGCAGACCAGTCAAGTTCTTCCACACTGACTGAATCAATCATTTCTTTTTGAACCTTGTCTTATACACAGAGACTTTGTCATGTTAGAAGAGAAAAGAGTCCAAACTGTTGCTATAATATTAGAAGCACACAATTTCCTAGAATATCATTATATGCTTTAACATTAAGATTTGTACTCATAGAAATTACTAAAGTAGTCAAACCTGTTCATTAGAAGGGGGCGACCCAATACTTTTGGCAATATAGTGTACATTTGCATAAAGCATCCATATTTGTCAATGCCCATGTTGATTAGAGTATTAAAAATTTGAAAAGTATTGATTTAAGGTACATTTAGAACAAATAAAAATGTGTGATTAATTGCGATTAATCGTGAGTTAACTCATGACAATCATGCGATTAATCGCGATTCAATTTTTTAATCGATTGACAGCCCTAATATATATATAGTATGAGCATGCATTTCTTCTGGAGTTGCCTGAATGTTTTGTCAAAGCATTTGACTTTCTGCAGACACGTTAATAAGTAGAAATTTTGTTTAAATAGCATCTAGACTCACATTATACGTTGCAGACTTGGCTACATTACATTGCATTGTGAAAAGCCTGTGTCAAGGTCAAGCACACTTCTGAATGTTTGGTGTAAGTTTCATAAAGCACGTTAGAATAGAAGACATCACTGACAAACAATAATGGTTTGTGGAGTTTTCTCATGACAGTTTATATTTTTATGTAATTTCGGATAGGCAAGTGTCAGTTAGTGGTGGCACTTTTGATTAAAACGTTTCATTTTTCTTTTCTTTTCTTATTTTTTATTTATTTATTTTTTAGCTATGCCCTCTGCATAGTCTCTATTATTTTATAATTACAACTGATAAACTGAACTGTCAAATCTATGCAACAAAAAAATGCGTATTTACGTATTTGAATGTATTGTACAAAGCAGGCTACTGGAAATAAACTTACAATGAAAAATACACATTAAGGGGCATTAGACACATTTTAATCTTAATAGAGGAATATTTGTTGTACAAATGAATTTCGCGATGCAATAAATCGTATACAGGTGCATCTCAATAAATTAGAATGTTGTGAAAAAGTTCATTTTTTCTTGTAAGTTATTTCAAAAAGTGAAACTTTCGTATATTTTAGATTCATTGCATGTAAAGTAAAACATTTCAAAAGTTTTTTTGTTTTAATTTTGATTATTAGAGCTTACAGCTCATGAAAGTCAAAAATCAGTATCTCAAAATATTAGAATATTTACATTTGAGTTTCAATTAATGACCATCCCTACAGTATAAATTCCGGGTATCTCTTGTTCTTTGAAACCACAATAATGGGGAAGACTGCTGACTTGGCAATGATCCAGAAGACGAACATTGACACCCTCCACAAAGAGGGTAAGTCACAGAGGGTCATTACTGAAAGGTGTGGCTGTTTACAGAGTGCTGTATCAAAGCATATTAAATGCAAAGTTGACTGGAAGGAAGAATTTGGGTAGGAAAAGGTGCACAAGCAACAGGGATGACTGCAAGCTTGAGAATACAGTCAAGCAAAGTTGATTCAGACACTTGGGAGAGCTTCATTTCATTTGGAAACAAGGTCCCAGAGTCTGGAGGAAGAGTGGAGAGGCACAGAATCCATGTTGCTTGAAGTCCAGTGTGAAGTTTCCACAGTCAGTGATGATTTGGGCTGCCATGTCATCTGCTGGTGTTGGTCCACTGTGTTTTCTGAAGTCCACAGTCAACGCAGCCATCTACCAGGAAATTTTAGAGCACTTCATGCTTCCTTCTGCTGACAAGCTTTATGGAGATGCTGATTTCATTTTCCAGCAGGACTTGGCACCTGCCCACACTGCCAAAGGTACCAAAAGCTGGTTCAATGACCATGGTGTTACTGTGCTTGATTGGCCAGCAAACTCGCCTGACCTGAACCCCATAGAGAATCTATGGGGTATTGTCAAGAGGAAGATGAGAGACACCAGACCCAACAATGCAGATGACCTGAAGGCCACTGTCAAAGAAACCTGGGCTTCCATACCACCTCAGCAGTGCCACAAACTGATCACCTCCATGCCACGCCAAATTGAGGCAGTAATTAAAGCAAAAGGAGCCCCTACCAAGTATTGAGTACATATACAGTAAATGAACATACTTTCCAGAAGGCCAACAATTCACTAATTTTTTTTTTTATTGGTCTTATGAAGTATTCTAATTTGTTGAGATAGTGAATTGGTGGGTTTTTGTTAAATGTGAGCCTAAATCATCACAATTAAAAGAACCAAAGACTTAAACTACTTCAGTCTGTGTGCGTTGAATTTATTAATACACGAGTTTCACAATTTGTGTTGAATTACTGAAATAAATGAACTTTTTCACGACATTCTAATTTATTGAGATGCACCTGTACTTGACCGCAACGCAGCAGCACCCAGCGGCAGGTGTCAGTCACTACCGAAGGTGCGACAAGCACCGCGACAATGTCAGTGACACAAGACGCAGTCCATTGACACGTGTCACAGGTTTTAGTGACACGTGCCACTGAAAACCGGAAGTGTCACTGAGCATAGCGGCATGTGCCAATGGCGTCTGTGCATCAGATGTCATGTCACTTAATGTTAAAACTGCCTCTCCAAATTCCTTGTGTGTGCAAACACACTTGGCAATAAAGCTCTTTCTGATTCTGATTCTTTTTGTCAAGGAATCTACTGAATAATTAACTGAAATTTAATTATACATGACAAACGTTCTTGAAACTGAGTGCTCATGAGCAAAGATGGCAGCCTTCAGGTCACATACTTTTGTGGGATCCTTCAACAGTCGAGATGAAGATGAATGGCAATGCTAAGGTATTACAGACCTAGCTGGCTTTTTGTCTTGGTTTAACTATTGACGAATGGCTATGAAGCATTACCAAATTTTAATCCAATTTTTTTCAGTCCAGTTCAAACAAATCTTTAAACTTAAAACTGTTCAAAAGCTGCGCTGAAGTCTGTCATATTGATGTGGAGAGTCTGGTAATTTGAGACTGTGTCTTACAGCAAGTTCCCTTTTTATGAGAAGATTGCATGTTGTTAAATTGAACGTTGCGTCATATGCCAGTGATTTATGAGCACCATAACAATGGTAGATTATATTGTTATGATGATGATGATAATGATTATAGGATTAAATGAGCAGGACAGAATTCGTAAAGCAGAAAAGATTTTTAGTCACCAGCCTCATAAAACTGTCACGATTGTAGCATTTTAAGTAACTATTATGCAGTTTATTTTACAGCGTCAGTTTATCTTACACCTGTGTCTCACAGAGATATGAACACAGAGATTAGCTACAAACAGCTTACGAGCATAGATATCTATGCTTACGAGAACTTGCGAATGTGTCGTTGATATGGCGGTCAATTGTTTACCGTGACAACCTAACGTTACACCTGACTGTCTCGGAATCAGAACAGTAACCATAACAGCTAGCAAGAGCGCGGAGACTAGCGGGAAAACAAGACAAACGTTATCTTAAATTAAGGGGCGCAAAATAAGCAGGGACGCATTCTGATAACCTTACAAGTCACCCTCTCAAACTAGCTTAACAACGCAGAGATGATCCTCAAAAAGAGTAAAGAAAAGAAAAGCACCTCACCCGCGGCATTGCTGTCCACAGAAACACTGTTTACTTGGTCGCTATGCAACGAAGTTCCATTCAACTCAGTGTGACGTTCCCACGAACTCAACTAGTTCTTCTGATTGTCAATATATCTGATTACGACGAGTGATGAATTGAATAGTTGAAATACTTTTAAAATTAAAATTAAAATTCAAAAATACGTTTTTAAAACATTTACTATGAGGTCTGAAAACAATTATGTTCATTTTTTTAATATCCAAAATAATAATTTGGCTAAATAAATTAAGAAACAAGCATGTCAAGTTTATGGATTTTGTTAAAACCACTATAATTACAACAGCACCAAAAACAATCTTCCTCAATCTAAGCACTAGCTAAATTTACCACCACAATGGTGAACAAATGGTGAAAACAGAACATTAAACACTAACTGTCCTTTTTTCTTATCTTGTCCAAAAGAATTATAATAGAAACATTTTCAAATTGTGCAATTTCAACATTCACTCCTCATTTCCCTCACTGGGAAAACTTTTAAATCAGCTGCAGGGTGTTTGCACTTTGCTCTTAATTGGTCTGAGAGGGAACATAATGTGCAATGTATAGGCTATGTTTAAAATGCAATGTTTTCAATAAAGGTTCCAAAAGGAGTTTTTTTTTCAGAAAGGCCATTAAATAACCATTTTTGGTACCCCAAAGAACCTTTCAGAACAGTTCTTAAAATAACCATTTTTCTTAGCGTGAATTTTAATAATCCAAAAAACCTTTAAAGAAACTTTTGTGGAATGGAAAAGTTAAAGGTTCTTCATGGAACCATGCCATTAAAGAACCTTTATTTTTAAGAATATTGGATAACTTATATTACAATTTTTCTGTCCTTATTTTTTATTCCAAAAAAATAACTCATTTTTATTATGCCTGTGCATTTCTTAACTTTAAAAGGTTTTGCCTTTTCAGAGATACAAACACGGTTACAGCCTTAAATATTAACTATAAAAGAATAAGGTTAATTAGTGGTTAAAACGCATGTACCGCCTACAATGAGCTGGAGGATCTCATCATTGAGCTTTCGTCAAATGCTGAATTCCTCAACGCTTCTTTGCTCATACCTGAACCATGAGCTCAGGTGTCTCAAAGAGGTCATTCTGAGATGTTAAAAAACTACTTCAGAGAAAAACACACATAGAAGACATTTCACCAGTGATAAAATGTAATGATGTCTTATGATGTCTTGTTTTATAATTCTGAATGTCCAATAAATGCAGACACAAGGTGAGAACAACTGGCTATGTTTAGTACCCATCACTGGGTCACCCATCACATCAATAAAAGTGGGTGTCTTCAAAAAGAACATTGGACTTCTTTCTCAGTGTGACAGAGGAAAACCATCATGCTTTTTTCTATAGACCCATGCATTCTTGAGATTAGCGCAATAAAAGCACAGCCTATGGCCTTTAATGCCACAGACAAAGGTGTGGAGCAATTTATTTGTGAGGAATTTATCCTCTGAGTGTTCAATCAAAACCTGTCTTCCTCAATCCCCATGACTTGAGGCCCATCATTTGTGTTTTTAAGTAAATAATCAGTTTTCAAAAAGAAGTACAGTCAAGTCTTTCCATAAAAGCTGCTTTCTTCCAACTGTCATCGAACTGGATCTTAGTACGTGCTTTCATTTTCAACAGAGACTCTGTTTGTTTTCTTCGTCTCTATAAATACCAGTTTAAAGCGCTTTCTATTTAACTTTCTTCTATGTGAACCTTTTTACCTGTTCTGAAAAAAGAGGGGACTCACCTTGCCGTGCAATGTGTCGATGACCTAAGAAACGAGGGCTGTGGGGTCTGTTGGTGTGATGTGTTGAATAGGAAACCTTTGCTGAACTTCTGTGCAAACTTTGCAAGGCACAGACAGCTTAAAAGGGAGAAGTAATCCATCGATTTATCTCTGTTCAAAGGGAAGGGGAAGGCATATTCTGAACAACAACACGTTCAAGTGAAAGTGGGAAAAGATCATTAAGGAGAGAGCTTGTTTAAAAGTTTGCAATGAATAGTGGAAAATGTATGACTGAATAATTTGAAACATCAATGTAGAAATTCCCTAAGGATTGTTGATCATTTAGCATTGGTTCTCTTTGAACAACAGAATGTGCAGCTTCCAGACAAGTCAGGCTATGTTAGGCTATTAGCCTGATGGCTTTCAGAATGGACACAGCACAAAAGCCTGCTCAAAGCCCCTGATTGTATGACTTAGTGGCTAGAATGAATAAATGAATAGATGAATGAATAAATGAATTCATTTTTAAGAAGTGGATTTTTACTTGGCCTATAGCTGACAGTTTGAATTGACAGGATTTCTAATAAAGATATGATTAAGATTAAGCTCAAGCTTACATTGAAGTTGGTACTTATATGGAGAGGGCAAGAGTTATACAATATTGCCTTGCAATGAATAATGTAGCATATGTTACTAATTTCAGTGTTGGAAATTATATGAATTATTCCATTGGTGGAGATGACCAGCCATTGTCCAAATTATTTTCTGTGCTTCTTTCTAATAGAACCTTGATATAATGCCACTCTTATATCATCAACAGTTGAGATGGGGACTAATCAAAAGGTTATTGCTATTGTGTTGTTTTTATGTCATTGCTGACTAAGTAAACCTGTGAAAAAAGGGAAAGAAAACAGTCTTTGTCTGTAAAGACGGAAGGCGAAATAGTTTGAACATGTCCACTGAAAATGAAATACAAATCACTGTATGCTTTTGCGTCTTTTTATTTCATTTGCTAAGTGCTACATTACCTCATGCTTTGGACCTCACAAAAGATTTCCCATAAATCTCCTGGCAGCTGAGAGTAATCGATCAGGCGGTTTGATTAACCTGTCTGAAGGGTCCTCCCACAGTACTACAGGTCTTGGCTGGCTCTGTGTATTGCTTGTTGGAAATGTTCATTGTCAGTTAGCCTGGCTGAGCTCAGACTGCAGAGGATAAATTCTGGACCCGACCTCCGCTGGAGGAACATCTCTGCATTCATGTTGCCCACAAACTACAGTGACATAATTTTGGTTATGGCTTGTGGATCAGTAATGTTGCAAGTGATGCTTTTACTATTTGTCTCTTTGGTCACATGGTACTTGCTGCCCATCAACACACTTCATCCACTTATACGACATATAATAATAAGTCTGGATGCTTTGCACTCGCTCTCATAGTCTGTAAGGACTTGCTCTGTGTGCCAAGTTGATTTCATTTGAATGTCACAGTGGTGCCCAGCAATCTGCAACACACTTGCGAAGCCATCTCGTCCCCATAATGGCCAATAATTGAGCAGAATCCATCACAGGGGCTGAAAATAGACTGCCATAATGGCCATAAATTGTAGCCTAGGAGAGATTAACACACGGAGCTGTGCCGACCCTGCTGTGCCTGAGAGTCTCCTGTACCTCCAGAGACGAGCTTGTCTCGTTCTCCTCTCCGTCACCTGCTGATTTCATACATGGGGCCAGCGATTAAAATTATAGCTCCTAAAGCAGGAGGCCTTGTGCTCTTGGTGGGTGGATGTGTGGGAAGAGCTGAAGCTAATGCCCACCATACAATACACTGAAGTTAGTTTTCTGTGATACCTCACCTGTGCGGCATGTGGGGTTTAATTCTATTGAGAATAACATTGGAATGGAAAAAGGAAGCTTATAAAGAGCTGACAGTCATCTGGATAGCCTCAGGTGGTTTGATGGCTTACTTTAACCCCCTAACTGTTAAAAGCATAAAGAGTAAATCTGCATAGAAAATTAGTGTTTTCACTGAATGCGGATTTATTATCATTATCCTTAATGTTGAACCCCTCTCACATATACACAAACAACCAGAGAGGGTAATTAACTCATCTCATTTAAAGCAGAAGTTCAGAGCCCAAAGACTTCCTTACAAGTCCCACATTAATCATGGCTTATTTCATGTGATTGAGTGAATGAATGACTGAATGATGGAGGCTGACGTTTGCCTTGGGTTGATGGAATGTATTTGTGGTGAAATGTCGTAAATATCAAAAGTCCTCTGAGCAAGGAATATAAATATGTCCCAAACTGCTCACTAGAATTATCACATAATTGGGGACTTTCCACGTCTACCGTAAGGCAACTCCCTTCCAACTCCCTGTGCTGTGCCCCGTGCTTGAGTTTGGTTAGGTTTTATTTGTGGCTTCCGAACATTATCTCTCTATGCAAAACAGTTTGCTTGACAGAGTCAATCTGAGTGCAAGCAGCAATTCTACAAAGATCTGTTCATTTCAAACAACCTTGGTTTGAGGTTTGATAAACTTATCTACATGGTCTACCATTAAAGTACTTACATATATGTACTTGATATATTTTTAATTAGAATATAATAGTTTTGTTATTCCATATATGTAAATCACTGTTTGTTGCTAAATAAGTGCCTCGAGAATCTTAATCTTCTAGCCAATTTTATTTCGATTATGACCATTTTTGATTATGGCCATCATCATTTTAGCTAGTTTCAAATGCTATTGTGACTTTTGACTTAATTCACAGACAGTTCTTTCCATTTGTTTGTTTTGTTTAATGTTCTCTCATACTGCATATCCAAATGATTGGATAGATAAGCACAGTTCTTGAAAAAGAAAAAAGCCTAAATGACACATGTTGCCTCACTGTTCAGCAGGCGAGTCATTCAGCACACCTTTGATACTTCAAAGCGTGTTGAGGTTGTGCCAAAGGAGAGCACTACTTTAGTCTTGTGTTGTAATTTCAGACAGTGATGACAGATAAACTATCAGTGCATATTTACTTGTTTTTCAACCTACCAAATATTCACTTTGCCTTTTATTGCTCTTATTGACATATACTTCTACTGTACAATGATGTCCAAAGTATGTTGTTTATGTACTTTATATCATATCTCTCTAAATGTTGATTTTTCTAGGCTTTGGATGCTTCAAATATTTCCCTGAACAGGTCCAGTGGAAATCACAATCTCTTCTGTGCTTCTAAATGTAGTGACATGTGACTGACGCTTGATAATACCGTTCCGATATGGGCCGTTGAAACATCCTTCATCCATACCACAGCATCTGAAGCATCTATTTGACACAGGCTGTGACAGAGAAAGCTGAAAGTTTGATATGCTCTGTTGCAGATCGTTAATGTTGAGAAAACAAAATGTCTTGCCTTGAATTGCAGTGATGTACATTCACACTAAAGAGGTGGGAAGCTTTACACTAGAAATAAAAGTAATATGTCAGTAATATGTTAATTAATCGCATCCAAAATAAAAGTTTTTGTTTACATACTATACTGTATGTGTTTATACTGTGTATATTTATTATGTATATATAAATACAAACACATGCATGTATATATTTAAGAAAAATATGTTATGTTTATATATTAAATATATTTATATATAATATAAAATATAAGAATATGAATATATAAACATGAATGAATATATAAACGTAAATATTTTCAAAATATATACTGTATGTGTGTGTATTTATATAGCCTACATAATAAATATACACAGTACACATACATATATAATGTAAACAAAAACTTTTATCTTGGATGCGATTAATCGTGATTAATCTTTGACAGCACTACTCTTAATATGTCATATTAAGTCAATGGAAATATGAAAAAATGACCACAGTTTCAATAAAAATTTTATATTATGTATTAATTAGTATGTTTATGAAAAGTATTGTGAGCTGTGCTAAGACTGACTCAAGCATCTCTGATTATGGAAAAACCTATTTTACAAGTCACATTCAAAAAACGGTCAAGGGGTTATGAACCTAGACATTTCAATGAGATTCCGTCTGTGGCGTGTTAAAATGCCACTTTTTTGTAATGACTGGTTGATAGCCTTAGGAGGTGACAGCCCGTTGGCTGCCAGCCTGACCCTGCCATCCGTGCCGAGGTAAACAGGTGCGTCTCTCATCACTTTACACCCCCTCAGCTGTATATCTTTGACAGCATGAATATGGAAGAAAAAAGAAAATTAAAAAATGTTTCATAGCTCACAAGTTCTTCTCGTCACCCCATTCATCCAGAGCTCGAAGGCATTAACTCTCTAATGGTCTGCTCACCTTTTCCTTAATTCTGGCATCCTTCCAGATGTTTTATTGTTTTAGTCATTATGTAGGCCAACAGTAGTAAATATTACCAAAAAAGACTTGACAGCCTAATAAGAGCTGTATTCTTCCCACTCAGGGAAAAGGCCTATTAGCCTTTTTATAAGGTTTCCATTTGTTTAATCCCTTTTCTGCATTCTCTTGTACTTTGTATACCTTTACCTGCCTTTCTGTTCTCCAAATGTCAAAAGGTGCATTATGAACAATATTGGCAGGGGGTAGAAAAATGCCTTGGGCCTTGACAGCTTCGATAGGCTGATAGTTTTGTCTCACATTACAGTGTTGAACCATCGGGCTCATCCACGTGTCAGAGAAGGGAAATGGAAGATCAAGGGCAGACAAGAGTGGCGTGTTTACATTTTTCTCTGATGTTCCCCCTCCACATCTCTCATCCAGCTCTGTGAATCAATAAAGGATGGATGAAGTGGAGGAGGAGATCCAGTTCACATAACCCTTCCGCAGGGTGAACAAGCTTTGTGAGCTTTATCACGTCAGCAGGCTTGCAGATTTTTCTCCTGTTGGGGAATTACAATGAATCTCTCAACTCAATTTGGAAATATGGAAAGAAGACCTAGAGATAGATACTTCCGCTTGTGTGATATTTTGTGCAATATCATATACTTTGATATTAGCTTACACTTGTCCTCAGTTTACGCAGACATTTATAAAGGAAGTTACTGTAACATGCTTAATAACAACAAAAGAATTAAAAATAATAATAATTATGATGCTACTTAAAGGGATAGTTCACCCAAAAATGAAAATTCTGTCAATAATTACTCACCCTCATGTTGTTCCAAACCCGTAAGACCTTCGTTCATCTTCAGAACACAATTTAAGACATTTTTGATGAACTCTGAGAGCTCTCTGACCCTGCATAGACAGCAATGCAACTGAAATGTTCCCAGACCCAGAAACATAGTAAGGACTAAGGACATCGGTAAAACAGTCCATGTGACATCAGTGGCTCAACTTCAAATTTGCAAAGCTACGAGAATACTTTTTGTGTGCAAAGAAAACAAAAACAACAGATAAAACAAATAACACTGATTACGTTGATTACGCTCAGGGGTAAAGGGCATGCATGCGTCGTGGTAATCTCCAAAATGGTTGAAAACGGTAACTCGGGGAGAAGAATTGTTTAGTAAATTGTGTTATTTTTTTTATTTGCGCACAACATGTATTCTCGTAGCTTTGCAAAATTGAAGTTAATGAATGACTTACGGTTTGGAACAACATAAGGATGAGTAATAATTAATGACAGAATTTTCATTTTGGGGTGAACTATCCCTTTAATGGTTCAATGAATGATACTTTGAATAGCCTTCTTTCAAAGAATAAATGTTTGGTGGAGATAAAACAAACAAAACAAATGCCAATTAATTGCTACATGATAAGACAATTTCAGTAATAGATCAGTCAGTGGGCCTATAAAAGTTTTACAGTCTGTCAAACCTGCATAAATGCAACCGAATAACTGGCCTTAACTAGACAATTTATAAATCAACATTAGGCCTACTAAACAAAAAAAAAAATGTGGTAAGATATTTAATTCATTATTCTTTAGTCAAATCAATTAACGGACAGCAGATTTTACCTAAATGGAGACCACAAAACTGACAGAAATCGCTCTGGTCACAACTCGATTGAAACCTTCAGGATGCCACACAGCTCCTATCTCTGTCTTGTAACTTAAAGGGGACCTATTATGCCCCTTTTTACAAGATGTAAAATAAGTCTCTGATGTCCCCAGAGCGTATATGTGAAGTTTTAGCTCAATATACCCCACAGATAAATTTGTATAGCTTGTTAAAATTGCCACTTTTAGGGTGTGAGCCAAAACACACTGTTTTGAATGTGTTGCTTTAAATGCGAGAGAGCTGTTGCTCCCGGAGAAGAGGGCGGAGCCTCAAGAGCTCAAGCTCCAGCATTAGCAGTGCTAGCCTTTACAAATAAACATTACACTATTAATACAAGCCTGTTATCTGTACAGAAAACTACTCTGTTTCAAAGTCAGTCATCTGATTATACTGTGCATAATAAATTCACGTTTATGAATTACACAGACGGGGAGCACGGCGGGATAAAAATAACAACATAGCTGGTCTCATGCTATCACAAACTTCCACTTCTGATTATGAGCTCGACAACTTCAAGCGATCGACTCACGTTGCTTTCATATGCAACTTTTAACCACCACATTCCTATTTAAGATCATTCTGGCAGCACTTGAAGACAGCATCAGTGAAAACACACAGAGACAATGATAGCTTTAGCAATTAGCCTTACAGAGTGCCAAGAATCTCTTTCAGAAAGGCAATTTGGAAAACAAACGCGTGATACTTACTTTGTCTGGAGCTGACGTTCGTGCACGAAGCGTTGGTATTGATTCCTAAACATTTAGGGGACGTTACCGATTTTTTCCGGGATATTTCCTTGGCTCAGATGAGGGGAGATTATGACTGACATGTTCACAAGTCTCTGAGGTCCAAGTCCAAGTCAAGTCTCAAGTCTCTGAGGTCAATTCTAAGTCAAGTCTCAAGTCTTTAAAGCAGAGTCCAAGTCAAGTCTTAAGTCTTTGTTCTATTTATTAGCAACAGTTCTTTCAGCTAGTTATTGAGGCTAAATCAGTTTTGAAATACTGATTTCACGATATGATTTTCTCAGCAAAAAAAACTTTAACAAAATTTAAGACAAAGAAATGAAAAGGTGTCCATTTATTAATTGTCAGATAAAATGCTGCATATTTCTTTGTAAAATTGAAATATGTCAAACAACAAAACTAAATTTTAAAACAAACCCCAATTAATCAAATTAATTACACAAATGAAATAAATCTCATATAAACAAACTAAGGCTTTGTCTGTGCTCTTTTTCAATTTAAAATGAGAGGCAACCACTGTATTTTAAACAACACAATCCAAACAAAGAGCTGCATACATCCAGCATGAGCAGTTTTTCATCTAAATTGGATTGTATAATTTCGAAATTTGAAGCAAAAACAAAATGGTCTGACTTTAGTTTTGTGAAACTATTCTACATAAAACATCTGTACGAAACAAACCAGCAGACAGAGAAGACAGGCTGAATTGAAGGCTGAATCAATGTAAATGTAATGTAGATTCACTCTCTGCCAGCAGGTGGCGCTTGAACATCAATTAAACATTGTTTCCTTGGTTGCCGCTGTAAACAAAGCAGAGCTGCAGTTATGAACACTACTTTAATATGCATTATACGGAGGCAAGATGAAAAGAAAATACCATTTAAACTTTTTTAAGACAACCAGTTTCCCTCAGAGATACATTCATATAAACTCCTATACCAAATGACTTACGTTTTTTACGAGTCTCACGAGTCACGAGTCCAAGTCAAGTCTCGAGTCAGCTGTTCACGAGTCCAAGTCAAGTCCCAAGTCTTTATTTATGCGACTTAAGTGCGACTCGAGTCCAAGTCGCAGACTCGAGTTTCCATCTCTGGATTATGACGACTCCTATGTTCATTAGTGCATCTCAAAACACAACACTTGTAAAGCCTCTTTGGCGCTGACATTGTATATATCTCCATTAATTGCGGACCAGCTTCTCATTCAGGGCTGTGTTTATGCTAATAGGGCAGAGAGCGTCACAAATGGGCGGGACTTTTTCCCCTCAGTGACAAACAGCTTGTTCTGAGAGACTGTTTATGATTTATCGGTTTTATAAAAAAATGAGTGGGTGGATTTTTAACATTATAGGCTGGTTGTTTTCACACACTGCGGCCACACAACTGTGTTCAAACACCTTATAAAAGTGATTTTTGCATAATAGGTCCCCTTTAAGAAACCACACACAAAACATGCAACGCACAATAGCGAGATGCGCGTGAGTCCAGTATGACCTGAGGGGTCATACGGTTCCGTTCATACAGCAGGTGTGAGTCAAAATGAACGAGTGTCAGCTCGCGGTAAGAACATTCAGTCATTAACCGAACTGTCTGTGTGTGAACTGTGTGTTAAGGGCGGCCTCACTGTGGGCTACGTGTTTGATTCTCTATCAACCAACTCACTAGAATAATTCGTTCGGGAAATGGACTACGCTTGTTGCGCTGTATCCCTGCGTCCCAATGTGCATACTATCCACCCTATCTTCCCTAAATAGTATTGAAAATTACTAATATCACATAGAATTTAGGATGGTAGTGTGCACATTGGGACACAGACTATGTTTTTGATTCAGTAAAATGAACCGGTTCAAGAGTCATTCGCTCGGGAATCGCACTACACCGTTCGCGCTCAAGATTCATTACAGAGTATTATGTGCCCTTCAGGTCAACGGTTGATCGGAAATATCGTAATTACGAGTTTTAAGCACACGAATGACGTACGAAATCGTATTTACAAATGGAAAGTAGTAATTTTAATGATACAGGAGTTGCCGATTCGTAATCTATAATCTATATAGAGAGATAACTGAGCCAAGCATTTTTATAGCGAATAGTGTAACGTTAAAGTTACTCACTTCGCTTTAACGCAAAATGGCCTCTATTGCAAAACTCCTCTCATGCCGTTTTACATCAAAAGGAGTGGATGAGGTAAGGATGAAACCTAAAAGCTAGACTAAGACACATCAAGCTTTGCGTGCCCTTTAATGCTTAATTATACCTGTTAGGGTGATGAGAGACTTATCCCACAAGCCTCGTGATTAATAAACAAGCCATCAAGGACCCAACAAGTTCCTGCTCATCACCTTGACACATACATTCAGTAAGCGGCTACATATCAAAGCCCATGCTGTACATCTCGCGTAGTCACACACACACTCATAAAACCGTTAAACTGGCCCACACCAGACCAGCTTTGTCTACTCTCTGACCTGTTTATTTCTTTCTCACTCCGTATCCTTTTGTCTCTCTTTTGCACACCTGTAAGAGTGACAGACGATGAGAATGTGGCGACGCTTGTAGCTTGGATGGGGTGAGTGACAGCCTCAGTCATGCTTTCATCTTTCAGCATTTCACTTCAGCTTTGTAGCAGGCCTGCCAGGGTAAGGGTTGCGTTTGGCCCGTTTAGTAAATAGACACACCTCTCTGGGAAAAAAATATGGCTCAGGATGGAGTTACTAACTGCTGGAGCTGAAAAACATACAAGAGTGACCTCAGGCCGAGGTCATGTAAAGACTCCTCTTTTGATAGTCTTACATGTGCAAAGAAATCCAGTATAGGATTTTCCATATACGTAGACGTCCTATATACGAAGATCAAACACTATTCTTAACTGCCACAGTAATCTGTGATAAGCAGCACGTTTATACAAGTTTAATTCGGGAACTAAACGTGAAGCTGCTGTCTGATGTTAAGTAAAAGGGTGTCTTATAGAAATTTTAGAGATGTCTTAAACCAAATATGGTTCCTAGTTTTCCTGAGTATATAACATTATTCGTATTATTATTCTTTAAAGACTTAAAATACTTTTTGGTTTTCAAATGCACATGGATTATTGATCAGTTCAAGCCATGATTTTTCTGGCAAACATTAGAAATATGCTGTGGCTGCAGTAAACATACATTATCTAAGTGTTTGTGTGCTGTCATTTAAGCTGTCATCATAATAAATAATTATTATCATTATCATTCCTGATAAAGAGGAATAAACCACAGTGGTTTATTCAAGTATAGCGTTGGGCTGGATATTTTTAGCTGTGAGGCTCTGTGATTATTAGTATTTAATTATGCTTAGATAACATAGGTTTTTTTTGTGTAAGTTTAATGTGTTAATGAGAAAATGTTTTTGTAGCATCCAATACCAATTTACTCTGCAGAGCTATGAACTGTGAAATAGCTATTTTGGGAAAGTATAGAAAAGTCTTACCCCTGAGGGATGAAGAAAACTTTTCTCATTTACTTTTTACTACTTTGAGAAATAATTGGATAAAACTTCCTACATAGGCTGACTTACTAACACTGGTATTTCATTGGTCGCCTCTGTCTAGACAACCTCACACCACTTCTTCAGCTATATAATCAGTCTGGAGGTCTTGGAAGCTGAAATTGGTTCTGTCCATCAGCTTGCGCGTTGCAGAAATTGACCTGCCTCTAGCCTTCGTGTTTCATCTCAAACTAGCCTGCAACAAGAAAGGGCAAAATGTCTCTCCGCTTGCCACAATACCGTTCTATTAAGTCTCTTGCACTCAATATGAAAGTGAAAAAGGTCTTATGGACCCCACACTAGTTGTAAATTGAGCATAGGAAGCCTTTTACTTTTGCTATGAAATGGTTTTAGTTCACTAATAACTTTTTGACAGAAGAAGGACACACCATTTTCCCTTAAGGTGAAACTGAATGAACACTTCAGTCACAAATTTTATATGTGATGCACGGGGTCTCATAATAAAACGGATAGTTGCAGATTATGCTTCAGATTAGTTGATACAGCTTTCCAGCTGTGCTAAAATCCACAATATATTACAGTTTTTCTCAATCGCTTTGGCTAGTTATCAAATTAGAGTTTTTCTTAAAACTATAAGTTCAGATGTCTGAACAATTAGTTTCTTGTTCACTTCAGATTTGAATTTCTTATTGATTTACACAAATTGGGTGAATTTTGGCACATGTGTGCAAATGAGGAAGTGCAATTGTCTAAAATTTGCACAATAACTAAATGCACATGGCTTGTTGATCAAAACTGATGAGTTGATTCTCAGTGAAATTGTCAAAGTCTTCACATGTGACAGGGGCGGACTTCCCATAGGCAAAGGTAGGCGACTGCCTTGGGCCCCAAAATCCAAGGGCCCCCAAAAATGCTTTTCATATAGGAGATGCATTAAGCACGGACACGCGAAAGGTGCTGTTTAGGTGTTTATTTCCACGGCAACCGTCTGTGTCCGAGTTGAATGTGCTTCTTGTGTATGCTTGTAAAATGAAAATATTATGCATCTGAAGCTGACTCAATTAGCGCGCGCACACCTCTCTCTCTCTCTCTCTCTCTCTCTCTCTGCATCTGCTCTGTAAGCGAGCGGCTGAAAGGAGCTATTTCAGTTTGCTTCTCTATTACATGCGTATAGCCGAAATCACAGCACAGCTATTGTCTTTATCATATGTAGCCTATATTTTATCAGACGACGGCATGTTATGAATCAGATTTTTGTGCATTAACATCTTGGAAGGGAGATTGTATGTAGCCTGTCTTAATGGCTGCTTTCACTCAATTTCATATTCATCCCGTTGTCAAACAGAAACAGTAAAATATACCAATGAAAACAGTTTTATTGAGAATTTAGCTGCATCAAAATACAGTATGTGGCCAGAGAGGCAAACAAATAAAAATAATAAATGTACACTTCAGAAGAAGAGCAAAGGGATGGAACATTTTCTGTAAATTTCTTAAAAGTTTCCAGAATATTGGGAACATTTTGTGATTTTTTTTTTTTTGGACACTTTTGGATTTTTTTTTTTACATTTTTGGATTTTTTTTGGAAAGTTTCCAGAAATTCACTGGAAAAGTTCTACCCCTACTTGCCATCGTAAAGAAATGGGGATCACAATCTTGCCAATCAATCAAGTTTGGAAGCATATGTATAGAGTTTGTCCAGCACAATCACTACCATTTTTTTAATGAGGATTAACGTCACAACCAGTGTAGTGCTGTATAAATACATTTACATTTGTAAAGTACATTTGTGTTATGTGTAAACTGTAAACATTCACAGTTGCTTGTTGTGGAAGAGCAATAGAAAGATATGTAAGAATGTGTGGTGGTGTGGTGTAAACAACAGTGTTTAAAAATGAATAAGCAATGGTGAGATTTCAGTTTACATGTAACACATTTATTTTAACACAAAAATAAATGTACTGTATAAATAAAATGTTAATTTCCTTTTTATGTACTACAGCATGGGCGGCGCTAGGGAGGGGCTAGCAGGTGCTCCAGCACCCCCAAGAAAAACCAAAGCACCCCCATAGCACCCCCATAAAAAATGAAATAAAATAAAAACATTTGACTCATTAAACACATGCATAAATACTGCAATGCAATAGCGTGATTTGTAGTCGCACGTAATGTCAGCATTTTATTTTAGAAATGGATCAGTTCCTTGTGCCAAGTACTATTGACCTGCCCCGACTAAAGACTTTTCTAGTCAACTAGTCGCACGTTTATATTAAATTGATAGTATAATAACCGCGACAGTAATAATAAAGGCGTATTATTCCTCTCTCAAACACATGCATAAAGCTTGCCGCAAAGCACTGGCTAAAGTAATGATTATGAATGCATCAGGGAAAAAGAAGACATTTTAATTATTTATTAATAAACTAGTGCTTTCTCAGGCTCGCCATCTCCACAGTGAACGTGCCTTTAATAGAGAAATGCACCTATACGGAAGAAGATACGGAATCACAGAAGATTTTTTAATTGGTTTTCAAGCTTTCTGCAGATTTATTTCTTATTTCTGTGAGCTGGTTCATTGTTGTGACGCGCTCCATTCATGGAGACTGCATGAGACGACAGAAAGCACATCCAAAAATGACGGGAGTATAAGCTCTTTCCGCAGGAAAAAATAAATAAATAAATTATTGCGTGCGCGCCCCCATGTCATACAGTAGGCTAAGCGCGATAATACTCCCACATTCCTCATAAACATTTGAAATGCGCCTATATAGCGATTTTATTATTAGTGGGCAGCCATATTGTTGCGGCGCCCCGGGAGCAGTTGGGGGTTTGGTGCCTTGCTCAAGCACTTCACCTCAGTCGTGGTATTGAAGGTGGAAGAGAGCGCTGGTTATTTACTCCAAAATCAAAATGGCTTGATAATTGAGACTGTTTAGGTTTTTGGGGGAGTGAATTTCTATCATTGTAGGGTGGTTGTGTCCACAAACTGCTAAGACACATTTATATGCAAATGAAGATCATCCAATGTCTCCTTTAAAATTAAAATATTATAATCTTAATTCAAGTGATGAAAGACTGGTTAACATGTTTGAAAATGATTGACAGTTGAAAACATTAGACATTTAGAAAAGTAATCAAATGTAATCAGTTACATTACTTTAATAAAGAAATTGAAAAGTTACACTACTTATTACATTTTAAGTAGGGTAACTTGTAATCTGTAACCTATTACATTTCCAAAGTAATCTTCCCAACACTTGAATCTAAAATGCTCAGTGTGATACACAGAAAAAACTAACATTCTTGTATAGTATAGAAAGCAGTCTGTCAACACAAAAGTAGAAAAAAGCATATACAGTAACAAATATGAAATGAAATTGCATATAACACAAAAATAAATAAAATGAAATTGGCGTATATAACACATATGTCACCCTGGACCACAAAACCAGTCATAAGGGTCAATTTTGTGAAATAGAGATTTATACATCATCTGAAAGCTGAATAAATGAGCTTTCCATTGATGTATGGATTTTTATGATAGGACAAGGCTGAGATACAACTATTTGAAAATCTGGAATCTGAGTGTGCAAAAAAAATCTAAATTTTGAGAAAATCGCCTTTAAATTTTGAGAAAATCGCCTTTAAAGTTGTCCAAATAAAGATCTTAGCAATGCATATTACAAATCAAAAATTAAGTTTTGATATATTTATGGTAGGAAATTTACAAAATATCTTCATAGAACATGATCTTTACTTAATATCCTAATGATTTTTGGCATAAAATAAAAATTGATAATTTTGACCCATACAATGTATTGTTGGCTATTGCTACAAATAAACCCGTACTATTTAGGACTGGTTTTGTGGTCCAGGGTCACATATTTCCATGGTGAAAAAACATCTAAACATTTTGACCAGTGTGGCTCACACAATGACAAAAGCACTTTTTATTGTGGTGGCATTGGCCATGTCACTGACAAAACAACTAGGTTTTGAAGCATGAATGAAAGGTTTTGGTTGAGTTACTACCTTTTGCAGACATGCAATAGGGTTCTGATGTTTCAGCTAACAGTTTTGACAATTGCACTTACAGTTTAGAGATTAAGACTGTTTCGAAAAATGTGCCAAAGCAATTGAGAAAAACTAACAGCTACGATGTGAAACACCTGTTCACTACATCACTGCTCAACATCCACATTTATGTTGCACAGCAATGTTCCATTATCTTGTGGCAAAAGGATATAAATTAATACATTTGCTAATTAAAATAATGTTTTAATTAATTTTGTGTATTAAAAATTGTGTAGATTAATTATTGTATTAAATATTATTGTATATTATATTTTGTAATGTAACTGTTTTTAAATGTAATGTCAATTGTTGCCATTCAGCCATGACTATATTCACAACATATTCACTACATACATCATGTAGTTTAAATATTTACGTCATTATGTTATGTTGCATTCCTCAGTTCGATTAAAGACTGCTGCTCTGTTACTCGTGTGAATAGAAGCTCACTAAACTTTTGTCTATTTGACCTTTCTTGACACCCCTCTCTCTCTCTGCTCTCTGAGAGACAGCTGTTCCTGTCTTGGAGTGTTTGGACACTGCTAATGAGGGGATGCTTTGTGGTGTCCCTCTGTCCAGAATGGTCTCTTTAGTTGTCTCTCTGTCTAGCGGTAGGTGTAGACCTTTCTTTGACCAGCTTCTCATCAGAAGCAGAATCCCCATTAAGGACAGACCGTTGTCAGTTGAATGAGAATAGAGTATGTGTGTGTGTTTGAGTGTGTGCATCAGGGAAACAGCAAAGTCTTTTCCACTGTGCTCTTACTCAGGATATAAAGCACATCATTGTAATTGCAAAGGATTCCAGCTTTGAGCATCTGTGGCCACTCTAAGCCCATCTCTGCAGATGCATGTCCTGTGCAGATTATGTCAGCTTGCTGTCCACAGGACTCTCACTTTATTCAGTGAGAACCGGAGGAGCTGTCAATGCTACAGAACTATTGTGTCCTGCCCTACTCAGGGAGGAGGGAAACTCAGCAAACACTATAGCAATTACAATGTATATACCATTGTTAATGTTTACTCAAGTGGTTATGGAGAGAGGGAATTTTTAATGTAAAAAATGCAAACTGGATTCAAAGAATGTCAGGTAAAGAGGCATTCATGTAGGGCATGCTGAAATATTTCACATTTCTTGTAAATTGTGGCTAATTCACATCCTGTTTATTTACAGTTTTAAAACATATATTTTTAAATGAGTTTTATTTATTAGTTATTTAATAATGCTTGTAAAAATGTATATTAGTCGTAGAAAATATTTTTGAAAAATAATATTATTGTATTTTATTATTTTATTTTATATGAAGATGTAGTGTATGATTGAATTAATTGGTAAGATAAAGAATTTAAACTAAACCGAATCTTATATATATTAGACTAAATATTTGAATTCCTAAAAGATGTCAGTGTATTTTCATTACTTTTTGAGTTTTTTTGATATTATCCAGGCTTAACGTGTTGAAAACTTGACTCAAAAGTTTCACTAGTCATATTACTCTCTTAGTAATAATATAATGCTTCTGCACAACCTGCAGTACATTCTCAAATCATATGTACAGACGCCAGAAAGCTCTTCTCAACCAATCTAGTGCAGACTTTTTAAGTGAAATGATCCTACTAGGTAGATTGTTCAGGTCAATGCAAGTACGAGCTGTTGTTTTAACCTATTCAACTGTTTTGACTATCAGCCAAACACAGACATTTAAGGAGGCCACATTCAATTCTGGACAAACTGCCCAGTGCATGCACCGAAATTGAAGAGATCGTTTTAAATTAATTTGCCTGTCCTCATGCATTAGAGAGTCTACATAATGAGTCATTAGTCCAAATTGTTTTGCCATAGCATTTGTCACTGAAGATCAAAGCAATATTGCATGAGTGGTGTACAAACGTCTGAGACAAACTCACAGCAATGCTTTGACAGGCCTCGCAACTTGCAGCATGTCATTATAAGAGCGATGCTGATAGACTAGTGATGAAATTAAAGGTGGAAAAAGAGGAGGGTGGCTTGTTGGTAGCTAGAAAAGTGTGGTTAGAAAAGAAAAGATCATACCTTATCATTGATTTTTACTAATGATGAGTGCCCCCAGTGCAACAATAGTAATTTTGCCATAAAACTGTCAGCAGTTCATCAATCTCTGGAGGCCTTTCCTCCCTCAGAGGAAGATTTATTAAATGCTTACAGTCATGAGCCTGGACTTGCCTGGTCTGTCTGTAGCACACAACAGTGCTAGCCTTTGAGATGCTCACACTGTTACGCAGTGAACGTCGCTTTCTCTCTCTGTATTATTCTTCATCTCTCTGTATGTCTTTACTTGTTACAGAAGTCCATTTTGTTTTCCATGAAGAACAAATTCTTCACAAGAGGATATCCTCTAGTTCAGTGGTTTACAATTCCAACCCTTCTGATTGTTTTTGTCTTTTATCTCTTTTGAGCTTGTGTATTTTGTCTGTGTTCTTGAGGCAGTCGTGTGCAGCCAAGACATGCACTTTAAATGCCTGAGGACTGAGGCCTGTCTGCCAACAATAGGAATTTCCCTGGTTTACACAGGATAGATTAAGCTCATCCCTTTTTTTCCTTTCCCAAGAGCACATTATGGTTCTACTTAAACCGTTTTGTGCGTGTAATTCTACGCTTCACAGGTATGAATACCAGAGTTCATGGTATTGGATACTTTAGTCGGATATGTTCAAGTTCTCGTTTTGTTTGAGGATAAAGTGCAGCCTCTACTGTCTGAACATTAAAACATGAACCTCGAAATAACATGAGCAGAATTATGTTCAGTTGACAGGTTTGGAGTTGCTGTGACCTTTCCATTTTTTTTTTTTATTCTTTTCTTTGTTAGTACAAACAGACCCAAACAAACAAAATATGGTTGAAAACTTGGCATCCGGTCTCAATACAGTGTAATACAGTAATGTTATGCTTCTGAACAACACCATGTTGTGAGATTGCCAGCTGTATTCATGACTCATCAGTAAACCTGTATGTTTATGACTTTCAAAATCTCTGTTACATATTAGACACCATGCTATTTGTCATGTGGCTTATGTTTTGAACACCTGGGTATCTGTATACAAAGTGATTGGCAGAAACTCAAAGGTGAGTTAATTAAATTAAAGATTTGATTAACAGCTTGGAGATGAACCTGTAAGCTGCAGGCGGTGTGAGCGATCAGCATCTGTAGATAGTTTAGAGATAAACGGACACATCATGTTTAGATGTTAATCGAGGGGAAGCTGAGGGTTCCACCCACATGACACCTCAATCATCCTAACCCTTTATTACACAGAGTAAACATCATAAAAAGCCACTTTAAAGATGATGAGAGAAATCCGAATTTTGCTTAATATTTATAATGATGCGATTAAATTATTGTTTTTGCTGTCAGAGCTTGCTCCTGCTGCTCTTCCATTGCTCCTTTGAAGTCAGTTTTAAGTTGTGTTTCATGTGGTCATGGAGTCTGCTCGTATTGCTTTCCAAACGGCACACAGTCTTACTTAAATACTGAGCACTGTAATTTTTTACAAGTGAAGGTGCAATTTGCTGTAAATGCAGTATCAGTGTTTCAAACCCCATAGAGGGCCATTTCATTTAAACTCTTAATATTTAGGAGAGGGGAAAAATGAATGAAAACCTAAACAAGAGCTGCATCCTATAATTAAAAGTCGTAATCATATAGCGTTTGAAAGTGAATTGCTACACCTGTTGAGGCTGCTTCACATGCATAATCATTTTCAGACTTAGACACTCATTTCTAGATCAATGCTAGATAAAATCGATTCTATTCCAAACAGAATGTATGGTAACACTTTAGTATAGGGACCAATTCTCACTATTAACTAGTTGCTTATTAGAATAACTATTATTAACATATTGACTGTTTATTAGTACTTATAAAGCACACATTCTGCATGACCATATTCTACGTCCTAATCAATACCTAAACTTAACAACTACCTTACTAACTATTAATAAGCAGCAAATTAGGAGTTTATTGAGGCAAAAGTCGGAGTTAATGGTTTGCTAATAGTGAGAACTGAACCTTAAAATAAAGTGTGGTTGAATGTATGTATTAAATGAAAGAATCACTTGAGCTTTTTCACTGTCTATAAATGCACAGTTCACTCAAAAATGAAAATCCTCCAGTCTTTTATTCACTCTCATGTCTTACTTTCGCTGGTGGGACACAAAAGAAGATATTTTGAAGAACACTGAGGTCCAAACAACATTGGACCTTCATTGTATGGACTAAAATTAAGACATTTTTCAAAACATCTTTTTTTTGTATTGCACAGAATACAAAGAATTTATTGCAGGTTCGGAATGACATGACGGTAATTAAGTCTTGACAGAATTGTCATTTTCGGGTGAACTATCTCAGGCTAACATCCTGTGTATTATTATAATGTCAGATGCATATTTAAATTCACTGATTAGGTCACAAGTTGCAAAATGTCAAGATTAGCATATTTCGCTGCTTTGAGAATAACATTCTAGAAGATGTATGGTGACTATGCTCTCTTTTTTAGAGTTATGCAGCTTTAATTTATAAAAACACTCCTCGACCACATCCTGTCTTAATGCATCTTATCTTATCTTGATGTTCATTGTGACACTCTGAGTCATAATTCAATTCTATAAAGTCTCAGAAAAACACTGGTACCATTTCATCAAATGATATGTGGTGTTTAAACTGTCTTTAACACAGTTTGGCCATAAAGCTGCTTCAGAGCTGCTCCATGATGTGAATATATGGCTATCAGGATGACACAGATGATACATAAATCACATTTCAAAGCTGGTTCTTTTCCATCCGTTCACAGGAGGCGAACAATGTGTGTCTTTCAGTATGAGGACACAGCTGGTCTGGTGCTGCATATTAAGTATTATAAACAAGCGTTGCACCTATTTTATTTGGGAGATTATCATCTTCTAGGCTTATTAGGAGGACATTTCCCATAATATTCTGAAGATGGGTTTACGCATGAATCCCCATGACTTTGCATTTTGTTATAGACTAGTTCTTGTATTGTGATACTATGCCATTGAGTAACTTTTGTCTCATATTACCCACATTGCTACAAAGATTGTCAGAGACTTTGTTGAACATCACCAGACAAGAATTCCCTTCCACCACAAACTGAAAAACATAAAGGTGTGATCATGAAGGTTGTACAATTTAGCTGGAAGTTTTGGATTATGTTACTTGTTTTCCTGCTAATAAATACTGATTCATGTGATGTTTTATTCAGTTCCTTATGAAACTGGTGACTGGATAAAATATTGTTTATTGGACTAAAAAAGTACTCAAACATGCACACATAAATATGTGCTGTTGACAATACCGAGTTCCTGGTGTCTTAATTATTGTATTTTATCTTTACAATTTGACATTTTTGACAATGATAAATAGAGCTGCCATGTCTTTATGAAGTTGTCTGTCACTCAAGAGAGAGGCAAAAAAATCATTTGTCCTCTGAGGACAATCCCCTTCACCTAAGTTGTTTTTCTTTTGCAGGTTGAGAATATTTTTACAAGCTTCTCCAGCCTACCAGAGACAAGACCCAACATAGAGAGGTGGTGAGACATGCTTCAGATAACTGAGTAAAAATGTCATGTGGTTACAGAACTATGTGTGGAAATCATGTCAAGATACTCAGGCAGATGATGTGTTTCGTACTCACTGGATTGGTTATAAACACAACTGGAACAGCGAATAATTATGTGTGACAATATTAGTGTAGTCCCTGATTGTATTCTCTAAATTCTCTGTGATGTCAGATTGGTCCACAGCATTTTTCCTCAGTAAGTTTAGTAATATCTAAAACGTATCATTCAAGTTATTCTTCTGCTATAATAACAAAAGTGCATTCCAAAATATATTAATCATTTGTAAAATAATGAATAAGTTTGTAGAGAAAAATGGATGCTACAATGGCCACTGTTCAAAAATGTTGAGTCAAAACAACTGACCAAAAGATATTCATAAAAATCTTTCAATATTTTTTTTAAATATATGAAGACTTTATTTTTGCATAATTTACATGTAATATCACATCTCATTATTTGGATTCTAATACATTATTCACAAACTAAAATGGCATTGAAATGTATTAATATCTCAAGGAGATGTTAACAGCATGTATTGTGACATATTTGTTGTAGCTTTACATTAGCTGAACATTTGAAAAGATTACTCAGCGTCTTCCCTCACAGCTAAGCTGCACAGACCAGCAAGCCCATGTTACCTCAGAGTCCCCTTAACCCTCCCTCTCTATCCAGTTCTTCATCCTTCCTATTTTTAGAGAATATATATTTTCCTGATGAAATACAGTAAAATGCACTCAGGGCCACATGTCTGCCTCCCTCTGCTGCGCTCATACACAGTGCATATTTTTAAAGTTCTTAACTGCTGACTGGCTCGCTGACCTTCCTTCATTTTATATAATGCATTAAATATTAATTCCAAAAATAAATATAGGCTTTTCTACCAAGTTCTACCAAGGTCTGAGCAAATTACCTTTTTTGATTTTCCAGATTAATTTTAAAGCAGAGAATTTTTCTTTCTTCATTTTACTTTCAATACACTTATTGTTGCACTGTAGTCATAATAGGTGACGATTTGATGTGGAGAGATGGAGAGAGAAAGCGAGACTTTCTGGAGAGGTGACTGTGCACAACCTTGATTTTTATTTTTATTTTTCACCAAGGCTGCATTTATTAACAGTGGTACTATAAAATATAATCAATAAATGTTCACCAAGGCTGCATTTATTAACAGTGGTACTGTAAAATATTCTTACAATTTAAAATAACTATTTTCTATTTTAATATATTTCATGTAATTTATTCCTGTGACGGTAAATCATTACCCCAGTCTTTAGTGTCACATGATCCTTCAGAAATCATTCTAATATGCTAATTTAGTGCTCAATAAATATTTTTATCATCAGTGTTGAAAGTTGAAAGTTTCGTTGCTTAAGATTTTTGTGGAAACGGTAACATTTTCTTTCAGGGTTGAATTGAACAGAACTTTTTTTTTTAAATGGAAATCTTTTTAAAGATTATAAACGGCTTTACTCTTTTGATCAATCACTTTGAATCAATTTAATGCATGCTGAATAAAAATATTAATAAAAAAATCATACTGACCCCAAATTGTATATATATCTCAATGTTGTGCACAGTCAAATAATATGTAACTACAGGAGGACATCTGTGTAAAGAACCACTGCTGCTCACCACAATTGTCCTATGTATTTTGAACACTCTTCCATTCACTTTTGTACTTGGCTATTTATTTTTCCTTCACCCTAAACTTCCCCTTCTTACTTAAAAAATCTCAATTCATTTTCCTGAATTTCCCATAGAACGCTAGCATATTTGTTATTTATCAATATGCTATGCAGTGTGTAATGGTGAGGTGCATGGAAGAGATCTCAGTTTTAGGTCTATAATTTCTTATGACAAATCATATGTCTGCATCATTGACACAAGCATACTGTATCTTAAAGACATAATATCATAGTTTAGTACCAGGTATCAGTATAAAAAAGGACTTAAATCAGAATTCAGAGTAAAAGCCAAATGTTTTCTTGACTTTATTAGATCCAATAAAAGATGAAAAGGCTTTGCACTAATTTCAAAACTGTAGTCCTGTTTATGCTGTTATGAATGTGTACACACATAGCATGAGCACAGTTCTTTGGCTGGACTATTCTGGAATACTGTATTTGTACTAACCAGCATTAGTTTGCTCAGTACTAATTTCTCATGCATTACCTGTTTTGACATTTCCCACACACATCATGTAACTTGATGCTGAACCTCTTTTTAATTGTTTCAGAGAGGAGGAAATGGACTTTTTTTGGTTTACATGATGCATGGTGATAAGGAATAGGACGCCTCCCCCTCGAGGTCGCTGAAGTAACACCACAGCAAAACCATCCCACTTGATGTGGCAGGATGTGCAGGTAACAACAGCAAGTGTTTCAATAGCAATTATTAGCTGGAAGTGAGGTATGTGTGCGTGTGTGCATCTGGGGCAGTTCTTGGGCTTTAGAGTGTGGGTGTGCTCCGAGAAGAGCAGCCACTCAAAGCTTTTCATTAGTTTTGCCTTGTTTCTCCTCTTTCCCTCTCGAGTGTGTAATGTGTGTTGGGACACAATGGGAGGATCTGCAGAATTGTGGTGAGAGGCTGTAGACTGTGTTTGCTGGCGCTGTGAAGAGCCTCTTCACCAGGCTTTGGCCACAAAGGCCTTTGGGATGCGCCCATGGCTTACTTTGTTCACTGGAAGCATTTCACACGCACCCAGGGCAACAGACAGGCAGGGCTGAGGCCTCAACACTCGGCAGAGTTATTGAAAACTTTTTGTGCTTTTTTTTTTTTTGTTCACCTATCCCCCCTCCCTACCACACCTCCTTTTTACCACAAATCCTTTCTCATCCTTGTCGTTCAAATACCACTGTTGGGCAAACAGAACACTCTTCTTTTTCTCTCTTTCTTGATCTCACCCTCCATAATATCCGACTGTAATTGTTCTACATCAGTATAACGTTTGCCACCTCACTTTAGTCCTTTTGACAATGGACATTATTTCTGTTCATTAGAAAATGTGAAGTGAAGTAAAAGAGCGAGTTAAATTATCACCTTCATTTTTATTGCATATGTTTGGACTGGCTTCTCTATCAGTCAGTATTTGGCTGGATTTATTTTACCATTGTTCAGCAACATAAATAATTTCATTAGGTTATGACTTTAGGCCTTTGCCGTAAAAGTCATGCTGTAGTATTCTACGCCTTGGCCTTAATTCCCTTCTGGAGTTCTTATATTTATGTATCACACATGTGCTGTAGGTCAACTTGCATTGCTTATAAATATTTACAATATGTATGTCATATTTGAAATATGTGTGCACACATATGAGAGAAATAACATTTTGTATCCCTAACAATCTTTTATCCCAGTGAACAAAATAATGCAGTTTTTCTGACATGCCTAGAAACCTCCATCTCCACAGCAGCTTAAGTGTCACATGAAAAAATGATGTGTCAGGGTTGGGGCCTGATAAAATATTGATGGTGGTCAGTGGCCCAGAGCTACTGTATAGTGTAAATTTCTGCTCTGGATGAAAGGAAGTGGTGATTGGCCTCATCCAGAATCAGTGCACATTTATGAGAGCCTTGACTTTATGCTACAACATCTGTCAAATGTTCAGGATCATGTTCGTTGCTTAAAGGACTCCAGTACTAAGACTGTTAACCATTGATGCACAGAATTGACCTGCATTGGTAAATTTTAGGGGCATATCAAAAAGTCCTGATAGAAACAATTACATTTATCAAACAGCAATTAAAATAATATAGTTTATATATCATATAATAATATAATTATTATTATAAATGTTTCTTTTTAAGATCCGGCAGATGTTTGGAACAGATCAGAGATTTTACAGCTACATATTTTATCACTGGGATGAACTTGTAAAGAACCAGTACTGTATTTGTGCTCTAAAAGACATTTAGTGTTAGGCCATGATAAATCGTGAGACGTCATTTTCATAAAACAGTATGGCTACAAAACTGCTTAAATGAATGGTTGAATAACAACTAATGCAAATGAGTTATTTTAGGCCAAGCTTGGTGTGAATGTGTGAAAACTTAGTTCTGTCAGACCCAGCGAGCTTGTTTGACTAGGACGAAGTTGCATCTCTGTCTATTTTCATGGGTTATAAAGATGAAATGAATAAAACATGGCTTCGTCTTTGGAGCACTTTGCTAAGATGTTGTATCACTGAAAACACCAGCACTCTGTCAGATCAGATTGAGAACAGTGCAGTGACACACCTCTGCCGAGGAGATGATAAAATGTACAAACCGTATAAGGAGAGCAAGGGCATCTGTGCATGTCTCTCTGTATAGAGAATGTGTTCCACCATATAGTGCTGACACACGCACACACACACTTCCTCTTCCTCTTCATTATGTTTTCCATATTAATCTATAAGTGTTCATTTTCCCAGTAACACAAATTCTGACATTCTGCTCAGTGTGATTTATGATAATTGGATATATGGCAATAGAGACTATACAGACTGCAGGACTAAATGTCCTTTTGTTGTCTACTCAGCCACTTCACCTCCTGAAAATATTACGAGCATTTGGCATAATGTCCTATTGGGATGCTTTTCAGATGTTAATCCATCATAAGAACATGGTAAAGTGTCTTTTGAGGTCTTTAGATCTGCCTTGTCAATTATTGCTTGTGTCTCTGAGACCAAAGGAGAGTTAATTATTATTTGCCAGTGCAGTCTGAGGAGTCCAATCCTTTTATGACTGGTTTCTTGAGCTGGAGACAAGGGAGTACTCCCAATCAGTGATGCCCATCTAACCATTAGAAGAGATTCCCATTCATACTGTCATCTTTAAATTGCAGTGCACATGCATCCTTACACTGTAGTTGAAAAGAAGAGGGATAGTTATGGTAATGCAAAGGAGTATGTGTGATTCTAGTCTTTTATTATTTTTACAGCAAACAGAGACACAAGCTGAATACTAGTATTTCACATCGGTGTGAAAGCATTTTTCCTGCCATGTGTCTGCTTTAATTGTGACGGAAATCCCAAACTCGATCAGTGTTACAAAGATCACCATTTCTGATCACATGACTTTTGCTTAGAATGGGCAAGTTTTGCTAGCTGTTAAGATGATTATGATTTGGCTGTGGGTGTCAATAGCTTGTAACTCACATTTTTAAACTCTAATGATTTCATATGACTTGTGTCTCTTCTCGAAGCAGAAACACTTTTGAAGAGATGAATGTCATAACAAAGCAGGCTGATAGATAGGGGGTCAACACTTATAATTCTACTTTTAGAATAAAATGCACTTCATTATCTCAAGATTCCTGAAATTCCTTAAATCACTTACATTTCAAACTTTCACAAGGGCAATAGCAAAGCTTTTAATCTGTATGGAAACCATTAAGACAAAATATTTTGACTGCCAAAAATGCTGTGGATTAATGGAAAATGTAATGAAATTAAGTGGAGTGATTTATCGCCATGCAGTACAGAGATTTACCATAGGAGGGGTGTTAATCCTCATGCTAACTTTTTAAAAGCTTGCTCCTGTTTGTGCTTGTACTGCATATCAAAGCTGCACAAAAATGACTCAGCAGTGGAATCATTTTATTCACCAATAATCATTTAAAGGTATATGAATTTTTTCTCTATATGTTACATGCAAGTGTTCTTTTTTTATATAGATTTTAGATAAGTGGACACTTTTTGTTTTAATAGCCTATATATAGCAGTGAGTTGCTTATAGCATATAGCCATATTCTGTATTTCTCTTTCAATTACTGTTACAATTAAAAAATCAATCTTTGATAGAGGGATAGTTTGAATTAAAGGTTAGTACTGGTAATATATCTGAACAAAGCATATACTGTAAAATTTTACATAGTTCAGTGACATTAAGCAGTACTTTAGCACTATTACTTAAGTGATTTGCATGTCATGTCAGGTTTTATTGTGCCTATTTGAGAACAATTTGGTTTATCAAATACTTATGTTAATATTATATTGTTCCACAGCCTTTCACTTGCGTGCATACACCAAAATATTACAAATTATGCACAATATTGTGACATAATGAACAAATATTTGCAACTATATAAAAAAAACAAGCAGCAATAGGGGGTGTAGTTTCCCCTCTTTCCACAGGTGTTGTCTAGTGACTCAGGTTCAAGAAACGAAATAATTGGAGAATATAGATGTTAAGAATTGAGGAAAATTCACAGAAAACCCTAAATCTATGGCAGCCATTCTGAGGATTTGTGGGGATTTCACAAATAAGTCAAATCCTGTTACTGCAGCTTTAGGGTGTAATAAAGACACTGATTAGTCCAAACATATTAATAACGATGGTAAGAATCCCATTGCTCTGCTGGTAGCAGATTTAGATAACACGGAGATGATATCAGGCTGACGGGACAATGAATGAATGAGCATGCCCTCATTGTCCCCAGTGGTCATGTCACATTGCACTCGTAGCTGGATTACTGGCTGATTTAAACAGCTTAGAGTTTCTTTTCTACATGCACAGCAGTCCGAGTGCTGTGCTTCATCTTAGCAGCTGAAAAGTGAAAGCCTTCACACAGTGCTAGTCTACGTGGTCTCTCAAGGTTTTCTGTCCGTGTAGCTGGCCTTTGACAGAAAACAATCAGTCTCTGCGATTTCAATGCATGTGTTGCCATGGAAATGTCTCTGAAGCTCATTCTCTGATGTGCTTAGCTGATTTATGTTCAACTCAGTGTCACAGTCAGCAGCTAACATATTGGTGCTCATATCACATGCAGAAGCTTTCTTGATAATTTAAGAAGGGTGTGATCACACTTGACACTGATGATTATTGGAAAAGCAAATTTTTTTTTGCAGATGCATGTCTGATACAGCCATTATGATTATTATTATTATTGTACATTTATTTTTGAATTTTTTTGTAGCCCTGTGTGTGTTCTGCAGATGTCCCTAGAATCGAATTAAATGGAATATCTAATGGAATATGGCTCCATATAATGACTCTTTTGTCAGCGGACTCAGTGTAAGTATTCAGACTGAATGAGGCTAAGGGGTGTTAGCGTGTCACTAATACTCAGATTTTTGTAACTGTGACACTCACAGTCTGCACGGCTCTGAGCTCACCGTGGAATCTAGGCCTTAATGGCTTAGCATTCCCAGCCACACAAGAGTTTTCCTCAGCCCCCAAGTATGCGTCACAAAAGGCCAGGCACAAAGAATACAAACATGTCATCGTTTTTCAGACTTTTTAGTAATCTCCTACTGTGCCTTACTTAATCTCAAATTCACAACGCCTCAGGTTTGAAATGGAGGTATGACGTGAAGACTGGAGGATAATTGCTGTGTGTCTTGGACACGTTGAATGAAGAGTCGTGTAGGAGCGAGGAGATCAGAGCAGCACAACAACAGCAATAAGGCAAATCAAGTCCAACATATAGTCAAGGAATTTATGATGTTTATTGACCCATAATATTGGCTTTAAAAGACCTCAACCTCAGAGACCGCTGAATGCAAAGTGTTAAATTAATTCATATGTTCCCTTTTGTTGTGGCTCGACAAAAGCGGCTGAGTTTCTAACTCGTTCTGAGTTGATGACAGATGAGTCTTTCAGCAGTGTTTGCCCAGGTGTCAGTCCCTCTAACCCAGTCAGCCAAGGGTGCGTCTCACTTTTTAACCTACTGCTCTCAGCGTCCTTGTTGGCCTTTATGCGCGCAATATCTTTCTCAGACAAAATGCACCCAACAGGTCGATTCAGACAAGCCGTTAAAAAAAGCAAGAAAGCTTATTGGTTTCGCAAAGTTTCGGAAGTCGCGACCATTATTAGCATTCTTTTTTGTTTTGCAATGTTTGTACTAGCTTTCCAAACAGAATCCATCTCGGGGTTGGGAGATTAGACCTGAATAGATATGAAATATGTATATGTATCTAATCACAAAGCGCTAGGCGAACCCTTCGCCACAGCTGTGGCAGTCAGGGCCCTGGACCCGTTTCCTGTTTATGTGCAGTTTGCATGCTTTAACTAGCCCAGCTAAGCATTCTGTTCACTCCAAAGCCCATTTATCAACACAGCCCAACTCACCCTGCGCAAAAGTTTTAAGTTTTATGGCCCAAGAATAAAGTGCATAATTACTCGGATGGTTAAAAAAGGTATGACCTGGGGCTCTTGGCAAGGAGAAGTTAACTATGCATCACACTGTGTCTTATTAAAGACCATTTATCTTTGTAGAGATGTAGTGAATGGCTTTAACATTTTGTGCTTGTTTAAAAGTCCGGCGTACAATGAAATTAGTCTGCTAATAAGCAGGATATTTTGTTGGCAGCAGGCTGAGAATGGGAAGGCCTAGCAAATTTTAGGACTTGTCAATCAGCACGTATTGTTTAGTCTGAGGTTTGAGGAGGTGTGGTGGAAGCATGTGGTTTCAGCTTGGCTCCTCCCGCGTTCGTACTGCTCCATAATTGGCCAGTAAATTATGGTTAATCCTACATCCTATACATCATTGCAGTCCAGCCCAGATCAAATGTCAGATCAATTCATGATTACCTCGATAATGTAAAGTTGAAAGATTTATCAACATAATATGAGCAATATCTTATGTTGGTTATAATGTTGATTATTATTATTATTATAAATTATTATTATCAATTACACTAAAATGTGGGTTGGTAAGATTTGTGTTTAGAAAAAATTATCTTATGTTCACAAAGGCTGCATTTATTTGATCAAAAATACAATAAAAACAGTAATATTGTGAAAACTGTTTTCTATTATAGTATATTCAGTGTCTTCAGTGTCACATAATCCTTGCTTAATATTTTTGTGGAAACCGTGATACTTTTTTTCATCTCTGATGAATTGAAAGTTCAAAAGAACAGTATTTATTTGAAATAGAATAATAGAATTTATTTGAATTAATCATTAAATCTTTTTTTTTATTATTTAATGCATTCTTGCTGTATAAATGTATTAATTTATTTCCAAAAATAAACAAATAATTTTTTATATATACACACAGTGCCTTGCGAAACTATTCATACCCCTTACATTTTTTCACGTTTTGTTATGTTGCTGCCTTATGTTAAACTGCTTTAAATTACTTTTTTTCCCCACATCAATCTACACTCCATACACCATAATGGTAAAGCAAAAAACTGTTTTTTTTAACATCTTTGCGAATTTATTAAAATTAAAAAACTTAAATAATTCCATTGCATAAGTATTCATACCCTTATCTGGGACAATTGAAATTTTGCTCAGGAGCATTCATATTGCTTGTAGATGTTACTACACTTTGAGTGAAGTTAACCTGTGGCAAATTCAATTGAATGGGTATGATTTGGAAAGGCACACGTCTTAATAAAAGGTCTAATAGAGCAAAAAAACAAGCCCCGAGGTCAAAAGAACTGCCTGTAGAGCTCAGAAACAGCTTTGTGTCAAGCCACACATCTGGGGAAGAGTTCAGAAAAAAATTCTGCTTCATTGAAGGGTCACAAATGCATGTAGTTTCTGTTACCCTTAATAGATGAAGTTTGAAACAACCAGGATTCTTCCTAGAGCTGGCCTCCTGACAAACTGAGCAATTGATGGAGAAGGGCTTTGGTTAGAGTGGTGACCAAGAACCTGATGGTCACTCTAGTTGAGCTCCATGATCATATGTGGAGATAGGAGAAATCTACAGAAGGACAAACATCACTGCAACACTCCACCGATCTGGGCTTTATGGCGGTGTCGCCAACCTCAATCCTCTCCTCAGTGAAGACACATGAAAACACACTTGGACTTTGAAGAAAAGCACCTAAAGGACCCTCAGACTGTGAGAAACAAGATTCTCTTGTCTGATGAACCTCAATTCCAAACATCATGTTTGAAGGAAACCAGCTCTGCTCATCACCTGCAGAGTACCAACCCAAAAGTAAAGTGTGCTGGTAGCAGCCTCATGCTGTGGGGCTGTTTTTCAGCAGCAGGGACTGAGGGACTCATCAGAGTAGAAGAAAAGCTCAATGCACCAAAATATTGAGATAGCCTTAATGAAAACCCAGTCCAGAGCATTCAGAACCTCAGACTGGGCAGAATGTTCACCTTCCAACAGGACAATGGACCTACACACACAGCAAGAGTGGCTTATAGACAACTCGGTGAATGTCCTTGAGTGGCCCAGCCACAGCCTGGGATTAAACCCAATCAAATATTTCTGGAGAAACCTGAAAATGTGCGTCTGCCCCCATCCAACCTGACAGAGCTTGAGAGGTGAAGAGGTGAGGAGAAGAATGGCAGATAATTGCCAAATGCTGATGAGCAAAGATTGTTGCATCAAAAAATAAAAGACTTGAGACTGTAAAGGTGCTTCAGCTAAATATTTAGTTAAGGGTATGAATACTTATACAATGTACTTATTTCATTTTTTTTATTTTTAATGTTGTGACAATTCTGTTTTTGCTTTGTCAATATGGTGTATGGAGTGTAGATTGATGTGGAAAAAAAACTAATTTAAAGCGGTTTAACATAAGGCAGCAACATAACAAAACATGAAAAAAATGATGGGGTATGAATACTTTCGCAAGGCACTATATATATATATATATATATATATATATATATATATACAGGTGCATCTCAATAAATTAGAATGTTGTGGAAAAGTTCATTTATTTCAGTAATTCAGCTCAAATTGTGAAACTCGTGTATTAAATAAATTCAATGCACACAGACTGAAGTAGTTTAAGTATTTGGTTCTTTTAATTGTGATGATTTAGGCTCACATTTAACAAAAACCCACCAATTCACTATCTCAACAAATTAGAATATGGTGACATGCCAATCAGCTAATCAACTCAAAACACCTGCAAAGGTTTCCTGAGCCTTCAAAATGGTCTCTCAGTTTGGTTCACTAGGCTACACAATCATGGGGAAGACTGCTGATCTAACAGTTGTCCAGAAGACAATCATTGACACCCTTCACAAGGAGGGTAAGCCACAAACATTCATTGCCAAAGAAGCTGGCTGTTCACAGAGTGCTGTATCCAAGCATGGTAACAGAGAGTTGAGTGGAAGGAAAAAGTGTGGAAGAAAAAGATGCACAACCAACCGAGAGAACCAAAGGAAAATGAGAAACAAGAGACCAAAAATTGCAGATGAGCTGAAGGCCACTGTCAAAGAAACCTGGGCTTCCATACCACCTCAGCAGTGCCACAAACTGATCACCTCCATGCCACGCCGAATTGAGGCAGTAATTAAAGCAAAAGGAGCCCCTACCAAGTATTGAGTACATATACAGTATACATATTTTCCAGAAGGCCAACAATTCACTAAAAATGTTTTTTTATTGGTCTTATGAAGTATTCTAATTTGTTGAGATAGTGAATTGGTGGGTTTTTGTTAAATGTGAGCCTAAATCATCACAATTAAAAGAACCAAAGACTTAAACTACTTCAGTCTGTGTGCACTGAATTTATTTAATACACGAGTTTCACAATTTGAGTTGAATTACTGAAATAAATTAACTTTTCCACGACATTCTAATTTATTGAGATGCACCTGTGTGTATATATATATATATATATATCAAATTTATTTATTTAAAAAAAATGTAAAAATCTTACTGTCTCCAAACTTTTGAAGGTGCTCAAATTATATGCAGTATCATTCTTGAGACAAAAACATGACCACTGGCTCATATATCCTTACCAATATTTTTATGAACATCTATATAAATAAAGCTTATCTCTATATATTATTATATAAATTATTAGTTATTTATTTTGGGAAATGGGAAGACCCTCTAATTGTGTTTATATATGTAAAATGTATTTGTAATATTGATTTTGAGATATTTACAAGATCAAAGATACATTTAAATATCTATTTCTAAAATATGTGTCTATCGCCTCCAGAAATAATGTGTACTCTAAATATAGCATTTTGAAATAATGATAAAAAAGAAACTGATGTGGTGCTTTCTCTTTGAGTCAGGCTAAACTCTGACAGAGATTAGAATGCTAACTCATTAGTTAAGGAATTGGGTCTGTTTAACGTTTGTTTTTCTAAGTGTCTCCAACATAACAGGGAGCTCACGGCCATCAGCACCTCTGCTCAGGTAAAAGCACTTCCTCTTTCAGCCTCTGCCTCTTGCTATTTGCTCAACCTGATCCTGAGAAAAAAAGGAGCGAATAACTTTAAAACACTGTCGCACCAATGAAAAGAGCCAGACATGAAAGAGGTACAGAAATGAATTGAATGCTGTGTGGTTGATGTTTTTTCCCTCTTTTCTCCTTCCTCTTTGCCGCCCTTACATTGTGAGGCCCCGTCGCTCTATCTCTCTTGCTGCTTCTCTTTCTCTCTCGCTCACTTGCTCACTCTATTTCCTTCGCTGAAAGACTGGCGTGGGTGATTCATCACTGTGCCCTGTCAAAAGCCTTTTCCACAACATGATGAGAACAATGTGCCTGTGATTGGGATTGAGAGGCACAGATTGAGAGATAGAAGCAGGCCTCTGCTCTTCTCCGCTCCGCTCAAGATAGGGCTTCACCCCTGAGACCATTTTAAAGGGTTTCGCACCCTGACAAAGAGCTCATGAGAGCTCTGAACAACACAAGTGACTGTGCCATGCTATACTTGGACATGTAGTACTACAGAGACAATAGTCCTGACCATTCGTTTAGCCTTCACAATGCCAACAAGTCCTAACAGATTTGTCCATATCATTCTTTTCTCCCTACTCCTTCTTGTTCCTTTACGTCATCCACTTCTCGTTCTTCTGTTTCTCGCTTTCTTTTTCTGCCTCTCTCTGATCCCTTTCTTTTCCTTTCGCCTAACTTTGCCTCAGTATTATCTTTTGTCCACAAAGCAGTCCATGTGAGAGCTGAACAAATATCATCACAGATCTGATTTAATTCATGGTCACAGGCAGCCATTATGCTGTCATCAATAGCATTATCACAACCCATTACCATGCCAGACAAGTTTGGGAGCCAATCCCTGTCCTCTTTCTGCCCTCCAACACCAATAAGATCATGATCACAGAGCATATTCCGCTTCCCTATACTTGCCATATAATGGCCAGGGATTACTGATATCTGTCTCACTGAATATGAACCATCACCACCTTCATCAGTTATCTTAACTGCTTACAGTGGCTGCATCCCATACGCAAATGTAATGTATGTACATATATTAAATGTATGTTTTGCCATGTACACTAGTCAACATTTGAAGTGGATCAAAACCTTTCATCAAAGTTGTCCTAAAACATTAAACGAAAATGCGTTCTTGTCTTAGGACAACTTTGAACTTTTTTGATCCACTTCAAATGTTGACTACTATATTGCCAAATATTAAATTAAATCTAAGATGGCGCCGCTGATGGCAGGCACAGTGCTTTGCTCTTCAGTGTTCGTAGTGTTTTTGTTTGTTTTTCCTGTTTTTTGTTTCTCAAAAACGATCAGTTTTACCAGGGATGAACTGCTGAATATTCGGCAGAACACACCACAAAATCTTTTACCGGATTTTGATTATTCGGATGTTTTGCTGGACATTGTAGTTGGCAGAGCCAGGCTGGTCAAATGCTTCAGGACGCGCAGACGGGGGAAGCGAGCCGGTGCGCTCGTGAAGCTTCGTCAGCGCGGATTAAGAACGCCGCTGCCTAGCATCCATCTAGCGAATCTCCGCTCTCTACTCACAGCGTGCTATATCTGCCTAACTTCCAGCTGATCAGAGCAGATCGCGACGCAGAATCAATGGGGAAATCGCGCGGCGGCGGGACGTGCTTTTACATCAATGAGAGGTGGTGTACAGATGTAACTGTGTTAAAGAAGATGTGCTGTTCTGATCTAGAAACGCTCTTCATTAACTGCAAGCCGTTCTACTCGCCACAGGAGTTTTGTTCATTCATTCTCGTGAGTGTCTACATTCCTCCGCAAGCGCACGTGAGCTCAGCTTTACAGAAACTAGCTGATCTGATCACACGACACAGAACAACAACACCCGGACTCTGTTTTAATCATTCTAGGGGACTTTAATAAAGCAAACCTCTCCCGTGAACTGCCAAAATACAGACAGCACATCACATGTCCCACCAGAGACAGTAATATATTGGATCACTGTTACACAGCGATAAAGGGATAAAGACACAGCGATATCACTCTGTCCCACGGGCAGCTTTAGGACTCTCTGATTACTGTTTGGTTCATCTCATACCGACCTACAAGCAGAAACTTAAATCTGCTAAACCTGTATTAAGAACTGTTAAAAGATGGACTAATGAAGCAGAGCCAGATTTAAAAGCTTGTTTTGACCTCACTGATTGGACTGTTTTTGAAGCTGCTGCAAACGAAATGGACGAGCTTACAGAGACTAACATCTTATTTCAGTTTCTGTGAGGAAATGTGTATTCCTACCAGGACTCATTTAACCTATAACAATGACAAACCATGGTTCACTGCAAAACTCAGACAGCTCCGTCAGGCCAAAGAAGATGCTTACAGAAAGGGGGATAAAGTCTTGTATAAACAGGCCAAATACACACTGGAAAAGGAGATCAGAGTGGTAAAGAGGAATTATTCTGGCAAGCTAAGGAACAAATTCTCTTCCAGTGATTCTGCTTCAGTGTGGAAAGGTATGAAAGACATCACCAGTTACAAGACACCATCCCCCAGCACTGTGGAGAATCAACAACTGGCAGACGATCTGAATGAGTTCTACTGCAGATTTGAAAAAACACCATTCACACCTCCTGCAACCCCCCTCTCCCCCACACCTGCACTGCAGATAAGAGAAGATGACGTGCGCCAGGTCTTCAAAAAGAACAAAAGAAGTAAGGCACCAGGCCCAGACGGTGTGTCACCAGCCTGCCTAAAATCCTGTGCTGACCAGCTGGCCCCCATCTTCACACTGTGCGAAGTCCCCTCATGCTTCAAATGCTCCACCATCATCCCCGTTCCAAAGAAACCCAAAATTACTGGACTTAATGACTACAGACCTGTGGCTCTAACGTCTGTGGCCATGAAATCATTTGAAAGACTGGTTTTGGCTTATCTGAAGGCCTCCACTGGAACCTTACTGGACCCCCTGCAGTTTGCCTACAGAGCAAACAGGTCTGTTGATGATGCAGTCAACATGGGACTGCACTTCATGCTGCAGCATCTGGACAGACCAGGAACTTGTGAGGATCCTGTTTGTATACTTCAGCTCCGCTTTTAACACCATCATCCCGGACACCCTTCAGAATAAACTGACAAAGCTCTCCGTCCCCACCTCCGTCTGTCAGTGGATCACCAGCTTCCTGACAGACAGGCAGCAGCTAGTGAGGCTGGGAAAATTTTCATCCAGCACCCGCACTATCAGCACTGGAGCTCCTCAGGGCTATGTTCTCTCCTCACTGCTCTTCTCTCTCTACACGAACGACTGCACATCTAAAGACCCCTCTGTCAAGCTCCTGAAGTTTGCAGACGACACCACACTGATCGGCCTCATCCAGGACGGTGACGAGTCTGCTTACAGACAAGAGGTTAAGGAGCTGGCTGTCTGGTTGCAGTCTTAACCTGGAGCTTAACACGCTCAAAACTGGGGAGATGGTCATGGACTTCAGGAGAAACCCCCCTGCCCACTCACCATCATGAACAGCACTGTGACTGCAGTGGAGTCATTCAGATTCCTGGGCACCACAATTTCTCAGGACCTGAAGTGGGACAATCACATTGAGTACTTCCTTCGCCAGCTGAGGAAGTTCAACCTGCCACAGGAGCTGCTGAAACAGTTCTACTCTGCCATCATTTAATCTGTCCTCTGCACTTCAATAACTATCTGGTTCAGCTCAGCTACCAAATCTGACCTCAGAAGACTACGGAGGGTAGTCCGGACTAGAGGGCTGCATTGGGTTTGGGCTCCCGCGGGACCCAACGCAAATCTCGCGGGAGCGGGTGGTTTTACCTTTGCTGCGGGTGGGAGTGGGCGGTCAGAAAATTTTGCGGAGGACCCGCGGGGAATGGTGGGATTTGGCGTGTAATAGAAATGGAGTCAACGCACGAAGTTGAGAAGGAAATTAAAGTGGCTGTTTACTTGACAAAAGCAAAGCAAGGCAAGTCAGACATCTGGAAACAATTCTCAATTGTCACTGAAAAAAAGGGAGAGTTAAACTTATTAGTAAGTTGCGATAAATGTGCAAAAGTGTTTGTTTACAACGAACATAAATCTGGCACCTCTGCCCTGAGGTAGAGGTCTGCATTCCCGCGGCTGTCCCGACCAGATTTCTTGCGATGCGGGATTAAATTCCCGAATAAAACACGGTAGCGGTCGGTAACTCTGGTGCAATTTGAACGGGAGTGGGCGGTTTAACAATATCCCGTTCCCGACGTCCTTTCAGAACAGCATATCTGCCCTTTATTCTTATCAAGCACCGGTACAGCCTGCACTCGGACTGTTATGCACGCGCTGCACTCATGAACCAGTGCTTAGTTTTATTTGCGGGGTCTGTGCGCGTAGCATTTTATTTATTTAATAAGTTAAAGTTATTTCATGTTGTGCTTTGGCTTATTTACTTAAACTGTTTGTTATAACAGTTAAACTGTTTGTTTAGTTAATCATTAGGTGCATGCATCATGCAGTAGGTTTAAAAACTGAGGTGCCGCTAGTTGTGGCTTTGTTTTAACGGTTAATGTTTTACAAAGCTAATAAAAAAAATACCCGATGTTTTTGTCAGGTGTGGTGCTTTGGTTTAGCATTACTTCATCTTATTTAAATGCAGTCATGTTTAAAGCCTGTTATTCTGGATGTTAACTTGAACGAATATTTAGTCTGCTTGTATTTGTGTACATTTTTCACAAGCTCTGAGAGAAAGTCCACGGGACACAAACATTGCAGGCGCAGGCGGGAGTGGAACTCGCAGTTTGCGGGAGCGGGCGGTCCTGGTCAGAAATTCAGCGGGAGTGGGCGGGTGCGAGTTTAAGAAAACAGTCCCGCGCAGGGCTCTAGTCCGGACTGCTGAGCGAATCATTGGTACAACCTTCCCCACTCTCCAAGAACTGTACTTATCCAGAGTGAGAAGAAGGGCTGGCAAAATCACTCTGAACCCCTCGCATCCAGCACATTCCCTCTTTGAACTGTTACCGTCTGGTCGCCTCTACAGAGCACTGAGCACCAGAACGAACAGACACAGGAACAGTTTCTTCCCTCAAGCTATCCATCTCATGAACACTTGACATTAAACGTGGAACACACAACACTATTATACATTATTTATTCACCACACATACTTATTTTTTTCATTTCAATTTTGCACATATCAGACCCGTACACACATTATTGTCTATATTATATATTGTGTTTTTGCTATTCTGTACATTGCCTATTTGTATATTATTCTTTTATTATCTGTGTCCTGTCCTGTTGCTGTCATTCTGTTACACTGTGGAGCTTCCGTCACTATAACAAATTCCTCGTATGTGTAAACATACCTGGCCAATAAAGCTCATTCTGATTCTGATTCTGAATGTTATTGTTCTCAAACAAAACAAAGGAGCCAGCATAATTGTGTGATATTGCATGCAACAGTTCAGTAAACAATTCAGTATTTACTTTGCAAATGAAAAGTGAGTTCCAAACAAAGCCGCAGCAGCATCAAACAACACTCCTCAGTAGTGTTGTTTTATTTATTTATTTGTTTTTTGAACAGATTGGTTGAGTATATTATTCAGTGACTCATTCATTAAGGATTGTTCACTTACTGAATCAATCAGCCTTTAAAACTAATAGGTTGAGTAAATTATTCGTCTCATTTAAATGAATCAGTGTTTTTGACTGAATGATTCAACTGACTCGCTCATAAATAATTCAAAAAGGCTTGAAAGAAAGCCACTTGTCGCCCCCTACTGGGGAAATGATTTGACATGCAGAAAGATTCCCAACTAGCCATCTTGATTCACGAATGAATCACCAGTGTTGGGTAAGTTATTCAAAAAAAAACTAATCCACTACAATTTACTAATTACTTCTTTAAAACTGTAATTTGATTACATTACTGATTACTGCATTTAAAAAGTAATCAGATTACTAATTACTTAACTTTCAAGTTACTTTCAAGTTTACTTTTCAAGTTATCAAACCTAAAAAATACACTACAAAGTGAAACTCATAGTTCTTTCAGTATTTAATATTGACTGAAAAATTAATAATTATTAAAACCAACTTGAATGATCACTTGCATTTTTACTTACACACAGACATGAGAAATATATCGAAAGAGAGCTTGAAGTGTCTATTTTAAATGAAGTAAATCATGTCGAAAACAAATATTCTCTGATAAAATAATCAGTATGAAACCAACGCGAGGTACATTCTTTCCCGTCTGAGCTCACCTAATGTGATCACTCCCATGCACATCGCGCGCTATAAGATAATCATCCACGTGAAACCAGGCTTGAGACGCGCCAATATGTAAACGCCCACATCACCTCCGTAAACAAAGAAAGATTCAAGTTCATCACGGCTACTTTTCGTTTTTGGAAGAAGACGCACTGTGAAGAAATAAGCCACGAATTTACCTTAAAAGAATGCGACGCGACGTGGCTTAGGCTATATAATGGAGGATCTCATTTTGATGAGTCATTTATTTTTACTTACATTAGTGTTATTGTGACATAAACTTGTACACAATCACCTGTTGAACTTTTCACAAATTATAATGCCAGACTAAAATATGTGAAACTGAGTTAAACATTTTGAAATATATTAGGCAACCTTTCATTGCATTGTAGGACTTGTCTGCATTGTAGCTCGCATTCTGATTTATTATAAGGCATACTGACGCGCAAAACATGATTTTACTTCATATTTTTGAACACTGCATTTGTAACTTAAGTAATGTAATTTTATTGGCATTAGTAACTGTAATCAAATTACATAACTTTAAAATGTAACGCATTACATTACTGCATCACCAGGAAAAGTAATTAGAATAGGCTACTGTTACTGTGTAACGCGTTATACCCAAATCTCTCTTTTAAGTCGGGTCTTTTCCATGAATTGGTCACATGGGTTAGCGATCCAAATCGGTTTGTGATTCAGTCAGAATGATGTGAACAGGTCACTCGTGAGCTAAATCATTTCCTCACTCAGGAAACATACTTAAGAGGAACTTAAATGCATTCGCTTACAAAACATTTGAGTTCTGTTGTAAAAGTTCTGCTTTCACCCAAGAAATGTTATTAATTGTTTGTTGCTTTGTTATATTTATTTATGTTTATTTAGGGTCAGTGAAAAAAGAATAAGGCCTAAGAAAAAGTGCAGTAACCTGGATATATGTCTTTTGCTTGGCTAATTGTTCTTTATCTTTTGTAATTTAAAAACATAATTGTGTTGAAAAAAGTAATTTTCTATATCTGCTAGTGCTTCCTGGGTTATTTGATGCCTGGGGACTTGAATTTGGGAATCTGCCTCAAAGTTATATCAAAAGGGTTTTCCCATCCATGAAAAGGGATTGACATAGTGTTTGTATGCACTATCGACTGCACAATGATATTACAAATAATTCCCAATGTAAGTGTTGTAAAGGAATCAAAGAGTGCAAAATCTCTGACATAACATTTGCATGATCTGAAGGCCTTTACTATTTATACATTTCTTATTTTCTTATGAAACTGGAGACATATTTCTCACCATACATAACCAAAAAATCTCATCATGTATGTCCTACTGATCCCAAATTTGGTAAAGTGCCAACTGATCAAAGTTCAGATAAAGCTTAGGCAATAGCTCTGCATGGAAGGTGTAAATCATCTGATAACTTCATTTTTTCACAATCTATTTCCCCACAGTCTCCAAATATGTCCTGCCAAGATGGCGAGTATGTCTGGAGGATGCAAATTCTTTTGGCCTTTCCAAACTGAGATGAGCTGGGGCCTGTGGCTATGATCAACCTGTCCAAAGACTTGTCAAATAAACATGCATGATAACCTTTCAAAGAAGCAACACGTTAAATGTCAGTGTGGATCTGGTTGCATTCGGGCTAAACGCATACGTTTTCTTGATTTAGTACAGCACCCTTTTTTACTGCCGGGAAACTGGATCAAAGGTAAACAGACAGTGATTCACTTTCTTGCAGCAAAAGTAATTAAGAGTTTGGCCCCTCTTTCCTCTCATCAATTTCTATAATGTAATTGGTGTAGACAGCAATGGAAAGTATGTAGGAAAGGGTCTGCACGAGAGTATGCAGGAACCAAAAAGGGTCACAAATGCATTTGTAACAAGTAAATATGTAGCACTGAACATCAGACTGCCATGCAAGATTTTTAGTTCAGTAATATCAGTGCAGTCCTGGCAGGACTTGTTCCCAAAATGAATGTGTTGACTGAATTATTATAATCATTTGGCATGATCACGTAATGAGTATGAAAGTGAGATACAATGACTCTGCATTTCTGCCCACCTTCATCCTGAAGATTTAGTGTTCTGTGGGCATAAAGAGTCGAATCAATCTTGTTTTCAGATATGTAGTAATTATTCTTCTCTTGAGTGGATCCTTAGAAAGACCAAAGGGTGACGTCATCTATGGCTCAGTCGCTGTCTCTCTCCACTTTTTCTTCCTCTTTCAACCACTCTTCATACGCCTCACTTTTAAAGCCGAGCAGAGGATAGAGGATATAAAAAAAATGGATGTTAAAGCATAAAACTGTCAGACAGGACTTGGGTGGGTGTAATTGCTCCTTCCGAGTCTGTCACCCAGAACTAACAGAGTCCCCTCAATACTAGACATCAGCCTCTCCGCTCATTATTCAACCTTATGCTTAGCTGATAATTAAGCTACTGTCGCTGTAAAACTGCAAACGTGATACCAAATTAGCATCACATTAAGAAGCCTATGAATATTGGATTATGCCATATGATAGATGAACATCAGTGGCTAAATCACTAGGCTGTTTGTCCCTTCATTGATTTAATCACATTGAAATGTGATCTAGAGGATATTTTGAAATTTTATACAAATATAGTTATTGGCATACCAACATCAAAACATAATCGTCTATATTTAATTACATCTTACTGGCTTACTAAATAAGTGTTATTTGTTTATCGATTGATTGACTTATTACAATTTTTTTACGCTTTCATTGAAGGGAAAAGTTTTAAGATTCATGAAAGACCCAAAGACCAAAGTTACAGGTTAAAACTTTATGCTGCTGCATCAAATTGGAATGAGGTCAATTAATTGTAGAGCAAGTTAGCATGCACTTCCTGTGTTCAAAGCCTTGTATAAAAACTGTAGACTGGGTAATCTCCACTAAACTTCACAGCTCCACATTGGCCCCCAAAAAAACAGTCTTTAGTAAGCCACAAGAAAGTGAATCTCACTGCTCTCTGCAGCAGTCCTGTAATTCTGACAGGTACCTTCGTATTAGAGACGGCTGCTGAAATCACTTCAAATAGAGATTAAAGCAGGAGAACACAGAGGAGGAGCTGCAGACTGGCCAGAGATCTCACACACTCTGAACTGCTATTTAAAAGAGATGGTGTGGATGAAGCGTAATTTGGAAAATGATTTTCAAAAAGAAACCGAACTAAGGAAGTATGAGGTAATTGCAGGTATAAGTCTTTCCCATGTTGTTTTCCTGTAACATGGTTTCATCATTGAACAAAAGAAAAATCTTTGCACCAAAATTTCTTTCATTTATATCTAAAGAGTGATACCAAGCATGTGATAAATATTAAAGATAGATATTGAATATGTAATGTTTCTTTGTAAAAGTAGGATATTGTGAGAACACATGATCATTAATTTAATGGCTTAAATATATTTGTCTATTTTATTTGTCCGACCAATGTCAATAAAATTAAAATGTCACAGTTAATTAGTTAATTAATTAAAAATGACAGTAAAGACATTTGTAATGTAACCAAAAAAAAAAAAAACATTTTTAAATAAATGCTGCTCTTTTGAACTTTCCATTCATTAAGGAATCCTGAAAAACATGTATTATGGTTTCCACAAAATAATTCAGGTGTACAACTATTTTCAACATTAATAATAATATGAAATGTTTCTTGAGCAGCAAATCAGCATATTAGAAAGATTTCTGAAGGATCATGTGACACTGCTAAAAATTCAGCTTTGTCATCACAGGCATAAATTACATTTAAAATATATATTACAATATAAATTTTAAATTGTAATATATCGAATAAATGCAGTCTTGGTTATATACAGTATATATATTTCTCTGTATCAGCTCCTCTGGCCCTCTGCTCATCTTCACAATCTTCTCTCTCTTGTTTCTCTGAGGAACAGTGGATGAGAGATGTGTCTTCACCCCAACTGACATTGTAAAAGTCTCTGAGCTGCAGCAGCAGCACCTCAAGGGTCATCTGTCACCAGTGTTGGGCAGTAACTAGTTACTGTAACTTAGTTACTGTAATAATATTACTTTTTGCAGTAACTAGTAGTGTAACTAATTACTAATAAGATTTCAGTAATAATATTACAGTTACCATGTGCTATGCACATGCATGTGATGTCCCCAGTGCAGCAGGCAAGCTCGGAATATGGAAAAGCTTACATTCAGCAGATAGAAATATTGCATTATATTGATTTTGTCAAGAAAAAAGATGATCTGAACACTGTTGTGTAAGTTGTGGCTTTACTTTACTCTGGCATTACATCCCACCCACATCCCTCTGATCAGCATGTGCTACATTATATTACTATAATTAAAAATATTTTTGGAAAATAAACAGTTTCTTACAAACTTATGTGATTTCATAAAATACATAATTAAATATAATCGTATATGGGAAACGGATAAATTACAATTAGCTTCAAGCTACACATGACAATTAATGAGATTAATACAACACTTCTACTTGAATGTCACTATCAATCACTATTGAGTGTTTATAATAACTTCTGACTGCGATCCAATGTGGATTTTGGTCAAATGATGAGGCAGAAATATGTTGTTAGTAACATTCTACAAGAACTTTATGTGGAAGATACACAGTTACAACTTCTGTGGGGCGTGAAGAAAAAGTAATGTAACTAGTAGTGTAACTAATTACTGTTGCCAGAAAGTAATAAGTAAAGTAACAATATTACTTTTGAAAGGAGTAACTAGTAATGAGTAATATATTACATTCTTTGAGTAACTAGCCCATCACTGTCTGTCACACAGACACCACCGCAAACTCAGCTATAAACTACAGCATTTCTATAGCACTGTGTCTAAAGACTGAAGAGTTCATATAGCTCAGACAGTGTGTGTGTGTGTGTGTGTGTCACTGCCGCAGCCCTAGAGCGAGTGTGTGATGTGTGAGAACACAGGTTGGAGTCAGGGAATGCAAGATGAAGTGTGGTATTTCTGAGGATGCCAACACCTGCGTCAGTCTTGTCTCTGAGCTGTTAGCTCTGCCCCTGTGCTGCCCTGGCACCTCTGAGCCCCTGCCCTCTCATTCACTCCAACACACAGTCAATCACAGACTCACACACACAGCTCTTATTTAGGTAAAAGAAAAAGACTAACGCTGCAGACAGAAAGGGAGAGAGAGACAGAGAGAAAGGAAAAAATATCACCAAAACAGCTTAACATTTTTTACTGGGTGCTAATGGGCTTTTTGGACAATGTGGAATTCCCTCTTATCCGGAACTGGTATGGTCATAAGAAACTAGACTTTTCGCTCACTGCTCATCCTGTGTGCATGTTGAAACATTTGGGTTCATCTTTGTGATGTGTTATGAGGATGATATGACAGTTTAAATAAGAGTCTTAACTTTTATGTGCAAAAACTATTTACTATTAGTATATTGAACAGTGAACAGTGGCCATTGTTTCCTGATTCACATGCATTTCACTCAAACACATCCCCAGCTATCAAACATATATCACTGTTATGAGCTTCTTTGCAATGTAATGTTCTGTGAGCTTGCAAATAAGTGCTGGTCATGTTAGACAGCGATTTTAATATGCAAGAGGGAATTTTAATCTTTACTTTTAATAAGATTTCCACCTTCTTGTGTCTGTAGCCTATAATTAGAAAGTCTGGCTGGCTAGATTGACAGAACATTTTGTCCCAGAAGAGTGCTGGTGCACAGTAGACGTTCTAAATCACATACACACACAAGACATGTTTCATCTAACAAATTGGTTTCTTTTTTATCTCTTTCCTTCTGTCTTTTATTCTTGAATTTGAATACTGAGCTGACATCATTGTCTCATCCTTTTAAGGCTTGCAGAGGAATATATTTCACACAGACACAGAGCGAGAGAGGGACAGATGGTGTGGTGCAGAGGAAGCCTTGGGTCACAGACATTTTCATGTCCATTCACCTACTCTATTATCTGTGTATGTCAAATTTTCAGCACAAGTGCACTTAAAGAGATAGCTCTCCCAAAAATAAAAAAATGGCGTCATTTCCATTGCGAAAAAGAAGTTTATTCAAGTGTGATATTAGTATAATTCTTTTAAACTTAAAATAGGAAAGTATACTTTTAATCTATTATGTACTTCTCAGAAATGGGCTTTATGTACACCATTTTTCAAGTTCAAGTCCACCGAAGTTAATCTACTCTCCTGTCTGATTTGTGGTCAAGGCTAGAAGAGATACATCTGCGGCTACTGGGCATGCACACATGAATACAGCGTAATTTTTGTCATACTGTACAACAATAATTAATTGCATTATTGTTTAGGGTTGTGGTGGATATAGTAGATGTTAATAAAACACAATATAAAAGGTAGAAAATTTCATTTATTGTTAGTTTACGGCCGTAGCTCTTTGCGAACAGTCAATTGCTCAACCTCATGTCGTTCCAAACCCGTAAGACCTTTGTTCATCTACAGAACACAAATTAAGATATTTTTGATCAAATCCGAGAGCTTTCTGACCCTACTTAGACAGCAATGTAATTACCACGTTCAAGGCCCAGAAAGGTAGTAATGACATTGTTAAAATAGTCCATGTGACGTCAGTGGTTAAACTGTAATTTTATAAAGCTACGAGAATACTTTTTATATGCAAAGAAAACAAAAATAACGATTTTATTCAACAATTTCTTCTCAATTCACGAGAGTACCACGACGCATACTTGTGATGCTGATGACGCAGGAGCCGGCTTTCTGACATAGAATCTAGATGTGCTGTGCCTTGTTTGCGAGGAGAGGAATAGATGAAAGACAAGAAATTATTGAATAAAGTCTTTTTATTTTTGTTTTCTTTGCTCACAAAAGTTTCCTTGTAGTGTCATAAATTTACGGTTGTAAATTTATGTCACATGGACTATTTTGACGATGTTCTTACTACCTTTCTGGGCCTTGGACGTGTCAGTTGCTGTCTATGGAGGATCGGAGAGCTCTCGGATTTCATCAAAAATATCTTAATTTCTGTTCTGAAGATGAACGAAGGTCTTACAGGTTTGGAACGGCATGAGGTTGAGTAATAACAGAATTTTAATTTTTAGATGAACTAACCCTTTAAAAGCAGTGTTATTACTTTGCTTGAAAAGCAGACAGAAATTTAAGCATTGCTTCACTCTTAAATCACACTGGTCAATGAACGTATACACAGCTGACAACAAACGATGAAAATGAGCATGAAACGTCCTGTCATGTGCGAGTAAGGTTTGATGTTAGTTTCCCTTTCAGGTTTGTGTTGCAGTGCTGGATTTAATCTGTATGTTTGTGTTGATATGTGTCTTGATTTGACAAAACTGTCTGTGTTGTTTTAGAAGACAACTATCGTTATGTCCTTATTGGAGTTTAAAAGTTTTGGACCACACTGACTTTCATAATGTAGATTCAAACAGCTGAAACTGAAATATCTACTTTTGTGTTCATACAGATTTGGAACAACATAAAGGCAAGTAAATTATGACAGATTTTTTTTGGGGTGAACTATCCCTTAAATGTGTGGCATTTAATGTCCAAAAAACGCCTTTTTTCCTCCTTTGTTTTTTTTAAGATATGGAGCACCCGTATCAAGCCACAATTATTTATAACTGTACTGAAACTTTCTCTCCACCGACTAGTTCCCAGTTTCCAGAAGTCATTGCCGTGTCCCGTTCAGTGTCTCCTAACTTCTGTTTTCTTCACAGTCTTTCTTATTCTCTATAAGAAAGAGTCTGTATCTCCTCCATCTATCATCCTCTTGTCTCACTCTCTCTTTCTATCTCTCATGTGGATGAAGGGCAGGAGTGGAGTCTCTATTTTTAGAGCAGGCTGGTTTATTTACCTGCTGCCCTTGCTAACGTGTCCTTGCTAAATGAAGGCGAGTAGGCCTATCACCATCCTAAGAACAGTGCTTCACACCATCAGAGCTGACGGTGGTGTGTGTGTGTGTGTGTGTGTGTGTGTGTGTGTACTCGTAGGTATCTTGATTCTGCTATTAATCAGAACCAAACAGACGCACCAATCTCTGCTCATCAGCATCATTATGCTCCTAACAAGAGTTATTGATGTGAACTGCCAATCTATGCTGCATTATGCTTGTTAAAGTGGATGCTTGTTGTGGAAGAAGTTACACAATAGCCTGCTGATCTAGCTACGTCTGCAGGAAGTAGTATGTCCTCACAGCTGCCTGTATATGTATAATGTGGTCATTACTAAGTTTAAACAACTCAAAAGGTTAATCACTGGTTCTAAATCTCTGTTTGTTTGCAAAGTGTCTTCCTATTTTCTGCATTAGGCAACTTTAGCTGTTGATTGACATACATTCGTTCTTCTTGTCACTCAAATCAATCTACTGATCAGTGTTGGAGGGTTGGGTGCAGCTGAGGCGTTGCATCTCTTTCTAAACCTCATTTATCTTTGTCTCACAAATACATACGTCCATCTCTCGCATACAAATACACACACTAACCTTGAAGTCTGAAAAATTCTACTTGTTTGCACTGCTAGCTTTTTTTGGGCAGACTGATGTATTGTCACTTTGTGAGGATGTTCTGTGTGCACTCATTTCAACCATCATAACTGTAGAGTAATTGTAGGGTAATAGGTTCATGTCTCATACATTTACTATAGAAATGAAAAGGATGGTTCACACAAAAATGAAAATTCTGTCCCTAATGACTCTCTGAACCTGTGTGCCTTTCTTTCTTCTGTGGAAAACAAAAGAAGATATTTTGAAGTGTGTTTGAATATGTGTTTGTCCAAAACAACACTGGACACCACTAACTTATTATACGGTCAAAAACTGAAACATTTTTCAAAGTGTCATCTTTTGTGTTCCATAGCAGAAAGAAAAGAGTTGTACAGTTTTGGAACGATTTTATTGTATGAAATATTCTTGAATTAACCAGACTTTACTCAGTTTTGTGGAAAAAAAATATTTGGGGGGTTATTTTTTCCTCAAAATTGAGTAAAGGCTGGTGAATTCAAGAATGTAAATGGATATTTAACACAATAAAATCTTTATAAATAGATGTAGAAATGTAAAGTTTGTGTGTGTTTTATCTGTATGTGATCATCCTTATCTTTCTTGAACCTAAATCTTCTATCTGTCTAAGTGATGTGACAATACATTCGTCATACCTTACCTGAAGTTAATATAAGCTGAGGGAGTCCCAGTGTGTTTGTTGTACCTTTACGCAGAGTTTTGTTATCTAATACATTAAGGAGGTTCACTTTCTCTTCAGAAGTTTTTTCTATTCTTTTAGTTTTAAAATGCAGCTTCTGTGTCTGTGTTTTAGCAGCCCCTTCTTCCTCTAATCACTGATGATATTAATGTGGTGTCAACAACAGTACAGGAAGGGTCTCTTACTACAGTTAGGGAACACCTCCATATCGCCCCCTATTGGCTATTTGTAGTAGTTTGAACGCAAAGAACGTATGTTACAGCTCACATTGTATTGGTCTCTTCATCACTCAATCTGTCACACATAGCATGGTGCTCATATCCATTTTATACAAGGTCAGACTCAATTATAATTTTGGTTAAGAAGACTGTAAACTGCTCAGCACCTCCTCATCCAAATCCTCGCCCCACCCCCACCGCTGCCTTTATACATGACATACATCAGGTTCTCATGTTTGTCCTCAGCTCACCACAGCTCTCTGTCTCTTTAACTCATATTCTGGCCGTTCCTGGTCTCATTTGCTGTCTTTTGTCCATTTCTGTGGGACATGTGGTCAATTATACATATACTCATCATTCAGAGTCAGGACAGTCTTTTAGTGTGACGCTATGTTCATATTCAGGACTCGAGATGTAAAGCTAGTGAAGCATATGTTATGATATGATATATGATATAATATGGCATAAAACATTTAGGTTTGAATGGATTGAATGCTTTTGGCTTACCTCAAAGATTAAGCACCAAATATCATTGCCTATTGCTTGGCAAGGATTTTGTTGTTAAATAAGACTCTTAAAATAGTTTTGGGATCAGAAACCTGCTTAGGAACTTTCTATTCATCATAATCCAAGCAATGTTACTCAAGATGGTTGTTTCCTTTCAAAACATGATAAGTAATGTTGTTGAGATGTGGAGGTTTTTTGAGGTAAATGTGTTTCAGAGGAAGTCATTATATATTTCTTGAACATCAAAGTGTCAGTGGGACAGGGAGATAAATTGTAATTGGCCGGTCCGGGTCATGCTCAATGCCAGGGTTGCCTAGAGACAGGAAACACTTGATTCTAATTGGGTTGTCTGTCTGATTCTGCTTGCCGGTGTCCTGTCCTGCATCACAGCACACGTTATTTCAGGCCGACACCAAAAGCTCAGAATGACCCTCTGGTCTAGAAAGCAGATGGACAACGGGAATTATTACTAGAAGTTCCTGATATGGCAGAAGAAAGCATGAATGGAAGCAACAGAGGTGCTGGATGGAAGCGGTGTAGAATTATTAACAGAGGGAATGTCCTGAGATGTGATTCTCATCACGAATAATCCAATTTGTAACACACCGAACAAAAAAAAAACATTTAGTGAAATACCCATGTCAATGCATTGGTGGCACTGGTGGCACTCTTTCTAGTTCCACTAAATAAAAATATAAAATGTTGCCTCTTTTTTTGTCTAAATTATAACTAATCATGATGAGTTAATGTTGTATTTATTCAGATTTTATTTGGCATAAAATAACATTTAAATACAAATATAAATATGATCCTTGCAACTTCTACTGTCTTATTTAATGATAAAATACTATAAAAAAATAGACCTAACCTTATTGTTCTTTACGTGTTTTCTCTCACATTTCATGTCTTAAAATCCTATTTTTCCAGGCAAATGGTCATTTTATGTTATTCTAACAACACACAGGGTTTGATATTGCTAGTAAAAACATTCATTGTATTGTTTTTTTAAATATCTGCTATAAAATCTACACCGTACTTACAGAGTTTACTTATAGGGCCTATATTTATAAATATAAATATAGATTTAAATATAGATTTTTATATTCATATAATAAATCTGACAAAGGTATATTTTAAAGCATCCAATAAGAAACTGAAAATCTTTTAATACATCCTGGGGATTTATGGAGCTTTAATAGGACTGTAAAAGTCCAGATTTTGTTAGAAAGGCAGTAAAATCAAAAGCAACATGGCTTACAAATATTTAGTACTGAAGTCTGTTGTGTAAATCTGGGAAGGTATGATATACATCAATGTTTAAACCAAGGAAATGATCACAGCTATGCTGAGATATTATAGTAAGTGAAATGTTGGGGAAATTACAGTTTTTTGTAAAACAACAATTTTAACAGCATTACAAATAAGTAGTATATGTGGCTTGTACTGTATATGACAACAGTTTATCAAATTAAATGCATCAATGCAGCTTTGTTATAAAATTAGGATTTAGCTTTAAAGTATGTCTTCATAAAGTCTTGTAGTCCCCATTTCATATGGATCCTGAAATAAACAACCACAAATGAAATAAAAATATATGTAATTTGCTCGCTAGCTATAATATTTTTCAGATAATTTGAGATTTTTCTCCATTGCTATACTTACAGAGTAAGCCTTTGATGTGAATGAATGAACCATGGATGTTTAATGCTTTGCACTTATTTCATTCTTGGATCAGCAAGGCCATAGAGACAGTGTCCTCCACTGCATGTGGAAAATGTATAACTACAACAACAACAAAAGAAACAATACAATGAGAAAAACAACTTTGACTCATCAGAGCATGGCATATTTTTGTTTATTGTAATTACAAATGCTGAGGGCAGCATGAAATACTAAAGCTGAGAAATCTGTGAATTGCTCTCCACTATAGACATATATATATATATTACAGCAGCACTGGAGTGGAGAAAATTCAACACATTTGTGAGTGGTGAGTGTTAGTCTGCGCCGGGTCTTCAGTTCTAATGTGGCAAGTTGGTGAGGTTTTATGCACCCTCCTGTCATTTATGCTGGAGCGACGTAGTCCGCGGATGTGGCGGGTCTCACACGGCTCAGTTTGACTTCATGGGGATCAAGCTGGAAAACCTTAGTGAGCACCAAAAATACAAATAATTCATTTAGTGTGATTAATTTAAAAAATGTATCATGATGTGATTGAAATTAGAGCATCATGAATACTGAATCAAATGTGTGTACATGTATGCATTATTACATATGTATGTATTCTTCTACACCTTTTCTACATCTCTGCCTTTCATATACATACTGTACACTCACACCTGTCTGTTTTCTTTGTGATCTTTGTCTTTGTGATGCTGGTCTTCACATTTACGGTCACATTAGTAGAAGTGCTTTAAATCACCCCACCCCCTTCCAGTCAGACAGAGTTACAGTCATAAAGATAAAGGTTGAGGTGCTTTCCCACCTGTGCAGACATACAGATCAAAACACCTGCCAACACGATCCATATTGTTACGTATTAGGACGTCATTTAGTGGAAGTGTGATTAAACACTGAACGGTTCCTTGTGATTTAGCTGCTTCAAATTGTCATTAATATTCTTGATTATTAACATCGGGGAACTTGATGCTTGATGTTTCTGCGCTCTGCAAGTTGCATCACTGAGAAAAGTGTACAAACACTTCCATGAATTTATTAAAGTTCTTGAGCTTACAAGCTGTATAAAGTACAGTAAGTACAGTAAAGTACAGCTGTAAACAGTCATTTTTATTGTCTTCTGTAAAATGTGGGTAATTAATCACATTTTACAGAAAAGGCTTCTTGGCAGAAACAACAAAAACTGTTGGTTGATGGTTACATGTTCTGGTTTCAGCTTGTTTGTATTAGGTTTGTGTTAACATAATCTTATGATTACAGCTGAGATTGATTTAGGTGTGAAATCAGCGAACACAAAGATAGGGTGAAAGCCAAAACAAGAATATTTCTATACAACAGGTGTCATAATTTGCATCCTCAAAACTATCCAAATCAGATTTTATCCAACTATCCAAATCAGATTTTAATTGAGTAATGTCTAAAATTTTAAACTGTTTCAAAGATGTGTGAGGTGAACATCTTCTGTAAACTTCATCTGCTGTAGACTATAAAAAGTGCTGTTTGCCATAGACTACATGAGGGAGTGACCAAATCAAAACAGAGAAAAAATGGTTCTTTTAAAGTTGTACCGCCTCTCAACCTGGTGCAAGCTTTGCAAGCATGTGTCATGTGTCTGTCTGCTGAGATTCAGCCACATACTAAACAACGGTGGATATGAAGAGATCCATGATTAAGATGTTTAGAGTCACAGAGAAGGAGCATTAGATGGTTTAACAGGCACTGAATTCTATATTGCTGTAGGTTAACAGTAGGTCTAAAGTGGATTTTTTGTTCTAGCAAAAGGACACACCTGGAAAGGCTGGTGCAGGTTTGTCTATCTGTCTATACAGTAATCCCCCCTGCTTGTTCTGGGAAAATTCCACAGATCTGAACCACACCTTTCAAATGCTTCTAATATGATTCTCATCTACAGGAAACTATTATTTGAACAGACTCTACCTCGATAAAGCTGACCTGCTAGTCTCAAAAAGTAATGTTTAACTGATTAATAAAACAGTCAGTTTCTACATCTAGAGGTGCTTTTCTAGAGATTCTCGCTTTTTTCAGTAGTTGCGAAAGTTGATGCTGGCTTTCATAAAACTGACAAATGCCTTTGCTCTGTATGGTTATTAGTTAGAAATGAATCTGAGCCTTGAACAAATACCTAATATAAAACACACAGAAACATGTCTGAACCATAAACATCTCTTGAAGCAAGTTTGTCTGGAGTTTATTAAGATCCATAAATAGAATTAGAAAGCTGATTTTGCTTTTGAAGCTACCACGAGACATCAGAGCTTTAGAGCCTGTAAAACAAGGTGAGGGTGTTAAATAAGCCCACAGACGCAGTTCTGGACTTTCTCAACCATTTGTTTTGGGCTATTCTTGGGATTTAGAGCTTGCTTTTTCTTATTTGCTTTCTTCTTTTCAACATTTCTACATATCACATAAGTAAGGGAGAATGTACAGTCATCCCATCTTTATCGCAAAATTAAACTGTGTGATCAGGGCTCTGATTTGAAGAGTGAAGGCACAAAAAAATAACTAAATAAATAAAAACAAGAAACTAGCACAGTTCTGTAGCAAACTAGTTGCCTGGGACAAAAGTCAGTTATACAGTTTAGTAGTAATTATACAAAACAAAATAAAATAAAAAGCAGAATCAGGTGTTCCAGAGAGCCAAATAATAAATGACAATAACCACAAAAGGTGCTCAAGAAAACAGCGCAAAACGTACCAGAAAATGCCAGAGCACAAAATAAACTTCTACAAGGGTTTAAATATATTGTTAGTACTCTGATTAAATGTAATGCTGATTTAGTGCTAGAGACAAGCCATCTGGGTCAGATCACTAAATGACTCTTGAAGAAGTGTGTCTTGAGACTTGAGAGATGGCAGGACTCTGCAATCGGAGGTAGTCCATCATAGCATCATTTGTTGTTTACATATAATTCTCACCTCAAAGCCTGTGCTTTATTTTCACACCTTTTCCTCTTCTCTTCTTTCAGGTTTCGCTTCTTTCCTGTACAATCATGCTGCCCTCGATCGCAAAACTCTGGCGACTGGAATGAGGTCATTATCCAATGCTGTGATGAGGAACTGCTGCATTCTCTCTCTCTTCAGCAGCAGTAGTCTTTGGGATCATTCTGCTCCACTCCTGATCTTTGATGACGTTACAACACTCACCATTATCTATCTCCTCAGAAGCTGAAGCATGCAGACACATGTAGTTAACAATTAATTTTACAATCAATATGAAAAATATTGGCTGTAATGTTGTTCAGTGAGCAACATCCTGGAATCTGTCCAGGAGACTTTTGAGTGTAGGAATGTTTTGAAATCACTGTTCACTATTTTTGTGGAATGTCTCTGAACACTTCGGTATAGAAAGGCAGCACTTCTCATGGTGCAATGGTGACTTGCATGGCTACTAGCCTGTGAGTGGGTGCTTAATGATGCTTTCACTTTTCAGTGGTTATTGTGGTCAGCCGTGTTGAACGTTGTCTACATTTTCAGAGAAATTACTGTTGCTCCAGGTAATATGGCACAGGCCACAAGCACCCCAAGTTCATTAAATAGATACTATCTGTGTCCTCGGGTCAAATGGCAATTGAACAAAGCATGCTGCAGCAGATGGTTTACTCTCATGTGCTCACTCATTTGTATCCTGAACTTTCCCATATCACTGCAATAATATTTTCTTCCGCTGTCCATCACCATTTTACAGTTCTGGTGTCTTTGACATCTCTTTTCCAGGAGTGTTAAATATTCTAAATAAATATAGAACCACATATAGTATTGAAAACAGCAAAAGGTTAAACCATGCTACCACTAGTCATTATAGTATAGGAATTATATAATGGTTGATGACGAATAAATTGGTTTTCTCAGCCTCAACAATGGCATTTTTAATGGCACTGAGTGGAATGTGTTAAGTCAATATGAAAATGCTATTGATAACATGCTTTTTTTTCTTCATCATTCTAGGATTTATGAATTACTCTTAGTGCTCACCAGCCCCCCTTGCCCCCTAAATCTCTGTGCGAATTGAAAACGGCACGTATTTGCGCATCTCTAAGACTCTCCTTCTCCCTCCCGCTGTGTTGGGTTGACCTGGGACTTGGCTGTCTTGCCTTGGCCTTGAGAGGACTGAGGCTGTGTTTAAGTAGAGGGAGCGGCTGAGCGAGGCAAATAAAAAACTCTTTACACACTCCGAGACTGAACTGAGCTGGAACCTCAGGTACGCGATTGTGAAATTCCCCACGTTCCACTCCCTGCAGTCCACAACATCACAAAGAGCTGCCCGAGTTCCTCCACAGAATGCTTGTCCTTAAGACCGTTTCGCTGTACACTAACTGCTTAGGGTCATTCTCAAAGGATTAGTCAGTTGGGGCGGCACATGATCTTGAATGAGTCCCAGAATTATACGACACTGTTTGTTTGTAGGGCTTATTCATGCTACACATACAGTTACATGAATGCATGACCTGAAATAGGATGTCTGCGTAATCATGAAGTCTGAAAAACAATAAAGGAATGGAAAACAATATCAGTGATCTCTTAATTGCTGATGAATGCAGTTGTGGAGATGTAATTGTAGAGGAGCAAGAAAATCATGCTCCGCTACAACATGCGGTTATCTGTGTCTCCTCTGTTTCCTTGTAGTAATTGACACTGACCAAAATCACTTCGTATCAATTAAGTTCCAGTTCATAACGTGTTCATCACAGCATATAGAAAACCTTAGTATACTCTGCACAGTTCAATTCTTTTAGACCACACTGACCAGGTGGTCATAATCTCATTAATTATGACAAAGGAACTTCTGTGTGACTATTTGCTAGAAGCAGCAATTGATCTACCTCTCTTTTGGTTGCGTATTTGGAGCTTATAAAGTTATTTTTGAAGAGATTAACTGCTCGATTTGCTGTCGACATTCTGCTAAAAGGTTCACACTGCCTTCACCCTGAGAATTAATATAGTGTATAATTTTATTAATTGACCAAGAATCAGTTTCCAGTTTTTTTTTTTTTTTAAACAGATGCACTTTTCCTTTGTGATGCATGTTAAACATATCAATTTACTTCTGAATCAGCATTATTTAATGGCATTTGTGAAATTTCTGCTGTCAGAAAATTGCACACTCCAAACCAATTGAACAACAAATCACCTGTGTCATGCTCAATTGAACAAAACCTTCAGCAGGGGCCCTGCTCTTCTTAATGTATTTCTCAAGACAAGCAGCCACCATCTTTGATAGAGCAGTCTGGAAAATGTGTGAAAACAAGAGAAAATAAGACAATGAAACACATACCTTACCCGCTGCTATGGGTCAGGGAACACAGTGGTTACCATGGCTTAATCTGTCACTGAAGTGGACTTTAAGGGGTGACAGGGTTTTTGCAGGCTGATCTTTCTCCCAAACAGACAGCTTAGCATTTGTGTGCACAGGAAGAGCCCTTTCCAATATCACAAATAAGCTGTGTTGGGCAGAAGAGCCAACTTAATCTCTGTCTCCTACTCGCTCAATCTCTACGCCAATGGAGCTGATAGAGAGGGAGGAATATTTCATTTTATTCTAAATTAATCAAAACATTCCTGGCTTTTCAGTTTGAAAATAGACGTTTGGACAATATTTCAAAGAAAATTAAATCCTGTAAATTGTTTAGAAATTTAACCTTTGACTTTAAAACCTTGGCAAAATGATGCTGATATAGGGGACAGTGCACAAAGTATAATACATTTTATGCATATTATAAACCAAACTGGCTTTTTTTCAGGTTAAGTGATGAATGGGACAAGTGATTAACCTGATAAGTATGTGATTAAAGAGATAAAAAGAAAAGGAAAAAAGTTTGCACTAAATCAAAACGTCTGTGTTTTTGCCATGTTTTGGATTGTATTTGGAATCGCTTTGTTTGTGGTTATTTTTCAATTCATTTGGATTCATGTGCACAAGCACAGTCTGCACTGACTGTGATAAACCAAACTTTTAACGAAAGTCGCGCAATTTATTTACCCTTACATACACCTTAAGCAGGACCATACATACAGACAAAATGACTTGGTCCATTAGCAGGTCACATACGGATGAGGCTGAGCTGAGCACACATGCATGTCGCAGCCTCACAGACAGCAGCGGGGGGAAACTGATGCGTTCACATCTCACCGTGTCCCTCCCCTGAAACCCACCTTCTTGAAAGGTTTTTGCGCGTCTGTTTTGTGGGATAACATCAGAAGGGTTCGTCCCGTCGAGCCAATCAGGTCCCTCCCTACCTCAGATCGCAGCTATAATACATAGGAGTAAAGAGGCTTCTCGCATAAGTGGCTGTGGCTTCAACTACCGTTGTGATTTCGAGGTCAGTCTTACCTTTCCCATCCACGCCGCAACCCTCCGATGCGTTATCAGACGCACATTTCCGCACCTGTCACGGTAGGGCTCGGCGCTGAGGGACACGCGTGAGCTGAGGAGACGGCAAGGACATCGCCGGAGATCCGCGCAGCGAGAACGAGAAATCCTGCTAGACACACCGCGCAGGGCGCTCTAGAACACCGCAGCGAGATTCACCGTGCGGCAAAATGCGTCTTATGGCGAGAGTACTGCTGGTGTCTCTTCTCAGTCTGTCCTTGGTGGTGTCCGGACTGGCCTGCGGTCCTGGCAGAGGCTACGGCAGAAGAAGACATCCCAAGAAGCTGACACCTCTCGCCTACAAGCAGTTTATACCTAATGTCGCGGAGAAGACCTTAGGGGCCAGCGGCAGATACGAGGGCAAGATCACGCGCAATTCGGAGAGATTTAAAGAACTTACTCCAAATTACAATCCCGACATTATCTTTAAGGATGAGGAGAACACTGGCGCGGACAGACTCATGACACAGGTAATTCCCTTCCCTTCAGAAATCGCACCGGTGCTTGTTTGAGAGTCAGAGCTTCGGAAAGTAGCTACAGTTCGTGCAGGGATTGTGAATTAGTCTTACGGCATGCATGGATCTCTCTAATGAAGCTGTGCGAGAGAAATGCCATCAAGAGAGCACCGGCTGGTTGCCTCCTTGCTCACTCACCCTCATTGTGGAAGGTTGCGTGAAATATTTATGCGCTTCTTTGTATATTTGTCCGCCTATATCGGGCGCGCGTTATCTGTTTTATAAAACGTGGAGATCCTGCTAGATAGGTACGGCACCTGATCCGAAGGGACTGTGATGGTCAGAATATGTCAGTCTTATGACAGCTAAATATAGAACGAAATTAAGCATACATGTTCAGGGATCGCTTCGTCAGACCGCAGCCCACCCGCTCTCAGCTGCTTATCAGGGCATGAAAATATTGACATTTCTCGAAGGATGCTCTTCAATTTGTTTCTGCTTATTAATGGGCCAGGACGGTACCACTTAGTGACAGATTAGAATCAGACACAATGGCCTGTGTGTCTTCAGCCCTCTTTTTTCGATATTATTCAGGAGTTTGCTCATCTGCTGGCAATGCTGTATAATCTATAGCTTATTTGTTGTACAACTGACCGATATATAAGCAACAGCAAGCGACACACAGCCTGAAATATGTTTTATGTGGTGCACTCCAGACTAGTGCAATATTATTTTAATTGCAGCGCTATTATTTTGGTAAATAGGTGGCTATGTAAATAATCATTTAGATGCAGGGAACTGTTTCCTCTGCTGGGAAAGGCATTATTTTACTAGTAAGACTTAGATCTATTTATTTTATGGTTAATGCTAGTTGTGTGTTACTCAAAAATGATATAAAGTGTTGTTTTTTGTTGTTGTTGTTTCTTTGTCCGGGTTGTAGGCTATAGCTAACATTTATGCCGTCTCACACAACTCCATCTGTTATCTTTTTTTTCTGTCATCCCCCCCCCCCTTTTTTAGGCCTATTTATTTTATTTTGCAAGCAAAGGTAGTCCTCTGAAAAAAGTCAGACAGCTTCGGGAATAGGCTGTCTGTCCCCAACATGGCTTTCCACTCTCGTCGCATTAGCAGGGATCATTTGAACTTCTGACCCTTTGCAATGCAAAGGAACAATAACGTTGCAGCTTAGTAAATGCATCGAAAATATTTTTTTCTATAATATGGATATTCAGGATTGCTTCCATGTAATTTATAAAGCTATTAGTCTGAGTATAATATCTTTATTAATCTACTTGCTGAATAGCTCGACGGTTCAAAGTCTAAGTCATGACTGATTATCGCATGGACGAGGTTTGCTGAAACATTGCATATGTCAACCAAAGTGGATTTACACGCGCCGCGCAGGTGCATTATAAAGTTTCCCCTTTTCTGGTCCTTAAAAACAGATGAAACCCCTGTCTGGTGTGGTTTTCTCAGATGTATATCAAACTCTACTTAAGGTGAATGTGATTATAAGTGTGCGATGACCCGCGGGCACATACGCTGCCATTAAAATACGAAAGATACCCTTGCAATCTTGTAACTTCAAATGAACGTCTTAGTCTTTCAAGGGGAGTTAACGAGGTGTCATGTTAACAAATGTTTTGGAGAAGCGCACCCGAGTGTAAGAGATGGTTTGTTGGTTGAACACGCTGTGTAATCAATTGGGCTTAACGGAGCTGCTCGCGAAATTAGGCGCAACTGCGAGAGCATCCAGGAGGCTGTTTGCTCTGACAGGTAGCTGATAAGTGTTTCCTCTAAAACAGTTCATTTCGGGAGGAGATTAGTAGCTGACTGTGACTAGGCGGCTTGTTGAACAAACCTCGTGTGGAGCACAAAGCGGCGGCACAGGGGTTCCCGCTGCGCTTCATGGTGGCTGAACAGAATTCGGCTTGATTTGCGGCACACGACCCAATGAATTAATAAAGAGTTTAGGCTTCACGGCTCTTGAATCCCCAGTAGTTTTGCTCAGAATGTGCTAGGATGTGTCTTTCGGTGCCTCGTTTGTATTTTCCTCTCTCATTCAAGTGCCACAAGTGCTGTAGAGCTAATAGCCAGCAGATTCCAAGTATAATCACTAAATCCGTTTTATTTCTATTAGGGTAAAGTACCATTCTGTCATTTTCCCTTCAGACCACAGATATTCCACACATCATCAGTATGAAAATGCATGTAGCCACATATAAGAGGACGCATCTGTGAAGCGCAATAAGTTTTTGGTGGTTTGACAGATCCAAAGACATGATAGCCTATACAGTTTGTATAATAGAGACTAGAGACATAATGGAGTGAATTGAAACATTTTATATTTTATAATTTACTATATTTCTTTTTTTTATGATGGAATATAATCCAGTGTAATTAGGTGCATGTGGCCTTCACTGCACACATGAAAATTAGAGGGTCAAGCAAATCAGTAGAAAGTGAGGCAATAGTAGTCTGGTATAGGATGTTATAGGCTAAGAATGGTGTGTGGGTGTGTGTGTGCACTTATGAGGGGGGAGAGAAAGAGGGAGAGAGCGAGCAAGTCAAAGCTAGGAGGGTATGTGTGTGAATTATTGCAGGTATTAATTTGGCTTAGTGTCACAATTTGCAAGCATATTTTGAATAGATTTTATATAACCTCTAAAGACTGTCGGTTAAGCAATCACATCACGTCCCTTGAGCAAACCTGTGCTGCAAGAATAATGAGTAGTTGCTTCTCCTTTTGGACGCAGTGAAAGAGTCTTTTGTGGTGTTTTATTTGACATATTGGTTAAGTGTTGGGAAGAGTTGTCCTGGAGAAGGCCAAGCATCTCAACACAAGGTCCCGGGAAAGGTTAGTGGGTGCACCACCCAAACATGGCCTAATATTCCAGAGCTACCTGCACCTTGGCGAAAGCCACTGCTCTAAACCATAAGGTTATAGTACAAAACCACTATAACTCAAACATCCCTTTTTAGTGTTGTTTTCTAATTTCAAGTTACCATTGCATGTATTTTGGTCTTTGAAAGAGAAGAGGCCTTGATGCAGTCTCACCTTTCCCTGGTTGGATCTATATGTTTTAGATCAGTGAAGCGAATGCAATAACTTATCAATTTTTTATTAAGCTCTTTGGGCAGAATATCCTTGCATGCAAGGCTGAATTAATCCAGTGTAAATACAGGTTTCTCGTACAGTCGGCTTATTTGTCTAGACGTATCTATCTATTATTATTACAGAATTATTGTCAGTAAATGATGTCTGCGGAGCTGTGATCCTTGAGAAGGTTAGAGAAAATGATAAGATACTACTGAACCAGTTTATGTCTTTAAATAAATTAGACCTGTCTGTATATTTAGGGGGTGCAAACAGCTTTTATGTAAGCTATGCTATTATTTTTGGAGATTCAGAACATTATTTATAAATTTGTAAAAAATAAATTGCTTATGGCAACATGGATGAATGAATAGAAATGTATTAAAACTCAGTTAATTACCTCTCTTCCTGTTCTCTCTCTATTCTATTAGAGATGCAAAGACAAGCTGAACTCACTGGCCATCTCTGTAATGAACCAGTGGCCAGGGGTTAAGCTGCGTGTGACAGAGGGCTGGGATGAGGACGGTCACCATTTTGAAGAATCACTCCACTACGAGGGAAGAGCTGTTGATATCACCACCTCTGATCGAGACAAGAGCAAATATGGGACACTCTCTCGGTTAGCTGTGGAAGCTGGATTTGACTGGGTCTATTACGAGTCCAAAGCCCACATCCATTGCTCTGTCAAAGCAGGTAAGACCATGGCAGCTTGATTGGAACAGCAAAATAAAGAAGTGATGGGCACAATGTTTCACACTCGAATTTCATGTGAAAGAAAAGCAGGGTTAACACTGCTTTTAAATACTGATACAGTAAAAAAAAAGAGTTCTTATTTATTACTGGAAGTGTACTGTATTAGTGTCATAAAAATAACATCTGGCAAAGGAATTATTATTTCTAACAAATATTATTCTAAATCTACTATATATTTTAGGATTTATAAATACTGATCAAGTGATAAGCAATCAAAGCCTACAAATTGTTTTAAGGCTATTTCTCTAGAAGACCTGCTTTTAAACCTTTACACCTTATGAAATTCCTAAGACACATAATACTGCGTTAAACACAGAAAGACTTGCCAGCCAATATATGAAGTGATCTTACATCGCCCCACTCTGTCTCTTTGAAGGAAGCGCTTATCAAGTCATCACAAGCTCACTCACTGCAACAGAACACACACTTTACAGACATTTTACTAGAGATCTATGAAAACAAATTGAGGATAGTATTTTACACGCGCGCTTGTAAAAATACGACGAAGGCATCACTTGCGCAACGACGATGTAATTCTTGTCAGGATTTAGTTTAACATTGATCGAAGGTAATTTAGCTGGAACATATTGGCAAAGCCTCATAAGCGTTCACCAAATCTTATCATTTAAATTCTAAACACATTTATAAATACATTACAGGCTTTGAACAGAGCCGGATCGAACTCGCTCGCCCAAATCTGTTTCTCAATTGTCACCATCTTATTTCATGCCCTAGAATCTTATGAGGGGATTAGACATAGAAAAGTCCATTCTATAGCTCTGTTTACCGACCCAAGAGATCGGAATGTGAAGAGATCCCACAAGGCCCGAATTATTGTCATTAAGCTTGACAACGGAGAGCAGGATGGTTTTAAAAAAATGAAAGGAAAGAAGAAGAGAGCATTGATTGACTACCGCTAGCATTTCTAATTTACATTCAAATCTACACCATTAGAGCCTTGGAAAAGTGTCTGGGCTGAGTAAATACTATTTGAGCCTGCTTGGGGTTTTCTCATTCTATAAGTGTGAATTGTCACATAGAAGTTTCTGCACCTGAGCAAATATGAAAGAGGCGCAAGGAAAGGCAGAAGTGTCCTTTTCCAAGAGTGCTCTGTACACAAGCTGCATTAGAATGACAATGTGCGGGCTTTATTGGTTTTTAATTAGAGCAGTCCAGACTCTTTCCTCCTTCATCTCACACAAAGACATTGTTTTTTGGGAAAGCTTTCGATTTACAGCCTAATTCCCGTTGCCACGTTTTCTTTTGTTTATTCAGACTTTTTCTTACGTGAGGCGACTTTGGGGCAGATTTAGCTGCTTTACGCGCATGTTTTTCGAGCTTTTTTACTTGACAACCCAACAAAAAGGTGCTTCACGATGCCATAGAAGAACCTTTTTTTGTCTAAATGGTTCCCTAAAGAACCTTTAACACCTGAAGAACCTTTCTGTTTCACCAAAGGTTCTTTGTGGCGAAAGAAGGTTCTTCAGATTATACAAAGGTAAGAAAGAGATGGCTCTTTAAAGAACTGTTGACTGAATGGTTCTTTGTGGAAACCAAAAGTGGTTCTTCTGTGGCATCGCTGTGAAGAACCTTTTAAGCACCTTTATTTTTAAGAGTGAAAATGTGCTAAATTAGCGTAAAATATTTATGATGTAACTTCTAGATACGCAGCATAAGAAATATTGCTATTTATCTCGACAGAAAATTCGGTTGCGGCGAAATCTGGAGGCTGCTTCCCAGGCTCGGCTCTGGTCTCGCTCAAAGACGGAGGACAGAAGGCCGTGAAGGACCTGGACCCAGGTGACAAGGTGCTGGCGGCGGACGGCGATGGGAAGCTCGTGTACAGCGACTTCATCATGTTCACAGACCGAGACTCCGCGACGCGACGCGTGTTTTACGTGATAGAAACGAAAGAACCCGTTGAAAAGATCACCCTCACCGCTGCTCACCTCCTTTTTGTCCTCGACAACTCAACGGATGATCTGCACACCATGACCGCCGCGTTTGCCAGCAGTGTCAGAGCCGGACAAAAGGTGATGGTTGTTGATGATAGCGGTCAGCTTAAATCTGTCATCGTGGAGCGGATATACACCGAGGAGCACCAGGGCTCTTTCGCACCAGTGACTGCTCATGGGACCATTGTGGTCGACAGAATACTGGCGTCCTGTTACGCCGTAATAGAGGACCACAGTCTGGCGCATTTGGCCTTCGCGCCCGTCAGGCTCTATCACGACGTGTCATCGGCCCTATTCCCCAAAAACTTCATCAGTCAGTCCAATGCGACTTTACAACAGGAGGGAGTCCACTGGTACTCCAAGCTCCTGTATCGAATGGGAACGTGGCTTTTGGACAGCCACATGCTTCATCCTTTGGGGATGTCAGTAAACTCAAGCTGAAACCCTCGCATGGAAATAAAGCAAGAGAAATCACACTAATGTAGGATATAAGACAATATTAGTACAAGCAAGAGAGAAAGAGAGAGCGAGAGAGAAAGAGACAAAGGCCTCGAGCGGAGTTGGGATATTTATTACAATGACTTTAAAAGAAATGTCATTTTCAAAGAATAAATGGAGCCTTAAAAGTTTTCTTTGCATAATTTATTCTCGCGTGAACTCAGGCTGGTGGCACACAGACGGATTCGAATGCAGTGTGGTCATCCAGCGGTGCAGAATCTATTTTTGTATATCTCATGTAAACAAGAAAAAAAAAAGAGAAAAATATGTAAGAAAAGTAAGAAAAAAGAAAGAAACTTTCAAGACAGGTTGTAACATTCTGTGCATATGTGCAAATGACTGTTATATTTTAGGAGTAAGCAAACGCCGTGGGGCTCCAGAAATTATATTTTTATACACAGAATTGTACATTAGATTTTGACCGATCGTTACCTAATCACTTTTCGTTATTTGAAATAGTGTAAGATACGAGAATATATTTTAATTTAAATAGGTGCAGAGTCTTTGCAGTCTTGTGCTGTTTTCTCTTTTAGAACTCTATTATTTTGTCATTGCTTTGGTTGTCAGAGTGGGACAGACACACGTTCTTTGTTCAGTCTTCTCTGGTTTCATTGTTTCTTGTATTTCTTTAAGAAAATACGAAATGCACATTCTGACAATTCAGTAACGATGATAGTCCCACAGTAAAGAACAAAGAGTTTCGTTAAACAAATTAATAAGTAACTACTGTACATTTACTAAAATGTATTTTTCTTTTCATATTTTGTAATAGTAAATAGTTTTATAGAAATAAAATGCAGCTGATGCACAGTTTGGATAGCATATGATTGAGTGGCCATACCAGTTAACCTACCTTTCATCAAGGCAAGGTGTCAGGAAATGTATAGAATTTATTATTTATATGTTTATTATAAATGAATGAGATAAAGAAAATATTCAAACTGATCGTTGGTATGTTTTTGTTTCACGAATATCCTTTGAAAATGCAGACATTAAACATCTACACCTATCATTTCAATAATCAGATTTAATATTATTATTATTAACGCTCACAAATAGCCTATTTCGTTGTTATTGCTGTTTAAATAGTCGGCTCTCAAGGGTTGCTATTAAAATATTACCTGGGCTGGTAATGTTCATGTTTAACACATGGCACAAGAACAACGATATAGCCTACAGGTTGTTTAAATGCATATAATTAAATAGGACTACAATTTGTGTTTTATTGTTACAATAAAAACGGTAACTGACAGAGTCGACCAATAATGTTTCCATTTCCAACCCACGAAAATCCGGCTATTCATCTTGCATAAAACTCGAGTGGGAGAAACAAGAAGTCCATTCAAACAAACGTGTTAAATCAGCTACTGTTGAAAACGGCTATCGGTAAGACGCGAAAAAGTCTTTGATCTGGATTTTGTATGCTTGCGAAAAGTTGTGGTCCCATGTTAAATATGAAGAGGATATTGCTTCGCAAATAACATCTGAAAATCTCTCACGCAGATTAAAAAGACCACTGTTTGCGTGCTTTAGACGCACCAACACGTTCTCACTGGAAATAGCTTTGCTTATTAGATCGGCTATTTGCTGGTTTCTCATGCGGAGGTCTAGTGCTGTTACTCACCGCCACGAGAATCACGTCCAAAATATGTGACGCAATCAAATGCTCATTTTAAGAAGAAATGCACATGGATGACACAGAACAAAGTCCCCACCACCCCATGTTTGCAATTAAACACATTAACACCGTTTTCCAGTCTTCATGTCATTGGGATTTTATAGTGAAACAGGTGGCGCACCAGGTGCAACGAGAGGAAGTGAGGAAGCGCTGCACTTCCATCATGATGCACGAGTCAGTGCCTAACTTACGGTTTATTAAATCCAAACTCTAAGGTTTCCTTTGGTTAATTCTGAGATGTAATATGTGGCTTCTACAAAACTTTAGCAGCCATCTAATAATGAGCCCCGAACAGGTTCACAAGTCCAGACAGCAGACATTCCCTATCTGTGTGTGAAATGAATAAGCAATTATAAACATTCACCTTTGAAATGACAAAAGCCGATCACATCCATAGCAGAGTGAATCAGTGCTGTTTTGTCAAGCTGAATGGCCAAATGTCACCTTCACCAACTCAAAACTTTTCAAACTTTTACAAGCACCTCCCAGACCTTGATATTATTCATGTGAAGTGTCTGCTGCACAATATTATCAATGTGAGCTCAGCGGATAAAATGGCTATTGAGAACAGTACTAAAGTCTGAAGTGAATGTTCCTGTCTGGCTGACGTGCAAATACAGACAGCAATGCCAAAAACATCAGCATGAAGGATCAATAAATATAAAAGATGGGCTAGGTTAGTGTCTTCACCATCTTTGTGTTGCACTATAACAACATATACCACCATATCCATTTTTTGTCTTTTATGATGAATGTGTGCATGTGTGTGCACGGACACTTTGAAGGGTGTTAACTAGTGAGTGAATGGAAGTTTGAGCTTTTGAACTCTGTTGCAACACGAATAGAAATTCCACTACCATTTCTTGAGAAGACTTCATTGTGCTGCAGGTTTTGCTGCTTTTTAGAGCTGTTGGTGAGGCTCACTCTCAGCCCTGACCTTGAGCATTTACACAGACACAAAAGAGACCGGGCGAAAGCATTCCTCGGAGCAGGTAAATAAAACCAACTAATCCTTCAGAGGGGCCTTGTGTCTGCAGAGAGAGCAACTGTTTCAACAAACGCTCGCTGGCATTTGCAAACAAAAATGGACTGGCAACTGTTGTGAAGTGCAAAGGAAATAAAGCTTGTTAAATTCCAATCATTCACCTTGATTGCATAAATATTTACCCAAGAGACAATCACTTCTCCAAAACTACAATTTCCATGAAACTTGCATTTAAAATGAAAACACAGACTACATGAGAGACCAGAGTTTGGTGTGGCATATTGTTTGGGACACAATTTACAATAAGATTTCATTCGTTAACATGAACCAACAATAAACAATTCTTCAGCGTTTATTAATCTTAACATTTACTAATACATCAAGATCAAAAGTTGTATATGTTAACATTATTAAATCACTAACATGAACATTTTAAGTAATATTAATAAAAGTTAATAAATGAACGGCTCACAATTGATAATAAACATCTCTCAGAGAGCAGAGGCAAGGTGAGTGTCAAGTTATTCATTTATCAGTCCATAAAAACAACACAGGCAATAGAGAAGATAAAATCCAGGAAAAGGATTTATTTCAAGTAATTGTTCAAAACAAGTACAGTCAAGGCATATTATCGGTTTTCATTTGACAAGCTCCGTGAAAGCTTACTAAACAAACACCATTTATATTCTTCCTAATTCAACATGTAGGACAGTCTGGTGTACACATTTCAGACACATCAAAACAGTTTCATTAATACAAGATCGAGGGACAACAAAACGGTGATCAAAACAGCATAAATCACTTCCCCCAAACAATAATGATTTCTAAGTAATGTTTTCTTTTCGTCCAACAACACAACATGTGTGTATAGCTGGCAAGAGTGTACAGATCATTCTTGGGCTTTGTGCAAGTTTTTGAACTTTGGAACTCAGTAGGGTGTGGTCCCAGAGACGCAAAACTTCCACGGACGTGGGCTAATACAGAAAGGAAATCCAGAAGCAAGGTCCCCCTGCTTTAATACAGAAGGATTATGTTCACACAAACACCACATTGAGATCAACAACCGCTTTCCCATCCAGCCTCCAAAAGAGCAAAGAAAGAGTGAGTGAAAGAGAGAGAGAGAGGGAGAATGAAAATCAATGAAAAGAAAAAGAGACAGCGAGAAAGAGAGAGAAAACACGAAAGAAGGGATATCTGGCAGCACTTAAACTGAAGAGCACCTGTTGAGAAATTAAGACAAGTTAGCATCATCTGGAGGCAGCTCTACTGTAGACAGACACAACATTATTTGGAACTGAAACCAAAAGGAGGGTTTTTCACATCAGTTCAATATTTCAGTTTTCGTCCGATTTGCTTATGCAGTGGTTTTCAAAAGCACCGTTTCTTTCATGGAGTGTGGAGTGTCACTCGAAAAATCAATAAAGACATTTTCATTATAATAACGACCTAAGTCATACTACTTAATAAAAAGTTAAAGCTATACAGAACATGTTTCTGAGAAGCTCAACACAGTACAGTTGGCTGAACTGGGGAGAACTGCAGCTGGATGCTGGTCTGGGAATGTATGAGGTATGTCAATCATTACACTAAGCTAATACACAGGTCACAAATCTAACATAAGTCACAAAAACTAAGCAGCTAAGGTTTGCTTAGAAGCCATAAACCTGATAGTTTAGCCAAGTTAAAATGAATTCTGCACCAGATCAGCAGAGCGCTGAGCAAGACTGAATCAATCTTCAAAATCAATCTGCCATTCTGTAGACTTAACAATATATGGTTTATAGCACAATCCTGTCCTAGTTATTAATGATACCAGCAATTGTTGTTTGCTAGTGCGAGTATGTAGGCCTATGACTATTCTCAAAACACAATCTTACCAGGTCATAGTTGTTTTAAAGTACCCCTATTATGGATTTTTGAAAATTACCTTTCATGCAGTGTGTAACACAGCTCTAAGTGAATGAAAACATCCTGCAAAGTTTTAAATCTGAAAGTGCACTGTGTATAAAGTTATTATCTCTCAAAAGAAAGAGTCGACACTGAATCAATGAAACGAGTCGTTTTTTTAAACGAATCCCAAGCCTTCATGTTGACGTCAACATGAAACATTAGCACATTGCCCGCCCACTTGTTGGTCTTTTCGCGTTGGTCAATGAAAATGCAAATTCATTCTTTGCCACTAGGTGCCGCTTCTGGAGAGGTAAAAATAGCGGTTTCCCCGGTAACACTGTACACAAAGCAGCACTGTGCTCACAAACGCTGCTTTATCAGGCATTACAGGCGAGATGAGATGAAAATGAGACCAAATCGGACCAATCACCGCAGATTAGCGTCACGCAAAGGAGGGGTTTGGAAAAATGAATCTATGAGCAAATCGTTTGGGAGTCGTTGAGCAAGTAAGGTAAAAATAAATGCATATTATAAGACAATGAAAGTGTTTTTTGACCTTGCATGCATGTCAACCTGTTGTTGGGGACTCCCAAAACCAAAATATGAACCTTTCATAACCAATAATAGGGGCACTTTAAAATGTATGCTATGATCACTTTGCAAAGAATCTCTCAACTCTATCACACCACAGAATGACTCCAACACTAATCTATAAAACAGCTTCACAGAACTTCACCCAGTATTACTTCAAGCAATCTGCAACTACAACACCAAAAAAAGTTCCTTTGTAGAGTTTCAACACAATCTGTACATTTCTAAATAGCCCTTTTGAAAACCAATGCCATCTTAGAATGGAAAAGGGTGCAGAGCATTTGTTTTATGAAAAACCCTCCTTTCTGTGCTCCTGGAAGCTCTGTTCTGAAAAAGAGAAAAAATTGTTTAATTACAAGTTACAAATAATCATACTCCTGCCAACGGGAAGCAGCACATTGTGTTTGACGCTTAAAACAGTGAGTAAAAACAGGCAAAATTATTATACAAAACAAGCACCAGAATTTTTTTCCCCTGTAATTATGGGGGAAAAATGCCACATCTACCATTATAAGAAATAAATGTAAACTAAATGATCTAATTCTGAAGCAATAGGCAATACTGGTATTTTTATAAACTGGCCAATTGCTCTACTGCAGCAGTATCCGAGGTAAAAAATAAAACACTGGGAGTGTACCAGCCACTTGCGATTGGCAGAAATGAAGAAACAAAACAAGATCCAACAAAAAAGTAAACCTTTAGCCTACTCTTGATTCTATCACATAATACCTCTTCCATTATTTTGGACTATACAGCTTGTGAAAAATATCTGCCAAAAAGAGACAATCTCTGAAAACTTAAATTTGTCACATGTGTGATTACAGATCAGAAAGGGACAGTTTCCCCAAAGTTATTCTGCACTTACAAAGAAGTTACTAAAAGATTCAATATGAATCATTTTTCTCTCTTATAAGACTGTTTATAAATATTATGCGTCTTATAAGATTTATACCTAGAATTAAAAAAAAAAAAATCTCTCAGACTAGATAAAACATTTTAAATCCATAGGATTAACTCTTTTTACATAAATGCATTCAAACTAATAAATAAATAAACGTGTGCAACTGCAACTGAATAAAAAAAACAACAACAAACCAAATCTGTGCCCTATACCAATTTTAAACAGAACATGTCAAGAAAACTCAGTTAACAAAAACAAAAATAAATCTTTTTAAGTGGATCCATATGTACTTTATAACATTATTCATAATCTTACCCATTATATGTATTTCTGTGATTCCTAGAAACTCATGGAGCAAATTATTAATACAAACAATATGGATAAATAAGGTACTGTGATTAACCACACCCAACTACTATATTATAATAGAAGATGGCATATCTGCAAATTACAAGTGCATCTTAAAACAAGAGGGTGCTGAAGGGTAGCAGCTTTACAAATTAACTTCATAACACATAATAATGGCCCAAAGTCTTGGACACAGTGAGCATTAGAACCATAACACACACAATTCAATTCACCTGACTTGAGAGAAATTGTGGCACCTTAATTGGAAACAAAACCTTTTCCCCTTAAATCAGTTTGTACGGTTGGCAACAGAGAAACATTCAGGAGGATGGAGGAAATCAGGGAAATGAGTATGATGTGTTCAGAATAATATGCAAGAGGAATCTTCAAACACAAAACAACATCGGACAACAGTTAATGGTGATCAAGACAGTTGGCTTCACATAACCGTATCTGCATGGTATATATGTGACCATCTTTTATTTTTTTTCCATCTTTAAAATATCCTCAAATAATAAGCTCTAAGTTCTCCAATAACAAAACTGTTGTAAAATGACCAAGGAATACTTTTTATATCGATATATAAAAACAAATTGAGAAAAGAAATTCACCAGTCACGTACTAGGTATTTTCAAACCATTTCAAACATGGAAAGATTTCAAGATGAGAAAACAACAGACTTGACAGCTTCATACACATTTTTTTTTTTTCATTATATACAAGAAAGTGACCACTGATAACAGTTGCTCCCAAATCCTCTGAAATTGCAGACCTGGATGTGTTAATATCTACAGACATATTTTATTTTATTGAAATGGCTCAAACATAATTTGATTTTGTTATGCTGTTATATTATCTAAAATTGGTATATTTTAGATACTATAACAAGACTTTGTTTTTTGCTACACATGTAGCGTATAATGTAAAGTGGTTGGATTAAATTAACAGTCACAAATATGAAAACTGTAATGGACTAGATCTAAGATCAGTTCTGGGGCCATAACGTGAAGGTTTAGGTTAAACTGTACAATTAGACATGACCAAGCACTATGCTTGCACAGTACCACAAACTATTATTACTATAAATAAAAATGATGATATAATAACAATTTGAGGTGTGAAATACTCATGATTGAAGTCATGAAATCATTTTGAGGAAGTGTAATATATTCACTGGAGACTGAAAATGTATGGGATTTGTTAAAAAAAAAAAAAACACCTTCCAAAAATCTAAAGCTTGGGTAACAACTTACTAAATAAATGGGAAAATAAAGTGGAAAATGGAGATAACGGATTTTATACGGATACTTGGGAGCTGATCTTGACCAATCCTTATCTCTAACAACTCACAATTCAGATTCAGTAACCTGTATTCCCATCTGACAAACTTCAAAACAATTAACTGAGCCAAAGTTATAAGCATATTATTACAAACAGTCCAAAATATCTCTTCACAAACAAATAACCAAGCTGTTGTTGTAAACAGGACAGTTCAAACTCATCTAGAGCTCTAAACATCCCACATCTTGAAAGCAAACAGAGCTCCATCAAGACCTACAATAAAATCCTATGGAATCCTCACACAGGCCATGATTCAGTCGTCCTCTTCCACACACAACATGTGCTGAACTCTGAGAAAAGAAAACTATACACATTAAAAAGGAGTATTACCAAAGGAGGGGACTTTCTGGTTGCCTTTAATACTTTCTTAGAAGCCATTTCTAACAACGATTAAAATAATCTAAATATGCAATTCCAGCACCAAAACCTAAAATCAAAATATAAAAGCCATTTATTGTCAAATCGTTTTTCAGCTGTCTTTAGGTCACAAAGACATGTGTCGTGAACCACCACTCCAGCTCCGCAGAACAAAACCTAACTGGAATACAGAAAGGGACAATGAATAAACTTAAGATCGTGAATAGTTGTGGACAAATGCACAAAAAAAAAAAAACACCTGCAATATCACAGTGGCTTCCAAAAGATACGCAACTAGAAAAAAGCTCAACCCAAATATGCCCTTGAAGATTCATAACGGCACATCTCTAGCAAGCAGATGTCCACATGTCCTTAGCTATGCCCCAACATACAGAGCTCCCTACCGAAGACATCTGCTGCCCTCTACAGGTGACAAAACTAACTGCAGCATAAACAACATTATTCAATCAGGCCAAACCACCCGTTTAACACTTTGTTCAAGTCATTGACTGTGGAAATTCCACATTAAACCAAGAATTCCTATTTGACCAAAAACAGACATTCAAAAGATTATCTTGAGAGCTAGAGGATGGGAGCAACTATTATCAACTGGCATAAAAATGTCCTGGTTTCATACCTTTGTCTCTCTTTTCACCTGCTGGTTCAGACCATTACTGATCCCTCCATACATAAATTAAAGTACAGAAACAAGAGCAAGACTTCATGCCAAAGTCATTGACAATGTGAGTTCAGTGCTGTGCCATATCCAGCAGGACACAGCTGGTGTGTGGCTCTTTGTTTTTGATTCTTTCATACATGTGGCTTGAGTTTGTTGACAGCCTCTCCACACAGCTTCCAACTTTAGCCTCCTGATTGTGCATCTGTCTTTCAGAAAAAGACGTTCTCTTCTTGCTCACTTCTCGTCGTCTTGTCTGTTGAAGTGGCTTGTTCTTCAGCCATCAATAATGGAAACATCGATGTGAGACAAATCTATCATGTGCCTATGTAATCAAGGGAACATGTGATGGAAATGAGACACTCACACTTAAAGACAAGCTAATCTGAGGCATCTCCATCAAAACATGACAATCAGTGGAGTCACAGTAGAGCTCGTTCTTTGTTTTGATGAGTAATACTTGCTGATGCGGCATTTCGGCACATTTTATTTGCCCTTCAGCTACACAAAACATTAGGCACAATGACTCTGATCTGCTTCAGCCAATAACACCAACAGAAAATACACCTTAATATTCACGCCAAATGCTACAAGTCAAAAGTTTTTGAACAGTAAGATTTTTAATGTTTTTTTTTTTAAATGTAAAGTATTCTCTTCTGCTCAGCAAACCTGCTTTTTTATCCAAAATACAGCAAAAGCAGTAATACTGTGAATTATTTGTACTATTGAAAATAACTGCTTTCTATTTGAATACATTTAAAAATTTTCAGCATCATTGCTCCATTCTTCAGTGTCACGTGATCCTTCAGAAATCATTTTAATATGCTGATTTGCTGTTCAAGAAACATTTTTTATTAATAGTATTATCAATATTTGAAAGAGTTGAGTACATTTTTTTTCAGGATTCTTTGATGAATAGAAAGATCCAAAGATCAGAATTTATCTTAAATAAAAAGCTTTTGTAACATTATACACTATACCATTCAAAACTTGGAGTCAGTATACATTTTTTAATGGGATTATTCAAATTAATACTTTTATTTAGCAAGGATGCTTTAAATTGATCAAAAGTGATGATAAAGACATTTATAATGTAACAAAATATTTTTATTTCAGATAAATGCTGTTCTTCTGAACGTTCTATTCATCAAAAAAACAAAAACAATGATAAATGTTTTTTTTTTGAGCAGCAAATAAGAATATTGGAATGATTTCTGAAGGATCATGTGACTCGAGTAATGATACTAAAAATTCAGCTTTGAAATCACAGGAATACATTTTAAAATATATTCAAGTAGAAAACAGTTATTTTAAATAGTAAAAAATTTATGCAGTAAAAATAAATGCAGGCTTGGTGAGCAGAAGAACATTAAAAATCTTACTGTTAAAAAACTTTTAACTGGTAGTGTATATGAAGACACTTCAGAGGTTTGATATTTGGTAACTGTTCTACAACACTTCAACAGTACAAGTTTTCAGCTATTAATGTGAAACAGACATAAGTCTATAGGAATTCACTGTTTCTATTCAAAATAGGGATGTCAATGATTCATCGATGATCGATTAATTGTCGATAAAAAGACATGCAATCGATTAACGCTATCGATGGTCGATTAAGCAATTTTTTTCAGGGTGCGTGCGGCTCATTGGCTGTGAGTCACTGTGAGTGACGGTGACGGGCTGGATCTTTTGCGAAAATAATTCACTAATGTAAAAATTATGGTTTTAATGTGATCCAAACTTTAAAAGTACATTAAATAGAAACAATGCAAAGTCCTTCAACTTGGAAAGCAATTGAAATTTAGTAACTAAGTCATGTTTAACAGTCTCTTTAAGACAAGTCATGTCACGCGGCGGCCATCTTTGAAACGCCTCTCGGGCATCCAAGTGCAGCTCCTATCACTTTGAATGGGGAAACATCAAATTCTCCAAAACTGTACACCAAGCTTACGAATAAATTTCATATTTGAAATCACCAAAGAAATCAGTCAACAACTGTATCCTAAATGTTGCTTGTTTTGCTCAAATAGCATTATAAAAAGCTTATTTTTCAGGCTAGACCCGCCGGTGCACATGATCAGTCCTCAGCGCACGTCTCAGAGCGCTGACTGTTTCTATAGCAACCGGGACTTCTAATGGCAGCTGAAGTGAGGCGCTGACTTTACCTATTAGCGATTGGCTCTTTCATTCAGAAGGCGGGGCTTCCTGCATATTGAGCGTTGCATTTTTCCCCATTCAAAACTATACGAGTGACACGTCTTGGGTATTCTTTAGTCCTTGTGTTTAATTAGACACAGATGACTGTTTCAGAGCGGGCACTGCGCTTTGACAGGGCTGTGGGACACGAGCCGGACAATTCATTCCTACAACTTGTTAATTTGTGGCCACGGTCCATGTTCCAATAATTTGTTCCCTAGATTACCCATAATTTAAGTAAAATGAGGGAATGAATTAATAAATCAGAACGAATTCTTAATTCATGACCACATTTCCCACCAGCATGTTTACCACAGTAAGAGATGCAAAAACAGGGATTATAAGCGAATGAAAATAAAATAAACCTGCAAAATTAGAGGGTGAGACGATGTGGATTTTGGAAAAGAAAATAATTCATGGAAATTCGTCATAGATATGTATAGATACCGCATTTGACCACTCCAGGCACGTAGATACGGCCGCCATCTTGGAACGGTCAACTTGACGTCATTCACCATACTGTAGGTTCGCACAGAGCCGTTGAGCCGTTGTGTGCAGGACTGTGGCATCTTTCAAATACTCAGTGATTACTATGGTGAATGACGTCAAATTGACCATTACAATATGGCGGACGGCTTACGTATAGCGGCCTATAGAAACAGTCGCTAATGAGGCATCTATGTATACATAACTATGGAAATTCGTGACCCACCCGCAAAAACGAACACAAAGCACACTGTATGGCTTTAAATATATGGGCTTGAACAGCTTAAATCCAAAAGCACGGTCGCGATTTGGCTGCTAACCCATAATTTCTCTTATAAGCAAAGCTTTGTAGGCTACTTCACTTGTGTCATAAATAATACTTGCATTAAAATGTTTCATGTGAGCAACAGTGTGTTTTGCTGTATAGCACTGCCGGTGGAAGCGATTCACTGATTGCGCGGCACAGCTGCAATGCGCCGATAGTTACGTTTGGGATCATTTTATTTTAAATGCCGACAATGTCAATTGCAAACATTACGATTGTTTTAAAATGCAACAACGAGCACCAGGAAACAATTCAAAAGGTGCGTTTAGCGGTCTCCGTGACAGGATGAAACAGCCAACAAAGTATAATGATCCCAAACATGACTACAGCGCGTTCTCTTCATTTCATCAAATAATCATAATCCCATCTATTCATTTTACAGTCCTGCTACTAGCCTTTTATTTAGACTAAAAACCCCTTTCAATTGGAAGCTGGCGTTTTGAGTGGCATTTGCACATCTGTCATGTCAGTGACTGGATGCCACTGCAATAGACGCATTTTGCAGTATTAAGGTTAACGATTAATTGATTGTTAATTTAAACGACGATCAATCATGGGAATGATCGAAAATTGACATCCCTAAAATCTTATTTGCAACAGACATTTAAAATGAATATTTGGTCTTGGTGTGAATAGGCCTCATTCTATAAAAATATGAAAAAAAAAAGGTCCCAAAATCTAATTATCCATAAAATGTCAATGGTTCTATTCATTTTCATGCATTGTGTATAAACAAACAGCACAATCCAGTTTAAGATGAATTTAAAAGTGTACCTGTGAAAGCTGTGCTGAAAACTTTCTGCATGCTGAGGGTTCACAAACTTGGCAATGGCCTTCCGCTGCTCCGGCAACATTGTAAACATCTACAAAATAACCATCAATTTGTGTATTAGCAGTGGGTTTTATTATCTAAATGCTCATCTGCGTGTTTCAGTAAGAGATAACCTCTGTTACTTTGCACTGTAACAGTGGGTGATACACCTCAAGAGCTGGGAGAAAATCATACAGGAGCACAGCCCTGAATGCACACAGCTAGATGGCGCTATTGTAATATTTAGAGGAATACTCTCCACTCTACCCAGTTTATTCTTAGGGTCATTGTCAGGAAACAAATCTTTCTCTTCCAAGTCATGGTATTTTGAGAAGGATAGCTTACAGCTAGGAGTGCATTAAATGATTTTAATACACAACATGGAGGCGAAGAACCACCTAGCCGTGTATTTTCCCAAAAAACAATAGTCATTTGCCAGCACAGACAAGGTAATGCTGTCACTGATGTGCAGAGCAAATTTTGACTGGACGAATAAAACATTTCCATTAGATACTTTATCTACGGGTTGTTAGATCTAGAATTCTGAAAACTGTGCATATATGAATTACCTGTGCAGTATGTCTTTACTAATCGTGAAGCTGTGAGTTTAATTACTTCAAATCCAGCAACATTACCACCACTTATCTGAGAAACATAATGAAGCATTTCAGTACTTAATCTATTTTAGTAATAAAAGATGTAGGGCAGAGTTGACAAGTGTCTGTTCTTCTGAGTACAAGTGACTCTGTATGTTTGTTAAGGCAGTACATTCATTTACAAAGTGATCAAACTGACTGGAACTACAGATGCATTAAACTGTTTGGTAACACTTTATTTTAAGATGTTCTTGTTGTTACACGTTACATGTACTTACTATTATAATAACAATAAATTATGCATAATTACATGCAAGTAACCCTAAGCCAAACGCTAACCATATAGTAAGTGCATATAGTTAATTAATATTACTCTGTACTTCAATGTATAATTACACTGTAACAAGGACACCTTAAAATAAAGTGCAACCAACTGTTTAAATCAATATGAATTAGATTTTTTTTGTTCTGAAGATATTATTGTCTTCAGAATGGTCAAACAGCCTGAAGTTGACACTTAGTAATGTATACTGTAAAAACATTGTTTTTTGCTCTTTGGCCATCAGGTGGTGCCAAAATCAATTTGTTGTTGGAAGCTCAGGGCATTGTAACAATTAAATAGCAAGTTATACATAAAATTCACATTTACACCCCGTTTGATGCTTGATCAGTAATAAAAAGCAAAGACAGAAATGTGTTTTGATAAGTGAGAAACAAATTTAAGGAAGCCTTACCTCAACAGGGCCAATGGAGTTGAGAAGGTTCGTGAGCTGTTTGTTGGTTGTGGTGGTGGACAAACCTTCAATGCAGACAGTGCTTCTCTGACAATCCTGAGCTCTTGGGTTCTGCTGCTGCATCACACGCCCCCCACCACGGCCTCGCGCACGACCCCGAACTACCACCTGTGGACATCAGGAATAAAGATGAAAAGAACAATTAACAGTGCACTCTGGAACTAAGGATCTTTAATTCATTGTTATGTTCGTTAGCCATTTTTGTACAGCTGTTCATCAGAAATATCGCAAGTCAGTAATTGCTCTTAAAAACAGACATTCTAATTCATACTCATTTAATGTTTATATTATCAGATTGTTAGACTTCAATGGTTTAACCATATGAACAAATGGTTTCAAAAAGCAAGCTAAACCATATTAACTAATTTCCTGTAGCCTTGATTGAATTACCAGTTATTAAATAATCAAAGCTACTCAATATTAGTTCATATAGTGAATAAATGTGTATTTGCGGCCAGGAAAACCAGTTGTAACATCAAGACAGAGTGCTTTTTGTCTGAAGTAGGAAAGACAGTCCACCAATCTCTTCAGCACTTTACTGATTAAGCCTGTGAAGCGGCTGGAGGGAAGAGACTTCTTAAAAAGGCCATCATTAAGTCACGCCTGGAGTCTGCTAGAGGCCATGTGACAAAACCTGGTGAATGAAAATGTTGTGGTCTGTTGAGACTGAAGCTGAGCTCTTTGGCCTTGAAAGCAAAGCTCTGTGCTGGGCACAAACCAGAGACAGATAACGCTTCAGCATAAGCCTCTCATTTTATAAGGCAATAAAGATTTTTTAAGGCACTGTTTCCTTGTTAAACTGCTTGGATGTTAAACAAAAACTAAATTATTTCAAAATTAATTTGAACTGAAATTCTGGAGATTTACACTACCGTTCAAAAGTTTTTGTGTCAGAAAGAATTTGTTAATGTTTTTGAAAGAAGTCTCTTACGCTCACCAAGACTGCATTTATTTGATCAAAAATAATCTAAAAAAAATATTAGGAAAATCAACTCTTTTCTATTTTAATATATTTTAAAATGATTATCAATTGCAGATAATAATAAGCTGAATTGCCATCAGTCATGACAGCTTGAGTGTCACATGATTCATCAGAAATCATTCTAATGGACTCTTTTCACATTTACGGGGTTCTCAAAAGCAGGTAGTTGTCATAATTGGGTAAACTTGAATGGAAAATAAATTAAACTAAAGAGAAAAAAAAAGAAAAAAACATTTCTATGACTTTCCAAAAGATTAAATAGATTATGTTGCTACAAGACAACCACTGCCGCTACACTAATATACCCTAAACTCTCTAGTTCAGACCTGCAAGTGAACGACGCATTGTGGTGCCATCCCAAAGAGGCACAAAATCACTCTCACAGACCTTTTCTTGGACTGTTTCCAGCTGGTGGAACGACCTGCCTATCGCCATTTTCAAAAAAACATCTAAAAGACATCTTTTTCGCCATCACCTGACCAATTAATACTAGCACTTACCTATTCTATTAGTTTTGGTCTAATTTATAAAAAATAAAAAAAACACCACCTTGCTATGTGCACTGTGCTAGACTAACTGAGACTTGTCATAGCACTTGTATATTGTTGCTCTCTCATTGATCTGATTGCTTCTACTTTGTAAGTCGCTTTGGATAAAAGCGTCTGCTAAATGTAAATGTCAGAGATTTCATCAAATTTGCCATCACTCCATCAGCCGTTGCATTAGAAATGCATGTAGCAGCATAAACAAGATTTATGCAATTTAATGCCAGGGTATATATGTGTATCTGTATATATATACAATATATAAACAATGTTAACTCTGAAAATGCTTCATCAAAGTCTGTGAAAAGGGTGCTGACTTGGTGCTCCAAAAAACATTTCTTACCATCAATGTTGAAAACAGTTTTGCTGCTTAATTTTGTGGTAAGGTTTTTTTTAGGATGTTTCAAAAGAACGGCATTTATTTGAAATACAAAATCATTTGTACAATTATAAATGTCTTCACTATCACTTTTAATGCATCTTTTCTGAATAAAAGCATGAATTTCTTTAAAAAAAAAAAAATTGTGAAAATAATTTTGTGTTTATATATTGTTTTGCCAAATGTATATTTAAAAGTATAAAAATTTGTGTTTACCTTGCGTTTAAATTTGGAGTAATGATAAAATATTCCAGTACAATGCAAAGACATTTCATTACATTCCATACAGTCCTTTTTAAATGAAAGGGAGGCATCAAAAGGGCCAGGTTGGCTAAGTGCAGCAGGCACGCTGAAAAATCCCTTGTGGGTTCCCAATGTTATGAGCTAGATGCCCTCTCACCACTTACACATACTGAGTATACAATTCACTTTTGCTCCAAGCGAGACACTGGGTACAATGTCAGTGAGTGATTTACAAGGCCACGGTTATATCAGTAAACAGCAGAAAGTGTTTAGAATATCTGACTCAACATGAGAGCTCAGGCAGATGCAGCAAGACAGTCGGACTGAGACAGCGTGAGCGGCTGTGGAGGAAGGCGCTCTGCTGTGACTGACTGACACATGTTAGCACTGTATTTATCCCCTGAGAATGGACTACTGTACAGAGACGGCAGCGTGCTGAAAAGGCCAAGGGATCTTCATCTCTCCTGCTTCAGCCTGTCAATATCATCACACCTGGCACTCTGTTCCATATCATTACTGCTCCTGCTCTCCTCCAAAACAGCTACCAGTCCCCTGGGAGAAGCAGTGACACAGCTGAGCCATAGCAGGAAACCAAATCTGCCGTCTTTACTAGTGCTGAAGCGTGAGGGAGAGAACCACTTACAGCAGCTCTTTATGACAGGGAAAAAGAGCCTAACAAAGACTGAATTGTATATTCTGGACAACACTATTCAAGTCCAGGAGGAACAGCAACAGTAGAATAAATAAATAAAATAATATTGATATGGTCATTCAAGTGATTTTGGTTAAAAAAAAAGACCAATTCCATAGGCAAGTTCACTTATCCACTTCCTAGCAAAGACATGAAACTTTTGAGATCTAACACAACAACAAAGAGCAAAATATGTGTGTAAATTATGTTTTATGTACACGACCATTCAAACATTCGGGGTTAGTAAGAAGTTTTTGAACATCTCTTATGCATTTATTTGATCAAAAATACAGCAAAACAGTAATATTGTTAAATATTATTACAATTTATTTAAAATAACTGTTCTATGTTAGTATACTTTAAAATTCTATTTATTCCTTTGATGGCAAAGTAGGGCTGGTCCGAATACCATTTTTTGAGCTTCGAAGCTTCGGTAGTAATCAACATAGAATATTCAAAGCTTCGGAGGGAGGGGCCTGAACATATTTTTCTCTCTAATATAGGCAGGAATCTCTGTGCGTCTGTCTGTCTGTTTGCATTTTTATTATGTCGAGAACCGTTCATCCAATCTACTTCACGCGTGGCGGGTGTGTTACTGCGGACCCAAGGGAGTGCAGTGTCGCATTTTGGTGCAATATGGACACGCGACATTTTCAGAATTAATAAACTACAGAACAGCGCGAGCCGGAAGCGGCGTGCTTCACAGGGCTCATATGCTCCGAGAACGGACACTGCACTAGTGATACAAAACACACAGGTCTGTTAAGAGCAATACTTTTAATAAGGCAGCCTAACATTTTTCTAACAAACAAATCACTCTCAAATCAGAAATTAGCAGCACAGTAATTAATGACACCGTAAAGGGTAGACTATTTAAATAAAAGAAGACCGAAAAATAAATGTACAAAGTTCAACAAACTGTAAAAAATAAAGAACACGGTATAGCATACTTTCAATAACAGCATCACACATTTTAATTAACGAACAGTTTAAATAAAATTATTTATTTTTTTTTTTTTTTTTCCAAGCAAATTAAGTGCACGTTTTTATCATGTGTAAAATTACTGATTAACATGGCGGATAAAAGCAGCTCGTTTTTTTACGCCAACAATATAGGCCTACTATAGGCGTACTACTTACAGAACTCAGGTGATTTTTCAAACTTGATGTGCTGTTGTGGTAGGCCAGTTTCAAATCGCATATTTGGCACACTGCCTTTGTCTTGTCCTCACTCAATTTAAAGTGCTCCTACACAGCTGAGGTCTTCTCTTCCAGACGAACTGAATCATGACGTTCACTCATGGGCGATTCATATTCAAGCACGAATGAGAACCGTTTCGCGGGGGATGCCAGGGGTAAAAAATAAATAAAAAATAGATTATTCGAATCTCAAAATTGAAAATCGAATGCCAACCCACCGATCAAATATTTGAATAATCTAATATTCTGGTCCAGCCCTATGGCAAAGCTGAATTTTCAGCAGTGATTGCTCCAGTTCTCAATGTCACATGATCCATCAGAAATCATACTAATACGTATGTTGATTTGGTGCTCAAGAAACATTTCTTATTAGTAATGTTAAAAACATGCTGCTTCAGGATTCTTTTATGTATATAAAGTTATTGTAAGTTTTTTGTAACATTGAGATCAATAACTTGAGATCAATTTAATGCATCCTTGCTAAATAAATCATTAATTTCTCAAAGAATATATCTATATGACCCCAAACATTTCAACGGTGGTGTATTTTTCCACTCTTGTGGTGCCTCAGAGGATGATGGGAGATGGGGAATTTGATCAAGATTCATCAAAAGTTAAATGCGTTGCTTTCTGGCAAATTTTATCATTTTCCTCAACAGTAATGCTGTTATGCACAAAATGCATAAAAACATTTCACAGTTACAACTTATGACTAACAGCAATTTGCTTCCACCATAATGCTTTAATTCAGACATTCCCAACTCAGAAAGACGTGGCTTAAAAAAAGTGGTAAATACATTCATTTGGACATGATTCGAAAGCACCATCAGTATCAGGGCTTAGTGTCAGCTGTGCAAAATGGCATTGTGCACCTGTCCAATTAAGGGCTTATGAGAGTAATCCAGATTCAATGTCATACCCGGTTCGTTTGGTTTGCCATGCCACGGCCAGCCTGTTGTTGATTTTGTACACCACCAGTTGCCATGGTAACTTTCCTGATGGGACCAAGTCTCTGTTGGGGGGCAGGACGACCAATTGGTTGTTGCTGCTGCTGTGGGGGACCAGTGTTGGGACTGGCATCTGCCTGCTGAATACAGAGCAGACGCATCTTACAACCCACACAGAAAGAAAATCTCCAGCAGCACACAAAATAACAAAAAATTGCAGTCCATCATGCTGAAGTCTGACTGCACCACAATTAAAGGTAATTACAGCTAGGAGGGTACCACAAGGTAATTAATACAATGGCAGTTTTAGAGCTCACCAAAACGTACAGAAAAGTGTGATCAGTTTAAACTGGCACAGAGTAACCAAATAAGCTAACAAAAGACAAAAAGAGACAAAAGTGTTCAATTATGTGATGTGCTCTGATTTTGGGATGACACTGAGATCATTTTCGGAGAATAAGGTATAGCTGAACTCATTAAACATCTTTCAGAAGAGAGATGACTGCATCTCTGGCAAGGCAAGGCAAGGTAAGTTTATTTATATAGCACATTTCATACACAGTGGTAATTCAAAGTGCTTTACATAAAAGAAAGTGAAATAGTCATTCACAGCAATAAAAACAAGGAATTAAAAATATAGAAATTGATTTAAAATGAAATTTAAAACAGTTAAAATAGAAAATGATTACACATAAAATACAGTGCAGTCAGTTCGGACGTAGCACAGTGCTCATTCAACAAAAGCACAGCTAAACAAATGAGTTTTGAGACTGGATTTAAATGTGGCTAATGTTTTAGCACATCTGATCTCTTCTGGAAGCTGGTTCCAACTGCGGGTGGCATAATAGTTTAAAGCAGACTCCCCTTGTTTTGTGTGAACCCTTGGTATTTCTAACTGACTCGATCCTAATGATCTGAGTGGTCTGTTAGGTTTATATTCAGTGAGCATATCTGCAATGTATTTGGGTCCTAGGCCATTGAGTGACTTATAAACGAGTAAAAGTACTTTAAAATCCATCCTAAATGTAACTGGAAGCCAGTGTAAGGACCTGAGGACTGGTGTGATATGCTCAGATTTTCTGGTTCTAGTCAGAATCCTGGCAGCAGCATTCTGGATGAGCTGCAACTGTCTAATGGTCTTCTTTGGAAGGCCGGTGAGGAGACCATTACAATAATCCACCCTGCTGGTGATATAGGCATGAACAAGTTTCTCCAAGTCTTGACTGGAAACAAAACATCTAAATTCTTGCAATGTTTTTGAGATGATAGTATGCTGATTTAGTTACTGCTTTGACATGACTACTAAAACTAAGGTCTGTCTCCAGAATCACCCCAAGATTTCTGACTTGATTTTTTGTTGTTTGACCCCTAGAGTCAAGGTATGCATTCCCCTTGAGAACTTCATCTTTGTTTCCAAATGCAATGACTTCAGTTTTCTCCTTGATTAACTGAAGAAAGTTTTGGCACATCCAACTGTTAATTTCATCAATGCATTGGCAGAGGGAGTCAATGGGGCTATAGTCATTTGGAGATAAGGCTAGCTAAATCTGGGTATCATCAGCATAGCTGTGATAGGCAATTTGGTTCTTCCTCATTATCTGACTTAGTGGGAGCATATACAAGCTAAACAAGAGCGGTGCAAGAATTGAGCCTTTTGGGACTCCGCATGTCATGGACGTCCACTTAGACTTATGCTCTCCTATACTCACATAATAACATTCTTAACTTTTAAGTTAAATGAATCCAGGAGAAGATCAACAGAGTCTGCAGAAATGCTTGGTGTTAAAGATATTGCCTTCATAAATAACGCACTAGTGTTCTCATTAATGCATCTCTTTCTGACAGAGACAGATCTAGATTCAGTGGTGACAGAGATCAATATATCAAAGAAAATACAGAAGTGATCAGACAGTGCTATATCCTTAATAACAATGGATGAAATGTTTAGACCTCTACTTATGACCCATTTGCTCTGGGCACAAATGCCATGGATGTGGACCTGTCTGATAAACTGCCTCTGGCTCTTCCTCCAAACTCTCAGTTATTTTGTTTCTTCATCTTCAGGAAAACCTTTCAAAGTTTCTACGTTATCTGATGGCAGTCTTTAGATGTAGAATGCCTTGAAAATGGCCTCACAGAACCACTAAATCTCACAAAAAGGGCTCTTTTCATATTGTATAGGGTAAGCTGGGAAAGATGTCCCTTATTCTCTTGACAATAGATGGCACAAAATCTCAACACATTTAATGAATTGCTATGCTCTTAATTTTGTCATCTGTCATCTGAATATCAACAGTTGTGAGATGTACTCAGTCACAAAAATCCTCAGGTAAACTGGTTTAAACTGTATCACTGGGAAAACTCTGATCTATGACAGTGTGTTATGTTGAATGTAAAATGATTGTGTGTCTATATGTTAGTGTTACTGTGTTTTTTTTTTGGATTCATAATTGTTTTTAGATATGTGAGCAAAAATATATTTTTTATTTTGAACTGAAAAGGTAAAATTAGACCTTGGTGTAAGAAGGCCCAAAGATGTTCTTACTTAAATGTATTAAATTAAAAATCTCTTAATTTTTGTAATTCTAGAGTTATTTTTAATAGTTCCATACGATGTACATTGAAATGTACATTTCTGACATCTCTATTCATTAAAACTAATTGAGTGAAGTCAGTCTATTTTAATGCATAGTGTTGCTATTACAGTATGTTCAATTGAAATGTGTAGTTTAATATGTATAGTTCCTTACACAAGTCACAGAATACATTTTTCTCTTAATTATCTTTTACTTGGATTCGGCTTTGCCTGTTGTCAGTTTTTTAATTATTCAACTAAATTGTCAAAACACAATTTTAAACAGAAGAGTTGATTTAGTACTTTACATTCATGACACTTTAAATATATATACACACACACACACATATATACATACATACATACATATATATATATACACATACATACATATATATGGGGCTTCCTCTACCCCAGAGAAGGCGTTTTTGAATAATTTTTGAATAATTTTACATAATTAAACAAATGTTTCTCTGTTTATTTTACTTAACACATTGGCTGATGTATCATAATCCTGCACATGCTAAACTTATATCTAAATATATATTACATGTTAATTTAAAAGTACACAGTTTAACAAACTGGTCTGTCTGTGCCAGTAGGTTTACACAGAGATACCGTTTGCTATATAGAAAATACGTAACAGTTAATATTTTTCTTAATCATACAATTTAGTTTGAATCCAAAAGGTGTGTGTGCTGAATGAGCAAACGGTAAACAACGCATGCAAAAATAAGCGCTCTCTCTCTCTCTTTCTTTTCCCTTGTTAGAAAATATGCTATTGAAATATACTATAGAAAAAATAAAGATTTTTTTCAAACTTTCCAACAGTGTTTGGAAGAAAGACGTGCACTCAAAACACTTGTGTGTCTGTGCCACTGTGCACTCAATCAGCTTAGCGCTTTACTTGTGTTGAAATAAGAATTTAATTTGTTTAAATGCACATTTATGTTTAATATTTACTTCATAGACATCCTTATAGAAAATTCTGTTTCCTGTCTTCTGTTGTCAATGTTTTTTTGGTGTGGACTTTTTTTGGAATGAGTATGTTAGCTGTATCAGGCCAGACAGCAATGCCAGACAAGTATTGTATAGGTGATGCATCCCTAAATTTAGTATTGGCCACTTCAAAGAGAAACAAACATTAGCATGTATTCCTTATCTGACAGCAACACGTATATTCAGGCTGGTAAAGCATCAAATATGCGCCCTGTAAACACATTCCTTCAGTCTACAACAAAGACATAATTGCCAAACCCTGCTACAGTCATCCTTTTCTTCCCATCTGTCTTTTTCAAACCAATGTGCATTATCTCAATTGTGTCTCCCATCTGAGGGGGTTAATGGATTAATCTAACTCAACACAAAATCCACACCTTCAGATTACATCTATCAGATACACCTGGGCGGGGTGACGACACTTGACAAGCACCTCCCCCTCCTCCACCCACCCCGTCACCTCCATCCCCCATGCTGCTTTTGTACGGCACAGGCTTTGTATTCATCCTGATGAAAATTTAATTTGCTCTTATCTGTACGGCTAAGCTGGGAAAAATACAAATCCGCCCAAACCGCCATCTCTCTTTCTCCCAGACTCTCGCAGGTATTATTACACCGATATCAACGTAGACGAGGAAGATTAATTGCAGATGTCCCCGGACTGACACCTATTCTAACACACTTCAATGATGAGCTGATGGATGGATAAAGCGAGAGGCGAGACGAGATAGATGAAGAGAGCAACACCGAGCAAGCGCAAGTTAGAAAGGAGAACAAGAAAGAGAGATAACATTGTCAGGCAGCTGAGGTTGACAGCAGGAGAAGAGAAGCACCTAGAGGATCAGCTTCTCTCAGTCTGACACCCCCTCCCCCCTTCTTCCTCTTTGTCAGTCAGAGCCACGGCACTTCAGATAGCTGCATGTAGCTTTCTATTAACTAAGTTGCCACACAGTTATCTTCATCTACAGAGATCCGGCACTCAAAGGAAATATTTAGCTTCGCTTCAGGCAGGAGACTGGAAGAGGATGTTTTCTCCTCATTCAATGCAGCAAATCATCTCTTAGAGCCCATAAATCATCCTTGGGTCCTTTCTTTTCTTGGTTGAGATGCAGAAAATGTCCTGTCAGATTTGTAAATAAGCACCTCAAACTCCAGTCTTAATGCTAAATGACTCCACATAAACTTCCATTAGGCCATTCTCGAGTTGTCACATGCAACAGCACCTTGATTTAAAGAAGACACAAACCTTTACAATGTCTGGATCTGTTGTCACTCAACATAAAGGCGCAAATGCCAAGCGACTCACTTTAATGACGCCAGAATAGTGCCATTTATGGGCTTGAAAGGTAAAAGTGTTCTGTCAATTAAGTGTGGTGTCACAAATCACAGCATAGAGACCGCTTTCTGTATCGATTCTTTCAAAAAGAGAAAATCGCATTATGCTTTAAAGAGTTTTTAGCTCTAAAAACTTTAGTGGTCAAAAAAGAAGACACCTTGACTTTTAGAGTAATTGGAAATCCTCCTTGTCACGCTTCGAGTTCTTTGATTTATTCTATAAAGAGCTCTGGTGACAACTACTTCAAGAAAACCAAAGGACAAAGACAAAAAGAGAACGAATCAAAAAAAATCAGTGGCATATAAACTTTAAAGATCACATTTAGAGTTTAAACTGATAACAAATTCACTCACCTCTCCCAGAAGCTTAACTACTCGCACTTTCTGAGGAACCTGAGGAGATTCTATGCTGCTCGCTCTTTGCATCACTGTTCTCTTTCCTCCAGGTTGAGGCTGACCCAATGGCCCTTCTAACGGACTGGTCTGAGCAGCACCTTGTCTTTGAGTGTTTTGTTGGGTCATGGTGCTCTTCTGCTGCGGTTGCCATTGGCCCTGTTGGCTGGCATCAGGACCAGCGCTCTGTTGCTTCTGCGGCCCAGACCAGCCTGAAGTCTGTGCCAGAGGTTTAGTGTTCTGCAGACGGGCCTTCACATTTGGACGAGGGGAACTAAGACCTGTCAAAGGGTTCTGGGGGGTTCCGTTAGAGATCAGTGAAGGGACCGGCTGTGGGGGTTGGGCTGCTGGGGTTGGGTTGGGTGTGGGGATCTGAATTTGTGGAGTCTGGTTTGGGTTCTGGCCGCTAATCCGTTCCATCAGTTCTTTTTTGCGCATACCAGCCTGCATCTGCCTGCGCTGCTCCTTGCGCTTGAGGATCTCCTCTCGCAGACGCTTCTGTTCCTCGATCTTCAGTCTGTACTGACGTGTCTCCTCATCTTCATCTGGGTCCTAAACAATGACGAAAATAAATTCTGGATGAACAAAAGTTTTTTTTGGCATGATGAAAAAAATGTGTAAAAATATATTAAGTTTAAGTTAGTTTAGTTTTAGTGTAATCAAGCTTCAGTGTTCATCCCCCTGCCTAAGTATACACAACATATCTGAAGGAATAAATACAGTTTGCACTAGGGTTGGGCAATGTCTACCAAATTGGCATCGGACGATGTCTACAGTGAAACATTGTGATGGACGATGACATCGGGGGGTGGGGAGAGGGGCGGGGTTAGGGGTGTGCCTGAAGTGTGAATCCGTATTCAGAAAGTCACGGAAAACAAATAACGCATTCTACGGAGCCACTAAAGGGACATGGTTAGCTGCTTGCTAGCGGTAGCCTGTAACATAACAGTACATGAAAGTTCACTTACCACATACACAGACTAAGGAGAGATGACTGATAGGTCGATGGCAAATGATTTGCAGATCCTAAGCACCACTGACAAATACCTAATCTTGTAAAATGTGTGGCAAGTACTGCCGCTCCATAGAGTCTGTGTGATTGCGAATCTCGAAAGTGAAAGTAAAATGAGAGCACGCATTCGAAAGTGGTTTCAATGGCCTGCATATTAATAGCGGCTCCCTGATGCCCGCAATTTACATACGGTAGCCTATAATTATCCAACGATATAATTGTGAGAGAAAGTATTTAATTTTTTTTTTTAATCCTCCCATCTCGTAGGCTATTTTATACCTAATCTTGTAAAATGTGTGGTAAGTACTGCCGCTCCATAGAGTCCGTGTGATTGCGAATCTCGAAAGTGAAAGTAAAATGAGGTTCCGTAGTACACTTTATTTCCTTTCCGTACACGGAATTGGGATGCAGAGGATTGCAGGAGAGGGGGTGGGGGGAAGGAATCACGATGCCAGCTCAACGTCGTGATGTCTGACAGCCATCGTCCATCGGCCCAACCCTAATTTGCACATCACTTCTTTACGTGCACACACCACAGAGGTCAATTGTAGCCCAATTACAATTAAAGAGTTAGTTCACCCAAAAATTCAGTCATTATTTACTCACACTCATGTTGTTCCAAACCCTTTAAAGTAGTCCATGTGACATCAGTGGTTCAACCGTAATTTTATGAAGCTACGAGAATACTTTTTGTTGCGCAAATACAAAACTTAATTTAACAATTGTTAAATAAGGCTGTTATTTTTGTTTTCTTTGTGCACAAAAAGTATTCTCGTCACTTCATAAATTTAAGGCTGAACCACTGACGTCTATGGACTATTTTAATGATTTCTTTACTACCTTTCTGGGCCTTGGACGTATCAGTTGCGTTGCTGTCTATGCAGGGTCAGAGAGCTCTCGGATTTCATCAAAATATCTTAATTTGTGTTCCGAAGATGAACGAAGGTCTTGCGGGTTTGGAACGACATGAGGGTGAGTAATTAATGACAGAATTTACATTTTTGGGTGAACTATCCCTTTAAAATGTATACATGCGGACAAATAAATCAAGCTACATTCACGTGTACACAATCCCACAAAAGACTCAATATATCAATATATTGACTTAAAATACATGCTGATGTTTTACTGTTCAGACATAAATTGACTGTAAAGACCTCAAATACTGCTTTTAATTACAGAAGTTAAATTTCTCTCTGCATACTGTTTTTCAGTATTGTTTTTCAATGGCATGTCCAACTTCTATAGGCATTGTATTTGTTTGGCAAAACTCTTTTCATAGAGGTACTGTTGATTACTGGATTCTTAGCATTAGGTACAAATCTTGGTCTCATCTGTCCAGGATGAGAAGTGATCAGTAGGCAAAACATCAGTAAAAATTGTTGTACAGGACAATCAGCCACCAACAATGTAGGACTACGCCTGCTACATGTAAACTAACCCATGAGTTGACTATTACAGTGAGAAAAATGCAGTTCAAACAGAACAATCCAGCATGATTTAAATACTCGCTACTGCAAAAACATCTATGGGTGGATAAACGATGTCTCAAAGTTAACCCCTCCCCACATGCAACGTTACAACATTACCTCTGAGTGGTGGCTGTTGCATCTGGACACTTTCGTTTCTGTAGCATGACCTCAACTTGGCACACTGGGCTGCTCAAATTAGCTGCATTTGGCAGCCAACTTCTATGGCTATTTTCATGGCAAAACTCAGGTCAGAAAATGTTACTGTTGATTCTGGATTCTGCTTAAAAACAAAGCTTTTAGAGAAAGTATCAGTACAAAAACAGTAAAAAGGTAAGACAATCAGCCACAACAATAGTAGGACTATGCTACACGTAAACTAACCCATGAGGCTATTACAGTAGAAAAATGCAGTTCAAACAGAACAATTCCAGCATTTTAAATACTCGCTACTGCAAAAGTCTATGGGTGGAAAACATGCTCAAAGTTAACCCCTCCCCACATGCAACGCAGCATTACCTCTGGAGTGGTGCTTGACTGTGCATCTGGACACTCTTTCTTCATCTCTGGCACACTGGGCTGCTCTAGTGCTTTGGCAGCTCCCTGCCCTTGTGCCACAGATCCTCCCCTTCCTGCTGGTCCAGCACGAGCAGCCTGCACTTGCCTAACATTCTGTGTTACCCTGGTAACAGGCTTTGCTTGCCCACTAGGCACTGACGGGCGGTTATTATTGTTGCTTGTGGCGATGGGCAGCTCACGGAGGTTGCTGTTGCGTTGAGGAGGAATCTGCTGCAGTGGAGGAGGAGGCGTCTGAAGAAGATGAGGAGGTGGTCAGATAAATGGGTTGACATTCATAGAAGTACAGCAAAGACTGACATGAATGAAATCTGTTTATTTATAATAAATATTTATTTTGCCATCTTGCTCTCTGCAACAAATACACATTTGAATGGCTAACCATTTTGGGTCTGACATGGTTGTTTCGCTGCTGGTTGCCTTGTGGTCGGGACTGCATCTGTCTGTGGCCACTTTGAATCGATTGGCGGAAGTGGGGTTGGGAGAGGTGCACCATGGGATGTTGGTCCCTTGGGTGGTGTTGGTGGTGCTGTTGGTGTTGGGGTGGAGGCTGGGAGTGAGGCAGACCCTGGGGGGGCATGTCCTGTCTGTGTTGCTGGTGCTGCTGTTGCTGGTGCAGGGGTTGATGGGATAGTGGCAGATCATGGTGCAGGGGCTGATGCATTAGACCCTGAATAACACAAAACACAAAGAATACAGCCAAAATGAGACCTAAAATCAAATATTCATAAAATAATATAAAGCAAAGTTGTAGTCTTGAGTGTACAAATGAATCAGATCCAGTTTTAGGACGTTTACACTGAAATATAGGCCAGTCGTGATTGAGAATGGGAGTACTCTAGAAGTCAGCCCTGTATAATATTTCAGAAGCATTACAGACAAATAATTTGCCACAATTAACTGAACTTACAGCTAAAACCAGCTAATATCTCAAGCCAAGAAAAAATAATACCAAGTTGTGTTTGATGACAATCAAGAGGAAATATTTTCATGAAAGAAATCTAGACCTCTGATGTGTGACAACTAACCCAGTGACCTCAAATAACCATGAACTGACAAACAGTGCTAACACAAGAGGGCAGTCTTGTCTGCTGCTTAAAATGAAGACCGCAGCTTCTCCTTGCACATTCGACCACTACACCTACATGGCTTACAATGGTTTCCAACCAAGCCAAAACACCTTAGGTTTGTCTTTTTGTCATATACACGAATGTTCAAAAAGTTTGGGGTCAGTAAGATTTTTTTTTAAAGAAATTAATACTTTTATTTAGCAAGGACAAATTAAATGAATAAAAAGTGACAGTGATAATGTAACGAAAGATTTAAATTTCAACTAAATGCTGTTTTTTTATCTTTACAGTCATAAAATATTCTTGAACAAAGAAACAGTTTTCTGAATGATCATGTGACACTAAAGATTTCAGTAATGGCTGTTAAAGATTCAGCTGTTATCACAGGAATAAATTGTCTTTAATTTTTTTTTTTTAAATACAAAAGTTATTTTAAATCGTAATAATATTTTGTAATATTACTGCTTTATAATATGTATGATTAAATAAATGCAGCTCTGGTAAGCGCAAGACTACTTTCAAAAACATTTTTAAAATACATCCAACCCCAAGCTTTTGAACAGGAGTCTGCCATATTTCCTACTAAATTCCAGGACTGTGAAAATGCACATTAAATGGATTAAATTAATAGACAAAATAAAAGACACTGAAAACCAGAATATTTTGACTTTATTTTTAATGCTAGTTCCATGTCATGCTTTAAATTAACATGCAGAGTGTTCAACACGCCAGCAAGGCCATGCAGATTCTGGTAAACTGACTTACTCTCTGGCGTACCTGCATACCAAATGGCATGTGCTGGGGGCTAAAGGGGGGTCCTTGCTGTTGGGGCGAGAAGGCCTGTCTGTGACCCACAAAGCCACGGGGACCAGGGGGGCCTCCATGCTGCGGGGGCAGACCCGGCCGAGGGGGCTCTCTCTGGAAAATACCTCCTCCCTGAGGCCCTTGGTTCTGCCTGAGCCCCAGAGAAGCAAATCCAGGACTTCCGAGACCCCCTTGTGGGGGGAAAGATGGAGGGCCTTGGCCCGATATCGGAAGAACACTGTTATTCATGAGGGGGGCAGGGCCTCGCTGGTCAAACATGTGCTGGCCTGAAAAACGTGGTTCTAGAAAAGAGAAAAGAAGGGAATAAAAGAGAAGCCAGAAACCTACAGCATAAATTCTGACTGCTTCAGTTGCTGGTAAACGACTGGATGGAATAACAAAAGTCAAAACAGATAGTTAAAACCAATGCATGTATAGTCTATGCACGCAACCAGTGTGACCGACCACCTTAACTTGAACTTACCACCAGGGAAGAAGTGCTCTGGATCCTGATGATGTGGTGGTGGTCCTCTCCATTGATCCTGGGGGGGCAGAGGCCGTTGAGGTGGGCCAAAATTCCCTTGGAGATGCTGCTGGAAATCAGGAGGAGCCTGGAGGAGGACAGACAAAGGCAAAAAAAAAAAAAAAAAATATATATATATATATATATATATATATCTCACACGGACTCCATAGAAAACACTATGACTATTCCAGCACCAAAATATTATTGTTGACATGATTTTCAAAGCTAAAAAGCTTCTTGTTTGTGCTCCTTATCTTCTTATTTAAAATGTAACTCTTCATATTAAGATCATAACCATCAGCTTATACCACTGAGGAATCTTTTAGGCAGAAAGACAACGATTTGCATACACCCTTGAATATAAATCTTTATCCATTCTCAGTGCTTACCTAACCCATTGCTCATAAAACTCAAAAACCCCCTCTACCTTTCCAGAGGAAAGAAAGATAACGATCCTTACTAATCCTGCAGTTGAATACGAATCCCCTCTCCTTTATTCTTTAAAAATATCCTTCGCTCTTAAGAAATTAGCCTTCGTTCAAAAGGGCCACACTCCAGCAAATTGTGATGCTTAGCACCTCTTTACTCATTATAAATGACTTAAGATGCAATCAAACTTTTAATCCACGTTTTCAGCTCTGATCTTCAGTCGGCCAGTGAGTGTCACCAAGGCCAGCCAAGTTGCTTAACAGAAAGTCAATCAGGCAGCTTAGCTAAGCAATGGCCAGGAGGGTGCGAGAGAGAATCGCATTGTTATTGTGGACTTCATTGCTCTATTCAAAAGGTCAGCTCCTGTAACACAATGGGAGCTTAAGTACATTCACAATACCTTTGAAAGTTTGCATTCGTTTGATAAAAAGAGCATGTCCTTTCGGGGGGGCTAATCTTTCGTAAATACCCATGGATCTGTTCAATATGTAACCAGTTATGATCTGCCTGAGAGATAGAGAGGGAGTGGGAAAGACAAATGCCAAACACGGGCTGCTGCCATTTTGGAGACAAGCCTCATGTGTCTCAAAACACACTCGGCAACCTATTCATTTCTGCTGTTCAGGTATCTGACAAATTCTCAAAGATCAATCTTTGTTGCCTTTTATGTCACACTTTAACCGGTTACCAAAAAAAATAAAATAATTATCAACATCAATGAACTTTACAAAAATATAACTGAAGCATCTGACATGGCATTTATATTTGTTTACACAGATTGTTTAATGTTGCTGCTAAATTTTGATTAAGAAAACACAAAAAGCATGTTTGTATTTGGGGAAATGCCTCTTCACATTCTGGCTACACAGACAAAACAAACTAAGAACCATTTCTGAATTAGTTTTAATCTTTTTACGAATTAGAAAATCTAGACTTTACATTGGTTGTCTTCGCAGCATAAAAAAGAAAATTTTAACAATGAATAAATTACATACAGAAAGAAAGCAAAGATTTTTGTCCATTTTGGTAGTATTTTTACCCCACGCCCCTGTTAATTTCCAACCCTGATATACACACAAAACATAAATATGAAAATTCTCATATTTTTAAACATATTCCTTTCTATATTTCTACAAGTGTTTTTTATAAAAACATTGTATATATACAAAAATCCTTCTACTGGTACTACTTTATGACATACTAAAAGGAATTTATCCATCCAACTAATGCCTCATTATGTAATAAATGTTATTAAGAAAACCTAACTTAAACTTCTACTAACTTGTAAAATGAAGCCAAGCTATTTTTTTATATTAAAGAGTTTTATGATACTTCTGCTACGACCAATATCAAACATAAAATACAATATAAATATGTAGTATGGAGATTAATATTCAAAAACTCTGCAGTAGTAAATATTCATAGAGAAATTGTGGATCAGCCTATTGTAAGATGAGATGTGATCATATGCTAATGTATGATAATCAAGTGCCCAGAGGGCTAATGGACGCTGCTCTCTGCAAAAAGCCATTGGCATTTTAAATGGTATTCTGTCTGTACCAGACTGGCTATGAGAGACAGACAGCTGGAAGTGTGTCATAAATGTGTGTGGAACTTCTCTCCTATTCTGCAAGATTAGGAACGACCAATCATTTTAGGTGTCCACAATGTGTCCAAACAAGGGGCCACAGTACACGAGTAGTTGACAAATAACATGGACATGAACTTTCCTTTTTCAATCAGGAATTTAGATTAAACTTCATAATAGAAAGAGTATATTTTAGGTGATTTGACTCCTTTTTTTTTTGCAGTTAAATGGTTCTGCGGTGTGATTTTTTTTCTTCCTTTTTTTTAACACTATGTCAGCTTCATGGCGAAAGTCAGGTTTATTCCAAATGAAAACTAAATAAAATGCTTAAGATTATTTTTTTTGTAAAAACTTTTAGACAAAATTAGGATTTACTTGGTTTAAAAAAAAAATTCAAAAGTATTAATAGAATTAAACAAGTTTCTCAAAGGAGTAGAAGCAAATCCAGCAAAATATGTTTAATGGACAGTGGATTTTTTTTTTTTCTGACAAGATTCTGACAAGATGCACACTTTGGGAAATTCTCTCCTGATAGTAAAAGTTGTGTGAGAGTCTTGAGTGTCCTATCTAACACTGTTTTTAAATGACTTGATCCCAGTGATTATCAAAATTGAATAAAATGTTTTTTTCCCCAGCATTTTATTCCATGTAATTTATTGTTTAAGCACTGATCCCATTTTGATTGCCCTTTTTTGGTGGTGTGATTATTTTTAAAAGCTGAAATATACCATGTAGTCTTAAAATGATATGAGGTAATAAAATCTAATTGTAATTATATACAAATTAGAAAAATGTTGTTCACAACAGTTTTAGATTAAAACTTTAAACGTAGCATTACACAGCACTCCTGTCACTGCCATATTCCAGAATGAAAACACTAAACTATACATCCTTTAGACAGCAATATTAAAAGGGCAAATCAAAGTACTTTTAACAGAGAGGTAAGCGAAGAGAACTGGGAAAACAGAGTTTGGTGGGGCTAAGATGTCTCCTCCTCAGCAGTAATCACTTTAGCCACAGCATGGGCAGCTGCTTGATGGTTCCTCTACATCCTTACAGGCAAGTAAAGGGCTTTTACATCTGTTCTGTGTTTTCACGGTCTCCATTTCGATTTCAACTTGCAAATTCAACCAACATATGAGGATCTTTTTAGGTTTCTAGAGACATGCCATCCACACAGCAAGACAAATATTGCTTTCGGTGGCTACATTCCAGTCAAACCAAGAAATACCATGATGTCTCGACTCTCGACCGTAACACACCGCAGTTTTATGCAGAGTGAAATCACTTCATTCTAACTTAAAGCAACGTGAGGTTACTTACCGGGAGTCTCTGTGGAGTGATGTTAGGCCTCGGTTGGTTCTGCACAGGAGGCATTGAGGGAACTGAGATTAAATGGAAATAGAAAAAGCACGAGTCAGACAGACAGAAAAAGGGATGCAGAACGAGCGAGTGGGGCGGCGTAACAGACACCATAAAAGTCTCTTCTGCCACGTGTCTAAACCATGGTTTGTCACAGCTGGTCACAGAGAGAGGGCTGTTCTGCTGATTAAACTGTGCATCTCTCTCTCAAGCAGACTGGGCCACCTAATGAGATAAACTGACAGTCAAAAGGAGTAATTTCGCTGTGAATCATTTCACCTCCGCAGATGTGTGCATTTCAGAAAGCTGGTTTAATGCTGATGGACTGCCTACAGAGTGAAGGCCATACCAAAGGAGAAAAAAAAACCTCTTAGAAGGACTTGAGTGAAAATGCGAGTAAGCATCAGCCAAAGTGCAAAGCCTAAAAATGAACAGGGAATCTGCTTGTTAAGTCATGACGTAAGGAATATTGTTTCCGGGTCCAAGCCTATACTCGTTTCAGTTGAGAATACCATGTCAACAGCCGTTTATGAGCACTATTTAATCAGGGTGTCACATTTAAGCTAAGCTAAAAAAAATAAAAAAAATAAAAAGATTACAGTGTACACTACAGTCTCCAGGCTCACAGCATCCCAGACACAAATATTTGAACAATCCAATAATGAGTCAGTGTCTGGCCATTTGAGATTTCACTATGAAGATAAAGGTCAGGATCATGATTTTTTTTAGTAATATTACACCACTCCTTGAGTGTATATTAGCACCATTTGCTATTTGTTTTGGCACCTAATACAGCATTTAGACCCAGAAATGGTGACATGTGATGTCACACTTAAAATATTTTATATGGTTTCCTGAGTTGAGCATATCATCTTATATTTTTGTTTTTCTTTTCCATCAAAAATGGTCATAATTTAGAGATAAATGGTAATTTTCTACAGCAGATTTTGCCCTCTGATTTAAATGCTACCACCCACTGTTGTGACTGGCTAACATATTTGCATATGAATGAGCATTATAATTGGAACTCTCTTGAACACTTTTCTACTATAACAGCCAACAAAATTAACTAACTGTGAAAAGTGTTGATTACAGCATTATATTTAGAACTACTCCCATTTTAACAAAGGCACTACACTGTATCCGAAAAAAGTCATTTCTATTGAGTACACAATGCAATGATCTCCTTATTGCAACAATTTCTGCAGTCTCACCAATACTGTCATCATAACTAATGCAGTGAAGACACTTTGTAAACAAGAGACTCACTGAGCAGTGTAAAATGCACATTTAAGAGTTTTGGAGAAAATGCAGAAATCAAATCAATGATAGGTTGATTTTGAATCGACTGCTTCAACAATTTTAAAACTGAATGATCTTTGAAAGTTTTCTGTATATAAAATAATCTATAAAATAAATCACAATATAGATAACAGATGGTTTTCAAGCTACAAATAGGAACAGTGTGAAGTTGATCATTTAGTCTTGATTAGATCTTTTAGTGGCTTGATTCACTAATGCATAAACAGCAGTAAAACCCTTTGGACAAAGAACATTGCATATTACACACATCACAGGTCATGATAATCATGTAATGCAATTTTTTTTCTCCAAGGTTATTTTATAAAGTTTATAAAGGCCTTCCTTCACCTAACGGCAAATTGATGGACAGATATGAGTTGTTTAGAACACACCTCCTTGATTACATACGACAATGACACGTTTAAGGGGTGTGTCGATGAGATTAGAGCCATTTAAAAAACCTGCTGATTTAAAATCTGGGCATTTAAGAGGGGTAGAAAAGAATATTTTGTATTTTGAAATGGGAAGTTAGTTTTGAGTTCTGAAACTTGCTGTATGTTTTTTTACTACAGAGTAACCTCTATTATGTGTAAATACCAAGACAATCTTGATTCATGAGCCCTTTAACAAGTGTCTAGGCACTTTATAATGTCAAAGACATCTTACAGCAGATACTCAGACAGCCTTCATTCACCGAAGTATATAAAAATCAGGTTGGTGGTCTCTCGGGCCGTACCTTGCACAGGTGAGGAGGAGGGTCCTCTGAAGTGAGGGTTGATGTGAATGTTCTTGGGGTGATGCTGTTGATGCTGCTGGTGTTGGTTGGGATGTGCTTGTGAGTGCCGTGGCGGCGAGTTCAACAAGCGCGGTACGTGTGTGTCGTGTTGTGTTCTGGGCCCCGGGGAATGGTGGGACAGACGAGGCATCATCAGCTGCAGCGGCTGCTGAGGAATTGGGGTGCCTGGATCCGGGAATAGCCCGGGACCTCCACTGCCTCTCGGACCAGGCAGACGAGACTGATGGTGGTGATGCTGAAGCGGAGGAGTCATTCTGAGCTGCTGCTTTAAAAGAAAGAAAGAGAGAAAAAAAAAAGAGGCGAAACAGAAAGACTATCAATCAATAGCATAAGCTCTTTCTCTTTCACCCCAAAAAATCATTATCTTGTAGTGTTGTGACCTTGAATCTCAAGATGACCCCTTTAATCAAGTAATCAATCATAAGAGCCATGTGACTGGGAATGAAACTGAATTAAATGAGGAGTTTAGGAGGAATACAAAATGTTTAAGTACCCTCTTAAAAAACATGCATTGTGCCTCTGTGTCCCCATTGATTATGCAAAAAGGACAATATCCTATTTCAAATGATGACTGAAGGATTGACTCCTTAATATCAGAAACACACATTGCAGTCTCTTTCAGAAATGCGTATATACTAGATTTATTAACTCATCATCAGATGAAGACAACTTGTACTCATAGTCAGGGGTGGAGGGGAATTCAATTAAATTGGAAGTGCTGCTATCTATATACCGCTGTCTGAAGCGTAACGTAAAAGAACACATCAATGTCGAGGAATGACAAGTTATGTCAAAAGCCTGAAAAGGCTTGCCTTCTCTATAAAAGAAAATCAGCTTTAAAAAAAGAAAAAAAAAGGTGCAGTGCCAACGAACGAACGAACAGCTCAAGCGCAAAGGGATTACACCCTCGACAGATATTTAATAATAAAATAAGCGCAGGAAGCTAAATCCTTCAGCAAAGTACAAATTTAATTTGGTGTAATGCTTCCTCAATGGACTCCCGCCAAGTTATTTGCCATAATCCATATATCAACATGGATAAGAGGGAGTGAGAACGGTGATAATTGACTTTTACTCAAAAGCAAACTGACTCCACTCCACAAGGGTGAGACAAGACAAGACACAAGTCAACGCACCATCATCTAAAACTGATGCATAATCTTTAATAGCCACAAAAGGCACAATCCAATCGCAAGAGAACTGCTTGACCACCAAGGAAGTTAAAATTCATGTTTGCAAATGGAAAAGCTGTCACTACTAAAGTGTCCAACAGTTGTAAAGAATGTTACTGTTTATACACTAACTTTCAAATGTTTGGGGTCAGTAAGATGCTCACCAAGACTGCATTTATTTGATCAAAACTGCTGTAAAACATTAATATTGCAGACATGCCAAAGTTGGGACATTTTGAGTACCAAATGTTGCGTTTAGTTCACATGCTTTGCACAGTCATTAAAACTGATGAATTCAGTACAATCTTATATCGTTGAGGAAAAAGCTACCATTTGTGTGCATGTTTAAATAATCTGACTTCAGTTCAGAGCCTGGTTTCTGACTTCCTGGAAGCATTTTTACATATATTCACCTAGTTTGTTTGTAAATAATAAAGTAATATAAATATAAATGACTGAAAACTAGTACTCCTCTCTTCTTCAGTTCACCATCAAGCAATTCAGATACTGCTCTCCCAGTACACGGTTTTGATTTCCCAAATCTTGAGCAACATCACAACTACCCTCCCAAGACTGGCAAAAAAAATGAATCCTAACACATTTTCATGCCCTCTATATCTGTGGAATATATTTGAATATCCAAATGTAAAAATAAAACAATGCATACCCCTCTCTGTATGGATTAAATGTACACTGATTCTTAATAAAGCTACTCAGTCAAGAGCAGTGAGTGATTTTCTCTCTCTGATTTCTGATTCAGCATTCCAGTACATATAGGCCACGTTCACACAGCAGCAGAATACAGTTGTCAGTCCTGTACTTGAGTCCTTAATACGGTTACATAATACATTCACACATAGTACGGTTATTAACGGGCGCGACAACCGCATTCTGTAACCGAACTCACACCTGTAAATTTTCAGGACTCACAACCACATTCTCGGAAAACACGCGCTGTGTGAACGGAACAGGACTGGACAACTAGTTGTCCGTCACATCATATAGTGCAAGAGAGAGCCGCTCTGCTGCACAAACGTGTGTCTACTGTGTGTTGCGTGTTTTCATGTGTGGTTTGGATAACTTAAAGTGATGGAGAAATGAGCTGTGTGTCATCTGAAAGTTTTAGATCCAATCAGTTTTTCTTCTACTAGTTTTGTGTTCTGCACGCTCTGCTCTCCAATCAAATATAAAAGCTGTCGCCGGTTAATGAAGATTTGACGGAAGAAGTCACGGCTTGATTGGACTCTTGTTGTGTCAGAAATCAGTGAAAAGACTTTCAGTTTTATGGACATCGCCATCTTTGATATTACTTTGGTCACTGTTGCTACGGTTACTGGTAAGGAATATGGGCATGACTCCTGTTGCACATTCATACAGACAGTATTCAAGATGCTACTGTAAGTTGCTGTGTGAACGGGACATTTTGAGACTCACAACTGTAAGTAAATGTGGTTGTCAATCTCAAAAATGTACAGTGTGATTGTAGCCACAGATTCCATATATGATACATATCCCATTTTCTCCCAACTGTTTACATTAACTTAAAACATAATGCCCTGTTCTATGTGAATACTCAAAGGATTTTTTATTTTTATTTTGTCTGTATTCGACCATTTAAATGTAATAAGCTGTGAAAGAGAACTCGATTCGGCAGACTCTGTGTTTGTGTGGCTTATATAGCATTTAATAATTCTTTAACATTTATCCCGATTTTGATTCTCATTCATGCAGCTGTAAGCAACTATAAGCAGTCCTGCACTGCACTGTGTGGGTATATTTACATGTGGCAATATAAATGATATAGCAAACCATGATATATGATATCTCGTCATACTGCCCAGACCTATAAAGAATTAGGATTTATTTAAAAAAAGTAATGCATTTGAACTATCAAGTAAAATTTTTAAGGGTTAAATGACTTCCCTAACCACAACATCAATATGCTGAGGGAAAGATATGGATCAGAGGCAAGAAGGACAACTGCTTATCAGTTCTTTAATTTGAGAAGTAGCATTGGCCACTGCCTAGTCCACAGTAGCTACCAGCATAAACCTGACAATCAATACTTCAGTGATATTGTGTGAGTAGAAGTGGAATGCTATCAAATCAGTCAAAACTAAAGTGAATCAGTCCAATTTTCATGGAACAGTTTCAATACAAAGATCTACACATTTGGTTCACCTGGTCTTCGTTCAGTTCTTTCAAAGATAACTTTAATGAACTCTAGTTTACACCCTAATATTATAATAACAAAATTAGCTTTTACCTGAAGAAAGAAAAATCACAGATAAACTACTGTTATCGCTTGTGTATTATTTCTGGACCATTTTAGGCCTGAATTTACCCCCATTTAAATGTTTGTAATCACCATGAAACTAATGCTGATACTTTCATAGTTTAGTTGTGAGGAGAATGTTTCTTAAATTACAGACTGCGGTGTTTTATTTTAAAATGACAACAGTGCTGGCCTTTTGCAGTGAACTTGGCTGATAATAATTGCAGGTCATATAATTGGTGCATCTCTAATGTTTAATTAATGCTGTCTTATCACACAATTTTATTAGTGTTATTAGAACAGGTTAAGTAGGAGCATTAGTACTGTGTGTGTCACTTCAGACCATCAGTCTCTTACCTGCATTCCAAAGTTCACTTGCATCAGCGGAGGCCTTTGCTCATTTATTCTCCCTCGACTTCCAACTCCATCGCCACGGAAACCTCCCATTCCAAATAGAGGGAAATCGCCTCTTCCACCGGCTCCTCGTCCTCCTGCTCCTCCCCTTCCCCTGAGCCCACCTCTACCTGCCATTCCTCCCCTCCCTCCATCTGCTCCTCTCCCTCGTCCTCCAAAACGGCCCTGCTTCCTCTGACGTTCCCTTTCCTCAAACTCACGCAGGTCTGCTTTAGCTGCATCAGAGAGCTCTGAAAGGAAAGACATAAAAATACAGACTTATTAGATACTGAAAAATTAAGCTGTTGATTGTTTAAGACATTGTTAAAGCATTTTTTGTCCTGCTTAGGATAATGATAATAAACTAATATTAACGCAATAACATTTTTGATTAGAAGCACTTACATAACATTGGGAGACAGTGAAAGTTTTTTTTTTTTAAACAAAGTTTGGAATTTTACCGTCACAATATTAACCACCAAATTTAAAATTACTTCAGAAACATGAGCTAAAAAAACAAAAAAGCACAATAGATAACGCTCAAATAATATTTTCAGTTAACCTTTCACAAAACAACAACAGCCTTCACTGATCACCTTCTGTACAAATGATGAATAAAAATATATTGGTAAATCTGTACAAAAATAAAAAGGCTTTGCTCATGAACATTAATTACGTTATGTAATTAATTATGTTACGTAACCCAGTAGCTCTACCTTACTGACTGAAAAGAAGACACATCAAATGGAAGACTAGTCAGTCACAGTGGTGTGGCCAAATCATAAAAATACACCATAATTTTACTCACAAATGCTGTAAAAAAAAAAAAAAAAAAAAAAAAATTATAAAAAAAAAAAAAAAACAAAAAAAACAAAAAAAAAAACACTCAATTCAGAATAATTGTCAGGTGCCTCAAAACAAGACTAAGACATTTTTAAACCTATAACAGTACAAAAAGCTGCTTCATTTGTTAATGACTAACCTAATGTGTCTGGGATGTTCCTCCTTTTACTGGTGGCATCAGACAGTCTGACCACTGTGTCATCTTTGCGCTCGGTCTTAAAGCGCAGACGGCCAGATTCTTCAATATCTTCCTCTTCCTCATCAGACTCCTCCTTCACATCGGCGTCCGGTTCGGCCTCAGCTTCTGGATCATTTTCATTCTCCACCTAAAGCATAGAGCACACACAAAACATCAGACTCACACTGTGTGACTTTAAGCATCTCCATGAAAGACAGGAGCAAACATTATCCGAAGCAGCCAATCTTTACCTCCTCTAATTCGGTGACCTGAGAGCTGTCCTGCTCCTCAGTTTCCTCCTCATGCTCCTCCTCCTCAGGCACTTCCTGTCGGTCAGTCTGCTCTTCACTATATTCAGTCGGGTATTCATCCACCTGTGAAGAACAATCAAATATTTACTCCATTCAATGGAAATTCAAGCAGGAGATGAACATCAGGGCTAAACTGATCTCTTATACATCATCCACTGAAACACCTGCTGCGGAGCGTGTCGTAGGTCAGCACTACCAGAACCTGTTCAATGCCAAAAACGACACTGATGAAGATAAAACATTAGAATGAAGCTAAATCACTTCTGAATGAAAATGTTAATGCCACATCTGAGAGAGAGGCCAGAAAGGCCCAGTGCAGCATTCTGAAGTTGGGGAGGGGAGGGAAGGGGGGCGCTGAAGGGGAGTCTTCCTAAATTAGCATAACAGTAGGAGCCCAGTCTCATTACTATGCCCTATTACCATTCCTGCTGATATTTGAAATTCAATGAGATGTAAATGTTTGACATGATACACAGAGAATGGGAGATAAACACGCACACGGCTCAGTGGTGGTGAAAATATCATTGACTGTGTTGTCTTTACACACACACACACACACACACACACACACACACACACACACACACAAACAGACAGAAAGAAAGCTCTGGCGCACACATAGCTCACTGACAGGGAAAATATCATCATCTGACTCAGAGCAAATTCTCACACACGCTCGAGCACAGAATGTACAAAAGCATCCGGAGAGACGGGCGCACACGACTTCTGCTGACTACCTTGCTGAACCTCATGTTCTCCACCACAGGTCTTGTCCCCCTCCTCACGCTCCTGTGCCTGTTTCTGCTTCTGTAGCCACCACAGGTCCTGTCTCCCCCTGCTACACCTACAGGTCCTGTTTCTGGCCACCTGTTAAAGCCTACTGGGCCACCAGCCCATTCCCTCTGCTAAAATCCACATTTCACTCTTTAAATTGAGATTTTGTTTTGAGTGTGTGAATCTGAAAACGCTGTAATCAACCTAACACGCTAAACTTAGGGATCTGAAGTAGAAGTGGAAAGTATTGAATTACAACTATCCACACAATATAGTCATGTTTGCTGGTCATTCACAACAAATACTTTTGCTAAACAGCCACGCTGTATAGCCTTTTTTGGATATTCAAGTGAATTCAAATTTACCTCATTGTACCAGAACTTTGGAATCAAACATCTAGTATACTATAAAGTAACTAACTACTGATGTGAATAATGTGCATTAATAGATTACATTAATAATAATAATTATATTAATAATATATTACAATAGATTACAAATACATTTCAAAATTCAGTCAAGCTGTCTGTAATGACAAGGTTTTGATCTAAATACAGTCGGTTATGTCTTACGTTAAGGTAAACAGGCAGGACAGATAAATAAATACATTTTTTAAGTAAATTTTTAAAGCTGGGTCAAAAGCAGTGGCTCTTAACCTTTATTTACTTGAAGGCCCTGCATTGTCCAATACAATATCCGAATGCCCCATATTACAAGATTTTCTGTATTTCTAATTTAATTATGACAAAGCTGCTTGTTTTCTTGCTTGTTAACTTTTATTAACAAACTGAAAGTATTTATATTTTACACTTATTAACCACAATTCATTTTGTGATTCTACTTTCAAGAACTGCATGTTCTTCAAAAAAACAGTAGTGATAAGTAAAAACTTATTTATGCTTTTTAGCGTTTTAATTTAGAGTTAGATTATTTTAGTATATCAATAACAATTTATTAATTTAAATATTTTAAAGTCATCCTCTATCCTGCTTGGATGTTTGCTGAGGTCCCCAGCTCCCTGGTTTCGAGCCACTGATCCAATGATTAAAGAAACTGTACAACCAATTTTAATTACAGACTTTTTCAGTCAAACTGCCACATGTCCTACGCTTCATTTTCAAATAACAACAAGCTCCCCTCCTCTTAGCTTATTTGGGACATGTCCCACTCTGCATTTTTGTAGAAGTCTGTTTCTTCACTGCTCTCTCATGCAAGTAACAAAAACAAAAAGCAGTTTTTCTCACCATGCACATAATATTATATATTTATAGCCATGCACATATATTAGACTCTTGCCAACATGCCTATAGTGACTAACTTTTCACCTTTAAGCATTAACACATGATTCAATAGCAATTATTATCAGAGAGCACCTTTTATAATGCATTTAGACAACACAAATTTCACTGCTATGGAAAGTCAACAGTACTCAAGCAAACTTATATTTGAAGAGACACTGTTTTTTCCAGTCATATCCTTGAGAAAATGTATGCTGTATGCTATTACAAAACTCTCCAGGTCATTTTGCTACTGTGAATCCAGATCTCAGTAGTAAGAGAATAAGACTTTATTATAATGTACAGAAACATAACAGACAAACTTGCAAAATGTGATACGAGGCCAAGGCCTCTGTGCACCTGTCAGCACTGTCCTGGATGCCGATGATCAAGCGATCACATGGACAGGCAGAATGATCAACGACATCTGTCCTGCATTAAAGGTCAATGAAAGACAGAACAAAAGGAGCAGTCTGATGAGTCTTGACTCCTGCAGGATTTTATCAGTCTCTCTGTCTTTGTGTAAAGTGACTGACCCTGATGCTTCATGACCACTGTTCGCCAAACTGTTTCTAAACTCTGGACTATTTTGTGTGTCTTTGAACACTGAAATAAAATGTTGAAAAAAAATTATAAAAAATATATTTTGTATGCATACTAGTACACATACAAATTAGTAGTGCCTGCATTTAATAGAAATGTAATCAAAATGCCAGTTTTGGCTCCGTAATCTCAACTTCTACTACAAATCTCAATTTCTAAAAAAAAAACTCAGTATGCAATACAATTTATTTATTTTTTGCCAACAAAAACATGGAAAGTTGGCCTTTTCACCAGCAGCATCTTTCCAAAAAAAAAACAAAAAAAAAAACAAGCATCTTGATAACGACCTGCTTGGAAACAACTACATTCTGCCTAAGATGGTCATGAAGTTCAATTAAATACAACAGATACGTACATGTAATACATTGTTACTCTTCTTTTATAAAATTTGCTATATCGTAATCTCAGACATTATAAAAACAATGGAGTTGTCATGTCTAAACCCTAGGCATATTTGTTATTGCCGACAAGCCTAGAGAATCTTTAAGATACATTATGACTTATCTCAGAGAAATTCACTACAGTGGGGCAAATAAGTATTTGATACACTGCCGATTTTTCAAGTTTTCCCACTTACAAAGAATGGAGAGATCTGTAATTTTCATCGTAGGTACACCTCAACTGTGAGAGACAGAATAGAGGTCTGCATTCCCGCGGCTGTCCCGCAGGAACCGCGGGACCCGACCAGATTTCTTGCGACGCGGGATTAAATTCCCGAATAAAACGCGGCAGCGGTCGGTAACTCTGGTGCAATTTGAACAGGAGAATAAGACAGGAGAATTGGTTTGTCATTATTTTTAATTCCTGTTCTTTTCTAAATAGCCTACTGTTAATTGAAAGGATTTGTTGTGGAGTGAGGGGAATTAAAATAGCCTAGCTATGTTTACAGTGTTTATTATAATGTTTGTAATTCGCTTAGGCCTATTTCTGAATGAAATAATAAAATGCGACTTATAGGTGACTTATGTCCTTTTTTTCTCTCTCTCTAAATTTTTTTTTTTTTTATACGCGTAGCTTATTTTAACCATGCAGCAAACCTTTTAAAATATGTTTATAAATTACTGAAAAAAATAAATAAATAAATAAGTGACTTTAAACCGTTTAACTGATTGTATTAATCGGTCAAACTTCTAAACTACTGTGTTTACAGCAAGATGTTAAACGAATTTAGTATTTTGACAAGACGAATAAAATTATAATAGGCCATTTTTGTACAACCTAAAAAAAAATCCTCTGCGACGCTTGTTCCTATTGTGTTGTAAAGGTTAAACGAATTGTATCCTGAGTATCCTGACAAGACGAATAAAAATAAGGAATACAATTTTTGTACATATTTATTTTCTCTGTGACACTTTTTTTCCTACTATGTTAGCAGCAAAACATTTTGCTGTCAATAAAAGACTCTTGACAAGACGAATAAAATAACAAATATAATTTTGTGCAGACTACACTTTTATTTGTTAGCCTCTCTCTCTTTCTTTCAGTAGAGGGAATTTAAATGTGTGATTCTGGAAACGAGATCTAAATTTAGTGGGAACGGTCGGGTCGGGAAGAAAATTATTCAAAGCGGACACGGACAGCGGGTGAACAAAGAGTGAATATATAGCGGGATCGGGTGGGTGCGGAATAAAACCTCGCGGGAGCGGGACTTAAAAAACAGTCCCGCGCAGACCTCTAAGACAGAATCTAAAAAAAATCCAGAAAATCACATTGTATGATTTTTAAATAATTAACTTCCATTTTATTGCATGAAATACAACCCCAAATCAGAAAAAGTTGGGACAGTATGGAAAACGCAAATAAAAAAAGAAAGTAGTGATTTCTAAATTTACTTTGACTTGTATTTCATTGCAGACAATATGAACACAAAATATTTCATGTTTTGTCTGGTCAACTTCATGTCATTTGTAAATATACATCCTTTCCTGTCATTCAGACCTGCAACACATTCCAAAAAAAGTTGGGACAGTAAAGCATTTACCACTTTGTAATGTTGCCATTCCTTTTCACAACACTTAAAAGATGTTTAGGGACTGAAGACACCAAGTGATGAAGTGTTTCAGGTGTAATTTTGACCCATTCTTCCTGCAAACAAGTCTTAAGGTGGGCAACAGTACGGGGTCTAAGTTGTCGCATTTTGCGCTTCAAAATGCGCCACACATTCTCTATTGGAGACAGCTCGGGACTGCAGGCAGGCCAGTCAAGTACCCGTACCCTCTTCCTCCGCAGCCAGGACTTTGTAATGTGTGCAGAATGTGGTTTTGCATTGTCTTGTTGAAATATGCATGGACGTCCCTGGAAAAGATGTCTTCTTGAAGGCAGCATATTGTGCTCCAAAATCTCTATGTACTTTTCAGCATTAATGGTGCCATCACAGAAGTGCAAGTTACCTTTGCCAAGGGCACTGACACAACCCCATACCATGACAGACACTGGCTTTTGGACTTGTTGCTGGTAACAGTCTGGATGATCCTTTTCTTCTTTGGTCCGGAGCACACGGCGTCCATTCCTCCCAAAAAATACCTGAAATACTGATTCATCTGACCACAGTACACGTTTCCACTGTGTGATGGTCCATCCCAGATGCCTCCGAGCCCAGAGAAGTCGACGGCGCTTCTGGACACTGTTAACATAGGGCTTCCTTTTGGCACAGTACAGTTTTAACTGGCATTTGTGGATGTAACTACGTATTGTGGTACTTGACAAAGGTTTGACCAAAGTAGTCCTGAGCCCATGTGGTGATATCGCTTATAGATGAATGACGATTCTTGATGCAGTGCCACCTGAGGGATCGGAGATCACGGTTGTTCAGCTTAGGCTTGCGCCCTTGTCCTTTACGCACTGAAATTCCTCCAGATTCCTTGAATCTTTTAATTATGTTATGCACCGTTGAAGGTGAAATATCCAAATCTCTTCCTATCTTTCTTTGAGGAACATTGTTTTTAAACATTTCAATAATTTTCTCACGTATTTGTTGGCAAACTGGCGATCCTCGGCCCATCTTTGCTCCTAAAGGACTAGACCTTTCTTGGATGCTGCTTTTGTACCAAATCATAATTACAATCACCTGTTGACATCACCTGTTTCAAATCACATCATTATTTAACCAATTTACCTCATTACTAGCCCTAAATTGCTCCTGTCCCAACTTTTTTTGGAATGTGTTGCAGGTCTGAATGACAGGAAAGGATGTATATTTACAAATGACATGAAGTTGACCAGACAAAACATGAAAGATTTTGTGTTCATATTGTCTGCAATGAAAGTAAAAAATCAAAGTAAATTTAGAAATCACTACTTTCTTTTTTTATTTGCGTTTTCCATACTGTCCCAACTTTTTCTGATTTGGGGTTGTAAGTATTTGATCACCTACCAACCAGCAAGAATTCTGGCTCTCACAGACCTGTTAAGCCGGGCATACACTGTGCGATTTTCGTCCGATTTTGAGCCGAATTCTGACTCGTGTGACTGCTTTTTGAGTCGGGCTGAATTTCAGCTTTGTCGTGCGTCGTTTGTCGTGCAGTGTTCGTTCAGTGTACAGGGGGAAACGAGAAGCGATAAGTCTCTCCCGACAAGCAATCGGACGGTCGGATGAATTTCTGACATGTCAGAAATTTTGGTCGCTCCTCGTGAGGGTATCGCACAGTTGAAACAGAGCTACGAACCGACTGCCCTAAACTCAGTGCTTTTCCCTCACTGCGCCTGCGCGAAAATAGAACTTTAACCATTTAATCTTTATTGCAGCAAGAAAGAAAACGACAAGAGGGAGATTTTTGATAAAATGTTATTATCACGGGAAATGTGAACCATTGTCCATCATTTTGCAATTAGTGATAAAGACAAACAAGTCGCAAAATTATAAATATTTCAGTTTTAAACCATGAAGGCGAGCCAGTGCATACCACACAAACAATTTTCAAACTGCATGAGCGTAATGCCCGTGAAGATGTTTTAAACTCCAGTCAATTCATTAAGCTACAGAAAGTGAAAGTAAAAACTGACCGAGCTTTCGGCATCTGTCGCTGCATAACGGCACATTCTCTCAGAGGAGAGGAAAGATATGGGTAGTATTGGGTATTGTCTTAATTTATTTTCTAAAAAAAAAAAAAAAAAAATATATATAAAAATCCCTTATGGCTGATATGTGAAAAAAACAACAACAACAGAATCGAAGTATTTCGTGTTAAACAAGTTGTTTTTGGAATTTCCTTGTATGTAATAAAGTTTTATTTTCATTGACTGAATATATTCATTAAGCTGTTCATTCAGTGTTCAGAGTCCGGACATAGGCTAGATAGACGGTTGAGAATTTTAATTATAGGCCTGTTAATTGTGGAATAGCCTATATCTAAATGTTTTAAATAATTTTCAGCGAGGAGTAATCTAAATTAATCTTTTAATATCCGCGCCTTAGTTGTGTGGTAAATGCGCAATTATTTCGGGCCAAATGAATTGTAGTAGACCTATACATTTAATAATAAAACTACCATAATAATAATAATAATTTAATACATTAATTGGAAATGCCAAATCCTCACGATATCACCAATATTTTTTTTTTTTTTTTAAGTTATCTCTGGCTATCGTCCATATACGGTATTTGTAAAGTTGCTGGAAAAAATCCCTGGTCGCGGGTTGCGGTTTTTTGGGTTTATTTAAAAAAATATGGTTGCTTGTTAGGGAAATCTGACAAGCAACTTTGTTTCTTTATTTATGTTCGCCGTATTCTCCAATGCATTGGTTGACACGCTGTCTGCTCGCAGTTAATAGCCAACCAGTGCAATAATATAAGTGCTGTAGAGTAATTTGCCAAATGTTCCGCCCCTCATTGGAGAAAAATCACATTCAAAAAGAAGGTGCGTGACGCTGTAATCCAAGCGATGATAGAAGACGACGTAGAGGAGTGGGGTGACTTTCTTTTAGCCTAATTTTTACAATGTTTTTGTAATGTATTAATTATCACAGGCTGTAATAAAAAAAACAAGTAGTCATATCCTAATACTAAGAGTAAATACATTTGGTTCGAATAGCCTGGTATGGCAAGATGTCTTAAAATGTATTTCTTTTTTTAACATTTAAACTTAGACCACATTATTAGATTACCTTTTGACTTCATGAATACACATAAATGACAGCTTAAGGATTTAAAAAAAATCTTTTTTAATATTATTATATAATATTTTCTTTTTTAATATAATATATATTATAATTTAATATAAGATTTTATATATTTTTTATAATATTTATGTGGCAGTTAGTTTTTTTATGTCATTTATTTGATAGGTATGTATACATTATTGTATTTTAAATGGAAGAAAAACCTGTTTTTGACCTCAAAATAAAGCACGTTCCCTCTGTACATGGCTGTGGGGACGAGCAGTTTTGTGGTGCTTGGAATTCTTTATAATTAATTAAAACAAATATTGCCACATTGATGGCTCAAGAAGGTATAATTGTTCAAATAACACATCGTTTCATTTTAAAATATATATAAAAAAAATTGTAACCAAGTGTTTTTCCAGTGTAATATTTCTGTAAAGGCTAGGGACAGAAAAATGGACATTTCCATAGAATGACCCATATATATTTTAGGCTATAAATATGTGGCTCATTTATTGGTAATAAATAACTGATAATAAATAATATTGATGATAATAAATCATAAAAAAATATTGGGCTTGTTTTGGGCTTGTTTTTGAAGCTGCGGTTGCTTATTTGTCTCGCGAGAGTTGGCAACTGTGAACCCGAGTATTTCACACGTATAGTGTGAGCACATAAATCCTGAGCTTTGGCTTTACATCGCATGCGATCTTCTCGTACAGTGTGAGTTGATACCTTGCTGAAATCGCACAGAAATCGCACAGTGTATGCCCGGCTTTAGTTTGTCTTTAAGAAGCCCTCCTATCCTCCACTCTTTACCTGTATTAATTGCACCTGTTTGAACTCGTTACCTGTATAAAAGACACATGTTCACACACTAAATCAATCAGACTCCAACCTCTCCACTATGGGCAAGACCAAATAGCTGTCTAAGGACACTAGGGACAAAATTGTAGACCTGCACAAGGCTGGGATGGGCTACAGGACAATAGGCAAACAGCTTGGTGAGAAGGCAACAACTGTTGGCGCAATTATTAGAAAATGGAAGAAATGCAAGATGACTGTCAATCTCCCTCGGACTGGGGCTCCATGCAAGATCTCGCCTCGTGGAGTATCAATGATCCTGAGAAAGGTGAGGGATCAGCCTAGAACTACACGGGAGGACCTGGTCAATGACCTGAAGAGAGCTGGGACCACAGTCTCAACGGTTACCATTAGTAACACACTACACAGTCATGGATTAAAATCCTGCAGCGCGCTCAAGGTCCCCCTGCTCAAGCCAGCACATGTCCAGGCCCGACTGAAGTTTTCCAAAGACCATCTGGATGATCCAGAGGAGGCATGGGAGAAGGTCATGTGGTCAGATGAGACCAAAATAGAACTTTTTGGTATAAACTCCACTCGCCGTGTTTGGAGGAAGAAGGATGAGCACAATCCCAAGAACACCATCCCAACCGTGAAGCATGAGGGTGGAAACATCATGCTTTGGGTGTGCTTTTCTGCAAAGGGGACAGGACGACTGCACCGTATTGAGGGGCGGATGGATGGGACCATGTATCGCGAGATTTTAGGCAACAACCTCCTTCCCTCTGTAAGAGCATTGAAGATGGGTCATGGCTGGGTCTTCCAGCATGACAATGACCCCAAACACACAGCAAGGGCAACTAAGGAGTGGCTCCGTAAGAAGCATTTCAAGGTCCTGGAGTGGCCTAGCCAGTCTCCAGACCTGAACCCAATAGAAAATCTATGGAGGGAGCTGAAACTCCGTGTTGCCCAGCGACAGCCCCAAAACCTGAAAGATCTGGAGAAGACCTGTATGGAGGAGTGGGCCAAAATCCCTGCTGCAGTGTGTGCAAACCTGGTCAAGAACTACAGGAAACGTCTGACCTCTGTAATTGTAAACAAAGGTTTCTGTACCAAATATTAAGTTCTATTTTTCTATTGTATCAAATACTTATTTCATGCAATAAAATGGAAATTAATTATTTAAAAAAATCAATGTGATTTTCTGGATTTTTTTTTTAGATTCCATCTCTCACAGTTGATGTGTACCTACGATGAAAATTACAGATCTCTCCATTCTTTGTAAGTGGGAAAACTTGAAAAATCGGCAGTGTATCAAATACTTATTTGCCCCACTGTATGTCCTCTAAGAGGACAATGAAGAATTGCTGGGTTACAGAAGCCAAATGTGAAGAACTGTATACCAAGCATAACACAAAGTCAGACAGACCTAAATGACTATGACATGTTTCCTGCACACAGCACATGAACTGACCACCTACAGGGCAAATAGTTAATCCTTTAAACCGTTCCACACATTAACTCTGGATAACAGTAAACACAAAGATGCTAAGCCTCAGCAGGTAAGCCACCTTGTAAACAGAGACATCATATGCTTATTAAACAACAGAATTGCAATAAAAATATTCTTCCAAGAGTGCTACAAACAGCTGGCAAAGGTAGTTTATCACCTTTATATGTACAACAAAATACCTTCCCATGATTATTGACCCAATCACACTTTAAGGAATTTTGAATATGCCTCGAATTAGCATAGAGCTGGGAATAGAAGTAGTCATAGAAGTAGAAAAAACCTGCATCTGACCTAAAACAGCTGTTTATAGATTGGGAAAGGGCCAATCTATTTTTACTCAGATTGGCCTCTACTCAATCTGGTCCGACAGCGTCCAGTCTACTCAAGAATCTCCAGTTCCTTGTTTTTTCTCTTTTCATCTTACTAACTTTGTCTGATGTCCGATTTATAAATGAATAGTCATTTTTAGTAGGATCTTTTCAATGAATTAGTTCACAAAACTGATCTGAATGATTTGGGTCTCAAATGTTCATACCGCACGCAGTTCTCATTTTTGGGTGAACTTTGCCTTTAAGATCTAAGCAAATAAATAAATAAACATGTACAGGAAGCACACAACTCATCAATCATGGGCCCATGTCATGCTTGCTAAAGACTACTTTAAAGAAGGTCAATAATCTTTTCACCTACAGCCAACTTTATCAGATCCTGTCTGAGAGCTCTTCCCATTAGCCAACATGGATTGGCAGGACATCTGCTGAACAAAGACTGTGAAAAGAGTCTCACCCTGAACAAAACCTTGAGGCCTGGGGGTCACAAAGCATTATGTGTCAGGCTGCAGACGTGGAGGAAATGTGGTGGGGGATTACAGAGAGTGTGTGTAAGCAATAGAGATAGCAAGAGAAAGCGTTATTTACTTGAAAATCGTCATCCAGCGGCTCGTCGATCTGTAGTTCCAGCACTTCATCTTGATATTCTTCACAGTTCTGGTCTCTTGTGTATTCCACCCCTTCATCTTCTCCTTGGTACTCATCTCCCTCATACTCCCCACCCTGAGAGAAACCCGGTTGGCCGCCCTCTGTCTCGTCATAGGTGTATTCGGTATATCCACCTTCATCTTGAAGGTGACCAGACGTGCCCAGACCCAGTGTGGCATTTAAACTCACAACCTCACCCTGACCACTGGATCACAGACACAAAGACAAACATGTGTTAAACTCTGGACAATAAAGTGATGAATTTCTTGATTTTTGTTGAGCTTGCCCTTGGGTTACCACAATAACTATATTAGAGACTGAAGTGAAGCGTGTCACCTAAAATTGCTATTTTAAACTCTTTGTTTTTTATACTGCAAAAAAGAAAGCCGTTTGATTAGGGCAGAAGGTGTCAAAGTTAGTTCAATGTCATCTCTAATTATGTTATGGATGAACTGCTCTATTGATTTTAGAGCACTGAAGCTTTGCATAAATTATGGGGTGAAGGCAATTTTGACCCCACAAATTGAAAAGTGAACAGTTTAGGTAATGCTGTATTTTATATTAATTTTAAGCATACATTCTTCTATGCAACAATAATTTTAATATAGAAAATACTTTTAATATAGGCTATTTTGGGATACTTCAGACTATTTTTGCACTCATAAACATAAAAACCATCTCATCTTTAGATTTAGCAAACTGTATCATCAACTGTCATAATTTAAACCAACTGTAATTTTGTCATTTTAGAACATCTGCAATTAGTAATCTGACAATTAACCCAAACGAAAAGACCATTTTAAACATTTTACACTGATATGAGTGTCATATCGGTCTTCTAAAACTAGGGATGCACCGATACCAATACTGGTATCGGTATCGGGCCCGATACTGAGCTCATGTAGCTCGTACTCGTTAAAATGCCCCGATACCAAACGCCGATCACCACACAGGTGTGATAAGTGCCATATTCAGACAAAGAAACACACAACAGAATAACTGGCAGCAGAATTGAGTTATTAGAGATTAAGGATGTCTACGAAGCAGATATTCAATGAATGATGTTAAACATTCAGTATTAATGCCTTTATAGCTGATGTGCGCGAGCTGAAAAGCAAAGCGCTGTGTGGAATTGCGCGCGTGCCGCGCAGTGCGCGAGCTCGTCCAGTGAATATTCCTTTCTCACAGACATCACTGGAAAGTTTGTAGTTCTGTCGGATATGTCAAAAACAAGTAAGTAAAACAATGCACAAGTTACTTAACGGTAGGGAGGGAGAGAGAGAGAGAGAGAGAGAGAGCACGCGCTCTTCTGTGGCGTGATCTTTATTGATGTTCGCTCACTTAGCACGCATTATTTGGATTAAAACTAAATCGTAAATATAAGACAATTGATAGGGGCATTCACTATAAACTTTATTTATTTTCAACCTTAAGCATAGGCTACACGACTTTCTGGCGAAAGTGAAACTAACAGCCTGTTTGAAATGCGCGAGGCTGTTCTGTACTTGTCCCTCTCATTCTGCACCAGTACAAATACGTGCGCGCGTTTTGCTTGCTTCATGAGTGATTCTGCATTATTTGAGTGGCTTTGGAATATAAATCGCAGCATGTTTCAGATGAAAAGAAAAACGCGACTTCTATTTCTGAAAATATCACAGTTAGGAGATTTATAACGAGTGTTTCCCTGCATTATTTCAGCAAAGCGCGTGATTACAGTACTGAGCCGCTGCAATGGAACAGCTCTAATGCTGTTAAATTAAAGATGTACATAGAGCAAAAAAATAACAGTGAAAGTAACAAAAACTTGTACAAATACATTTTAATGTGCATAATTAAGTGTGAAAATAACCGAAGGATATACAGTCAAATCAAAAATTATTCGAGACCAAATATTATTTTTGATATATTTTACTAGTGGGTGCAGAACACTATAGTTCATTTATGTAAGTGAGGATAGCAAAATTGTAAACCGTGACATTATTTATCCAAAAATTCTTCATACAGTGGACTACCAATAAAATTGATAAAAATTTGGAACCAAAAATTATTCAGACCGAGTTGGGAAAAAACGAAGTTCAGGTTTGCATTAAGGGTTGCAAGGGTTGCCCGACAAAGTATTGATAGTTGTGTAAATATTGTCATACTAACAGCTGTCTGAATAATTTTGGTTGATTGTAATCACGTCACATACCTTTTTATCAAAGTTATCTGACATTATCAAGCTGAATTTGTTCGCGTTTTAACGAGTTCTTGTCATATTTTATTACCATAAACCATAGGTAAACACTGATAATTGAGAAATGTTGAAGGTGAATGCATCTCTGACCCAATATTTTAAAAATTTACAAATGCAATGGAAAATATCGGTATCGGTACTCGGTATCGGCAAGTACCAAAAATAAAAGTATCGGTATCGGGCGAGTACTGGAAAAAGTGGTATCGGTGCATCCCTATCTAAAACAAATCTTTTTAATCTACATATAGCCAAGGCAAATCAAAGGTGTCACCATAATGTGATCATATGACCAGACATGTCTTGCAATTTGGCAGTTACTAATAATTAAATTTTCTTCATATTGCACTTTCAGTCAGTGCTCCTAAAACAGTAACATAAAAGTACTTATATACAAAACAAGCAAACCAAGCAATGTAACCACAAGCTAGGGCTGGACAATAATTCAATATCAATATGTATCGCGATATTTCGATATACATTACCTTAATACATTGATTTATTTGTGGCGTTTGACTTCGTTGAATAAACATGAGCACTGCACGTTTCAAAATCAAGACGCGTCGCTGGTGATTTATATGAATGCATCTCTGAAGGGAACCGACTGTCTTCAGAATAGTTTAGAATGGCTTAAGCCCAATTTATACTTCTGCGTCGAACCTACGCCGTAGCCTACGCAGAGACGCACAGGCCTGCGCCGTACCTGACGTGCACCTCTCCAAAAATCTAACAGCGCGTCAATTCTACGCGGACCGCAAGCACTGTGATTGGTCTGCTAGAACCCCCTCCCTCCGTATGTACTTGAGTTTTGTGTGCGTATATGAGCACTGTAATATAGTTTAATGTTACACCTTCTTATTTAAAATAAAACAAAGCAAAGAACAAGTGTCTTATTTATTATACTACATAGCATTATATATCACTAGTTGTCCGCGAGTTCGCTACAAACAATGTTGATCTGCCATGGTACACGTCCTTGTGGAGATTGAAAGAATGCCATCTTCTCCTGTTCCGTTGTTGTCTCCTTTTTGTAGTCTTAAATAATGATTTAATGATATTTATTTGCCGCCATCGCGGCTTCTCCGACGAGCCGCTTCTTCTTCGGCTTTTGCCGTGGTACTGCGGGTTACACCAGCAACATGCCCGTGGACACTGCATACTAGCGGTCCGCATGTGTACTGCACGTCGACGCGGAAGACGACGCAGAAGTATAAATTAAAACTGACGCACAGCTTACGGCGTAGAGGCTACGGCGTAGGTCCGACGCAGAAGTATAAATTGGGCTTACGATTACAGCCGTTACTGGGGAAACCGCTAGTTCTCCCGCTCTCACAGCACCTCCTACTGGCAGAGAATCAGATTGCATTTTCAATAATAATAAGTTGTCTCCAGCAACATGTTTTTGTTGTTGCTCAATTTTCTTGTTTGTTTTCTGCAACAACTCACTTGGAGTCAGTATCATTTTTTTTTTTCTTTTGTTTGGGGGGGGGGGGAATTATAGAAATTAATACTTTTATTTAGCAAGGATGCTTTAAATTGATCAAAAGTGATGATAAAGACATTTATAATGTTACAAAATATTTCTATTTCAGATAGATGCTGTTCTTCTGAACTTTCTATTCATCAAAGAAACCTAAAAAAATCTACTCCGCTGTTTTCAACAATGTTTTTTGAGCAGCAAATCAGAATATTAGAATGATTTCTGAAGGATCATGTGACTGGAGTAATGATGCTAAAAAATCAGCTTTGAAATCGCAGGAATAACTCGCATTTTTAAATATTTTCAATTAGAAAACAGTCATTTTAAATGGTAAAAAATATTTCAAAATGTTACTGTTTTTGCTGTATTTTGGATCAAATAAATGCAGGCTTGGGTGAGCAGAAGAGAATTCTTTAAAAAAACAAAATCTTACTGTTCAAAAACTTTTGACTGGTAGAGTATGTTAGCCTATAGTTTGAAGTTAAAGATATTAATATTAATAAGGCGAGTCTGAGATGTTTATTTGACAGTGATTTTGCATTTCTTGTTTGTATGAAGGCTAAATACAAATAAAAGGTGAACATTAATTTATTTGTGCCCCCCCCCCCCTATTATATAGTTTAATAGGAGTTCATAGGCAAGTTCATTTTTCATAAGTTCATTTTTCATACAGACATCTGTTACATCATTCTTGGCAGTTATTATGAGGCTTTTTTTATGTTCATATCGATATCGGAATTATATCGTATCGACCGAAATTTTAAAATATATCGTGATATAAATTTTGGCCATATCGTCCAGCCCTACCACAAGCACAAAATAGGTCACATAAAAAGACACAACATTACTTGCTGTCTTGTACTTAAAGACAAAAAACAAAAACAACAACAAAGGTCTATCTGGAAACCCAATTCTGTACACAACAATTGAAAACATATCCAAGTAATGAATTTTCACTCATGTCTCTTGTCTAAATGATGTTTTTTTGAAATGCCTAGGATTTTATTTGTAGGTTTTTGTTAGGGTACCTTGCATTTTGGTCCTCTTCATCACTTTGTAAGAGGTCATCGTTTAGCTCCTCATCTGACATCTCTGAGGGGTTCTGTAGTGGACAAAAAAACAGAATAAATTGAATACAAACAAAAAGAATAAATTAAAAATCTTCTGCTTAACATGCTTGATATTTTGGTGAGATTGTTACATATGTTGTTGGCCTTATAAGTATTGAATATTAAGTACACCTGCAGGAAACAATTTATGTATTCCTATCAGTTAAGATTGCTTAAAAACACAGAAAAAGGCAGCAACTGAAAGAACAACAGCTATAAAAATAAGTTTAAGCAGAGGGGAAAGAAACTGGCAATGATGGAAATCACTTTACCTTTTTTGACGACAGCCAATCTTCTTCAAGTAAGTCTCCCTCCTCCAAATCACTGTGAATTGATAAATATATGATTAAAAATATGGTTCTTTCACAATAAATCTCTGAAATGCCTGATACCATTTTAGCAAAGCAAGATATTAAAGCAACAACTTAATTTGCTTTGCAAACACCACACCCCATGGCAACCAATAAAGTTTATATCTATGCTGGTGAGATTCATTTTGAATGCTATGAAAGACTCTTGCTGGAATGCTATTGTGCTTCTGGGAAACTGATGCTCTCTTTATTCATCCTTTTCATTCTGCCTAATAGGTCTCGGCGATATATTTTTGATATCTCAATATTGTCAAAATTTTTAAAATATTCGATATACTGTATCTCACAGAAGTGAGTACACCCCTCACATTTTTGTAAATATTTTATTATATGTTTTCATGTGACAACACTGAGGAAATGACACTTTGCTACAATGTAAAGTAGTGAGTTTACAGCTTGTATAACAGTGTAAATTTGCTGTCCCCTCAAAATAACTCAACACAGCCATTAATGTCTAAACCGCTGGCCACAAAAGTGAGTACACCCCTAAGTGAAAATGTCCAAATTGGGCCCAAAGTGTCAATATTTTGTGTGGCCACCATTATTTTCCAGCACTGCCTTAACCCTCTTGGGCATGGAGGTCACCAGAGCTTCACAGGTTGCCACTGGAGTCCTCTTCCACTCCTCCATGACGATATCACGAAGCTGGTGGATGTTAGAGACCTTGCGCTCCTCCACCTTATGTTTGAGGATGCTCCACAGATGCTCAATAGGGTTTAGGTCTGGAGACATGCTTGGCCAGTCCATCACCTTTACCCTCAGCTTCCTTAACAAGGCAGTGGTCGTCTTGGAGGTGTGTTTGGGGTAGGGGTGTTCGATATGACGATTTTTGATTGTGGACGATAAAAATGTCTCCACGATCCACTTTTGAAGAAATATCGTAGTATCGTGCTACAGCGCACATTCTATCAATTACAGTTCTGGCGCCTCCGTCTCTATATACTGTACAACACGACATACAGCGGTAGAGTTACTCTGACAGGACACTGCACTTATTTGCGATCACAAAAGTACATTATTTGCATACAAGCCTTGCCGGTTAAATGTTTCATTCACGTGCTGTTCTGACGTCCGCTTTTTCGCATACACCAGAAGCGCGCGCGCTAAAAAGCCTGTCTAACAGCGCCTGATTACTGAACTAAGTTATCTTTTGCGCTAATACTGTCACAACACACAAGGTTTACATATAGGCTCAGTTGGTTACGTCTAAAATGAAAATAAACAGATGAGAGAGAAACGGATGCGTGCCTGTATATTAAAAGCGTGCAGGTATATATATATATAAATTAATACCAAAGATTTATGCATTCTCTGTCTATATTATGAAAACTGGTAAAACAAATGAAAAATATTATAACAGTGAAATTCCTAATAGTAATTCCAAATTGCAATAGCCTATGTTTCCCTATTCAAACAACAGCGGTTGAGTAAGTGCATTTATTCAGCGATCACAATCGCAAACAATACAGTAGAGATCTCATGACAGAACACAGACTGTTTGAGTGACACTTTCATTTTGATCGCTAAACTCCAGCTTGTTTGTCGGTGTTTTCAGATCATCGGCAGCGGCGCTGTGCGCATGGTTGCCAGATTGCTTAAAATAAGCAAAACACCGGGTAGAAAATGTATCCTTTTAACAGCGAAGCTCTGATTCGGGGATTTGAACTCTTGATATCTGGCAACCGCCAACTAGCTCGCGTAAGAAGAGGCGTGTGTAGAGCAGTCCGCAATAACATTTTGTCTCCTTTTTTTGACAAAAATACAGAGGTTTTTGGTCAAGTTTTTTTTTTTATTGAATACATTTTAGCCTCGTCTTTTTTCGTCAACGAAATTGCATGTTGATATAGTCAGTTTTTGTTTATTGACCTTATTGTCGTCTTGTCTTTGTTTCGTCTTAGTCATGTGAAAAAAGCTTGTCAACGAACATTTTTCATCATAGTTTTCATTAACGAAATTAACACTAGTCTCCATTTTGCTAATGTGTAAAAAAAAAAAAAAAAGACCCTCCCCCACCTCATGTCTCTTGCACAGTAATACGTAAGGGGACATAATATTGGACGTTACGCACAATCTTTTGGGAAAGTATGCTTGAATTTGAAATATTCGATATTCATGATATTTTCTAATTTTACATCGTCATCAAAATTATTGTGATATTATCGCTAATATTCGATATATCGCCCAGCCCTAATAGAGACATGAAAACTAAGCCAGCAATGAGGCAGTGAAGACTTACCTTTCCAAGTCGTCATCTTCTCCTCTCCGTCTTCTTGACCTTTCAGCCCCAGGCTTATCATATTCATCAAACTCATCATCTACACGCAGACAAGAGAATGAAACACATTGAGCTTTCATTTTATATATATATATATATATAAAATAAAATGAGACTTTATGTGTAATGTTTAAATAATATTATATGCTCAGCCCTAGCATGTAACACTTTAAGATTCTGTGCTTGAGATGTTAGGGTTCAAGATTCTGAAGCAAATATATTAGTATTTGAAGAATATCTCTGAGATCTGCGAGTGAGCGACGCCTAGTGGTGCCATCACAGAGAGGCATAAAATCACTTTCCAGAACGTTTTCATTCACCGTTCCTGGCTGGTGGAATGAACTTCCCACCCCTATCCAGAATGCTGCATCCCTGACGATTTTCAAGCGACACCTGAAAACTCATCTCTTCCGTCATCACTTGACTTCTTCTTAAAAAAAAAAAAAAAAAAAAAACCTTTGCTTTCTTTCCTTAACCTCTCCCTGTCTAGCTAGTATTTACTCTGAACAATGCCTGAAACTTTGTATTGCAAGCACTTCCTGTGTCCACGCAAATGTGTATAAATCCAAATCAAATACAGATATCAAATCAGATCTGCAACTTTGCAGCTGACAGTGATGTACTGTAGGATTGACAGGTTGAAGGGATTTACAGGAACTGGCCCTGGTCTCTGTAATAAACCACTACAACACACACTTGATATACCATCACGCCTACATTTAACACATTTAACTCGTACGTGTTATTACAGAGTGACAAAACTATCCAGTTGTTTTATTAAAATAGAGATCTTCTCAAAACACATAATTTGCATCTCTGGCCTGGATAAAACAACAGTCCTGCTGTCTGTAGAGGCAGCGCTACAGATGCTTACATAACCATACAAACATACAACCTCAAGGTGCTACACACTACAATTCTTCATCCACCATTTAAATGTCAAAATCACTATCCAAGTATATATCATTCGTTGCATTTTGCATGTAAACACACGGGCTACGCATTCATTGCAACCCTTCAGCTAGCGAGTTAGCAACCGCCAATGAGAAGAAATATGTAAATGCACGTCTGCTCATGACTCACGATCATCAATATGACACACCATAGAAACAAAAAACATCCTAACAGATAGTCGTGACATCAAGGTAAACTGTGTTCAATCTGTAAACCAACAGCAGATCTCAGAAGCTCAGCAAATTATGAAACAAAAGCAGCTACCTCGTTAGCACTAGCTGGGAGCTAATCTAAGTGTAAATTAATATTACATATATATCATACCCCCGGCATTGGTCGCCATAACCCAAGACTGTATGTTATCTTGGAGACTCTGGTATCTCTATAACGTCGATGAGTGCATTGAAACTGATTTAAGTGCAGAACTTCAGGCCGTTAGCTTAGCGTCAAATCTCCTCAGTCTGAGCTCTGAAAACATCTGCACAAGAATCATGGCGACCGGACTGAGCCGCGCTGCATCATGGGTATGATGTGAGGGGTGTGCGTAACTCTACAGACCAGCATGACATATTTAGCTTTACCGTATACTCCTATAAAGGTGAAGGGCAGACAGACTTCAGTTTGGAGTGACAGAAATTTGCTTTAAATTTTAATATGCGTATCTTTTTCCAACTTAAAGCCGATAAGCCCAATTAATTGTATTTATAGCACTATTCACAAGAAGTGAAGAAGTCAGAAATGCATTCTCATTCTCCATCAGTGCTTGGCTTGTTGATTAACAGGTGTTTAGGGGTAGGCTAAAGATTTGGGTCTCTGTAGGTTATAGACAAAGCAGACTGAGGTGATGATTATGTATAAGATCAATTAGCAGCTGTTAGTAAAAGTTGCAGATATTTTTTCTTACTGGATAGTGGATTATGGAAGTTGCAATATACATTTTCATAACATTATTTCAAGCTTTCCAAATTAAACAAACTCTACATTAAACAGAACCACTTCATTAAACAAACTCTTTGAGGTCATTTAATTTAGGCTAATTGTATTTACAGAATGTGTTGTGCAAGCTGCAGCAGCTGCATTACTTTTTCAGTAAAGTGGGGATTAATTTTTCACTGATTTCATTGTTGTATTATTTTCTATAAATAACCTTGGCAGTGGCAGAATATTTTTGTTCTCAATAGTCCATATCACCCTGACTAGAGCATTCTACATTTTTGACTGATGTTTGTACTACATGTGATTTTTAAGTAGGCTATGTCAAATTAATTTCAAAATTCATTTTCACTAGTTAGTTTGGGAAGAATTAACTAACAAAAAAAGTCAAATTTGTAAGTGATGAGTCTCACCAAAAGCTCAAGTTACTCCATCACAGCCTAATAAAAAAAAAGCCAAAGAAAAATATTACATTTGCTCTTTACCCAACTTTTTATTTCTTTTATTATTATTATTATTATTATTATTGATCATTAGCACTTAGTGGAACAATTAGTTACACTAGCAAAGATTCGGGTTTGGCTTTAGTTTCAATGCAGTGTAAAACTGTAAAAATATATACATATATATATATTAAGATCAAATAATAAAGTGTTTAATAAATACAAATCATTTTTATCAGATATTTGTTTGTGTATTGTAGCTACAAGTTCATGTTAGCCATCAAATGCTGTAAATTGGCCAAAAATCACACAAAGCATTTTTTTTCTCTTTAAAAATACAGTCTTTAAAATCTTTAATATTGTTAATCATATATTATTATGAAATGCCAACAATCTACTATTCTTTTATTATAAACTATTTCTCTTAAAAATATAATTAATATAAACAACTCAAACTGGATGCATCAGCAAGTACACTATTTTTTGGTGATGCACACCAGACAACTAAAGCTACGGTCGCGCGCAGAGTCTATTATTGTGTCGTTTCCTTCTCTCCTGCGACTCAAGGGTTTATATCCATCTCTGCAAGCGTATGTCTGCATGATAAACATGATTCATCCCCACCTCCAATCATATTTCTTTGACTGCGTTTCCTAAAGATTATTTTCTCTCTGCATCTATCCGGGGAGTCATTCAGAGGTTATGATTTTTGGGCTGCTGTTATTGGATATCATGCTCCAGTTCGGGACGCCATTGGTCTGGAGCTTGTCAGTCTGAAGCCGCTGCGCAGACAGTGCACGACACGCGAGTGGCCAGAGAGTGTCTGGAGTCTGTCTGAAACTGATAAAAATGGTGATGGAGTTTACCCAGAGTCTCGCTCATACTCATTAGAAAAACAAAGGGAGACAGAGCGGAATTATACAATCATCCAACACTGTAGTCTGAACGTAGCTTGAAAACTAGATTGTATTGTAGCGCATTTCAAAGTTTTATTCCATGTTTTTCACCAGACAGACAGTTCATTAATTCACAGGTAAGATGATCGTGGCGGGCGCAAATCTTTTTGTCTGATACAGTCTGCCGTTGTTATGGTGATTGTGTTGTTGATGAATATACTTAACTGTGCGATGATGCTTAATTATGGCAAATAGGACGGCGCATGTAAACCGCTGGTCGGCTGCAGGGTGGTCATTTTAATGTGATTACATGTTAGCGCATGTCGTTCGGCGGGATGAAGAAAGAGTTTATCGCGATCATCTCTTCAGACAGATGACGCACCTGTGCTCACGTGAGCACGGTTTCTCATTAACCCCATGACCTCGTGCTGCAGTGTGAGTGTCTATCAGCGTGTCTGGACTGTATACAGCGCGGTAAAAAGCATGCAGCCATGCACCAAGTCGGCTGCTGTTTATCCGCAATTTAAGGCCCGTCTTTGCGTGTGAGATTTTCGCTTGCGGTGGATGACTGCGTTTTAATTCATCGAGGTTTGGCGTTTAGACTGTTTTCCAAGTAAAAAACAAAAACGTTGGATTTTAGGTAGCCTAAGGAATGGTTAGTCTAAGGACAGTACGTAGACTTCAAAGGCATTTGGCAAAACTACTGACAAAAAAAATAACCCGTCAAAAGCTCGTTACGCGTCTCGGTGTCTGTAATCAGTGGAGCTAACTTGTTTTCCGCTCACAGCTCGCAACTGGTGTCAGTGCAGCTCTATTGCGTGCTCGGATGGTATCGTCCAGAAGTGGTTCGTTCCCCAGTAGCTAGTGTGGTAAAGCATTAAATTAAATTAAATTGATTTGTCTTAGGCAATTAAAAGTGTATCACAAGTCCCCAAATAATTTACCAAAAGTTTACTTTTTTCATCCTACAAAAATATATGGAAGACGGTGGCTTGTTGGAGCAAAGACGAGAGATCTTTTACTAAGAGTTCTGATCATAGTTCAAAACGTCTTGTATTATAATTTTAATGAATTTTAAAATACCGTTCTCGTCATATTTTTGAGCCGTTTTGTAAAGTGTACAGACAAAATGAACTATATCATGAAGGACAAATTAATTATTAACTGATTTTATTTTTTACTGAAAATGATTATTCAGCTAAAAGTTATTTATTTATTTTAAACATGTTTCATAAATGTCAGGTTGGGGCATGAGGTTTATATTGGGGTGTGTTGTTACATTGTGAAAATATTACAAATATATACAATTTATAAATTGCAATATTGACGCTCAAAACAATGGTTTGAGGTTATTACATTAACTTTCACACGTGTGTTGTTTAATTCTTATGTGTTTGTAATTGTTTTAATTTAGCAGAACAGTCAATAAGAGGCTGTTTGGGTCCACTGTAATGTGACAACATGCCCTACCACAAAAGGTCAATGTGTGTTCAATACACTTTTCATCAACAAAAAATGGTAAAAATATTCAGTAGCTTTTTTGTATTGCCAAAACTATAATGTATGTGCTGAAACAGCAGTTGACTGCAGAAAATACTGAGAAATATTCATTGGAGTAAAACTTATGAAAACTAGTACTGGTTCTCCTTTATAGGCTACCTTATGTATTATATAATAAAAACATTCATTATGAGGCATTTACTTAAGTAGGCTATTTTTATCATATTTTCATTATAATTTTTTCCCTTACTGTATTTAAAAGCTGTCAATTGATTATTACATTATTCTCTTTAGGTTATAATCATTAATGCACTCTGTGAGGATTCATCTGTGGTGTGTAGATTAAAACGTTTCAGATTTAGTACGGGATTCCATGCTGTCTTTTGTATTTATTGTTTCTTAATTTAACTTGACCTTTAGGTGTATCTTTTGGTCTTACGTTTTTTGAGTGTTAGGTCTGCTTTCTTCCTCTTAAATTGTTCAAAATAGTCCCTTTTTTGACCTGTTATGTTCGTATTGGTTCAGATTTGAAAAGGCACCATGAATATGTTGCCCATGTGGCTTGGCTTTGGATGCTCATGCATTCATAGTTTTAAAGCAGACAGAGACATCTCTCTTTGATATTGATATCTAATAAGCAGTCATAGGACTCAGCTTTTCAGTCATATGCAAAACAAGATGGCTGCTTCACGGGAGGCACAAGGCTATACATTGGTAGATATAGTGGTCCCTTTATAGTATGTTTTGAGTCAATGTAAAGTGTCTTAGTGAAAGAAATTGGGACACAGCATGCACAGAACACTATCATGCCCTGACCCAGAGGAGATGTGCAATTAAAAAAAAATCTAAGCAAATATATGTTACAAGTTACAATAATGGAATAGACTTAAACATAGATTTTTAAAAAAATCCTTGTCTCATTCTTCTAGGTGCAGGTATGTAATTATAATTAAGTATATTATCTAAACACAAGGATGTAACAAATAAAAAATATATATAATCTTTGAAGGTCACACACAGGTTATGGTGTGAAATTATTTTTTAATTTATTTTGTAGCGTATAGATGGCCTCTGGTTCGATAAGTTCTGTTTATGTATAACTTGATTAAAGTAAAAATGCATTATATAACGTTTAAAAATTAGTCTAAATGCTATACCGCATATAATGTGTTATGATTAACAGAGAGCAAGTGCTTCATTCAAACAAAACTTAAGATATTTGTGAAATATTTTATTTTATTTCCTTTTTTAGACGTACAATTTTCTAATAACACATACACAAGTCTCTTAATTTTTGTATTTTGCAATATTTAGGCTGAATACTATTGAAATCGGGCACTGAATGACACCTATTTTAATAGTAGTAATTGTTACTGTACATCGATGTAAGCTTTTAAGTTTTTTTTTTCATTAATGGTATTTGCTAAATATTTTGTAAACAGAGTATTAATTTTTGGCGCACACGGTCAGTTTAGAATAGGTGTGGCTCACGCCTAGACATTTGTCTTTTTTTAGTTGAGTATTTTTGTTGCCTACAGCACAAACTGATGGGCTGATATTTTCAGCGAATTTGAGCAGCTCGGTGCATGTAGAAGGTGTTTGTTGTGTCTTGTACTTGACTCAGGGTTTTCATTACTGTAATGTTTGAAGATATTATAAATGCTTCGCTGCACACTTCTGTATATCAGTTCACCTTACAGGCCTATCAGTGTCCAACCTCAGTACTCCATGTTTCAACTGGTCAGGCTGTGTGTGTAAGTGTGCGTGCATGTTGCTTTAGCTCACAGGCCCGTAAAACATTTGTTTGTAATAATGATTGGTATTTGAAAATGAAAAATTTGCCGTGCACATCCACAAACTGTTGGTGGAATTATGTTCCTATACTAGTATTTCTATTTGAAGGTGAAGTATTATCAGGCATTTTATGCTTTCAAAGTGCTAAAAAAATGTGTTGCACTCGTCTGATAAATTTCAAATTCATTGCTACATTTATTTAAAATGAAGAATTATGGAATAAAAAGTAATATTTTTATTTCATTGTGTGATATCTGTAAAGAAACGTAAAAATAATTGTTGCAATTTCCCAACATAACGTCAGGTCTGTTGACTGAAGTGTATTTGGAGTGCATGGCTGTCATTTTGCAACAAATATATATTTTTACTTTTACTGATTTTAATTCTTTGTATTTGGGCTTTCGTTATAGGCAGGAGGATTACATTTCTGAAGTCTTCTGATGACCTCTTGGAGCTGTCACAGATGCAGCAAGCTTAAAGGTGATACCTGTGTTCTGCGGTTGTGCTGCCGTGCTGCCGGTAGGTTTAAAAGGGCATTTCCCACCCAGTACTCTGTGAAGCACATTTGGGCATGTCATGGAGAGAGAGGTGGAACGGCAGGAATGCAGAGAGGTGTGCAAAGGTGCGATTATGAAAGCCTGCAGGCTGATGAGTGTGCATCAGAGAAGCTAATGCTAACCGAAACGAACCTCTGTTTTTCTTTGTCAGATGTGACGTTTGAAATGTTGCTGAGTAATCGCACTTTCAGCTTGGCACACCAATCATTTCCAGTACTCGCTTCTTATAATAATTTCTAACTGATTTCTTCATTGAACACAATGATTAGACAGGTTGATTAACGGATAGGTGAAAAAAAAACCTGCACAGACAGTATGGCATGAAAAAAGCCTAATGTTTGAATGTGAAGGTTACAGCGAGACTCTTGAGAGAGAGACTCTAAAAGTCATTTTTGTGACTTCATATGGATGGTTAAAAAGCTGTAGAAATGAGAAATGATATCTCTCGAAATGAAGATGGCAGCCATTTTTGTTGTAATGTCCAACAGCGCCCCCAGGTCTCTCTGTGGCTCTTGTGGAGCAAGCTTATGGATTTTGTGTGTGAAAGAACAAGGCTCTCACTCTCCTGCATTGCTTGCATATATTCAATATCAAAGCCACAATGGCATTTTAAAGGGATCACTGGCAGGCAGCCAAAACATAGAGCCTCTCTCTTTTTGGTGGCTGTCCTGGCTTACTTGCTTTCTTCCTTTTACTCATGTCCTCGTGCTGATGGCAGCGTAACGTCTGACTCTTCTCAAAGCTTTACCCAAGTGCTGGAGCGAGACATTGGATGTATTAGGACAGCTGCCTCCATTTTAGGGAGGAGTTTTGCAGAGGAAGATGGATACCCTTTCCACAGTACCAGAATTTGCAGCGTGAATCAGTTCTGACTTGAGGCATCGCCTGCAATATTTAGCTATGTTTTGTCATTCGATATTCATTTGTTACCCGAATGTGATAAGTTTTCCCGAAATTTGCTTCGATTGCATTTGTTGTGTTTATAGGAGATTATATGGAATGATATGAATCGTGCTTTGGGTGCCTAGTTTACCCGTCTCAAATTGAAGCAAATGCATTTTTTTATCATTCTACTTTTGATTTTCTGCATAGATGTTATTGTGACATTTCTAGATCTTACTTTTTTTTATTTTCTTTTTTTTGGCCACGCACAGAAAGATTTGAATCTGCTTTTTAAACGCATTTCTGGATTTGATATAAGTAACATGTTTGTTAGTTTGTTACAAAAAAAATCATAATATCCAAATAAAATGGTGCCTTCAGGCCCTCGGGATTTTACTGGTAAATAATGATGTGCTCTAATCCGCTGTGAAATGTTATTTGTTTTATTTTATTGTATATTACTCAGGCATACAATGCTGTGTTTAGTTTTTTCTTTTTTAAACCCACAGGTTGTGAATTAGACAGATACCTAAAATGCCAGATACCTTTGACCGTAAATTATATTAAATTACAGATTGCTTTAGCAGGATTTAACCATTTTTTGGTCCTAAATTTTCGTCCTTTGAGTGTGTCCTTAACATTATATATTTATTATTTGAATATTTCAAATTCTTTATTCGTTCTCGTGCATTCGAATATTCTGTTAAATGATTCTTATCTCTATCATGAATTATCTCTAAAGATGATTGTTTCACTGTGTCTCAGTATTTGTGTTGTGAACAGGACAAATGAAAATATGTGCACTTTTTGTTGTAAATGTTCATTGAAGCACATAAATTTAGCAAAAAAGAATATATTTTGAAAAGTGTTTTTGCATTATTTTTGAAACATTCCAGTGATTGTTAAAATTATTGTTTGTGTAAATACAGTAATTGTTATTATTATTAACGTTAAATAAATGTAATAAAATTATTTTAAATTGCTTTTATAAATCAGTGTTGTCTTGTATTCATGATGTAAATTTAAGTTAGACTGTTTTATCGTGTAGACTGAATTATTTTTGTAAGTATTGTGTTTATTGTTATTATTGTAATAAAAAAAACATTCTTTTAATTGGTTTGATATAACAGTGTTTATTTGTATTGATAAAAGACATTTGATGGATTCATGTGATATAAAGATGATATGAACGAGACTGGTTTGGAGTAAAGTCACAAAGGTGGCACTGACAGTGTGTCTGTGTGTGTCCGCGTGTTGCAGGGTGGATATGTGGCTTAGTGTCTGGGGCCTTGTGCTTCAGTATCTGAGGTACACAATGTTCTGGAAGATTCGGCCTCTTGAGTGACCCATTGGCCCTGAAATCTTGCTCGTAACTGGAAAAGCTTCGAAATGCGAGACTTATGAGGGGTGTTTTCGTGATTATTGGTATAGCTACGTTTAGGAGAAACAGTATGAAACGCATTTTAAGTTTGAACATAACATTTGTAAAACAAATTGTACATAGGAATGATTTACGTTCAGATGTGCCCTGTGTGTTTGTATAGCACGTGAGCGCTGATAATATATAATAAACGTTTAACGTATAAATCTTTGGAAAGTGTTAACAGTTGTAATTGAAATGTTATGTAATACTGTATAGTCTTTTTGGATATACTGTGCGAGGACAAAAAATAAAACGGTGGGGGAAAATAATGACTGTTTCAGTGCTGTAGAGGTTCTAAAATGTTGTTTGCTACAGTTTTGAAGACGTTTTGTTGTGCAGGTTTTTTTTCAAATATCAGTGAAAATGCTAAAATGTTATGTACTGCTGCAATGAAAGTCACACATCCTTTTGCTCAGGAATATGTTTGCGATTTTCATGTTTGTTCTACATTTATATATATATATATAATGTTTTGCTTTTATATCTGCATAATTGTCTACTCTGAAAATATTAGCACTATGTACTGTTTCTTTAATATTTTTTCACAGAAATATTCAAGAGTACTGAAGGTTTTATATCATTTTTAGAATTTTACATGAATTCTTTTATGCATAAAATCTATTAAATGACTTTAAGAATGCTAAAACAAAACATGTTTAACTGTCGCTGATACTTTGTAAAAGTTATAACATTCGTCTTGAGAATTGGCACAAGAACGTCATGCCATCATGTCAGTCCTTTCACAGCATTCATAATTATTTGAACCGGATAGTAAACTTAAGATTCGATACGCTGGCATTGGCCAGCGATTAGCTGATTCAAGGCTATGCCAGATGAAATGCCAGTCATCGCTGAGGGTAGTTCATTTGGTTTAATTTATGAACTCCTGCACATATGATTGGTAAGTCCTTGTATTTTACTGATTCAACTCACTTTTGTTTACAGAATGTAAGGCTAAAACACACAGCTTGGCTTTGTTAGGTGTGAACATTGAATGACTTTTTACAGTGCTGTGTCCTTGTGCATTTTATTCCTCTTTAATGGCTTTTCAAAGTTGCTGATGTTATTTGCGAGCGCATTATATTAGGCATTGTTCACCCTGGGTGAATTTTAAACTCTTTGGCTATTTCATTTGGATGTTTCGATCAGCCTTTAATTCAAAAGCTTAAAATTGAATAACATTGTTCAAGCTTTTGTGGAACTCAAAAACAATCCTTTTCAGATGAATTCTGCTTCCTTTTCTCATTGCAAACAGTTATATGCATGGTTATTTGTTCACTATTTATTTTTTATTTTTTATTGTTATATGCATGTTTCCTAAGCTGTCTGAATGATTTATTAAGTTTTGAAGGAGAAGTAGAAAGAAGGTTTGTTTATTCCATTTCACCCTAAAGGCATAGTATTTTAATGAAATCTCATCTCTCTCTCTCACTCACTCACACACACACACACACTTTCCTTTTTCACAGCTGCTGATCACTTAATGGCCTTTTAATTAGTCTGAATGATGCCGACGAGTTCCTGTATGCCACTATTTGACATAAAATCACTGAGAAATGCACACCTCTATGACTGCGGACATGTCAAATATCGCTTCATATGCGAGCAGTATGTCGTTAAAGGGTCATCTTCATTTGTTCTTTTGATACCGCCATTCTGTTTGACTTTCCCTGTCTTTAGCTGTGTATATTTTTGCCTATAAGCGCTGTTTTGATTGATCTTCGGAGGTAATGCTCAGATTTAACCTTGACCCCTATTTTTATTCTGTCAGGTGCTAAGGATCGCCAAACAGTCAAAGCGTTCAGACTCATTAACAGTTCTTTCGTTTTGATGCTGTTCTGCTAAAGCATGTGTTGATGGGTTGAAAACCAAATGAACTGGTCACAGTGATTAAAGGCCAAGTGGTTAATCCCAGCAAAGAGTCTGTGACACAAACACCAAATGAACACTGCAACTCTTCGATAAGAAAGAGCCGCGCTTAAGCACGCAAACATCCCAAATATCAATTTCACGTCTGATCTCCCACTGACACTCAACGTGTGAGAGTGCAGGGTTGCACCAAACAGGGCCTTGGCAATAGTATCATGTTATCTCCTATCAATTAGTGCCTAAAGGGGATTAACCCCTGCAACACAGAGGAAGCTGATAGGATCACTGTTGAATTGCAGGGGTCACCTGCTTCCCTCATTAGTGATGACCTCTCTCTCTTTCTGTCTCTCTCCTTCTCTCTTTCTGTCTGCCTCTCTGTCTGTCATTTTTATGTATTCACTACTAGATTAATAGGGGAAGTAGACTGATATGTTTTTGTGGACATGTTATCATGAATGTCTTTTGGAAGGAGGGTTAGATATTCGGTGATTAGTCATGCTGTGTTGTGTTATGCTGCTGTTGTTCAGGTGAGAGTGAATCAGCAATGTGTTCAGAGTTGACAGCATTTCTCTTATAACAAGGCTAGCAGAATGAACCTCACAGTTTGAGTCTGGCTAATGTTGGTGTATCGTGGCACACAGGGAATAAACTGCTGCTGACCTTATTCTATATTCATGGACCTGTGCTGGTGTTAGAGTCTCCTCAGGAAAGTTAGATTTTATAACAATAACTTCAAGTAGGCTTAAGCCCGATAATTTTTTTGAAAACTTTCCGGCCACATCAATTTCAATGAAACAATCATCAAAATTGGGTTTTCTATGTTTTATATACTGCGTGGTAGTTACCATTTCCCAGTTTGTATCTTTTGTGCTTTTTTTTTTTTAAACCACTAAAATATGAGAAAAGTGAAGACAAATTAAACTCAACCATTGTCAAACATTAAATATTCAATGCTTCCAACATAGTATAACTGATGTGATTCAAACCGATATATCTGGTTTTATTAACTGTTTCATCTCTGACTTTGAGGATAGCCAATGACAGTTTAGAATGTTAGGGTGGTACCTGGGGTGGCCAATCAAATTTATGTCTCCTGTGAATAGATGATGAATTTTATTTTTGTGTGTGAAATATTCCTTCTAAAGATGCTTTCTTTGTGCTGTATACAGTGAATTAAGGTCGCTGACATAAAATCCTTATGTAAAGTTGAAATTTCCAACTATTTCCTACTAAAATATTTGGCTAATTCTGTTATTACTTGCTGCTTGTTGACCTTGTAATAATAGAGACACTACAATTAAATATTTATACTTTTAAATGTAATTTTTTTTCAGACTGTAGGACCATTTTAAATGAACTTGTGAAGTTAAGAAAAGGTGAACCGGTGCTTAAGTTACTATTTGGCCTTGTTCATAAAATATATATTTTAACCTAAAATCTTGATGTTAATAATAAGTGCTTAGACATCAACTACCTGAATATCACAAAAAAAATGTTTGTTGTCACATTTCACCCAAAATTCTAAAGAAAACATAACAAATTTAATTTTGCATTACACTAAAGAAAGGTTTGCATTGCATTGTGACATTATTTTCATAACAATTAAGCACATTTGCCCCTAAATTCTCATTACTGTAATAGTTACATATTCAAAAGGTGGATTTCAAAAGAGGTGTCAACTTTAATACAAATAGTTTAACTGTAATTAACATTAACACTTATATAGCAGTGCCTCTAGTTGTGGCAGAAAGTTCATGAAGAACAACCTGTTCCAGCCGATCCATGAAGTTGTGGAGTGTCTGTGGACACCAGGAAAAGAACACTTGTAATTTATCTTAGCTGCCAGTATTTTTTAAAACAGAATGTAACACTCTTAGATGTTCTCTGCAGCAAGATGGAAGTCTGTTTTTATATCTCTGAATTTTGTAACGGGAAGTGCGGGTTGAAATCGAGCTTCATTTAAATGTTTAGCGCTAAGAATAAAGTGTGAGTTTTATTTTATTTTTCTTTTGATTGATTATCAAAATAATATAGTAGTAAATGACCCTATAAGGCTAGAAAGATCTCCGTCCCAATTTGTAACTGAAATTACCACAAAAAAACAAGACCGCGCATTCAAGAATCCATTCCAGAATACACATCTTTTCATGAGTTTTTACAAACCAGAACATAATGTTTCATTGGCGTATGATTTGTGCTATGAACAGTGCATGTCTCACAAAAATATTAATTTAGACCAAATGTCCACAACACCTCAATTTTTTCCCCCAAAATGCCATCGAAATGTATCCACTTATTTGCTGATAAATCTTTAACAAGCAGTCCTCCATAACAAGCAGTCTTATATAAGCATGCATCAATGTCCTCTCAATATAGTCAGGAAATCTACCTTCAACTTTAGCGTTATTTCTGACATACTTTTGGAATGTGTGTATTTGTTTTAATTATGTACAGAAATTGTCAAATGTGCAAAATATGCATAAAATAAGACCCTTTTTTAATCCTTGGGTTACTTTATGAGGCACAGGGAAAAATATCCACGGCAAAAATCAAAGGTGTCATGTAAGGATTTTTTTTTTTACTTGCTATTATATGAACAAAACCACAGCTAAAACTTTTATGAGCGATAATTTTCTAGGTTTAGTGTAGTATTTTACTACCAATATTTAAAACTGGCACTTATCACAGTTATCAGTATAGTTTATCTACATTGTCCAACCAGTAAACATCACAGTAAATAAAGGTTTGATTGATTGATTTTTCATGATGAATGAAACATACTAATAAATGTCCAGAATATGTGTGACAATTTATGTTTTGTTTACTTTTGTTAACAGTAAGTTGCACATTAGGAAATGCCACAATCTCTTATGTGCTCCATTATAATTTGGCTTTTGTGCTTTCTGTAATGTCAGTGATATATATGTGTAATGTTGTGATATTAGTTTCTAGAACTTATGCAGAGAGGAAGGTTTGACACCACCCTTGAAATGATGCAGTCCTCTCTAGCCAATCAGAATCCTTCTTTTTAATGGGAGCATATTAGAAATCATGAATGAAAGGCTGTTTCATTTATCACAGTATGTACTTATAGAAATGTATAATTAAATATTACATACACATTACATGCTTCAACCTGATGTCAGTTAAAACACAAAAAAGATTATGTAGCTATTTTTTGTTCATTTGTCTCTTCATGTTCTCTAGTCGTTTTCCCCTCCGCTCATGCCGCTTTAATAAAGATGCTGCCGCAGACTTTCATTAACTGGGTGCTTCAGGCAAATATGCAGTAAGAAAACACATGCTGTCTTTGGCCTTCCAGCTGTGTGGATGTCCATCAAATTCTGAAATATTTTTTTTTATACTTCAAAAGAGGTAATGTAATTGACTTGACAGACTTCTGACATGTTGGTAAAAAATGGCAGCAACTTTCAATCAGCTGTACTTCACAGTCAACTTCAGTGTAAGAAGTCATGCAAATGGTCTTATTGTGCATTGTGATTTTCTTTTTTATGTATTTTATGGTTTGTTAGTGCAAACAAAAACAAAATATTTGAGCTAAAATGATCTGTTCACCATTTTATTGTGTTTTTGCGTGTTTTATCTTATACAAATATTATATTATATATTATTTATCTTGGTAACTGGACACTATTCAATAGAATGAACGCAATTATTAACAATGCCTTTCACATTTAATGAAGGTTTGAAGACGCTTGATTAAACAAAATATTTGCTTTAAAGCATCAACACTATTTTTTCACTATATTTACATTTATTTATATATATATATATATATATATATATATATATATATATTTATTTATATTTAACTAATTTTTTTAAGCATGGTTATAATTATAGCTATTTATCAAAAAATATTTTATTAGACCATCTTTGCATTTGTTTTTTGAAATGCATCATAGCAGAAAGGTGACATTTAAAATGAAATATAAGTATTGAAGTGAAAGAAATTATAAATTCTACCAATTGTTTCACACCGCAATAGATTTTGTTTAATGTGTAAAAAAAAAAAACATAAGTGTTCTATGTCTGCACAATTTTAATATCAGAGTGATTCGGCTGTTCTGTTCCGCAAGGAAAAAAATTATGATTTGTGCAATATGGTAAGTTAATAAACTAATTTTAGCATAGAAGACTTGGACAGTACCCTCCGCAGCACAGGCCTCGCAGACTCATCTGTGTCTGGTGGAAATAGCATAGAAAAGAGAGTTAATTATTTCCACCCAAACCCAAAATGCCTCTGTCTCTCTCTACACAGATTGGCTTGTGATTTGCATGAGGATTTTGAGAAGCTTTTCAGTATGTTTGCCATGTCTGTCCTGGCTGTCTGTTTAAACAGGCCCCGAGTAATGAAGAAGAGAAGATGGAAGGAAGGAGGGAGGGAGGGAGGGAGAAAAGAGGAGGTGTGCTAAACCCTGGTTTCCCTCCTCAGCCCTTTTGGGATATGAAGGCCCCAGATGGTGTAGGGGTGTGAAAGCAGCATTGTGTGTGTGTGTTTATATGGAAGTGTCTGTCTGTCTGTCTGTCTGTACGTTCGTTCCAAAATCATGGGCGTCCTTAGAAAAAGAACCCGGCCCTAATGTCATCTGTTTGAGTGGAAGCTTGTCTCTGTCTCTGAATGGAGACAAAAGAGAGTGGACACAACTCCCCCCTCCCCATTATCTTTGTCCCCGTTGCCCTCTGCAGCCCAGAGCCTGACACCCAGCACTGGGGGCTTTGATTAGCCAAGTGGAGACACTGTGGGGTCACACTACCCTCTGCCCTGATTAGCCTGCACTTGGCCACTGCTGACCCCTCCTTCTGAAGAGATTCATGTGAGGGGTCTGGAGATATTGAGACGGGGCATTTTGGAAGAAACATAATGCACCTTGACCTGTCTAGACTTTGCTGTTAACAAATGGATAATGTGACCTTTTTCACGTTGTTGATATAGTGTTTCTATTCTCTCTCTCTTTAACTTTTTAGAGTTAACTATGGTCAATAATTGCACTGTAGTTTGAGGATTTTAGAAGTATGCAGAGAAGTATTTTTACTTTTAAACTGGGATCAATCCTGGTGAAATTTACTGACATGTTTCAACACAAGTCAGAAAAAATGATCCTGTTTTCCACGTTGTGAGACGTCACATTTTCTGTAAGTATTTTTATTAAAACGAATTAACGATACTACTTTTGATTTTTTTTTTTTTTTGTAGTGCCTTTCTTTTTGGGTGGTATTGATAAAAAAAAAAAACACAGTGTTTAATTTTGGGATCAAGTTTTAAATGACCTTAATTAGAATGTCATATCAAATGCATTTATATTTTATATATAACTATATGTATAGTTAATGTAAATATTATGCTACAGTCTATTGTGTGACATCAATTATATACATTATTTCTAGTATTTTTTTTTTATTTTATGAAAAATTATGTGGGTTTCATATCTGATTCGCACAGGGATGAATGTTGTCGTGAACGTTGAAAAAATATTTATTTTTTAAGGTGGAAGGCACTAAATTTTAAAAACTACATCATTGTCCTTATTTTCTTGTATTATGCTGAGTCAAGATCTCTGGTAAAATATGATGATTGTGCCTTTTGGGAGTTAGATACACAAAACCTGATGACAGGTGAAAAATTTGGTCACAGGAATATTGCAATTTCAAAATCTTTCTGAAATGCTGGTGTGAATGTTGTGTGTACACAGTGGTTTTTCTTTCATTATGAATGGCTATGGGCATAGTTTGCTCACTGAAAGTGCAGGAAGTGCCGCTGTTGTTGTTCCTGTGCGGGTGGGTGGGTGCCTGCACTGCTAATGCTGCTTTGCCATCATGCAGCAGTTTACTCAACAGATCCAGAGTCTGTGATGGTCGAGTGTTTTGTCAGGTATGATTCGGAGCGGATTAGATAAATCTGACCGTGGAACAGCCGATATGGAGGTGGTTTGCAGGAAAGGCGGGGGTGGTGGGGGGTTGTTATGGGGTACTCTGTGTGGCTGCTCCTGCCCCGCCCTCTAACCAGCCACTCAGAGCCAAGAAAATGGCAGCCGCAGTGAGCTGCCAAGAGAACACCGATTCTCCACCCACCCCTCCATTTCCCCAATCCCCCCACCCATCTTCCCCGCTCGCCTTTTCCCATGTTTTGTCACTTTTGAGGTAAAATGAACTGGAATCTTGTGTCCTTTGCAGTCTAAATGTCTCAAACTTTAACATTGACACTATCAACGCCAGCTCTTCCATGCCCATGTTTTGAAAAGTGCCCAGGTTTGTGTTAAAATGAAACATACCACACCGCTAAGTGTTTCTGTGGATAAAAAAATCTAACTAGATGTTCTACTTCAATCATGCATATCAGACACCTCTGAACACTGTCTTCACCACTGTATGTAACCATGAAGAATGTAATAGGAGTAATTTACCTCATACGGGGATGCTTTAGTAAATGCATTTCATGGCAGTCAAAACGTCATGAATGTTTTAATGAAGTCTGTCATATGTATGTCATTTGTGATGAATGGAAGTAGTCAGGGTTTTTCACTGCTGTACTCCCACATGGCAGATGATTGAGAGCGGAGAATCTGGATTGCTGTTGGAAAACGAGTACATTTGCTCAGGTGTTTACATTCCCCGCCATTCTGTGAGCATGGCTTAGACTGAACTGTTTTAGTGTAGGCTACTGACTGTGTTTTGTTGGGGCCGTTAAAATCTGCACCAGCTACACTTAATTTAAAAAATATATACTATACAATGTGTAAGATTGACTTGAGCGTTTGCAGAATCATCTGCTGCATTTTCTCCTGCCTTGCTGTGCCATTAATTCTCAATTATGCTTTTTATGAAGGTTCTTCGATTGTAGTTATGTGCCGTATAACTATACGTTTCTAAATTTGTAGTCAAAAGCATGTAATTTTAGATGCTGTGGCAAAGTTTAACTCACTAAAGTGTCTAATTATATCATTGTAACCAAGAAACAGTCTAAACAATGAGCCAGTTTGTTTGCCTGTCTTGTGCTTGGCTTTGCCAGCACACCAGAGAGAGGCAGGGCAGGTCCACGAAGGATGTAATATAACTCTCCCTGACTATACTATAATGGAGCAGACACGTTGTCTCTGCCCTCTCTGATTTTGAGTCTCTCTGAATGTATTTGTGTATGTGAGCATGTTAGGTGAATGTCAGTGTTATTCTGTGGAAAACATGTGACCCTCCCTATTTTCCAGCTTGAGTTGATGATAAAATGGAGCTCGACAGTTCAAATGAATAGATCATTGCATGTCGGACTGAAAATTACACTCTTGAATGCTGTACTTTCATATGGTGCCATTGAATTTGAAGTCTGCATTTTTTCGTATTTTGCATTGATGTGTCTCACTGATGTTCTTTTTGTGAATTTGTCTGTTTGTCACAGGATAGTGAAGAGGAACAGAGCTGATGTGTCTGCAGAGATGATACAGGTAGTAATATTAATGTGATTGTATGTATATCTCTTTTTACTGCATTATTCTCTCCCTCACTTTCTATAAAGTACTGTTCTCTGCTCTTACTTTCTTTCTCTCACTATTTCCATCATCACTGAAGCAGAACAGCTTTTACCTACCTTCATACGATCAATACAGATATATAGCAAATTTAAAAAATCAGTATAATATTTGCTGTTTTGCTTAAGTTAATGCTACAATAAGTTCTAGTTCTTTTGTCAAGTTGCTCAAATGATCAACACTGTGATAATACAATACTAGACTCGTTCTTAATGTCAGAACTGTTTGTTCAAGCTTGTTTAATTTGTCAAATGTCTAATTTAAATATATATCACTTGTCATTTTACTTAATAAACATGATCTTTATGTATTATCCGGATGAATATATCAAGACATAATTGAACCTCAAGTTAGATAAATTAGTATTTTGTCTGTATTCCAAGTCCTTTTATTATTACTTAAAGCCTCATCCATATGCTGCAGAAATACAGCTTTTTTTTAATAAGCACAACTCACCATGACAGTAAATGCAAATGAATTGCATTTTAGATGCACTCTACTGATTTTATTATTTACATTTGTAATGAGTGCTTGTAGTGTAGGCGCAACTGTTAAAAAAAGAAATCTACAGGCATTTAGTTTTCGATTTTAATGTGCATTGAAACTAAGTTTAAAAATGTACTGACATGTTTTTTTTCATATCAGGAAGGAGCTAGCATACACACATCATTCGCTTAAAATTTGTAGACCTTTAAACTGAATAGAATGTTTTAAATGGTTATTTTGTCCTGCTCATGGTTAGTTGGAGTCACGGCCAATTATGTCTCCAAATGTCGTACAGTATAAGGTCAAAAGTCGCTGTGCTGTATTAGAAAGATGACAGTAACCATTCTGGAAAGGTCAGCCACTCAGTTTGTTTCCAAAGACGAAGTGCCACAGTGACGCCTTTGAGCTTTGGATTTACTTTGTATTAGATTTAGTTAATGATATGCCTCCCTGTTTAATGACAGAAGTAAACTTCTACATCCAAATGTTCTCAGTTGTCCAATAAGATTTTAAATATGCCCTGGTCTCATTTGCATTGAAGTCAGATTTGAAAGGTTTTGAGTAAATGGTTAATTAGTTTTAATGTGTGGTCATTTTAATTAGAATTCTGAAGTGGTGGGCTTCTTTAGACCCTGAACAAACTTTAAATGTAACCCTCACTAGCTCACTTGAGTGATTTAAAAGATTTTGATGTGCGAGGACACTACAGTAAATGTGAACATGTCTGCATCAGATTACTTTAATTGTTCTTTGGTTTTTAAATAACAATACATTTGTTTAGTTTTTTATTCAGGGCCAGTCAGTTTTTTAAGGCTTGTTTTTTTTAATGGAATCTACCTGAATGGATCATGTAAAATCTCCTAAATTAATTAATCTATGACACAATGAATTTAATATAATTTGTTAAATGTGCTCATTTATTTTAAGTTGATTCTCAAAAGGCTGTGATTTTGAGTGAGGGCTGTTTGTATTTGACTTGGAGTTATTTTATACATAAAGACTGTATACAGCCAAACAGCTCAAGTAGGAAAATACTTGAGAAATACTGGAAAGTACTGCACTAGCACGAGCAAAGCTACTGCTCACTGAACAAGGCTTAATGCCTTATATGAGTAGTATCCATAACCATAAGCTCTACTCTTCTGCACAATGGTAACCATTGCACTGCACAATGGAAACTTCAACTTAACAGAAACTCTTTCAAATGTCAAACATATCTGAACATTAAACATTAATAGATATTTCCTTTCACTCAAAAACACATAAAATAGCAATTAATTTCAAAATGTACTCTCCATATCCAGCCATATGCAAAGCATGCTGGGAACTAACATTCACCTCTAAAATAAAACTGCAAAATTGAGCTAATTCTCTTAAAATAAATAGGTAGCCTTCTTTCCTTCATTTTTTTAGTTTAATCAGTTCCTCAATTCAAGCCTCAAAACTGCTTAAGTTTCCTTTAAAAAAAAGAGGAAAACACATTTCTTGGTTTTATTAGTAAAAAGTCCTCAATATTTTCTATACAACACTGAATCACAATCTCTTTAATGAAATATACTCACTATTTTTAATTATCACCTTAATTTTTTTTATGAAACTTACAAGACCCATGATTCATTTTTTACAGTGCACAATTCAAATAACTGTTTTACTTAAATATATTATAAAATGTAACTTATTCCTTGTGATGGCAAAGCTGAATTTTCAGCAGTCTTCAGTGTCACATGATCCTTCAGAAATCATTCTGCTGATTTGCTTTACAAGAAACGTTGTCTTATTATTATCAATGTTGAAAAAAATAGTAGTTGTTGCTTAATATTTTTGTGGAAAGAACTTAATTATTTTAAGAAATCATTTGTAATATTATGAATTTCTTTGCTGTCATACATCCATTTAATACATCTTTGCTGAATAAGTGTTTATTTTGACCCACAACTTTTGAACCGTAGTGTAATAGCTATCCATCCATGCCTCCATGAGTACAATTGTTTTTTTTTAAATGTATACTATTAAAGGCAATTAAAAAAAACTTTTTAGGGGACAGCTAAAAACTGTTTTTTACAGAGTTTTAACAACTTTAGAGTTGTTAATATTTATTTAACACTGAAATCACTAACGGGTGCACATGCCAGTCACTAACTTCAATGACTGACACTTGTTCCTTACATGCTCATTAAAATTTCTCATTAGGATTTTTTTAATTGGTGTAACCCATGTGGTGGTGGTGCTGGTATGTGTGTGAGACTTAAGAGAGAGACAGAGCGAGAAAAAGCAAGAGACTGGAGTTTCAATGCCTCTGCTTTCTTTTGTCCTCTGAGTTGACTTCTTAGGAGCCCATTGCCAGCGCTCCATACATGAGAGATCAAGAGTTACCAAGGTGCTCAGGAGATAGACACACACTCACACTCATTCACTCAGACTCATTTCCTTTGCATGTCAGAGCCCTGCTGGGGTTTCAGTAGAGGTCACTGACACCACCAGTGGAGCTTTCCCCTAAATGAAAAACCAACCCCTGTGTATGTGTGTATTTGTGTGTGTGTGTGTGTGTGTGTACTTTCTGAAAACGGTACGGTGCTGAAGACGAGGGTCCTGAATGGATTTAGTAATGATATTACTATGGAAGTATGTTTTGATTGAACTGACTCCATCTTATAACTATATTCTCTTATTATGGAATACCATAAAGATTAGTCAGGGGATGTTCTGTGAAGCATCTGAAGGTAACTTGAATGGTCTTCCACTGAATCTCAGTGAATGTCTCAGTGAGTGTAGTTTGAGAGTTAAAGTTGTAAGGTGTGCACCTGCATCAGATACACTAGAGTTGAGGTAAGATATGAGATGCGCTTTCCCATCAACTAGCTGCAGCATTAACTATTGTATTGTAACAAGATTAAAATATATTTGTCCTGCGGATTAGCATTCTTTACCATCCCTTTCGTTGCTTTGCCGGACTGGTCTGCGTATGTGCAGCAGTCTTTTTGATCTGCCGTGCGTAGTGAGGACCCTGGCTTGGGTCTGGCCATCCGAGGGCCTGGTGTGAAATCGGCCTGATGTCATCCCTTTTGTCCTCCCTTTGCATCCCTCACTCCTTTAATGACGTTTCCGAACCTCGCAGGCACATTCCTCAGTGGTCCATAGGAAGCGTTTGGAGAACTCGGGGCAGAAAAGCACAGTGGGAGTGTTAGGAGTTTGGGGGGGGGGGGTCGAGGGTGTGTGGATCTTTTGTATGGAAAGCAGATGAGTAGACATCCGTATTCTGATACTTTCCCTCCACCTCAGGCTTTTCTGTTGTTTGTCTGAATTGCCATGATATCAGGCAAAGTTGAAGTTTGAGAGAAACTGTAATGTACAAATGAATGGTGCCTTTCATGAAAGCACTCTGATGTGACCAGTAATGTATCTTAGTAGTGTAAATACAACCTGTTATGACTGCAGTTTTCAGTCAGTGACAATAGTGTACTTCCTTACTCTACAATCTTCTGATGAGCATTTTTATGTGCACATAATTTACACTTAAACTACCTTCTGCAGCTTATATGGATTTGAGATGATAGTTGAAGTGTAAATATATAAATAAAGTGTATGTGTGTGCGATAGAGAAAGTTAAATGTGGGTGTAAGGTGAAGAAAGCGAGAGCTGAAGGGGGTGTGGGCAGGACTGGGGACTATTCCTTGCAGAGGAAATGAGCCACCTGCAGCCATGACAGGAGGTTTTGACCTTCATTTGGGGTTTCTTTCTCTCTCTCTGTCTCTAAATCTCTTTCTCTCTCTCTCACTTTCTGTCTGTCTCTCTCATTACTTTGCTCACACAAACACACATACTTCTGCTCTATAGAAAGCCAGTCAGGGACCTCTCCCCTCAACCATTGGGCATCACTTCCTCATACAAGGGGCGCTAGAAAAGAAATGTAGATGAGGCATTGTCATTGAGCAGGTCAGTGCATGGGAAATGCCAGTTGTCTGTGCCCCCCTTCACCTCCCCCAGAGGACAGGTAGACTATGACCAGATGATTTTTTTTTTTAAATGAAGATCATTTACATATTTTAGGGAAAGTCAAGTTATTGTTTGAGTGACTTACCTAACTGATACAAAAAGGGCATGTCTTTTATGTGTTGTAGTTGATTGCTGTTGTCTGGCAGCTCCTCTGCAATCATTAGTTTGAATCGCCAGGAAAACCTTGTTACCTCACTTTGTCTGTTTATAGGCAAATCTCCTGCTTTCATTTTATTTTGCATGTATAAATAACATAATTGTTGGTCTGCAAATATGGTAGAACATTGTATTACGTGGTCTACAAAGTTTGTATAAAGTTTGTTGGTCTGTTAATAATCTAAGATGTTGTATTAGGTAGTCTACAAAGTTTATATGAAGTTTGTTGTACTGCACATATATAAACAATAAAACTTGAATCTAACCAGATTTTGGTTTTATGCATTTGTTTTAGCTATTACATTAAATAAAAAATGTAGTACTTTTTATTTGATCAAAAAGTGTAGGCCTGCTTTTCACAATTTCATTTATATGGTTTAAATATGTTTTCTGCCTTCATCACTTACAGATTTATATTTTGAATAGGCCTACAGTTAGCCTGAGCGCTTTTGATCAAAGCCAGTCCTTAAAAAGCTGATATATGTATTTCGTCTGTTGATTGAAGGTTATGTTTGTGACTTTTAATGAACAGTGTAATTTTTTTTATGAGATTCTGGATTCTGAATTTAGTTTTTTTGTCGGTCCGGTTTATAATAAAGCGTCCTGCAAAATAAACTGCAAAAAAAAAAAAGGCTAAGTGCGTAGCAGTTGTTTTAAATAATGCTAACAATGGTTTTTAATGAATTAATGCGTTCGTCAAAAGCAGTGGTTGTTCCTATTGTATTTTATTAATAAAAATTGTGTTTTCTAAAAAGCTGTAGGCCTATTTATTATCCAAAATCATCGTTTCTGTCCCAGGTCTAAATAAAACTAATAAATGTAGTCTAATTTGCATGTTGATATCTAGCCTACGTAATGGGAGCTTTTTATTTAGATTTTTTTTTTTTTCCCAAGTGAAAATCTTTACACAAACATACAGTCTGAGTCCCCGTCTCCGTCCTGCAGATGTTCTTAATTTGATAATAGACTCCGTTTTTTTACAAGTATAATAATGAAAGGAGCATATTTTGTTATGGATACGCATGGCTAGGATACTGAGATTTCTTTTCTTTTGTGAACATTTCAGTAGCCTAAGTGTGAAGCACACAGGCGAATATTAGATTTAGTGTTAATTGTAAATTTGCAATCAATACTTTGAGTGATTTCAAAGGCTAGTTATGGAATAAAGTCAACCGTAAACTATCAAGCTCTTCTGTGGCAATGACTCTGTGTCTGTGTCCCAATCATGGTGCGTGGGGCAGGGGAAAGGTTTACAACAACAATTCGCTGATGCAGAGATTTCAAAAAAGTTAAACAAATAAATAAAAAAAAAAAAAAAACACCCAAAGGACCATATGTGTTTGTTAGTGATTATTATATAGGCTTTATGGATATCCGGATATCTGCAATGCTTCTCAAATGCCTTACTGATGGTGCATTAGCGACTCACTCCTGATTTGGCAAAGCTTTGTGTGCCAACGCTGTGACGTCATGTCCGCTGGGCTCAGCTCTCATTTGATGAGAGTATGGCACGTGCTCTTCCGCCCAAGAGCAGCGAGATAGTTATTAAATCTTATAGTAGAAGCAAATAAAGAAGCTAACGAGACATTGAGAATTATTATTCTTATTGTTTATTTAATTCTTATCAAGATTTCAGGAGGCAGTTAATTACACAATTAATACGTACGTGATACAAATTATTTACACATATAACAAACATTACCTGTAAACACAAAATAAAAATAGCATTGTATTATCTCATTTTTTTCATTTCAGCTTTCAACATAGCTTTTATAGATAGATCTTCGCTGATGATTAAATTCATTAGGTCGTATATCAGATAGAAGGCCATATTCATAGATATGCTCATATGCAATTGAACTAATATTGTTTCTCTGATTCGGCACAGTTCTGTGTTATTAAGTTCGCACTTGAACTTGTAAGGCAAAGTGTGTTAAGTTTGGTGGCTATATAGTCACACACTCTTTTTAGGTATAAAACAAAAAGATTCAAAAAGTAAAAACTCCACAATTTGGTATATGGATACAGTCTGCAACTTAAATCTCGATCATACCTTTTTAACTTTTCTAAACACGCGTGAATATGCCCTAATATGATAATTTGCAGCTTTCATGCAAAGGCCCCAATACCGCTTCATTCACATAAAGAAGTTATTGCAATATAAATAAGCAATTTAAACACCTTAGAAATCTACTCTCACATAAAAAGCAACACCGGTCATTGGATAAAGTTTTTTTTTTCCTTAATATAATCTATATAAATACATAACAAATATGAAGTCAACATTAAAACAGTATTTTAACATCTGTCAGACAGTAAACAGCTGGTTTGCTTATTTTTTATTCCATAGTTGTGTGTGTTTATATATATATATATATATAGAGCTGTATATTTATAGATTTGTTTATATTTCTGTATGTGTTGTGGCGCTTACCCTAGCTTTTGTCAAGAGCATAAGCGAAATCATTGTCAGTGCTACACGTTTATAGGCAGCATTATAATGATCAAAACATACTTTGCTACAAAAGATGATTATATTGCTCTTTTATAAAAACTATGTAGGCCTATGCGATTTAAGACGCTGCGGTACATTTGTTTATTTATTTAGCGCACCTAGTTGAAATGTTTTTCCCAGGCTATGAAGGTTAATCCAATGTTATGTGGTATATGTTAGGCTATTTCACACGGTAGTCCAACCAGATAACCTACAACGTAGGCTAATGCATTGCTGTTAATGACGTTCTAGCGTTTTTTTTAAATGTTTTCGATTTTTTTCCCCCCAATTCACTTAAAATTAACCAGGCAAAGACTGTGAATTTATTTACAATAAAAAAAACAGTTTTTTCTTATTTTTTTCTTTTTTTGTTTAAAAAATCCTGCTGAGATCCGACGATTGCTGCGCGTCCATTTTGTATCAAACATCAAATCAAATACGATAAACGTGGAAATAAGATGCATTTCACAATAGGCCTATACTCACAGTTGCCTGGATGCAGCAGAAAAGACTCTTTGGACTTAAGCAAGGTTTTCGCTTTTTTTTTTTTCAACATAACTATTAAATGTAGGCTATTATATAAACGTCCGTTGTGTTAATAGTGGAAAACGCTTGGTTCTAGTGACAACGTGACAAAGAAGATAAAACAGTTGTTTCTTAAGAGAGCCACTCTGCCCAAGTGCAAAAAACGGCACCTATATAGCCTATTTTTGAAATAATTTGACCATTATTTCATATGAGAATTGTATTCAATAAATGTATTTTTGACATAATTCGATATAGCCTCTATTTAACGTCAGTAATGCTGGTATATTTATTAACTGGCCCTTTATTCTTTTGAATTATTGCATTGTAAATATAACCTTGCACCCCCACCCCTCCTCACTTTCTATCTCAGTCACTGTCTGATTTGTCTTCCTTTGACGTGGTGCAGTGGTTGTACAGTCCCTGCGCCATCAGGTGTAATGCCAGAGTGTTCTTGCTGCCGCTGGCTTTTTTGATTTTGGCCCGCTTATTCTGGAACCAGATTTTGATCTGGGATTCGTTGAGTCCCAGCTCATCCGCCAGACTCTGTCGTCGCTGCTCGGTCAGGTAGCGGTTGGTCTGAAACTCGGTCTTGAGTCTCTGAAGCTGCTCCGCCGTGAAGGCCGTGCGTGGTCGTTTGTCCTCTTTATTTGCGTTTTTCTTCTTTGGTTTACGAGATCTAGGACCTGCGTGTGTGGACGAAATAACAGGTCGTTATAAGAACGAAGCACAAATTGTACTAATATGATATGTATGTTCATGCAGGGTCTCGAAGAGAAGGGGGCTGTAAACATATTCAACGCAGAGTTATAATTTATGAATCTGTTTTACGTAGGCTTTTTTATTTATTTATTTTGCGTCACATTTGGGTGTGAGCAGTATGGATCTCTCTCTCTCTATGTGTGCATGTCGCTCAGTGGAGGCTACATTAATAGGTAATGCGGGAAACCTCAGAGATCAAGCAGAATATTAATGAGGGATTCGCGCCTTGCTCCATATTGGACTTTTTTGTTCAAAGAGCCTTTTTAGGCATCGAAGTGGTATAGGTATGGTTATATAGCGATCATAGTGAAATTAACCCATTCGACATCACAACTGTTTAAGGCTTGTGTTAGTCAAGAAAAAACACAAAATTTGCTTTACGACGGCTAAAACGCTCTGACTGCAGTTGAATAATAATTTCGTGAATATTTGGGTAATAAAAAAAATCAGCGTGCTTTTAACAAGAGAAGACGTTGACTTTAATGTAAGCTACATTTTAACGCGCAAATCAATGTAAGACTGGCGCGAGAAGACATTATTTTACAATGTAGGAAATAGGTTGATTCACTTCTCTGAACGAAAATAACAAGATAGACTTCGAATGGTAGAATTAAACACGCTCTCTCTTAGCTAAAAAAGTAGGTTATCAGCCAGCATTCCTCTCTTTATTTTAAGCAGTAGCCTAACTGAGAGGTGAGCATTTTGATGCCAATAGTGGTTGAACGCATTCCAAATATTTTTAAAAGTAGACTAAAAAATACTCGACGGACTAGGCGAAATGACTATCCTTGCTCGAGTTTGCGCTAAATTAGCATAGCTATTCACATATAGCTTTCTTCTGTTTTGAAATAATATAAATACAATTTTAGTTAAATGTTCAAGTTAGGAAATGTAGCTACTTTACTGCACACAAACACTCATAAGCTAACTGCTTACTCACAATATAGTAGATGCGAGGCCTGCTCCATTGTCAAAAATATGCTAATGAAATATCAACAAAGACGAAAGGCTCACAGGGCAAAACCTCTCATGTACAACCATTCAACGTTAAAATTGCGTTTCTGTGATATTTTATTTACTTCTTTATTAAAAGCAGATTCAGTTCGACACATTCTATTTCTCATTCTCTTCGTTAAAACGATTACAAAAATAGATCGATTAGGCTATCGTTCCCAATCACAAGAAAACGGTATGGAATTGAAATGAAAGAAAAGTCAAATATATTAAGAATAACTGAAACAATAAGTTTGGTCGTATTGACGTAAATTTTGTTAGAACTACTTTTGTACTTTTCTAAACGTTTTGATTTGACGATCTTAAGCATGTATCGTTTACTTTCAGATAACAAAAAATCCCATCTTAACTGGTCCAGTATTAGGCCTAAATGTTTAGAAATATAAAATATTTTAGTTCATCCGATATCTTTAGTAAAATTAATCATGTTTTCAAGTATTTGGCGGTTTGTATTACAGCTTATTGGGTTTGTTTTAAAATTGCAATGGCCCTCTAAATTTGGGATTTACCTGATTAGAATCGAATATAGTGCAGAGTAGAACTTTCAGTACTTTGTGTAGATTTAACAGGTTTCCTGGCACATGGTAAAAGTAAATAAAGGAAACGTACTACCTGACGACGGTCTGTCCGAGTATCGTGTGCAGTAAACCCAAGCGGGCCAGAGCATAGGCTGGCTAAGTTGACCACTTGAATTGGACTGTGAACTATCCGATTCTGAACCCAGACACTGATCCACATTCTCTCCACGGGTCTTCAGCGGCTCTTCGCTCTCTATCTCTGCCTTCTTTCCTCCGCTGCTCGTGTGTGTTGTGGAAGTCCCCTCTGCTGGCACAGTACTTCCCACCTGTCCCGTGCTAGGACCCGTAGGGTTGTGATTCTCTCGCGCGCCGTGATTGCCCTCATCGCGCGTGATGTTCGCTTCTTTCTTGCGGCCAAAGTCCGGTCGCAGGATGTTGTCGATGAAGAAGTTTGTAATGCGGTGCGGGAGCTGCAGGTTCCCTGGAGCTTGCAGAAGGGGTCGTATGGCACTGTTGGGCTCATCCGCCGCTCCTCGCTGCTCCGCGTCTCTTGCGCTCTGCTCATTCTCATCCATGCTGAGACGCACTTTCCTCTTTCCGTCCTTAACCCTTTATCGCTCTCCCGCACTCGGGCAGTCGCACCCCACTCCACGGGCGACTCCGTCCACTTTGTTCACTTCAGGAAAATTTCAAAACTGAGCAAGAAAATCTGTCAGTGAGCTTTAGCGACAAGAAAAAGCCTTTGCGCACCGTGGACACAAAGGAAAAACATAGTTACGCCTTCCAATCACGGAATGTTCTCTGTTTAAGGTTGATGAACCGTAACTTGCCAGTTTGGTGCTATTTGTTTTCTGCGCAATGCAACTATCGGGACGTCAGTGGCTACTCTGAGGACAGAGAAGTGGGGCTCCTAACTGCTCCTGAAATACTTTCACTCCGGATTTTTGTTCTTATTTTTAATACGAGCCCCCAGTGACGTTACACTCCGGTATCCTAGACACGTGCCTTTGACCAATAGAATAGTCAAGAGCTAGTCACATGGCCCTGATTCGAGAGTAACAGACAACACTCATCTTTGCACTTTTAAAGACACAGTGCTTCACCAAAATACAAATTCAGGCAGTGCCAAAACGCAGCCTGCATACTGAACACGGTCTTCACATTTTAATCATAGTGGTTTACTTGTAGCGTAACTATGTGTGCTGTACATGTTTTTTTTTTTATCATTAACCAGATTTGGTCGTCAACTCACTCTCCGAATGCACTCACGAAACTACAGATTTTAAAATCCGATTTTTTTTTAAATATTTTTTTTTCTATACTATTGAGTTCTGTTAAGTTTTCTGAGAAGGGAAAATATTTTATTGATTTATTTAAATTGCAGTTTTGATTAATTGGAAAAATGTGTAATGTAGCCTAAAATACCATGTGTCGAACCAAAAGGAGTGGAGGCAACATCGTTCCGCAATGTGTGCTTGGTGTTCCCAATCCATAACAACCATTACTGTTTTCTTGATGTGTGATGACATTTTATGGAAGAGCAGTAGGAGAAATTCAAGTTTCTCAACATTCAGATCAATGTTACTCAATTTGACATGATTTACAGTGCTAAAGATTTTCGGCATTATTAGCCTATTACAGAATCATGAGTACGCACTATTTATAGCCTACGCACTATACACTGCATACTGAAAAAGTAAACGAAAAGGAATAGGCTACACAGAGTTCTTCATCTATAGACACGAACAGTCCATATTTTAATGGTAATGATGATTGGATGCTTATTTCTTTGGACAGATGCCAATGGCTCTTTAAACATAGAATTTAAAAAAATATTAGTCTGCGCATAGTCGCGCCAAAAATGAAATACTAGAACTTCTCTTTCACTCGTTCATAAGCTTTAACCAGAGCCTAGCCGCTCTGGCAACGGCTGAATGCCTTGTATTGCAGATAGGTTACTGTCTCGCGCTCTCCAGGTACCGAGGAGCAGCAAATGCATCGTGCACATCATTGTGATTCGGATTCATTTCATTCTTTATTCTCAATCAGGCAGCCTAGAGTCGTTACGTCTATTAATAGCGCCTAATGAGCCTAAGCATTGGGCTACACTGACTGTGACCTTTACAGCCTATAGCACAACGAAATCAACACTATAGCATCGACCCTCATGCCCTTAGTATAACGTTTGTAAAGACATCACCTTGTTGGAGCTGCCGGTATAGATGGTTAGCTTCTCTCAATGAAAGTGCAGTAGCTATAGCTTTTCTAACTGAAGAGGTTTCTCAAGAGGCCTTCTGTGATTGCAGTTCTCATTATGAAGTTTCTGTGGCGAGCCAAGAGCGTGCAGTCTCTTTTCAAATTGGTGCATATTATCTGCCTAACCACCTTATTTTAATGCCACTTACAAGGCATGTTTTTTGTTCTCTTTTTTCACGATTTTCCACCTTTTAATAACATTTTTTTAAATTATTTTTTTATTTACAGTCCGAATATATATGCATATACATATTTGCTTTGTGTTGTTTTATTGTGAATATAATTTTAATTCTGTTGTTTGGGGGAATAAATTGTGGGCCAAATATAATTTTAGTCATGTTTTTGTATTGCTACATTCATATTGATGGCCTATTTTTGCATGATGGAGATCCCCCGACAACAACCATGTGAATGGTCCATAGCGGTACAATAGCCACTGGCCTGTTGTACAGCCTTTCTCAAGAGTGGAATGGACACGGCTCTAATCTAAGGGTCTTCAAGGATGCTTTGGCTTTAATGACAACGGGGCATTCTTTTAGAACGATTTTTAATCACCCGCAATATATTCACCGTAGACTCCATGCGCGGAATGGTTGAAAGACAATAGAGCGGTTGACAGATCGCAAGCGCCGTGGCCTGCCCTCTATCTGTCTCTCTTTTGCTACAGACAGGGCTGAAACTCACGCCCTGGCATAAGCGCGAATTGCATTTTACGCAATTATTTGTGTCTTGCGCGTAGAATAGATTCCTTATCAGACATGCAAATCCCAACAGATAGGCTACATATTAGGATTGTAAAAGCCAGAACTTTAATAATAGGTAATTAAAAGAAATCAACAATGCATTAGATCAGTGATATTCCATAAATGAAGCATCCCTGTCTCCTCATTTACCCTCCACTTCTGCTGCTTCATCCTCTACTGTATGTATCCTGTGATGTCACTAACCAATATGAGCCGTCCCCTCCCATAACAGTTACGAGGCTGTTATACAGCAAAAATAATAAATCATCAGTAATAAATATATCTTTCTAAAGTGCATCTAGGGTAAATCTTGAATATTCAACATTTTATGCTCTAGTATATTACATCATATGATGGATTACACTATCATATGATGCCATTTCAGGCAGGCTCATGCAGTTCTTTCATATCACGTTAATTTCATACTATAGCGGCTCTTATAGTGCTTTAAGGTAAACATAACAGCTGGCACCAATAGCGAAACCCTGTGCATTGGATTAAGGCCATACGTTGATGTTTTTATTTGCCTTGATATGACATCAGTCTTTCGTCTTTTGTGTTGTCTGTGACGTGTCAGCCGTGCACACGGGCATGTTCACGTGCGCATCTTGTCTATATGTTGGTCATCAGAATCTATAGCTCACCCTGGGGACACTTCATTTACTTATCCTTATTCATCAAAAAATTAATGAGCTTTGCATTTCACTGCGCCGTTATACCCACAGACAAAACAACGAGGTCTGGTTGGCAATTCTATACCTCTTCCTGAACACGTACAGAAAAATTAAATATTTTCTACATAAGGCAATATATTTCTAAATTCTGTTGGCTTTGCACCTAAGAAACGTCAGCAATTGGAGCATCGAGGGAATATTAAGGGCACAGGGTACAGGAGGTGTCAGTTAGCCTAGAATAACATTCAGGCTTGTTTGTAAACCGATTCTCGCTGACATTTTTGTTGACTGTGATTAATCAATAACTTTGGTTCTTAGGTAATCAAATATATTTTTCTGTGTTTACATTGTTTAAAGTAAGCTTTGGTGATAGAGATAGGCTACTTCTGCACAGAGTTTCATTCATGTTTTCATATTTATTTATTTATTTAGCTAGTGCGATAATGTTTCCCTGTTTTGCTTGACAGACAAAATAACGTTCATAGCTAAATTAATGTTATCTACATTGACCAAACGGAACAATTTTCTAAATATTAATTAAAATATTTTTTTGGTTATGAATAGTCTATGTGGCATTTTCTTGTTAAGGAGGAATATGCAAACATTGATCACACTTGGAAGGCAAAAGTGTTTCCAAACAACACCCGTCAATTAGTCGGGTGCCAGGTCAGTGCTAGCGAGAGCGTAGGTAATTTGATTAAAAATGTATAAATGTAGAGCTAATATTCATGCATAAATGTGTAAACACAAGCACAGATTCAGAGGAAATACAGATCTTAGGTAAACCCCTTAAAATTCTTTAGTTTCCGGTTTTTGTTGCAATCTCCGAACATACACACAGGTCGATATGCATAGGCTACTTAAAAAAATAATAAAATAAAAATAAAAACTAGCTCAAACTATTGTCCCACAGGAAAATGTCAAGGTGATGTGCCGTTTGCGCGATGACCTCAGTGTCTACTATATTAGGCTAGGTCGGAGGTCCCGAGGTATAGTCAGCGTATAGAGCGGAGTTTTATTTGAATCAATGTTTTGTACCAGTTTAGGCTGAAGTGCCTATAGTTTGACCCTCTGTGTGTTGTCTTTGGACTCTCTTGTGCTCCAACACACACATGCCACTGGCTCAGTCACTACAATAGGTGCTGACGCGCTGACTCGATTTGTGAATGGACTCGCTGATGTGTGTGTGTGTGTGTGTGTGTGTGTGTGTGTGTGTGTGTGTGTGTGTGTGCGCGCGCGCGAGCCTTGGTGATCATACAGCTTGCAGCCTGATATAAAGGATAACACCCCCCCCCCCCCCCCAACTCTCTCTCTCTCTCTCTCTCTCTCTCTCTCTCTCTCTCACTGTCTTGCTCTCAAAGCTCAAAGACACACACACACACTCATACTAACACGGTCAGTCAAAGCACGCCTGCGATATGAGTCCTGACACCATGCAGGGCAGGATCCAACCCAGCCAACCACCACTCTAGGATCTGCAATGACGCGATGACAGTTATTTTCGATTTACAAATAAATATATTTTTTCTTCCCAAAGATTTGTAAAGCTCTTTAAGTGTTACGATTGGAAGGTCTCCATACCTGAGAAACGCGATTTAAGTGACAGCACCAGAAATTATTTTAGCAATACTGTCTGTAAATCCACCGCCGAATATTTGGTCCAATACCAAAAAGTGAAACCAATACCTCTGTGGGTATTGTTCTAAATGCACGACTGATGCTTCTTGTTTTAAATCCAGATTCTCCATCAAAGCCAGGGAACTGTCGGGGTCCGGATCCTAGCAGAGTGGACACTTTGAAAACGCCGGGAGGATAGAGCTGATAGGTTTAATGCCTTTAATTCTAAAGCGTCTGATCGTCCTGGCGTAAATAAGTCTCCTTTCAGTCGACACAGTCTCGCTGTCCCTGACCCACCGTGCATGTGGCGTCCTCCACAAACCTCATTAAGGCTCTTTAGATGGGATCAAGTTAATTGAATGCTACTCCCATCTTGAGACCCTTTTTGGAGAAAATGGCTTCATTGACAGTCAAAGCTTTTGCCTTGTATCTCTCTCCAGTCATCCCACCTTTAAGATTTTAGTGAATCGGAGAGACAAAACGTTTTTGCGTTCTTAGACCTTTTTTTCTCTCAGCTAACGTTAAAAATCTGTGACGATGCTTAAAATATTTTTAGACGTGTAATGTCGGTTGGCTTTTCAAATGAAAGAAAGTGCCACAGGTGCATTTTCACTTTCACAAATACCGAGCATTTTCTCTCCGTGAAAACTCGCATTTAGAGTGCCTCTCAGACATGTCAGCCCAGATTATATTTCATTAACATCACGGATCAAACGCATTCTCTCAAATTGGTTTGTGACCAGTTGTCAGTAACTTTTACGAAATCCTGTCTGCACTGTTACGAATTGTTATAAATACAATTTCTTCATGTTTGATGTGGAATAAGTAAGTTGCATTTAGATTAATTAACTATTTCATTGACTCATTGAATTTTTTTTTTTTTTGTAAAAATATGCACGAGTAATATTATGCATTATGCTATCTGTATTTTATTTAGTTAAACCCTGACAGGAATCCATGAATGAAGACTACATCCATGCATGAACTTCTTTCACTGTCTTTGTTCCAAGGTGTTCATTTGATGTCGTTTAAATGTTGGTCAGGTGTTGTGGTGTGTGTTAGGGACAGATGTTATTTAAATGTTCACTTTGTGTTATGGCCAGTTTGTTCTTACCTTCATTTTACTAAAACGAAGTTAGCATGTTTGTAATGAATATTCTACTAAAGTAATCTGATTTTGAAGTGATTTAGTTAGAATTGGTACAAGATTAAAAAGTATAAATTGTTTTCGTTTTTTTATTAATGACTTCAAAATTGTAGGCAACTTCCTTTAACTTAAAATAAATGTCTTTTAAATTTAATTGCGTATCTTAATGTTGTAAACATTACTGAAAGGTTGATTTCTTTAAACTAACAAAAACACGCTTAATCCTTGCTTAATTCTGAATTAATGTTCAAATTATGTCTATACCAATTTAACATTGTAACATGACCAGAATTCGTTAATAATATCTAGTAACCTACCATTTCATGTTCTCATTTCCAGTTCATTCGAAAAAAAAGCTAACTATTTGAATAAATAGTTAATAAACTATTCATGCCATTTCAAGAAATTATTCTCCGATTTCCTCTCATATATTTTGTAAATTTACTTGAGAGTTTGCTAAATAACTGCTAAAATAATTATTAGACGTTTTATCATATTAATAATTGATCTTATAATAAACGTAATCAAGTTAAAAATCAAGTTATAATTTACTTATTAAAATATACTTAAAATGTCCCTCAAATTTGGTAAAATAAGCTTTGATTGCTCGGGAGATTATTCGCTCGCTTTACTAATAAATGATTTCAAAAGCACAGTGCTAGTTCTGTTGAAAAAGCTATGTGCCAAAGAAATTCAGATAATTATTTTGCGATTATAGCGACTTTCTTTTTTTCATATGCACAGTTAATGTTGGTCCCTCTCTGAATATGAAACAATGTAAATGTATATGCACCCTTCAGGTGCCGGGACATCTTACTTGTGACAATGACTACAAACACCACGTGGTGGCTATACACTTATAGAGCTAAGGATTAAAACAAATAAGAAAATAAGAAACAATAAGTTACATTAGACAGTGCCTGGTTCGCATTCTGTGGGTTACCTGCATCGATGTCTGAACACCCTGGGTGGGTCACAGGGCGTTATCCTAGTTTCTTCGCGGGAGTTTAGCTGCTTTGAATTCCATTGGCACCTGTTTCGCGTGCTTGTGATTGTTTACGACCCTCGCGACAAGTGTGGCGCGTGACATGTGCACAATAACCACTTCCCTAAACACTTTTCTCACTTCCACCTCACTGTGCACTTGTTGCTTAATTCCCTTTAGCTTCTCTTATTTTGTAAAATAATTAGTATGTAAATGCATAATAAGCACGTTACACCTAGCTCAGTCTGTCAAGTCCCCGTACACACGACAGCAAAAGGTCATAAGTTGGCGAATTAATATGTAGCCTAACAAAGCAAGTAGGCTATCAAAGAAAAAAGGGGGGCTGGTTATGAAAAGCACGTGATATGATAGGCTATAGCCTAACGTGTCACAATTTAAGTGCCATTTGTATCTAAGTTTCGTTTTTTTCGGCCTGGATATTCTCCGTGTGTGGCATCACTAATCATATCTTCAGGTTCAGCATGTAAGCAAGCGTATATATAGAGAAGAGGCTGATTCCATGTGTCGCGTGCTCCACCTTTAACCTAACCCCTAAGATATTTATTCTGACCACAGCTGAGATGAGAGGACTAACTGAAACGAGGTCTTTTACCAGGTGCCAATCATGGTAAGGCATGGACCTGATATGCGGTCAAAGGTCCCAGGCGTTTCCTGCGATTACGTTTAAAGTTTTGAATGCAGAATACATTTCTACCTCAGATATGTTCAGAGTGGCTAGGGTCTTTTTTTTACCCCAGTGTCCCTTCCAGTGCCTCTCTGAGAAAGTTGGAGTCCTCTTTTGTGCGTCTGTACTCGACCGGAACCTGCTCCGTCCACAGCTGCTCTCCTGCTTTGTGATGGGAATGCGTTATTTCGCCATCTTTCACACACTAATCTATTTATCTCCACTTCCCTGTTTTTGCACTTAGTATTCTTCGTTCAATTTTAAAATATTCCGGTACATAAGCTGCCTGCTTTGACATCACTTGTCAAAAAAGTATTCAAAGGAGAAATCTCTTCAGTGTTTGGAAGAAAAATTGTTCGACTTGTAATAGAATTTTCTAAATATTTCAGATTACTCAGCTAACTAACAGATGCAAATGTGTGAATGAACGTCTCTCGATAAACGTTCAATAAGGCACTTGAGGGCGGAAGCAAGTTCTGCTCCCAATGGATCGCTGCTTGTCTATTGTGCTCAGTCTAGATCCTCTGTTTCTCCTTCCTTCTGCTGCTCGTATTAAAGGAGAACATAATGGCGATGGGTGACTGAATATGATGGGTATTTAGGCTTACTCAATTATTTGCTAAGGGTTAGTTATTTGTATAAAGATCTATTCTCGGGTGAGTTAAAAACAGGGTTAAAAAAGATATGAATAATTGGTGCATTGTTTAAAAAAATGATATTAATTGAGATTAATTAGCCTATAATGTGGGAATTAAAACACTAGACATGAAATTGTCTTTGTTGCCTGTAAGTTATTTTAAGGTTTTACAGTTTTGAATTACAAGAAAGGGAATAACTGTATCTTCAAATTATACTGCTTTTTAGAACAATATATTTTACAAAATGTATTCATTTTCTTTTCATAAATGTGGCTTTTTTTGGTTACGCATTTTTTTAATAATCACAAAAGTGGATTACTGTTAACAGCTCATGAATCAGTTAAAATCATAATTTTCTATATGTCCCAGGCTGTACAAGCATTTGAGGGGCTGGGATGGCACGAGAAACATATTAAAAGGGGTCCCTGCAAAATATTTAGGACTAATGACTAATTATAAAATCTCTGGCATCAAATTACGTTATCTAAAAGTGACATGGCAGAATGCCATAAAAAGGCCACTGACCTCAAGGTAAATGTATTTCTTTAAAAAAAAAAAATTTCAGGGAAAATTCAAACTATAAAATTGAAAATTAAAGCAGTGTTTTGAAGAAAATCAAATAAATTGTATTACTTCATTCCTAACTTGTAGGAAAATGGCAATGCATTTATTTTATATTCCTTTCTACAGTTTGAGTATAACAGCACATGCAGCTGATTTCTGAAAACATGAAATATAGTTGGAAATGTACAGTATGAAATCTCTTCCCCATCGTTTTTTAAATAACATTAGATAAAGCTATTTACACAATAATGTGATCCTTCTCCTATTTTTAATTTGTTTGTTTTTTTGCATTTTTATCATTGTTAATTAGATATATAGTTTAAAACTATCCCTGAACAACAGGGTTTGCAGCACTGGCCTACTATAAGAGTGTGTCTTCATGTGCTTGATTAGGTTGTAATAGTGGCAGGCCTAACGGCAGTCAGCAGACAGTTAATCCCAGACTGTAATGCCATGTGTATTTCATTTGCACTGTAAAGGATTTGTGCGGATCAGACGCTTCATGTGTCACCACCTGATATTTACTTTTCTGACTGCAGCATCGCAGAACTGTGAAATTCATTCCACTGCACACAAGAGAGAAGTGTGTTTGATTTTCATTTGCACAATGCCTGAAGAATATCAGTTGTAATCTTCATTATATGACCCTGTTGATATAAAGTACCCCTGTAATAAATGACTGACGTAATCTCTATATTGTCATCACTCTTCATTCCCTTCATACACCTGCATATCATAACTAGTATATTTCTTCCAAAGAATTTTTGAGACCCATTTGATATTTGTTAGACTAGGATGTGAATGGCAAATAAGATCAACTGTAGAAATATTTTTTTTCTGAAGGGAAGGGGGTTATGCTGTTATAATTACAGCTACACCCTTGTTGATTATTGTAATAACAGAATCTGTGTCGAATCCTGTGACCTTGACCCTCCTTACCGAAAAGCACTTTGCCACCACCTTTGCTATAAGAGTTCTTGTCTTGTGATCGACCATGGAATCCATAAACCAATTAGAACAAGCAGGGCTGAATCAGACTGACTGAGGCGAATGGAAGTCCTGGTCAGTTGTGAGGGGTGAGACATGTTTAAATGCCACACTGGCATTTGAATGGCATCGCGGGCAATTTGGACTGAAATGGTGCTCTGTTTTTTTATTTTTGCACCCTCCTGTAACACCGTCGCTGGTCTGTGTCCCATTAGGTCTAATTCTTCAATTCATTATCTTGCTACCCTCAAAGATTTAGTGAGACGGTGATGAGACAATGAGCGAGAGATACTGAACGAGAGAATGGAGAGAGATTGCCATTGTGGTTTAACATGCACACGTCAATCCCCAGAATCAGTGACAGTGTTGACTGAGGCAGAAATTATTTCACAGCTTGGCGGTCCAATTTAAGATAATTTTGTTGGTTGAAAAAGGCGGCGATTCATTTTGTCTGTGTTTTTATTCTGTTTTTGTCCAATTGTGCATGTTTCTATACGGCTGCATTATATCTTTTCAGGTGCAAGACCTTTAAGAGGGCTTGTGTACTCTGTGTAATCTATATTTTCTTAGTGTCTCGGTCTCTTTTGTCATTAACATATTCTATCTTCTCTCTCTCTCTTTTCTGTATCCCCCCACTCCCCTTCATCTCTCCTCCACTTCCCTGTCCTCTTGTACTCCTGTGCTAGTTCAGTCAGAAGCCAAAGAAATGTCAGGGGTGAGTTCAATAAGTCTGGGTAATTGCGATTCTGTCTTCTCGTCCGTTCGACTGAATCATCTTCCATTAGAGGAGCGGTGGGGGGGCCCTTACCCAGGGCCAAAGAGCAATCTAAATCCTCAACGCCTGTTAAAGCCTCTGCAAGTCATCTCCATACAAACACATGGAAAATCCACCAACACGCACAAACATTTATTTTGTTGTTGTTTATCTTTTGCCTGTACCATTCTTTTGCCCTACAGAATGGTTGATGTAAACTTTTACTGAAAAGAACTTGCAGATTTTTTTAGGGACAGACTTCCAGAGCAACCTGAGGTTAAGTGTCATGCTCAAGGGCAAAATAAAGTATGGTAGAAACATTTATTTTTAATGTATCGACCAAGGTTCAAATCTCAGCCCACACAACACTTTCACCGCCAGAAATTCAGTGTTGTTGAGTGCAATTCTGATGCAACTTCACACATTCTTTATTCTTTTATTTCTTTATTCAACAAGTGTTGCTGATTTTGTGTTCAGGAACCACCAGAAATGCTGAAATGTACTTTAAACATTGCTAAAAAGCAGTTTTATTTTGGTGTTGAGATTTCCCTCATTTTCACTTGTCCTTTGAAATATCTGGCTTTTGTATTAGATGTGAAGGGACATCTCTAATACACAATGACATGCTTGTCACTGTTGAAGTTTGACTAGGAACAGGCAGTGTTCATGCTACCAGGAGGGGTCCCTCTTTAATGTAATGTGGTAGTGTTGAAAAATGTACAATACTGCCATCTGCTGATATGAATTGGAACCAAATTTATGAAAGTGTTCCTTGAAGCGTCAAAACGTCAGTTTACCCAGTATAGCTATAATACATTTCAAGTACGTGCAAGACACAACGCAATTCTATTTCTTCACTTTTATTGGTCAGCTTAATTTACTGTTGGTATATGAATTTGACTAAGTATCCAGTCACACATTCTGCACCTCACTCCAAACACACACGAGGAGCTACTGATTGTATTGGCTAATGTCTGGCTGCAGCTCAAGTATTTTTATATGCTAGCGGAAATGAGGAGTGTTTAAAAGGGTAGAAAAAAGGGGATGTATGTATTTTTTCCTATACACTAATATATTTATATTTAGATTAAATAAATATGCGTTTATATTTAATCATAATCTAAAAGAAGAAAAAAAATTCTAAACATAGTTGCAGCTTAGATCAGTTAACTTTAACCAAACACCTTGTGCTAAAAAACTCTGAAAGATGCGGTCACTGTTATCTCAAGTTCAGGCCCCAGGATTCATTCTTTTAAACATTCATTTTACATGTAGTTGGACAGCTCATGTTTGCTCTTGACTTTGAAGACAAGACTATGTGGTAGGTTAAACAGTAACAGGGAATAAGTTTGAATATGATTTTTTTTTGTGTGGAAGAATATACATTCTAAAAATATAAATTAAAGGATGGGTAAAAGATTATCAAGAATGTGCTTTCATACATTTACATGTATGGTCAATCCTAATTGCTGATATAAATAGACGAAGGGTAGGATAAGTGGTCTCAGATGACTCCATCATAGGTCCAAACTGAGGGGAAGAGAATGAGGTCAGAGACACAGCGAAGCCATTTGCCTTAATCCCTCAGTGTAACCAGGTCAACAATAACAAACCCTATGAAGTAACATAAAAAATTGGTCTTGGTATTAATGAATAAAACGCATGCATTTTTTTATGCTTAGCCCACAAATTTCAAGAGTGAATGAATAACTCAAAAGACCACTGTACAACACACAATTTTATTTAATTTCATTCATGGAACCTAAAACAGTATAAATGAAGTGGTAAAGACACACAGGGCACTCACTCCTAGAAACACATTGCATTTCTTACTCCCCTCTAAATAAAGCTTTCATTCAGTTTAACATCTCTCCTTCCCTGAAGCACAGAGGTTCAAAAAGAGCCTCTTACTCCTGAGAGCAACGCTTTATCACTGTTTTAAAACATTCCCCTCATGTTCTTCTTCACACATTCCCAAAATACAACACACAGCATTCTCTTAAAATGATTTTTCCAATTTACTACTGCTAGTAAAAACACAGAACATGGTGTTCTCCCCCAGAACAGTGGAAATGGTCATTGGTATCATTTGCAATATCTTTTGTGTGCAACTTTTTTTTTTTTTTATGAGTCTGCTGTCATATTATATTTTCACATATATGTATAAACAATGTGTTTATTGCTGGTATGTAGCTATACTGCATATGAGTCGTCTCGGGTACCTTAACATTATAAAAAGTAATAAATATGAAAGAATACCAGGCTCAAAGAAACTGATTGCACTTCATTTGCTAAGACCCCCAAACCTACACACTAGCCCAGTGATTCCTCTTATATTAGATATCGAAGCGGCTACAGGTGATAAGCAATACACAATGAATAAAGTACAAAGAAAAAAAACAATTACTGTACTGGAGAGGAAGTGACAAAAGCACTTAATTCTATAATACAAAGGCAATCACAGATTGCAAACCTTCGAGGCCGCAGTACAAATGTCTTCTGGACGTTTAGTTATCCCAAGTTTCCAACCTTTTGATTTAGAAACCTTTAAATTGACTTCATTACACCATTGTTGTGAGTTTACATTAATACAAATAGGAGCATCCTTGATGTTTTAACTTATGTTTGATTCTTATTTCAAGGTGCCACTTAATTTCTTGAAAACAAATGTTTCTAGTTTTACTTTTGGTCTGCGTTAGCAACAAAGTATGATAAAAACACAATCAATTCAGTCAATATACTACGCTAACCAGTCGGCACAAATGTGATTGGCAAATCAAACCTCTCTGATACTGCAAAATAACACTTAAGGTTGTTCAGTCTGTATGAGAGAGTCGCAGTGCTGCGAGTGTTTTTTTTTTAAAATAAAACTACAACAAATCCTATATAGACAGTACACAGACCTCTTTGGATAGTTTAGGTAATTTGCACAGTCTTACATTTTTTCCCTTTGATTTCTCTTTCCGTTCTCCAGCGCAAAGTAAAACAAAAAAAGTGTGCACTTCCACACTACCTTTTTTTCCCTGGCCTTATCCACAGGGACCAGCACACACACCCATACGTATACACAAAGTTTCACCACTTCTTTTCACTCTTTCACCTTCAGTGAAAGTGAAGCCAGCTATGATTTTGTACAGTCCAATAGTGGCACTCCAGCAACCTGGTAATAAGGAGACTGACGTTACCAGTAACACTACTGCAAGGAACTGTAACGACGATAATGCTGATGGTAGTAATGAATGCCAGGGGGATTCTTTTGGCTGTTCATGGCACACCGGGCCAATTCAAATCAACCTGCTCTTTGATTTGTTGTATCATTATAAAGAGGAGCAAAATTAAGAGCAGAAGTTACGCTTGGACAGAAACCAGGAACACCCAATATAGTCTCATTTTGAAGGCCCTCTGTTTTGGCACTCTTTGAAGCTCACTTCATGACCTCTGACACCCACTTAGTCATTATGAGGCTTCTCGGTTGAGCCCTGTGGAGAAACAGATAGTCCGTTAGTAAAGAAAATGCAGTGTTTGCACATCTCGCATAACCAAACAGATTTAAAAAAAAAATGGAAACAGCTTGATTTGCATTCATCCCCTAATTATTATAGAATAAAGGAACAGGCATAAAATACCTAAAGCACTGTGCAAAATACCTAAAAATAAATATTAATATGCACCAAGTATTGGAAGTCAGAGCACTCAACTTACTTTCTAACTACCTAAATACAGTATGTTCCAGCACCACAGGTGCACATTTAAAAAGGTGCTTTGAGCAATTCAAAATGGGTTTTTTTTTCTCACAAAGCTGCTCCTGTTAAAGCCCACTTGGCCCCTCAAATTGTGTCTATAATTAGTATACATATATATATATATATATATGTGTATGACAAGCCTTGTATATGCACAAATTATACAAGGCTTGTGTGGATGTGGCGCCCTGTAAAATATGATAGCCCTTCATAGGCCAACACTCTCTCATATGCCTCCCCCATGGGCAGCTGGCCAGTCTCCAAAAAGAGCAGTCTCTAAGAGAACATTTAATCCTCTAAAACCAAACAGGGTATAGTGCAAACGGTTTAAATGGTAATCATTATACTGTCTTTGCCATTGTTTGAACAGTGTTGGTTACTATTAGATGCACAATCTTAATTCTAGAGTAATATTTAGATTTACATTTACATTTATGCATTTAGCAGACGCTTTTATCCAAAGCGACTTACAGTGCATTCAGGCTATACATGTTTTATCACTATGTGTGTTCCCTGGGAATCGAACCCACAACCTTTTGCGCTGCTAACGCAATGCTCTACCACTGAGCCACAGGAACACTGATATAGATATAGCCATCTTTAGACTACAAAATAGAAATTCACAGACACAATGGTCTCTATTCAGTATATTCAGATAGATCCAGTTTGTGAGTCCACTGCATCTCTTAACTGGCCACTTCATAAAGAAAGTTGAGAAAAATCCTAACAGAGCACTAATCCCAGCTGGTCAAGCAAAATCAGCCGGTGCCAACTCGAAAACAAAAAACACCCTAGAAAAACATGTAGAATGCACCACTTGGAGCCAGTAAAACACTTTGTTTACCATCTCTCTGACCATTAGCATGAAAAACAAGGAGCGTAATCTGCTTTCACGCCCTTATTGAGTAAGAACGAGGTTATGTCAGCAAGACAAAGAGGCACAGCTGACTGAGAAGGCTTGGAGGGGATGGCACAAACATGCCTCAGACTACAATCAGCAGCTAATTAAGATGTCCAGGCATGACGTTTTAGCCCAGCACTGGAAACTGTGAACAAACTCATCACTAAAAAGAAATGCACTTGATAGAAAAGCTATTTTTCCACATATTTCTAGTCAAATTTAGGTGTGCTGTAGAAAATGCTAAAAGTACAGTCTAGATCCCTAGTTTGCCACAAACATTTATTTTTTCCAAATCAAACATCTAACATCTATAAAAGTTACAGGGCAAACTGTCTACCTTTTTTTTTTTTTAGCTAACTGGTGGTCCTTCAAATACAAAAATGAAAGCTAAATTTGTCAGTGTGTTGCCTTTTGCTAACGTTAAAAGCTGGAATACCACTTGAATCCCAACCACGTCTGAATCAGTTTATGAAATCACGGATGTCTTATGTTAATGGCCATATCTCAAATGTTTAGAAAACTAATCTTGTCTGAATACTTGCATGTTAAATTGTACACACTCAAATTGTTGTGTATAATAATCTGGCTCCAAGTCTGATTTGTTTCCTAAAACATTCAGGCTGCCTGGTTATTTTATACATTTACACTGAGTGCTGTGAATAGCTGATGAACCATTCCAGGATATTCAGTTTCACTTTTGATTCTGTATGTGTGCCCCATTTAAGTTTCGTTTCTGAACACAAAAGTGCTGCCTGGCCTAGTGCAGAGCACTCCAGGAAACTCAAGACAATACACGAGTAATCTAAAAGAGGTACTTTACTAAAATTATTCCATTGAATATGAAGGACAGGAAAAGGGTTTGATGAGCAGAAAATATGGGGGAAAATTTCTTACCATAGCTAGCTGTCGGCCGATGTTTCCTACTGTTACTCCACCAGAAAAGAATATACAAGGCAGCCACGAACGTACATACAAGAAGTCTGGAGATGTATACCTGAGAAACATTAAAAGAAATGCACTGAAACAACTCACTAATAACTTCCAACAACTGGTAAGCTATGAGGGGAAAATGACACATTCAGACATACAAAAATCTCATATCTGATGACTAAACATGTAATATAAATACAGAAGTGAGCCTGTGACTCGGCTGTCCCTTGGTAGTTGATGATACATGACAAACTGTTTTCGACTGCAATGTCTCAACTTGTGCGAGTCATAACTTACTGGTAGATTCCATTGTAGACCAGCAGCTGAGCAATGAGGGTGGCTAGAAAAGCAGTGGTCAGTCCAAGACCAAAGCCACTCCTGGAGCGGTCAAACGTCCACCAGAGGCCCAGAGACAGGGCAGCCAGCGTTAATGAAAGCTGCACATTATTGGCAAAGTCCAGTTTCTGAGAGGTACTTTGACTTAAGGGAAATACGAGTTAGTTCTTGGTTAGAACTTTCCTTAAATAAATATTAAACATTTAGAGACTGAATGTGATAACTGAAGGGCTTACTGGTATTTGAGGAAATCTGTTTCTGTGTAATTCCAGTAATAATATATCTTTTTTGATTAAAGGCTGTAATGGACTACATGACTTTAGCCCATATTTTTGCACCAAAATGCAGTCTGGAGGAGTCAATGCTAGTTGGCTAAAAAGTCTTTTGATTCTGAGCAGTCAGAGTTAAAACTATTGTATGATGGACACAGACTCAGATTTAATTTTCTTTTATGTTTTTAAGTTCTTCTTTTATGTTTTTGAGTTATTTTCATCTATCAAGCATCTAGCAATGATGTGCATTTTTCTGCATGAGTTTGAGTTTGGAACAACATTCTCAATTGTTTGATGTATGATGCCTAATATTTTTGAAAACTATTCAGAAAGGTTGTGTGGTGAATTAGCCTTAACAACACAAATCTCAAAACAGATGAAAAGTTGTTATGGTCCTCACTGGCTACAGTTTCATGAGCGTGACTGGTAAGGATACAGCACTGGCGTGATTGATGCCCACAAAAACGGCAATGCAGCGCATCACACTTGCCCACTCCCGCTTAAACTTGTGTGGTTCTCCAAGATGGTGGTCCAAGCAGGGGTACAAGAGACCAACCACAGCTGAGGAAAGAGAAAACATAAGTGCTTTAAACAACAGTAACTCTTCAAAAACGTGAGGAAAAAAAACAACAATCACATTTGATGTCTGAATCCAATTTGTATTGTTTGACTGCTTTTTAGAACACAAGTAGACAACTTTTGTTTTAGCCATTAACCGAGTAACAAGAGTGAAAGTTCACAAAAAGCCATTTTCTACAGTAAAAAATGCAGCCTGGTATGCGTCTACTTTAAGGACACATATGTGGACTGTGAGGAATGCAGGGGGAGGAGTTGTGTGTGACCGAATTATTTAATCATTTCTGCTGCACACGACTTCCGTGTTTCTCTTTTCTGCTAAGTGGCATGTTCTGCCTTCCAGCCAATAGCGTGCCTCCTCGCAGCTCACCCGTTCTGAGCGCAGCCAATGAAAGACCAGCACCCCAAAGACTGACCCCAAATGCCCGGCTGTTTCCAGGGCAGCGCTAACCGATAGCGACAGAGCCCAATGTCTGCCCCCAAATCATCAATATGAGGACTCTTACGTAATGCAAATACGATAGCAAAAGGCCCGCAGAATGTTTTTGTCCTATCGATACAAACAAAACAATGACTCACCAGCAGCAGTGCCACAGCAGATGGGGATCCACCAGGCCGACGAAAAAAGCGTGTCCAGCACTTCCTCTGGAAACAATGTAACATTTCTCTGGATCTGGAGTAAGTTCAGCACCAAGGCGAGAACTACTCCGACGATAAACAACACAAGCCCCCGTCGAATTAAGTTAGCGGACTGGAGGCTGTGCACAGAGCCGCATGCGTGGCGCAGCACTGAGGTTATGATGGACATCATTTCTCCCGTTTTACACACAATCCAGCCGGCGCTTGACAGCTGCTGCGTCTTTACACTGGGTGAACAGGAGCAGCTCCAACAGCGTTCCTCTAGTATTGGCATTTGGCACTGCGAGAAGCGAACACCTAATTATTAATGTGGAAAAACAATCAAGGAAACGTTATAATGATGTCTAAAGTCAAGCTATTACCTACAAATGTAAAACAAACTGTTCTCAGTGGAAGTATAACGTTAGGCTATGGAAACCCACCTTGATCCTTAGGCAGTGTCCTCGTCTAAACGACAGCGCGTCGGTGCTTTTCAAAGCTATTTTTCAAAACGCTAATCTAACAGAAGACGGTTTAAGATGTGTTGTTTAGTCACATCATCTCTTCGCAAAACGCTGCTGTCTCTTTCATTGCACAGTACAATAGTGCCACACGCGCGCTTCCTCTGCAGAAAACAAGCGCGGTCATGTCTGGTGAGTCGCGCTGGCCAATCAGAGAGCGGCGGGCCATATGACGCGGCGCACGCCACCTCCCTCTCAGGACACGCGTTTGTTGATGTTCACTGCCGTCAGCTGTTCGTGTGTGTGTGTGTGTGTACCTGGTATTTATCACGTTATGGGGACCCCATGTTTTAGGTCCCCATGAGGTAACAAGCTTATAAATCATACAGAATGAAGTTTTTTGAAAATCTAAAAATGCAGAAAGTTTCCTGTGAGGGGTAGGTTTAGGTGTTGGGTTGGTGTGGGGCGATAGAAAATACAGTTTGTACAGTATGAAAACCATTACGCCTATGAAATGTCCCCATAAAACATGGAAACACAACATTTTTCACAACAGTTTTAGGGATAAGGTTATAATTGGGTAAAGGTTAGGTTAGATTAAGGGTTTGGGTGAGGCACTTAGTTCTGATGGGTACGTTTCGGGTAAGGAGTTAGAGATTGCATTGTGTCAATAAATGTCCTCACAAAGATAGCTATACAGAGTCATGCAAAGTTTTAAACTTCTGGATAAGGTTTAATGACGTTGCTTGGCCAAATCCTTTTCTCAGAACAGTACTGCACTGATTAGAGATTTTCTTGTTTAACTTTAAGCAAAAGTCACCTGTTTGCATGATGGGGAAATTAGGTTGTGTTTTTTTGTGGTCCGACAAGATAGCATTATGTAAATCTGAACACTATATTGTTTGTGAATGAACAGGCCCTGCATCTGCGAGCTTGAGTTAATAGGGATTTGTTGGTTTTCGTACGTGACAGCGTGCAGTACGTGACGCATGTGTTGGACGGTGTCCATGGGACTGAAAGGAGGGAACCAGGTCATGATGCTCAGTGGGCTGTTCCCCCATAGTAAATAAGCTTGTGTACTCAAAGTACATTTATTGATTTAGAACAGAGCAGAGTTCAAACTCTCACCTGAGTGGAACCATACTCACCAGATAGATGGGTCAGATGTTTGCCCTTTGTCAAGAATGACTGTCAACAACATACTAAACATGGCTTATCGTTCATGCAAGGACATGTGATTGTATAGATATGTGGTACAAAAACAATATATACGTACCTGATGTGTTGTAAGCATTTCGGTTGTGTCTGTTAACCAAGCGCAAACAGTAGCCTATGTCTGTCCTTCACCCAAAAACATTTTTTCAAATTCTATAATTGCAGAAACTAAAGATCCATTCATTGAGCAATTTAGCCCCATTAACCACAGGATCCCATTACATTTTCAATTCAGTTTGATTTATTTGTGTTGTGGTTTTCACAGTACGTATCGTTCCAAAGCAGCTTTACAAAAAATAGCGCCAAGGGCGACAGCAGCTTTTGAAAAACTCTGAAAGATGTTAAGTAGATGAGGAAGAAACCTTGGGAGGAACAGAGAGTAGACTGGGGAAGCCTTGCTCCTAGGGCTGGCTCATATTTAAACAAATTTATGACAAAGCAAACATATAATCATAGATCCATTTGTAATGCTCGGTAGTGGAAAATAAACAATTACATTGTTGAGCTGGGAGATTAACTGAAATCCATTGTGAGCAAAGTTAACGTTATCTGGGTGAAAGTAAAACTCAAAGCTTTGGAATGTGAATGCCCTGTTTAGAAGCTGTTTAGAAGTGAATCATCTTTCACATTCAGATTGTTTTTCTAAGTGTGGACACTTTCTTTCAAATCCTCAGGCAAGCACAACAGAAAAGCAATAACTGTAGTGAGGGAGTCATTCTTTTATTAGTTTTGAATATTTTCTATTAGTGATTGTTGTTGTTCTAGAGCTAAAGCATTCAGTGTTCTCTCATTCTCAATTATTAACACTTGGGGGAGACATACTGACTTTGTATTCTTGACATAAGTCAATTACTGACATAATTCAATGTTCTCAAAAAGCTCTTTCTTTACATTAGTTTTAAATGAATAAATAATACAAATCTATAGAATCAGAACAGTTTTTTGCTTGAATGCTAATACAGTGTACACAAATGTCATTTGAATAGGAACATTTATTGTCTTAAGGTGGATCACACTTGAAGGTCTTGATTTTTTTTGTTGCACATTATGACCTAGAAACCTAGAAGAACTGCTGTTTTAAGGTCTTTTCTAAATCTGTATGGGTCAGATGTACCACATGTTTTCCTATACACAGAGTTTCACATTATTTAACATTACATAGTTAATACACACTAGTGCTAGGGATGAAATCAAATGGCTAATCTGTTAAATGTATATTTTCTTCTATATGCTTAATACATATAATCATTTTAGGCCTATATAAAATGACTTTGTCATTACAGTTTAAAAACTAAAACTAAAACTTCAACACCTAAATCTTTCATTGTTTTGGGCATAATGAGTTCAGTCACTGCTCCTCAGTCAAGAATTGAGGCATGATGTGACCCAGGTTAACAAACAGGGATTATTACGTTTAACTACAATCATTTAGTCATTTCTAGAATACATTTTCTTCCATTTCTGTCTTCTAGAATCTTAAGAATCTGATTTAGCCTCACAAACTGAAGATGTAATGCACAAGAGGCTCATGCAAACACAGAGCCTTTTTACAGGCTAGATTTAATTTTTGTCTGGTTGAGAGGACAATACGCCATGCGGAAATTCTGCCCTATAGTGGCTTATACTCAGCAGTGCTTTGTGGCACAACATCTGTGTGGCAATGTGTGGGAGAGAGATAACGTCTGGGGAGAGGCAGCTTTTCTGAGGAGGGGGAGTGGGTGGTACAGAAGCGTGAGGCAGACAGGAAACTCCCTACGGCCATCCTTCCTCCTCTACAACTGAGGCCCCAGTGAGGCTCTTCTCATCCTTCACCACCACCACATGATTTCATACAGTAATCACAGTGCAAGGCAGGACTGCAGAGATAGAGTCCTCAAACATTTTATTTTTCTTCTCCACAGGTGTTTGCAAGGATTTCAGCTAAACCGCTTTAATGTACAGACACCATTCAAAATGTAATTTCAGCTAAATTTGTATACCGTTTTAAGACATTCATGAAAATCTCCCATCGATCACATGGTCCAGCATTTATTATCTAACCCACAGTGATGATCAATGTATTTTGATTGTGAAATCTTTTAGCATTAATTTAACCACCTATTGCCAATAACAGGAAAGCGACAGAACCAAAGACAAAATATGTATTTTTATTTGCATTGACCTAAGAGCTGAAGGACATGCTGGTGTAAAGAAAGGATAAAAGAGAAACCTTGAAAAGGCTGACAGGCAGAGAGGCATACTGTGGCTACTCAACAATAAATGTGACGATTTGGACACAAAATAATATTTTATTATTATTATTATTATACAAATAATATATTTGAAGATGTTAAGAAATGAATGATAATTATAATTGGCCTTAATCATTAAACTACTTAACTAATGCTTCTTCTGGACACTTTTAAATAAAGGATCATTACCATAATCTAAATACTGGCAATGAAAGTGAGCACTAAAGAGCATGCTAAATAATTAATAGTTAAATAATTAAATAATATTATGCATATATAAAATCAATGCATCAATTACATATTTTTTCAAAGCACTGCATATATGTAGCTGTACATACAAACACCACTGCATGTAAATGACTCACCTTATCATTTCTCTAAGTAAAAATCTTTTCTCATCTCTGCCTTCCCCATTTCTCTCTTCCAGTCTCTCTAGACGCTTCCGCAGCAGGATGTTATGACAGATCAAATGAATCCCAGATGAAGCGTGGCAGAGATTAAACAGCAAGTCTGGGTGGAATAGCAGCATATTCAAAATAATGAAAATGTTAAAGTGGCTGCTTTAAATTGACTCATCAGGCGAGACATCCTTATGCCCTCCCCTGACACAACATGAAGTTATGTGGTTGAAACGTTCTAATCCATCCTTTGAGACATGGGATTAAGCTCAAGGGCCAATTTCATCCTCTTTCACAGAATGTTTGGCAATACATTGCTGCGTGAATGCTTGTTGATGTTTTGCTTTTTGCTTATATAATTTTTTCTGCACTCTTTTTTTTTTCTACTGTTTGCTGTAAATACAGACTAGCTCATCTTCATTTCACATTTAGACTTCACCTTTAGAGCTCACCATTTTAAGAGATGAACCTTTATTTCCATTGAGGATTTATCAAATGCAAAAAGGATTGCATTGCAATTTTTTAATGAAAATGCAAATCTCAATTCCTAAAATATCTCTTACAAAATTATAGTTGGTAATATAATTTTGTTTGGGTTTTGTTGGGTCCTCTAGGTCCTCTTCTATCCCTTCTGACCAAATCTGCAAAAAAATTCTGTTGATAATAAAACAAGAACAAAACAAGTACTTGAATATTTAAATTGCTAATGAGAAGAGCTCATTATTTGAATAAACACTGTTGCTGTTCTAGAATGCTCAACAGTTATCATTAGCAAGTTAATGGGAGACAAAATATTCTGGCAACAATAGCATGTAAGAGTACATCTGGAGTACAGCAAATGTAGTATAAATGTATTATAATTAGTCTGTGCTACATGATCATATTTTCCTGCTAAAGTACAAAGGTTTTGAAAAACAACATGTAGTATGGGCTCAGTATTGTTAGCCAATCCGCTCACTGCCAAAGCACCTTGTGATTGAGCCAACCAATCACATTACAGCTACATAGGGGTGTGTGGCAGGCACTTGCAATGTTTTGAAGATTGCTCATTCATAAAAAAAAGTAAGGTGCGGTTATATTGCCTTAAAAAGAGGAGAGGGGGAGAAGACTAAAGAGATAATACACAAGAATAGAGCTAATTTACTAAATATAGTAGCTATGTATTCAAAGGCAGAACATTTTACTTTGTAATTTTTATTTAAATTTAATTTTGTTCCTTCTACAAACAATAAACCTAATTCTTTGAGAAAGTGATGGTGATACACGGTTATTGAATGTCTTCTTATCATGGAGTTTAGAAATATGCTAATAAATCACAAATGAACATAACATTCATAAACAACCTTATCAGCTTGTGACCTATACATTATGTACATTAGACAGTAGGTTCTCTCTCTCTTTGTGTGTGTGTGTGTGTGTTTGTTTGTTTGTTTGTTTGTTTGTTTTGGAGGTGGCATGTACCTATGACTCTAGAGGAAGCCTTTATGACTAAAGTCATTAAATATCAACCACTCTTAAATATTATTTCAGAGATAGGTTATCGGGCCGATTATGTGTTTTTATATTTGGCAGTTTAGGACTGGTTGTATGAGGGCTCAACAACTTGATAAAAGAGGGCTAAACGGTAGCAAAGTATGTGCTCTGTCTGCTACTCGATAATAGGTGGAGACGTTGTTATACACTTGATATGCATTGTGAAGATCATTGTGCCACTTTGCTTTTTGTAGATTTAACTGTTAACCCTGTAGAAATATTTAAGTGGATTTAAATAAATTGTTAAAATGTGTGTGTGCTGGGAGTATGTAAATTGTGCCACCTAACAAAAATTCTGGTTAATATTTGATATTTGTTCTAAAATGTTCTGCTTGAGTGCTGTTTCTGTTATCAGATAACAACAACAGGAAGACAAAAAAAAAGCAAACATATGAGCACAACAGTGTGTAATGATTAACCCTAGCTATTTTTCATGCCGTTTTAGTCTGTAAAAATAGGGCACAATTTTTAATTTGAAGGAATTTTTCTATTTATTTTTTACAGTTATTTTACCAGTATTTTGAATTCTACACTTCATTGCATTATGTTTTAGAGTTAACAGAAATGTCCGTAAAATAATGGTATAATGTCGTGTGTAATAATGAGCTGCCAGTACTCTTTCTGTTATTTTACGGATTTATTTTTACAGTGTACAGCAACCACAAATGAATGAATGAATAAATATTAGTAGTATTATTATAAAATTAAAATAAAAATAAATAAAAATGCTAGTAAACATACTTCATAATCTTTATTTACAACTTCAAAATATATATATTTTTTTACAGTGTGTAAGGAGATGGTGAGATTTAAAGCTGTTTGTTATCTCACATTCATCTAAGATTTGTTTTTCCCCGTTTATTCTTTTTTCTTGTTATTTACAACATTCTCATAAATGTAACACACATACTTTGTGGACAGCTTTGCTGGAGTGAAGGATTAGTTAAAGCGCAACACTCCCTCATCTGGCCAGGACTGGAACTAGAGTTTTAATGGCTCTTTGATCTCAATGCTAGTAACAAAGACAGTGTTTGGAATTGAACAGTAGTGTACGCATACCGTAAACTGCCAAATATATATATATATTGCAGGGAGGTCTATTGAAGCATCTTGGAGACGTTGGCACAGTTCTTCTGGATTGAGTCTGTCTCAGTTTCTTCATGTCATTCCAGACAGACTGATGATGATCAGATCAGATCTCTGTGTGGAGCACTGGCTGTTGTCAGACAAAAATCTCACTGGATTATTACAATTAATGGCAAAACGAATGTTTGGAAATGTAAACTGATAGGCCTATTTCCTACTGACACAGCAAAATATAGAAATAACTGACTTAAAACCATTTTTTTAGCTGGTGAAAATACTAGTGTTCTAATAATTTTGGCCACTACTGTAAATACCACTGCTAAATTATGTATGCTGAGCAGAGTCTCATAATTAATGTCGATTGCTATTTTATTTCCTGCTGAGCGAACAGGCATGAGTCCACATATAGACGATTGTGATAAGGAAACATTTCATTTGGAATCCTTTGCATAAATTATTTGAGGTGAGTAAAGCCTAAACTCAAGAATGGGCCACACGTGACTTTTGTGCCTTTTGGACATTAATATAGAACAGAATGTGAAAGACAAAACTATCTGATCTCATTGTGACTTGTCTCTGACCCAGTACTGGGTGTTTATTGGTTTTTGCAATGCTCATTCATTTTAATGAGACGGAGAGGGAAGGAGAGTAATGTTGAAATATAAATGTCAAAGTTTTGACATGATGACGATCTGATTTGATCAAACAATAGCCTTGATGAAGGAAGCAGGACTCTGAACATGGCTGGTTATTACACAATAAGCCTTTAATGCTCTTTAATCTTTTCATGACTATTGCTGGATGCGAATCATCGAAATTATGAGGTGATGATATAAACATTCAATACCAACAGAGAACGTGATAATTCAGAAAGTGACCGTCGAGAGGTTGACTGTAGTTCATGTATCAGCCAGGAGAGGGCAGGAGCACAACAGCTTAGCTTATTCTTCTACTTGTAGCTTATAATGTCAGCCAAAAGCTTGGGAAATTCTTTCTTTCTTTCTTTCTTTCTTTCTTTCTTTCTTTCTTTCTGTGAGTCTCGCACAAACACAGATGTACACAGACCCACAAGCACCAACATATGTCCTTTTATGGCACAACGCTTCTTCAGCAAAGAACAACAGAGATGCTAATTGATAACATTTGAAGATAATTACAGCAATTATTTCTTAAGTTCACTTGGGCAATAATTGAGGCTTGTTGTAGATTCATGACCTTTATAGACAGTAGAACTGCACGGGATAGCTATTTACAATTCATATCAATTACTTAAATGCACTAATAAAAAAATGACAGTCTACAAGCTTTGAACGGCTTGATATGATGGAAATCATCAGGCTGCTGGATTTACATGAATAAACTACAAAGCCTTTTTAATCAACTTCCAGTTACCCAATTCATTTCAGAGCTGAATATGTTGGAAAGGTGATTCAATGTTTAATGAGATATTGCACCTGTTTAAAATAAAGTAAGACTTTGGGTTTTCTTCCTGGTGAAGAGTCATCAATATTGAAGAAAAAAGTTATCCTTGCTCTGTCATCTCAGGTTTCTTTAGTGACTAATGCTTAGGATGCATGAAGTTGAAAGCTGGTGATCAGCAATGTTACTTCCATTTACAAAGCCATTTCTGCATTTCATGTAATTGAGCATGTTTGACATTATGAAGAAATAGACTGGTGAAAAAATATATCCAAAAACAATAGGTGCAGTTGCTGCCACATTATCAGTGCAGTTAGGCTATCCCATCCACATAAATGATAGTGTCTCTTTATGTTTGTGATTTTGAGCTGTCCTTATCTGAGAAAATGTAAATTAATGATTAAATCAACCATGAGTCAAAAAGAGAGGTGTGCTTCCATGTCTGAAATGCACTGACAGAATTTGGACTCCCTGGCTAATATGGATGAATGAATACTTCAATTGAAACTGACAAACATAAACATGCAAGTTATTAATCTTACTTAGCAGTGGATGTTTGCTGGTGATTTACTGATTAGTTACTGGTTGTTGGTTATTTTCACATTAAATCAATAAATAAAAAATTTCACATAAAGAAAAATCTATCTATCTATCTATCTATCTACTTAATATATACATATATATATGTCATATGACTGGTTTCAGCTGGATAATAGCATACAGTGATGAATATCAAAATCTGAAAGTGAAATCAATTAGATCCATGTAATTGATTAAAATGGAATGGAGATTGTTTTTCTTTTTAATCAACTGAACAGTTATTAAAAAACTCCATTTAATGTATGTTAGAGGGGTAATTGAAAAATTAATAAAAGAAATCAGAGGGGAGTTTCCATTTCAGGAAAGGTTCTGTGAAAAATACCTTTAATAAGCTGTTATGATTTTTAACATTAATTTAATTTTTTTAAAGAAAGTATTACTGGAAAATACCTAAAGAAAAAGAACAGGGCTGACAGAAATTGCTTTAGATATACACTTTAGCAAAATCATCTAAAACACACCAGAGCAGCACCAGAGTAAAGTGTTCTCAACAAGCGGGCATGTGGAAGAGAGGCTGATTTTGACAGGAAGACACAGGGACAAAGAAGCAGTGGAAAGGTATTCAGAAGTAAAAAGTGTGTTATATGTGTGACATAAAGAAAGAAAGAGCAAGAGATGGAGACAGAATAGCTCTAGTATGAACAGGTGCAGTTGTTAGGCCCTTTTGATCTTGCACCGAGCCATGTCCCTTAACACCATCATTACTCACCGTACAGACAAATACACATACAGGGTTCTGTTCTCTTGTCAGTGTCATCCTTTTTAGCACTCCATCCATCTATTCCCCATTCTCCCTTTTTCAAGGTTTTATTTTCCACAGCATGCAGGTCCATTCAAAATGTCAAACAAATGTGCTAAAATAACTCAGCATCCTTTGTTTCACCTAGCCAATATTATTGTCATAAAAACTCCATATAGCAAATCTGTGGCTCAAATTGGATTCATGCAGTTCCTGAACAGAACAGTACTATTGCCCACTACGGGTATGAAATAAAAACCTGAGGGATCTCACACTATTTGGATTGCATCTTTTCACTGTGAAACAAAACCAGTGAAACCAACAAAGTGCTATATATCCATAACATTCAGACTGTGCAAGGTTTATGCATTTTCTGGACTTTGCTGTATCAATTATGCAAATAACATGCCCTATACAGTTCCAGTTAAGCTCGTTCGACAGCATTTGTGGCATAATGTCGATAATCAAAAACTATTTCACTATGAGGCACTAGAAGTCAATGAGGGCAATCCATAAAACACTAAAATATCCCTTCTTCCATTCATTGCAAAGTCACTTGAGCGAGTTGTGTTCAACCAACTCTCTCTGTTTCTTGCACAGAACAACATTCTGGACAACAACCAATCTGGCTTCAGAAGTGGCCACTCAACTGAGACTGCCCTACTCTCGGTTACAGAGGCCCTGAGACTGGCAAGAGCAGCTTCCAAATCCTCTGTACTCATCTTGTTGGATCTGCTACTGCCTTTGACACAGTTAACCACCAGATCCTCATGTCCATCCTCAGAAAGATGGGCATCTCAGGAACCGCCCTCCTGTGGTTCGAGTCTTACCTCTCAGATAGGTCCTTCAGGGTGTCTTGGAGGGGTGAGGTTTCAAAGTCACAACTTCTTGCTACTGGAGTTCCTCAAGGCTCAGTGCTTGGACCACTTCTCTTCTCCATCTACATGTCGTCATTAGGATCGGTTATTCAGAAGCATGGCTTTTCCTACCACTGCTATGCTGATGACACAACTCTACTTCTCATTCCAACTAGATGATCCGACGGTAACTGCTCGCATTGCAGCCTGTCTGAGTGACATTTCTAGCTGGATGATGGACCATCACCTTCAGCTCAATCTTGCTAAGACAGAACTGCTCGTGTTCTCCGCCAACCCATCACTTCACCACAACTTCTCTATACAGCTGGGTTCGTCAACCATAACTCCTTCCAGGACAGCCAGGAACCTTGGAGTTGTGATCGATGATCAGTTAAGCTTCACAGGCCATATTGCTACAACGGCCCGGTCCTGCAGATTTGCCTTATACAACATTAGGAAGATTAGGCCCTTCCTGTCAGAGCAAGCCGCACAACTCCTTGTCCAAGCTCTTGTTCTCTCCAGACTGGACTATTGTAATGCTCTCTTGGCGGGCCTTCCCGCATGTACTATCAAGCCTCTGCAACTGATCCAGAATGCAGCAGCCAGAGTGGTCTTTAATGAGCCGAAAAAAGCTCACGTTACCCCTCTCTTCATCAGGTTACACTGGCTTCCAATAGCCGCTCGCATCAAATTCAAGGTACTGATGTTTGCCTACAAGACCACAACTGGCACTGCACCAATATACCTAAACTTGCTAGTTCAAACTTATGCGCCCTCCAGAAGCTTGCGTTCTGCAAGTGAACGACGTCTTGTGGTGCCATCCCAAAGAGGTACCAAATCACTCTCACGGACCTTTTCCTGGACTGTGCCCAGCGGGTGGAATGACCTCCCGATCTCAATTCGAACAGCTGAGTCTTTAGCCATTTTCAAAAAACATCTAAAGACACATCTTTTTCGCCAGCACCTGACTAACTAATACTAACACTTACCTATTCTATTTAATTTAAAAAAAAATCCTAGCTACGTGTACTGTGCTAGACTAACTGAGACTTGTCATGGCACTTGTATACTGTTGCTCTCTCGATGGTCTGATTGCTTCTATTGTTCTCCTCATTTGTACGTCGCTTTGGATAAAAGCGTCTGCTAAATGATTAAATGTAAATGTAAATGTAAAATAACCACTGTTTCAACAATACAGCCACGAGATGTAAACAACAATACCCATGGTAACATGATTTTAGGGTGAAAAAATGGCTTGTTAACCCTTGAAGTGTAAAGAGTCCAATTTATATCCAATTTTACAACTTAACTGCCAAGACAGTGTTACACCATAAACCCCAAAGCGATTGTAAAAATAAGTATTTAAACAGCTTTACAGATCAAATAATATGAACTGAATTAATGTGTTTTACGCCATACATTTTTAACATACTCCATTTTTCCTTTTTTAAGATAAAGGATTATTTTAAATAAAATAGATCAATATTTAAAATAAAAATCGTTTTAAATAAATTAATCAGCATTATGGCACAAGAACGGTCTATTATATTGACCCCAGAATATTCCTTAGCTTTGAGCTGAAGGGCACAAGGAATTTGAAATGTGGCACACACACACAAAAAACTACTGTTGATGGTTTAGACTCACTGTGTTGAATTTGAATGTAGTTGACTGGGTCCTAACTTTCCACATCAGGCTACAAGTATCTCTTGGGATTAATATACGTCCATATTCACTCCATCAATTGGGTGCTTGTGTAGTTTCTTGTCTATTTTAAGGAAATAGGGACTGTACCTCCTAACACAGGTATGATTGATATGACCTCAGTATTAGTGCGGAGGTCTTTCTCATTCTCTCTCTCTCTCTCTCACTTACATGTACACACACACTGTGGCTCCCTTATTCTCCACTTTCTCTCAAGACCTGTAATTGCTCAACAATCAATGACATCAAACACTTTCCTCAGATGCATGAATTTAAATCAGCTCTTTTACCGTCCAGCACTCTCCCAAAGACACAAATACTGATTTGCACAAACATACGCTTTATGTTCTCTGAGCATTCACAACAAGAGGTTGTCATAGATACCAGCAAAATAAAAACGCTTCCTCGCCCTTTTTCCATTCATGTATTTGTATGTGTGAATTGCCGCCTTTTCAGTTGTTTTTTTTGTGGACATGCTCAGAGTTTGGCGATTCAACTGCAGTGTGAGTTTTTGTGTGAGAAAGGCAGAAAGAAAAAGAGATAGACTTTAGCATTTGAGCTTTTTGTGCTCTCAGCTGGTGTGCTGCCCCTTCAAAATAAAGGGTCTTTCTTTACTTTCACACACTTTTCCCACATATATTTTATTCATGTGCTTATAGACTTCAGTATAGTCAATGCAGTGACCTCTGAATTTCGTCAGCAGGCAAGGTTTGCAGCACTAATAATATTTTATCTACAACTGGCTAATCATCGAACTTTATTGTCAAAGGTTAAAATACTTATTTTAGGCCTATTTGTTCGTTTCTTTTGGGTTTTTTTTTGGTTGTTTTATTAAAATCAGCTCAAAAATCTCTCTAATCTTAGTTTGAATGAACATGATGCTTCTGGTTTCAACAAAGGAAAATCAAAACCCGAGTAACTCTGGTTTGAATGAGTGAAGTAGATAACTTTTAACTTTTAAAAAAAAATTGATATAAGTATCATATTTCATCATCCTCCAAAATAAATCTGTGCACCCAAATCATCTATAGTTCTTCCACTCATATGCAAATGGTACTGCTTATAAAACAGCTCAAATGATTCAGTTGAAATAACATTGTGAATGGTGAAAACATCAATTGTTCCTTTCAGTAAAATAACAGCTATTTTCCAAAAGGCATAAACCACCTGCTGAATTTCCATCCTGTATTTCTCACTCAGGAGGAGATCCAAGATGTTTCGTTTCCACCTACATATATTTTGTTTTTCTTGCAGCAACGCAGTTTATTCTAGATTGGGAAACTGAGATGTTTCAATGCACTGTGTATGTGACAAATAAAATACATGTTCCTACTATTCTGAAGGTTCCCTGCACAATATTATTATGTAGGAATCTGTATACTCCTGCTACATTTACACACTATTTATGTATGTATTTCTTTTTCTTTTTAAATCATTACATGAAACAGCCTTACATTTGCATTTTTTTGCAGGGAATAACTAACATGGCCTTTTCAGCATTTGCATATCTGTAGCAATGAATGATGTGTAGGAACACTGCTTCTAGTGTGCTAGTGGCTCAGCACCTTGCTCCTCCTGCCAATGCCCTTAGGTGGGCGTGTAAAGAGCAGATATGAAGCGCATTCCAGGGGTCTATAGCTGGCCTAAAGCTGGACAGTCATGACTAGCAGGAGGATATTGCTAACCGCCCCCCGATTTAATTGCCTTCTTGAGCTGACACAGACATGCCAAATCTGACCGCTTCACCAGCAGATCTGAAGTTTGGTGGAAAAAGTTTAAATTAGTGAGAGAAAAGATTTGATATACAGCTCAGTAGGAGGGCAGAGGTGCTAAGACACACACAGACTGGAGGGGCTCATGCTCAACTGTTACGTAACACGAAAATTCTGAGGTAGACCTTAGTTTGTCATCTACAGGATCAAGAATTCCTGTAAAAACTGGAAAAGTAATTCACAGTACAAAATTAAAACATAGCATTAATATTTATTTAAAGTAGCTTTGTTCTTTGAGCTCATTGTGTTTTCACTGAGATCTCATTGTTATGTTATGTATAGGCCAGATGAATTTACTGAGAATTTATTCAGATTTCGAGAAATTTAGCATTACATCACTTGCTTACCAGTGGATCCTCTGAAGTGAAAGGGTGCCGCCAGAATGAGAGTTTATTAAACAGTAATCACAGTAATGACCCCGGTCCATCAATTACTGTCTTGTGAAGTGAAAAGTTGTGTGTTTTTAAGAAACAAATCCATCATTAAAGCGCTTTAACTTTAAATCGTTGCTTCTGGACAAAATATCAGTCAATAATAAAGCTTCTTGCAGTAAAAAATCCATCCCCTGTTGTACTCTCACATCAAAATCCACCAACATATTATGCTTGTGAATGGTGCTTGATTTGAGCAGAGTTCTCAGAGTTCAGATGAGACAACTTACTCACTGGAGAAATCAATATTACAGACTCGTATTTTAGCTGGAAGCACTTATTTTAAGTTAAAAACAATTTAGGCTACTAGTGGATTTGTATCTTACAAACATGCAGCTTTTTGCTTCACAAGACATTCATTGATGGACTGGAGTCATGTGGATTTCTTGTGATGTTTTTATCAGCTGTTTGAACTCTTATTCCGACAGCACCCGTTCATTGCTGACAATCCATTCCGCGGAAGCCGTTCAGGCAGATGACGTAGGACGTCGGCGTTGCGTGATTAGTGACGAACGCTGAAAGAGAACAAAACAAAACGCCGGTCACGAATTAGAAGCACAAAATGAGGATTTGTAAAGAAAAATGTCAGAGGATTTCGATATAAGCCAAGCAGAGACCTTTTTCTTTTTACCAAAGGTTTTCCCTTGCTAAAGTAAGGAAACTTTGCTTCCTTTGCTCCTGTAAACAAACGCGCCAGACTAGCATATCTCAGAGGCGCGCGTGCACGGCGCATATGTCGTATGTCATCTGCCTGAAAAAAGTGTTTATTATGTTTGAAATATGGATATTTATCTTACAAAAATGCAACCTGGTCTCATAAAAATATGTACCTCTGTGCACTTTCTGTGCGACACCGTTTTACGTACCTTACTGCACGTTTCGCCGCAGTTTCAAAGAGAAATGTCCACTGAGTGGCGCTAAAACACAGGTTAAATACGTGAACCCTGGCACGTTTTTATTATGTTGATATAGGTACGTATTGCTGTGTTTTGATTATGTTGCTTCAGGTACGTACTGCGGCGGTTCAGAATTCAAATATCCGGGGTCTGTCCCTAAAAGTTAATGCTCTATCATGTTGGAAATATGCCCTACACCAAACCCAACCCTAAACCTACCCGATAGTGTTAGCAAATGCATAACTGGTATAAAAACGTATTTGTTGATGCAACCGTGTCGTTTCATCTTCCTTATATGCAGATTTGAACTGTTTTGTCGAACCGTGGTTACACGGGATTCAAACCAGAGCTCCTCGCCTCCTAAGTACGTCTCCGTACTCGGTGAGCTACCGAACAAACCTACCGTCTATGAAAACCCATAGATATGACGCTGGATATGTGCGATGCTAACATTCAAAGGCATCAGTTCAAATCTCCCAGCATATTAATATTGTTTTGAAGTCGTAACATGATATTCTTAAAGTAATTGTGCGAAAAATATGCTTTATTAATCAAAACTCTGTAAATTTGTGTGAAAAGGAGTAAAAGATGTCGGAGTTTTACTGCCTCTAGTGTTTGTTTCTTTTGGAAACTGAAACTGCAGTAATATGTAGTTATTGGTACGTATTTCCTGTCTCGCTAAAAAGTGCACCCAGGTACATAAATGCCATGAGACTAGGTTGCAAAAATGCATGAATTCGCTACAGGAGACCTTTATTCACCCCCGGAGCCGTGTGAGGCACGTTTTATTACGGATGCACGCACTTTATTTCATGTCTTCTGGATTATTGATAAAAAGCATCCGTTTACCACATTGTAAGGCTTGGAGGGGCCAGGACAATTTTTAATATAACTCCGATTGGATTCGTCTGAAAGAAGAAAATCATATACACCTAGGATGCTTTGAGGGTGAGTAAAACACAGGCTAATTTTCATTTTTGGGTGAACTAACCCTTTAAGAACCAAGTAATGTAACCGTGTCAAAACTGGACGTGACTCGACAAAATAGGCCTACTGTATTTTAACCTATTAAAATCAGTGATGCTGTCTACAGTGGATGCTGCAAATCCCCGAGAGTAAACTGATGACTTGCTCTATTTATGAGGTACTGACAAAAAGTTCAAATGATTTGCAGCGGTCGCTTTGTCGCGTCCAGTGTGTAGACACAGTCAAGCTGTTGCAGCGCAGCAGGACAACTGTCGCATCAGGTGTAGACACGGTGTAATGCTAAATTTGCCAGATCTGTTGATCTGAGGGTGAGTAACTTTTCAGCAAATTTTCATTTTGGGGTCAACTATCCCTTTAATGTATAGGCCTAAATGCTTGTGTTATGAGTGTGAATATGGGGAAGACTTCTTAAGACTTGATACACATAGCCTATTCAACACACTGCACTGTTTTATTAAAGTATTTGGGAGGCATGGCCTCGTTTACTTAATTATGTTTTTTAATAAGCTTATGTTAGAATATGTTTATTCCTCAGGGACTTAATAGTGTAATATGAAAAACAGTAAGGCCTATGCAGAATATATAAAAGCAACGACAGTTCTTCTGAATTCTAAATTACACACCTATCAGGCAAGAGAAGAAGCATGGCTAAAACACACGGGAATAAGACTAGAAAATTGCTATGAAGCACTTAAGCACAAACACACAGATTGTTCCCTCTGAAGGGCATATAGTTTTGTTTACTCATTTATCTCTAGCTGCATCTCACTAATAAACTCATCCACATGATCTCAAAGGACAAAATGCCTCATCTCACCATGTTCAATTAAGTCTTACTCACCTTGGGCAGCCCAAATACGACTGTGACTTATGCCTGTATAGATATCAACAGACCTACTCAACACCTTGTTCCTTTACCACAGCCTCAGATTTTTACATTACAGTAAATCATTTCAGTACAAATTTATGGAGTGCTGAATTGCTGAATTATCATGCTGACATCGGTAGGAGAAAAGCTCTTTATGGTGAGTAAAAACATTGGTTAACAAAAAAAAAATCTTATCTTTATTCTTATAGTTATTATTTTGCAATAAAGGTAAAAATGCAACAAAAAAAGAAGAAGAAAAAAATATGAGATATAGGTACTTGATTTTAATAAATAATATATTAATTGAAATGTAAAAATACAAATTAGATTTTTTTTTTTTTTTTGGTGAAATTATTAAGATTAATTTACATAAAAAATTAAAAGAACAAGATTGTTGAAAGGTTTAAAAAACATGAATCCCCATTTCCACCATCAGGGTAATAATTAAGAGGTTCCTCTGCATGTCGCTGTACTATACATACACATTAAAACCCAACAGCAACATTTTGAAGTTGTTAAAATGAATATAATTTTCACTACTTTAAACAGAGCCATCAAAGAAAGATGTTTGGGAATAATAATTCAAGATTAAAATTTGACAATTTATATTAGAATTTAATCTCAAATCATGATGACCTTCTGTCAGAGCAGTGCATGCAAGTGTGTTTAGAATTATGAGCAATATTGTGACAGATGGGGAGCTGAAACACAACGAGCTGCAACAGCTGGACGATGAAACAAGCAGGTTAGGGCAATGAGAAGCTGAAACACAACGAGCTGCAACAGCTGGACGATGAAACAAGCAGGTTAGGGTGAGAAAGCTGGAGAGCGTGTATACATAATTGTGTTTCCCCCCAAAAAACAGCAGGTTCAGACATGCCTGAGATGGACAGCAGCATGTGTACATGTTTATGTCAGTCTCACATATTTCAGTCACTAAGATCTGGGGAATACAACTCTCTCTCAAATCATCTGAATGAGGGAACAAAAGGGCAGACAGCTGCATTCTCTCCTTTGAGAATTCTAGGAAAAGAGAGAGAGAAAGAGAGAGCCAGGCAGCAGAGAATATAATAAGTATAATGGTGAAATGGTTCATTTTTCTCCATTTAAGTGAAGATTAGACCTACACAAGTATCTTTTGGATAGGACGCTTCTTTACCTGTATCAAGCTCCGTTTAACTCTTAGTTTCTATTCAGCTGAAGGTTCCAGGGATTTAAAGTGCTGCAGTTTAATCAGAACACTGATTTGGGCCACAAAGAGCCCCCTGCGGAACAAGAGAGAGGATTCAAAAGGGGATAAATCATGTTAGACTGGCCACCTGGTCTTCTTATTTAAAAAAAAAAGGCTGGACAGACTGTGGCATTAGAGGTGGTTTAATGAGGCTATGGGTATGGGTACAGCCAGAACCCAATCATTAGGGGCTTAAATAAAATATGTGCTTGTTCAGAGCTAAGAGCAGTTGAATGTGTGTTGGTTCTTATGACTGAATGAACTGCTGTGATCTTTGCATTGCGTCAAAGGCAAGTCACTTTGATATACACCTAACACGACTGGGCAAGCAGTCAGTCTGAGCCTTCACTTTTGAACAAAATTAGGTTCCAATCCAATTCACACCATTATTAATTCTCAGTAATAGCTGTCAGTCAGATGCTATCCATTATAATCACTGAAAATCAACAATTACACATATTCTTTCAGCTCTGAGATGAGCTGATCCTTGAGGCACAGCCTATCAGTTGCATAACTAACTCTAATCCTATCATGGAACAGACTTGTCTCAATTCCAATTGACTTTTCAATTTCTAGCATATTAACCACGTCTCCTTTGCTGCAAACTGCATCAGTAGTTTTGTCACTCAGACTGTTGCTGAAACAAAAAATGGGCATCAGCCTTTGTTTGGCTTTGTTCAGAGCTGTATATTTCACTGATTTGAACAGTCTATGCTATAGATGGATCTATATTTGTAATATTCTTATTGTCCTTAAAGGTTTGTTTGTTTAATATTTTAATATAGGCCATAGTGTTATACAGCAGGGTTCATTGATATGCCAGTAGGTGGCGACAAGTCAGTGAGTCATTCGCTGATCTGATTTGTTCAAAATAGTGATTCATTCAGGAAGGAAACAGATGAGTACTCTCATGAGTGAGTACTTGAATCATTCAGTCAATCGATTTGTTCAAAAACATGAATTTGTTCAAGAACAAAAGAAAAGTGTCTGTGAGTCATTGACTACGTTTACATGTGCACGAACACTGCAATTATTTCCAATAATCAGAGTAAGGACTTAATCGCATTATTTTGTTTACATGTCAAGAGCAAAGCTCTTCACTCCCGTTTACATGCAATTTCCATTATTCTTATTATTCGCTAAGAATTGTGGTTATTTTTTTACTGCCATTATTCACATACCCCACTGCACAGCACAAATGATGGACTCAGAAAGAGCAGGTGTGTTATTGGCCGCTGTTTTAATTTATTTACGTCTAATGCAAAACACTTTTGTATGGTTGTTGTATTCCATGCCTTTTCGCAGCCATAGAAATGTGATAGCAATTTGTTTGCATACGCTGCCATCACGTTCTACTCGCCGTTTCTGGATGAGGGTAAGGAACAGAGACTGGTGGCAGCGAGTTGTGTTTTCCCCAGAAATGCGATGCTTTCTTCCCCTCCATCGTTTCTAATCTGCGTATTATTACAGGTGTGCGTCACATCATTCATGTATGTCACAAGAACATGTGCACTTCGGTCAGAGCGGCAATACTGCGATTAAGGTGTTTACATGCCTGTATATTTCGATTAAAATCGCTGTACGCCACCTATGTTAATATGATTATGCTTGCTGCGATTAATCGCATTATTTAGATCGAAGTATTGTGTTTACATGAGGTAAAGTTTAATCGCAATATTGACAAAATCTCATTATAATCTCATTAAGAGGGTGCATGTAAACACACTCATTGAGCCATTCACTCAACTGATTTGTTCAAAGCACTAATTAGTGGTGAAATCTGCTATGGCTTAGTTTGGAACGACTGTTCATTGACAGTGAAAAGAACAGACAAAGTAACTAGCAATAGTGTGTTTAAAATGTAAGTTGTTCAATACTAGCAAATAATCACAACCCCAATTAGTCTCCTGCATATTCAGAACATACACACTCTTACTGTTGTGATATCTCTTAAATTACTGACTGAACCTTGTCTGTAATTTCAGTTCTATTTTGCTGTGCCTTCCTTTTTACTGGGAGTGATATCACCTCCTCCTGTGCAGTTGTGAAAAACATGCATTTTTCATATAAGATATACTGTTGAAGTTGTAAGATGTAAGAGTTGTACATTCTGGAGGAGCAGGAGACTAATGAGGATCAGATGGGAGATCAGCCTTAAGGCAGGTGGATGATGGACTTCACCCCATCTGGTGAACAGTCCTCGTATACCAGTTCATCTGGGGGTGGTATTGAGCCAACTAAGGATAAGCATGGATCAGCTAAACCTCAGAGCCTGGCTGAGATGAAACGGACCCTGTGCCAATTAACACACAGGCAGAGTGGAACAGTGTTGTGGTGAATCTGCCAAAACTCTGCTATCCAATACAGTGACGTAAAAGAGAAAGTTGGTTTTGAGCAAACTCAGTATCTGTGATATTGCATATTAATTTTATTGGCTGATAGACATTTTTACATGTGACTTTTTTACATGTGTGAAAATGTGTAAATAATTAGCACTTTTTTTCAGGAAAGAATGGTGGCTTGTTAACCTCAACATGAACGTTGTGTAATTTCCTTTTACCTGAAATATGCAGAAGCTCACAATCTTGCCATTGTCTACATTTATGACTAATTCAAACTTGCTGCTTGAAAGAATTCAAAGAATGGGATTCAAATGAGAATGTTGGATGTGAAGAATTTAAAATAATCTGACATGACTGTCTCTGTGCTTCTAGTTTTACTTTTCTCAGAAAATCGCTGTTATGTCATGCGGGATAATTGAGGGCATAGGACAAGTCTTAATTAAAGACGTGTCGTGTTGCATGAGGTTGATTTTTCTGGGTTGGTGAACATGGTTGATTTGACCCTTGGTTTGAACTTTCCAGTTTGAAAGGTAAAGCAAGCATGAGGGCACTGCTCAGTGGATTTATAGTTATATATTATATGTATTTAATCCATTTTGTAAGTAGTTGAGTTTTGTGGCTAACAGATGCAGATTTACAATGCATGGCCTGTGCAGCAGCAGAAATACAATACAATCTAAAAAAAATACGAATTAAAGGAAGCAAAAATCCTTGATGAGCAGGATCTTATATCTGCACACATGCACAGGGACATTCACACATACTCTGCAATCAGCCAGCCGAGCCATTCTTATTCTAATGGAGCATGGCCACCTCTTTAGGGAAATTCACACACACATCTCAATGTTCGTCATCAGTCGGCCTCATTCAGATCACCTCTTTGAGAGCTCAGTGCTCTTGAAAGACTCTCGAGACCATTGGCAAACAAGAACTTCAGTGAACTAATGCTACATCAGTTTACAGAGGAGAAGCAGACCATTAATGATGCTTCATCATTGAAGGGTATAGAGAGGAAGAACAATTTTATATATAAAAACTAGGAAAACTTCAACCATGGTGAAGAAGATTATGATGAAGCTTGTGATAGGTTTCTGTGATAGTTCTCAAAATGATGCATTCTCACTGCCTTGTGCATTTACTATTTGTGTGAATCTCTGATTTCAGGCTTCAGCTGAGTGTCGTCCTTGAAGAATCACAGCACCCAATAAATGCAGTCCATAGGAATCAAGACGGTGGTATTATTGTACTTGGCCAGCTCAGGTCAGGTGCTTGACTTTCTTCAGATGTTTTTTCTGATGTATGCTACAGCTTTTTTCACATGAATGCTTGGAAATGGTTTGGTCTGTCTTAAAAGTTATGTAATCAAACAATAATCAAGAGTTGCTGATGACTCAAATTATCGACAAAAAAATAAATAAATAAAAATTATATTATTAAATAAAAACCAAACATGCTGTTTGCTGATAAACGAAAATAAAACCTGCTGGATGCACAAGGTTGATGTGTTATTGCTGAAATCCCACCTTCCTGTGTCGGTGGCTCTGTCACTCTCACTGATTAAGAATGAAAGAAGGGTGAAAGATTAAATGACTGCCTGTGACATTTCTTTCAAATTCCCAGTCACGTATTGCAATCTCCATTCTGGCAGCAAATCAATGTGAAGCTGAAATCAGAACAGAAGCGCCCGGCATATGTAAATAATTGTAATAGACCAAATTAGGATGCAATTCCTGTAGTGACTTTGCCCTATGAATGATTGTGATGTGTGTTTGTTCCTTTAGGGCTTGTGGTAGAAATATGTTCATGCCTGCCGGGGGTACTTTTCACACCTCCAGGGAGCAAAGCAGATGTACATTCAATGAACACACATTTCACTTTTTTGTTTATTAGTTATTTAAGGTTAGGCAAACCTTAGAAACATGGCTCATTTGCATGAATTGGAGGTAAAAAAAAGGATCTCAATGGCTAAATAAAATGAAACCTGTTGGATATTCTTGGAAGCCATTAACTCAGTAGGAAGTTGAGTCACTGGAGCTGAGGAACACGGTTGTGCACAATCCCCCCTTCTGATTTTCATACGACTATGTAAATGAATCAGAATTTTAAATCAGTTAAAGTAAGCTGGTTTGAAGCACTTCACATAAATGTCGCCATATAATATTTGATGTATTATATATACATTTTTTAAGTGGAAAGTGAATTACCTTGAGTTTTTCAAATCTTTGAAAAGCAGGTATATTTATTATGTGGTTTGAATGTCCAGACAATGTGGTTTATAATGTTTAAACAATCTTCTCCTTAAACCACAAGAACACATTAATGATGAAATGCAGTGGCACAGTTTCTAAAAGTTTTTCACTCAGTTATTTCACAGCACTGACAAACCTTCAAACTTCTGTTTCAATGTTGGGTCAATGAAAATGATCTCTAACAATTTCCAGTGTCTTTCACATCCCCTTAATGACCTGTCATGACGTAAGATAGTATGCTGACTTTCATCTTTGTCTCTGTAAAATCTGTTTCATGACCACCGTGCTTCACCATAAAATATTGAGACAGGAGCTGACCTCACCTGTCTGCTGACTTCTGACTCTTCAGTGCCAGCTAGAGCCTGATATTATGTTATGAGCTGTGCAATGCAAGAAAGCTAACTCATTGTATTGCTCAATTTTTCACACATTGCTCATTGCTCACAGCACTAATTCCAGGAGCTGGTTACACCTTAATTTGTGCACGGACAGGGCATCTTGTCCATCTTTGAATTTTATCACATGTTTGAATGAAGCAGGGAATTATACCACAAACACAAAGAAGAAACTTTAAAAGCAATGTGTAGATGAACCATATTAGCCTTTCCATCTGGATGGCCTGTTAAGCACTTAGTGGGGCACTTTTCACCAATATGAAGATGTTTTTAGTTGTGGTACTTTATGAATTACATAAGTTAATGTGATCAATCAGCAGTCAGCACTAGTATATAGTGCCCTTATATGCATATTGAAGAGACAAGTGGGCAGTAAGCACTGTTGCATACATTATACCACTTCACAATGTTGTATAAAAAGTAGAGATACAATTTAGTGTACTGTCACATTCATTTAATGAAGAGCACGTACCCATGTGCTATAGTCCAAGCCTTCTGAAAACCATACAATTGCTTTGTGTGAGGAATGTACTGATAATATGTAACTGTAGTTCTCAAATCTTATTTCACAGTCCAATATGGTGTCACAAAATTTGCCAGGTTATACATTAGTGCTGTGCATGGATAAAAGCTCATGAGAATATGGTGGGTTGGATAACTCAAGATGGACATTGATACCTTGTGACTGTCTCCTTTAGTGACACACTGTTGGGAGAATGGCTCTATTTTGTGGCCTGCTTTGAACTTAAGTTGCTGTCAAGTGGTATTTGTCTTGCCCAGTCCACCTGCTACCTGCATGCTATTGTGTATCTGGTCTCTTGTGAATGCTAGGCAATGACCTAATCGTGCTGATGTGATTACACTTTTTTCATTAATTGATAATTATTGCTAATGAAGCTAGTAAAACTGGCAAAAGAAATACATACACACGTGGTCAGAATTATTGGTACCCTTGGTAAATATGATCAAAGAAGGCTGTGGAAATAAATCTGCATTGTTAATCCTTTTGATCTATTATTTAAAAAAATCTAAAAAATCTAACCTTTCATTGGAGAATAAGAATTTAAAATGGGATGGAAATATCATTATGAAATAAATGTTTTTTCTCAAATACATGTTGGACACAATTACTGGTACCTGTAGAAATTCTTATGAGTAACATATATCTGAAGTATATTCCCATTCATATTCAAAATTTTGAGCACACCAGCGTGATTATGAACATGAAATAATCCAGCCATAGCTTCCTGTTTCACAGAAATATAAATAGGAGGGAAAACAAAACAAAGGCCAAATTCCACATGAATCATCCATCACAATGAGAAAAAACTAATAATATATTTCTGGTGTGCAGCAAAAGATAATTGAGCTTCACAAATTAGAAAGTGGCTTTAAGAAAAGAGCTAGAGCAGTGACAATTCCCATTTCCACCATCAGGGCAATAATTAAGAATTTCCAATCAACAGAAAATGTTATGAATCTGCCTGGAAGAGGACGTGTCTATATCGTCCTAATGCACGGTGAGGAGGAGAGCTTGAGTGGCCAAAGACTCTTCAAGGACGACAGCTGGAGAATTGTAGAGAAAGGTTGAGTTTCGGGATCAGAAAACCTTTTAAAAAATCATCAAAAACATCATGATGCACCTACATCACCTCATGTTGTTTGGGAGAGCGTCAAGAAAAAAATCAAGAAAAGAAAATGCTTTCACCAAAAAACAATCTCCAGTATATTCAGTTATCAGACATGACTGGAACTTCAAATGGGACTGGCTTCTATGGTCAGATGTAACTAAAAAATGAGCTTTTTAGCAGCAAACACTCAAGATGAGTTTGGTGAACACAGGGATAAAAAAGTACCCCATGTTTACAATTAAATATACTGCTGTATTTTTAATGTTGTGGGCCTATATTTCTGCTGGAGGTCATGGACATCTTGTTTAGACACATGGCATCATGGATTCTATCAAATACCAACAGATAAAAAATCTATAAGTGACTGACTCTGTTAGAGATCTTATAATGGGCCATGTTTGGATCTTCCAACCGGACAATTATCCAAAAACAAACCTTAAAAACAACACAAAAATGGGTCACTGAGCAGAAAACCAAGCTTCTGCTATGGCCATTCCAGTCCTCTGACCTGAACCCTGTAGAAAATGAGTGAGGTGAACTGAAGAGAAGAAGCACCGTCATGGAGCTGTGAATCTGAAGGATCTGGAGAGATTCTGGATGAAGGAATGGTCTCTGATCTCTTGTCATGTGTTCTCTAACCTCATCAGGCATTATAGGAGAAAACTCAGAGCTGTTATTTTGGCAAATGGAGGTTTCAAAAAGTATTAAATAAAAGGGTGCCGTTAATTGTGTCCAATGTGTATTAGAGAAAAATATTTATTTCATAATGATATTTCCTCCCATTTTAAATTCTTATTCTCCAATGAAAGGTTAGATTTTTGTGATTTTTTTAAATAATAGATCAAAAGGATTAACAATGCAGATTTATTTCCAAAGCCTTCTTTGATCATATTTACCAAGGGTACCAACAATTCTGACCACGTGTGTATAACTTTGCCCTTTACAATGTAGTGTTATTTTGTTTTCAGTATGTATTTTAGAATCCTTCTAGCTGTAGTTGAACATGAGGATACAGTCACTGGCTGATTTGTAGGCTAAATAACAAGCATGTGGCATTTTCCGTCTTTCTAGATTTTTAATGTGGCTGTGGCCTTTGTAAAATATAAAGCCTTTTGAGTGGAATTATAGGTTTCACCTTGAGGAAGAAGAGAGATCTGTCTTATGAACTTCACAGATACTGTATATCAGAACAATTCTTCCAGGCACGTTGTGTGCTTTCTTGGGAGAACTGAACATGCAGTCTCATGAACATGCATCCCTGCACAGCAGTCCAAAGGTCAAGGTCAGGGTTTTTACAAAAAAAGTGAAAAAAGTAAAAGTTAAAACTTTGATTTGTTTTTCACTAAAGCCTATTGCATAACCTGAGTACACTCGCAATACAGAACTGTCCAATACAATCATACAGTACTGGAGTCTGAAGTTTTAGGGCCGCAGTCCTAAGATCACCTTTTTATTATCCAAGTTTTTGTGTGTGGGTACACTAGTACTTTATACTATTTTATAATACTTATTATTCAATATATATATTTATATAGGCCATTCTACAGAATTGGTCCAAAGTCAGAGTTGGAAACGTCTTGAAAAAAAATGATGTATGCAAATTGTATAATATCCAAGGTAATATCCATGGTACACGTTTCTAATTGTGCGGTTAATTCTCACTTTTTATTTTCAGAAAGTTTTGGAATATTTGTCCCCTCCCCAAATTTGTCACGACTGAAAAACAGTAATAATAATTGAATTAGTACGGTTAAATTGACCTACTAAGATTTTGCTTACATCTACATTGTAAATATATATATTTTTGCTATTTTATTGAAATTTTTTCAGAGGTAAATCAATTACAATAAAACTTTTAACAATATTTCAACTTAAATTTATGAGATTTGTTTTATTTTGAATCCATTTTTTTTTGTAAAAGGCAAAAAGTTGATCATACTGATTTCAAAGTTAAGATTCATTAGTTTGTACATTGAACCAAAAACAATCATAATATCTTAGTTGATAATTCAGTATACTTTATTTTTGACAAAAAAATCCCATGTTTCGGTCATGACAGCACATTTTCAGTAGTGACAGTAATGCTTTGGTAGCAACCACATTACATTACAGAATTTTAATTCACATACTAAAACACTACAAAAACATACTAAAATACAAAAAGTTGCATAACTGTACTAAAATTGTTTATTTCCCCCAAATATGATGATTATGTGTTCCCTTTTGTCACTACCAAAACAATGATGACGTTTCAGTCATGACTGTTTCGGAAGTGACAATTCTATGGGATAACTCCCAAAAAAATAAAGATGTCGCTACCAAAACTCCACCAAATGTTTCGGTAGTGAAAATTTTTGATACTTTTGAACCTTGCTCAAAGATGCTAATCAGCATATGGTTAGCTAGCACAGCTCTGAACAGTGGCACACATATAAAAACTAAATGTTATGGAATAACTCCCCAAAAAAGTATGCTTAATTGCAGAAAAAAAGGTGTTCGGTAGTGACGTTCCTTAAAGTTACACACAGATTTTTCAGACTTTTGAACACATTTACTTCAAAATGATGGGACCTATCTACTCACACCTTGTAGCAATGAGAGAGGGGGACACAGTAATATTTCCTGATCATAAATTTAGGGCTGTAGTTAAAATCAGTCTCTGCCAATGGTCTAAAACATACACTGTTTCGGTAGTGACATGGAAAATGCGGGACTCATTTTTTTTTACATAAAGTTTAATAATTTACAAAGAAAATATGAAATAAATGTTTTTTTTTTAACTTCACTTTTTAAAAGAATTAAACAGATACTTAAAAAACAATGGAAAAAATACAAAAATAATTTCAATATCATTTTCATATGTTGAAATTTAGGGGTTAGGGTTCGGGACAGCCAGATCCCAATTGAAAGTACCCAATAAATGATGATTTTATATATATTAAGCTTACTAATATTTTAAATATTATTGTGGGATCAATAGATAATAGAAGGATCTTAGTAAACATTTAAGATTTGAACACTTAAATGCTTTTTAAATGTGTTTTTTGGTTGTGGGCAGGGGCGGATTTAGTGAAATGGGGGCCCCAGGCAAATATAAGAATGGGGCCCTATACATTTGCCCACATTTACCTAGAGATCAACCTTGAGGTTTCTTTTTTGTCGTGATGCTTGCTGCTGCACAGTGGTGCTCCATAGTTCAGTCCAATGTTTCTACATTTTTCATGTACATGTTATAATGGGATTCTTTCATTTACATTTACATTTACATTTATTTATTTAGCAGACACTTGTATTCTTTCATATTGTAGACCACAAAATAGCAACTGATTTACCGTTGAGATACAAGTTTTAACAAAAAACGAAATAAATAATAAAATTACAAACCTCACAATTGAACCTTTAACCCATTTTTTTGAGAAAAGGGATGAGTCAGAAGTATAAATTATTATATTATTTAAAATGTGTTTATGTGGGTGGATTTTCGCATTGGTCTGAACAAAAACTGCAGACTGGATTATTGAAAATGCACATTCTTTCTCGGCCAGTAGGAGGTGCTTTTGGAACGTCAAAAATATAGCGGTTTCCCCGGTAACGGCTGTAAACAAAGCAGTGCTCAGCTCATAAATGATACTTTATCAGGTAAAATGAAAATGCCATCGAAACTTTTCTGAAGACAATCGGTTCCCTTCAGAGGTTCTTTCATATAAAAACTTGAATTAGTGAGAATGAGAAAAGTGTGAAAAAATATAGCCTATATCGACGAGGAAAGTCCACTGATGGGTTACCAGCTTAAGCCTACGTGTAATTTTAGTCATTTTAACTTAGGGCTGTCAATCGATTAAAATATTAAATCGTGATTAATCGCATGATTGTCATGAGTTAACTTGTGAATAATCACACATTTTTATCTGTTCTAAAGGTACCTTAAATTAATACTTTTCAAGTTTTTAATACTCTAATCAACATGGGCATGGACAAATATGGATGCTTTATGCAATATATGTTTATTATTAGTGAAACCATAGTTAACATAGAGCATGAAGGGTAGACATGTTTCAAAGGTCATATATGTTTTTCAAAGAACTTGTTCATGTCTATTAGACACATGAAGAAAGAACATAGAAATACCAGGTTCCCATTACTTCTCTTTCTTTGCACTGAGCAATTTACTGACACAAACCTGTTTATATTTTCACAGGACAGGGCAGCTCACTTCTTCTGAACATGCAAAATGTACATTTATTATTTATTATTACATTTGTTTGCCTCTCTGTGCCCACATACTGTATTTTGATGCAGCTAAATTCTCAATAAAACTGTTTTCATTGGTAAATTTTTCTGTTTCTGTTGTCAGACAACGGGATGAATATGAAATAGTGACTGAAACGCGACCCATTAAGACTACATAACCAGCTCTCCCTTCCAAGATCTGCACAAAATTCCTGATTGTGCCGTCGTCTGATAAAATCAAATAGGTTACACATAAGATAAAGGCCATAGCTGTGTTGTGATTTCGGCTATACTTGCATGTAAAATTAGAGAAGCAACATATCTGTGTTTAACTGAAAGCGCAGCTCCTTTCAGCCGCTCGCTGAACAGAGCAGACACAGAGAGAGGTGTGCACATGCTGGGAAAGAGAGACCTCGCGCTCGTGCGGCAGTCAGCTTCAGATGCATAATACTTTCATTTGCTACAAGCAGGATACACAAGAAGCACGTTCAACTTGGACACGCAGACGGTTGTCGTGGTAATAAACACCGTAAACAGCAACCGTTCGCGTGTCCGTGCTTAATGCGCATCCCGTGTATGAAAAGCATTTTAGGGGGCCCTTGGCTTTTCGGGGCCCAAGGCAGTTGCCTACCTTTGCCTAATGGGTAAGTCTGCCCCTGGTTGTGGGACAGCAGTTTGCACCAGTTCTGTAGAATGGCCCATATATACCTTAATTTTCAATGTGGAAGTAAGCTATTTTCCTTGTATGTGTGAGACCATTTCCTGAGCCACTACAGGTAAATAACTATCTGTAGTAATTGTGTAGTAATTGTGCAGGAAAAGTGCACACTGTCAGACAAAAGGTACAGTTCTGTCGCTGGGGTGGTACCCTAATGTACAAAAGTGAACAGTTATATGTATTTTTAAAGTAATATGTGCCTTTAAGGTACCAATATTGACTTTCAAAGTACTAAAATGTACCTTTAAGGTACTAATATACCATTTAGGGGTAGGTAAGGTACAAAGATGTACCTTTTCACTTTTGTAGGGTACCACCCCAGCAACAGAACTGTACCTTTTTTCTGACAGTGCAGTAAACAGTAAAACTATTTGCACTACAAACTACCATATTCATGATTATGATAATAAATTTAAATATTATGATAACACATACAAGTTTACAACATCAAGCAGCATAATGAACAGATTTTGCATAGCTAAAATCAAAACAAGAAGCGAATGACATGAGAAAACTTGCATATTCAAATTTTAAATGGCTTAAACTGCAGTCTCCAGTGCTGCAGGATTATACCATTTTGCACCCCTTGGTAATTGGTGCCCTATGCAATCTGCATATAGGGAATGGTGCTATTCTGTCTATTACATTTCACAAATCAGGACTGCCCTATGGTAATAACTATTTTATATTTGGCAAAATCCAAGAAATAATCTGCCAGGGTGTTGCAATTCCACACACCGTTATATCCGGTCACACACCTGCCACTCCCTCCAAACGCATGAGGGAGCTGTCTCCTGAATTCTAATGTCCGGTTCTGCCCTCACCTCTTCCTCCTACGTCATCCATTAGTGTTTTTATAGGCCTAGCTGGCCAGTGCATGCTTGCGAAGTCTTGCCTATCGTTTGTCGTTAGCATTCTGAGCGTTACCCTTTATTTGTCTCTTCTGGTTTTGGACTCTTGGCGTTTTCTGCCTCAGCCTGTCGTTTTGGACTTGTTTGCTTGGATTTACTCGCCCTTACTGTGTATGACCCTTGCCTGTTTGACTCTGCTTTGTTCACCCCAATAAATACCTCTGCACATGGATCCTCTCGAGCCTCCCGAGTCTTCTGTGTAACACACACCACCAGTCATCATAAAATAGTGTGACCATACGTCCAAAACAAAGCCAAAACCTGGACATTTTAGGCAATTTAGAAATCCCGGCCAGGACATGTCCACTATTTAAGTTACACTATTTAAGGTAAATATGCTATAGTAACTCACATATTTCATCCTCACAAACTTGTAATGTGAAATGTACAATTTGTTAAGAGATTTTATCTTTTAATTAACTGTGTTTCTAATATGTTTTTCTAAACCTGAGGGTATGTATCTAATAACATCTAGCTGTCTTTCTCTAAAAAGCATTTTAAAAGTAATTTCATAGCCTTTACCTTTTACTCACCTTTAAACTGCAAAACAATGAAGAGTAAACATGTTTCTGAATGTCTCTAAAGAGCATAGCACAGATGATTGAACAAATTTACCATGAAAGCACCTTTTCCTCTGATGCATTCCACTGTGAATAGCATGCTTATTTACAACATACTTTTCATTGCACCAGTGTACAGACAATAACATTATGTGATGTGCCTGCAAACCACATTACGCAAAGCACAATTTTGTTTCTCTTTCATCTTTTCAAACATGACAAATTGGTATTTAACAGCAAACACGTTATGTTCCATATACTTTTCCTGTCAAAGAAAATTGTATATTTGGCTGCATGGTGGGAAAAGAAAAGGACATTTCCATATACTGTACATTCTAAAAAAAAGAGTCAAAAATAGGCCACTATACTGTGTTAATAAGAAGGGATTTTCCATATTGATTTTTTCCCAGGTGTTCTACCCATATTTTGAATTTCATTGTGTTGTGTTTTAGGGTTAAAAGAAATGTCCATAAACTTACCAGTACCTTTTTTCTCTACTGATATTTTTCTTACAGTTATGAATTCCTTTTGAAGACATCTAACCTCGACATTGTGGTTTTAAATGAATACATACACAATAACCCAATTTTACAGTATAAACTACATCATGCACCAAATACTATATTTCATTAAAGTGCACAGCTTACATTAGGCCTACAGCAGATATACTGAAACAACATTCCAGCTTTTGTTAAGATGGAATTCAATTAAAACTTTTACATGGTCAAGTAAAAATTTTAATCAGAGGCAAGAAAAGAGGAGCATTGTTTTACCAATCTTCACAGTAGGTTAAATGTGATGGACCATGTAGTGCTGCTGCACATTTGAATGTGGTGCATTCTGAACTGTAATATATATATTTTTTCAGTTGGGCTTTTCAAACTGCTTTTAGCTCCAGGTTATTGTCAATTTACTTTGCTCAGTCACATTGCTACATTTCTCAGATGACAATGGAAATTCTTAAAACTGCTTGTTCAAACTTCACACTATGCACAATACATCATAAAAGCAATTTTTCATTCTTTTAAACAAATTGCCAATGGTTTGGTACATTCTTGCAATTGATATATGCAAATGTCTGCTGTTTCCTATAATCATTTGCCTACGTGTTGTTCAAAATTATATTACTGTATATTGGTTCTCTGTTGAATAGTCGTACCACCCCAAAAAGTCTAGACATTAGTTCATTGCACAAGTCATTAAATGTAAAATGTTTGAACCAGCTGTCATAATCTGTCAAGCATATTTTCTACTCATTTCTATCAGACATTTTTTGTAAATGTGTCCTGAATGAATGAACTGCCCTGCAGGTGAATCTATGAAGGTGAATGTGTCTTTGGAAGACATTCCAAAAGATGATTTTTATGCTGCATTGCAAGTGAAGAAATCCCTGGAGAATCCGTGCTCCAACAGACCGGGACGTCAGGGGGTGTACAGAGACTGCACTGTAATTCCCCATACAGTGCTGCATTTACAGTTTTAGTGGTTTTTCCTATGTTTACTTTTCTACGTTTGTCTGTTTTTTCTTTGTCTTTTGTCCAATCTCTTGCAATCAGTATCCCACATACAGTAATATAATTTTGTAGTTTGTACTATTGAAACTGATACTTACCATACAGGAAAAGTGTAGCATTGTGCATTTTCAGTCATTGTGATCAAAACTGTCATTAGTCATTTCTTACACTGATATACTGCACTGATATATAGAAAACATGGCTAAGCATTCTGAACAATGATCTTGTTTGTGAACAATGACTTGTCATTATGACACCAATGATATGTTCACTGGCATAAATATTTACTTTTGAGCAAGTTACGACTTTTGCAGGTAATCCATTTTGTGGCGCTGTTTGTACAAATGGGTTTCCAAATATTAAAGTCTGCATGAAATCAAACTTGACACTATTCACTTTGTTAGCGCACATTGCTGGTCTTGAGGTGAACAATTAGTCTGTGCACGTTAATCCACAGATTGTATTGGTAATCTTTAATCAAACTCTGAAATTGACAGGAAATGAGTTACTTGAATTGAGGAATAGATCGTTTTATTCTGACAATTATAGTCGCCTGGATGGTACAAACTGGATTGTACAGTCAGAAATATATAAACCGATGTAGAGCAAGAGCGAGACAAGCCGTTATAACACAGGTCGCGTGTTGTGCTTGTCTAATCAATAATATTGTCACAGTAAAAATTACGAATGTACAGTGTGAAACAATTCCTTTATAAGTGTGAAACATGGAAAACAATAAAGCGAGATTGGGTAAGATTGGGCATTTGTGAAAAGCCCTATCATGTTCAAAGTAAACATATCAAGAGAGAGCATATTTATTTGCTTTCCATTTCCTTTTTCATCTCTCAGTATCTGACTCTCCTTATTCAACCTTTGAGTACTACTCTCACCATAGACATTATTTTATTCTTATAGATACACATGCAAAGTAAAATTCTGTGCTGCCCTTAGTCTGAGTGTATGGATAATGGATGAACTGACAAATTGATGGACAGTCTTGAAACATGGATAGTATTTCAAAGAGACGGGGTGAGATCAGTGTTCTCATACTTGTTGTGATTCTCTGCACATGCACTGGAAGCATTGTGATCACTTCTGGGGGCATAACAAAGCTGTCACTGACCACCTTATCAATTTTTAGCAAGGCATTTTTGCTAATAGAAAAAGCCATTTCAGTGAGGATGATAACAAAATTCAGCTCTGGACGTGTTCGGACAAGATTCTGGCAATACAAAATCAGAAAAACTTCATTTATAAAGATAAAGAACTATTGAGAGACATTGAGCTTTTCACATTGTCTTATTTACTGATCCTCCAATTATTGATAACCAATAAACAGAGTAATTATTCTGTATCTTCAATGACCTTGAATGGCGGATCAATTCATATCTTTTATTTATCAGCTCCCATCACAAAGGAATTGCAGGCATATTTACATTTCATTTCATGTAATGTCCATATTCCAGTTTATTCTGCTGCATTAGTAGCTTACAAAGTGGAAAAATGTACATACATGCTGAGATGTGCTGCCTGGAAACAAAGACATCTATGAGGTCATTTATAACAACTATTTTGTTCAAAATTTCCATTTCACTTTATTACACCATGTCTCACCTGAAATCATGTCTCTTCTTTGTACATCTTTTGCACATCGACTTTCTTCTTAAGGAAAAATTAATTTAATGAAAGGAAATGTGATGGAAATACAAATTGCTCCTTAGCCAGGTCATTTTTAGGGAGTGAAAGGATATGAATTAGGCCAGATTTTCATAATGTGTACATATGCCTACTTTGTGTCTTCATTGACAATCAGAATAAAAATGGCTTTGATGTTTCACATCCTTCAGAACTATGGAAAACATCCATCAAGAGTTCACAGAAATGATAAGGACCACACAGTTTGCTCAGTGTCTGAATGAGTGGTTCAGTTTTGCTAGAGGGGACACTTGGATGGTTCAGCAGACTTGCATTATCTCAGCACTGATGACTTAACAGATAGTGCCCAACTTGTCTAACCATTAAGACATCAGCAGCAGCAGCCATACACAGACAGATATTATCACCAGCAGGTGAAAATCTGTACACCAGGCCTGCAGGTTTTTTGATGTGTGTTGGAAACCCCCTTTCCTCCTGGAACAAAGGTTAGAGCGAGTGCATTGCTTTTGTATCTTTTGTATCTGAACTGAGAAGACAGCTTCTTTTGATGTTCTTCTCACTTTCTACTCATAAAACCCAAAGGTTTTCATTCTGGTCTTTCTGTTCCTCATCGATGTCTGGAAAAAAGGTTTCTAAACGCATTGTTGTAGTTCTTGTTAAATGCTGTGTAGATGAGTGGGTTAAAGAAGGAGTTTGAGTAACCCAGCCAGAGGAAGACACTTTTCCAGACAGGAGGGATGTCGCATGAACAGAGCGGAATGATGAGCTCAGCAAGGAAAAAGGGAATCCAACAGAGCACAAACACACCAATCAGGATGCCCACCATCAGAGCCGCTCTCCTCTCTTTCTGCTCTCGCCACGTCTCGCCATCCGTCTGGAAAGATACAGTAGCGTGACGAACTGTGAAGGCCATCTGTGGCTGTCGTTCAGCCTCCTTAACCTGGCAGTAAACAAACAGGATGATGAAGAAATGTATTGGTAGTGTTAATGAAGTACACAACTATTTGAAGGAATTTGCTCATAAAATACTTTATTCTTCAATGGTTTAAATGGTTTATCACTGCCTAATAGCAGGCAACGTTTTTGGCTTTCCTACAACCTATATCAACCTTATCCACTTTGTTTGTTGCTTAGTGGACAGAAAGCAGCAACTAAACATTTTGTCAAAACAGTCTCTGTGATCAGTTCTGTGTCAGACGGGTTTGGATCAACTATGCACAGATTCATTGAAAACGAAGTGTTAAATTCATATCAAATAATTCCAAATGTAATCAAAAACACTTTGAAGCAGAGTAATTTTGTAAGGCAGTACAAAATTACTTTGGTACATATCTGTGTATAGACATCACATTTACACTGATCTTTAAAGGACACATATGCTTTTTTCAATTTTACCTTTCATTTAGTGTGTAATATAGCTGTTTGCATTTAAACGATCTGCACAAAGTCCATGTCAAAGGAAGTTAATCTCTCTGACAGTAAACACTTGCCTGAAATGTTTGTAGTCCTGCCATTACTTCCATGACTTAGCTACCTCACTGCAGGTGCGTTCACACCATGTCATAATTACCGTAATCGCAAGATTCAAACTTGTAAAAAGTGTTCAGATCCTTGTAGAACTTATAATTACAACTTCAGAGAGCTCCAACCTGTATCATGTGACCACTGAAGATTCAATTAGGCATTGATAGTGTTGCCATAGAAACATAATTCTGAGTCCGAGGATGTGAACAGCTCAGAGTATAATGTCACGTGATGTCATCTAGAAATTACAGTAATTATGACATGGCGTGAATGCAGCACACGTTACACATTTACATAATGCCCGCCTACTAGCTGCTTTGGCCAGCCCTCAGAAAACAGTTGGGTAAGTGATTTCGCAATGTCGAGGAGACAGTTTTTTTCCGCTGCAACACCATAGTTAGCATAGATTTAATGCAGTTTACAGCTGCTCAGGAAGCCTCTAGAGCTGAAACCCAATTACAGTGAGTACAGTAAGGAGAAAAACAATCTAAGACTTTTCCACATACATGCATTAATGCTGGAAAATATAAAGCAGTTTTCCCCAGCTTTGTGAAACTGACGTAGCTTCTGCAACATGTTGTTATGTGACAAATCTCACATCGTTTCCAAAGCAGAGGTGTGATCTTTCTAAATGAAGACAGAATTAGATTTCCTGTTTTTGCTTACAAAGTTTACTATGACCAACTAAGAAGTCTGAATTGTTTGAATCACACACAACTTGCCCAAAGCATTTGGATCAATTGCCCCACAGCCACCCTTTTGGAAAACTGTCCTTCACTGAAAGAAATTATACTACATTTTTTTTTAAGGTAAGTGGTCGCAAACAATTAATTTTAGCTACATTTAATAAAAAAAAGGTTGAAAGTTAGTCAACTAAATTTGTTTATTTAAATGTAGCTAAAATAAATTGATTGCAACCACTTACCTTAAAATTTTTTAGTAAATTCAATGAATATTTTTTTTCAGTGTAATATTAGATGATTCTCTATGTTGGCAAATCACCAACATGCAATTAAGCAATATCACACATTTTTATGTGCCAAATACAGTTTTTAAAGAAGCATCAAGCTTATGTGTTGCCAAGCAATACATAGAATGGCATCATGCTAAACTCACACAACTCTACCGTTTCCATAATGTTCACATACTCTAATCTAGAATGGGGCAAACAGACAAGCAGAGTGATACATACAGTAAAACATCAAAGTGCTGTTATGAATTATTAATGCCTCTAAATCAGAGCTTATCCAGAGGACTACTTGTATATCTTTAATCTCTAACTATATAAATACCTGTATAAATTCACTTTGACATAAAATCCTACACTACAGTATATAACAATATAGTACAGTATATGAAAACTGTTTGTGTATTGCATCTTGTATTTTTAAAATGAGTATGTATATTTCCTTTAGTAGCTTTTTGTTTGAAAGGCTGTAGTTGAGTGCACAGAGTACAGTGGCAGAACAAAGCACAATTACAGCATATATGTGTGTTTGTTTGTGCGTTTCGACAGATAAAAGAGGCAACCAGGCAATTAATTGATTTTTGGATCAGTGTACATTAGTGACAATAATGGACTTAAGTATTTTGTTTGAAAACAAAGATAAAAAGAGGGAGTGTGAGTATGTTTGTGCACATACAAAAGGTAGAACAAGACATAAAAGATGATGGAGAGGTTGAGAAAAAAAATTATTACAGAAAAAGCGAATAAAACCTAAAGATGTGTATGCAAACTGTCTGAAAAATCTTTTTTTTTCTGAAGAGGAGTGAAAATTGGTCTCTGACAAACCCCAAAAATGCCACATTCTCTCATCAAATTCTCTGCATTAAATGAATGTAGAGAATGTTGAATATTGACTGCTTTTGTACGTGTTCTGTTGTAAAAAATTTTTTTTAATATTAGAAATGAACACTTTTATTTAGCAAGGTGAGCCATAATAGACTCAAACATAGATTTCTATTTCAAATGTTAAAATCAATTAAAATAAAAAAACAATATTATAATATATACACCACATCTCTAGAAATATGTTTTAAAATAGAATATAGGTTGGATTGTTAAGGAGTTTGCCTTTTTACTATCAAATGCCATCTCTGTGACTTTTTTATTTATCACTATACTGACATGGATAAATTTAGCAATGCAGACAAAAGGTAAGACATACAGAGAAGAAAGGAAGAGAATAGAATACAAATGAGAGAGACAGAAGAAGAATCAAACAAATGGAATTAGGCTTTAATTGTGTGTCATTAACTACATTAACATTGTAGTTTACCATTTTCCCCTAGAAGAAAAAGGGTGGACACCATCCAGCCTCAATTTTTACTGTGATTAATTTAAAATGTATATATATGGAGAGTTTAATGATAATGCCAAATTGTTGTTTATAAATTACATAGTCATGTGGTGTTATTTGATGTGAAATTAATCACTGAAATTTAATTATGTTGAAAACTGACTGTAGAGCCCATTAAAATTATAACATGAACATTATCTGGGAATCTTAAAAGCCAATACAGAAATGCATATTATTTACAAATGATTGTTCTGTGTGAGGAAGCAGTGAGAAGCTGCTTCTAATTATATCCTTTTCTCTCACTCTGGGCATGAGAACTGTGTGTCAGTGTGGGGCACGTGTCAGCTCCTGTGGGTTGAGCCTACCTTCTGAGAAAACAGCTACATTTGATCTTCATCTCTGCACTGGTACCCAAACATTTCTATTATCTCTGTATTTTAGCCTTCTTCATTTTTGTTTCTTTTTGGCACCTCACTAACCCTCAATGTTTGTTCCCACAGTGGGTTTTTTGTTTGACAATCCTGTGTGAACTGTCCATATGACAGCTTACAGGAGCAACTCGAATACTGTCTGTATGAACAGATAACCGAAGTTAAACTTCTATGATCCTATTTATCAGTCTCAAATTTAATTATATATATACACAGGTGCATCTCAATAAATTAGAATGTCGTGGAAAAGTTAATTTATTTCAGTAATTCAACTCAAATTGTGAAACTTGAGTATTAAATAAATTCAATGCACACAGACTGAAGTAGTTTAAGTCTTTGGTTCTTTTAATTGTGATGATTTAGGCTCACATTTAACAAAAACCCACCAATTCAATCTCAACAAATTAGAATACTTCATAAGACCAATAAAAAAAAATGTTTTTTGTGAATTGTTGGCCTTCTGGAAAGTATGTTAATTTACTGTATATGTACTCAATACTTGGTAGGGGCTCCTTTTGCTTTAATTACTGCCTCAATTCGGCGTGGCATGGAGGTGATCAGTTTGTGGCACTGCTGAGGTGGTATGGAAGCCCAGGTTTCTTTGACAGTGGCCTTCAGCTCATCTGCATTTTTTGGTCTCTTGTTTCTCATTTTCCTCTTGACAATACCCCATAGAAGTCTGGTGAGTTTGCTGGCCAGTCAAGCACACCAACACCATGGTCATTTAACCAACTTTTGGTGCTTTTGGCAGTGTGGGCAGGTGCCAAATCCTGCTGGAAAATGAAATCAGCTTCTTTAAAACACTGGTCAGCAGAAGGAAGCATGAAGTGCTCCAAAATTTCTTGGTAAACGGGTGCAGTGACGTTGGTTTTCAAAAAACACAATGGACCAACACCAGCAGATGACATTGCACCCCAAATCATCACAGACTGTGGAAACTTAACACTGGACTTCATGCAACTTGGGCTATGAGCTTCTCCACCCTTCCTCCAGACTCTAGGACCTTGGTTTCCAAATGAAATACAAAACTTGCTCTCATCTGAAAAGAGGACTTTGGACCACTGGGCAACAGTCCAGTTCTTCTTCTCCTTAGCCCAGGTAAGACGCCTCTGACGTTGTCTGTGGTTCAGGAGTGGCTTAACAAGAGGAATACGACAACTGTAGCCAAATTCCTTGACACGTCTGTGTGTGGTGGCTCTTGATGTCTTGACCCCAGCCTCAGTCCATTCCTTGTGAAGTTCACCCAAATTCTTGAATCGATTTTGCTTGACAATCCTCATAATGCTGCAGTTCTCTCGGTTGGTTGTGCATCTTTTTCTTCCACACTTTTTCCTTCCACTCAATTTTCTGTTAACATGCTTGGATACAGCACTCTGTGAACAGCCAGCTTTTTTGGCAATGAATGTTTGTGGCTTACCCTCCTTGTGAAGGGTGTCAATGATTGTCTTCTGGACAACTGTCAGATCAGCAGTCTTCCCCATGATTGTGTAGCCTAGTGAACCAAACTGAGAGACCATTTTGAAGGCTCAGGAAACCTTTGCAGGTGTTTTGAGTTGATTAGCTGATTTGCATGTCACCATATTCTAATTTGTTGAGATAGTGAATTGGTGGGTTTTTGTTAAATGTGAGCCTAAATCATCACAATTAAAAGAACCAAAGACTTAAACTACTTCAGTCTGTGTGCATTGAAATTATTTAATACACGAGTTTTACAATTTGAGTTGAATTACTGAAATAAATGAACTTTTCCACGACATTCTAATTTATTGAGATGCACATATACATATACACACATATATATATATATATATATATATATTGTGTGTATGTATGTGTGTATATATATATATGTATATATATATATATATATATATATATATATATATATATATATATATATATATATATATATATATACACTTGATTAAAATAAGTAAATAAATAAATAAACAAATAATTTTCAAAAAGTACCTATACCCAGAGTGCATGTACAGTAAGCGGGCTTTAATAAGTGACTCACTGAATAATTAACTCAACCAGCTCTATCTATATATCTATCGATATCTATTTATCTCTGTGCATACACACACACACACACTAAGTGGCAAGAATACATTAGAAGACCCTTTAAAAAATATCTGAATTTCTGCATTGATTGCTAATAAAATGTTGTCTAACACACAACCGGTTGTACTCTTTTACATTTTATTGAAGGCATTGTGTGACAATTGAGAGGGCAGGCTGTCAGTGAAACAGTCAGTGAAACTCTGTTATGACTTCTCTAAGATCTAATTGGAGCCAGTTGAGGAGATGAGATTGGAAGTATGGGTCACGCAGATGCCCTGCCTTTTAAATAAAGGTGCACAAAGCCTGGTTACTTACAAATATGTTCTTTTCTTAACAGATTGTTTAGTGTGAACCATGCCTTGATCCCAATAGCTTAAAAATGCATTACAAAGATGCAAAAAGATGAATAAGCTACACAAAAGCATTGCTAATGAATCCACAGTAATATTCAAATGTAGAAAATTCTGGATGTTGATACCCTCCTTAGGAGCCTGCATCCAGCGATGATGACTAAGAACAAAACAGGCAATTCAGAAAAAGTTGAGAAAGAACCCAATGTCAGTCCTCTGACTGCATGTCCTTGTTCCTCCCTGCTGTGTGCACCGTGACACCCAAGATTAATGGCAAAAGACTGTCCAAAAACTCTACAAACTGCACAAGTCTTTGTTAAAGCGTCCACTATCACAAAAACACTAAACAAGAATGGTGTTCCCTAAAGGATAACATGAGGGAAACCATTGCTGCCAATAAAAATTGAGGCATGTCTCATGTTTACCCAAGACAACAGTTCTGTTATGACAACTCTTGGAGAGTTTAGCATGGTAGTATACATGGCAATGTTAATGGTTTTCGTCATGGAAGAACAGATCTTCTATGTTGCTGCTGTTGCAGAGCAAGTACCGAGATTTGCTACTGCCAATACATCCACAACATGCTGCTGTGACCATGTAAGAAATACTGCTGCTGCCCATATAACATATATGAAATAACCCCCATATATATCATACAACCCCAAATCAGAAAAAGTTGGGACAGTATGGAAAACGCAAATAAAAAAAGAAAGTAGTGATTTCTAAATTTACTTTGACTTGTATTTCATTGCAGACAATATGAACACAAAATATTTCATGTTTTGTCTGGTCAACTTCATGTAATTTGTAAATATACATCCTTTCCTGTCATTCAGACCTGCAACACATTCCAAAAAAAGTTGGGACAGGAGCAATTTAGGGCTAGTAATGAGGTAAATTGGTTAAATAATGATGTGATTTGAAACAGTTGATGTCAACAGGTGATTGTAATTATGATTTGGTACAAAAGCAGCATCCAAGAAAGGTCTAGTCCTTTAGGAGCAAAGATGGGCCGAGGATCGCCAGTTTGCCAACAAATACATGAGAAAATTATTGAAATGTTTAAAAACAATGTTCCTCAAAGAAAGATAGGAAGCGATTTGGATATTTCACCTTCAACAGTGCATAACATAATTAAAAGATTCAAGGAATCTGGAGGAATTTCAGTGCGTAAAGGACAAGGGCGCAAGCCTAAGCTGAACAACCGTGATCTCCGATCCCTCAGGCGGCACTGCATCAAGAATCGTCATTCATCTATAAGCGATATCACCACATGGGCTCAGGACTACTTTGGCAAACCTTTGTCAAGTACCACAATAAGTAGTTACATCCACAAATGCCAGTTAAAACTGTACTGTGCCAAAAGGAAGCCCTATGTTAACAGTGTCCAGAAGCGCCGTCGACTTCTCTGGGCTCGGAGGCATCTGGGATGGACCATCACATAGTGGAAACGTGTACTGTGGTCAGATGAATCAGTATTTCAGGTATTTTTTGGGAGGAATGGACGCCGTGTGCTCCGGACCAAAGAAGAAAAGGATCATCCAGACTGTTACCAGCAACAAGTCCAAAAGCCAGGGTCTGTCATGGTATGGGGTTGTGTCAGTGCCCTTGGCAAAGGTAACTTGCACTTCTGTGATGGCACCATTAATGCTGAAAAGTACATAGAGATTTTGGAGCACAATATGCTGCCTTCAAGAAGACATCTTTTCCAGGGACGTCCATGCATATTTCAACAAGACAATGCAAAACCACATTCTGCACACATTAGAGTATCCAAGATGGCAGCGCGATTTAACGCAGCGGCCGCTCCGGGTCCCAAAGACGGTGCTTTTATGTCGTTTAATGTTGTTTGTTCGTCTCAAAACATTTCAATTTACCGCGAATTCATAAGGAATTCTCTCCGGAACACATCTATGATCGCCAAAGCCTTTTGGATATCGGCAACGCATACAAACACCAACTCTCGCCGGAGGCTGCTGAGAAGCTACACCTTTGTTTACAAGCCGAACATCGAGACCGCGGCCTCGCCTACTGATGCTACCCACACAAGGCGGCGGCGCAAGCGGTGTGAGAGAGGACGGAAGCGCGGTAAGCGCAGAGGTATACGAGCGAGGCTAAGAGCTAATCCCACAAGACCGGCTCTCCCAACATTCATGCTCTCTAACGTTCGCTCTCTGGAAAATAAACTGGACTTAATTAAACTCAGTCGGTCTACACAGCATGAGGCAAGGGATTGTTGTGTGTTTGTTTTCACTGAAACATGGCTAAACAACAACATCCCGGACTCCGCCATTCAGTTGAACAGGCTAACCTGCTATCGAGCAGACCGAGATACAACACTTTCTGGTAAGTCACGCGGTGGTGGCTTGTGTTTGTATATCAACAAAGAATGGTGTAACAATGCTGCGGTAGTATCAAAACACTGTTCACCGTTAGTGGAGTTTATGTTTGTGAAGTGTCGACCGTTCTATCTGCCGCGGGAGTTCACGGCCATTGTTATTAGTGCAGTTTACATTCCACCATGTGCAAACACTAAGGACGCGCTTCGTGAACTGTATTGCGCAATCAGTGAACAACAAACAAATAACCCCGATGGCTTTTTCATCATAGCCGGTGACTTCAACCACGCAAATTTAAAGACAGTTTTGCCAAAGTTCTACCAACATGTAAACTTTGCAACAAGGGGAAATAATACGCTGGACTTTGTTTACACAACAGAAAAGAACGCTTACAAAGCTGTACCCCGCCCCCACCTCGGGTACTCAGACCACATCTCTGTTATGCTAATCCCAGCATACAGACCACTTCTGAAACTCACCAAACCGGTTCAAAAACTCATCACAATTTGGCCAGAGAATGCTACCTCAACACTACAGGACTGCTTTCAGTGCACAGACTGGAACATGTTTAAAGAGGCGGCCACCTACAACAACCACACAGACCTGCAGGAGTACACTGAAACTGTGACTGCTTACATCAAAAAGTGCATGGATGATGTGACAGTCACCAAGACCATCACCACACGTGCAAACCAAAAGCCGTGTATGACAGCAGAGGTTCGTGGGCTGCTAAAGACCAGAGATGAAGCATTCAGATCAGGAGATAAAGCAGCCCTCAAAACAGCAAGAGCCAATCTGTCCTGTGGCATCAAAAATGCAAAACGGTCATATGCTCAAAAAATTAATCACTTCACGGACAGCAGAGACACATGGAGCCTGTGGCAAGCCATTCAGACCATCACTGACTACAAGCCCCCGCCACAGGCCTGTGATGATGATCCGTCCCTCCCCGATACACTCAACCACTTTTATTCACGGTTTGAAATGCGGAATGACACACCTGCACAAAAACTGCCCACACCTCCCAACGACCAGGCGCTCTGTCTGTCTGCAACAAGAAGACCCTATCTTTACAACATACCTGGCTGTACTGCCTGCAGCTGCATGTCGGCTGAGCCATCGTCCCCACATGTCAAATCCACAACGATCATACCGGTACCAAAGAAATCACCTGTGTCCTGCCTAAACGACTACCGTCCCATAGCACTGACTCCAATCATAATGAAGTGTTTTGAGAGGTTAGTCATGCAAAAAATCAAAACCAGCCTCCCCAACACACTCGATCCGCTCCAGTTTGCATACCGTCCAAACCGCTCTACGGACGATGCAATTTCCACCACCCTCCACCTGGCTCTCACCCACCTAGAAAACAAAGACTCCTATGTTAGAATGCTGTTCATTGACTTCAGCTCGGCATTCAACACAATAATCCCACAACAGCTCATAAACAAACTAAACCTGCTGAGCCTTAACAATTCCTTCTGTAATTGTATCCTGGACTTTTTAACCGGAAGATCTCAGTCAGTCCGTGTCGGCCACAACACCTCGAGCACTACCACACTGAACACAGGTGCCCCACAAGGCTGTGTGCTCAGCCCGCTGCTCTTCACGCTGCTGACCCACGACTGCACTGCCAAGTTCAGCTCCAACCACATCATCAAGTTCGCTGATGACACAACAGGTCTCATCAGCAACAATGATGAAACGCACTACAGAGAGGAAGTGGCACAGCTGGCTGAATGGTGTGGCGCTAACAATCTGTCCCTCAATGCGAGTAAGACAAAGGAGGTTGTGGTGGACTTCAGGAGGACGAACTCCATTGACCACCCCCCACTGACCATCGACAGCTCGACTTTGGAGAGTCAGCAGCACTAAATTCCTGGGGGTGCACATCACGGAGGATCTCACCTGGTCCACCAACACCATGTCACTCTCCAAGAAGGCACAACAGCGTCTACACTTTCTCCGCCGGCTGAAAAGAGCAAGTCTCCCTCCACCCATCCTCACCACATTCTACAGGGGCACCATTGAGAGTGTGCTGACCAGCTGCATCACTGTCTGGTATGGGAACTGCAGTGCTGCTGACCGCAAGACCCTCCAGCGGACAGTGAACACGGCTGCAAAGATCATCGGTGCCCCTCTCCCGTCCATCCTAGACATTTTCCTTGCACAATGCTCCAGCAAAACCAACAGCATCATGAAGGACCCCACCCACAGTCTCTTCCAGCTCCTACCATCAGGAAGACGGTACCAGAGCATCAGAGCCCGCTCCACCAGACTGCTCAACAGTTTTTTCCCCCAGGCTGTGAGAGCCCTTAACTCAGATCACCCCACCCCCCCTCTGAAACCCCATGCAAACCCCTACCTCCTGAAACATGGACCCCTCTGCACATGTACAGTATTTATGTGAAGCATTCGCATAGTTTGTATTTTTTTATCTTTATCTTTAGTTGTATAGGGAAAACAATATACAGTGGCATGCAAAAGTTTGGGAACCCCTTGTAGAATCTGTGAAAATGGGAATAATTTTAACAAAATAAGAGAGATCATACAAAATGCATGTTATTTTTAATTTAGTACTGTCCTGAGTAAGACATTTTACATAAAATATGTTTACATATAGTCCACAAGACAAAAAATAGCTGAAATTATTCAAATAACCCCCTTCAAAAGTTTGGGAACCCTTGGTTCTTAACACTGTGTGAGGTTACCTGGATGATCCACGACTGTTCTTTTGTTTTGTGTTGGTTGTTCATGAGTCCCTTGTTTGTTCTGAACAGTTGAACTGAGCACTGTTCTTCAGACAAATCCTCCACGTTCTGTAGATTCTGCAGTTTTCCAGCATTTTTGCATATTTGAACCCTTTCCAGCAGTGACTGTATGATTTTGAGATCCATCTTTTCACACCGAGGACAACTGAGGGACTCAAACACAACTATTAAAAAAGGTTCAAACATTCACTGATGCTCCAGAAGGAAACACGATGCATTAAGAGCCGGGGGGTGAAAACTTTTTGAATTTGAAGATCAAGGTAAATTGTACTTAATTTGTCTTCCGGGAAACATGCAAGTATCTTCTGTTGCTTCCGAAGGGCAGTAATAAATGGAAAAAAATATATATTTCAACAAAAGAAAAAAGTTGGAAATCTTCATCCTGTTCAAAAGTTTTCAACAGCCAGCTCTTAATGCATCGTGTTTCCTTCTGGAGCATCAGTGAATGTTTGAACCTTTTTTAATACTTGTGTTTGAGTCCATCAATTGTCCTCAGTGTGAAAAGATGGATCTCAAAATCATACAGTCACTGCTGGAAAGGGTTCAAATATGCAAAAATGCTGGAAAACTGCAGAGATCTACAGAACGTGGAGGATTTGTCTGAAGAACAGTGCTCAGTTCAACTGTTCAGAACAAACAAGGGACTCATGAACAACCAACACAAAACAAAAGAACAGTCGTGGATCATCCAGGTAACCTCACACAGTATTAAGAACCAAGGGTTCCCAAACTTTTGAAGGGGGTTATTTGAATAATTTCAGCTATTTTTTTTGTCTTGTGGACTATATGTAAACATATTTTATGTAAAATATCTTACTCAGGACAGTACTAAATAAAAAATAACATGCATTTTGTATGATCTCTCTTATTTTGTTAAAATTATTCACATTTTCACAGATTCTACAAGGGGTTCCCAAACTTTCGCATGCCACTGTATATAGTATACTTAGTCAAAATCTGTCAGTAGGTTAGTTGTGTATAGGTTTATAGTGTTTTACTTCATTGTTGTATGTCTGTATTTATGTAGCACCGTGGACCCGTGAGGCACGACATTTCGTTCCACTGTATGTCCCCACATGTAGCGGAATGACAATAAACTCAACTTGACTTGACTTGACTTACAAAGTCCTGGCTGCGGAGGAAGAGGGTACGGGTACTTGACTGGCCTGCCTGCAGTCCCGACCTGTCTCCAATAGAGAATGTGTGGCGCATTTTGAAGCGCAAAATGCGACAACGAAGACCCCGTACTGTTGCCCACCTTAAGACTTGTTTGCAGGAAGAATGGGACAAAATTACACCTGAAACACTTCATCACTTGGTGTCTTCAGTCCCTAAACGTCTTTTAAGTGTTGTGAAAAGGAATGGCAACATTACAAAGTGGTAAATGCTTTACTGTCCCAACTTTTTTTGGAATGTGTTGCAGGTCTGAATGACAGGAAAGGATGTATATTTACAAATGGCATGAAGTTGACCAGACAAAACATGAAATATTTTGTGTTCATATTGTCTGCAATGAAATACAAGTCAAAGTAAATTTAGAAATCACTACTTTCTTTTTTTATTTGCGTTTTCCATACTGTCCCAACTTTTTCTGATTTGGGGTTGTACATGAAATGACCCCATAAGAGACAGGTTGAGCTAGGGGAAGGTTGAGTGTTTCTGAAGCGTGCTGCTATAGCAGGCACTGGCCAAGTATTTGAATGTTGTCATAACCTAAAGAGGGCTGTGCTATCAAGACAACACAGATAGTGAAATGAAACAGATTTGTGGGGTGGGATAGGTCCAAAACTGATCAAAAGTCCTATAAGCAGCTACAAAAAAAAAAGTTTGACGGATGTTTTGCTGCTAAAGGTTTCAATTACTTTCTCCACCCTGAAATGTGAATTATTACTCAATGCATTCAATAAAAAAGTGATTTTTTTATTATTTGTGTAGTATTAGTGTAGTCAGATTGTGTTTATCTATAATTAAGTTAAAGATCAGACCACATTTTATGAGCAATCAATGCAGGTAATCCAGATATTTCTAAAGTGTTCACAAACTTATTTTTGCCACTGTATTACACAGTCTTAAATAATCTTTTTTTTTTTTTACCTCTATGACCTCAGCCATGGGTGTGATGGTGTTGGTCTTGCTAGAGCCAATGCGGAACTTGGCAGCCTTGTAAATCTTCCAGTAGACAAAGAGCACCACGCAGAGAGGCAGGTAAAAGGCTCCAAAGGTGGAGAAGACTGTGTAAGAGGGCTCCTGGCTTACTTGACAAGCCAGGCTGTCTTCCGAGTACGTCTCACCCCAACCGAAGAGTGGAGAAAGCGAGATAACAGAAGAGAGCATCCACGTGAGGCCAATCATCACATTGGAGATTCGTTTGCGTGTCTTCAGCGTGTACTCCAGGTGGCGTGTGATGGACCAGTAGCGATCTAGGGCAATGGCCGTCACATTCCAAATACTGGCTGTGCAGCAGAGCACATCGCAGGAGATCCAGACCTGACACAGGGCCCGACCCAGAATCCAACGCCTACCGTAGAGCTCCCTAACCAGACTGAGGGGCATTACCAGACCTGCAACCATCACATCAGAGATGGCCATGGAGGCAACCAGGTTGTGGGGAACACGATGGAAGGTGCGCACCCTCAGGATGGTCACCAAAACCAGAAGGTTCCATACAAAGGTGGCCACCACTAGCATGGCCAGCAAAGTGAGCGTGAGAACGCTGAACACAGAAAATGGACGGTACAGATTACCCGATTCGGATCCTCCAGAGATATTAGCTGAGAGAACTGTAACGTTGGGTTGAGTCATTGCAGCATGTGACAGTATGCAAATAGATATCTGGCTCTCATTAGAGGACAAGGTGTAAAAATGTAACTATCAGAGTAGATTATTTTTTTACTGTTTTTTTTTTTAGGTCAGACATAGCTTTCTTGTTGGATGTTTTCAAGTTCATTCATTTGAAAATATTTGCAAGAGTTTGTTTTCTGAGTGGGCCTCATGTGTTCTTGGCACTACAATTTGTGAGCTTATTGTCCTTTAGCTCACAGTTCTGTATGCTGGTCACTGAAAAGGTAGGCGTTTTAAAGTGCTGCCATACTGATTATAGATGACATTATGATTGCACACATTGATAATCATGAGTTTATAGCCTTTGGAAATTTAGAGGTTCTCAGGACACATATCTGAAGGTGTGAGAAGCCATCCTCCATCCTGTAACACAAGAAAAAAGGGCATAAATAAATTTCATAGTTCATCCCACAAAATCATCTTTTTCAGGCACCACCTGAAATAGAAAACAGCGCTAGGCTATGGAATGGGCTTCATTCTTTTTCTCTCTCTCTCTCTCATACATACATATATATATATATATATATCTCTTGTTTGTGCCAGGACATTGTAATCACATCATAACTGCACATGTGCACACAGTGAAGGGTATCTTTCTGGCAATGAACAGTGCAAACTGTAAGCTATGTATAACTTATAAGGGGAAATTCATCTGTTGTGATGTTCCATTGTGCTGTACCAATTTTATAAATCAGCAAGGACGAATAATAATGCAAAACATTTGGGCTGATGAATAATTACTCCATTCCACTCTACTGCACATTTGTTCCTCATGGATATGCTTTGTGCTCAGATTTCCTGACTTTTTATGATATGACATTCTTATTTTAGCCGCTCGAGTCATCTGTACAATAGAATTCAGGGAAAATTATTTAAAGCTCATTCTTTATTATTTTGACTATTTAATAAAAAAGGTGCTCTTTTATTATTTATTTGTTAGTAATTCGGTCCATGGAGTCCTTGAGGTTTTAAATCCTCTTTTGGGTTAGATGTAATTTGTTCTAAGTGCTTGTGAAACAGATTCGGTTCAATTATTTGTAGCAACTGAAGTAACACAGGAGACTTCAATTGACTGCCTGTCTTCATATTGACCTTCTTGCAATAATGTCAGCTGGTAAAGATCTATCCCACAGGAAGAAGCATCTTTATCCCAAAAGCACAGCCATCTACACTGACGCTCAATAGTTGTTGTACCAGAGGCTGTCAAAGAGACAGACATTATTATAGAGCCAAAAGGCTTTGATTTTCATTAGTTCCTGGTTTATGCGTGTCAAAATTGAACCTCTGTTGGCCTTCAAAACTCGATTAGGAGTACAAAGGCCAGCATGCTTGTCAAGAGAGCTCAGTAGTAGAATCATCAAAACATCAAATACCTGTCAGCAGCACAACATCAGTGAAGTCGTATCAGTGATGACAACAATGAGTGGTCTGACTTTTCTGCTCTGTTGATTGTGGTGTGTGCTTGCCCTCTGTTTGAAAATAATTAAACTAACACAAAAATCACTCTTGTATTCCTTTGGCTGAAAAGAGACAAAGCATAAAAATAGAAAATAAATGGGATTACTGACAGAAGGGTACTGAGGTGTCAACAGACATTTCATGTTGATTAACGCACCTCTGATTGCCCATAGTGCATATCATTACCCAGCATGCTCATCAGCAAATCTGGAGTTTGTCCTGTCAGGAGGAACAGAGAGGAAACACACAATGTCCACACTCGACAGGCTCATTACCACACACAAGCACAGAGGAACACTGATTACAGATTCCCGCTCATTTTCTCTCAGTGCTGCCGAGCTCTGTTTACTCTGTTCGTATGACAAAGTCACTCTAAGGAGAAAATTACATTTCTGGAAAAGATCTAAGATACACATCAAAAACGTCCATCATATAGTGGTTTGCTAAAATAGCCTACCACTATTTTTGATAATATTCATCCTTTTTACCTATCATTTCGCCCACTTTCATCTTCCTTCTCTCTCTTCACGTCATCTTTAAATCTTTCCCTGCTCTCCTTTGCCTCCATCTCCTTTATTAGCTTGTGCCCAAAGCCATGAAATTGGACACACATGCACCTAAACACATAATCAGCAGCAAGAAAAGCCCTCAGCATATTGTCTTGGCTGTGTTCAACTAATCATCTCTGACAGTTTCCCCTCAGCAAATCAACCAGGGCACTGGACGCACATGCTGAGATAAAGACACCTGTCATTTATAGCCATTGCCACAAGAGTGAGCTGAAATAAGTTTATTTCTGGCTTTTTGTGACTATAAGAGCTCCAGAGGATAAAAAGCATTCTGTTGTGCTTTAGAGTTTATAAGTCTTATTTAGTTAGCATGCCACAAGACAGAGACAGAAATAAACAGTAAGAGATTAAAGGGATTGTCCACTCAAAAATGAAAATTCTGTCATCATTTACTCACCATCATTTTGTTCTGAACCTGTATGCCTTTTAGTGTTCTGTATAACAGAAAATATGACAATATTCATATTTGAGTGAACATTCCCTAAGAGAAAGAGACTGAAGAGAAAAGAGAACATGTGTACCAATACACTTTGAAATCCTCTTTTATACATAAGGTGTGCTCTTGGAACTCTTTAATGGTTTGTTCAATTCTATCTAAATATTTAACAATGTCCTTGGGGTGATAAACTCAAGCAATTAACCTGCATAAACTTTTAAGTACTTAAATGTTTTGAACCTTATTTGACAACATTTAGCTCTTCATCCTGATTAGAAAGACAAGGAGCCAGTTCCCAGGGTGGCTAACAGATAAATGGCTAAGGTTCCACAAGGTTCACTTCCAATTAAGTTGACACAGGAACTGAATAGTTACAGAGATCACAATCCTGAGCTGTCAATAGCACAGCACATTACAACAAGCTGCTGCAGGGGGTTGTCTCTGCAATCAGTGTAGTGCATGCTATTTTGAATAAATACAATTTTATATATCTGACTTGAATAAAATGGGTAAGGTGTTACCTCATGAAGCAATTTTTTACAGTGCAATTTGACTCGTGAATGTGTTATACTGGATATTATCATGTGCATTGGATTGTCCGTGTCCACCGATACCCAGACCCTGCTGAAAAGAAAGCTTAAACAAGGTTTGATGGTTTTAGTGGGTCCTCTTGCCATTTTAGAGGAGTTTTGAGGATATTTTTTGAGCTGGTCTGATTGAGAAACCAGCCTACAGAGCTAAACCAGTGGGACAAGGAGTGTTTTAGCATAACCTATGAGAGCAGATGAAGAGATCAAGTAATGGCAAGCAGTACAAATAAAGAAATACCCCACAGCCACATTACAACCTAGTGAGAATAAACTGATTTTTTAATTGTTATAAATTTATGCAAATGCATTTTATGATTGGTCTGTGGTGTCTAGATAAACCAAAAGTACTTAATGAGGGCAATTATGACAGCCATTGAACAGAACTACTGTGTAATAGGATAGTGCAATAAGAGTCCACAATTAATACACAGTGATAATATTAAATTTCCAATCATACTTGTTCTAATGAGAGGAGGTTACTGCATGCAAACAGCAGAGAGAATGGTTTTACTGTGTCAATAAACCTACTTAGAGAGAGAGAGAGAGAGAGAGAGATTTCTTCAATGGATTTCCTCTGAAGCGAGCTGTTGTGAACGCACGACAATAGTTCAGCGAGAGATGCATCAAATGCGCCACATAATATCATTAAAAAGCAAATCTCAACACTCGCTCATTATTGACACATTATTCCCTTTACGTTAGTAATATTTTCTGTTTTAAAAAAACGTGGTTGGACCGACTGTTAACGACATGTCATTATTCCTATTGCTATTTTATGTTCTTTGTAGCAAGAAATTATATTTATACTGTGCACAAAAGCGGAGCTTTATGTAGCTAGATCAATGCCTCAGCATGAGTGCAAACTCTGATACTAGCACTTGTTTCGGTCTCGCGCGGTGCTGAAGCATCTGATTTCTAAGAAAATGCGCGCGACTAGCAGCAGAAAGCTGTTGTTCAGTAGTGTGCTGAAAACATCTCACTTCAACAACAACAAACCTTCAAACCTGCCAAGTTCAAATCAACACATTTCAGAAATTAAGGCGAGAAGCGATCATGAACGTAAAATAACGGGTGTTTACTTCTGGCTTCACGACACGGGCGCAATCAAATGTTCCTGCATCCACTGGGGACAGAAATTGTCTCCTTCCTTTTTTATATCTGCCTTTTAATCATTATATTTAAATCCCAAGGGCTTTAAAGGTGCTGCATTAAAAACGTTGTGTCTACACTTCACTTCAAGGGCACCCAAATATTTTCTCAGAGCTTTACATCCTATAGGACAGGACAACAATAAATAACATTTAGCAACGACCGCCCCAAATCACTTATTTCGAAATGGATATGGACAACATTACAGCCCTCATGTGTCACGGTAAATGTCGCCAATGCAGCACACTTAACATAGCGTTATTTGCACTTTGCACACAGTAAATGTCTACTAAAGCTCTTAATACTCACCCTTAATCACAATAGCAATAAGAAGATGCTGCAAAAGTGCAGGATTGCTTCGCTTTTGGCTGTCGAGTGCAACTGTTCTGCCCACCTGAAACCGTCTTCATCTAAAAACACACTATACTTGAGTCAAGGCTTCAACACCGCATGTGGATTGAACCAATGTGTGGCGTAGGGGTGTTGCGTGCATTACGCTGAAGATTTCTAGCTGCAAGTATCACATAATCAGTTTATTAGGGACGTTAAGCTGTCGGCAGTAAGAGACTCCTGAAAATGCTGAAAACATCGGTAATTTGTATACTATTGTTAATTACAGCTCAAGAGCATGTTGATAATCTTAAACTTTTTACCTGTCTTGAATAAAAGTTGTTAAAAGTTATGTTGTATTTTAGTGACATGGAGGCAGTTTAGATCACGTTAACACTCTGTTCCACAAAATGATCTATATTAATATTTAATTAGTTCAATCTAAAACCTATTTCAGTTACAGCTGCTTTTTTTCCTCGAGGTCTAGCTGGGTTTTCCCTGAGCGCGCGCTTTCCTGTGGGACCCGCGCGTGCATTAAACTGGAAATGATAAAATCCTAGTGGCCACGAGGCTTAATTGAATCGAAAAAAGGTCTTCATATGTCAAACACAAAAACTAGCAGAGATTCTCATAACTCAGAATAGACAGGCCTCAATGCCTTGACCCAAGACAAGTCGATAATCCAATAAGAAATCATGTTTGTTGTATCCAGTATGAAATGTAATTGCATCTCAGTTTGATGCCATATATGTGATTTTTACCTGGTCACTGGAACAAACTATAATTGCTATTTACAATCAATTTAAGGTTTTTAAATAGTAGGCTAAGTGAAATCCTGTAACTAAAGGGACAGTTTAAAGAAAAAGAATTAGCTTGTCCTAACAGTAGCCACTGTATCTGTTCTATTGTATCTATTGTTTGACTTCTGGCATAATAGACTTGTCATAGAGACAGAACTTTTAAGGTTAAGGGAAAATGGGATTAAAGTTAATTTAAAACTGAAAATCGTTCATTCCAAACGAGGGTGAGGGTGAACGTTTGCACTTCTTTATTCTGCAGAACACAAATTAATATTTTGGTTTGGAAATGATGACCAAATATTACTTCTTGAGTGAACCGTCATTTTAAAAGATCTAGAGAGGGTCATGCACAGTCGTCTTCACAATTTTATTCTCCCAAACAATTTGGTCCAGCCAATATTGTGTAGGCCTATTTGAAGAACCCAACAATCACTCATCGAAATACTGGAAAATCACTATACTTAAACTATTAGACAACAACTTTGCTAATATGCAAACTTCTATTTGACAAAACATGTTGAAAATAATGTATTTGGGTTGCGTTTCACATACTTTTTCAGCATAATACCTCAAATAAGCATAGCAATTAAAAACTTTCACTTGAAAAGGGCAAATTTAAATGGTCGTAACAAGGCTAATGTTGGAGACCGGCAGAGTGGCCTTTTCATTCAGTGTCTTTTTTTAATGAATCTGTGGCAGGGACTCAAGGGAAAATTAAGATATTCATGCATTTCAACTCATGCTCTCAACTCAGGGACTGATTATATTATCATCTCCATCTAAGACTCATGCAGGCTGAGGCTGTGTCCTATGTGTGGTGTAAAATCAAAAGATGACGAACTATGTATGTATAGGTTGATCAACCTAAACACTTTCTGAATGTGTATGCAGTATCAGAGGCATATAAAACATTTAATGTTCAGTTAACACTTACAATATTCAGTCCCTTTTTTGCTGAACTTAAGATAACAACTACAGATATTCAGTTTTACACTGCATTTCAGATCCAACTGATGTAACTCCATTTTGACTGTGTGTAGGGTTGGAAATGTGCAATCAGATTTTAGAAACATGATGAGTCAGCACACCAGTCATTCTCAATAAGTCATTAAAACAGTATCATCAGTTTTATGTCATGTGCGTCTGTAAAAGTAATTAGCATTGTCCTAATTTCACAGACTTGTCCACAGTGGTAATTCTTAAATTGGAGGAATCGAGTCTCATTTTGGAGGAATTTTACAAAAGTCTTTTTTCAGGGGTGCATAATTAAAGCTGTGAGACCATGCATCCTCTTATTCTGAAGGATATTGGAGAGAGGTACCTGGAACATCGTGATATTTATTATATTAAGGATGAACTAATCTGAATTAATTATTAAAGCTATTTTGTTTACATTTATATTTGCACAGGAATCTAGGCTCAGTTATCAGAAGTAACCGATAAAAGCTCTGATAGATTGTTGAAGAGTAATATGCAAAAAAGGAACAAGAATAATTTGAAGAAAAAAAAGACAAAGAATGGAAAGACCAAAAAGGCTTGATAATTGAAAAAGCAGAGGCAGATGAGGTGAGGGGGAGCAGGAACATTAAATGTGAAAAAAGGGATTAAGCAAAATAACATTAAAGCCGTAAGAGAGGAGCAGAATAAATTACAATTTAGCAGATGGCAAATCTGTATAGACTAACCCAGCAGAACCGCTCTCTCAGCAGGTAGCTTTAACATACAGGAAATCACCTGAAGCACCCTCTCCTTGTCCTTCCTTCTCTCTACCATCATCTCTATCTCTCTCTCTTTGGTGTGTGCAGACAGTAGGAGCATGTGTGTTTTTAAGTAAGAGATAGAGAGAGAGACATGGGGAAGAGAAGATATGAGACTTAGTGGCGGGAAACAGCTTTAGGTAGTCAAAGATGTGAAATACCGGCTGCTGAGTCATTTGCTTCTCTTCCCCTGAGGAGAAATTAAATTCACTGAAGTCCTTGGTACTTCAAGTGTGTTTCCATTACTAAAATAATAAAAAGCTGCTGGTCACTGAGCTAATCATATTGAGGAACTTGGCACTGAGGTAACCTTTGGTAATTTTCCATTATGTTTACAGACATTAACCACAAAACACAACACAATACCAAGTGTAATTCAAAATATGGGCGAAACATCTCTGAAAAATCAATACAGAAAATTCCTTCATATTAATATACTGGACCCTATTTTACAGAGTGTACCTGCAAGACAAATGTCTGTAATTACATGTCCCACTTTCATTTCGGAAACTTAACACATTCTACAAAAAAAAAATATATATATATATATTTTATTTTTTTATTTCAAAATTATCCAAATTATTCTGTCACTTAGTATCACAAATGTTTTTGTTACATCACACAAACTGTGAACGTTTAGTGATTAACTTGACATCATTCACTACAGACTGCTTTCCAATCACGTTTCTCTCTCTCTTAGTTAGGAGTTTAAATGTTTACACACCACTCTGGAAAGCTTAATTCTAATTGGTCAATCACAGCATTCAGCAGTTTAATATTTACTTATATTTGCTGTTGTCGCTCTTGTCTGTCAATTTATTTATACCAACAGTATTTTGACTTGGCCTTTATATCATTGTTCTGTGGAAAGGTTTGTGTGAACAGGCAGTTAAGGTGAAGGTTGTTCTGCAGTGCTTTTCTACATTCTCTGTTCAGAGAATACTGTTTTCTTCAAAAAGTTAACATATTTATCAGCCTGTTTGACTCAAAATATACAGTATCTGTGCACATGTGTATGACATGCACGCCGAAGGATCTATGTATGAAATATACTCACCGCACTGCTAAGGGGGGTGGTGGTGACGCACATTTTGAAATAAATGTGTTTGTGTATGTTCGAGAGAGGCACAGTGACAGATGGTGCTTTCATTGAAGACCATACCAACAACCTCTGCTCCAGAAAATGTGAACGGCCTGTCTTGGATACACTAGTCAGGTGTGAAATAGATGGGACATAGAGCCTCTGTCTGCCTTATTGGAAAGCGATTCATTTTTTTTAGCTAGCTCTCACACGATAATCTGGACTGAAGAAAAGACAAGACATCAATCAAGAGCAACCACCCATGGCAAAAACCATTGCAAGTCCCTCTCAAGGCTCAGCTTCTAACCCTTGTGTATCTTTGAGAATTTATAAACTCATAGATTACTAGAACCACTCTATAATGCAGCACATGAATAATCATTATAGCTAATGTTTTTCAATCATGTTGGTTTGACCAATTTAGTAAAAACTGCTAAAGCAATCTGGGAGAAACAGCATCTTCTCTTAGGTTTGTTATTAGATTATTTTGAGTGACCCCAATAAATAGATTTTATATGGATTACTTAATTCAGTTTTAAATAAGTATCTCCTATATAAACTCATCCTTACTTTATAATGCTCCACTTTTCACCACAATGGTATCCCAGTGAAATTAAAATCATTCTAAATCCCAACATAATTGCACAATAAAACTATCAATTTAAAACAGTTTTACTCTCCCAATTAAGTCCTGTGCAAAGCATGCTTGATTGGCTCACATCTTCCATTCAAAATTTATTTTAGTAGATTGCACATTAGAGTTACATTAATCAAAAGCAAAAAAAAAAGAAGATTTTAAATCAAGTTTGGAAATAAACCACGACAGCAATATGACTAAATCAGACAAAGTGTTTTCCATCCCCCTTTCCCCCAAACATTGAAAATATATATTGCAATATATACAATGCATTCACAACAAGATGTTTTTAAAAGATAAAGCTATAGATACAGTATATTCTTTAAAGTTATGACAAAGAACATTTGGACAATTATTGTCAATTATTAATGGATTAAGTTTGTAATGAAAAAATCTCAATCTCAAATCTCAAGTTGGTTAAAATAATAGAAAATGAAGTTAGTTCAAGGTGCATTTAATGACTATTATGGATGTAACCTGCAGTCGCCTCCATTTCTTGAGCTGTTTATCTGACAATTTAATATAGAAAGTAAATGATCTGCATCATATTAAAAGGAAAAAGGCTTTTTTTATCATCCAAATAGAAAAGCAGACTTATTGAGGTGCTAAAGGGTATAAGAGGAAGCTTTCCAAGACTGACAGGCAAGCTAAAACAACCACTTGTGTTTCTTGGCGGGTGAGAGCGTCATTTAAAAGAGTGCAACAGTTCTTGTGGCTTAGCATCTTTGTAATTAAAATGAGTAAGATAAACACTGTCAACATCAGAACGAAGGCAACATATGCTGTCATCCTTTTCAGTAAACAAACACTTATTCATGCATGACTAGTTGCCTTTTTATCATCCATCGTGCAACTCTGACAAACATTAAATGAATTGGTCAAGTGACATTTCCGTTTCTCCTCACATTTTGTTTCAAAAAATTAAAATGTCATATGACTCACTTATCAGAGAAGTTAGGGATTTTATAGATGCATAAAGGTTAGCAGAAATACAGGGTTTCTTTAGTTCTGCATATGCGTTCTTTCCAATTTAGAGAACACCACAACATTTTTCCCCTGCCAGATTTTGTCAATGTTATCAAAAACAGTAGTATTTATGGCACATTGTGTATGAAAGCTCAACAGTATTGATGCGAGATGACTAGATTGTTGTTGCCTCACCTGCTTTTATCCAGGCTGCCATCATTAGATCTGTTGAAGCACCAGTGACACTCTGCAAGAAACCCTCGCCAAATTATTGCCTTGCTGCCTCATTAAAATATATCTTAATAAATCTTAAACCTTAGCCACTTGGGAGTCTGAATCAGAGGGTCATATTCACACAAGCACTGCAGGGTCTAACCGACCTGACACACAATGAATTGAACTGCCTGCTCCAGGTCTGCTCTAATGTAAACCTTCTCAAGCCAGCAACCCACACGCTGACCTGCTTGTTCAATGACAGTTACTAACACTGACACCAGAGGTCTAGGCCTAAGACCCCTGAAAACTTTGCATTGATAAAAACCATTTATAAAATATTTCAATAAAAACCTGAACCAAAGTCAGAAGATATATACATTTGTATTTGTATCTATCTAGGTCATTCTTTTATCATTGATCAGTGTGTTTTCAGCTTTTGTATCCGGCTTGTAAAGGTAGTGTCCTTGGCAACAGTTAAAGGAAGAAATTGAAAGCGAACTAATAAAAGCAGGATGCTAACTGCGTTTAGGAATTGTCCTTAACTGGAAAAGAAATATATTGCATGAATTTAATTAATTTGTACACGACCGGTCAAAGTTTGTTTCTGTGTGCATTTTATTAACTGCTGGCATATTTTTTCTGTAGCTGCTTTTTTAAATTGTAGCCTGAATAAACACTTAAAATAGACATCTAAGCACTTGAAATATTTCTTTGCTTGGTCATATCCACAATAGGCAAAGGTCCAGTCAGTTACCTCAAACAACCTCAGCATGTGTGAACGCCATTGTACTTGTACAATAATATGGTAAATCTATTTGGTGAGAAACTGTCCTTAACATATTTAAAATAATTAAATCTTTATATATTTTTTAAAGAATACAAGGTCATTATTATTTATAAGATTGCAATATGAAGGTTTGTAATGGAAGAGACTTGCTGTGTTTACATTCATGTTTTTCTCAATCACTTTAGCTCATGTTTTGAAATGGTAACATTCTCTAAACTATAAGTGTAGTTGTCACAACTGTTTTATGGGACATCACAACTCACCCAAACAACAGTTACTCAGCCATGCTTCAAAACGGTTTAACAATTTGGCCAATGCCATCAAAATGAAATCTTTACTTGTTATTCTGTACTGATGTTTTTCACCATGGTCCATAGCTGAATGCTAATGTGTATCACACTAAGCTTTTTAGATGCAGTATAGGTCAAATTTACTGGGAAAGGTGAGGTCAATACTGTATTACACAGAAAAAGAATATGAATGTGTCCTTGTTACACGTTACATATACTTACTATTATAATGACAAATAATTATGCATAATTACATGCAAGTAACCTTAAGCCGAACCCTAATCCTACCCTAACCATATAGTAAGTACATGTAGTTAATTAATATTACTCAGTACTTAAATGTTATTATACTGTAACAAGGACACCTTAAAATAAAGTGTAACCATTTATTTTTTTTATAGCAGTGTGTTACATGTAAACAGAAAATTCCCATTTGCATCTCCATTTTTTACATGTAAAGTCATACACAGTACAGTGAACAGAAAATGCCACAAAATGACATCCAGACAAGCCAAAGTTCCAAAGTTGACATGTTAATATTGTGATTCCTGATTCATTACTATGGCAGGATTGTTTTGCATGTGATGGCTCAAATGAAAGAATGGTTTAGAAGTTGTGAAGATTATGACACTTGAGCGATAATCAGCTCATCAGCTTTTGCCGTGAACAAGAAACTCATTGTTCAGATATCTGAAATTATTGTTATTAAGGAAAAAAATAATTGAGAATTGAGCCAACACCATAAAAAAAAACTGTAAATGTATAAACAAGGAATAAAAAAGGAATTGAATCCCTCAGTCTCTTCAGAGCAGTATGGTTAAGTTTGAATTTACATCAAGAGCTTGCTGAGGGCTGTTTTGTTTAATGCTCTAAAGTCTCTGGAGAATGACAGTGGACTAGCGGTACAAAGAAAACTCTTATGTTTAGATTCCATGGGTTGGAAACAGCAGATGTATCTACAATTTTAGTTCAATTTGTTTTAAATAAAGATTATTCACCTCTGCATGTGTAAAACAGTACACACTCAAAATATTAAAGAATCATTGTTTCAGATGGTTATTAATGTAATGCACTGACTTCATCTCACCCTTAAGATATACCAGTGAGCAGGAAACCCATATTAAAGAAAGAAAGAAAGAAAGAAGAGCATGATCTGTTACAAACTAATTAGAGGTAAGCCAAATCTAATATGATTTGTCTGATAATTACTGCTAAAATGACTGGTGATAATTGAAAGTTAATGATTCATTAGAGGACTTAGTTTAAATTTGAGGAATAAGGCATTTCCCAGGTGGTCTTCAGCCCTCTGGGTGGACAGGCTTGGGGCAATGTCCTCTAAAGTTTGAAAAATTAGAATTGTGCTTCCCCAAGGTCATGTAGCTAATAGATTCAAGTTGAGCTCAATCTTACAGTGTTTAATGAATAAATAAGCATAGGTAAGAACAATGTCATTTTGCAGCTGGAGAAGCCAAAAAAATTACATTTACATTCTGTTCTGGTGTGAGTTCAGATGCCTTTTTTTAATATGTAGAATTTTTGTCATTATGCAGACTGGTGTGAAAAGTGCACTTAATGGAATATCAAACGGAAGAGACACATTCAGCCATCTTTTTGATTCATCAGCACAGCAGATCTGCAGACACATACTATATTTTCCAGCATCTCATTTTCAAAACATAAAAAAACAACGACAGTGGTCTTGTTTCAGTTGAATTAGCAATAACGACCAACTGATTGTACATTTTACCTGTTATGTAACAAATAAATAATTGAATAATATAGTAAATAATTGCACTGAGAAGCAAAGTGGTCCATTTGCATTTGTACAAAATGAGAGATAGCAAGACCATGTCATATGAGAGACATGAAAGTAGCTCTGGGTTTAATTACCCAGATGAGTAAACTAATAACATTGCATTAGATCAAATCAAGTCACATTTATTTGTACAGCGATTTTCACAATACAGTTGTACAGAAAATCATGATGTTAACATTTATAATACCTTATAGTCATATTTAGCAGATTTAATGTGAGAATACAATGTGATAATATAATTTACATTTTGCAGTGATATAAATAATCATGCTGCTGAGGTTTGCTTTATGCGAGTGTACAGATATGCAGGTAAAGTTGGATGTACAATATATCCAACTTCTAATCACTGGGCAATAATAATGAATCAGTCATGATGAATATTTGGACATTTCTGACTGCTGAAAGTCAGTATCAAGTATTCCAGAGAGCTGTGTAAAATGTTATTTAAAAGAGCATTATGTGAACGAGCTACACTTGAGCATGTCAGACTGTCTTGAAGGAGACGGAGTGCAGACAGAACCGGTGGAGAACAGAATACAAAGAAACTCAGGCAGGTGGTGTTGTGGTGTTCCGTGTCATCGCTTCAGATATGGTGTTGGTCTCTCTGTCTTTGAAATCTGACTGGCTCCGTGGCAATCAGACAAGGGCACACTCTGTGCTCTCTGTCCATCTGTCATGAACAGATACTTCTCAAAATAAGAAAAATAAGATTTCCAACCGTGTGAACTTTGACCTCACTGTGAGACCTGCTTTGAAGCAGCAGCAAGCAGTTGCTGAGGGAATATGTGCTTGGAAAGTAATAAAAAATAAAAATTAAATACAGCTATAACATTTAGTAAATAAAATGAAAGTAAGACTCAGATCTTATGTTTTACTGATCTCTTGAGCCTTTAACATTATTTAACCAAATGAGAAAGTATTGGAGAGAGCTGTGTTAAGCAGAAGCAAGTTGTTTTGAAAAGAAACCTTCTTTTTAGAGCACACACTGAAAAAACAAAAAACATTCATTTTCTCAAATTATATTTATGTTTTTTAATATATTAAATTTTGATTTAACATTGTTTATTATAAAGGCCATATTACTTAATCATATATTTTAGACATTAACCAAAATGTTATTTGTAAGTCAATATAATATTTCTGGGGACTTTTTACAACTTGTTTTTTAAACCATAAACAGGAGCTAAATTAGCTATAATATATAAATAGAATTTTCACTTAAGATAAAAATTGAAAACATGTTGTTAGCTAATGTTTAATTTATTTAAATTTTTATAAATAAAAGACTTCAATGTTGTTTTATTTTCTCTTATGTACTTAAAAAAAATAAGTTATGAACTAAAACATACAGTTGGTTTTTAGTAGGAAAACTAAATTAATATTTTCTTGTTAAATGTACTCCAATAATCTGGGATAATCCAAAAATATTTTTTTACAGTATGTGTTATGCATATGAAAACTCTGATGTTAAGCCAAATTACTATTTTAAAAAATTACTTTTTTCTGTAGGAAGTGTTATGTGCTTTTAGATGAACTGGCTTTAAACCAGAAACCATGTTTTTAATTAGACCAATAAAATAACACATTTTTCAGTGCCTAATATCAGTGTGTTTGTGAATCTCACACACAAGTGAGACACACTCTCACTCTTCTGTCCTCATGACAACACACTGCAACACTCAAAATGTGAAATAAATGAAGCACCTTCTTGACTGAAATGAGAGTATGTTGTGTGCCACACGTAACCCATCATACACAGTCTTTTTCACACCCAGTCTCTCTGAACACTTTGCTCTCAGTCCATTGTGCTGCAGTCAGTTCATCTGAGACATGCGGCTTTATTACAGTGAAAATTGACCTCCGCTTATGAGTATGCCTTCATCCTTTCTCCTTCTTACCATCCCTGCAATTATTGCCCAAAGCATCAGGGGTCACTGGCAATCAGAGACCACAAAAGCAAATTTACACTTAATGAATTCAGTTACAAATATTGATAATTGTAAATGTTATAGCTTTTAATGGAGGAGTTAATTATTGCAACAAACAATAATTAACTATGTGTGTGTGTGTTCACTTCAGCTCTCTCAAATTGGGTGCTATCTGACATCACATTTCAACCTTGTTTTTTACAATAATTTGCCTCTAAAAAATAAATATTCAAATACTTAATATTCGTTGTGTTGCATGAAATAAATCATCTAAATTGCAGCAAGAGGACAAATTTAACTTGCATGAAACAGCTTTATGCTCATTAACATATTTGGTAATTAGAAGTGTAAATGAAAGTTGTCGTCCCTTGATTAACTTCATAGGACCCTTGTTGCTTTGTGAGCATCTTTAAAACCTCTCTGTCAACAGCCTCATGTGAGGCATCGGGCAGCACTGCAAGGCTAATTAACCTGTGATGCTTTCATGAGAGATCATATTTTTAATTACTGTACTGTTTGGTTTTTCCTCTCCACATCTGGACTGTCTTTCCTTCAGTTAAATACTCTACAGTTGGATTCAGGGACTATAGGCTAATTAGTGCAGTTGAGCTCAGGGATTAATCAACCAGTCTTATTTACATATTCATAGATGGTGTTGGCAAGTTAATTGAATATGAGTAAGCATTTGTAGACACTCTTGGCATTTGTAGCATTTACTTGCAAAATCTTTTGTCTCAGAGACAAGAAAATAATTACAGTTCACCTGCCAATCTCATGCTACCAGGTAAAGATTGAAAAAAAGAAGCCGCTCATGCTCACCAAGACTGCATTTATTTGATAAAAAAAAGAAGGTAAAAACAGTAATATTGTCACAAGTGAGCTTCCCTTAGATCCTGAGACTGCTGTTCTTGGCTGGTCAGCTTCCTTGCAGAATCTTAGCCATGCTTTCTGATTGCCTATACAAGTATGATGATTGCAAATAAATCTATTTTATATTTACATTTAGTCATTTAGCAGACGCTTTTATCCAAAGCGACTTACAAATGAGGACAATGGAAGCAATCAAAACCAACAAAAGAGCAACAACATGCAAGTGCTATGACAAGTCTCGGTTAGCCTAACGCAGTACACGCGTGTGTTTTTTTTAAGAAAACGCGTAGATAGAATATAGAAAAAAGAAACCTAGTGTTTTTTAGTTTTTTTTTAAAGAAACAAGTAGATAGAATAGAAAAAAGAAAGCTAGTGTTAGTTTTTCAATAAAAGCTAGCAGTTACAGAATAAATATGCAATTGATAGAGGGTCAAGTGTGTGTGTGTTTTTAAAAAAATAAAAAGACAGATAGATAAAATAGAATTAGAATAGAGAGTACTAGAGTTAGAAGGTCAAATAAAGATGGAAGAGATGTGTTTTTAGCCGTTTCTTGAAGATGGCTAAGGATTCAGCTGCTCGGATTGAGTTGGGCAGGTCATTCCACCAGGTGCGAACAGTTAATGAAAAAGTGTGTGAAAGTGATTTTGTGGCACAATAATGCATCGTTCACTTGCAGAACACACGCTTCTAGAGGGCACATAGGTCTGAAATACTGAATTTAGGTAAAGGGGTGCAGAGCCAGAGGTGGTTTTGTAGGTAAACATTAATGCCTTGAGTTTTATGCGAGCAGCTATTGGTAGCCAGTGCAAATTGATGAACAGAGGTGTGATGTGCATTCTTTTCAGCTCATTAAAGATTAATCTTGCAGCAGCATTTTGGATTAATTGTAGAGGTTTGATGGAATTGGCTGGAAGACCTGCCAAGAGATCATTGCAATAGTCAAGTCTGGACAGAACAAGAGCTTGAACAAGGAGTTGTGTTGCATGTTCCGAAAGAAAGGGCCTGATCTTCCTAATATTGTATAAAGCAAATCTGCAGGACCGGGCAGTTTTATCAATGTGGTCTGAGAAATTCAGCTTATCATCAATCACAACTCCAAGGTTTCTGGCTTTTTTTGAAGGAGTTGTGTTTGATGAGCGGAAGGTGAAATTGTGATGAAGTGTTGGGTTTGCTGAAATTATAGCAGTTCTGTCTAGTTATTTTTTTTGCATGGAAGAAAAAGTCAAGATCTGGTTGTGAGAACTTTCCTTCCACACTGTGGAAAGACTTGGATACAGTGCACTTTTCAACCTTTCTTTGTATCGATTTTTTTTTAGTATTCTTTGATAGAAAATTTAAAAAACAGAATTGAATGCATCACTGCCAAATAAAAATATGACTTTCTTTTCTTGAAACACTTTCTTGAATTTAGGCCAACTCAATGCACTTTTCACCCTTTCTTTGTATAGATTTTTTTTTTTTTTTTGCTGCAATATTTTCTTTTTCTGTCTTCCTTCATTCTTTCTTCTGTCCTCGCCATTGCTTCATGCTACAGGACCTACTCCATTTATAGTTCTCTCACTTGGTGTTTTCTACCCACATCTTGACTTTTTTCAACCTTCATCTTTCAAAGCAAGTTTTGCATGATATGCATATTCTGTGTTACAGGGCCACTGAACAACTTTTTTTTTTTTTTTCAAATAATTATGTTTTTTAACACATAATGAATTAGGACACCAAGCATGGTGTCACACTGATCTTGCCATCTGTTTTGCATGTTTTAATTGTTTTATGCATAATAAACACAAGATAAAGCAGCTTTAAACATGATGTATTGAAAACAGAAAGATACAACGAAGGTGTTCACTGCAGCTCTGGACTTGTGGGAATGACTTCAGCATTTCCACATTCTGAGGCAAACAGAGCAGTGGCGCTTTAGCTTCACCACTCTGGAGGGAAATCGGATTATACCATTTCAGTCAGAAAGTAGGGTCCCTTCTTCTTCTTTTTTTATTGTTTGTACGTTTAAGTGTTTATTTGTGTATTACTTAAGTTATGGTTATATTTGTATATTTATCTAAATATTTAGTCTATCATTAAGTTTGTTTTGGATTACTAGTTCTGATTACGGAAAGTTGTCTTATAATATTTCTCTCCCTGTTGTAATTTGGTATGGTCCGGACCTATATGTGCTCTTTGTCATGGCAGAGGCTGTGGCTGTAACCCTACCACTTCTGCAGCACACAGTATATGGCCTATGAGCTCTATGGCACATTGCTGTATGCAGGTCATAATGATAAAAGGGGAAAAACTTTCAATTGTTTTTAGAAATGTAATATTTGTATTAATATTGGTTTCATACATTTAAAAAATATATAGGCCTACTGACATTTAGAATGAATGGTCTAAAAAGTATTAAAATACCTTTCTTCTAAATCTATGATTTTAACATCTTTTCTAACTTATTCGTTTTGAATGTCAGTAGACATTATTGTAGACACAAAATGTGTGTGTATTTAAAAAAGCACACACACTGATTCTTTTTAAATAAAGTAGTCTCTGTACTGTATTTAGTAAACAAATACTCCATTTTGAATGGCTTACATTTTTGTTGTTGTTTTTGGTTGTTTTTATGAGCTGTTTGTTGCCTCAGAATGGTCATTTACATTTTGTTTTACATTTTGGATCACTTTTAAGCCCATCCCTGTATGTGTGTAAATATGGAAAAAGCTAAACTTCCTGCTTTTTTGCACTACTCACCTGTTGGTCAGAATCTGAATATTCTATTAATGCTCCTCAGAAAAACCATGACATTTACTGGACAAGATCTGATGATAGGTTTTGACTGAATTGTGTATTTTGGCCTGTTTGTTATTTAGCTTTACTCCTAAGCACCATCCTTCACTCCAACCTTTTAAGCCCAACCTAGATTGAAAATGTTTTTAGAGTCCATTTTTACAGCATGTCATTCAGTCAAGCAATTTAGTATCTGCCAGGTATGATTGCTCCTCCTCTCCTTCATGGAGCAATATGGATGAAAGTATTCTGCACCATATACTTCAGGCAATGTGTGAGCACAGCAGAATGTTATTAGATTTCCGAATACATACAGAGACCATTCATGCGGTTCACATGACTATTTAGCAATGTTTCAGCAAAATAAGCCACAGCTTTACAGTTTAGCAATGCATGGGGGACTAGTATCCACACTAGAGATGTGCTGTCATCCAGAGAAGTGGCTGGAGAAAAGTGAAGGATCACAGTGACGCACAAGGTGAATCCTGTTAGATGTTTCAGTGTTTCACAATGTTTTGTACTGCCTTATGTAGTCTCTGACAGTGAATTGATGGAATCAGATACCTATAAATAAAAATAGTCTCATGCTGATTAGCATAATGATGAATCTAGAGTTCAGTGGAGCATTCCTAATCCAAACTTAATTAATAAATTGCTGTTAGTAGCAGCTTTTCCTGTCTAATTGCACATTGTTACTAAATGTGAGTTGAGATATTATTATTTTTTTCATTTTGATTTTAAAGCAACTGTATAATCCTATATTTGTTAATGAAAACTGATGAATGACATTGGTAACACATACAGTATGTTTTTTTCACTCTTCTCACTCTCTCCACACATTCTCAGGATGAATGACACACCTCAACATGACAAATGCTCCTGACTCATGCAGAGAAATGACACAGCACAGGATCATGTGCATCTTATGTCAGTAGCTGTTTTGGACAGCAAATATTGCAGCTGTCTACTGATTTTCTAAATAAAGAAACATTATGTTGCGTTTGAGCTGAAGGCTTACATTATGCCCGGCCTAAATAGTCCAATTAACTTTTGTCTTGTTGGTTTATTATAATATCTAATTAAGCTACCCTTTTAACTAAGGCTACCCAGTATTCATTACAATGTCATTAAAAATTGAAATAACCGATCATTATCTTTCTTTGTACAGCTCTTCAGGAGTCAGATCAATTAAAGTGGCAATTTAGTAATGCCCACAGAGTGTCTGGTACAGGCATGTATGTTTTTTTCTGTTTAATATTCATGATATAATTATTGATATAATTAAGGGAACATATTTAATTGGATTAGTTCTCTTTTTAGTTCTCTAAGAGCTAAAATCCTGTGAGATTAAGAAACAATTACAAACACTTTTGGAAAATGATTTTATCTGCTAGGTTTCTGTATTCCTTGAGGATAGAAGTATAATGGGATTTCTCCATTAAATTTACCTGTGCTATTCTTAGCGGAGCATATAAGGCAGCATAGGGCCAGAATGGTTTTGATTTCTATGCCCTGTAAACAAACAGTTGTGTATAGTAGATAAGAGTGGTACAATCAATTGTACATTTGTTGCTCTTTTTAGGAAAATCATTGCAGAAATGGTACCCAACTGTCATTGCGTGCAGCTACTATTGACCAATCATTTACCAAAAAGAATGGAATAGTATAAGGAATTTAGTTCATGTCCAAAAACATATAGTAGATGATTGACAGATTTGACTGACTGATTGAAGAAATAAAGATGAACATTTTAAGCCTTTGTGCAAAACATGGAAATCAGCAATTCAATTGTGCGAACATTTACTGTTGTTTTTTAAGGAGTTGAATATAATTGCTATTCTTGTGTCTCGAAAAGAGATTTGCAGTGTAAAAGGGACATTAATTATTGCAAAAACAACCAAACAAATTATGCAGTCCTTTCCTAGTCAGGAGTACAACATGATGGACATCCAGGAGGACACTGTAATAAAAGTCCAGCTTTCCTGTAGCTCAAATGGTAGAGCATGGTGCTAGCAACGCCAAGATCATGGGTTCGATTCCCAGGGAAAGCAAGAGCTGATAAAATGTAAAACTGTAACTTGAATGCAATGCAAGTCGCTTTGGATAAAAGCATCTGCTAAATGTAAATGTAAGTCATTTCAGCTGTTTGTTCTACTTGAAAATAGAAAGTCCTCCGTGTTTCATTGATGTCCTACAGAGGATTCCCAAACAGATTTACTGATGTTTCATAAACCACTGATTTATGTTAAATGGGCTGATGTGTTGAACAGCATTTGGATAAAATGACAAACATTAATGCATAAATTGGCAAGCGTACAAGCACTAACACTAATTGATACATTCTCATTTACTTATATGAAAAGTAATGGACTCTTCAGATTTAAGTGCTTTAGCAGGTGTAAGATCAAAACTGCTCTCAATAAAGTCCCAATTAGAAAAATCTTTTGGTATCAAACCACTGTTACATTTACATTTACATGTATGCATTTAGCAGACGCTTTTATCCAAAGCGACTTACATTGCATTCAAGTTACAGTTTTACATTTTATCAACTCTTGCTTTCCCTGTTACTGTATTATTATTTTTACACAAGGTCCAAACCTGAAAAATGTAATTCCCTTTTCAATTCTGAATACATAATTAATACATTTCAGTGTTTTTGTCTCCTGACTGACATTATTTAAAGAGATTTACATATTAAGCAGAAGATATTATCTGCAATATGTGACAATCAGAGTCAGTATTGTGTGAGTGGAGGACTGACTTACTCTCATTTTATCACCTACAAACGAAGTATATAATATACAGTTCAACAAGACATTAGCTCCTCACTTGGATGTTTTTAGTGAAGAAGCTATCCTCTAAATCATTTCTACATTTATTCTCTACTTTATGATATCCCTGCCATCTTTTCCCATTTTCAGATCAAGGTTAACACCCCCATGTTGTAATGGTGGATGTCTACAGTAGACATTGTGTGGATAATATATGCACATGTCAGACATTTGCTAGTCAGTCTCACTGATGAAACTCTATTTTCATGTTATTCATGTTTATTTGATGTGTTAACGTTTGTTCATTTTAGGTCTGGTGGTGCAGATCTATAAAAGTTGTTGTGTTTTCAGACAAATCACTTTTTGGAGGGAATTTTCTTGTTCATCAACATTTTTCAACAGATATTTAAATAAGGTAAAAAGATCTGTGTAACACTGAGCTTGGAGGTAGGTTTGACCTTGTGCAACATAATCCTAAAACCTTTAAATGAGTAATGCATTCAAATGAACATACTGCCCTCTTTTGGTTGATCTTGAACTGTACAACGGCTCTTCTACAGGTGACATCCACATGTGTCTAAACTAGTGGCATAGCCAGGCTCATCATTTTCAGCACTATTTTATCATACACTCTTGAAAATAAAGGTTCTTTATTGCTACCTAGTTCCACGAAGAACCTTTAACATATGTAGAACTTTTTTTTATTGCACAACAGGCTCTTTACAGTGGAAAAAGGTTCTTTAGATCATTAAAATGTTCTTCACTCTAAAATAATGGTTCTTTTAAGAACTGTTCACTGCTTAATAATGGTTTGCTTCTTTAAGGAACACAAAATGGTTCTTCTGTGGCATTTTAACATTTTCAAAACTGTTATCGCTTAGTTTTATGTGGTCATTTATGCTTAGTATGCAACCAAATATCAGGAAAGAATTCATTAAGGTAAGCTAAAACTTTTGATGGCACATCAGTTAAAATGGATTCTGTTTTATTGTATTTCCAATTGTATTTATAAATGTGAAATAGAAAAAGCGAAAATGTATTCATGCAATGTCAATCTGCTGTTTTTCTTGCAAGTTTTCTTACTAGTACTTTTTGAAAAATATGCTTATGTACACATATCAATATACTAATATCATTGTTATACATGAAGCCAGGGCCGTCGCTAGTGGGGTGAAAGGTGGTGACAATTCTAGGGGCCCCCACCACCCAGGGGGCCCCACAAAATCCAGGAATTATACTATATAGGCCCATGTTCTGTGAATAATTCTAATATTTTATTAGTTGTATAACTGAGATATTATGAAAACCACAAAAAAGCATGCAATTTGGTTCCATGCTTGTATATTGTACAGTATATTATATGTATGTGTGGGGGGGGCCCACATCAATATTTTTTCAGGGGGCCCCCAATCCTCTAGCTACGGCCCTGCATGAAGCATCTCTATTTGTCATTTTTTCCCATGAATTTTGAAGCGTAAGCTTGTCCTTCCAGTAGATGAACTTCCTTGTCTGTTTGGTAAAAAAGTATCTTTCACTTTTATAAAAGAGAGAGAATTAATTTGTGTAAAAGTATGTGATTAAGACAAAAAACAGTTCTATAATACATGTAAAAAATACATTGTATAAAAGTGTAAAATAAAGTCTTTACATTGTACCCAAAACGTTTCAGCATGATTTAATGATTTGAAGCAATGATTTGATGATAGCTAATTTCTTGCTGATGAACCCTAGATGTATAAATAATGAATAAGATATACAATATTCCTGAACATATGCTCCCAAAAGCACCTTTGAGTGTACAGTGTAAGACACAAACAAGAATAAAATCATCAGTAATATGCATTTACCCAACAGGGTCTTACAGCCAACAGAGTAGCAAAGAGCATACTGTACTGTGTTCAGCATGTTAAAACCTCACCGCTGCAACATTCATTAATATACTGTATAATCCAAATATATACAGTTCCTTGCGAAAGTATTCATAGCCCGTCATTTTTTTCACGTTTTGTTATGTTGCTGCCTTATGTTAAACTGCTTTAAATTACTTTTTTTCCCCACATCAATCTACACTCCATACACTATAATGGTAAAGCAAAAAACAGATTTTTAACATCTTTGCAAATTTATTAAAAATAAAAAACTTAAATGATTCCATTGCATAAGTATTCATACCCTTATCTGGGACAATTTAAATTTTGCTAAGGAGCATTCATATTGCTTGTAGATGTTACTACACTTTGAGTGAAGTTAACCTGTGGCAAATTCAATTGAATGGGTATGATTTGGAAAGGCACACGTCTTAATAAAAGGTCTAATAGCTGATAATGCATATCAGAGCAAAAAACAAGCCCGAGGTCAAAAGAACTGCCTGTAGAGCTCAGAAACAGCTTTGTGTCAAGCCACACATCTGGGGAAGAGTTCAGAAAAAAATTCTGCTTCATTGAAGGGTCACAAATGCATGTAGTCTCTTTACCCTTAATAGAAGAAGTTTGAAACAACCAGGATTCTTCCTAGAGCTGGCCTCCTGACAAACTGAGCAATTGATGGAGAAGGGCTTTGGTTAGAGTGGTGACCAAGAACCTGATGGTCACTCTAGTTGAGCTCCATGATCATATGTGGAGAAAGGAGAAATCTACAGAAGGACAAACATCACTGCAACACTCCACCGATCTGGGCTTTATGGCGGTGTGGCCAAACTCAATCCTCTCCTCAGTGAAGACACATGAAAACACACTTGGAATTTGCAGAAAAGCACCTAAAGGACCCTCAGACTATGTAAGAAACAATATTCTCTGGTCTGATGAACCTCAATTCTAAGCATCATGTTTGAAGGAAACCAGCTCTGCTCATCACCTGCAGAGTACCAACCCAAAAGTAAAGTGTGCTGGTAGCAGCCTCATGCTGTGGGGCTGTTTTTCAGCGGCAGGGACTGAGAGACTCATCAGAGTAGAAGAAAAGCTCAATGCACCAAAATATTGAGATAGCCTTAATGAAAACCCAATCCAGAGCATTCAGAACCTCAGACTGGGCAGAATGTTCACCTTCCAACAGGACAATGAACCTAAACACACAGCAAGAGTGGCTTATAGACAACTCTGTGAATGTCCTTGAGTGGCCCAGCCACAGCCTGGGATTAAACCCAGTCAAATATTTCTGGAGAAACTTGAAAATGTACATCTACCCCCATCCAACCTGACAGAGCTTGAGAGGTGAAGAGGTGAGGAGAAGAATAGAAGATAATTGCCATATGCTGATGAGAAAATCTTGTCACATCAAACAAAAAAAAAAGACTTGAGACTGTAAAGGTGCTTCAGCTAAATATTTAGGTAAGGGTATGAATACTTATGCAATGTGCTTATTTCAGTTTTTTTTTTTTTTTTTTTATAAATTTGCAAAGTTGTGACAATTTTGTTTTTGCTTTGTCAATATGGTGTATGGAGTGTAGATTGATGTGGAAATAAAAGTAATTTAAAGCGGTTTAACAAGGCAGCAACATAAAACGTGAAAAAAATGATGGGGTATGAATACTTTCGCAAGGCACTGTATATCATATTAATAGAAGAATTTCGTTATTTATGGTGCACTCTCTGGTGTGTAAGCAGACTTCTCTTGTCTTTGAAGGTCTTCCTACAGTCCGGGCAGGGGAATGGCCTCTCTCCTGTGTGAGTGCGCTCATGCACTCTGAGCTGTGACGTCTGTTTGAAGCCCATGCCGCAGACGGAGCAGGGATAAGGCTTTTCTCCAGTATGTACTCTCAGATGTATCCTAAGCTCTGCAGCCCTGCGGAAGCTCTTTCCACACTCAGCAGCAAAGATGAGGTCGCGCTTCACTGTGAGTGTTCACGTGCATTTTCAGGTCAAATGACCGGCGGAAGCACTTTCCACATTCAGTGCAGGAGTATGGTCTCTCATCCGAGTGTGCGCGCTGGTGACTCCTTAGCAAATACAAATGCGTAAAGGCCTTTCCGCACTCAGTACAGTGATGGTGCTTCTCTCCTTTGTGACACTGCTGGTGTTCTTTAAGTTGACAGAAAGCGCCGAAAGCTTCACTACACACGCCGCATCGAAACAGTTTCTCTTCTGATTGAGGTGGCTGGTGCTCCTTTAGTCTTCTGCTGTCGGTGAACGTCTTGTTGCATATGGTGCATCGATAAGGCTTTTCTCCTGTGTGAATACGTTTGTGTGCAATCAAATTGGCATGTCCTTTGAAGCACTTCTCGCACATGGAGCACACATAAGGCCTCTCTCCTGAATGAACACGTCTGTGAACTTTAAGTCCGCCCAGCTGGCAGAACGTCTTCCCACACTCTTTGCACTCGTAAGGTTTTTCACCAGTGTGGGTTCGTAGATGAATTCGTAACGCTCCAGATGTAGTAAAGGTCTTCCAGCATTGTGAGCACATGTATGGCTTCTCTCCCGTATGAATCCTTTGGTGAATTCGTAGATCTATAAGTTGCTGGAAACGCTTGTTACACTCAGGGCAGTGATGGCGTTTTTCATTTCTATGAAGTCTGCGGTGATTAGAAAAGGACCCTGATTGAGCAAAGCTTTTTCCACAGTCGGAGCAGTGGTAGGGTTTTTCTCCTGAGTGAACACGCAGATGTACTTTTAGTTCAGAGGACGTAATGAACCTCTTGCTACATACGGGGCAAGCATGTGGCCTCTCTCCTGAATGAACTAGTTTATGTCTTTTAAAGTGAACTGACGTTTTGAAGCTTTGTCCGCATTTAAAGCAATGGTGATTTGATTTGTTAGAGCGGAATCCTGTTTTTGTGCTCTTTGTTGAGCAACTCCTTTTCCTTTTACCAGTTTCTAAAAAGCAAAAAAGAAAAACAATGGACAAAAAGCATGTAGTGAGTGTAACCTGAACAATACAACAATTTACAATTTATTTAAAAACAGAATTGGACTTGACAAAAAAAATCGCTTAAAATAAGGCAGCCCACTGCATTTTAAAATACATAAGCATTCAAAAATGTGGGGTTAGTAAGATTTGTTAAAAAGAAATTGTCACTTTTGTTCAACAAGGATGCATTAATGGGGAAGTCGTGGCCTAATGGTTAGAGAGTGGGACTTGTAACCCAAAGGTTGCGGGTTCGAGTCTCAGGTCCGGCAGGAATTGTAGGTGGGGGGAGTGAATGTACTCTCCTGTCCTCCTTCAATACCACGACTGAGGTGTCCTTGAGCAAGGCACTGAACCCCCAACTGCCCCCCTGGCGCCGCAGCATAAAATGACTGCCCACTGCTCCGGGTGTGTGTTCACGGTGTGTGTGTGTTCACTGCTGTGTGTGTGCACTAGGATGGGTTACCATACTTGGCCACATGTCACGTCACTTTCACTTTCATTAATTGCAGCTATTTCATAATTGGGTAATTACTAGTACTGAAATTTTATTTTATTTACTTATCTTTCTAGTGTTTTAAAATTTGTATTATGTTTTCTGTATGTATATGTATAAATAAATGTGTATATGTTTCCGTATGTACATATATGGATATTTTATGTCTATGTGTGTGTATAGGTACATATATGTATGTGTGGGTATTTATGTGAAAATCCTTTTTGATTTTTGATTGACTGGCATGGGGGGAGGGGGTTGTTTGTTCTGTAAAATGTAAAAGCTTTATAAACAAGAATGCATTAATCATTTATTACTGACATAAATGAGCAATTGATTAACAGCCTTAGATCAATTGTTCTAAAATGTCTGCAGGTCTGATATGGTCACAGACAGGATCTTTTTCTTGCTGACATTAAAGACTGTGTGTCCAATCAAACTTTATGTAATTTTTGTTTAAACTAATATTTCACATGATAATATGGCTAATAATAACATAATGTTTAGCCCATTTGGGTCAGTAAATCACTATTCTGTTGTTTATGATTTAACAAAAATTGTTGTAGAAAAAATAAAATCCTGTTCAGCTATGGTCATGTTAATCATTTAGTATTTTATTAGATCTATGCAGTTTGTTAATATTAATACATTATAATATTTAGTTAGTTAGTAATATATATATATATTAAATTTTTCACTATATAATTTGCTAAAATCATTTAAGTATATTAATGTACATATTGATTGTTGACATAGATTTATTAATTATCACATTTAAGTATTCTTTGCTGTGAGGGCAAATCCTTGAGATTTTGATCCAGCTTGTGGATTGGACTTGATCCACACACCTGTCTATATGACCTTACAGCTCACAGTGCATGTCAGAGCAAATGAGAATCATGAGGTCAAAGGAACTGCCTGAAGAGCTCAGAGACAGAATTGTGGCAAGGCGCAGATCTGGCCAACTTTACAAAAAAAATTCTGACTTAAGGTTCCTAAGAGCTCAGATAATCCTTAAATGGAAGTTCGATTTAGAGCTTTAAACTGAGCTTTTGGTGAGAGAGGTAAAGAAGAACCCAAAGATCACTGTGGCTGAGCTTGCATTCGGGAGATGGGAGAAAGTTGTAGAAAGTCAACCATCACTGCAGCCCTCCACCAGTCGGGGCTTTATGGCAGAGTACGGAAGCCTCTCCTCAGTGCAAGACACATGAAAGCCCACATGGAGTTTGCTAAAAGAAGGATTCTGGTCTGATGAGACCAAGATAGAACTTTTTGGCCTTAATTCTAAGCGGTTGTGTGGATGCTCATTGTTACAGTCCCAACAGTGAAGCATGGTGGTGGCAGCATCATGCTAGCTGCAGGGACAGGACGACTTTGCAATCGATGAATTTATCCTGGACGAAAACCTTCTCCAGAGTGCTCAACCTCAGACTCCGAAGGTTTACCTTCCAACAAGACTATGACCCTAAGGCTAATAACGCTGACTGTTCTTGATGGCCCAGCCAGAGCCCTGACTTCCAATTGAGCATCACTTGTGTACCAACGTTTATCCATTGGAGAGGATCTGCAAGGAGGAATGGCAGAGGATTCCAGTGCTTGTTGCATCTTTCCCAAAAAGACTCATGGCTGTATTAAATTGCTTCTACTAAATACTGTTGAATTTAGGACCATTTTTTCAGTTTTTCTTTTTTAATAAATCTGAAAAATGTCAACACCATATTCATTTTCTTTCAGTATTCTTTGATGAATATAAAATCTATAAGCATTTATTTGAGACAGATTATTCATTTATTTAAATGTTTATTTATTTTTATTAAACTATTATTATAAATATACAGAACAGATCAAAAGTTTGTGGCCAGTACAATTCTTTATTTATTTTTTTTAATTTGTTTTACATATGTTTTCTATTTGAATATATTTTAAAATATAATTCCTGTGCTGTGCTTAACTTACTGCACAGATTTATTGTGGCTATTGGGAAACCAAACTAAATGCGACCTAATTCACCAAGGTGGTCTCTATGTGAGCACAGATTTATTGTTTGCAATTTTACCATGTTTGGGGATCCCAGGCTCCTCCCTATCTGTGAGCACGGTTGAATCCTGGTTGGCTGGACACATATCAGAGGCTTCCTCGACCTTATCATCATCATCTTTTTTTAACTCCACACAAATGCCAAACACACTGGGGTGATCACAAGAAGGTGGGCTTGGATCTGGCTTCTCTTCATTCACCTTAATCACTAGACAATGTGTACAACATATTATATATACGTATAATAAAATGATCATGTTATTTTTTTAATCATCGGGTCAAGCTGAATTACTCACAGTGCTCTTGGTGTCCAGATGGGTTGGTCAGTATCTCTATAGCCGCCAGAAGAACATCCATGCCAGGTATTAGTGTCGGTCCTTCAAGCAGTAAAACACATCAACTGTGTCTGAAGCAGGTGCATATTCTCCTGCGGACCGCAAAGACTCTGAAAAGCACCGGTCAATAACAGTAGGCTTACATTTTACTCGCAGTGCATTTATTGGTTTCAAGCACAAACTGACTTATTACAGGTGAAACTGTTAGTGCTCAGAGAGAACACAGTAGCGTGACATTCACCACTGCAGCGTTTTAGTCGCCGCACGTTTAACTACTAACTACACCGAAGATCATGTCAATAATAATTTACAGCAATAAAACCAAAAGTGAACACACACGAAGTAACGTTACACAAAAGTCGAGTTGTCATCGAAGGTGTAATTGTTTTGAATATTTACTTCCTACTTCCGCATTAAAGTTTTGTTTCTGCTGGTTCTTCTCGTAAACCAGCTGGTTTACCGTTGACCTGTACTGGTAAGGTAACGAGCTGACTAAGATACAGGACATTTCTGCCAGTATTTCACCTAAAAAGCAACTCTTTGCAATTTAAAAATAAATAAATGTTTTAAACAAACAATCAAATACTGGTATTGTCTATCAATCCTATAACGCACCACGACAGTGTTTTATACTGTCACTTCTGGACCTCAACATTTACACGACATGCAAAGCTTGTAGCTCCTGTTCTTGCTTATGTTTACTTTAATAGCTGCGTGTACATACCTATGAACCAGTGTTATTTCAATGTAACTAAACGTACATTGTAAAAACTGTACCACATATTTTATCTTACAGTAATCCAGAAAAACACATCTCTTTAAACCAAAAGGGTGACCGCAACACACTTGATAGAGCAATGTCTCTAAAACCGTTCCCATTTTGAACTCAACCTGGTGGAGGCAGTATACTTAAATAAGAAAGCGATTGCTATTGCACCAGAGAAGAAGATGCTTCTTTGAAATCCTCTGTGATTCTTACAAAACTGGAAAGGCAGTTGAAGTAAACTCTGCTGGTTTGAGATATAAAGCCTGCAGGGGGCGTGTCATGGCTCAAATACCAGTTACAAAACTCACATTTCCACATAAATAAACAAATAAATTGAAATATTTCGAAAGTAAAAACGTTTTTCAAAGGTGATAAGTCTAAACAACACATTCATAATATGTATCAAGTGTGTGTTTGTTAAGGGCTGTTGTAGATCACGTGACCGGTGGAGGCGGGCGCGAGCCGCTCCAGGTTCCGCTGTGTCTCTGCAGAGTCCTCAATGTGGATCACTACATGGCGGTAACGCGGAACACTGCGGTAATGATGATTACCTAACACGTTTACTTCAGTATAGAAATATTTTTTTAATATCTCCATGCTTATAGTTAACTCTGGGTGAATTTATTGGATATAAACTTATTACCGTTTCAATAAATCTCAAGTCGTGCATACACGAGGCCTGCATGAAAGCTCGCTAGCTTCTGTTCATTGCTAACCAGGCTAGCATATTGCTCTCCTTTTCATTCGTGCTTTTTCTGGTTTATCTAGGATTTACCTTATTTTACGGATCGGCTACAGCTTGTTTGAGACGCATATAGATAGTAAGCCCATGAATCCTGCACCGCTAGCTTAAATCAGTGTATTTAACAGCTTGTAAGTCAGTTAGCACCGCTGCTGGTGTAATGTACGTTACCAGTACAAGCGCGCCACTGCCGTGTCTTTAACCTTTCTTTGTTGATCTATAGCTCTCTGAAGGTGCAAAAACCCTCAGTTCACTTTAGTGATGATTTTGTGTTTACGCTAAGCCAAGAATGGCAGAAAAGCCAAAACGCAAATGGAGGTTCCTATGAATATTCCAGTTGTGCAGTGTTTCTTGTACGGTTTTTAAGTGACCACTGTTTTCAGAATGACTACTGTTGGCTTGTGAAGCAGGTTTAGGTTTCATTCTGACAGTTTGCATCTTGCAGAGGAAATAATCTAGTAAGTTAGTTAGATAGATTGAACACGAAGGGTGTACAGTATTTTAGCACCATGCTACTGTCGAGAAAGACAATGTAGTGATACTGGAGATATGATAATGACTAGCAGTTGCTTAAAGGCATAGCTCCCCTTAAACTCTGTCATTACTTTTTCTTTTTTATGTTTTTACAAATCTATATGACTGACTTTCTCCTGGGGAACACAAAAGGAGATGGATTGGGTGAATGTAATTGGTGACTAAGGCTTTTGTGTTCCATGGAAGAAAGTCAGTCAGCTATCCACAGCTTCTTCTTGTTGCACTTGGACAATGATTTTAAATTATTATGCTGTGTGCATTTCCATGAACCACAGATCATTATAAAATTGTGAGTGCTTTGCCAGCAAGTCTCTACTACTTCACAATCCTGGTTGGTGTAATACGGTTCGCCTCATAGGTAAGTTGCAAAATCTTTCCTTGGCATATAATTTACAATATATTTTGGTTTAGATGAATATATATATATATATCTGTCTGTATATATTTTGGGCACGCTATAGATTGATGAAGTCAATAAATTCAGATGTTCGAATGGATGCCGAGTAGATGGAAAATCAGGTCTGGAAATACTTGAATATGTGCTGTCTTTTTCATTCCAAGTCCATTGTATTGCTTTCTCAGTGAGGCAAAGGTCTGATGATGGAGAATGGACAAGGCACAGGCGCAAAGCTTGTATTACCGCCTCTTACTCCAGAGCAACAGGAGGCGCTACAGAAGGTAATAAGAGATCTTTAGTGTTTTACTTTATTTTTGGACTTTTATATCTTTGTTAGAGACATGAGAGGGAAAGTAGTGGGGAAAGAGAGGGAATGGGATCAGTACAGGTCACGGGCTGAACTCCAACCTGCATCACCTGCTCCTGTGTTTCAAGAGCGGGTGTGCAATTGCTGTGCCACAGCTCCATCTTAAAATAGATTCTTAATTAAAAGGGTCAATGCCATTGGATGCTTCTCCATAAGTTGAATAGGAGCTTTTTTGATTTTGTAGGATTGTGGGTACAAATGTTTTGGTTTTTTCTAGGCTCAATTTTAATCAAACTTGACCAGCAGTTGTCTCTGATAGACTGTTACATGGAAGCCCCCCCCCCCCCCCAAACAAGCATGTCCAACATTAGCATGAATTGTAGCTTAAAACTGACACTGTAATAAACACTCAGATATGTAGCACGTGAAAATTGGGTGAATAGTGCCCTTATATTGATATAAACTAAATAGCCTGTGTTAATAGCCCATTTCTCTCTTTTTTTAGGCTAAGAAGTATGCCATGGAACAGAGCATCAAGAGTGTTTTAGTGAAACAGACCATCGCCCACCAGCAACAGCAGCTCACAAACTTACAGGTGAGCTTATATTATGATCTGATTATGCAGAAATGTTGTTTTCTTATTTGAGAGAATTGAAACATTTGATTGTCAAACCAATAGTGTAACTGAAACTACATAGCGTCACTTCCTGGTGCAGGATTTATAATGCTGAATTGACTGAAGCAAGTCTGCAAAAAAGGAACTGATCTTTCAGACGTGCATATTATTACTCTTAATATTGGGTGATAGTCTTTAATTATACATTAGGGATTAATAAAAATTCAGGAAATTTTAAATGATCAGTTTGTTTAAACAATGTGATATCTGTAAGGGCAAATCCTGCAAGCCTTAAATTCCCATTGATAATGGCAAGTTTTTACACTTCAGGTTGTCTGTTTTATTTCTTTTTTCATACATCACAAGTCTTGTGAATTCTCTATTTATTTAGTCAGATTAGCCCCATGATTAAACTGAAACACTCCACTGGAATAACTCCTCATGCCTTTGTTTGCCCTCCCTCTCTGTCAGTTTGGTTGAGATCTGCAGTGTGTTTCTGTTTGATCAGAAACCAACAAAATCTAGAAATTGGACACAGTGTGTACTGCACTACCCAAGCAGACATTATAATGACTGAAGAGTCAACAGCAGTTATTCAAAGGAAATACACACCCTTTGCTCAGTTTATTTCTTGACTTTGTGAACAGATGGAAAATCTGAGCAGCCTACTCATTGCCTTTGTTGAACGTACTGCCTATTAGTATCTCTGTTGCTTTAATTGTCAAATGTTTCAGGTCTTCAGTCAAATTAAGTGGTGTTTTAATGAGGTGGGCAGAGTTTAAAGTTGAATTCCGAGGCATTGACCAGTCAGAGAGACTGTCTGGAATACTATGTCTGTCTGCAAAGGATAAAAGAGATATCTAACCTTTTTCAGCACTTTTCCATCTTTACTGTGTTTCAGATGGCAGCAGTGACAATGGGCTTTGGAGATCCTCTCTCATCTTTACAATCGGTCAATAGATTAACTATTATTTATCTTCTGTACGCGTTTTGGCATAATGACTGTTAGCCTTCTTTAACCGGCATTGGCCTGATACACTAGACATTTGCAGCAGCATATTTAAAAAGCAGACATGGCTTTGTTGTGAATGGAGTGTTTGTTTTTGGTCACCCATTTCATTAAGCAGGTTGCAAGATGACACAACATGAACTACCTCTATGAACTGAGTGTACTGTTTCAGTGTTAATGAATGCCATGGGAGCTGTTTTAAATCACAGGAACAGGATAGCTGACTTGTAATATGACAATTACACTGGACATTTTTCATTTACTGACGGTCCATCCCATATTTGCCATTCTGAATCACTGCATGGCCACCCGTGTGTGCGCCCTCATGTCACTGCTCATTTATTTTTGTTTTTCTACAAAAACAAAGTTTTTCCAAGTTTATTTTTCTACCTGAAGCTCCATTTGTCTTAAGAAGTCTTGTGGGAATTGTGTGTTGTGAATGGTGTGGATGATCCATTTCTTCTTTGTGAATATGCTGTGGCATATAAATGTCACTTTTGTCTGCTGTGAAAGAGGGCTAGCGGTCACTACGACAATCCAAATTGAATCTGCCTAAACTTTGAGCCTTGTGTGTAATCGTATACTTTCGTCATGTGGCTGACATGCAATCCAAAACTTGAATTATAAATAATGATTAAACAATGATAAATGTGTTGTTTGGTTGGACTAAAAGTGTTAAACGGATAGATTTGTGCTGATTCTCCCTCAACAGTGATCTGATATGTAAGTCCAAAAGCTCACCTCATGAAAAGAGAACTGATTTCACCTCCGCTCATTATCCAGGGTATTTAGGGGTTACTTCCACATATTAACTATTTAGGCTATCAGTATTCTTGGACAGAATTTAGGTCAGTTATAACTCTACATGTTTTAGTCTGCAAGCACTCACACTAATTTAGGAACGTGCAAGCAGCACTCTCGAAATGGTAAGAAGGGGCTGTGCCACATGTTCCTAATTCACGTTGCTGTGCTTGTCGTTAATGGTAAGTGATGCAAGTAATGAGTAAGCATAGAGGACCAAATGAAGTGGGAACTAGTACTAAAACAAGCTAAACAAGTTTAATCCCTTGCTATATTTGATCTCATTGTCTTGGGTGCTTTGTGTTTTCTCTCCCCTTTTTTTTATTGTTCAGTAGCTAATATTCTCTATTGTTGTCTCTTCCTTTCATGACCGCCAGGTGGCAGCACAGAGGCAGCGAGCTCTGGCCATCATGTGCCGTGTGTATGTGGGCTCCATTTATTACGAGCTGGGGGAAGATACCATCCGACAGGCCTTCGCCCCCTTTGGTCCCATTAAGAGCATTGATATGTCTTGGGACTCTGTCACCATGAAACACAAGGTATGCTATGACCCATGTCATATTTTTGTCCAAAATTTGCTAAATGAATTAAAGGGGCCCTACTTTACCCTTTTACAAGATGTAATAAAAGTCTCAGGTGTCCCCAAAATTGTGCCTGTGAAGTTTGTTAAAAAAAGGGTCATTAAACCCCCTGCTTCAGCACTGGTTCGTTTTCACCACAGTTTTAAAAACGGTGCGCTGCGAGCGGAAGTGGGAGTCAGACAACTTCAGTTTCAGACAGTTTCATTTAGCTCCCATCGAGTTAAAAACAAATAAATGGACAGCCATTTGCACTCTGCATTGAAAATATATATATGAACGCACTGTTGCACCTCTGGTAACTTTTAAAGCTTATACTGTGGCATTTATATAAGCCTTTTGACGGGTAGCGCACATGCACAAAGCTCTTTTTTTTAATATATGTTCCTTGGGCGGGATTTGTAGATAATGTAAAAAGTAGAATAGGGCCCCTTTAAATAATACATTTGCAAAAAGTAGTAGTTGTTTTTGTTGTACTTTTATGTTCAACAAATAACAATTGGATTTCAGTCTTTTTACTTTAAAATAGTTTTTTTTTTTTTTTTTTAAGAAATGGCTAATATAATGCCAGTCTTCAGTGTCACATGATCCTTCATAAATGGTTCTAACATGCTGATTTGGTGCTTAAAGGGGTGGTTGATTGTAATTTCACTTTTTTAACATTAGTTAGTGTGTAATGTTGTTATTTGAGCATAAACAATATCTGCAAAGTTATGAAGCTGAAAGTTCAATGCAAACGGAGATATCTTTTAAAATTATGGCAGTTTAATGCCTACAAAAACGGCTCATAGGGACTACAACGAGTTACTTCCCGGGTTCGTGATGTAACGAACTCAGATAAACCCCGCCCCGGGAACACGCAGCAAAGGGGGGCGAGGCCATGTTGTGCTGCTTTAGAAAAGAGGAAGAAAACTAGGGGTGCATGTAAAAATCTGTTCATATATGAATCACGATTCTGTCTTCTAACGACTCAAATGGATTCACAAGTTTAAAAATAAATGCTCTGCACACGCTCCGCATCTCTCTCTCTCTCACTCTCACTCTCAAATTCAAAATTGCTTTATTTGCATGACTGTAAATAATACAATATTGCCAAAGCTTAGTATACATGTACAAAAAGATTTAAAAAAATAAAATAATAATATAATAACAATAATAATAATTAAATGAACATCGCATTAATAGAATGGAATATTATAACATCTTAGAAGTATTAAACTGTAACAAATTAGAACGTGTGAACATTTGATACCACAGTCTTTAACTTACATAGAAACATGCATACTAAGGATCACTGTGGTGGACAATAGGGTAACACACAGGTCAGGTCAGACACAATACACATTCACCTGCTGTCTCTCAGGCTGTGGCACACACACACATTCACCTGCTGTCTCTCAGGCTGTGGCACACACACACACACACATACACCTGCTGTGTCTCAGGCTGTGGCACATCCACACGTATCTCGCAGCCAGTGCTGCTGTCTGTCCCTCTCCTAATAGTATCTTTATTTGTTCTGTTTCACTAATGACTGTAAAGTTCTTTATTAAGTTGGTGAGTTTGTTGAAGTAGAGGTTTCTTATGGATATGTATTTATGACAGTGAAGGAGGAAGTGCGTCTCTGTCTCGATCTCTCCTGTCTCACAGTGAACACACACTCTTTGCTCTCTGGGTAACCAGCTCTTTCTGTGTCTGCCGGTCTCGATGGCTAGTCTGTGCTCACTGAGCCTGTACTTGGTCAGGATCCGTCTCTGCTTTGTGTCTCTGACACTCTGGAGATAATCTTCCAATTCATAATTTGATTTTATGGTCCGATATAGTTGTAATTTACTTTGTGTTTTAGTTTCTTGATCCCAATGTTCCAGATATGTATTTTTAGATTGTTTGATAATTTGATTTATTTTGATGTTTGGGTGCAAGCCGTGCTTGCACAGGTTCTGCGCGATCCTCTTCACTAATATCCTCTGCGTCTCAATCTGACTCAAATTGATAAGCAATATTGATGCACCCATTGTTTACAATACAACCAGAGTACATGCCACTGAGGTGAGGGGCGGGACATTTAGACGCGCACTCGGCGGTTTAGCGAATCACAACACACTGGACCAGATAACCAATCAGAGCCCATCACGCATTTCTGAGGGAGGGGCTTTATAAAACCAGGAAATCATCAGAGCGTTTATTAGAGGAGGGATGAGCGGTGTAGAATAAAGGTAAATTGTGTGAAAAATAATGCATTTTTAAAAAAAACGAAGCATGAACACGTTAGACTGCACCTCATAAATACAATCAAGCCTAGTAAAAAAACTGTCAACCACCCCTTTAAGAAACATTTTTTATTTTCAGTGTTGAATCTGACATTTGTTAGTCACGCTGATATCTCGTAGGAAGCATGTAAACCTTGTACACATCAAAAACTCTGTCTCAGGGCTTTGCTTTTGTGGAGTATGAGGTTCCTGAAGCAGCTCAGCTGGCCTTGGAGCAGATGAACTCCGTAATGCTGGGTGGAAGGAACATTAAGGTGGGTTCCAAACAGGACAATCAGTCTTTAACTCCTTTATTTTAAGAGCTTTCTGACAGTGAGTTATTTTTTCTATTTTGTTGCTTTTGTGTGTGTGCATGACTCAGAGAAGCTATAAACAGACTTTATGTAGCTCTGCCAGTACCTGTGGTGTGTGTGCGTGTGTGTGTGTTACTTGAGTAAGTGCTCACGTTTTCATGTGCATATCTTTCCTCTAACCTGAATGTGAGTGTATGCAATGCCATGCTTCCACACTGTCATACTGTTTGTTTTTGGAGCTCCATTTCTCTAGGAGCTGCAGAGGGAGCATTTGTTTGACACAGGCTCTTCTCTGTTCGGGATGTGCTGATGATGGGCTGCGCCTGGCTGGTGTTTGCTTGGCCGCCCCAACTGCAGCACAGATATCACCAATCCAAAAAAATGATTTTTTTTAACAATCACAGACACATATTACATTCATGAATCAACTTTTTTTTGTCCTTTAACACATCCATCCTCTCACAGTGACCATCTGTAGGCAAGAATTAGCTAATGTTAAACTGCTTTCATCAATACAGGGTTTTTTTTCTCCTACATTTTAATTTTATTCTGCCATGAATTTGTAAATTAATGTAGATATTTGAGACTCCTGGGTCTCAGAACATATTTTAAATGTATGCATATAGCTAGCTTGGAGAAAAGGTCTTTTAATAACTTTATTTGTTAAAGGGTTGAGCTGCATTATATTTTTCTTTTACTGTACTTGAGTCTCTTTTCAGACCGGTACGGGTTTTATTTATTTATTTCAACCACTTTTGCATTTACATACACAAGAACAAACTCATTCCTTCATACACTTCCACTTAGTGGCCCATGTGCTGGTATGTGTACTGTAGGTGGGGCGGCCAAGTAACATTGGACAGGCGCAGCCCATCATCGACCAACTGGCAGAGGAGGCACGTGCCTTCAACCGTATCTATGTAGCCTGTATCCACCCTGATCTATCTGACGATGACATTAAGAGCGTCTTTGAGGCCTTCGGAAGGATTAAAAGTTGTATGCTGGCACGGGAACCCACCACGGGAAAGCACAAGGGCTTCGGATTCATTGGTGAGCCGTCTAGAAAGCACTGTTAACCCTATGTGGAGAATAGGGGTGACCCCGAATAGTCGACGATTCGATGCTTCGATGGGAGGAGCTTGATTCTACTCCCAATCTCACAGTCGAATATTCACGGGGTGTTATGATCATGCCATTTTGGCTATATGGGGGTGCTCGAATGTCTGATTTCACAGAGAACTACCGGTTTTCTCCTGATATGTTAATACAGCCTATTATGATAATGCTGTAAATAAGAATCTGAAAAGAAAGAAGCTATAAATAAATATTTTAACATGCATGAATAAATCCAACCATCCCTATAGTTTTTAAGTTTCACTTTTCATAATCCGTGACCGACAGTGGAGCATGGCGGCAGGGATTTAAATCTTTAAAAAGACTCAAATTGACAGAGTGAAAGACAGGATTTTTTTTTTCGATCAGGTAGGGTACAAGTTATTTCAAAACATTTTGGCCGCTTTATATATCGTGTATATGGGCCTACTATTATTTATCTCGTATGAGATGCATTTGGTTGAGTTGCGCTGCAGTAAAAGCGCTTCATTGTAGTAGTACGGTGATTATCTCTTCAGCACGCATCGCGAGCAGCACAAACGACAATAATATTAATGACTATGACTCGGACTGTCATATACATAGCATTATAATGAGAACACTATTATAATAAAACGCTGTTAATTTTGAGTTTAGCTGCCGTGTTTCTGCACGTTGTTGCATGAAGAACACATCCACAAAAGGAGTTCATTCAGAGCCGCGCAGACACGTTCACTTGTGCACTCGGGGCATTGTGCAGATAGCCTGTAAAGTCGTAACATAAATAACAAAGCTTATTCTGTATGAGAGAAATGAGTTAAATCCCATTCATTAAAAAAGAGCTATAATATGCTTAATTTTACTGGTCATCTTCAGCGCGCGCAGCTCAAAACAGAAATGCAGAACATTAATAACTATATAGCCTACATAACGTTATAATAAGAGCACTATTGAAAAAAAAAATTTGTGAATTCTTAGGGTTTTGCTGACGTTTAATGTTAACTATCTTTTAATCAAAACATAAAACATTATTTACCCCGTTTGTATCTGCGAGGCGTCCGTTACACATTTTTTAATTACTGTCGAATGTCTAACTTGACTCTTGGTAATGTATTTTGACCACGCCCCCAAACATATGATTCGACTATCAGTCGAATATCGGCAAGATTCAAAAATTCCGATTCGACTATGAAAATCCTTAGTCGAGGACACCCCTAGTGGAGAATGAGCCATTACAGTACGCTGTACTTTTGTGCAACTGACGATTAATTTCCAGTGTTCCAGCATCATATGTTTATGAGGTGTCTTTCCAGATCCAGATATTTACAGTGAAGTTGTGTCATGCATTATACTTATAGACATGACCATTTGAAGTATGCAAGAGTCAAATGTGTAGACAGATTTCTAAAGCTTCCAGATATGTGAGGTATGAAAACATATTATAAGCCTAGATTGAGGAACCACTTTCTCCATTTCACCATGGGTAGAATATGACAAGCCTCAGTCGTCGCTGGATGCCGTCTCATCTATGAACCTGTTTGACCTTGGAGGTCAGTACCTAAGAGTGGGGAAGGCCGTCACTCCTCCCGTTCCTCTGTTGACGCCTACAATCCCTGGAGGTCTGCCTCCTGCTGCAGCTGTGGCGGCCGCTGCTGCGACAGCCAAGATCACTGCCCAGGTGAGAATTAACCCTTAGATCAGGCTGAAAAGTGGTTTACTATTATAGGAAAAACTGGTATATCTGAGATTTGGTAGATTTCAGAGAAGCTGTTGTTGATGTGCTGATGTAATTACAGCTAGATTATGCATATGTTGTCAAATTTCACTTTGACGTGGCAACTATCATTTCACATTTGTTTTCACATTGTTTTGATGCTGTTGCAGGAGGCTGTTGTTGGAGCGACAGTGCTGAGTTCTCTCGCTTCACCAGCACACATTCTCAGTCAGCAAATGGGACTTCCACAGGCCGTACTGGCCGCCCAGGCTCCTGGCATCATCACAGGTCTGCAAAAATCAATGAACACATCTTTGAAGCTCAATGCCATTTGAATTGAAATCCTAACCCCCCTGAAGGCCTGTGCACATCAGGATGATTGTTGTGTGTGAATAACATTTTACTTTGAGTAGGGCTGCTCGATTATGACAAAAATCATAATCACGATTATTTTGATCAATATTGTAATCACGATTTTCTAAAACGATTATTAGTGGGCCATATGACCAAAATTTTATATGAAAGATTTATTTAAAGATGGTGATATATATCAAATATATAAATAAGGTTCTGTAAATAAGGTTGCTATGACATCTACATTTTAGAGACCAGCGAAATATCACAATTCTCAATACCACAGCAGAGTACTAGAGTAACTAATATTAGTAAAAAAAAAAAAAGTTCCTAAAAATAATTAAACTGCCAGTAATAATAAAGCAAAGGAATACAATGCCAGTAATAAAAAAGCAAAAGAATACAACAGAATTAAAAAAAAAAGATACAAATGAAACAAACTGTGCTTTGTTTTTTTTAATGCTAGTCTAAAGTAGCTATTCAGTTAACAGCCTACTAGAGAAATTGAATAACCTAATTTAAAATAAAACAGCAGTCTTCACTGTAAGAATTAAACTTCCTTTTGTTTCTTATTAAAGATTCAAACGTCCTTCAGTCAAGAGCAGCGAGTGATTTTGTCTTTGTCTTTTATTGTTTGATTAATATAAAGCACACAGTCACAGCAGGAATATTAGTCCGCTGTCACTTTAAGAGCCGCACGGATCCAATTTAATGTTACACAAGTATTTTCATTCTCAACTCTTTACGTTCATTTATTACATAACCGACGAGGGTTTATGTGAATAATCACTAAGCGCCGCATTTGGACATTTTTGCGTATATTTGACTGTTTAGGTGCTAAAAGTTGACTTCAGATAGTTATCTGAATCATTCATGTCTCTTTTGTAATCCATTTGATAGGTGTGACGCCTGCTCGCCCCACTCTCCCTGTAGTCCCTCAGGTTGGTTTGGTCAACCCAGTACTAGCATCCCCACCAGTCACAACAATATCTGCATTTGTGGGAATACCAACATCTACAGCACAAACACATACAGAAGTGAAGAGAGAGGAAGACAACAGGCGGACTGAAGATCAGAGTGCGCCAGTCGGAAATGGACAGGACCGTGAACTGGAGCAGCTAAGCGTCAGTGCAAGTGGAGGAAAACAAACAGTCACGCAGTCAAAGGTTAGACAGCATTACATTGGTTGTATGTTAAAGATTAGAGACACAATTGTAAATTGGCCAAAGCTCTAATTAATTTAATTTAAGAGCAATAATAAAAAATTACCTAAAAGTTTCATACATCTGATTTCCAACAACTGTCAGGAAACATTGAATGAATAAATCAAAAGTGTCTGCAAAGAAACCAAGAAATCAGAAATGTTATTAAAGGCAATTAAGTTAGATATTAGTTCACCCAAAACTGAAAATGTTGTCTTTTTTTAGTCACCCATGTGTTGTTCCAAACCTGTAGGAATTCCTTGCTGCTTTTAAACACAAAAGATGTTTTGAATAGCCATTGACTTCCATAGTATTTTTTCCCTTATACTATGGAAGTCAATGGGGACCATCAACATTTTCGTTACCAACGTTCTTCAAAATATCTTCTTTTGAGCTTAGCAGAAGAAAGAAACTCGTACAGGTTTGGAACAACTTGAGGGTGTATAAATTACAACAGGATTTTCATTTTTGAGTGAACTATCCCTGTAATATATCATGTCAGTTTACCCCCTTTTTTGTACCTCTCTTTGCCCATATGCAGTCAACAGTTATGGTGCTACGCAACATGGTGGGCCCAGAGGACATTGACGATGACCTGGAAGGTGAAGTGATGGAAGAATGTGGGAAGTATGGCGCTGTTAATAGAGTTATCATATACCAGGAACGACAGGGTGATGAGGACGATGCTGAGATAATAGTGAAGATCTTTGTGGAGTTCTCTGATGCTGATGAAATGAACAAGGCCATCCAGGCTCTCAACAACCGCTGGTTTGCAGGTCGCAAGGTTGTTGCTGAGTTGTACGATCAAGAGCGTTTTAATAACAGTGACCTCTCTGCGTAAGACTGTCCCGGAATGGCCACTGGCCCTGTCTCTTGGCACTCAAACTCACTCAGCTTTCATCACTGCTGCTTGAGATCCGGGCCTCTTTGAAACTTGTAATTATTTTTTTATTGGTGTTGATAGTAATAATATTATTGGAAAAATCCCAGTGGTGGGATTTAGCTTAGGACAAAAAACATGCTCCTCATACATTTTCTTTGTGTCACCTACTGTGAAAGACTTGCCTTTTTTTAACAGTCATTATTATTTGCAGGGTTTTGTTTTCTAATTTTGAAGAAAAGATGCAATTTTGCCCATTCCCACCCCACTTTTTTACAAATGGCAACTTTTTCTCCACTGACATTGTGTTCAGACCCTAAAAATTGTGTTGGTGACATTGGTTCTGCCTTTACCAAAACAATAAATTTCTCTAATATGCAGTGTTGTCCCAGTCTTTAATATGGATGGTTGGATGAGGTCTTAAAGCCTAAGCCACTTCCCTGATGTACGACACACACACACCATTATACACACAGTAGAACATAAAACTTGTGATAATTGCTTAGCGATTTCGTACCAGATAATGTTTGGAGTTTAGCATTTACTGCAAAAAAAATATATAGCATTTGCCTATTTGTGTACATAATTATTAAATGAATTAAAGCTAAGTATACAGATAGTATTTAGAGTATCACCTATCAAACTATGAGTATGAACCTTTTGACCAAGGGTTGAAACAAGCTGAAGTTCATGTCGCTAGCATGTTTCCCATCTAATGCTGATTCATATTATAAAATCTCAATATACATTTGTGTTTAGTGGGGATATTTCTCATTCCTGGCTTTTTTCTCCCAGTGGGTGCAAGTTTAGATCCTTAGAATTCAGAGTTCCTCTGCTCTAGTGTGTTCAAAGTAGCAAGCTGCTTAGTCATAACTCATTTACATACAATTATTTCAAAGTGTAGTATTACATAGAGTGTGTTAGAAGTGTATTACTGGTCCAAATAGTTAGGCTTAAAGACATCTTGAAGTACGAAATTGATGTAAATTAAACATTAATATTTTAGGTGAGAATGTATCTATCTATCCTAACAACCACATAGCAATCATCCTGAATAGCCTAGTAACAATGGCCTAGACACAACACTTGCAAAACCCTACCAACCAGAGACAATTATTTACCTTCACACACTGAGAAAAATACCAATTAATAATAAATGGGCTTACATTCAACTGCTCCAGCTCTTTAATCATAAAGTGAGGTTGAATTGTATTAAAAGCAGAACTAAAATAGGTAAAAAGTAAACCAGCATAAGCTCTATGATCCCCAAACCTTTCAAAATCAAATGCATGATGCTGTTAACAGCATCCTCAGTTCCTCTCCCTTGTTTATATTCAAACTGTAAAGGATCTAAATTGTTAGCAACATGGGCTTTTAACAAAAACACAATGACACACGAGCAACCACAGCAGTCAATTAATCCTAAAACTTTCGACTTTGAGCTTTAGAAATTTATTTAAATGTAAAATGGCTTCAAACTTAAGTTTAAAAAAAATAAAAATCAATCTTAAAACCGCTTCAAAATCCATCTATCTATATCTCTGTCTATCTATATAGCTTTTAAATCTATAGCTTTTAAAACTACTTAGGCCTGGTTTCACAGACAGGGTTTAGACTAAACCAGGATTAGGCCATAGTTCAGTTAGGACATTTAAGCATCTTTTATAAATGTGCCTTAGAAAATAACATTACTGGTGTGCATCTTGAGACAAAACAAAGGCACTGATATATTTTAAGCTCAGTCAGTGCAAGTTTCTTTCATTTAAAACAGCCCAGACTTGCATTTTAGTCTGGGACTAGGTTTAAGCCTTGTCTGAAACCAGGGGTTAAACTTTTAACTACTTCAAAATTAAAACCCTCTGACTTAAATCTATTAAATCTACTTCAAACTTTCTGGTCAGGCTTCTTCAAGACAACATAAAGTTTGTTTAAGGGTCAGTGACAAAAGTGTTGGCAAGATGAGAAATAAAGTATTTAAAAAAACTTGTTTTTAAAGCATGCATCAGGTATTTTAAAATGTACACAGAGTGTTTATGTTGATTTTATGTAATTAAAAATGACATTTATACCATTTTTTACAAAGGTTAAGACTGAATGTACATGAAAATGTCAAATGGTGTAACCACCAAAGAATGAGAAATATTAAATATTTTATCCACCTAAATGGCATGTAAGCTTACTCATAGAAATACATACACCATTTTAAAATGTCACACGAAAATTGATTTTTATTAAAGTTATCTAAATGTAATTTATAATGCATTTTTGCAATATTTGGTGGGACATATGCTGAAAACACCTCTGTTTTCTAAATAATCTTTGACAAATTATGTAAAAAATGTTAAAACCCATATTATTATACTAAACTAGATTACATTTTATTCCACATTAATTTTCCTGTATATAATTCTATTTTTATGAAAAATACTGGTTACACCAATTGACAAAAACCTGTTACACCACCTGACCATGTTGCTTCTACAGCCAAAGGCCATTGTTTGTTGAAGAAATTGACACTGAAAATCAAGCATGACTGTCAACAAGTTCAGCTGAAGTGCTTTTTAAAAAAAATAATAATAATTCTAGCAACACAAAATTATCATAGTAATGAAAAGTGAACTCGTGTCTCATATTGTAATTACAGTTAAGAACAATATCTGACAAGAAGTCATCATAGTGATGAACAGTGAACTCGTCTCGTATTGTTATTACAGTTAAGAAACAATATCTGACAAGAAATCTTCAGAGGGATGGACAGTGAACTATGTCTCGTATTGTAATTTTAATTTTTGTATTGTAAGTTCGTATTGTATTGTGGCATCTACTGGGGGAAAAGGGGTTCTGTTATATCATATTAATTATAAAATATCAGAAATTTAATGAATTGTATTTTACAAATGTAAATTGTAATCTTTGGTTAACATTTTTTATCAGTGAATTTATGTTCAAATGTAGACACCTACTTCCTCCTGCTACATTATTAGATCATTTATGTATATTACATTATATTATATGATACTATATTTGACCCAGGACTACAAAACCAGTCATAAGGGTCAATTTTGTAAAATGGAGAATGAGATTTATGCATCGTAAATAAGATGAATAAATAAGCTTTCCATTGATGTATGGTTTATTAGGATATATATGACAATATTTGGCCGAGATACAACTATTTGAAAATCTGGAATCTGAGGGTGCAAAAAATTTAAAATACTGAGAAAATTGCCTTTAAAGTTGTCCAAATGAAGTTCTTAGCAATGCATACTACTAATCAAAAATTAAGTGTATATATTTACAAACTATCTTCATGGAACATGATCTTTACTTAATATCATAATGATTTTGGCATAAAAGAAAAATCTATCATTTTGACCCATACAATGTATTTTTGGCTATTGCTACAAATATACCCGTGCTACTTAAGCCTAGTTTTGTGCTCCAGGGTCACATATATTGCTTAGAGGGATAGTTCACCCAAAAATGAAAACTACCCCATGACCCCCCCCCCCCACCTTTAAGCCACCCTAGGTGTATATGACTTTCTTCTTTCAAATGAATACAATTGGAGTGACATTAAAAGTGAATGGGTGATATTCAGTAGTCCAATAAACTGCATCAATCCATCAAAAAAAACAACTCCTCCAGACGGCTTCAGGGGGTTATAAAGGCCTCCTGAAGCGAATCAATGCACTTTTGTAAGAAAAATATCCATATTTAAAACTTTATAAACCATAATCTCTAGCTTCTGCTATCCATCATACTTGCGTTCATGAGAGAGTGGCGTTCCAGTGGATGATGTAGAACGTAGACATAGCGTAAGCACTGGTGAGAATATGCTAGTCTCGCGAGAACCAAGTTTTGTTTACAGCAAAGGAAAACCATTCTCCTTTTGGCTTATATTGAAATCCTTCGACATTTTTCTTTACAAATCCTCATTTTGTACTTCTAATTCATGACCAGTGTTTTGTTCCGCTCTCTCCTCTATGATTCCGTATTCGTCAACTCTCACCGAAGCTATGCCTGCATCCTGCATCCGCTTGAACGCCACTCTCCTGTGAACGCGCATACGACAGTTAGCAGAAGCTACAGATTATGGTTTATAACGTTTTAAATATGGATATTTTGCTTACAAAAGTGCATTGATTTGCTTCAGGCCTTCATTAACCCCGGAGCCATCTGGAGCACTTTTCTATGATGGATGGACGCAGTTTATTGGACTTCAACTGGACTATTGAATATCACCCATTCACTGCCATTATAATGCTTGGAAGAGCCAGGACATTTTTTTAATATCACTGATTGTATTCATCTGAAAGAATTACGTTATATGCACCTTGGATGGCTTGAAGGTGAATAAATCAGGTGGTAATTTTCATTCTTCGGTGAACTATCCCTTTAAACTTTTAAGTGAATGGAACAGAAATATGCATTAAAGCTAAACATTTCAAAAACACTAATGTTGTGCAATATAATTATTTTATCCTAGACTTACAGAGCTTTAAAAATAAAGTTGTAGACACAGAAACACTTTCTCAAAAAATATAACATTAAACATTTGAAAATAGATTCTAGTTTATATTACACCTTTAATCAGCATCACAAACTAGTGATATTTGACTAAATTGGCCCCTAACAGAAAGGCTTGTAATAGTAGTCAAACGGTGTAACCGGTTACACCACTTGACATTTCCATTTAAAATTAAATTTGACAGACATTATCATGGACACCTATGTAAGTACATGACCTTGGTGGGAATACTTCAAATGTATTTTTTTAAGTTAATACTCATTTTTATAATAATGATGAATTATCAATGTATTCCTGAGGTCATACCATTTGACATGTATACCTAAGAATACCTGACCATACCCTAAAAATGTCAAATTATCTCACATTTTAAAGAGAGTTACTAACATTTGCATGCAACAGTTAGTATCACCAGAGGTCCTTCTCTGTGATATAATTTCCTGTCACATGATGTGGCAATCAATGGCTCCTTGAATGGTGGTTACACCGCCTTGACACTCAAGGAATTTGACTTGACTCCCATAATTCCCCAAATTAATTATAATATTCAGAACAATGATGCTCCATTTACTTTTATTTACTATTAAATAGTACTAGTGTAAGATTATGCCAAACTAGCTGATCTGGTGTTTTATTGAGAATTTCACCTTTTTTAAACAAGATTAATTATTTGGTACAAAATTTTTACAGTTACACCACATTGAAATTTTTGCAATCATCCCCCAAATATTCTCTCAAAATGAATTAAAACCAGACATTTTAGACTTGGTCCGCAAAAAAGAGAATGTATGCAGTTAATTTGCACATTTATTTTGAAATTTGAACCCTTTTAAATTGAATTAAACCATATGGACACAAAAAAGTAGCGTCACATCATTGACCCTTAAATGTCTGTAAACAATTACTGATGATTAATTCAAATATAACAATCAAGAATACCAAATCAGAATCTTGAATCTTTTGGAATCACAAAATGATTCTGGATGAATTATTTTCAATATATCAGCACTCCAGTTTCTGTTAAAAGTAGCTACAAATACTAAAGGAAATACTTAAGCAACATGTGTGGCCTTTGAATATTGTGTTGGACAATAGGGGGGCCAAAAGTTCAAATCAAAAAGTTTGAGAACTACTCACACAGAGAGATGGAGAGAGATCAATTTAGTTTTGTAGAATGTTGTCTTTTAAGCATGCTTAGCCTACTTTAGAACATTAAAGGTAAGTGATTCAGCTGTACCCGACAGGGGAACAAATGGAACAAATATAGGCTACGTGTCTTTTTAGTAGAAAAATAAAAGAAATATCACATGAAAAAAAACGGTGTTTGTAATGAGCCGGTTTTGTGAGGCAATAAATATATTTTTTCCGACTGTACACGGTCCTTTCCGCGGGGCGGCGCAAGTGCACTAGCGAGACTCCAGCCAGCGCTCTTCTCCTCCTCCAGACTCCTAGAGGTCGCCATCCGGAGGAGTAATGCTGTGCGCCGCGGAGTTGCGTGCGAGAGGCGCTCAGAGAGACTCACAACAACAGAGAGGCGGAGCTGGGAATGGATCAGCTCCTGAAGCATTACTTCACTCAGAACCTCCACACACTCGCCTTCAAGAGCAGGAAATCCCGCGGCAGATAAAGCCCAGGCGGAGCGTCGCGGGCGTCCTGAGGCCAACCACCTATATGAGGAGGACAGAGAGGTTTGTGACGGATCAGTCCGGACTCGATATCAGGACGGGCAGCAGAGCAGCATAAAGCCGGTGGAGTGTCTCTGGAGCGGCGGAGATCAGCCCAGCCCCCCACATACACACACACACAGAACCGGCCTGCTGCTCCTAGCCTGTTGCTGCTGTGTGTATGGGATATATCTCATATCGCGTATCTCAGCGACACACAAGTCTGTACGTTAAGTAGTTCCGAGTTGTTTTGTCTTTGTTTAGAGGCTGGCTGGTGTGTTTTGTAGCGGTTGGCGGACTATAGCGCTCTGCAGCTGGCTAATCAGTTAGCTGTAGCATAGCGTCGTGTGTAACGTTACAGCAGCCTCACGAGCGCGATGTAGTTTGATTATTAGACATGTTTGATAAAAGGGCGCGTGAACTGAACCAACGAGTTTGGGGTATTTGAACTCCTCTGTATGTTAACGCGGAGTCACTTATTCCGTGCGACATAATCTCGTTTAATTCAACGAGGAGCTGTTTATGGTGCAAAACTGCGTGCAGCACATGAAATGTGTGTTTTGTTGACTTCATTCTGCTTATGTTGAACCAAACTATGAACGTGCCGAGTAACTCGGCTTGTGTATGATCCTCTGGATGTATGTCCCCTGCCCTCACTGGAGTTAGTGGACATTTGCAGGAGAACCGATCGCACAGGGGCTTTTATTTGACTGTTTTCGGTGGATAAAGTCCAGGGAGTTACGAGGCGGCAGTACCAGCCTGTATCCCCATCGTTTGGCTGCTTGAGTGAGTCCCCGATGCGGAGGGGCTGAGTGCTCCGGGACATGCTGAAGTGTATCCCGCTGTGGCGGTGTAACCGTCACGTTGAGTCCGTGGATAAGCGGCACTGCTCTCTCACTGCGGTGCCCGATGAGATCTACCGCTACAACCGCAGTCTGGAGGAGCTGCTCCTGGACGCCAACCAGCTGAGAGAGCTGCCTAAGGTAAGACACTGCTGTGTCCCATCACTTACTCTCATGTATGTCTCTATGCTTGCCAGCCTCAATTGTAAATTATGCATAGACCTGTTGTGACGTTTTGACAGACATGAATGTGGTTAAACCGTTGCTCTCGTTTCAAAGTTTCCCACGGTCATAGAAAGCTTGACATATCAGGGCAATTTAAGAAGTCACCTTGTATGCTTGGTTGTAAAATGTTTCATTGGCTGTGTTTTGTGTTCTCTTGGTGTATTTGTGTGGGTACAGTCTCTATAAAGTGATTTAGGGCAAGACTCAACAGGTGAATAGCTTACATTTTTAACAACGATTTCACCATACTTCCCCTGATGATTAATTATAGTGCATTAAAACATTTGTTTTGCATTACAAGTTTTCTGAAATGTTGTGTTCAGATATGCAAAGGAGGCATTATCTAACGAAATATTCAATCATTTTCATTCTTGTTTCACTTTGTTGACAGGTTAGATTTAAAGGTATTACAGAGGGGAACACTTGTCTGCAGCCAGAAAAAAAATCTTATTTTATTAAGAGATCAATCCTGCTGACTTGGCTGTGAATCGGGTCTAGTAGTCTCTACATACAGTAAACGCACAAGTAGTTTTTTTATTATTACCTTGAGCATTTACAAACACACATAGGAGTCACGAGAGACTGTTGGTGTGTTGCCAGAGCTAGCATTCCCTAAAGTACACTGATAGCAAAATAAGCAAACATGCTTGATTAGACATTTAAACTACTGTAAGCCGTTGAGAACTACCGCCCATTCATTTGAAGTGCTCTTCTGTAGGCCGTATAATGCCAGGACTGTTGGCATAGCCTCATTGGCAGAAGACTCAATCTGTGCTAGCCGGTCTACAGTCAGCATTGCTAACAAGGTCAGACAGAATGGCAAAGGATCCTCTGACCGTCAAGTGGGATAGCTGATCCGAGCGGACAGGTCAGGCCCTGAGCTTGGGGGTCTGTGTATGTGTGTGTATACTCTGTGCAGACAGTTGGCATATGGTTTCCCCTCAGCCCTGTGGCAGAGAGAGAGTGAAAGAGAAATAAAAACTCAGGCATCTCTTGTCTGAAAAAAGGTCTGGAGATCAGGACCCGTATTCATGAAAAATCTTAGTGCTAAGAGTTGCTCCTAGTAACAAAATTCTAAGAAAATTCTTAGAAACATTCTTTAGTTTCCTCTTAAATTTAAAGAAAAAAAGTAATTCAGAAAGCATCTTAACCCTTAAAAGAGGTCTTAAGGTCCGAAATTGTTAGGAGTATGAACGAGGACTTTTAAGAGGCTTAAGAATTTCTTTAGCAGTGGAGAAAATGGACGAAACATGAAGAGGGAGAAGAAATGTGTTGCACACAATGCATGACAGTGAATTAATAAGACGCTACACATTAGATCGTGTAGGGATCATGTTTGTGACCGATCTTACTAGAGACACGCTAACATCTCCGACACGTGCAGAAATGCCATAGCGCCAGAAATGGACGTAATCACTACATTAACTACATTAAAATATTTGGCAACGGGAAAAATGCAACTATGCAGCAGCAATGATTTGGGTCTGTTACAGCACTTTCAGAACCTTATTGTGTCGCTGTTCATTTCTTATAAAATACGTTAAGTATGACAGCATGGTAAATAAAAAATAAAGAATATAATGTGTGTGTGTGCGCGCGCAAGAGAGAGAGAGTACAGTAAAACAGGAAAAATGAAGATGACAAAGTGAAGGCTTATAATAAACCCAACTCTTAAAAGCGCTCTTTTATTTCCTTCTTGGACAACCAACCAATCACAGTCTTCAAAAGACTGTGTCATAGCTAGCAACGGGGTCAGCCTGCCTCGTCACTAAGATTAAAGTTTTTGTCTTTTCCTCGCTCAGAGTTGCTCTCAGATTGGTCCTGAATCACATTTAAGCTAAGACTCCTAGTTAGAAATGTTTAAGCTAAATTAGGAGCTCTCTAAAAGGATTCTTAGAATCTTTAAGAATACGGGCCCAGAAGTGGTCGACTGATACATCTCGTACAGATTTATGGAGAATGTTGGTGATGTCCAATATATACCTAACGCTGATGTTTTAATATAATTTAATAGTAGGTTGGCTGCACACACAATTGATAAATTTAATTAACACTTTTGAACACTTGATTGGCACTAGTTAAAAGTAGATATTAATAGAAAAAGAAAAATTGATACTTCTATTCAGCAAGGATGCATTAAGCGTAATAGTGACAATAACATTTACATTGTTGTCAAAGATTCTTTCTAAAATAAATGCTTTCTATTCACCAAATAATCCTGAAAGTGTCACTGTTTCATGAAAAAAATATTAAGCAGCTGTTTTCAACATTGACGGTAAGAAATGTTTCTTGAGCAGCAAATCGTCATAATATAATAATTTCTAAAGAATCATGTGACACTGAAGACTGGAGTAATGGCTGCTGAAATTCAGCGTTTAAATCAAAAATTTGTAAAAAAAATAAAAAAAAATAAAATTAAAATGTTTTTACATTGTAATATTTATAAATATTAGTGTTTTTATTGTATTTTTGATCAAATAAATGCAGCCTTGGTGAGCATAAAAGACTTAATTTAAAAATATTAAAATATTTCAGTTCTCAAACTTTTGAGTGCGTGTGTGTATTAATGTATTTTTTGTAAGTATTTTTGCCATTATTTAATGTTCATGTAAAGTTTTTTTTAGTTAATATTTGCCTGTATATATTTGTTTTTTTTCATTAACTTGTTCCAGGTTTTGTAGTAGTGCCCTTTTCGTCCGAGTGGTGTTCTGTTACACATTTACTGTAACGCTTAGATGGAAGGTCTCAGCAGGCCTGAGCCTGTGCTTTTGAGAAGCCCATATGGTGACTCCGTGTGTCGCTGCTCAGCCATGTGCTTCAAGATGGGCTTTAAGCTGCTTACAGCGCCTTCTCCCCCAGACTCACTCTGGACGCTCTGCTGCACTCATTTCTGCTTGTGATACTCTCTCAGTATAACATCAGATGTCTTTCCCGTTTTTCTTAAAGACTGCTTTTCAGCATGGATAATGTCCACATCTTTAGCTCCATGTACATGGTCATATTGCAGGATTTGGGATTAGCACTGTACCATGACTCATGTTAATGCTTCTCAGGCCGTGACCCTTTGCAGTTGGGTGTGAGCCGATGTCAAATATTTTAGTGTGTTGGGCTGAGGCTTTCTGTAGGAGATAGTTTATGTAAAAACTTCAGCTTCATATGTGTGGCCTGGCACAGTTATTTAAGCTGAACAGATGGAGGTTTAGGGTCCTCACCTGAATGGCTCATGTTCACTTTAATGCTTGGATATGTATAGTTCAGAAAAGCACCTTTATAGCAAGTCTGAAAATAGAAACGTTTGAGAGTTTAACGCAGGGCACAAAGCAGGAGTAAGTGTGGGAAATTACCTCTCAGACAAACAGATGAGCAGCAGATGACTTCGGATCAAGTGTTCTGCCAATTCATATTTTAATATGAGCACCTGAGTGGCTCACAAAGTGCCTTCAGCTTTTTCCAGGAGTTGGTTTACATGAGAAAACGTGTTGCTAAACAGTCTGGGAACTGAAGCTCCTGTACTGCCGCTGATAAAACTGTAGGCCAAAGCCGTCAGCATTCGAGGAATTCCCCATCACACCCTCCGAAAACATCAACGTGAAGCTTCCACAGTGTTTAGTCATTATGCAATCCCTAATCCTCACTGTTTCTGTGCTATTGTGTGACAGTCGAGCACCCGCTCGTCACAGTAAATTCCTCACTTTGGAGATGTTGAGCGCTAACTGGATTAACCCAGAATGCCCTCGTCCACGCTCACAAAGCACAGAAATGGCATTAGCTGTAGTTTAATCATTAACAAGTGTATCACACACATGCAGTCTGTGGTTTAGGAGGTTCCTGGAGAAGCTTTCAGAAATGTGGAGTCTGTACGTTTTCCCTGAAGTGTTTGGGAGGGAGAAACGCTCCTTGGCTTTGACAGTTGTGGAAGATCTTGTGACTGGTTACATAGTAGGCGCTTTCAGCTAATCTGACGTCTCCCACCCAGCTGCACATATTAAATGTCCAGGCTTATTATCGCAGCTCTGTCGGCATTGTCCTCCTTTATCAACCATGACTCGTATGACGACTGTGAAGAAAGAGAAGGAAATGTTTATTATGCAGCTGGAGTTTCGAATGTGTAAAATACTAGCTGTATGTTGTTATTTGATTTTAGGTCAAGGTTTCAAGCCTTCCTCTGTTTTATCGTCACCCAATACAGCTCTTTCATAACAGATGTTGTCAGACCATTTGGTGCAACATAAAGTAAATCAGCTGACACCAATAACAGGAAACAAAGTATTGAACTCTAACCGTAGAAGTAAGCGAAATGAGGAAATCGAATAACATATTTTACTTATTGCCTATAATAGCTGTGCTTAATTGCTTTGAAACCAGAAAGTGGTTTTACCAGCCCAAGTATGTGCCTGAGTTTCAAGGAGTTGTACTAATAGAGGTTCTTAATACAATAGCCCTTAGAAAGCTTGAACGGGTGTGTGCGTTGTTGCAGATTTGTGCTGTGTTGTCTGCAGAACAGGTTTAATCTATGTAGGGCTCCTCCCTGCCCTGCTCTACACATCTAATGTTCATTCATAGGTGCCTGTCCAGCAGGTGTTCCTCTTTTACCTGCTGTGAACTACATGTTTGTGCATTGAAAGGGTGTGAAATGATACTTCACATTATATCCTGATGCATCTGTCATGATTCATGAAATTCAGTGGAGAAATGTTATATGCAAAATTTCAGGACCATGTTTTTCTTATTGGGTGCCTTTTGGATGCTTAGTCAAAATTTAAAGTAAAAAAAATAAATACAATTTTCATTCAAATATTTGGTAACACTTTATTTTAATGTGTTCTTGATACACTTGTTACATACATTTGCTATAGTAATAACAGTGAATTATGTATAATTATGCATAAAGCTCCGGTGAGAATATGCTAGCCTCGCAAGAACCACGTTTTCTTTACAGCAAAGGAAAACCAGTCTCCTCTTGGCTTATATCGAAATCCTCCAACAGTTTTTCTTTACAAATCTTTGTTTTGTACTTCTAATTCTTGAGTGGTGTTTTGTTTCGCTTTCTCCTCTGCACTTCCACGTTCATCACTTCTCACTGAAGCTTACACTACACCTAAGTCCTACGTCATCCGCTGGAACGCCACTCTCTCGTGAACGCACGTATGACAGTTAGCAGAAACTAGAGTTTACAGTTCATAAAGTTTTAAATATGGATAGTTTTCTTACACAAATGCATCACTTCACTTGAGAAGGCCTTTATTAAATGTGTGAAAGGGTTAATACTTTATTAATGTGAAAGGGTTAATACAACTCCGACTGTATTTGTCTTGACAGAAGTCATATACACCTAGGATGGCTTGAGGATGAATAAATCATAGGGTAATTTTCATTTTTGGGTGAACTATCCATTTAATTAATATTACTTAGCTCAGAAGAAATGACACAACAATAAGGACACATTTTAAATAAAGTTTGAACATACATACATTTTCATTCCGTTCATCTAGCTGCTGTGCACTTGAGTTTACTAAAATGCTGAACTTTTCAGTCATGCACATTGTCATTTACTTGTTTCTGGCAATTAAAAGGTAAATCTCTTTTTGTGACGTCCAGAAGTGTTAGAATGACTTTTGCTTGTCAGTTGTGCATGAAAATGTCACACCTCTAAATTAGCATTGCAGTAGTCACAAGGTCTGTTTTAGCTTTCACTGCAAATCTGTCGTCTTGATGGGATGTTTCAAGGCTGTACAGTGTGAGCGTTTCACTCATTTGCAAGTGAAAATTACTCTGCAAATGTGAAATTTTGTCATCTGACACCTGATCAAATCTCAGACTTTATTATATAAGGAAAAACTCCCTTAACCTTGGACACTTTTACATTTCACACACTTTTTGTTGCTTTCCATTGGAGTCAAAAGATGTTTTAAGTTGAGGTTTTCACACAAGATGTGTTCTTGTATTCTGTCTGTGCTGTCTTTTCTTTGGTTGCATCTTGCCCATGCCCCTAAGAGTTTTGTACTGTGTATAGTGATACTGAAATCAGGTCAGTTTCGAGCGCAATTTGAGGCTTGTTTTATACTTTTAAAATCCTTCTTTTAATCAAAACAGTTTCATTGTCCAAACTGATGCCATCTTTGGTACACTGTTGTGTTGAAGCTAGGTCTGGGTATCTATAATACCTTGAGTTCGATACCGGTTCCTGAACGATACTTTTTTCGATACCAATTTTATGAAATCAGTTTTAACAAGATTACATTATCTTCAAAAAACTTTGGTTTTATTTTTTTCAGCTTGTTGACATTTATACAGACTCAAAGACTCATCTCCTGAGCCACTGCACAAAGGAACAAAATATATCCAACACAATAAATCAGTGCAAATAATTTTAATAAAGCTCAAATAGTTTTCAGTTTACACTAGTGCGTGTTCGTTTTAAAACGCATAGCTCAGACAGAATCATAATTTCTATTCATTTATTCTAGGTTAAAGACTTCAAGAAATTGAAAATCTTTATCTACTTTCATAAGTGGGTGTTTTATTTTCTTTCACCATATGTTTTATTATTAAATTCTGGTGTAGTATGTCTACTTATTTGAATGCATAAAAACGACTTGGTTTATTCAAATTTATTCTTAAAATAGCCTTATGAAATGTTTTATTTTTCCTCTGAAATTCTGTATTCTGTATCTGGTTTTCAAATGAAGGCATAAAACATAAATTTCATTTATCTTTTAAATTATTGAAAATCAAACTTTATTTATTTATTTTGGCAAACAAAATTTTACTATTAAAATTAAAACATGGAAGAAAGGTTGTGATCATTACTTTAAAAAAATAAAGTTTTAATAATTTTAATAGTAGCCTAGTAGTAGCAGTATGTACACTCTGCTGAGCAATATTAATATATTTCTGCCGCAGTGTCTTCCAAATTAAACCGAACTTTTATTTTGACGGGTTGCCGTGAATACCTTTACAGTTCTGTGTGTATATGATATGATGCTAGTTTTACTCAAATCAAATGGTAAAATGCTCATGGAGTGACTCTCAGATCAGTTCTGGAGATATTGTTTATGTTCTCATTTAGACAGCAGACGCTGAAATCACTGCGAACGCGCTTCAGTCTGTGTGTAGTAAACGAAACCGCGCGATGTGGAGAGCAGATTGCTCCGTACGGTTTTGAATCGCTCTCGCGGATGTCAAACACTGATCAATCCGCGGCGCGTCGCTTCTAGTCGAACACACCTAGTGCTGCAGGCTTATTGCCTCACTGACGTTGATGAGATTAACCCCTTAGGTATCGAAATTTGGTACAGAACGACAAGACGTTTTTCGATACTCTGTGGTATCGAGGCAATTCGGTCGGTGCCTAAAAAGTATCGAACTCGATACCCAGCCCTAGTTGAGGCAGATTCAAAATGAACAAAATAGGCCATCTGAGCATATGATCCCCCCCCCATAAGTTTCTGTTGTAGTGAACCGCTCATTTTGCCATTACTGTACCCCAACCCAGCATCCCTTCTTTGTGTGACCGCCCTGGGCCCGATTATGGCTTTTATTCATCTGTAAAAACATGTTTAACCCCTTGTCCCCTTCCTCTCTCTGCTGCACGAGCCATATCGTCCCTCTAAGCCTGTCCCTCAAGGGTCTCTTGAGTGGAGTGGCTGTCTGCAGCTGTCCTGCTCCAAGCATAGAGTCAGTGCTCGCTGGATGGATGAGATCTGTAGAGAAGTGAAATCACCTTCTGTCTGCCGTCCAGGCCTGTGTTTATCCTGGAGTGTGCAGTCTTCCATGAAATACAGCAGCTTGAGGGTGATGCTAGTGTTTTCTTATGTCAACAAAGTGTTTTTTTAAAGCTTTTAAACACATTTTCTAGTTTCTTGGCATCACAGCAATGCTTCAAACATAAGCGCAGTTTATTCAGTTTATTACATGGTGCAGTCTTGCTGTGCTGTAATTGCAGCAGGTAGGTTGTTAAAATAATCTTTCATTACTCACTAATTGCCTAATTGGCTTATGAGGCCAAACTGTAAGCCCTTCACTCTTATTTGGCAAGCTTACTTCATACCACATGCAGCAAAACCATTTCAGATATGTGTTAGCCAACAGGATTACAAGAGCATCTTGAGAACAGCCAGTAATGTTTTCAATGGCAAATCCAGCTTGTGACCTGCCATCCATTGCTTTTTTTATTCTCAGTGGACTTCAGGATAGCATTCTTGTTACTAGATCTTTTAATGTTCATGATGTTTTAAAGGTGCACTTTTTGCCAAACAATGCCCATAGCCCAACAGGACCTCGCCCCTATTTTGAAATCTCCGCCCCACGCATACGTACACAATCGTGGCATAACGGCGATCGCGGAAACAAGCGAACAAGACACACAAGCATATTTAAACAAAAGCCAACACAGAAAAATGTTGTGTGAAACAATGCAAAATCAACGTTCACTTCTTTTAACATTTGTAAACTATGAAATAACTTTAATAATCAATATAGTAATAAATATTAATACTACATTTTTATTCATTTGTAAAGTATAGTTCAGTACTGTTACTCTCTATTTAGGTATCTATCTATCGGTTGATTAATCGGTATCGGCCAGTGTGGTCCAACCTAGCTATCGGTATCGGTAAAATCCACTATCGGTCGACCTCTAGTTCATAATGTTTGAAAGGTGCACTTTTTGCCAAACAATGCCCATAGCCCAACAGGACCTCGCCCCTATTTTGAAATCTCCGCCCCACGCATACGTACACAATCGTGGCATAACGGCGATCGCGGAAACAAGCGAACAAGACACACAAGCATATTTAAACAAAAGCCAACACAGAAAAGTTGTGTGAAACAATGCAAAATCAACGTTACTCACCTATCAAAAAGAAACAACGCAACCTCGGCTTCTGATTCGAGCCATTTCCGCTCCTTGAGTTCTCTCCACTGCTGGAAAGCTGCTCCGATATTTACGCGGGTCCTACCTCTTGCCTGATCGTAACCCTTCTTTTTGATGTTTTGTTCCTCCGATATTTGCCTTTTTTATCTTCCAGTTCTCTCTATCTATAGTCGATCTGCTAATATCCGTCCTGTACACTCCAATTGAGTGCTCTCGCTTCTCGCTATTATTACAAGACACGCCCCCTTACTGCTTATTGGCTGCAAGTGTGTTTTGGGACATGGTCCGACACTGCGGTCAAAAGCATTTTTCAAAAATTGTTTGGTGCACCTTTAAGGTTGGTAAGTTTTTGTTTGTTTAGTTGTTGTGTTTTTTTAATGATTTTGAAAGAATGTTAAAATGTAATTTATTCCTATGATAGCAGTAGGGCTGTGCAATTAATCGCATGCGATTCTCACGCGCATCTCCTCAGTAAAGCCGGTTCCGTGATTGGCGCTAAATCGCCATCACCTGCTTTCAAATGGAGCGGCAGTTAATACACAGAGCCGTAGTTCACTGACAAGCTAGGCAATATCGCGTTTATAATCGCAGATGAATCGCATTCGATTATAAACGCGATATTGCCTAGATGGTCAGTGAACTATGGCTCTGTGTATTAACTGCCGCTCCATTTGAAAGCACGTGATGGCGATTTAGCGCCAATCACGGAACCGGCTTTACTGACGAGATGCGCATGAGAATCGTATGCGATTAATTGCACAGCCCTAGATAGCAGTTGAATTTTCAGCAAACATTACTCCAGTGTCACATGCTCCTTCAGAAACCATTCTAATATGCTGATTTGCTGCTCAAGAAGCATTTCTTATTATCAGTGTTGAAAACAGTTGTGCTGTTTACTGTTTTTCTGGAAATGGTGATACCATCTTTTTTTAAAATTCTTTGATAAATAGAAGGAAACAGCATTTTCACAATCTTAATGCCTCAATGGTTTTATATAATAACACAAAATATTGGTAGCATTCTATATAGGGCTGCTCGATTATGACAAAAATCATAATCACGATTATTTTGGTCAATATTGTAATCACGATTATTTAACACTATTATTAGCGGGCCGTATAACCAATTTTTTTTAATGCAAATCTAAAGTATTCAGTTAACAGCCTACTATAGAAATTGAATAATCAAATGTAAAATAAAACAGCGTAGTCTTCACTGTAAGAATTAAACTTCCTTTGTTTCTTATTAAAGCTACTAAAGGGGAAGTCGTGGCCTAATGGTTAGAGAGTCAGACTTGTAATCCAAAGGTTGTGGGTTCGAATCTCAGGTCCGGCAGGGATTGAAGGTGGGGATTGTGAATGAACAGCACTCTCTCCACCTTCAATACCATGACTGAGGTGCCCTTGAGCAAGGCACCGAACCCCCAATTGCTCCCCGGGCGCTGGAGCAATGGCTGCCCACTGCTCCAGGTGTGTGTTCACAGTGTGTGTGTGTTCACTACTCACTGCTGTGTGTGTGCACTTGGATGGGTTAAATGCAGAGGACCAATTTCGAGTATGGGTCACCATACTTGACAATACATCACATTATATTATACATCACATTATACAAAAGACCTTCTGTGAAGAGCAGTGAGTGATTTTGTCTTTGTCTTTTGTTGTTTGATTAATATTAAGCACACAGTCTGCAGCAGGAATATAGCACGCTGTCACTTTAAGAGCCGCACGGATCCAATTTACTGTTACACGCCTATTTTCAGTATCATCTGTTTACATTCATTTATTACATAACCGACGAGGGTTTACGTGAATAATCACTAAGCGCCGCATTTTGACACATTTTTGTGTGTATTTGACCGTTTAGGTGCATACTTTCAGCTAAAGGATGACTTTACATGTCTGTGCTCTGCTCCGACTCTGAGCGCATACACAAATATCCTCCTGAGGAACAGCGCAAGTTCTCTTTCGTGCTTTTACAAACATTAATAAATCTAATCAACTTTAATAACTCAAGCACATCCAATTTTGCAAAAGTCACATTACATGATTTTACTGATTTACACGTGAAAATGGGCTTTTATGGAGGAGTGAAGGCGCACTGCTGGAAAGGGGGCGGAATGGGGCGCTATAATCGTTTTATCTCGAATTATTGTATTTTCATAATCGTTGGAGGCCGAAATCGAAATCGAAACTGAATTTCGATTAATTGCACAGCCCTAATTCTATACTACAAAATTCTTTTAGACTCTTTCTGCCCATTTGCCTGCTAAACTTCAATTATTTGCTGTATTTACTGTGTAAATGTTTCCCATTCCAAATAATAATTCACAGAATGCCAACATGCAGTACTTAAACCTTAGATTGAATTATGGTATTTAGTATTTAGCTATGACATTAGCTTGGAACATATACTACACATTGGTTGCCTTATTGATCATTTATCAGCTAATATAGAAATGATGTAGTTGTTGTTGTTGTATATCTTGACTTTTCAGAATGATATTGGGAACTCTGAAATGAGAAGCTAATTAACTAGTGATTTAGGAGCTTTCTTTAGATTATATCAAGACACTGTCCATCCTTTAATCTGCATGTTTTAGAAACCACAAAATAGCACTGAACAAAGACATAATTTGAGGGGATCCATAACTTTGTTATAAGTGAATCTGAGAGTGGGTCGGTAGGTTTACTACTGTACCTCAGACAGAGCTTGTTTAGTCTGGTCATTGTCTTGACTTTCTGCTTCTGTCTTGTGAGCCAGCACATGAGATGTTAGTAAGGGCTTCCCCCTACGGCCCACAGAACTGGGCCAGCAGTCCACATAAATCACAGCTGCCATTGTGTGTGCTGCAGCAAACCTACCCTCATCCCCCATCCCTCTCCTCCTTCTCGCCTCTTTTCTTGTGCTGCTCAGACTGCAGAGGACTTGGAGATCACACTTTGCTTAGCCTCTTTCACACTGTTCTCTTGCTCACTTCAGAATTCTGCTTAACTTTAAATTTATTACAGCACCACAGCATAAAGAGGATAAAGATTTTTAGTTTTGAGCATTAAAAGCTGCTGAATTTTCATTCTGTAGTCATTTTTAAAGAACTTGATTATATTTTTAAATAAAATGGTTCCTCTGTGTGCGTATATATTTTTAACACACACTACCTTTCAAAAATGTTTTTTAAAGAAGTCTCTTATGCTTACCAAGGGCAGGCTGTTTTTATTTGATCAAAAATACAGTAAAAACAATAGTGTGAAATAATCTTTTTTTATTCTAAATCACTTTATATAGGGAACATAACACACAGTTCTGCCCAATCTCACATTAAAGGGTTAGTTCACCCAAAAATGAAAATTAGCCTGTGATGTATTCACCCTCGAGGCATCCTAGGTGTATATGACTTTATCTTAAATAAAGTATCTTACAAAAACACATGAATTTGCTATAGGAGGCCTTTATTCACCCCCGGAGCCGTGTGAGGCACGTTTTATTATGGATGTGCGCACTTTATTTCACGTTGGGCTGTTGACAAAAAGCACCCGCTTATTCCCATTGTAAGGCTTGGAGGGGCCAGGACAATTTTTAATATAACTCCGATTGGATTAGTCTGAAAGAATAAAGTCATATACACCTAGGTAGTGTTTTCAAAAGACCCGGTACTTCGGTACCAAGTCGGTACTAAAAAAATGAAAACGTCACGGTACCAGGTTTCTTTAAGTACCGGTGGTACCGAGTACCTGGTCAACCCGGTTCTTGCTGCGCTATCTGAAAGCTGCGCAGATGCACTCGCTTCATAAAAGCACTGAGACGTGGCGACATCAAAAGGAGGAAATGCATCAAACTAATAAAACACTTTAAAGACCGACACCCGGATCAAATGAAAGAGTTCAAGCAGGTAAGTTTCCATTTAATACTTAAATATTCTGTTATTGAATATTATTTTGACAGCACATTGAAGCTTTGAAAATAACTATAAATAAACTATATATCAATCGCTGCATTTTTTCCCTCCAGAAAGATGCAGTGTTAAACCTAACATTTTATTTAATTTATAAGATTTAACATTTGTAGATGGTCTAAAGCAGGGGTTTTCAAACTGTGGGTACGCGACCCACTTGTGGGTCGCAGAGTGGGACAAGGTGGGTTGCACATAGCCACTTGGCGGCAGCTAAATGACACACACACAGTTCCTAGGGCTGGACGATATACAAAGATTAATTACGAGCATGAGATTGCATACACCGGCGCGCAAATTGTAATAACAGTGAGGGTCTCAGAGCATGTTGCGAAAACTGTATCAGGTATGTTCATTCATTTCTATCGTCTGTTTGAACTCTGCACTGTATCTTTCCGAGAGATGTAAAGAGTTTGTTGTTTTCGTTCTTACATATGTATTTAATCCATAAACTGTCTGTATAAAGCATTTCACATGTACGGGTTGAGTGGGGCACAAATGCGGGGTTAATTGTAACACTATACAAAAATTTTCACATGCTAGCCTAACAGAATTTACAAAATTTCCTATTATTTTCTTGCCATATCATCACTATATAGAGAAAAAAGTAAAAAAATCTTTTGAAGATATAGCTGAACATTTATTTACCTATTGCTAAAGTACATTTCTTGCTGAAGTAAATTTGTCATCTCGGTTTTTAGTGTTTATTTAAAAGGAGAAACAGCTGTTTATTATTTTTACAATTATTTCACAATTATTTTAATCTCCAAACTGTTTGAGATCATTCTGCTTCGCTTCTTATGCTTTGCTAAAAAAAAACGTGTTGGGATGTGAAGGCATTTTCTGCGCTGAACCCCGCGATGAGTTTAACAACACTCGCAGTGCGGATTACAGTTCATAGCCGCACCGGAGTGAGCGCGTTTCGAGGTTTTATGGACATATTTCATAGACTCATTAACGTCTGTAAAGGAAGAAATTAAAACGTAAATATTAGTAGTGAAATTTTACAGTGGTACTATAAAATAAAATGGTTATTTTTCTTAAATACTTAATTCCTGCCATATTATGCTTTTAATTAAGATTAATTTTATAGTAATGTCAATTGTTTTTTTATCTCAAATATTTTGGTGGGTCTTGAAATAGATTATACTTGTCTAGGTGGGTCGTGGAATGGAAAAGTTTGTGAACCCCTGGTTTAAAGCAAAAGAGTTGTAAAAATTCTGAAATTCTTTGAGCTTATCATTTGTTTAAAAAATAAAACATATTACACATTAATGAAAAAAATCTGTATATATAAAATTATTTAATTTACAAGTGTCTTGTTTGTGATATTTTTTTTTTCTTGCAAGCGTCTGACCTTTAAATCAAAACATACTCATTATTTTATGACATCAATTACTGCTTTATTTAATCAGAAACACATTCTAAATGTTACTTGTGTAGGCTATTTTACTTTTAATTTAATTAGAAGTAGGCCAACAGCACCCCCTACAGATTAAAACTCCTCGAATGGGCATTAAGACCCGGGGGGAGGCTGCCGCTGCTGCCACTGCATGTGCTATTACTGTTTACTCTATCACACACCGAACACGTCACATGCTTTCACAGATTAAATGCAGCGATCCAAAAGAGTGAATTTAATCATCATTTAGACAAAACTTTGCTTCAAGAATGAGCAACACTGCTGACATGATCTAATCACTAGCACACCCTGAGCACATGTGAGTTAACATTCCTCTTGTCGGCAAGACCTATCGGCATAATTTATCATATCGGGCCGATGCGGATATTTACATTTAAAGCTATTATCGGCCGATTCTGATATCAGTCCGATAATATCGTGCATCCCTATAAAATATCAAGATGACATGGTGGACCAGCACATGACAGTGTGAACACATAATGCAGAACAAACAAATCATGACAAAATATGAAAATTAAACATTTATTCAGCTTCTAAAAAGAATAATATAATAATAATAAATAATATAATTACATCCTTAATCACATTGATATACCGACCCCTCCCCATTCATTTTCATTCAGTCCACCCTGTCATGCATCTGTCCACTCTATCGAGTCTAAATGGCCATTTTGGACTTCAATTAGCATATTAGCTTACAAAAAACTGTGACTAGCTAACTATTTAGTCTGGTTGTAGAAGAGAATTTGGTATATTTAAACTTGCATATTTTGAAAATACTGTATTCTAATCACTACTGGCATATTTTATGCCGACAGGGTGGACATGTTAAGCTTGGGAAAAGCAAGTAAGCAAACTCATACGAAGAAAATTTGTCAATTGAAAAGTCACCAATTTATTCACCTAAGCTGTTGAAATTCCTGCCACTGAAGAGACAAAAAATCTGTTGTCCTGATGTCACTAAAGTGGATGGCCTTTTCTTAAATGGGCGGATTCCCCAACACGACAGGGTGGACAACCATTCAAGGGACATGGAAAAACTCTTCTTTTTTATTAAATAAAAATATCGTGTTTATTACCAAATGATCAATACACTCAAATTGACAAAATATTAGAGAACAAAATATTAGACACATTTCATAAACACATTTTTTTAATTTTATGATTTGACTGTATTCTACTCTCATTCAAATTTAATGAGCAGTGCATGGGACAAAGCAAAATAACACGCATCCTCTTACACAAAACTAAAAAAAATCTAGAAAATGTATCTAAAGAGCCAAGTAATGCTTTTGTTATGAATATAAAAACTTAGCCTAAAATAACACACCCTTTCATAGGCTTTTTTATGTTAAGTTATCATGGCAAATGAGTTATGTACAGGACACCAAAAGGCACCCTACAGTGATATTGACCCATATATATATATGTATATATATGTTCATGTATAGTATAGTATTTCAGTCTGGCGAGTAAACTAAAGAAATTACTAGCCAATGGCGATTCAATTGCCAAGGTGTCCGTAGAGGGTTGCGCATGCGGTTACGAATCATGACCGGGATCTTTTATCGCTAGGATCGCTCCATCTTTCAGTACCAAACGATGTGCAAATCCAGCATCGAAAACATTAGTCTCTGAATTTACAGGAACAAACAAACACACTTGCGAAACTCCGTTGCTGCCCAGAAAAACAAACTGCATCCACTGTTCACGTAACGCTGGGTTCTTTGGGAAGCTGAACAAGGTTATCTTTCTCTCACAACCAAAAACACACTTCTTTGGAGACATTCTTCACGAGCAAGTCCTGTGCCTGTGAAATTGTATTAGAAAAAAATCCTTTAAAAAATCGTACTGACTCCTAGCTCAATGACCTGTAGTGTAAATTCTACTAATAATGTTTTTTTTTTTTATTAATATAAATATCTCAGTTAATCTTTACCAGTTTTTGAAATGTAAAGTTTTTAAATGTTTAAAACATTACCAGTTTCCATGACCATTGCCAGTATGGCTAATGATCATGAAGCAATATTGGTCATTCCCGGATGAAGATGAAATACCATTTATAACATATCATAGAGTGGCAGCAGGTGATGCATGTGTAAAATTAATCCCGTTGAAGAGAGGAAATTCTGGTTAAGGGCAGGAATAGGACTGTGGTGTTTTAACACGTTGGCACTGAAATATTGCAGCGGCTGCCAGTTCTTCCAGAAACAATGAACACTCACTGTCTCTTCTCCTGTCATCTTCTCGCACTCGCACAGTCACTTGTTTCGTGAGATTATGCTCTTGATTTGGCCCGGGCTGCAAGACTGAGAAGCCTCTACTTAAACCGGCCTGAAATGTGTTACCCTGCTTCCTTTTGTCTGAGCCGGGGAGCAGCTGGCTCACACATCCTGTCCCCGCCCCTCTCGGGGAGTTTGATTCCGGAGGAGGATTAACGCTGGGAGCCCCTCACCCTCTCTGAGACTCACTCACTCACCCTCTCTGAGACTCACTCACTCACTCTCTATCATCTGCATTTCTGTCTTCACTATTGATTGTAGAAAGTGTGTAGACTTGGTGGCATTGTAAACTTCTAAGATCAGCATGTACATCTGTTTTCATGTCCCTTTATTCTCACACCAGGGCTCTAGACTCATTCTTCCCACTGGTCGCTCTTTTGCGACTAACTTTCTCAGTTGTTCACATGAACACAATTTGGTCGCAAATATTTTTATTTTAAATTTTTTGTTACAACATGGGGTTAATCAATGCATGCTAATGAACTTTTATCATAGTTTATAGTTATATGGTAACGAAAGTGTTCAACATTCAACATGTTCCTTATTTGTGATTTAAATTTTGTGAATGGGGATCACATTAAATTTTGTCATCGTCGTATCTGCGAGTCATCTGCGTCACGTCACCTGTAGCATTTTTTCCCCCTGTTGGCAAAGGAATGGACCCGCCCTACTCTGCCTCTGATTGGCTTACCTTAATGTTCTTTCCCTCATCCAACCAATCTCACTCCTGAAGCCTAGCTTTTAGACGCCGCAGGCAACTGTCCATATGTCGGACGGAATGCATTTGTATCTGCTGTAAATTATGGTGTTCCAGTTTAAATGGCGATTACCACATGAGGCTGCTGTATTATTTTTTTTGTCTTGCGTGAGGCTGCTGTTGCGATAGCTATGAAGATTGTAAGTTACGTTATCGCTACATTAGTTCACTACCCTTTGCAAAAATGCTCCTCAGTCTCGACCTTAACATTTGTCTCGCATATCAGTAAGCTATTACTCTGACATGAAGTCGATTTGAGAACTGTTCGACCTACAAGTAAAGCATACAGTTTAATGTACAGTAATATTAGTATCACTCAGCTGAAGTGGAGGCAGCGCTAAGCCATAGCTAAGTGTCAGCCTGTTTCAAGAGGAGAAACACCTCGCGTTTAGCCCGTCAGCTGCTTCAAAAATTTGAGTGCTGAAATGAAGATTTACAGTGGTTCATTTGCCCTGACTAAGTTCATGTAACATCTTAACAACAATCCTTGTTGATTGCAGACCGTAGTTGTCGCTCAAATGTCTTTTAATCATATAAAGGTGTTTATCTTTGAATGTTGCACTGCAAAAAATGATTTCCTACTTAGAGTTTTTGTCTTGTTTCTAGTCCAAATATATCTAAAAATTCTTAAATCAAGAAGCATTTTCTAGACAAGTAAAAATTATTGTCTTGTTTTCAGAAAAAATAAGTCAAAATTAAGCAAGTTTTTCCTTAAAAAAAGCAAAATAATCTGCCAATGGGGTAAGCAAAATAATCTTATTTCAAACCGAAAACAAGATTATTTTGACTTGACTTTTTTTTCTCATTTTTTTTTGTTTTATTTGATTTAAGAATTATTAGATATTTGGACTGGAAACAAGACAAAAAATGTAAGAAAAACATTTTTTGCAGTGTGTAACATTTTCTCCCTAAAAAGCAGTTTGACTTGCCATTGTGTGTGAAATGTGCTATGTGAATTAACTTGCCTTTACTTACGTTGGCATTTAACTAGTTCAGGCAGCCAAACATTACCACTCACCCACTTGAGAGAGAGAGAGTTTGGAATGAGAGAGTTTGAGGAGGAAGATGCCCTTACTGTGGCTCAACTAAAGGCTGGAGTCAGGTGCAAATGGAGCTGGTCCTGGTTGAAGTTAGAATCAAAGTGTGATGTGAAGGGAAAGGAATATGTGTTTCAATTGTCACAGTTTAAAAAAAAAAAATAGAGAAACTAGGCCATGCCAGATGCAGCCTCTACTGCAAAGAGATGACGAGTTTGCACCCCTGAACTATACCAAAACAAGTAAAATAGGGGCTTAATTTTTTTGTACACTTTTTGGATTATTACATTTTTCTGGACGAGGCACAAAAAGACAATTTTATCACTAAGAACCACCATACAATCAGGTTAACTCTAAAGCCTGTCAAGGAGAAAAAAATATTTTAAGGGTTTCCAAGAATTGCACATAGGAACATTAACCAGGTTTCCATCCAAGGATTTTTTTTGCGGAAAAATATTTAGCGCTTTAAAATATTTACGATATAGCTGATGGAAATGCCAATTATCGATTACATTTTTCATGTGTCGACTAGAGCTGCACGATTCTGAATAAATTGAAAATCACGATTTTTTTTCTCAAATAGAGATCACGATTCTCCCATGATTCTGAACTAAACAAAATAATTTGTGACAAAATAATAATTGCTGCAGTCTATTTAAAAGTGTTTAATTTAAATGAATTATTAAACATTTTAATATATAATACAGTATGGCCAGGTTTCACAGACGGGGCTTAGACTAAGCCAGGATTAGATCATAGTTCAATTAAGACATTTAAGCAATTTTTATAAAGATGCTTAGAAAAAAACATTACTGGGGTGCATCTTGAGACAAAACAAAGGCACTGATATATTTTAAGATCAGTCAATGTGAGTTTCTTTCAGTTGAAACAGCTCAGATTTACATTTTTGTCTAGGACTAGGCTAAAGCCTAGTGTGTATATATAGTGTATTTAATACACCAACTTTTAGAATTAAAATTATGAAAAATTGGTTTGTATTAATGATTCAATGACTCACTCATACCTCATGTGTTTCATTAATGGATGAATCAGTGTTTTTGAACGAATCTCGAATGAATGATTCAATAACAAATACATTTTTTAACAGTCACTTGTCGCCACCTAGTGGCGAAAGGATGCAATCGACACAAACGTTATTTGAAGCGCCAGTTGCTTTCAAAAGATGAGTGGCTCTATTTTGATCGCTACCATAGACATCAATGTTTGTAGCTGAACTTTTGACATTTATCCCAGTATTTCTATGAATGACTGTAAGACAGAAATAATACTGTGTAGTTGAAAAGACTGTTTGTGAAGCTTTTTCTTACCTAAACATGTTAACTGTCTGCTCTCTGCATCAGCAGCAGCGCGAATGCAGATTTGAATGTTCCGGTATGATTTTTTCAAAGTTTTAATAGACACGGGCGAATCATTGTCATTCAGAAATTAGATCGTGTGGGTATTTGAATCGAGATCGCGATCTTTTAACGATTAATCGTGCAGCTCTAGTGTCGACAATCTTCTTCCGTTTAACTTTAGCGCATAAATTCTGAAATGCTGAATTATTATCAGTGTTGCTGATATAATATGCTGATTTTCAACAGTGAAACTGTTTGTGCTGCTTAATATTTTTTTGGAACCTGTTACTTTTTTCTTTGATTAATAAAAAGTTAAAAAGAACAGCATTTTTTTTTGCGATACACCAAAACTTATGCAACATTTAGTTTTTTTTAGGGATGATGTCATCACGCACACCATTTTATCGGTAAAAGGCCAGTTGGATGGAAACAGGCTGTAGACAGCAATTTTCGCAAAGTTTTTATTATGCATATTCTCTTTGTCGATAACAAAACAGCGCAAAAACTGGATGGAAACTTGATTATTGTTACAAACTACTTCTCTTGTTTTCCTAAGATGATTTTCATGAATCCAGCCCCTGGTCACACTTTTGTCCAATTGTTGTTTTGATGCATACTTCATTTTTATTTGCAGTTTTTCAAGCGAGTAAGTTGTGAGTCTTGATAGCTGGGCCGTCTAGACGTTTGAACGGGTCACAGTTACTGTACATTCACCCCCAAGCACATCCTCATGATTACTGTTTACTTGTCACAATATGAACGTTTCCATGGATCTGACCCTTCCAGCAGCTCCTCCTCTATCTGCCTCAACACCTGTTGTGTAAATCTCTCTCTGTGTGTGGAGCACATTGTCCGTGCGTGTTGTGGGACAGAGTAAACACACAGACTCCAGTACAGATGGCCCAGTCTGGCTGATGTCCTCCAGATACTGGGATAGGTGTTACTGTAGATGGCGTCTGTGCGGCACCCTGTCGTCTGAACACTGATCTCCTGCTTTGTCTGAGAAGGTACAGACCTTTATTGCAGTAAGCTATTAGGCAATAAAATAATAAGGCAAGGGTTGGGCAGGTTTGTCCTATATGTCCCGTCTTACATTGTAAATGGTGTGTTTTGCCTGATAAAAGTGATAAAGCATGTTTGAGTGAGCGAATTGGATGCAGCGTGCTGATACTATGTGCTAGTGGTCTTTTCTCTCTACAGTTTGCTTGTTCTTGTTGGTGACTCATGCAACACACACAAGCTGTATAGCAAATACTCACGTTTCCATGGCCACAGGATGCAAGGCGAGCCCACGTGGAGAGCACAATGCTGTTGCTACGTGGACATGTAGCATCTCCCACTCCTACGTTTTTTTCTTTGTTTGAAGTTAGATGCATTTGCATTTGACTAAATATCAACTTGGTATGAACAGCACTGACAAAGGACAGGGTGTGTGGTACCTCACTGAAAACTTTGTGTAGTAACTGTCAACATTTTGTTTTTAACAACGTTTATTAAGCTTTATCTAAATTATATTTGAAAAATCAACTTTAAAAAAAAAAAAATGGAGCATTTGTCATGTGAAAATGCTTTTATTGACTGCAGTGAAAAGCAAAGTTACAAAGGTCTCTCAGACGAGACAGGAAGGAAGTTCATCAGCTATGCACTTTCATATTTCATTTAATCTCATTGGTGGTCAAGCACTCTGACTGATAACTTCTCTTGCGGCTTTGAAGGTTGATGGACCTGAACACTAGTCCAACTTCAGAAAAAGAGCTTTTAAAATGGCACCTAAATAAATGATGACCGTCAGCTGGCAGTGTTGGACAACTGCTGTGATACTCATTGTGTTGAGGTCATTTCAGATGTGTTTTCATACATTTTGTTTGATTGAAATTAAAATTATGTGCACTACGCATGAACAATATATCAGTGTTAGACTGGTTATTTTTGCTGTCATCTATTGCTTGGATGTAATCTTTAAAAACACCAATAATAATTTTATCTATAGACAGAAGTGAGTGCACGTAGGACCCTTCAGGAAGACCAAATGATAGGCTACTGTCATTTAACAGATGGTTGTGGGAGGTACATGAATAACAAATTGTAGGGCTGGAGTGAAGGATATCCAAATGGGACTGAACCTGCAACCTTTTGTATTATCATCCCAGTTTGTTAATACTGAACACTTAACAGCACTTAACTTGTGCATGTAGCTTTTGCCTGGAGATTGTTTAGCTTGAAACTGAGAAATCTGTGTTTAGGGCTACTTTTTGGGTCTAGCTGAGCTTTGAAAATGCATTTCTCTTATTTCTCGCCAGTTAGGAATGCCTCCAGTTTCTGTAGCAACTGGACATATTTGTAAGAATATCACTCCTCTTTTTATATCCTGCTGCTCCAAGGAACTTAATACAATCCAAGTAAAGACTGAATTCAGCACTGCCGTTAATTAATTGGACATTGATGATAAATGTTTGTGTGGAGTATGTTGTTTCTTTCCATATATCCAACAGATAAACACAACAGCATGGAATTAGATGCTGAAGTTCATATTTATCAGCATACTCTGATATTAGAATGTTCACAAGCTTGGCGCTTGGAGCATCTAGATTATTTGGACTATAATGGACATTTGTTTAAAATGCACAGTTTTCCATTAATAGTGGAGTAGTGAAGCATCCTTGAAGTCACAGGAGTGTCTTCATGTCACAGGAGGCTTTAGTCATGCATCTCTCGGGGGTCCAGACTGAACCCCAGAGACAGACGTACTGCACAGACCTCATCATAATACGTGCTGTAAACTCACTCTAAAGTCTTATTCACACCCCAAACAAATATTCGCAATGAACAAACCCTTAAATCAAAACTGCATTCCTGTGGATCTTTTTATACCAAGACCACACTTTGTCCAGTAGCAGAATAGTTGAAGCTCAAAAAACTGACCAGTAAGTTTAAGTCATGTTTGGAATTTTTTTTATAATTTTTTTTTTTTTGGTTTGCGATGTTTGGCAAACCTGAGTATTTTTCTTTTATGAATGTTGAACCAACCAAGAAATCAAGCTCTTTGTAGTTTAACCAAGCATGACCGCATTTACCAGTTATTCCTCTGTGTTTCGGTCTCCTGCTATAATCAAAAGTTTATTTCATGTATCACGACTTAACTAATATGGTACCAGTTTAATGGGCTCGAAAGAAGGACTGTTTTCTGTGTGCTTGTCCATGCATGTTTCTGCCTGTCTGTGTTTATATCTGCAGCCCGTTTTGTCAGCGTACGACTCCTTCGGTGCCTCGACACGCACAGTGCCCAAAATGGCCCTTTGTTTACCACAGGGTGTGTGAGAGAGTGAGTGAGTGAGGGCTCGGGCGCTGCTGATTTGTTGACGTGTGTGTTTGTCTTGTTGATTCCTCTGTTTTGAGAGTGCTGTGGTGGACAGGAAGTGGGAATAATGGAGAGAGCTGAGGAATGTAGTGTTTTTGTTTTGCAGAGCCTCTCTAACCATCACACTGCTGCCGAGACCAGAGGAACCTTTGCCAGCTCAAACACATCTCTCACTTGCTCTCTTTCTCTGTCCAATCAGACTCTACAAGCTTTTCTGTCTAAACCTGAGCTTTTGTATTAACCAGACAAGAGAGAGGTCATTTGATCAATTTGGTGGTTTCCTACTGGTAGCCCTCCCTACTGTCCAAAATCATGCTGTGAAAAGACAAATTGCTTGATGCTGGGAACTTGCTTTCTGTCTGGTTTGGACATGGTGTCCCACAAATGTAGAATCTGCTATCATGACATTTTTGTGTAGCTGATTTGGCTCACATTTGTAGTGTGGATTGATAAGTGTACAGCTCCACAGCCTGAAATGTTTAGTGTGCAGTTGATTTGACTCTTAAATCTTGCTCTCTTAAAGGGATAGTTCACAAAAAAATGAAAATTTTTACTCACCACATGAAGTCGTTCCAAACTTGTATGACTTTCTTCTATGGAATGTAAAAGAAGATATTTTGAAGAATGTTGGTAGCAGTTTAGGTGACAGTTGACTTCCATTGTATGGACAAAAACACTAAGACATTACGCAAAATATATAGGGACACTATGATTTCCACGATGCAAAAACATGGACGGAATCGTGGAATCCAGTCCTAAAAGTGTAATTTACTGTATAACACAGAATGTCATCGAATTTGGCAAATTTTGAATGGATAAATCAAAAATAGGTCAATACACATTAGGGTTGTGCCGATAGACGATAGTATCGTGTATCGACGATAGTCAGAGATATGACGATAGCAAATGTCTTTGGCGATAGTCAAGACGATGTTAGGCTCAATCTCCTATTAATGTATAAAACTATTATTATTATTATTATTATTATTATTAGGCGGCCTATTATTATTGGGCTATCAAATTGCCCCGCTATTTCACCTCAGTGCCGCACTTCACACACACGCGCAAATGAGGAATAAAGTATACTTCGGCCGTCCGCGCACCGTCCTTATTACGTCATTTTCGTCATCAAGAGGGCTCGCGGACAGTCGCGTCCGAGTGCAGGCAATTTTTTGAGACCGCGCAAGTCAAGTTGGTGGTACTGTGCATGTGTCGAGCTCGTCCGTCCGCACTCTTCAGCGGCTGAGTATACTTTGAATGCTGCGCGGACGCAGCTGTGCGCGAGACGGAACGGAAAGCGGAAAGTGAAGTATACCCGGGACTATAGGCTTCTCCTCCTCATTGGAAATGTTTTAAAAACTGACTCTAAAACTAAGCCCACATCAAAATTGAACTGCAGGGTGATAATCTTTATTTACAAATTAGGCTATGTCAAGAGTGCAAAAAGAGACATCTTTTAGACATCTTCTTGAACAGCTTCGAGCTATGAATGAACATGACGAAACTGCACCGGCAGCATTTCGTTTTCTTTACAGCACATTATCAAAACACATGGATGCTTATTCTTCATCATTGTTATTATAAAAATATGCAGTTAATAAGTTATCAGTCTAAAACAGGGCTCGTGGTCCGGAGCGGCTGTATGACTTCATGTAGCCTAGCCTTTAACTGTCCGTTTAAGATATTATTTTTAACTTTACAAAATCCAAAAATATCGTGAACTTACCTCACAAAATTTTTTATATTTAACCCACAATTCAACGATATGTGTTGTTTGAGTAAAACTGTTGCTCTTTAAAGTGATTTACTTTTTGACTGTTTTCCTTGACTGATTTTTAGCGACCTTCGGTCGCGGCAAACTGATGTATGTCACAGCGGACCGCGGTCCTAATAGATTTTCGATGACTGAGTGTCATGGACTGGTCCTAATATGATCAAATATGAACTAGCTGTTTTAAATATTTTTATATTTAATATGTTAGTTTTTCAGTATGTTTGAAAGTATATTATTTCGGTTATTGGTACTTCCAGGCTCTCTCTCTCTCTCACGCACGCGCGGTTTAAAATCACCAAATAGTTATGAAACAGCTTATGACAAGTACAGAGAGTCTCTCTCTTGCCCCCACCCACCCATGCATGATAATATCGTGTATCGGCGATCTCACAGGCTGGCGATATGACGATATGAAAAATGACCATATCGCCCAACACTAATACACATATCAAAACGCGATATGGACTAGTGTCTGTGAATATTAAGTTGCAAAAATACCCTTTAAATATGAATCCTACATGTTCTGCGTGTCTCTGTGTGAATGAATGATGCAGACATGTTGTTTTTTTTTTTACTACACGCATACTGAAGCGCACGTGATGCTCACAGAGATTTCAGCCTCTGCCACCATGAACATGACCTCTAGAACTGCTCCGAGAGTCACTTCATGAGCATTGAGAATTTACAGTTTAGCACGGAATGTCACGGAATTTGTCAAAGTTTGGATGAATTAATGAAAAGTAGGTCATTACACTTAACTCAAATCGCGACATGGACTAGTATCTGTAAATATTAAGCCGCAAACGTCGATTCAAATATGAATCCCGCATGTTCTGCGAGTCTCTGTGTGAATGAATGAATGAATGGCAGAGACGCGCGTTTTTTTTACTACATACCCTGAAGCGCGTGTGACTCGCGGTGATTTCAGCATCTGCTGTCTCAATGAGGACATAAATACATAAACTACATCTCCAGAACTGCTCTGAGAGTCACTTCACGAGCATTTTACCATTTCATTTGAGTAAAACCAGCGTCATATCATAGCTACACACACACACACACAGAAATGTAAAGGTATTCACGGCAACCCGTCAAAATAAAAGTTTGTTTTTACTTAAAAGACATTGTGCCAGAAATATATTACTATTATTTAGTAGAATGTATGTGATACTATTATTACGGTTGAAAAAATTAATAAATCTTTATTTTTAAAGAAATAATCACACACTATTTCTTCCATATTTTAATTTTAACATTAAATCCCCTTTATTTACCAAAAAATAAAATGTTTTTAAATTTCATTAATTAAAAGACAAATTAAATTTGGGTGAAATTTGTTTACTGTTTTTCATACTTTATTACTTGCGGAAAAACTTGAAACACAATTTGAAATAAATATAAACAATGGCATTGATTTTTTTACATTTTATTTTTGTTTGACTTTATTAATAAAAATAGTATGTTTTTAATTAGCATGTTTTTGTGTTTTGCTTTGGTACCGAAATTGGTACCGAGAACCGTGGATTTTCACTGGTATCGGTACCGAATACTGAAATTTTGATACCGTGACAACACTACTACTACTACTACTACTAACTAATTATTAAAACATTTATTTTTAAAGGATTTTTATTATTATTTAGCAGATAAATGTAAATGTCTGGAGAAAAAACTTCTCAATAAATTAAAAAATTAATTAGAGATGCTTTTGATTATTAATATTTAATGAAATCATTAAAATGGGATCCAGAAAATTATTGGAAACAGAATTTGGTAAAAAAATAAAGCTGAATTTGAGAAAAAAATAAATAAAACATTTCAAAGGGCCTTAATTTAATTCTTGTTAAACTTTTAATAAATTGCTGTTTAATATTGTAAGTTTCATGATTTCAATTCATTAAACATGCTTTTTGATGAATAAAATTAAATTTTAACCATTAAAACAGAGTCTAGAAAAAAATGGAAATAAAAAATGGAATCCAGACAAATTAAAATGGAAAAATTTGGAATTTAGGAGAAAATAAAATGGATTTCATATTACCCTACATTTGTCTATTTAGTTTTATCTCAGATCTCACAGCTGTCTATTAGTGATCAGTTAGCTTGACATGAGCTGTTAAGACTGAAGCTTTTAATTAAATCAAATTAATTGGGCTTGTCTGTACACAGGGCACATTTTAGCAGAAGTTCTTCATTAAAAGAATGTGGTGTTTATAGTTGTGTGTGTGTGGTCTGTCGTATGCGCTTCAAACAGTACTAATCATCATGCTTGAGCTCCTTCAGTGTCTGTCTCAGTTGTAAGTGGAGGAGGAGCTCCACTCCCATCAGTCTGTTCACTAGTAACGGTTCAGCAGTGATCATACAGCTTGGCTTCAGAGTCCGCTCAAGAAAGTGGATCTCTGTATGTTCAAACAGCACGTGTGATGTGTCTGGTCAGTGTCCCTCATGACTGTCTAAGCTCACGTTACAACAGATTTGTTGAGTCTATTTGGTGGTTGAACCTCCAGCATGGGCTTTCTTCCACCATGTTTCCGGAAAAAGCAACTCACTGCTGGTTGGGAAACATTTTTATTTATTCCCTTCTTGTGGGGAAGTGTTTCTCACAATCTAAAAATTGTTTACCAAATTCTATTACATCAGTCCTCAATCTACAATCTGCGTCTTTTAAAGAAATATGACTATAGGAAGTATTGGGAACTGTGTGTATTTGTGTTTGGGTGTGTGTACATATAAATAGATGTTGACACATTGTTTTCATTGGCTTTTGTTAACATGTGACTGTTGATGAAGTGATAACATGATATGACTTTACAGGAGGCTGCAGTGCCCTCTGTACATCCACACATCTATTTCTAGGGAAGAATGGAAAAACTGTCTTTTCTGTTTTGTCATTTTTGTTTGTTTCTTTAAAGTACGACTTGAAAAAAAAAATAGAAATGTACATGTAATCTCTTAATTTTGTCGCTGCCTTGCATGTAATTTAATTTTTGTAGAACATGGCTCAATATATATATTTTTCTACACCTTATTTATTTAAAGTAAATGCAACAATGCCAACAAAATAAAACAGTAGGTCTTAAAGGGTTAGTTCACCCAAAAATGAAAATTATCCTGTTATTTACTCACCCTCAAGCTATCTTAGGTGTATATGACTTTCTTCTTTCAGACTTCTTTTCATCCAATCGGAGTTAAAAATTGTCCTGGCTCTTCTAAGCTCTATCATTGCAGTCAGCGGGTGTTTCTGTTACACAGTCCAAAACACGTAAAATAAAGTGCGCGAATCCATAAAAAACCGTGCCTCACACTGCTCCGGGGGATGAATAAAGGCCTCCTGTGGCGAATCCATGCGTTTTTGTAAGAAAAATATCCATATTTCAAACGTAATAAACATCTCTCTCACTTCATCTAACTGTCATAAGTGGAAGCTCTTCCAGCGGATGACGTAGGATGTTGCTTTGCGTCACGAATTAGAAGCACAAAACGAGGATTTGTAAAGAAAAATGTCGGAGGATTTCGATATAAGCCAAGAGGAGACTGGTTTTCCTTTGCTAAAGTAAGGAAACTTTGCTTCCTTTGCTCCTATAAACAAACGTTGTTTTTTGTGAGACACACACACGCATGCACTGCGCTGGCGTCCTACGTTACCCGCCGGAAAGGCAGTCTCTCGTGAACGCGCGTACAACAGATGGTGGAAGTTACACAAAACTGTTTATATCGTTTTAAATATGGATTTTTTTTTTTTTTTTACAAAAACGCATGGATTCGCTACAGGAGGCATTTATTCACCCCCTGGAGCTGTGTGAGGCACGTTTTATTATGGATTTATCTGAAATGGATTTATGGATTTGACTGTTAGGGGGCAGTCATGGCCTAATGGATAGAGAGTCGGACTTATAACCCGAAGGTCGTGGGTTCGAGTTTCAGGTCCGGCAGGGATTGTAGGTGGGGGGAGTGAATAACCAGCACTCTCTCCACCTTCAATACCACGACTGAGGTGAGACCCTTGAGCAAGGCACCGAACCCCCAACATTGGCTGCCCACTGCTCCGGGTGTATGTTCACTACGGTGTGTGTGCACGTGGATGGGTTAAATGCAGAGCACAAATTCCGAGTATGGGTCACCATACTTGGCCACACACCACTTCCCTTTCCCTTTGAAAGAAGAAAGTCATATACACCTAGGATGCCTTGAGGATGAGTAAAACACAGACTAATTTTCATTTTTGGGTGAACTAACCCTTTAACCTTTTTGACTTGAAGGTTCCCTATTTTCCAACACAATATCTATATTGGCTAAGATGTTTCATCTGATATTTGTCTGTAATTATGACAGCTAAGGTATTTTTGTTTTTATTTTATAATATAATTAAATAATTTCAAGTTATCCTGTGATGGCCCCATGGAAGTTTGGCCACTTGTTTGAGAACCACTGACCTAGACATTTTTTGCAACATGTTATTCAGAGTTATGTTTGGTTTTTGTTAAGATATGTTATTTGCACTATAGTTTAGGTGTGTTGTTAAGGTCAGTAATGTGTTAAACAGACATATAATTGAAGGAGACATGTTTGGGTGTGGTCTATCCTCTTTTGGTGATGCACGTTGTCATTTGGTTCATAGCAACGGTCACTTGGAAATAGAGCCACTGGTAGCTTAAATGAAGCCGGTTCTGCTCTATGGTTGGACTTTATCCAGTTGGAACAGGTGACATGTTTTGATCTCCTTGTAAGTTTACCAGGAATGTACAGGGAATTTTTGGAATTCAGAATGTCCGCTTTGTTCAGAAAGTCCTGCCTGAGTGATCACTTAAAGCTGCAGTGTGACATGAAGTGTGTGCATTTTAAAAGTTTGATTTTAAGCAATAATTTGCCTTCTTAAAATGTAACCACTTTAATTCAATTGATTGTTCAGTCCACTTTTTTTTTTTAAAATCAGACAGGCTTCATCCTGCATCATTACATAATAATATGGCCACAATTGTCCAGATATTTAATATGAATGCAACAATACAGTTAGCCCGTGGTTGAATGCATGACTTGGTTTTTTTAACCATGGTTTTCAGTTCGTTAGGTTCTGTTGGCTTGGCACATCAGAGTGTTTTCTGAGATTTGCAATTTAAAAATGTGATTTTTAAAACAAAATTTTAAAACAAAACAAACTCCTTTACACTTCTGTATGTTGAAGTTAAACATTGATTATCATATGTCTATTTCAAATTTATTTTGAGAGAAGTATTATTTTTCCTATTTTTACCTGAAATGGGATAATCTTAAGTCTGTATCTTCTCATTAGCCAGTTGAGTTACATCATCTGAGCTCCGCTTAACCATGTGACTAACCTGGTTTCATAAACACCCGTCTGCCATAGGTTTAGCAAATAGACAATGTCCTCCCAAACTCAAGCCATTGCTTGAGTCAAGAGTTGACGTGTCAGAGCATTCAAACAGAGCATTGCTGAAAGCATCTCAGAGCCACAGTGTTTAAAAAGAGCTGTAATGTGTTCTTCAGGGCTTTTCTGTTTCATAAACTCCTTATGGTGCATTTCAAGCTCAAGGCTCTTATAAATGAGTGACGTATGTAATGCCTTAAAGGAGACATATTATGCCCCTTTTTACAATATGTAATATAAGTCTCTGGTGTCCCCAGAATGTGTCTGTGAAGTTTCAGCTCAAAATACCCCACAGATCATTTATTATATGATTTTGAAAATGCCTATTTTTAGTGGAAGCAGAAACACTCTGATATTCGTGCCTGTTTCTTTAAATCCAAATGAGCTGCTGCTCCCGCCCCCTTTCCAGAATAGAGCTGCACCATTTCAGCTCGTACCTGCTAAAACATCTGTTTTGGTTCTGATTATCATATTTATCGCGCTGAAATCATGCGTTTTAAACCATATTAGTTTAAACTTCTGATATACGGTTTTCTGAGTGCACACATCCGAAACACATGGACAGAAAGTAGCTGTCACAGCATGTGAGTAAACTAAGTTCTCATTCACACACAAGTTTACGTTAAAAACACACACGAGTTACAAAAACAGTCAGTTATGTCTGTGAAGGTAAACAGCTGGGAAATAAATCGCATGATTATTTTAGATCTGTGTGGATTAGCATACTGTAAATAAATCAATAAATCCTCTGCTCTCTTGTCTCCTCTGAGGCTGGGACTAAATAGTGTTCTGTGCTCGTCTGTGCAGCCAAAGGCAGAACAGTTAGTATGTTTTGTTCAAACTTTCACCATGGCATTAGAACTGCTACACCGTTGTCGCTTGCGAAATCAAAATGATGGCGCAGCGGGTGGAAACTTACAGATTAAGGGGCGGTAATATTATAATGAGATCCCTTTGCCACGTCACCAAGGGAGCGAAATCAGATGCACTCGTTTTTTCAGAAGCTTGCAGAAAAAGGCTTACCAAAACAAAGTTACTGGGTTAATCTTTTTCATGTTTCCTTGGTTGGTAGATGATATGTCACCTGACTGTCTTTGCTAACAGTATGACCTGTACATGACTTTGTGTTTATCTGATGCTCATAGCACAACTCATGACCCTTACATTAGAATGGAATTGTACTAAAAAGAGCTGGTGAATGTTCAGAGAGATGCACAAACACATCTTCATAGATCAATGACTGCATGCATTCTATGGCCCCGTTTACACTAGTGCGTTTTCGTTTTAAAACGCATAACTTTTGCTACGGTTACGCCTATCGTTTACACTACTCCGGCATTTCCGAAGTCGAAAACTGAGACTTTTGAAAACGCTGCAGACCCCGTTTTAGTTTGAAAACTCCGGGGTTGCGTTTCAGTGTAAACGGACCAAAACGGAGACTTTTGAAAACGATGGCGTGGCTGCCCACATTCGCTCTGCGTATCCTTGATGACCATGTAAACAATAACATCATGCTCATTGTTGTACCCATAGATATGTATGGGTAGATTCCCCATTGGACCGCTCCAAGCACGTAGATGTGTCCTTCATCTAAATAATAGGGAATCTACCTATACAAATCTATGGTTGTACCTGCATGAATGGTTATGTGACGTGTTTTCAGTTGTGTAGTGTAGATGGAGATCGTTTCTGAAACGCCAGTGTAGACGAGGATCGTTTTCATTCTAAAACGCCATTTTAAAACGAAAACACACTAGTGACTCTGTTGCCCCCTTGAGTACTGTCTGGTTTTGTCGCTTGTGTTCTTCTGAACTTGAATTCTGGGAATGTTGCTTGAGCTGCAGAGACTTGACCACATGATTGTTGGACAGGCCTACAAACACTCGCTTTCACAATGAGGCTTTGTGCTTATCTGCTTTCTAGCTGCCGTTTCAGGACAGGCTATACCGTGCACAGTTTGCTGTTTTTCTGCACTTCTTTTCATTCTTTTATCCCTCTCCATCCAGTGGAAATTGGCTACTACTGATCATGGGGATTGGATTGGTCACACGACTGAATGCCTCTCCTGTATTGTTTCACAGATGGCAGACACAAAGACATGCGCAGGTTCAAACACCATTCTAGCAAATGGGGAATTGAGACAAGTTAATGTGGAATTGTCCATAAATACAGTATATCAGTGTTGTGTAAAATGTCTAAAATGTATGCATGTGTGACAATACAGACTGATGGCAATAGTAAAACTGTGCAGATCCTAATAGCAGAATGGAGCTGTGGCCGGAAACAGGAGGAACACACATGCAGCTCTGAATAAAACATGGGATGAGCAACAACAACAAGAGTTTCATCTCTTTCTACTTGAACAAGCTGGCACCTTATACAACATAAACTAGTTTGTTGTACTAAATACTTAGGACAAGGAAAATATAAGGGATATTCCAGGTTAAGTTGAGCTCTACAAACATACAATGGAAGTTTATTGGGCAAACATACAGTAACCTTAAAAAAAAAACTTTTATTCATAGTGTAACGACTCAGTCTTCCAATGAAACGACAGACATCGCTCTGATTATGCATGTCAGATTTCTACACTTAACCATGTAAACAAGTCGATTGCAAGTCGATTTCTTGCAATCGACAAGCTTGCATCATTTCTTGAGTGTTTACCGTTGTCATTTTGCAGTATAACACACTATTTTCCTATATTTAATACTGTAAAGCTGCTTTGACACAAGCAGCTGTTAAAAGCTCTATAAAAAAAGGGGACTTGACATCTCAAAATTCAACATTCTGCAGTCAACATTCAATGGACAGAACCAAATCCCCACGCCCTAATTGTTTTTTTTCGATAATCTGTTTCACTCAGATGAATGTCACAATATAGAAGAGAAGGTGCTACTTCTGTTTAATTGCTGCTTGAACATGAATATTCTTGTAAGACATTTTTCTGCAGATACATGAAAATCGGTTATTCCCTTTAAGAGAAGTTCACATATTGGATAAACTCCCACTAGACTGCTTAATTTAAGATTAAAACATGGCGCATACTAATTTGGTGTAGAATGTATGACGCTGCAGTACTATCTGTGATGTACTAAAACAGGAAGCAGTACATCAGGCGCAGCATATGGCGTCTTTGGCACCACAGTGCATTTGTCTTGCTTTTTATCTGGAAATTTACATGGTTATGTTTTTTCTTCACACCATCATAATATAGGCCTAATGTGGACTTGGGGTATTCTGATCATGCCTGATATCTAGCACACTTTAAAGGTGAAATGTGTCATTTTATTTTAAAGAGGTTTCCAAAACTGTTTGTGGACCATGTTTGGACAAACAGTTATCTCTGCCTCAAACTCACAACATTAGTTTAGCAAGTAGTTGACATCTTAGACTAATGGAGCAATGTGTGATATTTTGCTTCCTTTTGGTTCTTGTAGGAACCGATTGACAGTTTTTGGTATCTGAACATTTTAAGATGAGTCTTAGCTGATTATACTTGGATAAGAGAAGTATTTTAACTTTTGAAAAAATAACACAGCTCGCCTTTAATGGCGATTCGTCTGTAGGTTCACCTGAGCTCTGCATCTCATTTGACTTTGGTTTGGAATGCAAATCAAATCGCTTGTTGTAGCTCAATCACAGAGGCCCGTGTGGAAGAGACACGCTCTTCTCCTCCTGTTCTGACTTCACTAGTTTGGCAGTGACACCTCAGCACAGCATATGACAATGAAAGGAGGCTGTCTGCATCAGAACGGTCTGTACGAAGGGGAGGAAGACTGTGATTTGTGCTTGCATTGTACACCCATTTCCTCTTGTTAATTGGCACTTGTATCAGCACAATGTGATGTATGACGAGAGTAATTTCTGGCATCATATACAGGAAGACTTGTCCTCTTATCAAAGCACCTTCATTTTAAGAGACTCTTAAATTTGAATTGATTGTGGACGTAATCATCTAGTTTCATAGATGCTGCAGGTAATAAATAAATAAATAAAATAAACCTGAACCTGTTCGAAAGTGTTTAAGAAATGTTTATTTTATTTAGTAAGGATTAATTTAATCAAAAGTTGTTGAAATATGCTGTCCCTTTTGAACATTCTATTCTTCAAAAATCCTGATAATGTATCATAAAAATCTAAGCAGCAGAACTGTTTTCAACATTAATGATAATAAGAAATGTTTCTTGAACAGCAAATCCGTATATCAGATAGGGCTGGACCAGAATATTCGATTATTCGAATATTCGTTCGGTGGGTTGGCATTCGATTTTCAATTTTGAGATTCGAATTTCGAATATCATTTTTTTTTTTTTTTTTTTTTTTTTAAACACCTGTCATCCCCCGTGAAACTGTTCTCAACTTGTCCGCCTGGCTGAACATCTGCACCAGCAACAGACCGTTCGCCAATGAAAGACGTTCGTGCTGACCTATAGCATGCATATATTTCATGAAAAATCTTCTATTAGCTATAAGCGCGCTTGCCGCACATCTACATTTGAAATAATTAAGCGAGCAAAAGACGCAACATGTGAACTCTGCTATCACAAAACCGAATGTGATGCATGCGTTTTCTTTGTCAACTGTCCCGAGATGCGAGTGAAAGTCTTGGATCAGCGTGCAGTAGCTCTTGTAGTGCAGACGAGATGCGCTGATGTGAAGCCGCTTTGAGAGAGTGAAAGAGACGACGCGGTACAGCTAAATCACTCACGCGGTTTTCAAATGACTGATTTAATCTGCTAGTTTGTGTGGATTTATTTACTCATCTAACCTACATGCTATATTCAATAAATGTTTGCAGGAATTTCACTCATTATAAACTCGAAAGCTGCGGGAATGAGTAAAACTATGCGATATACACATAAATTCAGGACCTGATTAAATATAACTCTATTATACAGAAACAAAACTTTTCCAGGTCTGGAAATTGCTGTTTTAAATTTTCATAGCTTTTCCAGGTTTTTCATGACCGTAAGAACCCTGTTAAAAGCAACTGATGCACGCTTTCAATCACTAAAGATTAGTCCTCTCCCTCCTCTAATCACATGCCGGATCCATTACCGCGATGTTGATTTATACGAAGCTTCGAAGCTCAAAAAATGGTATTCGGACCAGCCCTAATATCAGAATGATTTCTGGATGTAATGACTGCTGAAAACTAAACTTTGCCATCACAGGAATAAATTACATTTTAAAATATATTCAAATTGAAAAGCTTTTTTTTTAATTATAATATTTTACAATATAGCTTTTTACTGTATTTTTATCAAATAAAGGCAACCTTGGTGAGCCTAAGATACTTCTTTAAATTAAATGAAATATTTATTTTTTTAACCTTGGTACAAATGTGTTCAGGTTTTACAAGTAAAACCTAGTCCTCAAGAGGTCATTGCAAGTCTGGCTCCATCTCAAACTTTCTCTCTCTCTCTCTCTCTCTCTCTCTCAGTAAATAGTGCACGGTCCTTCACCTCCCTGAGTAAATGATTGCTTTCCCATGATCATTCAGCAGTTAGTTGTGTTGAGAGAGGCTTGTTGGGTGGTTTCTTCAGTCCCTCTCACTCCGTACACTCTACATATGCCTGTCATTTCTAACCTGCATCCATGTGACAGTCTAATTTAAATGGAGCGACTTGTTCTGCTGTTTTGTGTCTCTTTTGCTTGGCCTCTGTTCTCGGCTTTGTGATCTTGAGCTGCTTCAGAAGAAGATCAAATATTGATTATTTCTTGATACTTGATTATTACTGTGTACATGAACTTGTCCAAATTAGTTTAATTTTTGCAAATCCTGAATGAACCCTCATCTTTGAACTAACCCTCATCTCAGCAGTCTAATAACAGAATTTGTTGATTCTAAATGAAATTTTCAGAAACTAAGGGTTATTAAAGTGATTCAAACTAAAGTTTAATGAAATTTTGCATAAAACTCTCTTACATGTGTGTTTAATCAGTTGAGTACTGTGTAATAAATCATGACCCAGACTTTCCATTGTTTAATGTTCTGCAAACATTATGCTTTGATTATTTAAGCCATTGATTAGTCACAGAGGTTGATAATCTCTTTCTTTTTGGTATATTTTTTTCCAAGCGAAACAAGCTTGATATGAAGAGTGAGACAAGCTGTTTATGTTGGAGAAATATCTGCAGGACAGAAATGCTGTATTCTGCTGATCCAGACACTTCTGCAGTCCTGCCACGGGCCCCCTGTGGTACAATAGCACCAGTGATGGAGCTGCTGTCTGCCTGCCAGACTCGTTTGGCTCAGGACGCTCCTGTTAGATAATTATCCTCTCATCAAAACTGAGCTTTTTATTAAATGTTTGATATTAGAGGTAAAAATGGTGGACTAGTCTGTCTGTACTTCAACTTTTAGCAGTCAACATGCTTGACAAACCCTAATTTTATGCCATTCTTAATGTGAATAAGTGACTTTACAATCCTTTTGCACCCAGCAGTAACTTCCACTGTGTGCAGGTATGCGATGAGTGGCAAGGATATCACAGCGGCATTGTGAGTTCAGTGTCTCATTGACCTGCGGGATGAACAGAGTCACTAATGAACCGTTTCATCCGTCATCAGCCCACCTCTCTGCTCATTAATAATCCACCACTCTCTCTCTCTCCCTCTCTTTTGCTCACTTTCCCTTTCCCCAGTTCCTGCTCTCCATCCTTCCTGACCTCATTTCTCATCTCTTCCCTTTTGTATCCCACATTCTTGCCATCTTTTATCTTCTCTTTTTTTAGGCTTGCCTATGCCCTTTGCTTGCGGACAATAGAAAAGTCCTTCACTCTGTTGGTGCCTTTAGTGGGAGGAGCTAAGTGGTCTTAGTTTTGATTGGCAGCACTGTGTGTGACTTCAGAGGCTTTGTCCCAATGCTGAGAGAAAAGAGGGCAGGGGGTTCATTCATATGAAGGACCCTCAGTGTAATCCTCACATGTCAGAGGGAGGACAGGGAAAACATTCTCCTTTAATTTGACGTTGATTTCAGAATTACTTTTTTTTTGTAATGTTTTTGTTCCCATCTCACAAAGCGTAACTAGCGGACTAGGACTTATAATGCTGGTTTCCCCATTTCATTGTTTGTTTGCATTTATGTGCATTCACCTTTCAGGTTTTTTGGCCGGGTTACTGATGTGACCAATCCCACAATCGCCTGTCTTCTCTTTATTCACTTCTGAAAAGAAGAACCAACTCAAAGCTTTGTTTGCCTGCTCCTCCCCCATCTTCACCCCCCCGCGTGCCATCCTTTCATTCAAAGAGAAGAAGGCCGTGCAAGGGCCATTCTGGCCAAGTAGCGTTTTTAAATCATCTGTGTTTTTAATAGTGCATGAGCCATTAAGACAAGTAGCATGATTGATGACAATGCACATGTGATTGGTGTTTTAAGTTCAGGAGCTTGTGCTCTTAGTGCACTTTGTGTATTTGCATATGCTCCTGGATGCATTAATTAAGCATTAATTAAATAAAAGTTGAGGGAATTAACATGATGTCTATCAGTTTGTTACTGTACAGCAAGCCTGCTTTCTTTGTGATTGGCCAGTTCAATATGTATCTTTTACAACTTTTTGTTATCCTAAAAAACAGAGCAGTGCATCATAGAGTGCAGCAGAACAGCATCAAGAATATAAAACATAGGTTTGACAATTTGGCCTTAGACATGTCCCCCTTAATGTCTGTATTAGTTATTGCCTTGCCATAAAGTAACAGATATTATGATAGTGTGAGAGACATCAGTGTAGTGGCTCTTAAAACATAGTATTGTCTGCAGTTGCTTTTCCAGGTTGAAATAATGTTTGGCAATGTTGGTGACTGAAGGGTTGGCTGTAATGGTTTAATTGGAGAAAGTCATGGGGTAAGCAGTCACTTGACTAAACACACAGCAGTCTCTGTATTGACCTGGATGCCTGAGCCAACTATTCTTCTCATTCATTCACCCCCCCCCCCCCCCCCCCATCTTACTCCTCTTTTCTCAGTCTCTATATGCATGAGTGCCTTACTCTCAGAGAAACCTTTAAGATGTGTTAATTCAAGATTTGATTTGAGTTTCAGCTGTTGTGTTAATGTCACTTAGACCAGAACAGTATAGGCTGTGACACATTTTTATATGGACTAGGGCTGGTTATTGATTCAGATGTCCCGATTCGATTTGCAAGCTCTCGATTCTTCTTGATTCGATTCTTGATTTTTTTTTGATTATAGTGAATATAGTTTTAATACAAATGCTATTGATATTTCTAAAAAATGAACAGTAAACATCAGTTTACAAATGGTGAATTAATAAAAAGTAATTAAGAGCCACAGGCCTGTATTTTAAACCTAGGCCTATTCTTTTTTTTTTTTTTTTGTATAGGGTCCTTTTTTTAAACAAAAATAGGGCCGTATAAAATGTTCTTCTTAATTTTTCTGGTAATCGGATGAAGTTAATTAAATTTATCCTAATCAAATGAAAATGAATCCCCTTTATTTTTACACATTTTATTTTTATTTATTTATATAACAGAGGTTTACTGTTAAAATTAAAAAGAAAACAAATGTGATTATTCCTTTAAAAATAAAGATTTATTATTATTTATTATTAGTAGTAGTAGCATTGTTGTTACATTGAGTCTTAAAGGGGTCCTATTATGCTCTTTTACAAAGTCTTGATTTTGTTTTGGGGATGTACTAGAACATGCTCTCATGCTTGGTGGTTTGAAAATCGCATTATTTTTCACATAATTATTATTACAATATCTTTCTCCCCAGCCTGACAGAAACGATTCGATTAGTTCCGGGTTTGATGTAGGCCCGCCTTCCGAAAAATTAAATGTTTTGTGATTGGTTAGCTGTCCCAGTGCGTTGTGATTGGCGAACAGCTTAGACGGTGTTTCAGTACTGCCCCGCCCCTTGCCAAAACAGCAAGTTCATCAATAATGCTATATCAATTCAGACCTTGAGAATATTGAACAAGAGGATCGCGCAGAACCTTTGCACGCACGGATATTGCAAGACATATTAAAGTGGTAATGTTATTGTTGTTGTTTTTTTGGCTAAATCACCTTTTAGATGGGATGTCAACAACAGCTTAAAAATAACTGCATTGACCATGTACAGATAAGTGCAACGGTAATATGTATTATGTTTATTGTTCTTTAATTCTAACATTATAACATGAATTTCACTGAAACTGTTATACAGTTGAATTTATTTATACCATAGTCCCACAGACTTACACTATTTGTGACGGCATATAAATGCAAATGTTTTCTCTGCCAGCGGGAGGCGCTGATGGAGCGGGAGAGCTCGAGGTTTCCCTGTTAACACTGTACTCAAAGCAGCGCTCCGCTCACAAACGATGCTTTATCAGACATTATATGCCAGATGAAATGAAAATGACATCCAACATTTTCTGAAAACATTTGGTTTCCATCAGAAATACAGTGATATAAAAACACCTGCACTGGGTTTCGATTTTGAAACGTGCAGTGCTCAACCAAGCCTTCCCCCCCCAATCATTCGAATTTCCATAGGCGGGATTTATCTTTGTGATATCACAAATACAGGAAAACAACTTTGTAGTCCAAACGAGCCGTTCGCTGTAGTTCTTGAAAATGGACTTTTTAAAAAACGAAATATCTCCCTTTGGAGTGGACTTTGAGATTTGTAACTTTATAGATCGTTTTATGCCCAAACATACACACTACACACAGACTAAAATTCAAAAAGTGAAAAAGCATAATTAAGACTGCTAAGTGGTAATATTTCTGACACAGTTTCTTCACGTTAAACTAAACTTTTATTTTGACGGTTTGCCGTGAGGAACTTGCAGCTGCTGTGTATGTGATATGACGGTAGTTTTATCAAATTAAACGGTACAATGCTAATGAAGTGACTCTCAGAGTAGCTGGAGATGATATTCGCGTGTTCATATCATCATATAGTGAGACGGAAAAGCTGAAAACACCACATGCGCCGTCTGCGCTTTAGTATGTGTGTAGTAAACAAAACAGTGCGTCGCACCATCCGCCATTCATTCATTCATTCATTGTGGAAATCATGGCACCTTATGCGTGATATCAAATGCTTCTGCAGATTTGTAGTATTACTATAGAAATTTACACAAGCATTGCATATTGCTTTGTTCTTGGTTCTTGTCAACAGTATCTCCATCATAAGCACTGAATGAATGCTGTGTCATACTGGTCAGAGTACTCAAACAACAGCAAATCAGGATTGGAGAAAGCAATCTAACACAGGGAACTGAGATACAGTATCTGTGAATCAGCATAGCCTATGTCAACCATTTTATGCCTTTAAACTATACAGCCTCCAGCTGCCCACAATGAACTACAGAGTTGAACGATAGCAGTGATAGAAGAGATGTTTACATTAGCAAACATTATTACCTTCCATGTTTAACTTCATACGAAGTGCCATTTTTACAAGTGAGCACTTTCTGCGCTTCTCAACCTTTTGACAAGGCGCACTGTTGCCCATGTCATCTCAGGTGATTATGTGCTTTTTTCAAAGTTAAACGAGTTTGAATATCATTTTGCATGAACTTAGCAATACTGAAAGCAACACCTGATAGTTCACCTCAGATCTTGAAAATAAATGTAAGCAAATATGTACATTAAAACTGGGAACTCAGTGCTAACCCACAAGCGTATTCCATAACAAATGTGGTATCAGTCACTCGGTATGTACATTTAATGATGTTTAAAAGTTTTAATATTTATGAATTAGATTATAAACATATCCATTTCGTTGCGAGTGCAGTGCGCTTCCAGAGAGAGCCCGCCCACACACGCTTTTGATTGGTTGTAATATTTGATTGATTCTGTCATGTTGCGTCTGGTGTGGACAGCCAAACTGTTTGTTGCTGGAATCTTGTCACGTCGTGTGTAGTTAAGACACGGTGTAATGCTGTAAACTATACAGGGAACCCTCCCATTTGGTTATGGGATATCTAGGATAAATAAATGCTGGAGCATTGTCAGAATGCCTGTAACTGTCAGTGGTGTGTGTAATTAGCAGCTGCAAACGGTCAGTATGCTTGATCAGTCAGTCTGGATTAAAGGCACTCAAACTCACTTCAGGGTGATGATGTCTGACTTTTGTTTCTGTGTTGTGAAGTTTAAGGAATTAATAGATGCTGAATGTCTTTGTTGTCCAGAGAGACACAAGTGACAGAGGGACACAAGACATGCCTGACCACCGAGTCTGTTTACACGCTGGGGATGCAGATGGATTACTGGATAGTGAAAAGAGTGTCTTTTTGAGTGTGTGAGTGCAGTAGATTGGTAACTATATGGTCTTGGGCTTGCCTGGCATCTGGCCGCAGTGATGAATGGGCCGCTTTGTATGTGTTTATAATCAGGCCTTCACTAGAGAGCTTCCTCCCCCCAATAGACCTCATGGCTCCCACTCAGGACGGCCTGACTAGCAGTCGACAGTCAGGCACCCGCCGGCGATGCTCTGCTCTTCCCCTCGCCCGCCGTGTTGATAATTGAAGGAAGTTAGTGCTGGTACGTGTTTTGTACGTTCCTCTGTGTGAGGGCATCTCAGCGTTTTCCCCTGAGTTTTTAAGGTGACGTGTGTAGTTCAACCATGTGTCATCACACCACTTGTTTTCAATTATTTCAGCCCTGTATGCGGCAGCTGTACTGAGTGTATTACTTGATCTCTATGTGTATTTTGGTCTCATTTCTAACCAGGCTCACATTTCCCATTCTTTAGTCATGTGATACGTTTCACCTGCCACCATGGTGGTGGCAGCAGAGCCTCCAGCTGCCCACAATGAACTACAGAGGTGAACGATAGCAGTGGTAGAAGAGATGTTTACATTAGCAAACATTATTACCTTCCATGTTTAACTTCATACAAAGTGCCATTTTTACAAGTGAGCACTTTCAGCGCTTCTCAACCTTTTGACAAGGCGCACTGTTGCCCACGTCAAAATTTAATGGCTCCTCCCCATGTAGGCTAATAGGTTTCCTCTGGAATATCTGCTGCTGTGACAGAATTTTTTTATATATAATATTAATGTAGAGAAACTGTGAACATCCATAGATTAAAGAACATAATCATTTAAATATTAAATAAATGAGTTTCAGAATTCCAGATGTTTTAAGAGCTAATTGTTATTCAGGATTCCTCAATTTGATTCCATGACTTTTCTAGTCTTTCAAGATTTACTGGATAAGAATTTAAAAAATAAATCATTTATTTATTTATTTTTAGTATGTACTATTATAGTTATTCCTTAAATTGGCTTTTATTTTTTTGACTTTCAGTTTTCATTTTAATTTGTAGTCATTTGTCATTCTTATTCTTTTATTATATTACTATTTAGATGTATTTATTTATTAAGTTATAGTTTGTTCAGTTTTAGTCATTTATTTTCAGTTTGGAATTTTAGTGCTTACACTTGTTGTTGCTAAAGCCAGCCAGTTTAAGTTTTAATTTAAGTGTTATTTCAATTAACAAAATGTTCTATAGTATAAGTCATCTTGAGGCCCCCTAGGAAGTCTGCTTAGTCAGCAGTTAGTCGGCCCCCCCGGTTGAAAACCACTGCCTTAGAAAGAGGTGGTAACTGACTGTTGTTTGGTTTATTCAAACTTTGAGTTTAATTTCCCACAATCATGTGCTGTTCTCATCCTTCATTTTTATTTTACATCCATTTTCTCTTTTTACAGAGAGTTTTGATGTTTTGCCCTTGTGTACCAGTGAATCAGAGTCACAACAAGCAACTGCACGCACGCACACACACACATCCCGCAGTATCAGCCTTGTTCTTGGCAGTACATAGTAAGCCCTCTGTTGGTGTTCAGCGGCCAGCCCAGCATAAAAAGAGGAGAGGGCATGACGGGCCGCAGCAGCAGGAATGTACTGAATGTGACCAACTAACAAGCAAGCTCTTGATAAAGTAGCATGGCGTGCAAAAACAGACACGCACACTTTTGCCTTCACTTTACATGATTGTGTGTGTGGATGAGTTGAACAGTGTTCATTAGTTTCCAATCTGGCTCGTTTAAAGTAACATGCAAATACAAGTAGTTTTGCTCATTTGAATTTCACTGGCCTTCTCAATTTTTTGGCAAGCTGTCATTTACAATTGTAGCATAGGATTGATTGTATAACCTTGTTTGTTGTAAATCTTTCAGTGCTCCAATATTTTTCACCATGCAATGTCTGACCCATCTGTGTTTTTCATTGTCACCAGCCACACTGATTTCTTCAAATGAGTCAGATATAATGTTATGCAAAACGTCAGATACCAGTTGGCCTGTAATAACCAATAAATGGTGACATGAGCTCTTAAAAGTGAAGCACTCTTCAAGAGTGAGTGCTCTTAACAGGATCCAAAAATGAATATTTACTAATAATTTATTCACTCTCATGTTATTTCACACCTGTATGACTGACTTTCTTCTGTGGAACATAAAAAAGATAAATTGAGAAAAGCCTCAGTGTTTTCTTTGTCTGTAAAATGGAAGTCAGTGGTCATGAAAATGGTATCATCATCTTTTGTGTTCCGCAGAAGAAAGAAAGCCATGCAGGTTTGGGATAATGACTGGGTAAATAAACAATGACAGTTGTCATGAACTATCCCTTTGAAGTGTTTTTTTTCCGCTGTTGCTAAAATAGGCATAAAAAATTAAATATCCAATATTAGGAGAGTGCAATAACTTAAACATCACCAATATTGGCCAGTATCAATATTGGGCCTATCTATATTGTGCCTCCCTTGATGCATTTGTCTGGCCAGTATATAACTGCGTTTTATCTGATCTTACTCTTTCTTTACCTTTCAGCCTTTCTTCAAATTGCACAATCTGCGAAAGCTGGGCCTCAGCGACAATGAGATTCAAAAATTGCCGCCCGACGTTGCCAACTTCACGCAGCTGGTGGAGCTAGACATCTCTAGAAATGGTATGTAAAACTTTCTTAAACGTGCACTGCTGCTGAAAAATAAACCTGCTTTTAAACCACACCCATCTAGAGATATTTACACACACTTTCCTACACATCCTGTATGCCACTTGAAAGTTTCTTTACACAGAGCTCTGGAATGTTTTCTTTGAGCCATGTCTATTTAAGAAGAATACATCAATTTCAACGCCCAATTGTCTTCTCATGTGCCTCGCACAGCCCAAGGAACATTTACTGTTAGTCTCAGGATTGATTGTGGGAATGTTGAACATGTTGGTCTGTATTTAGACTATGCAGTGTTATATTCTGCAACTCAGCAAATGAAGCGACTCTCACTAGGTCCCTAACGTGTGGCTCGGATCCCATATAAGATACACACATACACACTTACAGACGACTCACCACAGTCAAATCACCCTCTCCTCCCGTTCCTCCAGGCCATCTGGTAGCCATCATTAAGAAGCCTGAAAAAGTGCTCAGTTTGTCGTGACACTCCTTCAGTATATCTTGCTGACTGTGCCTCTCTCTCTCTTTCTCTCTCAGATATTTCTGAGATTCCCGAAAACATTAAATTCTGTCAGGCCTTGGAGATTGCAGACTTCAGCGGAAACCCCTTGTCCAGGTTAGTGTGTTGGAAGAACCCCCAAATCCCCCAAAGCTCTGGCTCATACCAAATAACACTTTCTTGATTATGAAAGGTGGAGAAAGAAAAGTCTGACACTAAAAAAGAGTTTACAAATGATCAATTACAACATTCTGTTAAAATGCTGTAATGTTATTTTTATAGCAGGTGAGAATGGAACAGACCCTTTGTTTGGGTCCGTCAGTGCACACCGCTATTAGAGGATGTCAACTTAATTCATCACACAAGTGCTTCCCACTCATTATTTACATTAGAGCAGGAAGATGGACGCTGCTGTTAGCAGTAACCGCTTTCACAGACCAAACCTTTTCCATTGTGCATCTCATTTTCCTTTTGTCTCTGTCGGTCTCAGGTTGCCTGATGGCTTCACACAGCTCAGAGGACTGGCTCACCTATCACTCAATGACGTGTCGCTGCAGTCTTTACCCAATGACATTGGAAAGTAAGTCAACATGAACACGTTCTGTTCCAGGGGGGTTTGTTTTTTTGTTTTTTAATAAAACTATAAAAAAAATCCCTTCCACAAGAAAATGTATTGGGTAAAAATTTAATTTTTACACGTAAAAGATGATTTAAAAAATGAAGAATGGTGACTCTGTTTTATCCATCTGTTGTCCTAGAGAATTCCATCATTTTCATTTTCGACAGTTCGATTAAACCCTACAAGGTCAAACTTTTGATGAATCTATTCATAGATCACTCGTTCACATAAGATCTGTAACATGCTTTTAGAAAATAGATAGCGTTAATATTTATTTCTTGCTGATAGATATAAAAAGCAAGCGTTATAATATGTATCTGTTATGTCAGTCATTTATATGAAACTATATGCATGTTAATGTAGTATAGTCTCACAATGCAACCCCTAATTTTATGCAACCAAAGTAATGGATAAAAGCAACGTGTATCGCAGAGGAATACCTATGCATATTATTTTAAAATATCTAAATGCATTTTTATTTTTTTATTTTTTATTGACTTTTGTAATTATCATACAAAGCAGGCATCACATTCACATACAGACACACACCGTCTCTCTCCATTTCACACATGTACACACACGTACACACACACACACACACACACATGGTTTTTGGCTACTGTTGAATTCGTGCAGATGGTGGAGCCCCTTACTCTTCCAAACTGAGCGACACACTCACCATCTGACACTCCGTCTCGACTCTCTTTTTTCCTTCTCTCAGCTTGTCAAACCTGGTGACTCTAGAGCTGAGGGAGAATCTACTGAAATCTTTACCCTCGTGAGTATTTTCCCATCAAACTGCAGTTATTAGATCCACAGTGTTGCTCTGATTATACACCCCAAAAAATGTATAAAATAATGTTAAATGTGAAATCTGTCTTGATCATCCTCTAGCTCTCTTTCCTTCCTGGTTAAACTGGAACAGCTGGATCTGGGCAGCAATGTACTGGAAGTTTTGGTAAGAAGCGGATAGTTTTGTTTGGTCCTGAGAATAATTTAGATGTTTAAGTTATTAAATCATGCACACACATGCATGCCATGTTTTCAGGTTTATTTAGAGCTTGTTATTTTTATTTGCCTCAGTGGATCTCTGATTATCATTTCCTTTGCTGAACCAACACTTGAGTGCCTGCCGATTAATTTATCATTTAACATTGTTTTATTTTTTTGTAAATTATTGTTTGCCTCATTTTATTGCCTCATATCCTGTCTTTTAATCTGATTTCTTTTTTTTTTCTTCCGTTCAGCCTGACACACTTGGGGCACTGCCCAATCTTCGTGAGCTTTGGTTGGACAGAAACCAGCTCTCCTCGCTACCTCCCGTGAGTACAGACAGCATCTGATTGGCTCATTATCATACTGGTCATCTGTCCTGATGATTTAAAATATCTAGTTCAGATAAAGGTTCAAATTCTTGCAGATGTTGTCCTTTTCAGATGTTATTTGCACAGCTGAATGCATGTGCCATGTGCTTGTTTTGGTGATAACTGGAGTGGAAACTAGAGTGCCTTAATTCACTTTCGGCTGACTGAAAGATGACCTCTGTGTTTAACAGGAGCTGGGGAACCTGCGGCAGCTGGTTTGCTTGGACGTGTCAGAGAACCGTCTATCAGAGCTTCCCACAGAGATCAGTGGCCTTATTGCCCTCACGGACCTGCTGCTCTCTGAGAACCTCCTGGAAGTCTTGCCGGACAGCATTGGTGAAACTCTATATCCCTCTTACAAACATCAATAAATATGAGATTGTTCCTGCTTTTTGTACAGAGACATGGCTGTTAAAATAAACATGTTGTCCTGCCTTCACCATAAACTGAATCATCTTACTGAAAACTAAGTGCTGCCCACCTGTAAGTCAGTCAGCACCTGTAAGGTGACAACCAAAATGGTCACACTTGCATTCAGTCTGATACCTTATTTGCTCTCAGGGTGTAGGCGATTAGTTACACATGTGACTTGTGAGTCTTATGATTAGCCAGAGGGGAATTTTGAATCCTCTGGTGTCAAAGTTCCAATCCGGTTACAACAGAAATGTTAAAATATTTGGTTTCTTTCAGGACCATAAGATACGCCTTTTAATAATGTAAAATTGTCTCAATTAGAACTTTTTTTAACTGTTGTGGTCATAGTCAATGTTTAAATTTGAGATGAGAAATGTTTTTATTGATTATAGAATCACAACACTGCCCCCTAGTGTCAGCAGACTTAGGTCATCCTAAACTGCACTGTCATTACAAGTTTAAGGTTAATGTTTTTTTGTTTTTTTTCAGCTGCTATCACTTATGTATACCATGTAATTTCATTTTAAAATCATGTTTTTGTCCTGTCAGTGTTCATCAGTGTTTGTCAGTCAGTGTTCATCTTGAAACAATATGACTACAGTTGTTTTTGTTTTTATCTCAAGGCATCCATGAACTTTGTTTTTCTCAACAGGCTCACTTAAGAAGTTGTCCATTCTGAAAGTGAACCAGAACCGCTTAGTGCATCTCACAGACTCTATTGGCGAGTGTGAGAACCTGACAGAGCTTATGTTGACTGAGAACCTTCTCCAGGTACACAACCTACACCACCTGATCTCTGTTATGCCTGCCTTTATTTGGTTTCTGCACCTTCTAATTCTGTGACACTGATTTTGGAGCATCAGGTTATATTTTAAGTAATTCTTCCATATTATTATGCTGTAAATGCCCCAGATTTTTTTAAAATGGTACAATAGTGGGAATGATGTGTCAACAGATTAGCAATAGATTGGATTTCATTTACGTTGCTTTTGTTTGTTTAAAGGATGCTTTCATCTGAAATAACTTAGAAATGAGTAATTACAATTAATCCTAACAATATTAGCAGGACTGCATTACCAAATTTCAAGAGAAAAGCAGACGTGTCAGAGCAGAGCCCATTGTGAAAACTTTCTCTTTCAGTCCCTCCCTCGCTCACTTGGGAAGCTGAAGAAGTTGACCAACTTGAATGTGGACCGAAACCGCTTGAGCAGCGTGCCAGCAGAACTGGGAGGTTGTGTCAGCATGAACGTGCTCTCCCTCAGAGATAACCATTTGGGAAAACTACCCGCTGAGCTGGCCAATGCCACAGAATTACACGTGCTGGACGTAGCAGGCAACAGGTGAAAATGCGTTCTCTGTTTCACAGGTTTTGGATGTCAGAGTGACCATAAGAATTGCTACCAGCTGTTTGTTTCATGCACTGAAGTTTCTCCATCTCTTGCTCTCCGTCCCAGGTTGCAGAATTTACCGTTCGCATTGGCCAATCTGAACCTGAAGGCCATGTGGCTGGCAGAGAACCAGTCTCAGCCCATGCTGAAGTTCCAGACAGAGGACGATGAGCGGACTGGGGAAAAAGTTCTCACCTGCTACCTGCTGCCTCAGCAACCCTCATCGAGCCTTGGTAAGTCACTTCGCCGTCCTTGTGAATGGATCTGTCATGTCACACCCAAAGAGGCTTTGCATAGCCAGACTTTTGACTAAATGGCTAAGTGTCTACCCAACTTTGCAGATTGTTCTGACTTAGAGCTGCTTACTTAGTCAGAAACAGACAATTTGACTGAAAATTTTTATTAAATTATGCTGTGGTGTTTTTTTTGTTGTTGTTGAAAAAGTGCATTTAAAGTCACTACAAAGAGGACTGTGGCTGGTTTGTGCCCATGCTGTCCGAGGCTGAGACTACACACAGTGAATCCAGGACATGCATCATAATGCAATATTTTGTAATATGCTTTGCAGAGAATCTACTGGACAGGAGCGTCGATGAAACCTGGCCCACAGACACTAATTTGAATAGGGTATCGGTCATTCAGTTCCAGGATGACTCCAAACACGAAGAGGAAGATGAGGAGACTGCAGCAGATAAGAGGGTGAGCATAGAAATGTGTACAGGATGTTTATGATTTCATGTAAACAGGACAGCTGTTTACATGAAATTGTGTACATGCGCTAACACTCTTGCTGTATATGTGAACCAGCAGGGTCTTCATAGGAGAGCCACACCACATCCCAGTGAGTTGAAGGTAATGAAGAATGTCATTGAAGCCAGAAGAAATGAGGCTTATACAACCAAGCCAGATGAGGATCTGGAGTCCCCGGACTCTGAGGTAAATTCAAACAAAGGCACAATTGTTTTGTTTTATTTTTTGTTTTTCTTGTGTTTTTTTTGGTTGTTTTTTTCTTTCTTTTTGTTTTCCAGTCCAAAAGTGCTTCTTTTAGTTTCCATCAATTTGAATGGAAATAAATGCACAGAATCAATTTATTTGTAGAACTATGGTGCACTGATAGTATACCAAATTTTGCAAAATATGTCACATCTTTTTATCATCTAAAGTGTGCCATGACTTGTTTATTATGAATGACAATGCAGTTTGTGTTTACTTTATACTTATTTTTCATTATTGTTCTCTATACTGTTACATTTAAAGAATTTCTTTGTGGAGTGTGGGGAACTAAAGTGTGTTTATAATGTTTATAAATAATGCAAATTATATTCAGGTGCAACTTACGAAATACATAAATTTTATACAATTAGATTACAAGGAAAACTATCACGATTCCAGGCATGAATAAATATATTGCTGTTCACATAAATTGACGACAAAAGTTTTATTTCCCTTTAGGATAAGATTGACTAAGATGGGCTTTGTTATCAAAACCACATTATATTTGAAAAGATATTCATATGAGACAATGGTGCTTGGACTGCTATGATTATGTTGGCTTGAGAAAGCCAACATACTGTCTTTTCCTGCTTGTGGCTGTATATTTAATTTTATATATATATATATATATATATAATAATATTATTATTATTATTATTTTAAATTGTATTCATTTTATTTATTTATTATTTCAATTATTTGACCATTTAAATATTATGTCAGTACATATTTTTTAATATTACGTACAAACTGTTTTTTTTTATAATTATTATTTTAATTTTATTATTTATTTATTATTTAAAATATTTTACCATTTAAATGTCAGTACATTATTTTTTTTATATTACATACAAACTGTTTTTTTATCATTATTTAAATTATTAGATACAAACTGCTCAGTTTTTTTCCATTGATTATGTATAATGGTTTTTCACAGGAGAAACGGTTGAGTGGGCTGTCCAATCAAAGTCATGATTCTCAGGCGTCCAGTAGCACCGCCTCTGCCACTTCTCAGGATGAGAAGCGGGGTGTAAACAGTACAGGGGTGGAGATTAATGATGGTCATGGTCAAGAGGAGGAGGAGCTGGATGAGATGGAGGTGGAGTATACTGAGGTATGTATGAAGTATGTTCAGCACATCCTTGAATGTAACTGTGACCTCTATTGTACATAAGCAAGCTACTGTAAAGATAATGTTTTGGTTTGTATGAGTATGTTGCAATTTGTTTCACAAAGTCCTTCTGTTTTTTCCTTGATTCTGAACAATAATGATTCTGTCACTGCATTGGTAAACCATTTTTCTTGCCTTCGCAGCCTACTGTGCACTTTGCTGAAGAGCCCATCATCCGTGGCGGTGATGAGGAGGAAGATGATGAAGACGCTGAAAGGAGCGATGAGGACTCTCGAACGCCGCCTTTTCCTGCAGAGAAACAGCGGCTCATACGTAAAGACACACCACACTACAAAAAGCACTTCAAGATCACCAAGCTGCCCAAACCAGAGACTGTCGCCGCCCTGCTGCAAGGCTTCAGTCATGACGGCCTCTCACCTACTGCTCACACCCCTGAGGACGAGAGGGATGGTGAGGAGGAGGAGGAGGAGGACGAGGAGGACGAGGGAGGAGTAACAGTCAATACCCCTTTTCAGCAAAGACTAGAAGCAGCTGAGCTAGAAGACAGCAGGCTGAGTCAGATGAACTCGTCCCTGCAACCAGTGAAGGTAAGAAGGTCTCACTTCTTGAAGCAATGGTGTGGGAAATCCTGGTTACTTAACTGAAAGTTGGTGAAATCAATTTATATTGTCTGAGGGTTTAAGTGGAGTTGTTTAATCATGTTCACACGTCTTAGTGGAGAGTGCGGAATTTTTTCAGTCTAAAGGCCATTGCACACTGAGATGGAATTTTCGTCCGAAATTTTCGTACGTTAAAATCACGTTGTGTCAATCACGTTTACACACTGCCTCCGAAACTTTCGTCTGTCATAAAAAATTCGGATCAGGTTTGATTTTCTGCGTTTTCGCATCCGTAGCATGCATTTTGATAGGATGACGAATACGAAAAAACGGAAAAACGCATGCGTAAATTTCGGACTTTAGGTCATTGCATTTTTCTGTTTTTTTTCGTATTCCTCATCCTTTCCTATCCAAATGCATGCTACGGATGCGAACCTGATCTGAACTTTTTTATGACGGACGAAAGTTTCGGAGGCAGTGTGTAAACGTGATTGACCATCATTGATAAAATGGAATAAAATCAGTAAATACAAATCAAAAATTTACACACTGGTAGTCTGCTTTCTATATTTTCATAGCACTCTTTGGATATAGATAAACTCCCACAACAAACAATAAGAAATATAACTGATAATCCTTTATGGATCCAGTAAAAGTTGCAGTGGTAAAACATTATGCACTGATAATAAATATAGTAATATAGTAAACATATAGTAAAAGTGATATGTGATATTTAAAAAAGTACAGTGCTAAAAGTTTGAGACCCCTTGTGTAAATGTGTCCGTTTTTCAATTTTTTTAAATTTAATGCAAATTTTTAAATGCAAAATTATATTATCAGCAGAAAATTAGTTATAAAGTATCTATATATAGTTTTTAAACAGTTTATTCATGTGATGGCAAATCTGAATTTTCAGCAGCCATTACTCCAGTTTTCAGTGTCACATGATCTTTCAGAAATCATTCTACCAGTCTCTCCTGTCTCTTTTGATCAAAAGACACATCAATTCTTACTGACCTCTGACCTTTTGAACAATACTGTGCAGAAAAGTTCAGAATGTCTTTTGATTCGTCCCACTTTTGTTTTAGTTTGTTGTCTCACACTTTTAGACCCCTCTGTGACAATATTTGTTCATTCAGCTTCATTCGTGGTATCAGAGCCATCGTGTCATTGGTATGAATATTGGCAGCATGCAAAGTATGCCATGGATATCTTAGGGTGCTTTCACATTTGGTTCGATTGCCTGGTCCGAACCCGAGTTCGTTTGCTCCCCCTGCCCCCGCTGGACTGCGTTCATATTATTTTATTTGGGACAGAACCGTAGTTCGTTTGCGTCATCAAGCCAGCAACTGTTTACCCAGTTGCTTAGTAACGACGGCGCGGGAGAATGCGGCAAAATGCAAAAGATTGCTCTCTGCACTTTTATATATTTACGTTTTTGAACCGTTTGTTTTGTTTACAAAGCTTCAGTGCATAAAGCACTTACGTTTGTCTTAAGAATGTGCTGCAAATGCTCTAAAGAACGCTGAAGGCGAACAGAAATGAGACACACAGCTTTCTGCTTGCAGCGCGTCAGTCACGCTCGTCAGGAAAGTGAGTGAAACACACAAACACACATTTTTATCAAATAATACGGCATTAATAGCGGTTCACTTCCGTGATTTGGTATGATTGCGTTCACATCAGCAGCGAACCGTACTGGAGTTCACTTGAACCGTACCCCAGACCACCCTTTTTAAGCGGACTCGGGTTCGGTTCGCAGGTGCGCACCCGAGGTCGGAAGACAGCGTTCACATCATCCAAACGAACCGAACTCTGACCTCAATCGAACCCGGGTTCGCACCAAAAGTGCTAGTGTGAAAGCACCCTTAGACTCTTTTGTCTGAATAATAAATGCTTGTTTTAAGATGACTTATTCCTTTGAAAGGACAGAACCTCAAATGAAAAAGCTCCTCCTTGTTTTTTCCCACCCTTTAGCTATGTTTAGCTCCTCCTCCACAGCTTGACTCCACCCCATTGAGCACTGCTCTTGCTTCTCCTCATATCATTTGCTGTCTCTGTTGCCTGGGGAAATCAGTGCACACTGCCCTCTTTGCCCACCTTTTCCACAACTGTGCCGTGCTGATCATTTTAAATTATGCCTGAACTTCACATCAATGTTTTTTTTCTTTCTATAATTATTATTATGTAGAAATATGAGGACTCTCATTCAGTCTTTAAAATACATACTTTAACCAGAAAGATTGCATGAACCCTTTAGGGGTTTTACTGGTAGCAAATATGTAAAAAATGTAACAACCACCGACAGTGAGAATTTATTTCCTACAAACATGCAACATAATGCTTTGCAACCATTCATTGAATTATTAAATTTCATTTAATTCAACTATACATATTTAAAGTTAATCTTTGAAGCCAAGATTTATATATATCTGGTCTAAAATATTTTTAACATGGTCAGGAACTCCAAGGTGTCTGTGTGTGTGTGTGCGTGCGGTCTCCATGACTGGGTGAATGAGTGGCTGAGGAATGCTTGTGCAGGACTTGTGTGTGCATGTTTTCAGTTTGAATTTTTTTTTTACTTTCTGCTCCTTTGTGAATATTGATATTTGTGTGGATGTGGGTAATTGCTTTATATCTGTGTTTTATAGCATTGACACACTAGTGATTTGTCTGGGGTTAATATTGACAACCTGTAACTTGGGTTGCTTAATCCAGACAGTAACTTGTTTTGATTTCCCTGTCAAGTCTTTTTACATTGCTAAAATTGCTAAACATTTTAGACTTCCTTTGTAAAGTGTGATGTGACTGTACATATACTGTAGGAATAGTAAGCTTTTCCAGATAATAGCCCTTTTATTTCATGAGCTGAATCTGCTTGCTGAATGCAGTCTGAGAACTGAGCTGTACTGTGTTGTTTTAAAGCTCTTTATGTGTGTAGTAGGTCAGTGTTGTTTGCTGTATATGTGGTGGTTTTGGAAGCGGCCTGTCTTACTGTGGGTGTGTGTGTTTGGAGGCGTGTCTTTCATTCAGTCACCTGTGTGAATGTTTGTTCGATTTATTTTAATTTCCTGTCATACAGCTTCTGTTTTTTTTGGCCTGACTAATCTGCATGCCCTCTCGCTGGTTCCTGTCCTAACAGGGGGTGTCATTTGATCAAGTCAATAATCTGCTGATTGAGCCTGCTCGAATTGAGGAGGAAGAGGTCTGTACCTACTCTCTTTCCACCCAAACTCCCGCTCTATTCCTCGCTCTCTCCCTCTTTTGATCATTCATTCATTCATTCATTTATTTACTCACTCATCGTTCACCTGTAGTTCAGGGAATCATGACCCACCACAAAATTCCTTCATTAATCCACACCGAATGGCTAGGGAAATTGCTGACTAACATTTACTTATAAGTCACAGCTGTAATAGATCTTAGTGTTTGGAGAAGAAAATGGTCGTGGTGCATCTGTTAGCTGAAGAATATTCTGGGTTGAGTACTTAATTTTTTTTTTTTTAAAGAAGTTAAGCTTTTGCAGTAATGAAGCTAAAGTGTAAGTCTATGGACCAAAGCATTTTCTGTGGTTATCAAAAGCATCTCATAAACTATATTTTTAATCTTAATAATTGAAAGAAACATTGTGTTTCCATTACCATGCTTTTCTCCAAACTAGGCTCTATTACTGTCTGCCACCTGTTTTTCTGTCGTTTTCTTGTTTTTCTTCCCTCTTTTCCACCGCCTACCCTCTGTCAGGTTCTGCCACCAAGGAGCAAGGAGCACATATGAGCTAGTGGAAACTTTTATTTAACTTTTGCTGCATCATATTACAAGTGTCTCTGTTTTGTCTGATTGAAATGAACAATACCCACAAAAGTAGTTGTTTATAGTTCTGTAATGAAATAATTTACATTTGTTACTTTCCATGTAAAAATATATGCCATGCGTATCATATGACTGATGTTCTGGGTTCCCCTAAAATGAGTCAATTCTATAATTGCACGTAAACCAGATGGAGTGAGATTTGTGGTTCTCTAAAACCAAACCCCACAAAATCATTGTTTGTTTCTTTTTCAAAGTGCAATATAAACATATGTAAATACTACCATATTGTCAGTCATGCAACTAATTTCAACATAGTGTTGATGCCCTAATGTGGAGGTCAGTTATTTTCATATTTTTTTTTAATAATTCCTGACCCAGTGCCAATGTAAGATAAGTGACCATCAGCCATAGCATTAGACCAAATAAGATAATTACTTTCCACTTTGTTTAATATGCCTGAACCTGAGCATTTAATTATATTAGTCACACAAAGGGCTGTACGTCTCTAAAGATTTCATTGTCCAAGAACATTGTTCTCTCTTCTTCACTTGAGTTTTGTTTTTTCCCATCTACCCACTCACTATGCCCACTTTGCATGGCTGCTGCTGTAGAATCAACCACATCTAGTCCATCCTACGAAAAAGTTCACCACCCCTCCCATTCATTTTGTGGCTATTGGGTATGTCACGGTGTGACTGTTTGGTGACGTGTGCCATCACTTAATCAGTCAATACAAATGTAAAGTGGTTTAAGATTAAATTGTCCTCAGTTGAACTGTTGATATTAGTTTTTTTTTTTTTTTATGTTTCTGTTATCTCATATTGTCATTATCAAAAAATAACTATGAATTGAATTGGCTTCAGCCTTCTTTTTTAGGCAATGAATGTTACGGTACAATGTTCAGTAGCATTGAACTAGATGTGGAGTCTTTTGCCATTAATCTGCAAAACTTGAATCAATGCAAGTTTTGAGACAGGTGATGTTCAAACTTGAGCATGTGCTCTTTATACAGTCTGCATTAATCAAACAGATCTTTGTGTCCTGCCCCAGCAATGCTGGCCTCCTCTCCTTGATTTTTCAGACTTTTGACTATTTGATGAAATGTGTAACGTTATATATGAAAAGTAGTAAATGTAGTGTTAAAGTAGTTGAATTTGACTCGATCAAATGTCTTTCGCTGATTCTTGGAGCAACTTTGTTCTTGGTGTTAATAATTTTATATACACTATAGTTTGAAGTCAGTAAGACTTCAGCGAGGATGCATTAAACTCAAAAAGTAACAGTAAAGACTTTTATAATGTTACAAAAATGTCTAATTCAAATAAATGCTGTTCTTTTAAGCATTATGTTCCTCAGAGAATCCAAAAACATTAAAACAAAAACTTACTGGCCCATTTCATTCATCACATTAATCTTATAATGAAATTGTCTACTTGCGATTCATTGATTCCTTACATGCACAACCGACTTGTGACCTGTTGAACATGAACATAAAAGATGTGCATATAAACAAACTTTCTGTATAGAATAGATCAACATACATTTTGTATGGTGTTTGATATAAACTGGGGTAAAGTCTGGAATACCTTACACTACATTTGCCTAGATTTTCTGGGCAAGTCAATGGTAGCTGCAAAAAGTCAGAGCCAGTATGCAGATATTAAAACTGCAAAATATTTGTTGGGCAAATACTTTTTTTTCCCAGTTGTTAAGTCTATGATGCCCAGTTTTTCTCTGTAACAATTTAAAAAATCTTAGTCGTCTGGTGTATTCCTGAATCATGCCTTAACTGTGCATCGTGTACAATTCAAACCAGTTCTTTTTATAGTCCTGTAGTGTTTAATTTTTCACTCCAAAGATTGAAAAGATGTAGGTAAACCACTTAGTCTGTCACATTCCAAAACTGCTTCAATAAATAGACAAAAGCAGTCAGGCTGATCCAGCTTGCAGATAACAGGTTTTGCGCTTCCATGTTATGTTTCAGCTTGGTTTTTAAATGCATGTCTGAATATGAAAAGCTTAATAATGAAAAGTCTAATAATCCATAAATTAGAGCTCAATTTTTAATGTATGTAAATGAATGCATTGTGTACATCAAGGAAAGAAGGCTGGTTGGGACAATATATTTGATCTGTCTGAACATGGATGCAGTCATTCATATTATAAATACTTCCTTTCTAAACAAGCATGTACTGCATGAAAACTTTTTTATTTGTTTTTTGTTTTGTGAGTCAAGCCGCGCATATTATAGCAAACGTTTTGAAGTATTTCGTTCTGCTTTTGTCTGTGAATTTCTGATCTCTCTGCTTCATCTGTAGCTGACCCTGTCTATCCTGAGGCAGACCGGTGGGTTAGGCATCAGCATAGCAGGGGGGAAAGGATCTACGCCCTATAAGGGTGACGACGAGGTACATTTCAGTGAGCTTTCACACAATAGATGAGTTTCAGTAAATGCTTTTGTGTGTGGGTTGTTTTAATGTACTCTATATGTCCTTTTCAGGGTATTTTCATCTCTAGAGTGTCAGAAGAGGGCCCTGCAGCTCGTGCTGGGGTCAAAGTGGGAGACAAACTTCTTGAGGTGAACATCTGTTTTCATTTTCTCTTTTGAGTTGCCCCATTCAGAACAAGTCATTCACGCTGCTTTAAATCCTCAATCCTTGCATTCACTCTCTCAGGTGAACGGAGTAGACCTGCATGGAGCAGAGCATCACACAGCTGTCGAAGCCCTGCGCAACTCGCGGGAGGCCGTGGTTATGACCATTCTGCGAGAACACATGGTTGAACCAGAGAACGCCATCACCACCACGCCACTGAGACCAGAAGATGATTATTTCCCTCGGGAGAGACGGTCCAGTGGGCTGCCCTTCCTCCTGGACCCTGCCTCTCCTGCTGTCAGTGCTGGACCGATGCTGCGACTAGCCACTTCTCTGGTCCGCAACGATAAAGGGTTAGGTTTCAGCATTGCTGGAGGGAAAGGGTCAACCCCATACCGAGTAGGAGACACGGTAAACACAAGACGCTCTTGCATATACACTCGTGACTTGCCTTGTAGTGAATATTTTATGGTGTGTTCATTGCTTCGGTGTCAGGTTGAGCAGTGTGGTTTACGGAAATCAGGACATGTCATCCGTTCTCTCCGTATGTTTAACATGTTTAGCAGAATAATTCTGCATGACGCTTCTCAGCACCTCTAGGATGGCTGACCAAGATGGAAATGAATAGAATTACAGGGACTGACACCTGATATGGCCAGTAGATTATCGGATGGCAGGGGATGAAGTATTTTTGGATCTCTGCTGCAGACACACATCATACTGCCCTCTATCTTACTGACATGGCCACATTTTTGCACCACTTTCACGAAGGAGACACAGTCACACATTAGCACATGCACACACTGTATGCTGAGTAATTGTAAGTCACGTTTTTGTCCTTCTGCTTGACATTTGTGCTTGTTTTTACTAACAAGTAGATCTCACTGTCTTGTCTGCTGGTCTGTTTGCTGCTTTGACTCTTCGGCATGAAACGTTCTGATCACAATTTTAGAGAACATACAGTGAAAGTGCTGACAAAGACTGTTTGCAGACTGTGTATCTGTTAAACTGTTGAGATTTGTCTTTGAAGAATAAAGTGGCTTGAAGGTCGTAAATGGTTTGTTCTTTTAATACTACATAGTCTGAATTACACCTTTAGAGTTTTAAAAAAAGCCCATATAATAAACCGTTAAAAGCAAGGCAGGTAATTTTAAGCTAAGGTCAGCAGGATCATTTCTGCTCTAGAGGCTTGAGGCATTGCAGCATGTTACACCAGCATACTGACTAGCTCTTAACAGCTGTACAGGAGCACTGAACTCTGTTGAAGCCAGCTCAAGTCAGCAGCTAATATAGCACTGCAACAGATACTAGCATTGTGTTACTACAAGAGTATTACCTGTTTTTAATTCTTTGTGAAACTCTCCTAGGACTCTTTACTTTTCTTTTGATTCTTATGAAAAGTGTTAATCAAATGAGACCTTATTTAGTTCTAGATTTTTTTTATTCAAGGATAAACTTTTAAAAGCTTTTTTTCTTTTGTTGTTTTATATAGTTTAGTTATCTACTATTTACTATATTTACTTTTTCTATTTTTCATTTGTTTCTTGCCATGAGTGGTAGCTCTAAATTATATTTAAAAAAAATCAATCAATCATTTCCTTGTGTATTTTTTTGTGTATTATTTTAGAAGACAGTTATATTAATATTTCACAATAGTACTTTTCACTGTATTTTTGGACAAATAAATGCATCCTTGGTGTGCATAGGAAAATTCCTTCAAAAACTTGTATTGAGATGATATCATTGGCTGTGTTTTTCTGCTTTTCTCTCAGGGAATCTTCATTTCTCGTATTGCTGAAGGAGGAGCTGCTCACAGAGACAATATCCTGCACGTGGGAGACAGGGTCATATCAGTGAGTTCATCCATCTCTCATACAGTCTCTCTTTCTAGTTAATGTAGTTTTATCAGCTTACTTTAGGGTTAAAAGGATAGTTCACTCAAAAAATAGTAAATGTTATAATTTACTCAAATTCATGCCATTTAAAAAAAAACTGTCAGAATTTGTTCCTTGGAATGAGCTTGGCACATTTTTGACGCTTGTTTTCCATACAAAACATGAATGTTACCAGGGTCTGTCAAGCTCCAAAATGCCAAACAGTGCCATGAAAGTAATCCATACAATCATCGGCTGCATTCTAAATCTTCTGAAACCATATGATAGCTTTGCAAGAGAGAGACTCATTTACGCAGTTTTCAACTCTCATTCGTCTTCCCGTATATTAAAAGGTGGCACATAAAAACGTCATGCCATTTCTTCATTTAATCTCAGTGATGCCAAACATCATAGGGTTTGGTTCTCATTAGGGGTGTAACGGTACACAAACATGACGGTTCGGTACGTACCCTGGTTTTGACGTCACAGTTCGGTATGGTTTCGCTACAGCAGGAGGAAAAAAGACTAAATTTTTTTTTATTTTTTTTTAATTTTATTAAACAGTGTTTTACTGAACAAATTGCTCTTTCTTTAAATAAATTCAATTAATTTTTTTCTTGAAATCTACCTCATAAAAAAAAAAAAAATGTATAGATCTAAAAATCTACCTCAGCTTCTGCTCTAAACTATAGGGAGCTCTTTTACATTACCATAAGGTTATAACAACAGAGGCCAAACTTAAATTTAATTAGCCTACTATTAATTTTTAACTGTAATAATCAACACTCAAATTAAAAAATTGTAGGCAAACATGTAAATTGCACTCAATGCAGTTTTGAAATTAACTTCTAAATTATAGGCTACAGTTTCTATTTGTTATTGAAATATAATCATTTACACAGTGTCTGTCATCATAACTTGTTTCATAAAATATTTATTTAAATATACATTACAAGATTAAGACATCACTAACAGGTGAAGCATAATATAATAGGTATATAGCCTAGTCTAATATTTCGCTGATTGTGCGATTACATGAGGCATGAGATGTTAATTCATGTTTATTTCCCGTTAAATGTAGAAGAGTTAGAAGTAAAGAGGAAGGCTTGATCGTGCTCACTCGCGCTCTATGCAGCAGTCAGAACTGACGCCTGTTTCACACATACTGCGTTTTGCGGTGCGTTTTTTTTTCCACACCCATGTTAACGGATCAGAGCGTTCACACTGCAAGCGGTTGCGGTCCGGCAGTGCATGCCAGGAGCGGTGCGTCTGCAGCAGTGCAGCGATCGTTTCCGCACCGAGTCTATTTTTGCTGCGCTGCACGTGCTGAATTAAAGTGACAGCGCTTTGTTCGCTGTAAAAATGAACATGGATTGACATGGAAATGTAGTAATTTCACAATAAATAGATATATTTAAAGTCTACTGTGTTTCACAGGCTTTTTTGCTAGGTTTAAAACAAAGAAAAGTGCACTTTTATATAAACAATAAGGCAACATATGCACTTGTCCTGTGGAGGTAGAAAAACAAAGTTCTTTAAGACCCTCGGGACAGTTTGTAATAAAGATTTAAATGTAAAAGGCACGAGAGCCGACTGTTTCTGTCAGTGGTAAGTTTTAATTTAAAATATTTCTCAAAGCCAAACACAAGAAAAGGCTATGCTGTGTTTAAATGTGTTTCCACTTGCTTGAGCAACTTAATATACAAATCTAGAAGCCAATTGCATTTAATACGTTGTTTAGGATTAATTGAGTTTAAACGTGAATATGTTTATGAAAGATTGTGTAACTGTACTGTGATAAAAGAGGATCACAATGCTGAAAAAGCACTTTCAGTATAGGCTAACAATGTTTGGATTTGAAATCAAAATAATGGATAAATGTTGTGTTTGTGGTAACAGCCGCAGATCAGGAGCGGACTGCAAACGCGTCCTGTGTGAAAGCACAATGAGTCCGTGCTGCTTCTGCACCGCATACGTAACGCACACGGACTGCATACACACTGCAGACGGAGCATGTGTGAAACAGGCGTGAGGCGTTTATACAGCGACCTATCGCGCCACATCAAAGAGCGCCAAAACAGCATTTATTGTCTGAATTTCCTGAAAAAAATTGAATGATTTGTTCAGTACACGTGCGTACCGAACCGAAAGACCCTTACCGAAAATTTTCGATATGAATATGTGTACCGTTACACCCCTAGTTCTCATAACTAATTGTAATGCACTAGATCTGTAAATGAGCATGAATAGGACTTGATTTCAGTCAATTCTTCACTCAAAGCTATTGTATGGTTTTAAAATGTAGCACAAATACTGTCCCTTTTCAAGCTTGAAAGTCACTATTCCCTTTCATTATACAGAAGAAAATAGTCTCATGTTGTGCCTTACAAAATAAAGTCAAACGGGTTTGGGTGTGAGTAAATGACAACATCTACATTTTGTGCGTCAGCTATGCAGCTTTATATTTATTTATTTTTTGGTTCCTGGGTATTAGATCTAAATAAAGTCACGTTACATTGTGAGAAACTTAATAATTATAAGCCATTATTATCTAGCTCACTGCATGGGTGAGTTAGTCAGAGTTAGTTTTAGCACAGTCTTTTGCTGTTTTATTGTGCTGTACACCGTAACCTTTCTGCTTTGCACCATGAAATGAAGTGTGTAATTGTGAACTTCTCTCCTAGTAACCTTGCTTGTATTGAGAATCGGCATTATAACAATTATAATCCCAACTGTTCTGTCTCCCTTGAGCCCTCTCTTTATTTGGAGATTTTGCTGCTTCTCCCTCTGTCCTTGCATGGGTTTTCACTAACACACTTCTTGCCTGCTTGGTGTCGGGTGTGGTGATGGGAGGTTTTTGACTCTGTGGGCCTGCTGTCATGGTAACTGCATGCATTACCCTAGCAGCTGCCGTTTTGTCACCCTGTGGTAAGCGCCGGTACTGAATGGTCAGTGCTGACCTCTGTTTGTCACCATGGTGGAACTTCTTACTGCTAAACAAAGTAACCAGAAATCAAGAATAGTCTTCCCTCACATGGGAAGCAGGACAGGTTAGGCCACATCCCTTGGCTTTACAAAGAGGATCTCAAATATTATACAGTCTTTGTGAAAATGCACAAACATGCAGCAGCATTAGGCCACAGTTTCAAAACAACATATGGTGTCAAGACATAAGCCAGATCATAATTAAAGGGTAGTATTTAAAGACCCGTAGTTAAGGCATTAGCTAATTTGATGAATCAGTAGTACTTTTATATACAAAGTTATAATGGAGTTACGACAGGTCTTTATGTAGTCAGGTTACAGTCTCTATCTGTCCAGGTATCGATGACATGATGCATAATCCAATATTTGAAGGATTAAATGCAGGTTGTATATCAGCTCAATCCCGCAGCCTTTTGTAGTTTGATTAACATGTTAAGATGTTGGACAAAGCCATGTTACAATCACATACAGATCCATTACCAAAAACCAGACTGATACTATTTCAGTGAGACTGAAGTGTTTACATGGCATTTTAAAAGATGTTTTATTGCTTTAGTACAGCTGTAAGCGAACTTTTAAAGTACATGTTACCATTATAACTGTAATTTGTCCTGAACTAAGTTCACTTTTTATGAGTGCAAGGTCCTCTAATCAAAGTATATGAGATATAGCTGGAATACATTTAAATATGACGAGCTGTAGTAGAGTTTGGTCACGGTTTTCCTGAGGCTGCTCTTTTTATACTCTTTCTAACACACTACGTGATCTTGCTACCTAAAGCATCTCCAGCATTTCCTCTTTCTCCTATTGCACATTCCCTTCTCTTTTCACTTCCCTGGTTACATGTGTCTCAACATTTTGATTTGATGCATGATTTTTCACAGAGAACCTAGGTTTTTAAAACCAATTATATGTAGATGAAGTGGAAATCACTTTCTCTTTGAATGCATGAGAGAGCCCTGCGTTGGCTGTCACGTGATCTAGATCAGTCCTGTACAGGAACATATTTCACTCAACTAACACCTGGACTCGAACGTTCCTTGAAAACCCAGCTAAATGAAATGCTGCATATAGTAATTAAAGAGCCCATAAGACATGACATAAGCTCAGCGCAAGGGGCTTTCATATGCCCGTTCTGGGCATATTGGCCCTCTCTGATCCTCTGGTGTTTGGCTGTCGCTCCAGATCAATGGTGTAGACATGACAGAGGCCAGACATGACCAGGCAGTAGCGCTGCTTACTGGCACCTCCCCCACCATCACCCTCCTGGTCGAACGGGACCAGGCCAGTGCAGGGGGCGCCTCCCCTCGAACTCGACCTCATTCACCCCCTCCTCCAGAGCCGTCTGACTCACCTGAGCAAGAGGAAGGAGATGAGCACCTTGGAAACCATCTCAACTGCCCCATGGAGGATGAATACCCCATTGAGGTGAGAGCTGGAACTAATGGTATGACGTTGAACCTTCAGAGAGAGTGTGTGTGTTTCTCCCTATTTGAGGAAATATTTAAAACTGATAAAAACCTCTTAAAACTGATGAATGCTGCTTGCTGTAGTTTAATCTCATAACAGCTTCATTTTGCTGTTTTAGTGCCTCACTCAACAGAGAAAATGGTGCACGGTATGAACTTTGCATAGTGGATTTGTTACGCCTGATTCACACATGCTCCGTCTGCAGTGCGTTTGCAGTCCGTGTGCGTTACGTATGCGGTGCAGAAGCAGCACGGACTCATTGTGCTTTCACACAGGACGCGTTTGCAGTCCGCTCCTGATCCGCGGCTGTTACCACAAACACAACATTTATCCATTATTTTAATTTCAAATCCAAACATTGTTAGCCTATACTGAAAGTGCTTTTTCAGCATTGTGATCCTCTTTTATCACAGTACAGTTACACAATCTTTCATAAACATATTCACGTTTAAACTCAATTAATCCTAAACAACGTATTAAATGCAATTGGCTTCTAGATTTGTATATTAAGTTGCTCAAGCAAGTGGAAACACATTTAAACACAGCATAGCCTTTTCTTGTGTTTGGCTTTGAGAAATATTTTAAATTAAAACTTACCACTGACAGAAACAGTCGGCTCTCGTGCCTTTTACATTTAAATCTTTATTACAAACTGTCCCGAGGGTCTTAAAGAACTTTGTTTTTCTACCTCCACAGGACAAGTGCATATGTTGCCTTATTGTTTATATAAAAGTGCACTTTTCTTTGTTTTAAACCTAGCAAAAAAGCCTGTGAAACACAGTAGACTTTATTGTGAAATTACTACATTTCCATGTCAATCCATGTTCATTTTTACAGCGAACAAAGCGCTGTCACTTTAACTCAGCGCGTGCAGCACAGCAAAATTAGACTCGGTGCGGAAACGATCGCTGCACTGCTGCAGACGCACCGCTCCTGGAATGCACTGCCGGACCGCAACCGCTTGCAGTGTGAACGCTCTGATCCGTTAACATGGGTGCGGAAAAAAATACGCACCTCAAACGCACTGCAAACGGAGTATGTGTGAAACAGGCGTTAGGATTGTGGTTTGGCCTTTTAAAATGTACTCTATTGCTTTTGCATTTAATTAATTTTCCCTTGATGTTTTTATTCGTGCCCACTTGTAGTTGTGTAGACTTGCCTAGAAGATGCGTCTCCATTACAAATAGCTGAACATTCAGCTTAACTGTATTTACCATTACCATTCAAAAGTTTGGGGTCAGTAAAATATACATATATATTTTAAGAAATTAATACTTTTATTCAGCTAGGGTACATTAAAATGAATCAAAAGTGACAGTAAAGACATTTCATGCTACAAAAGCATTTAAAATAAATGCTGTTCTTTTCATCAAAGCTTTCTCTTCATCAAAGAATCCTGAAAACAATGCCACAGAAAAATTACGATTAAGAATACCATAAAATATTAAACTGCACTTCAGCAGTAAGCAGCTGTTTTTAACATTGACAATAATAATAAATGTTTTTGAGCACCTATGATTTTAATGTATTTTTTTAAAAATCAGTTATTTTAAATTGTAGTAATATTTCGCAACATTGCTTTTGTGATTTTGCTGTATTTTTAAGCATTTTAATTTTAAGCAGCCTTGGTGAACATGAGACTTCTTTTCCTTACAAAAATAAATAAAACAAAAATCTTCCCAACCCCAAAATTTAAAATGGTAATGTAAATTTAAAAATAAAAATCACATTTATAATTATTTATTAATTTCAAAGATTATTTATGTCATATTTATTGTAGATTATTGTAGATTTTTATCACCGCATTTATCAGACCTACTGCAATCAGTGCTCCTTTTTCATACATCTGAATTTCCTGTCTGGACAGGAAGTGATGCTGATCAAAGCAGGTGGTCCCCTGGGTCTGAGCATTGTAGGGGGTAGCGACCATGCCAGCCACCCATTTGGAATTAATGAGCCAGGGGTGTTCATCTCAAAGGTAAAGTAAATCATGTCGTATGATGTTTATGTAAAAAATGAATGGCATGATTTTTGTTCTGTGACGCTTTTGTCCAAATTGATTTCTGACCTTTTTGTTTCTGGGTAGGTCATCCCCAATGGCTTGGCCTCTCAGAGTGGACTTCGCGTGGGCGATCGTATCTTGGAAGTGAACACCATCGACCTACGACACGCCACACATCAGGAAGCTGTCAGAGCCCTGCTCTCCAACAAGCAGGAGATCCGCATGCTTGTGCGCAGAGATCCCTCACCCCCTGGCATGCAGGTATACACACTGATTAGTAGTGGAGAAGTGTAAGCAAAACCTGCAGTATGGCTGGTTACCGCCGGCTCAGTCAGATCTAATAAATATCACATTTGGTCTTTTCCTGAAAATCTGCCAAAATGGCCTGCAATGAGAAAGACACTCGCAGAAATACTTATGCCAATTTTGGTAATGATCTAAAAAACTTTTGGTTGGTAATGATCTCAATCTCAAAACTTTTGAGATTTTTAATGAGACCAGAACATCCTCACATACCCTCTAAAACATCCCTGCGATTTTGTAGGAGATTGTCATTCACAAGCAGCCTGGAGAAAAGCTGGGCATCAGCATCAGGGGCGGAGCTAAAGGCCATGCAGGCAACCCCTTTGACCCCACAGATGAGGGCATCTTCATTTCCAAGGTAACCGATGCTATGATACAAGACACAAACCATAACCAGCAGTATTCTGATAACATAACAAATGCTGGTCTAGTTACCTACTTCACTACTTCCTCACAACATCAGTCATTTAAGTCCTTGATTTTTTTTTTCTCTCTTACTCCTTGCTATAGATGAGCTCCAGCGGAGCTGCTGCACGAGATGGCCGACTGCGGGTAGGCATGCGTATTCTTGAGGTGGGCAACAACAGTCTGCTGGGTATGACACACACGGAAGCAGTGAGGGTCTTGCGTGCTTCCAGTGACTCCCTGGTCATGGTTGTGTGTGATGGATTTGACCCAAGAAATGCTGCAGGCATTGAGGTAAAGACCTCATACAGCTCAGGAGGACATGAGATCTGCTCTGGTGTCCAACTGTGACTTAAATTATTATAGATGTAATAAAATATGCTTTGACACTACCTGCCAGAAGTTTGGAATAATTACGATTTTGAAAGAAGTGTCTTATTATTAATGCGACTGCATTTATTTGATTGCAATTACAGTAAAAACAGTAGTATTGTGAATTTTCAGCAGCCATTATTCCAGCCTTCGGTGTCACTTGATCCCTTAGAAATCATTCTAATATGCATGGTATGCACGCATGTACTACTACATATTTTGCATATTTATGTTATTTCTTTCAGGCATCCCCTGGTGTTATTTCAAACCCGTTCGCATCAGGTATTGTTCGTAAGAACAGTATGGAAAGCATCTCATCAGTAGACAGAGACCTGAGTCCTGAAGAGATTGACATCATGCAGAAGGTGAGCTCTATGCATCACACGGAGCAGGAACAGCAGAGGAGTAGATGGAAAACTAACATCTGTCTGTCTGACCTTTCCTGCAGGAGGTAGAGATGGTGAGAGAGACGTCCCAGTGGGAACGGGAGGAGATGGAAAAAGTGGTGAGTGATTTCCTCCACTAAGCGCCTTTCTTATTACAGATTATTATTATAATAATAAGAATATGCTATCAAAATGATGACCACTTCCAAATCTTTCCTATAACTATATCTAATATATGTGGATCTGTCTATTTCTCTCTCTCTTTCTCTTATCTTATGCCCCTCTTTTCCCCCAAACCCTTCTGAATGATCTTGGGTGCTGCTCATTCCAAACATCACATTTTGTTTCTGCTCATTTCCATTAATCTCCTTCATTAAATATGTTCTTGTGTCCCTGGTTTTATTGTTTTATTGGTCCCTGGTTTTATTGTTCATCCATGATTCTGCATCACCTAAACCTCATTCCCATCTGTGCAATGGATGTCATCGGAATGTGTGTGGGTGTGTGTCCATATTTGTGTGGGCAAAATGTGTGTATGTGTGTGATTGGGTAAACTTTATCCCCCCACCCCCTCCTTGCCTTCCCTCTTTCGGTAAAGGAGCGTATGCGCTTGGAGCGCGAGGAGGCAACTCGGTTGCTGGAGGAGGAAACTGAGGTGAGGCTGTATGCCCTACCTGTCTTTACGGCCCGCATTGGGGCTCAAGGAGCGAAACAGGACCTGCCGTCACCTTGAACATGAACAAATGAGTCACATCTGAACCTCTGAGCTCTAGAAACTCTTTAGATCCAGTGTCCTCATGCTTAATGAAATATCTAATTAATGTTTAGAAGATTTTTGAACATGTTCTTTCTATGAACAGTGATTCATTGTGCTCTTTCTAACCCTCTCTCTACAGAATTTGAGCACTGGACCACTGAAACTGGACTACAAGACACTGGCGGCTCTACCTACCACTAGCCTACAGAAAGTTAATAGAGTAAGTAAACGTAACTTGCAGAAATGTTTCCTTACTTGCTTTTGAGTGCTTAGCATATTGGTCTTCTAAAACCCTATCAGGTCAAGCTATATGTTTGTCCAGTAGTGCTGCTTTTACAAGTAGTGCCAAAGGTGAAGCAGTCCAGCTGCTGGCTTTAGTCTTCAGCAGCAGCAGGGTTGATGTCATTCCAGCCATACCTTTGACAGAATACAGATTGTATTTGCTGGTGCTTGAGCTGGAGCGAGGGGGAGGTGCTGGCCGACAGCTGACAGTAGCTCAAGTTATTTTAAAATGTATGCTGTGAGCTGATTGGCTGTATGGTTTAATGGGTGGGTGTGGCTTATGAGGATGAAGGGACCCTTGGAAGATCTTGACAGTTAAGTTATCTAGCTGCTTGGAATCTGCTCCGGTCATCTTACTGTGAGTGTATCACTCCTATTACTCTACAACTTTGTCTTTTCTGTCATTTCTTAATCACTCATTCCTTCATGACTTCCTTTACTACTTTTTCCTTCTTTTTTTTTTCTGAATGTTTTTTGTGTGTGTGTGTAAAACTTGTTACATTTTATTTAGGATTTATAATAATAATTTAGGATAGGATTTTTATTTAGGATCTGTAATAATAGCAATAGCCATTAGTTGTTTGATGTTGAATGTCAGTAGTTACTCGGAGTCAATCAATTGTATTATGCTGACTACACATACTGTAAGCATCTCTCACACAATAATTTATTGCCTTCAGTAATATTCAATAAATGTTATATAATGCAAGTTTTAATTTGAGCTTACTACATATTCCTTGTCCCTTATTAGCATTTTTAGCCGAAGTCACACTTCTAGAAATGTTTAACCTACATAGAGCTAGCAGCTGTTAGCAAAGTCAAGTGAGGAATGGAGAGGGGGTGGACTGCTCTTAGGGAAACACTAGCACACAGTTATATCCCTCATGTGATTTTGTGGTATACGAAGTAGAGTTTAGTCATGGCTATTTATAGATCAGAGCAGTGTCTTTTATCTGCACAAGGGCCATTGAATGAAGCTTTTATCAGTATGAGACCATTAGCTGTATGAAACGGTCACATCTTAAGCATCACAATGTACCACCAATTGCACCTGAATTGTTTTTATTTTTTTTCTGTGATGAGAATCCAGTACAGTTTCATAACAATTTGTAAAGTTGCGTCTTTAATGGTAATGACAGTTAAGTAAATGTTTGTGTATTGTGGTAAGGGCTCACTCAGAAGTGTTTATAAGTTACATGCACTGCTAAAAACGACTTGATATGGTTTCTAGGTTATATGTAAAGCAAGCATTCATGGTAGTTCATAATGGAGAATAAGATTTTAAACTGTAAATACCTCCCTAGTCCCTACTAAAGCAAAATGTTGTAACTGTCAACACTAAAAGAGTAGTATTATTGTTAACTAAAACTATTATTATTATTTTTTTTGCGAATTTGAATAAAGCTGAAATAAAATAAAATGTATAAATATTAGATTAAAAACGTGAATCAAGAAAGAAATGTTGCTTTGGGAACTAACTGAAATACAAGTACTTACATTTCATAAACTAAACCTGAAATAAAAATATAATATTAAAATTATATATGTATGTATATGTATGTATATGTATATGTATATGTACACATGTATATATATATATGATATATATATATATATATATATATATATATATATATATATATATATATATATATATATATATATACATACACATACATATACATATATATAATGTATATATGTATGTATATATTAAAAAAGCAAGCACAAAATTATGAAAACTAAAATTAACTGAAAATATAAAAGCAAAATCTACATTAGAGAGCGCACACAGCAAGATTCAGTGCAAATGTTCTTCTGGATTGAGTGACTGTCTACTGTGAGATGTCTCAGGATGATGGGATAGCTGTATTTAGCTCCTCACTCATCTGAATCGGCGTGACCTGTAGATGATTCACTTTAGCACGGCTGTTATTTCTTCCAACTCTGCCATACTAAACCCATCTGTTTCATTCTATACTCCTTTTCCTTTCTTTGCTTTTACATTTGCTATGTTCTAATCTTTTTGTGTGATGCCATGTCATTTTCTTCCTCCTTTTGTATATCATTAGTTGTTCTGCTCTTTTATTTGTTTTTCTTTCCTTCTCACGTTATTTCTCCCTTTTGTCTCTGTCGATCATATTCTCTCTCTCATTCCTCAGTTTTCTCCCTCCTTTGCTACATTCTTCACAATGGAGGCTGCCATGCCGGCCGTCCCTGTAGACCCCCTGGGTTTTGAGAAAGTCCATGCTTCTATGTACCATGTAGAACCCGTTGCCCTCCCTTCGTCTCCAGTCTGCCCAGCCGCAAGTTCAGCGGCTTCAAAACCTCCCCAAGCCGACACATGGGACCCCCTCCCAGCTCGAGGAGTCCCTCAAGAAGCTAAAGAGGAAGAAGAATGTCTTGTGGACTCCCAGCCAATCTGCTTTTGTGAAAATCCTTTCCTTGTGGCTAATCGCAAGAGCAAAGGCTGCCCTCCCAAGGAGCGCATTTTATCAGGGCCACCTGTGGGTTATGGCAGCCATGGGCAGCTGCAGCCCTGGTTGTACAGCAAGGCAAGCAGCCTTGGGGAGTGTGTTTTCTGACAGAGTGTGTTTTCTAGTCAAGCATGGTGTGTCATCAGTAGCTATTTAGAGTTAACATAGCAATCTCAAATGCCATTCAGAGATTTCTACTGATAGCTGCTTTAGATTTACAGATGTCTTTGAAAATGTTCTTAGGTCGTTTCACTGAAATATTCATGTCTATATACACATTTCCAATATTTAGATGAAATGAAGCGGATACAAAAATGGGACCCTGTAATGTGTGTAACCTTATGGTCTTGAGGCATTTGAACATTCCCAGAGAGAGTGAGAATGCTTTGAATGTGAAGTCAACAGGTGTTAAACAAAAAGGGTGAAGGGTTAAGGCCTCTCACCTTAAATACAGACTGGCCACCAACCATTTCCAGGAATATAAAACACCATGGTCTCTAAAGTAACATTTGAGACATTATCTCTTTCTGTAGCATGACATTGTTTACATTTACATTTACATTTATGCATTTAGCAGACGCTTTTATCCAAAGCGACTTACATTGCATTCAAGTTACAGTTTTTTACATTTTTATCAGCTCTTGCTTTCCCTGGGAATCGAACCCATGATCTTGGCGTTGCTAGCGCCATGCTCTACCATTTGAGCTACAGGAAAGCTTGTTCTTGACACTGTTTGAAAAAATGCATTTTATGGCACCACTGCTTGATTTCAAATTATCTGTGGCATGTAATACATCATATTTGTCATCAAGCACGTCGTAAGAGCAAAAAACAGAACAACTGTAATGTGCAAGCATATTAAAACCTGCTTAAGGCAGTTGTTTATGGTTTGCTATTAATGTTATTCTCAAATCAAGATGAACTGCTTTTATAAAATTGCACATGATTGTTTATTCTTAATACACTACTTTGTAATTTGGCCAATTTTGCTTATTGGAAACAGCAGACCTCATCTTGCTTTGTGAAATACTTCACTGACCTCGAGCAATTTCTTTCCTTCTCCTGTTCTCGTGACATGTTGTGATGGATGTTCCTTTTATTTGTATTTCAGTCTTCACCGTCTGAGCCTCACAGGATTGACAGTCCTGTCCGAGATGCTGCACACTCTCCACACAACTCACAGGTCAGTACCATTTCAGAGCGTATTCACTCCCTTTTCATCATCAGCCCTTTCTTTTCTCATTTGTTTTCATGTGACTGTCAAACATTACCATGGATAAGCCTGTACAGATTTATGCAGGTGTTTTGCGTGGTCAAAGGCAGGCCTAGTTTACATGTTCATTAAGGTAGTGTTCAAGGTTGATGGCCTATGTGCTCTCATTCCACTCCTCGTCATGACATTTCCATATTTCTCAGCAGTCCCACAAATCTTCCTCTGTGATGCTTGGAAGGGAGGTTCGATATGTAAGTGGGCTGACTAGCCCTTGTATGGCCTGCACTAGCTGCACTTGGCTTTGCATTAGATGTTAAGAGCCGAATGGAATACTGGCCTGTGTAACTCTGAGCATGTCCTGCTTTTCATGCTCTCTGCAGCAGTGAAATGCTTGACTCTTATTTAGTATTTCCACCAAACCAAGCAATTGAGAGTTTAACTACGGCTTGGTGAATTAACACTGTATATTAAGGCCTTGTGAATCATATGTAGTGTATATAACATAATATACACTACTGTTCAAAAGTTTGGGGTCAGTAGGTTTTTGTCTTGTATCTATTTGTCTTGCTCACCTAGGCTACATACGTTTGATCAAAAATACAGAAAAATCTGTAATTTTGTGAAATAATATTACAATTAACCATTTTCTCTTTCAATGTATTTTCACATGTAATTTATTTCTGTGATGACAAAGCTCAACTTTCAGCAGCCATTATTCCAGTCTTCAGTGTCACGTGATCCTTCAGAAATCATAATTGAAAATCGTTTTTGTGGAAATTGATAGTTTTTTCCCAGGATTCTTTGATGAATAGAAAATGTAGAAAGTAAATGACCGTCTTTACTGTAACTTTTGATCAATTTAATACGTCCTTGCTGAATACAATTATTAATGTCTTTAAAAAAATCTTACTTACCCCAAACGTTTGAACACTAATATAATTTAATATGAGTCTTAGTCTCAGGCAGTTACTTGACTCCAGAAAGGTAATCCCATGTGAAAAAAATTATTTCTTCCTCTTAATTTTATATCATGTTCATACTTCTCTTTTTTGTTTCAGTCAAACATTCAATTTCCCTTCAAATGCAAACACCAAGGATGATTCATCAGTGAGTGTCCAATATGCAGATAACTTGAAAATTATACTAGAGCAAGTCCATGATAATATTGATGTGAATAACATATGTTGGAAAAAAATCGTAAATTTATGGTTGATTGATTTTGCAAAAATTAGATTTATTGTCAATTTTATTTTGTCAAAAATATTTATTTTATTTATTTCTAGACTAAACCTGGTGCCATCCATCCTCTCTCTCGGGTGCGACCCGCTGTGTCTCCAGCCAGTCAGGATGGCCACAGCAGTCCCAACCCTTTCCAGCATGGCCTCTCTCCCATCAACTCTCAGACCACTGTAAGATCCCTCACCACTGTCTGAACCCTAATGAGGCCCCCTTTCATCCTCAGTTACCAATGCCTAAAGACCAACAGAACGCGACTGTTGTTTTATTTTCTCCATATGCATTCCAATTGTGCCTGTTAAGCCTTACAAACGGTCACACCATAATCCAGGTCAAAGAAACGGGTTGTTTAAAATTTTAAAAAAAAAACTTATCAACTTCTCACTGCAAGTAACATTGTGCCTGTTTTCTATCAAAAGAGGCCTCTTTTGGATTTTTTTTTCTTCCCCTAATCACATAAACCACATTGTTTGACTTTGCACAGCAAGGTTTACACTCACATTATCTCAGGATACCAGTGTAAACCAAAATATTGCCCCGAGTCGTCACCATAACCACAGACCTCCTCATACTATCAGACTCTCTCCTCTCCCTCCATTCTTTCATTGACATGATCGCAATCGCGGGCTGCATGCGGTCTAGCCCTGCATTTTCCTCCTGTGCTCTGCCTTTGCTGCTCTGTCTCTCATTAGCTGTTCCATCCTTTTTGTCCTTTGTCTGTTTCTCTACCCTTCCACCCCTCCGTCCTCGACCCCCCCGACCCCTCGTACAGCCTCGTGTCCCATCCCCTGACACACATGAGGAATACCCCGTCAATATCAAGCAGGTATATAAGGCCTTCGCAGCTGTGCCACACTCCCTGGCCGTACTGGAACCCCCACAGGTAGGACAAATGCTCCTCAAGGTTGTGAGCATGTCGTGGTTCCCCCGTCATCCAGTGCTTGGTCTTCCCTTTGGACATTTTGTTCCTTTGGGAGCTTGTTTGCTGTCGTTGTGCATGAGTGGTGTCATGGTGGTGTCGAATCCTGGAGTTCATCTGACAGGGACACTGGTGTGCGTCATTCATCTGTCACTTGGTTGTTTGATGTTGGTTTTGATATTTGACTCCTTGCTGCGTGTAAAGTGTTTCCTCTCGTCCAACTCAAGTCTTGGGTCTGAGGTTTGTTTGTATAAAGTGTCTTGACTGAATCATCTTTCCTTTTCACTCTCATTTGTTAGGATCTTTACTCTCCGCGGAACAATGTCAGTCCAAAGCAACCGTCACCAGAGGTATGTCTTCATTTGTAATCTGTATCATTTTTAAAGTGATATTTTAAAGCTGGAATACACTATACAACGTCTCAGATTTTTTTGCTCCAATTTTCGATTTGGACCAGTCGACGCTAGTTTCCAAAAGTCAGTCAGAGGTTACAGATTTCACAGAAAACAGTATAGTGCACGATGGCTGCAGACTTGGTCAGTCAAACTTTTAAATATATTTTAGCATTTCTGTAGTTAACGTACAAATTCACACTCTGTGTACCATTTAAGCGGTTTTACTATGATTACACAGAGCAGCAGCAAGCATGTGAGGTTGTCATGGCAACCAGATACATTGCACACAAATTACTTGTGAAGACTTCACTGTCTATTTTTGCTGCGCTAGCAATAAACACGCCGAATATAATGCACTATAAACATGTTTGCCAACAGGATCGCAAAGTAGACTAAGCCAATCAACGAGTGAATTACCCACTGCTTTAAAACAGATGTCTGTTGGACATGATTCAAGTTTAACATACAAAAGCAGCCACACAAACATATTTAGTAATGTTCACCCAAAAATGAAAATTCTGTCATTAATTACTCACCCTCATGTCGTTCCAAACCCATAAGATCTTCGGAACACAAAGTAAGATATTTTTGATAAACTCTGAGAGCTCTCTGACCCTCCATAGACAGCAAAATGGAACTGCAATGTTCGCAGGTCCAGAAACATAGCAAGGACATCGGTAAAGTAGTAGTAAAATAAAGAATAAATTATATTGTTGTTGTTTTCTTTGCACAGAAAAAGTATTCTCGTAGCTTCGTAAAATTACATTTGAACCACTGAACCATGGACTATTTTACCGATGTCCTTACTACATTATAATAACTATATTAAAATAACTACATTATGTGCATATTTAGTTTTGAGTTGAAAACATTATTAATTAACAAATATTTAATAAAATCTTTCGACGCAATCTCCACCCATGGTTTTTATCCATCATGCATCTCCTAGCAAAAATCACGTTTAATGTTCACTATAACCAAGTCGACAAGTGTATGATACATATTGTGTTCAGAATTTAAAAAGTTGTGTAGTGTATTCCAACCTTTTCTCGACATGATGATGACTTTTGTATGAGCCTGACCCATAACCCTTGTTTTGTGCATACTGTCGCACCACAACTCAATACGCAATATTGTCTGCAAGTGTGGTGTTGATATGCTGTACATGATGGGTCTTTCAGCCTGAGCTGAGTAATGAGGTGTTTATGGATGAGGCTGATGGTGAGGGCAGTGGTCCTCTCAGGCCTCGTCCCTCCCTCTCATCTGACCGCCGCGAGTACAGGAGCCTGGCAGCTGTGCCACACCTGTCTCGCCCCTCAGTGGAGTTGAAGGTACCCAGCTGATCTCCAGCAGAACCACTCTCGCACTTTAGATTCATCTAAACTTGAGTGGTGGTGGTGCAGGTGTATGTGTCGCTTCAAACCGCAACAAAAAAACGTGATAAATTGTGTCCGCAATGTCAAGAAAGCCCGATCATCTGGCAGCATGGGTTCTGGTAAAATATGGCAACGTGATCGGTCGGTGTTCTGAAATATTATTGGTGAGAAGAGGCTTCAGGAGGGCAGTCATTTGGAAGTATTTTTGCAATGGCAGCACATTATACAGTCATCGTCATGGTGGTGGATCGGCAAAGTTTTGGTATCTTTGTGCAAAGGATTAATCATTGTCTGAATTTCAGAATTAACGGGACTTGCTCTTGCATGTCAGTGCATGTAAATTTTGGTTGCTTGTATAGTGTTCTTTACAATTAGTCTGAAATCTGAATCCTCGCTCTCTTCCAGACCCCCTCCTCTGTTGGCAGACACAGCCCAGAGCAGCGCTCCTTCAGAGACCGGCAGAAATATTTTGAGATTGATGTGAAGCAGCAGACACCAGACAAACCCAAACCTCGCATCTCACTTGTGGGAGAAGATGACTTGAAGAAAATGAAAGAGGAAGAAGGTTTGTGTCTGTTTAGTTGTCGAATGTTGATGTTAAGCTACAGTAACTTGAGTTCATTGTTGAATCATTCTAAATAGTTTGTCAATGACTTTCCTCAGCAAAGCGAATTGAACAGAGTGCACGAGAGTATATGCTGGATGATGATGAGGAGGATGAGGAGGAAGATCTGGCGAAGCAGGTGGCAGATATGAAGGCTCACGGAAAGGTTATCCTTGATGGTGTGGAGTACAAGGTGGAGAGCTTGGGAGGCCACAGTTCCCCATCTCTGAGGCAGTGTGCCACACCACCCAGCCACTGTGGCAGCTCAGGGTGAGCGACACGTTTGCTCAATTGTTTGCTATTATTTCAAAGTTGCAAAGTTGTTTTCATATGGTAGTGGGTTTTCTTGCTTGCGTTTTATCATTTTGATTGCAAAACACACTCTGAACATCTAGAACTCCAATTCTGATATCTTTGACTATTAAAATAATTACATACAAATATAGACTACCATTTAAAAGTTTGGGGTCGGAACAATTTGTTTTTCAAAATAATTATAAAAAATAAAAAATAGATATTTATTTGGTTAAAAAATATAGAAAAACAATAATATTATACAATATTAAAATTTTAAAACTGTTTTTAATTTTAATGTATTTTAAAATGCTTTTTATTTTCCTGTGACAGATTCATTTTCAGCAGCCATTAATTCAGTGTCACATGATCCTTCAGAAATCATTCTAATATGATTTGCTGTTCAAGAAACATTTCTTATTAGTAATTTTGAAAACAGTTGTGCTGCTTAATATTTTGTGGAAAATGTGATGCACCTTTTTCAGGATTCTCTGATGAATAGAAAGTTCAAAAGAATAGCATTTATTTGGATCTTTTGTAACATTATAAATGTTTTTGCTATTAGTTTTGATCTTATTTGTCCCAGCTGAAAAAAAAAAAAATATATATATATATATATATATATATATATATATATATATTTGTTTTTTTTGTTTTTTATAATCTTACTGACTGCAAACATTTGAAAGGTGCATCAAAATGTTTAATAGTAATAGTAATAAGTATTTATTTATAATTTTTTTTAATCCAGTCCTTCCTCTGTGGATGGTAAAGGAGACTCTCAGCGGAATTCAATGGAAGACAGCTTCAGACTGGAGCAGAGACCCAACTCCATGACAGGGTGAGGAACGCTGAAACCTAAAGCTGTAGTTTTGCATTTTTTGGGATATTTGAATTGCTTGACCCAGTGTTTGTCTTAACAGTTTGATCCCAGTTTATCCCGGTGAATCTGTGGCTCCCATTCGGACGGCCAAAGCAGAGCGCAGGAATCAAGACCGATTACGCATGCAGAGCCCGGAGCTGGCTGTCGCCATGGACAAGGAGCTATCCCCTGCTGAAAAACGAGCCCTGGAGGCAGAGAAGAGGGCCATGTGGAGAGCAGCCAGGTATGACGGCCACACAGAATGATGTGTTTCGTGAAATACATCACATCAGGAGCATTTTTCTCTCCATCCTTTCCTCTGTAACGCTGATCTCTAAAGAGCTGTCCGCTTGTTACTTAAATTTCATCTTCCCCTTGATGAACGGGGCTTTCGAAGCCATTTCCACATTCTTTGGATATAGGAATCCATGGAATAGATATATATTTCAGTGTTTCCCCTGCCATTATCCGCCCTCCCAACGGCACCCCACGCCCCCCTTGAAGCTCAAGTTCATTTTATTTCATTTTATTTTCTCTATAGCGCCAGATCACAACAGAAGTCATTTAAAGATACCTTTCCTATAGAACAGGTCTATACCTTGTTCTTTTATTAAACAAACTAAATAGCCTTATGTTATTTATCTTATTTACACGAAGGCATGTTATTTCTGTCTCTAACGTTACATTACATTTGCGCGCTCTGTATGCGCACAGCGGAGTTCTGCCCCACACACACACACACACGCACACACAAGTGAGCCCATTAGTATTTGTAAATATTAAGCCACAAAACGACTATTTAAATATGACTTCTGCCTGTCTCTGTGTTAATGTATGGTGCAGATGTGCGGTTTTGTTTGCTACTCATACAGAAGCGCGCGTGAGGCTTGCGGTGATATTAACGTCTGCCGCCTCACTAAATGAGGACGTAAATACAGAACAACATATCCAGAACTGCTCTGAGAGTCACTTCATGAGCATTTGACCGTTACATTTGAGTAAAACTATCCTCACACACAGGGACGGACTGGGAGTAAAAAACGGCCCTGGATTTTCTCCCAAATAAACCCACCACAACTACAAACAGTCGCTACTATCTCACAATATTACAGCAATCCTGTCGCATTTATGGCAAATAACATCAGAAAACCCATGGTGACCCTGCTGACAAAAACAATAGAAACCATCACAGAAATTCTAATGATTTCCACTACAAATACCATTACAATATTACAAACTATCAACTTTTAAACATTAAAACAATTAAATAATGGTTTCCTGTAGTGTGTTTTGGGACATATTAGATTAGGATTTAGTGTTTTTTTTTTTTTTTTTAAACGACCAATTACCTGTAGAGACCAACAGGCACCATTACAGTTTCCATTAAAACCAATACAATTCTCATAAATCAGTAAAACCATTACAAATTATGTGCTGTTTTTTTTTTTTTTTTTTTTTTTTCAGCATGGGATTGAATTAAATATATATTATTGTATGAACTAAAATACTTGAAAGCTACATAAAAAGTGCAGAACGCAAAATGTATAATATGACAATGATAAACATAAACCTAGAATCTAGAAACCTGAAACAACAGAATTCTTCAATTTGAGTATTTGTCTCTTTGTGTGTGTGTCATATTAATCAGACTAATCACCTTATAGGTGACTTCATTTACTGTATTTTCTAACTCAATATCTCTTAAATGTAACCCGTTGTAGAATCACTTAAGGCAGCAGTTATTTGCACTAAGTGCAAATAGCTATAGATTCTATTTATGCTGTGTTAAAATAGCAGGATTTTCTGCTATTTATACTACTTATTGCAAATAGTGGCAATTATCTGCACCTCAGTATTGCAATATATTATAAAACAGTATGCAATAATAACTTATTGAGTGTGTAAATTTTAATTTTAATTCAAATTATTAAATGGATGCCACCTTATTGGGACAATAAAGCCCTCCCTACACCTACAATAACCCTACCCGATACTTTTTCAACTTTTTGATTATATCCTTCATTTTTATTAAAAAAAATGCTTTTCTGATGTGATTTGAAATTTGAAAAGGGAGAAAAAAAAAGTTTGCCAAAAGGCGGATTCGAACCCGGGTCGATCTCGTCAAAAGGAGTATGACACAGGCTTTACCATCTGTGCCACTGGAGCTGATGACAAATAGCCGTCCTTTGTAATATTGACTAGCTCAATCACATGTTGGTGGGCGGAGTTAGTGTAAATAGACACTCAGCGTCACTGAATCTGACACTTTTTCTTTGATGATGAACCACCCAGGCCGACGGCCGCTGGATAGACGGCCATTCTGGACTTCTCCACAACGTCCAGATGGCCAGTCCGCCGCTGCTCACACATCTAAAGGTATTCATGGCAACCCGTCAAAATAAAAGTTTGGGTTTCAATTGTAGACATTGCGGCAGAAATATATTACTATTGTTCAGTAGAATGTACGTAATAGCTAGCCTACTAAAATGATTAAAACCTTATTTTTAAGGAATAATCATAAAATATGTCTTCAATGTTTTAATTGTAATATTAAATCCCCTTTATTTTCCAAAAAAATTAGATGCGTTTAATTTATTAATTAAGAGATTAATTAAATTAATGTTTTTATGCCTGAAAAAAACGGAACACAGTCACCCCCCCACCCCGTCCCCCCCAAAGCCATAAACCTAGGGGAAACACTGTATTTTATTTTTACATGCACGTCATATTGTGGATTTGTCTTTGAAGGCCCTGAGTTTCAATGTAGACCTTCCCTTTTTAATTTTTACTGTCCTTTTCAGAGTGTTTTCTTTCATCTGTAGTCTCTTTCCTCTCTTTCCTTTTCTTTGTTTGTTACCATCTTCTATCCTCTCTACTTTCTTACTTGCTGCTCCCAAGGCCTTATGGTCTAGAGGAGGACGTAAAGCAGTATGAGCAAGACCTGGCTAAGCGGCTCTACCAGTCCCGTGTGAGGGCCTCTCTAGGCAGCGCTGCAGCCCCTCCCACTTCCTGCTCCTCCTCTTCCTGTCAGCCCAGGTCTGCCCTTAACAGCCAGAAAGCATCATGTGGGCTTAGCTGTGATGCTTGACACCGCTTGGGGTGCTTGGTGCTTGTGGACATTTTATAGTGCATAGTGTGTAAAGGGTGAACAATATTTGTAGTGGCTTTTTCTAAACAATGAACGTGTCCTACAAGAACCCACTACTGCTTCTGCACGTGTGCTATTTTATTTATTATTTAGTTTGGTAGCACACTCCCTCTTTCTCTCTGCTCACTCACTTTTGCTTCTCATCTGTGTAAAAGTAAAGGTCTTGTATTATAACATGCGTTTTTCTTTTGTTGTTGTTCAAGTTGCTTGCAGTTGTTTTATTAGAGGTGCACTGATAGTAGTTATAGTCTTTAACAAAACCTTCATTAAAAGCACTGATGCTGGTTACCATCATATAGAAGCTATGGAACTCATTTCCACCAGTGAAAAAAACAGAGGTTTAACACCTCTGGTGTGACTGTATATGCAGACCTTGAGCCAAAAACTCATCACCAAACACCAATGACTTGTACATACACTATATAGACAAAAGTGTTGGGACACCCCCTTCTTTAGAACAGAAAAAACAAACTAAATCTGTGGCAACAATGATGGAAACATAATTCATGTATTTAAAAATTGTATTTCCATCTCTGTTGCAACAGTTTTGGAAGTGTCTAAAATGGCTGTACCCATATGTACAAGTCATTGGTGTTTGGTGATGAGTTTTTGGCTCGAGGTCTGCATTTACAGTCACACCAGAGGTGTTAAACTGGGATTAGGACTTGGTTTTATGCAGACCAGTCAAGTTCTTCCACACTGACTGAATCAATCATTTTCTTTTTGAACCTTGCCTTATACACAGAGGCATTGTCATGTTAGAATAGAAAAGAGTCCTGTCCAAACTGTTGCTATAATATTAGAAGCGCACAATTTCCTAGAATATCATTATATGCTTTAACATTAAGATTTGTACTCATAGAAATTACTAAAGTAGTCAAACCTGTTCATTAGAAGGGGGCGACCCAATACTTTTGGCAATTTAGTGTACTTGTTAAAGATTAGAGCTTGGGATTTTGGAACACTTGTGTCATTTTTGTTTGCAATATAAGTCATGGACTGAGTGCACCATACTGAGACTAACTCTAAACAAAGGAAGTTCGACAGAGCTAATTTTCTTGGCTGTCTTAAATGGATAGTTCATCCAAAAAAACGAAAATTGAGTCATTATTGACTCGCCCTGCACTAACACAGTCTTGTAAACCTGCCGTCGTCTACATCAAACCAATGGCCAAGGTCAGGTTTTCACTAAGTAATTAATTAAAGTTTGGTTTGTCTTTTTACAAAACCCTATTGTGTGTCCTTGGAAAATACGTCATGAGTTGTGTGGGATCACTCTATGATACTTTTGCATCTTTTTGTTAAAGCTGGTCACTAATCACTGCCATTATTTAGACAAGCACTTTTTTGTGGTCTGAAAAAGAAAGAAGGTCATACGACCTTAGAATAATACCCAAAAATGCAGATTCAGTAAATAATGGGTGAATTATCTCCTATAGTGCCTAGATAGTATTCTTCCCCCTTGACCTTTCACAGTTGTTTTATAGCATGAAAGCTAATCGGTGCATCTCTAGTTTGTGTTATTCTCTCATAACTTTCACACATTTTTTGACAGCCTCCATCAAATTAACTTGTTCTCCTGTATTAACCAATCAGTGTGCACAGCACCTCTGCTTATCTTTCATCTCTCATGCTGTCTCTCTCCACGCACCGTTTGCATTCCTCCTTTCACTCTCTGTGTCTCACTGTATCTCACTCTCTTTCCAGGATGAAGTCTCTAGAGCAGGATGCTTTGAAGGCCCAGATGGTCATTGCCAAGTCTAAAGAGGGGAAGAAGCGTGGAACGTTGGATCAGCTGTCAGAGTCGCCGTCCCCTGCGCCTACACCCTCTCCAACACCAATGGAAGGTGACGATCTCATTTACCTTTGTCAGTAAAACAATGCCAGAGTATACTCTGTTGTGTGTTACTGGGTCATTTTTAAGAGTCAGTTGTGTTAAATTTATTTCTTGTTGTTTCTTAAACAGATATCAGTCCACGGGCGGTGACTTCACCAGGCAGACTGGTATGAGACAATTGGTTTTTCTTTCGTTTTTCATATAGTACAAAGCAAACAGCACATTTTGAATCACCAGTAATGTTGTTTTGGGAGACAAATTCACTCAATAGGATGTCAAACCATCCTTTTTACTTTTAATGATAGTCATTCTTTACTCTAACAGTCATGTCCATGGCATATAGAGCAACATCCATGAACTTTTCCTTTATATCTCTTTCTTTGTTGTCCTTTCTCCTCCTTTTCTTGTACGTTTACACATCTATGCGTCTCACCCTCTGTCCTTCCCTCCATCCATCCTGCCATCTCTCTTTTGCAATATTGATTTTTTTTTTCCCCCTTTTTCTCTCTCCATCTCTCCTCTGCTTATGCCTGTTTGCTGTCCTTTTAGTCCCTGTCAGAAAAGAAGTTTGACTACCGACAATTTGCTGCCATTCCTTCTTCCAAACCCGTTTACGACATTCAGGTATTGCCTGCATGCAAAGCGTCGAGGAGTCCAGCCTGCCCGATCCCTTTGAGCCACTCCTGTCCTCCTGGCTTTCCCTGCTCCCCTGCTCCTTCTCTCCCTGGCCCTTCTGATAACTAGTTCAAAACTGTGAACTTTCAGGGCCCTGTACTCACCAGCGTGAGCAGCATGGTCATTAGCGTGACTGCAGCTTTAAGCATCATTCTGGATCATAGTTGTCAGCGATTTGGGTTTAGTTTTCGGCTCTGAGGATAATTTCTACAGCTTAACACACATCCTGTTCTTAATCTTCTTACATTGTCAATACCATGTGCTTCTCTTCTGGGTATGCGGATGTAGCGTAGAGGTGGGGTTTACAGTTTGGTCCATGGGCTTTGCATTGATCCAGAACATGGGATAACATACTAATGCACTAAAACACTCAAAAGGAAAACATCTTTGCATTGTCTTCTCCCACCCTCCGCTCTGTGTACAGCCTCATGCACATTCAGCCAAACCGCTCTGACTCCTACAGCATGTCTGAAGGCCATTCTTTTGAATATCAAATTGAGTAAAAGAGCTGAATGTGGCTGTTCCATGTGGTGTCACTGGGAGAGACAGCTCTACTGGGGATGCAGGGGATCATGGGAACAAAGGAAAGTTGTGTTTCTTGGTCTTGGTGTTTTGTGGTTGTGTTTCTGGATCTTTGGATGAAGGGAAATTGGGCATGTGGGGTGAAGTCATTTTTATGATTGTTAATGTTCTAATACTTTTCCTCTGATACCAGACCAAAAGACCACCAAATCTGTGAGACTGACACAATTAAATTGGAATTTACATTTTTTTCAGCAAATCCCTTAACGATCGAATTTGCTTAATCTTGATGATTTCAGTGACAGCATTCAGCAAATCTTTCTTTGGAATGTATAATTAATGCAGAACTTTTTTTTAAATTTCATTGATTTTAATTGAGTGTCGTGGGTGGAGGACATGGTTTTTAAGACCTGCATTATTTACTTGACAAGTTAAGCTGGAATAGTATGTCTTTGTCATGTATGGGGTTTTACTAACATCTGTGACTCTCACATTGTCCTGTTCAGACAGAAATGGGTCTAATAATGTCTGTATGGTCAGGCAACAGAAGTCAGTCCTCTTCTTTAACTCATGGCAGCCTTGTATAAAGCCTGTAACCAGAGTGACAGATAACAATAGTAATATCAAGAGGTTATATTGTCTTTTAAGGATTTTTTTATATTCTAAATATTTTCTGTAATTACAATTGTAATGTTTTTATATTTTTGCATTTTCATTCTCAAGCATTTTGTCCTCTGATATGCAGCCAAAACTTTTTAACTTAACTGAAATTTTATGTTTCTCTCACAATAGCCACATAATATGACTACTGTGTCAGAAATGTTCAATGTTGCTAATTATTGACTGCTTTTTTTGGTGTGTAAAAGTGTGCGTAAAACATGTAATTCCATGTTAGCATTAATAACATCAAGCAACCTTACAAGGATATATATTACATAGTCTATTTAAAAGTTTATGGTTGGTAAGATTAAGTAAATTAATACTTTTTTTCAGCAAGGAAACATTAAAATTATCAAAAGTGACAGCCAAGACTTTTACATTCTATTTCAAATAAATACTGTTCTTTTTAACTTTCTGTTCATCTTAATTTAATTGAAATTGAAATGTTGAGCAGCAAATCAGCATATTAGAATGATTTCTGAAGGATCACGTGACACTGAAGACTGGAGTAATGATGCTCAAAATTCAGGTTTACCATCACAGAAATAAATTACATTTTAAAAAGATATTAAAATAGAAAACAGGCTTTTTAAATTGTAATACTATTTTGCAGTGTAATTCTAAAGTTTCTTTCAAAAACATCAAAAAACGTACCGACCCCAGACTTTTGAACTGTAGTGTAAGTTCCCATTTTAAAAATCGCCTTTAAAACCTAGACATGTTTGATTTATTGGATTTTGTTAGAAGCAGGTCATTTAAAATGCCAGCTAGTCTGTCTTAATTTACTGTGCAGTGTCTTCAAGCAAAGCAATGTACAGGAAGCCAGGTGAATCCTTGTGTTATTTGGTGGCCTTTTGAGACGGCCATGATTTGATTGTGTGTTGTGAGTTTTTATGTTGTGTTATGTGACTTAATCTGTGAAGAAGCACCTTCACCCTGACTGCTCTTAGGGTTTGTCAGAGGGTTTTTTGAGCCTTTGAAAAAGAAAAAATGAAAAAAACTTGTTGGCAACATATTTTATGGTGGGGGTGAAGGTTTGTACAGCATGCCTGTGTTGTGTTTGGAAGGACTGTTGTGTGAAGTTTTTAGTGGACTTTGTGAAAAGCAGAGGTTGGCATGTTATAAATTTTCTTCCATTTCTTAAAATTACAGGTGAAGAGTTGGTAAAGCTTGTGTTGTGGGTATTATCAGCATTATTAGGCCAATCCTGTAACAACACATCCCTGGCTCTCTAACAGAGGAACATTTTGCAGGGTTTATGGACCTGAAGCGGCGTCTCCCACAACAGCTCTATGGTTCAGATATCAAGAGCATGTTCCAAACAACCTCTGTGCCATTCAAAAGACCTCATCTTGTCATCTACATGTGTCTTTTAGATTGAATGAGAAATTATTATAATTATTTATACCCAGCAATTCAGCCAAAAAGAGCTATTCTTGGGAGACAGCTAAAGGTTTCACTCTTTCAGTTGTCTACTCTGGTGGAAAGAATGATGAGCTGGTGAATTCTTACTGATCTCTGTTTCCTCCTCTCATGCTCTGTCTCTCTCTTGCAGTCTCCTGGTGCAGGTGATGACGTGCGCTTCATGGATGATGCCTCCAGTAACCCAGGTAAGATCTCATGTGTGGGTCGTGTGTGTCAGTGCTGTAGTCTACAGGGTATCTTTAAGTGCTGTGTTCACTAGTACTTGGCTCATAGTTATTGTCCTCTTGACACAGGCGACTTCCTTGGATAAGTGCTCTTCTAATTTTGGTAGGAGATCTGTGTGTTTGTGTGTGTGTGTGTGTGTGCATATGCATTGGTTTTTGATAAGAAGCCTGCTGTACTGCACTTGTTTCATGGGCCAAAACTTATCTACAGGAGGTTCAGATGATCAGTGGGTTTCTCTGTGCTTTCATTCTTCAACCTGTTTTTAGAGAATCAAGATTACTTGATTTAAGAGTTCTACCAATTTTTCAAAATAGGTGTGTTCTCTAACATCACTGGCAAACAATTTTACCTGCAACACATCCTGACGACATGAACTGCATGTCAGTTCTAACAGTCTGAATGTGATGCCACATGCTGCTGTTTGCCATAACATTACCATAAGTGTTAGAATGGATCTTCTGTTTGGCGTAGTGTAACAGCATTGGCTGACACAATAGGTAACTATAGGGATGCACTGATATTAAAATTCTGATAATTGTAAGCTGATAATTATTTTTATTTTATGGCTGATAACAATGATCCGTATTAAATTTTGTACACTTGTCTAAATAAATTAAAAGTAAAACCCTAAAAACTAAAATCAGTCATTTAAAATGTAAATTTGCAGTATGACGTTTTGTATGAGATTTCAGTTGTTTGAGTGCTAAAGATTACATTTAACAGTGTTATTAAATTATTTGTTTCAAAGATTAACTTTTTGAGTTAATTTTGAGATGATGGCAATGGTGCTTTTAATGTAAAAACCGGGGAAATATACACATCTAATATTGACCGATATGTCAGGGCAGCTGCGTCCAGCTGGTTATTGCAAAATAATTTTGCCAGTTGTTTTTGTCATTGTCAGCCAGCTGGATGTACATTTACATACATTACATAGCTTCTTGCCACATGAGTAAATAATTGGACATAAAATATTGATTTGGGTTGACATTTTAAAAGATGAACATTTAAGAGATTATGTACAGTCATACTGCTTACTAGATGGCTTTTTTACCAAATAATGTGAACAAGAAATATTGATTTGTGATTAAACTGTTTTTTTTTATGTAATTAATCCTTTTTAATGTTCAAAACATTCTGGCAACAGTGTTGTTAGTGATGTCATTATCAGTAAATATCAGACCTTGGAATGTCGAGACTGACAAATCAGAATCAAGTATTCCAGAAAGCCATGTAATAAGATACTTTTCTTTCAAAATCTTTAATATTAGCCAATAACTGATATGGTACCAATATATTGTGCATCCCTATTGTGCATAATCATGCAATTTTCAATGTCCAAAAAAAAAAAAAATCCTGTCTCTGCTGCATTGGCAGTAAAAACACTAACTTGTCATTTTTCGGAGCTTGCATGTTTTATATTTTGAAAAATTGGTGAACCTGTTGTTTGTATGTCTAACAGGAGATCTGTCACTGCAACTTTTATTAAAATAGGGATTGATCTCAAAATCCAGAAGGCATTGCTGTACAGTACATATATATATTTTTACCTGTGTGCGTCTAATCTCAATAACAGTGTACTCAAGGTGCCCAGATGTGATCAGTGCTCTGCAGGGGTTTTCTGCATGGTGTGCAGCTCTGCCTTTCAGCTTATGCACCGAATGGCTCTCCTGAATCACTGCTTTGCGGGAGTTTGTGGGATTTAAACTGAAATCGACATGCATTTAAAGACAAGGGGGTTGTATGGAACGTCGGTCCTGGACAGACAGTCTTGCAGAGTTTTGCTCCAGCCTTGATAAAAACTAACCTGTCTGTAGCTTTCTAGTAACCCTTGGCTTAGACCTTGATTAGCTTGATAATCAAGGGTGTGATTAGGGTTGGAGCAAAACTCTGCAGGACTGTCTCTCCAGGACTGACTTTGGCCATCCCTGGTATAGAAGCATATATAAAAGCAGGGCATTCTCATTTCTAAAAGCTGTCACTTGTCACTTAGAAGATTGCAAATTTCTTATTTTCATTGGATGAAGGGGCGCTTTACATGTGCAGCATCAAAGACGGCAGCTCCTCTTTACAGTGCAATATTTAACACATTTGTTGTCTCTCTCCTTTCAGTGTCTGTTGTAGATCCAGAAGTTCCTGTGGCTACCACATCTGCTCTAGAGGAGATGGCTCTCTACAGTAACAAGCGCAAACTACGACAGGGCCGCCGCAGCCTGGAGGCTCCTGTGCCCACATAACCGTACACTCACACACTAATGTATCTGAACTGTGAAGATAAAACACACATAGTGATCATCTAATGCTAAGAGATGCGACACATGGCATAGAATGCTCTGAAATACACATTGTACACAGATATTAAACCACTTATTTCAGTGCCGACAACACAGGTTGGGAGGCGAGTCTCCCAAATGCTAGTCTTGCCTTTTCAGTTGAAAAGGGTTGCTCAGATTTTACTACGAGAAGTCCAGATGATGGCTGATTGATTGACCCATTTTACCCAGTTTTCTGTCTGTCAGAAGAGTTATTTTAAGAGATGCTGTGGGTTTCTTTCTCAACACTTTGGAAACCTCCTCTAGAAATGGAAATGTGGAAAGGCAGAAAAGGAGCTATTTAAATGTAACCGTGTTCTTGTTTTGGGAGATTCAGTTTGCAGACAACATACTGCTACCTTCACTGCCCCATGTAAGCCAGACTTTCACTTTTGTTGCTTTAATTCACACTCAGAAAAAAGTTTTTATTCCTTTTAAATGTAATTTATTAATGTAATATACTGTTTTTAATCTATGGGATTCCAATACGATAGAGGAACAAATTGAGGCTTTTTGACATGTATAAGCTGATTACTTGTGATTTTGTGACTAATTTAGATTTTTGGGTTTTGGGATAAATTTTCTTGCACGCAACATTTTAAAATTGAAAATGAGGCCTTGGCGTAAAGGTTTATTTCCATTTTATATCATATCAGTTTCAAAACAGAATCTCTTTTTTTTAAGGTGATGCACATGAATGTAATATTTTTGAAAGGTTGCATCTGACCTTATTTAAAGATCTGTTATAAAATTTTGGTAATATCTATGGTCATGCCATATCATAAAGTCTGACCTACTGTATCGAGTAGCGTCATTCTAAACCTTTTAATTGATTTCTAGTCTTCCTTTACTGGACTAGGAGAGTAAAATGAAGTGGATAATGGTTTCACAAAATTTGTGTTACTTTGGTGATCCTCTTCCTCAAGGACACTAAAACGCATCCTCCATTTTTATTTCTGCTTCTTGTTCTGGGCCATGTATGCATTGAATCATTCCCTTTGCTACACAGAGTGACCAGAGTGGAGAATTCACATTTGCCAGACCTCACTTTACCTCTCCATAAACACATGGTACCATTTTGGGAGTGGGAGGAGAAAATCAAATCATCTGAAAACATTTGATCTCTATTGACATCTACGAATCTTGCTCATATCTCATTATTCTGTCAGGTGTGTGAAGGTAGTAGATGTTTTCTAATCTACACTTTAAATAGTTCAACTTTTAAAGCCACTGAAAAGCTCATTGTGTGAATAATGTATAAATGCTAAAAAAGAAGCAAAAATCAGAGTTGAATCTGAGCCTTTCTGCCCCAAAGACCAAACTAAAGTCTGGAGGGTATAGATGATTCTACCAGGGTCTTGACTGACTGATCCCTGTGTTTGTATATTGGCTTATTGCAATTTTGCAATTTTACTGTCAATCCTGTGTGAGGACTAATATGATAGACTTTTATTATTCCTTCAAATAAATCATTTTATTTCACTGTTCTCAAATCAGTTGTTCGCCACCCTAGCTGCCATCAACACTGTGTCCCGATGAACCTGTCAAACATATGAACTTTTTTATTTTTATTTACTAATCTTAGCTTTTGTGTTGCTCTCATCGACTGAAATTCAGTTTTGGTTAATAACAGTTTGGGATTGCTTATCATTGTATTTTTTTTAAATTGTAGTTTGAGGAAAAAAGAAGTTGGTTTTCTGTAACCAATGGGATAATGGGATTCACTACATTTTTACTTTTTCAAAGCAAAAGAGTTTGATCTCTCTTATTGTTTTCTTGTCTTGGTTTCTTGTTGGGGAGGATGTTTTTGTTTTGTTTTGTTTTTTGCTAAAGGGGAGGGTGGGACTAAAGGTCTGGGGATAGAGCTCATTCAGGACTGTAACTAGTGAATTTGTACAACCAAAGAAGTCTATTTTGTGGTTCAGGAATAATAAAGTTTACTTTTCATTTAACAACCTGATGTATTGAGGTTGTTCTTGCCTCTGATTAGAGCAAACTACGGTTTTCTCAAAGTGGAAAATATATTGTAAAGTGTAAACTGATATTTAAAAACATTTCTAACAAAACTAACAATAGTAATGTACAGTTAAAAATACACAGCATGTTATTTTCAGAAACTGAAAAATTAAAACATTTTTAAGACAGATTATCTTTGCGTTTGAACAATATCAATTACAAGTTTAAGGATAGATTAGCACATGATACAACACAAGCAGATTTGAGATAGCAGATGTTTTCATATGTCCTAGTGATTTCACACGTTCATGGAAACGTTCTTCAGGAAGTGTCAAGTACTCCAGAGACGGAGCATACAGAGACCTGCATCAGATGACTGAGAGAATAGGGAGTTTTGTTTTACTCCTGCTGCCCCTCACAGACTCTGGACTTCGAGACACCTGTCTGCTTCCCCTCTGTAAATGAAAGACACCTTCATTATATAGTTAAATAAATTTAGCATTGCATTCAGCATCATTTGAGTGCTGAATAATGAAAGCTAGTATTGGGTGTGTAAATGTCTTACCCTCTTTAGAGTCCTGTTATAGGCGTTGTAAAACGACACGGTACTGTCTGCATGCAGCTTGTGATGGAGACCATCCCTTTGCTCTTCATCATCCATCTGTCCAATAATACAACATCTGACACAAGCACACTGGAACAAGTCTCTCACATTATCAAACTTTGAATAGTTTCTGCTCGTTACATTGTTTTCAACAAACATGTAAAACCTTTTACTGAGATGTTCTAATCTAGTGGTAAAATGCAGACTAAGATCTCCACTCTTTGACATTAAAATGTGTTTACAAGAAAATGCAAGAATTATAAAAAATAAAAAAGGAGTGGTGTTCTTTAATAGATAGTATATCCATTACAGTTCAAAAGTTTGAGATCTGTAAGGTTTTGTAATGTTTTTTGAAAATAGTCTCATGTTCACCAATATTTCAAAAATTACCGTTTTACTGTTTGATCTATTTATTTGATAAAAAATACAGTAAAACAGTAATATTTTGAAATATTACAATTTCAAATAACTATTTTCGGTTTTAATATATTTCAAAATGTAATTCAAGGCTGAATTTTCAGCAGCCATTACTTCAGTCTTTGTCACATGATCCTTCAGAAATCTTTCTTCTATGCTGAGAAACATTTATTTTTATCAAACATGAGCACATGTGGGAATGTTACTGACCAGTGTTAAAGCTTTGTCCACAGGTATGTGACCTGGTCGAACTGGTCCTGTCTCTAAGACTGACAACACTTCATCCGGAAACAAGAAAGACTCATTGTACCATATCTCAAACTCTGGCAAACACGAAACAAAAACATTTTAATGGCATTCGAGAGAGATGAGCTTGTGTATAATAGTGAGGTGCAGTAAATACAACTATGAATATATTTGAATAGATCAGGTAAGCAAATTTGTTACACAAAATGTTGACAGTGACTATGTATTACAATTGTAGTTATCTGAATTGGTGGAGTTATTTAATTTCTCATCAAAAACAGAAGCCTGAGAACCATGGAGAGACTATAACAATATGCTGTGTGGAGAACCAGAGGAGCTCACCTGTTAGCAGCCGTGTGCGGCACTGATTCACCAGGTGCTGACAGTAGCTGACTTCAGTCTTTGTGCTTCTGAAATCCTCATAGGCTTGTCTATAACGGTTCTTGCGCTCTTTCAGCTGCATCACTAGAGACAGCTCAGCCTCCTCCAGCACAGGCTCCCCCTCCGCACTCACAAACTGACCTATGAAACAAACAGCCTTCAGTTCCATATGATAACTACATCTCATTCAGAAAGTCTCTATTCCTACACTTCCCTACTGTAGGCAAATTAATGTAGATTCACATATATCGTGTAATACTCACCCTGGCCTTGTTTTCGCTCTCTGAATTGTCGCAGCTCATATGTAATATAGTCAAGATCCCGTTTAGTGGCATTGATGACATCTGTGAGTATGCGTAATCGGGTCGTGCGCTCCGACAGCACAGCCTTGTTCTCCTTTAGTATGCGGTTGAGCTCACTTCCTCGTTCTGCCTTGAAATCCTCAAATGCCTCAGCTTTGGGCGGAGGAGAGCTAAGAAATACATTAAATTCGACATTTTATTTTCATAGGCTAGTTATTAGCAGCTGCAGTGCTTGGTACCGTCAGCAGAGGTCGCCTCAAGCTCACCGGCTCTGCTAGTGTAAAGTACGTACTCGGGTCTGTGTTGTTCTTCTGGAGCTTGTTGTTGGGGTTCGTGTGTGGTCATGTCAGATTCACTCAGGTTTAGAGGCAGTTCGGCTTGCACAGTTGTATTTTCCACTGGCGGTTCCACTGCTCCTTCCTTCCTGTTCAAGATAAGATTCGAAGTACTATAATTCACAAGTCTTGTAGACAAAATTGGGTTAGTTTTTCTTTACTTCAAATGCTCCTATTTTACAGTGGTTTTTGCTAATATACATGGATGGAGGCATTGTTCGATGACCATAGTGTACTATTATGGCCTTTTACTAAGTGGAAATTGTTTTTAGAATGAGATCATTTTAAACATTTAAATTTCTCAAATATGATTGTCATGTATGCTCTTTGCTGTTTTATTTTTTCCAAATTAAGTACAAATATTTACATTCCCAGAAAATTGTCACTGAAATGAGTGGGTAGATGGACACAGTTGCATCACACTATCTTCTATATCACAGAGATTTCATCATGTTTATTGACAGAGAACATGGCAAACTAAAGGCTGGAATACACTTCAACTTTTGCCCAGATTTTTGCCCCTGTTTGCAGTCTGGATGAGTCGATACTAGCTGTTGAGTCAGAGCCAGTCTGCAGATTTTGCCTATAGCCAGAGTTGACTGATTTCACAGACAATCATGCAGTGTTTGATGGGCACAGACTCTGATTCTTTAGCTTCAGACTAATGATATAAAACATGTTTGATATTTTGAGCTGATTTTAGAACATTTTGTGTTCACTTATGCATCTCGTAGCAATGAAGTGCCTGTTTCTGTGTGAGTTTGTTGTGTTCGGAATGACTCTGGTTGTGCATGATCCTCAATCGTGTAGTGTATGGTGAGCAGTTCTCCTCAATAAATAATCACAAAGTTAGCAAGTGTATGATGCCTTACATTTTAAAATGTTACACTGTGTATTTCAACATGAATATCTAGATTTAAACATGAATACTTAGTTAATTTTTCACATCCTGTCTCGCACATTAGAGAAAGAGATTGTCACCTGCTGATCTGTTTGTCTTTTCTTGCTTTACTTGGTTTTGGTGACACAGTTCGCTGATGTTTCTGTGAAGATTTAGCTAAACCAAGGTCATATCCACAACTCTCCACCTCTCCGACAGCACCTACAGACCCCTGCACCTGTAGCACAGTTAATGAGGCACGAGACATCAGTTTCTACCTTTTCAGTTCTCACTGGAGTATTGTTGTCCACCAAATATCTGTAAATGGCTAACCTCTGCAACAGTAGATGGTATTGTGTTCATGGCTTTCTCTACACGAGTGTTTCGCGGACCGAGCTGCTCTCGCAATTTCTTTTGCTGCTCCCTATTTAATACACATTTGAACATTACTGTATTGACTTCCAAGTATTGTTAAATTGTTGATGAATAGGTAAATGTACTTACAACACCATGTTTTTGAACTGGGCAAACACCTCTTGAATTTGTGTAATGCTCACAATCTGAAAGATTCATTAATTTATTCAGTTCTAATCAAATAAGGTTGATTTATGAAAATGTGGACTTGAATATTTGAAGAATTGAGGTATAAACTATGGTGGTTACCGGGATCTCATCCAGTAATCCAGACAGATATCTCTGCACCTGACTCCTCACTTCCTCCACATGTGTCTCTGACAGAATATCATTAGAGACTCCAACCCGATTAGTCTACAAGTAAGGAGGACATCAAAATAGAAGCCAAAGTGTCAGCTTGGGAAACCAGAACTTGGTAGTTGGGATAATTGTGCTGTGTAAAAAGTATCAGATTTTAGGCACAGATTCTGGATGCGTGTATGTTGTGTACTCACCAGTGTGTTGCACATTGACAGCTCCTCCTTAAGAAACTGGATTTCTTTCTCTAGTCTTCGCACCTGGAGCTGATAAACAGTCACAGTTTTAACCATCATCTGAAAGGATTTTCTGCATTAAACTGTTATGCATTAATTGAATGTCTGCATGAATCGTTCTTAGATATTATTATTAGATGATCAGTGTTTAGTATTAGCTTTGTAATACACATAAAATCTTACCACTGGGTCGACATGTTCATTGATTGACGGCTTTGTCTGCACACATTTCATTCTGGTGGCAAAGCGAAGAGTTGAAAGCTGCCAAGAGAACCAAAAGTTGTTTTTAGACTTAACTAACATGTCTCAGTGGATATATAAAAAAAATCTCACCGTCTCCTCAATTTGTGCCGCTTCACTATATATGTTTGCCACAAGCACTGTGTTACAGTTTCCTCCTGTGTGGTAACAGTTGAGCCAGAGAGAAATCATTAGGTCACATGTCCCACTCAAGATTGTTAATTTTTATTTATCAGAAATGAAGATTTCCCCATTGTCCAAAATGAATGTTTACATGTTGATGGCTGAACACTAGCTGCTGCTACAGCTCAACTTCTAATTGATGTGGGTTTGTTGGTGAAGTTCTATGGGAGAACTAACTGCAGGAGCACACTAACCGAGTGAGTCTTTGAGAGCATGGGTAAGTTTACTCTGTCTGAAGGGAACATGTTCCCTACGACTGTCAGCTAGAGCCAAGATGACCTGCTCCAGGAAAGACAGGGACTTGTTGATATACATGGCCTCCATTTGGACTTGACCTTCTGACTAGAGTAAAAAACAAAGTAGAGGGTAAAAACTGTAAAATGTAAGCATTTGAGGAGCTTGTTAAGATTAACACACTAGTGCAAATGGTGCTAATATTTGAGAAACTACACATTCAACGGTTTACTGCTGAACTGTAAGGCACTTATGGTTATGATAAGAGGAGAAATAAACTCACCCCAGTTTTGCTAAGTCTTTCAGATCCCGCCAGGTCCACCAGGTTCAGTTTAGAGGTGATGTATTTTGCATCCGACAGTGTGCGAGAGCGAGACTGTGCCACACACAAACATATTTAATGTCATGACAAATAGTACCACCTTGTGTAAAAAGGCAGGTTTACGCAAGCATTTTAAGATCCTACGATGTTCAATATATTTTAGTCTTGAGATCATGAATCTAATGAGGCACATGCTGTGGACTTACCTCAATGTGTATAGTAAAAATGCAGTGAGATCTGGAGGAATGTTTATTAAGGGCATGTTCTCCAATGATTCTGTTCATCTCCCCCTGTTAGTGCAGTGGGAGCAATGTTATTTATCACGTGCTGATTTTGTAACAAAAATATGAAAATCCAATTCTGAATGTCCCTTAGTTTTTGCTTTTGATCATGTGGCAAAACATTCATGTTTTTGGAAATCATTTTAATGTAATGGGATCTTAATGAAGTTTCTGTTTTTTCTGATGGTGGTTATGTTGCGTTGTTTTTCATTAGCCAATTTGTCAACAGAAGTGATGAGAGATAAGAACAAACCTTTGCCCCTAACAGTGCAAACACAACCCGATAAGAATTCAGCTTACTGGAAATAGACTATTTTTGCTGAGGTAAATGTGCATTCATCTTTTTTTAATAAGCTGCTCAAATACACCATGGCTTTATGACTTGACCTCTTACCTCGAAAAGCAGATTAAGAGCCTCCTCTTCACTGTGAACCAGATGTAAAGACAAGCCTTTAACTGAGACTCCAGCCCCTGGTTCTTCTATCACAGTTAAGACCCCACTATTCAAACTTTTTCCTTTCTTTATGCTGGAGAGCAAGTCTGCCATAGTCTCATTATAGATTTCCAGAAAGGAAAGATGAACAGAGAAGGTATGATCTGCACAATGTTCCACCTCCTGGAAAACCTGAGGAAATGAGAGATGGTTTGTTAGCCATAAGAGCAGAAACATTGACTATGTGCTTCTTTATCATAAATCTGAATCACCTCCTGCAGGGCTCGAGGAATGATGCCTCTGTGTTTGTAAGTCTCTGCAGCACCTGTCATAGTGTATGTTTTCCCAGCTCCAGTTTGCCCAAAGCACATTATTGTACCTAAAAACACATTTTATAAGCTTTTTATTTCAAAGTATAGACTTAGACTGCCTATGTGAATGTTTGTGATTTCAGATGTATGCATTTGAATGACCAACCATTGTAGCCCGCGAAGGCTCCCAGCACTACACTCCGGGCCACACGATCATAGGTGTCCTCTTGTGACACATTATCCAGCACCCCATTCAGCTGAAAAACCCATGAGCTCAGCTGATTATTCCTCTTTCCTTTACTGGAGTCCTTCCTTGATCTCACTTTCAAAGTCTTAGAGAGAAAGAAAGGACAAGCATAATTAGCATCAATCAATCTGTTTTATTCAAGCATGTTTCCTGTGGGTTTGGCCCTGTTAGTGACTCCAAAACTACTGTATGTAATTTAATAATATCTGGTTTTAATTTTATGCAGGAGGTTGTAATAATAGTGCTTTAAAAACTATTTTGAATGCACAGGATTTCCTCTTCTCTTCTCTTCTGAGGTTAAGTTTTAAATAATTAATTACATTTATTCTCAAACACAGATTTAAATTGGATTGTAATGAGTGCACATTTTCAAAAAAAAAAATCATTCTGGGACAACTTTAATGTTGGCTAAGTTTTGAATACTTGCAAATTATAAAATATGTTTTCTCTCTCTCTCTCTCTCTCTCTCTCTGAATTTTGATATTTAATTTTTTGTTGCTATATTTGTGGGTTTGAATTTTTTTTTTTTTGTATTTTGCCAAATCCTCCTGCATTTACAGAATGAATTTGAAATCTTCTTCAAATCTTTATAACTTATGCAAAAGTACTTTTATAGTACTAACTTTATTGTGTTTAATTCAGATAATAAAAACAATAATACAACACTATACAGATACAATTACAATACAGTTGTATTGTACATTTACAATAAAGAACATCTGAACAAGATCAAATTGGGCATATGGCATAGGTTACCTGCTGGTCAGGTAGGCATTCAACAAGCTCATGCGCAAAATTGGCTGCGGGCCTGATGCGAATGAACACCTTTACTGGAGACACCTGCGAGCTCATCATTCCTGCAATATATAGGCTCTCTCTCACACACAGCGCCACAAATGAGTCTGTATAAGCTATTATATGACACAAGAGTTGTTTTTAATCTGGAGCAAGAGTAAACGTGGTGGTTTAAAAGCGTCTCACCCGAGCGGCCCGTGTGCTAGCACACCAGATATTAGCCTCGCTGTTATTGGATACAGTTAGTGTTGATGACGTTGTCATGACAACGCCTTGAGCTGCGCAGAATAGACCTTCTTAGCTAATGCTCTCTCTCTCTCTCTCTCTCTCTCTCTCTCTCTCTCTCTCTCTCTCTCTCTCTCTCTCTCTCTCTCTCTCTCTCTCTCTCTCTCTCAATTCAATTCAATTCAGAAAGCTTTATTGGCATGACAAAAACATACATTTTGTATTGCCAAAGCATTAAAACAACATAGAAAATGATTTAGAATATCTGAACATTTAGTAAAGCCTAGAGAAAATAATAGTAATAATGAAACTAAATAAAAAAGGCAATATTATATAAACACATGGCTAGATATAGCAAAAAATAAATAAAATAATAGTATTAATAAAATAAATAAAGAATTATAATAATAAATAAAAGATTATACTACAGAAATCATGTAACAACTGAACTTAGAAATGTGAACATTGTATAGATTATATAGATGTGTGTAGGTGTAATGTGTGTGTGTGTGTTTCTCTCTGGCTGTCCCTCAGGAGATGACAAGATGATACAAATCTTGCAGCTATAATACAACATTTGGCTTTTTCGCCAAGAATGAAACTGAGTTTTTGGGTTGGATTACAGGTGTTAAATTGGGGGAATATTTTATTAATTTTGGGGTAGTAGTGGTCTCTGATGTCTTTATATTTAGTGCACTCTGTGAGGAAGTGCAGCTCCGTCTCCGTCACTCCCAGCATGCAGTGCGAGCAGAGTCTGTCCTCACAAGAGAGCCAGGTCTGTCTGCGCCGGCCCGTCTCTACGGCCAGACTGTGTTCACTGAGTCTGTACATCGTCAGTGTTTTCCTGAGTCTCACATCACTCACTGTGCTCAGGTAGATTGCAACAGTGTATTCTCGATTTAGGGCCGAATAACATTCCAGTTTGTGCTTGTTTTTAATGGCGTTTGTCCAATGGGTGATGTACTTGTCTTGAATGTGTGTGTGTGAGTGTGTCCTGAGGCTGGCTGATCTCTGTGTGTGTGAGCTCAGTCAGTCTCAGCACCAGCTGAAGGAGGGGACTCTTACTTGCGCTCAGCTCTTGGTGTTTCAGGGCTTTGTAATGGTATGTGTTGGGGTCGCTTGTTTTTAGGTGTTTCCAGAATTTGATGGCTCTTTTTTGAATGTTTAGAAGGAGAGGGTATTGGCCTAATTCTGCCCTGCATCCGTTGTTTGGAGTTTTTCTTTGGACTTTGAGTATTCTTTTACAGAAATCTAAATGTAGAGTTTCGATCGGGTGTTTTTCCCAATTTAAGAAGTCAAATTTTATAGATGGACCCCACACTTCACTGCCATATAAAACAATTGGTTAAGTTATAGATTTGAAAAGTTTGAGCCAAATTTGGATTGGGATGTCAATTTTAATTGATCTTTTTATGGCATAGAAAGCCCTTTTGAGCTTTCTCTTTGAGTTCATTCACAGCCAAAGTGAAGTTACCGGTTGGAGTTATTTTCAGGCCGAGGTAAGTGTATGTTTTTGTGGTTTCAATGGTTCTGTGTGATAGTGTGAATGTGTGTGTTGGTCCCTGAGATCTGGAGCGTTTCTGGAACATCATTACTCTAGTTTTTTGGAGGTTGACCGTCAGGGCCCAGGTCTGACAGTAATCCTCCAGCAGATTCAGGCTGTCCTGAAGCCCCTCTTCAGTGGGCGACAGGGGGACCAGGTCATCTGCGTAGAGAAGACACTTTATCTCTGTGTCGTGTAGAGTGAAACCTTGAATGGGAGCGTGTTCTAATATGTTGGCCAATTGATTGATGTAAATGTTGAAGAGGGTGGGGCTTAAACTGCATCCCTGTCTCACTCCACGCCCCTGGGGGAAGAATTCGGTTCTTTGGTTTCCAATTTTAACCGCACAATGGCTGGCTGTGTACATTGATTTGATCAAATCATAGAATTTTCCCCCTATTCCACTGTCGATAAGTTTTAGGTATAATCCTTCGTGCCAGATTGAATCGAATGCTTTTTTGAAATCAACGAAACAAGCAAAAAATGTTCCTTTGTTTTGATGTACATATTTGTCAATTAGTGTTTGTAATGTAAAAATGTGATCGGATGTGCGACATTTTGGAAGAAAGCCAATTTGGCATTTACTCAAGGCATTGTGCTTCGTAAGGAAGTGTAACAGTCTGGTGTTTAAGATGCTACAGAGAACCTTCCCCAGGTTACTGTTCACACAGATGCCTCGGTAGTTGTTGGGGTCTAATTTGTCTCCGTTCTTGTGAATGGGGCTGATGAGGCCCTTGTTCCAGATCTCAGGAAAGAACCCTACACACAGAACATCATTGATCAGTTTTAGCATGGCCAGTTTGAAGCTTTGGTCTGTGTGTTTCAGCATCTCGTTCAGGATGCTGTCGACACCACAGGCTTTCTTGGGCTCAAGGACCCGTAATTTATCTTCCAATCCATTTGGGGAAATCTAAGGGGTTTTGATTCGTTTTAATCGATCTTTCTAAATTGTCTAGTTTATTAATTATTTCATTTTGATTAGAATTTAGAATTTCGGTTGGACTATATAGTTCTTGGAAATGAGCTTTCCATGTCTCCCCATCTTGGATGGCCAGAATTTCTTGATTTGGTTTGTATAATAATTTCCATTTATCCCAAAATTTGTGTGAATTTATAGATTTTTCAATTTCTTCAAACTGGTTTTGCAAAAGCTGTGCTTTTTTCCGCCGGAGTGTGGTTTTATATTGTTTTAGTGCCTCACAGTAATGAAGGCGGAGGTCCAGATTATCTGGTTGACTGTGTTTTTGATTTGATAAATTTCTGAGTTTTTTTCTCAGAGCCTTACAGTCCAAATCAAACCATTTGCCAGTATCTAAACATTTTTTCTTTGGTTTAACAATGGTCAAATTACTTTTTTGTGCTGTTTTGAATATGTTGTTTAGATCTTGTACTTCCTGATTGATGCCGAATTGATTTTTAGGGTATGCCTGTGTTTGGAATGAGTGTAAGAGGGACTGTATTTCTGGAGATTCAACAGCATTGATGTAATTAGTGGTGCTGTTTTCTGTCCATTTGAATGACATAATTTTGATCATTTGATATGGTGTCTTAATTGGTGTGGGTGATGTTTCAGATTGCTTTATATAGAGGGTGATTTGGCTGTGGTCTGAGAAAGGTTTCAGGGGTTTGACTGTGAATGCTCTCAAAGAGGAAAGGTGTAGATCTGTGATGGTATAATCTACAGTGCTGTTACCAAGAGCTGAGCTGTAGGTGTATCGGCCGAGTGAGTCTCCTCGCAGTCTTCTGTTGACGATGTACAGAGCCAGTCCTCGGCAGAGCTGCAGCAGCTGCCGTCCGTGAGCGTTCACTGTCTGATCACAGTTTTCTCTGGTGGGGTCGTTATTGCCAGTGATGAATCTGGTACCGTGTGATTCTAAGAAATCCAATTCTTCTCCGGTTCTAGCGTTTAAATCGCCCATAAGCAGTACATTTCCCTGGGCCTGGAAATGGCTGATTTCTTGTTCAATGTTTTGAAAGGTTTCCTCTTGGAAATACGGAGACTCGAGGGGGGTATATATATGGCACAAAGGAAAACAGGCTGAGATGCTGATATTATTCCTTTTTGTATTTTCAGCCACAGGTGGTATTGATCTCTTTTAACTAATTCTATGGCCAGTTCAGATTTAATCCATATGATCATCCCTCCCGAGTCTCTCCCCTGTGTGACTGATGTGAGTTTGAATGATGGTAATATGATCTCTCTGTATCCCGAGGGACAGCTAGTGAACACATCTCCTCTACACCAGGTTTCCTGTAAGATGATGACATCTATGTCTTCAAGATCTTTCATAAAGTCAGAATGTCTACTTTTTAGGCCAAAGACTGAGGAGTTTAGACCTTGAATATTCCATGTAGAAAGACTAAGTGATTTCATCACAAACTTTTTAAAATAATCGGTATGGTTTGTTTGCCATTTTGAGAAAAGAGAATGATACAAAAAATACAATAGAGTAAAAGAAAATAATGAATGATGGAAGTAATGTTATGGTAGGAACTCAAAAACATCAACAAATCCATTTTAAATTACATGTACACTTACACTAACAATGTGGCTTGGTAAATGGATTGTTTTTGTAAGGTTTTTTAGTATATATATATATATATATATATATATATATATATTATTTTATTTTTTTACCACTGTCCACTGTGTGTGAGTAAGTGAGAGCAGATGATACTCAGCATGTGTTGGATGTCATGGAGTTCAGTGTTAGCTCGGCTCGCTCCTCCGCTGACAGCTTGGGCGTAGCTCGGTCTGTCTGGCTGGGCCGGGCTCTGCTGTGGACGGGCTTCAGCCGCTGGAGCGTTGGGGCTGTTATAGAACAGTCTCTGTCCGTACGGATCTGCTCTGGGCGCTGAAGCTCTGTGTGGACCCCTGTGAGGTGAAGCTCTGGGCGGTGCTCTGGTCGGGGCTCTAGATGAGGTGTTGGCTGGGATGTAGTTTCCTGAGGTGTGTCTCGTTGGGTTGGCTGGGTTAGGGCTGGTTCTGCTTGTCTGGTTGGTCCTGTTTAGAGCGAAATCTTTGAGTCTCTTTGCAAAAATATGTACCAGGTTCTTATAAAGGTGGACGTGGTCATATAGGCAGTCGGTGTCCAGGTCTGGATGGTGGGCCAAGTGTACGTTGGGCAGGAGGGCACAGTGTCTGGAGATGCTAGAGTTTATTTTATTAATTGTTTTGGGATGGAAATCTTTCCTCTGGAGTAGAGTGGACAGGGTGATTTTTGAGTTGGGGAAGGTTTCTCTAGCTTTTTCCACAACGGCTCTGAGGGAGTCAGACACTCGGTCCTGTTGGCTCCGCAGGTCGTTGGTAGGGATGGGTACCGAAACTCGGTATTAAATCGGTCTCGGGGCTAAATTATGAAAGACCGGAGTATCGATAAGCTCTGACGTTATCGGTTCTGCTGTCGGTACTGGAGAAATTATGAAAACACACATTTATTGTTGCTACATATACACATTATCTTGTAAATTCTATCTCACCAGAGTTGCCAGCTGTTTTTATATGCAATAATATTCAAACATTTGTCTATGATGCATTTTTGCTATTCGTAATTCAGAAGCGAGATCGCGCTCACGCAGAGGAGCTTCAGCACGCGCGACATGAAAGCCCTGTTTAATTATGATAGAATAGAGAACTAACTGCCTGTGGCTGTTATATTAAGCTACGTTTATTTATTTATTTTTGATTTTGGCTTCTAAGGATTATAGCCGTGTTTCTTCTAGCACAACTTCCATCCCTTTACAGCGGTGCGCATTCGTTCCTCCCTAAACAAAACTTAACGTCAGAATCAGCTCAATCGGTGATTGTTGTAAGATGCCGTCTTTACTGTTGCTAAATTGCGGGACATGTTTGATAATAAAACGTTGAAAGTACAATCCGCGCGAGAGACGCTTCTCCCCAGGCTGAAATGTGTGTGTGTGTGTGTGTGTGTGTGTGTGTGTGTGTGTGTGTGTGTGTGTGTGTGTGTGTGCGTGCGTGTGTGTGTGTGTGTGTGTGTGTGTGTGTGTGTGCGTGTGTGTGTGTGTGTGTGTGTGCGTGCCTGCGCGGAGCGCTCCAAACAGACAGGCAAATTACAGTTTGAGCTTCGGGCGTCCAAACGATCAAATACACACAAAATATGTCACAATGGCCAGCTACGAGAGTATTCACTTAAACAGTTTGTCTTAAGTGGACCAGAACTGTTCGGAGAAAATCCGATGTGTCAATATATTGCCTTAAAGTGACAGACTGGCGCTTCAATGTTAATCAAAGAACAAAATGCAAAGAGAAAATCCCCCACAGCTTTTAATCTGAATAACGTTATAGCTTTAATAAGCATTAATCTATCAATACATACAGTGAAAACTATGCAGTGTTCATTTACATTTGATTACTTTTAGATTTCGTTTGTAGGCTATTACTTGCCTGAACAGTAATGTTAGTAGACCTTCATGGAAAAATGAAGCACTGTTTATTTCATTTCATTTGTATATTTGTTTTATTGTATTTGTCAGTTTGTTTTTACTCTGTTTCTTTGTTCATGTTCTTACTGTATCTTATCTTATGTATATAAAACACTAAAAATGCCTGCATGCACTGGTGCATTTACAAATTGATGTTTTATATTCATTTAATTAAATATTTATTTTACATTTCAGAATATAAAGTAATGTTAATTCAGCTCCTAATTTGTTATAATATATATATATATACAGTATAACAAAAAGTACCGATAAGAATACCGTTAAAGTACCGGACCGATAAGCAGTATCGATAAGAGTAGTAATACCATTAAAACCTTAACGATACCCATCCCTAGTCGTTGGTGCCCGTGTGGATTATGATGTGGCTGGGCCAGCCTAGCTGGGATTCTGTCAGGAGCTCCAGGGCTTTGTCAGTGGTGGGACACCAGAGTTTAACAGCTCTGTGTCGGGGGAAAAGTTTCTTTTATATCAATGAATTTGCCGTTTGAATCGATGAGTAGAGCTACTTCAGGTTCCTCTGTGCCGGTTTGTGCTGGGCTGCTGTGAGACGAGGGCTGATGCTGTTGTGCTGGGGAGTCTGACAGGGGGCACTGTAATGGCTGTGAGCTGTCTGGGTCGGGTCTCTGAGTCTGCGCTGAGGGGTGGGTGTTGACTTTCTGTGTTAGGTGACTTTGGGGTGGAGGGCAGTGTTTGAGCTCTGTGGGTCTGTGCTGGTTCTTCTCTGACCAGAAGGAGTTCTCTCATACCCCCTTTCCACCAGCAGGAACCAGGTGCTAGTTCAGAGCCAGTGCTACTGCCAGTTCTTAGTTGGTTCGACTCACGAGCCCTTTAAGAACCGGTTGCTTTTCCACAGGCTAGAGAGCCAATACAGAGCCGGGACTTACGTCACTGAATACGTTTCATGTTTCGTTTCACTAGCGCGGCAGCGCCAAACACAACAGACGTGTTCGAGGTGCATCGCACCACGCAGACCGATCGGCACACAACACACTAAAGCACCGCGAGAGCGATCCAAAAGCATAAAGAGCCGTCAGCTTTCCAGTCGCTCCCACAGCACCCCGATGCCTCGCACCGAACGGTCCGCACAGCGCCGATCCATCCCGAACAAGCCTAAATAAACTATCAACAATGGCGGACGTGTTGTTATTGACGTTCATGGCTTTGCGAATCTACATCGGCATCCAAACACGGCGAATCCAACGTGTCCGTGTTTAGCTGCTATTTCAAATATGGCGGTCCACTGTTTCTTTCGTCTTGTTGGTCACGGTAACCCCGCTCCCAGCCCCTGACGCAAGCGGTTCTTCCTTCTAGCCCAGCAATGTTTTGGTGCTACTTACGAACCGCTTTTGCTGGTTCGGAGCTGGTGCTTTGGGTGTCGAAAGACAAAGAACCGGTTTGAAACTAGGCTCTGGCTCCGAACCAGCACTGGAACTGCCTTGGTGGAAAAGGGGTATCAGCTGCTCTTTCAGGGCCTGGATCTCACTGTTCAGCTGTTCTCTCTCCTCTCTCTCCTCTTGTATCTCTCTCAGCTGCTCTTTCAGGGCCTGGATCTCGCTGTTCTGCTACTCTCTCTCCTCCTGTATCTCTCTCAGCTGCTGCCTCATCTCTAGTGTGGACTGTTCTCTGTCCTGTAGCTGGAGTCTCAGTGCGGTCAGCTCACACTGATAGCTGTCCTTCTCCGTCTGAAGCGTTCTCATCTGCTGGGTGAGGGCTGTCAGTCTCTGTGTTTGGTGCTCTGTGTTCTGCTGGAGTTCAGTATGAGCTGCACATGTGTGTGACTGCTGCTGTTTGAGCACCGTTTCTCTGAGCTGCACCATCTCCATCTCCAGCTTCATGAAGTGCTCCTGAAGTATAGGGATGGATTTGAGCAGGGAGGATGGGATGTTCTCAGTTTTAGCCGTTTCTGCAGGAGTGGGCCTGAGATCTGAGCTGCTGTTCTGTGGATTCTGCCCTGATGACAGACTCTCAGATAGCAAAGCTTTCTCGTGTTTCATAGCTTCAGCTATTGCTCTGTAGTCAGCCTGGAATAATTTCAGGTTCCCCTGTACCATGACTGCTCCGTTTTTGTAGATGTTCACAGTTATCATAGTGCCATCGGGGTCTTGTGGTTCTCTGATTTTGACTTTCCATCCATTACAGATGCCTTCTTTTTTTACAGAGGGGTAAGGTTTAATGATGGCTTTATGCCAGGCACTGGGGTGATCAGAGAAGAAAATGAGGTTGCAGATTTCTCCAGTTTTAAATAGATCTGCAAACAGAGTCTCTGGATTATTTGAAAGAAGTTTCTGCTTGTAGGTTTTCCTTGCAGAGTCAGTTTTGATCTCAGAGGGATACTGTATGGTGGTGAGTGGGGAGCTCATCTGCATATGGCAGTGGGGTGATGGTAGCTGCTGCTCTGATTGGCTGATTCTCTCTGGCTCATTTGAATTGATACATTGAGGAATGCCAGAGTGTGGGCTAGCCATAGCTTTAGCTTTATAGCATTTTAGCTTATAAAAATACAAAAATGATCAATTTTATGCCCTTATATTTGGAAAAAACAAGCAAACAAGCCAAAGAAAGGTTTCCAGTGCAGTTTTGGTTGTACTCACTGCTTCTCCCTATTCCGTGAATAAGTGGATCTTCTCTTGTTTTAACTTTCCCTCCAATTTTCCAGCAGGCCTATTGCTAGAAGTTTGATGCTCTGATCCTCTGCGTTGATTATTTGGTTTTAAAAGCACAAATACTGTATTTTCTGAGTTATTTTCATGAAAGTTTGTGTCTGTATGTGGTATTCTTCTAGATTTTGTAGATTTTTCATCTATTTCTCATCTCAAAATAGCAAACAAAGAAGAAAATCTAAGAGCTCATGTGGATCATGACTTCCATGATTTCTTCTCTCTCTCTCTCTCTCTCTCTCTCTCTCTCTCTCTCTCTGCAAATCATCTGTGACCAAAAATTCTGAAAATAAATCAAAATGATCGTGCACGTGTCACATGTGAAACTCGTTCGCGAAATCAACGCCAGGTGGCTCAAAAGGACAGTAGGCAGCACAGTTGCTCAGTAAGGCTGGAATTGTGACATTGTGTTGAGGCATTTCACTATATTTTGAAGTTATAAGTAGTCACCTGCATCTTTTGCTATAGTTGACCTTTTCGGTCTGCTGCTTTGTCACTTTCTAAATCCAGTTTGGGGGAAGCCACTTAAAATAGAAGCGTTCATACCATTGCCTTTAGAATTTTTTTGTAGAACTTTTTTAATATCATAAACATTTTATATTGCCAGACTATGCAGTGCGTTAGGTGGATTTTGGTGAACTTAAAAAAAAAAAAAAAAAAAAGTTTTTTTTTATCTAGGGCCTTTATAGAGTGCGTGCCATATCCCTCACAGCTGTTATCATAAAAAAATGTGTTAAATTCAGTATGGCGTCTAACCGAAGTCTTTTCTTCTGCATCTATCTGTAACGTAGGCCAGCGAGTAGGTGCTGTGCATGTAAACTTCACTCTCTTGATCTCAAGAGACGCACTAGTGGCTGCAGATTTTAGCCTCCTTGTTAGTGACTCGGAGCAGGCGAGTGGGACCCGTTACATATAATATTGACATGTTAAATATTACTGTATCTATTATAAGTCTGTATTATGTATACATGTATGCTAATCAAAAATATTCTGGCATTAACTGGAACATTGATGGATAAGATTGTAACAAATTAAATAATTTTCTAGCTATGGGTTTAATTTTAGAGTCTTTCTTACCCAAAAAAAAAAAAAAAAGCTACTGATCCAACAGTTGAATGACCATCAGTTTGTTCAAGGCTCCTCCCTGCTGAAAGCAGCAAGCTCAAAAATACACAAACACAGCATACACAAAAAAACCTCTTCTAAACCCCTCTGACATCTCAGCTACAAAACCTCCGACTCACTGATACAGTGACACTGAGAATGGAAACCAAAGTGTTCATCTGTGCTCTGTGTGTCTGTTTGATAACACTTCTAGAGGTATGTCAAAATATTTCTCCTGACAACTTCAGTTTTGCAGTTATTAAAAAAACAGTTACTAACATAGTGTATATGTTTTTCTGTTCTGAGATTTATGTAGGCCTATATTTAGAATTATTGATGAACGGCTGATATTGAAAATAAGTCACTGATCAGTAGTATATTTGCAGAGGTGGAAAGTAACGAATTACATTTACTCGCGTTACTGTAATTGAGTAGCTTTTTTGTGTACTTCTACTTTTTAAAGTAATTTTTTTAATCTGTAATTTTACTTTTACTTAAGTATATATTTTTAGAAGTATTGTACTTTGCTACATTTTAAAACACCTCAATTACTGAGTAAAATAAAAAAATCGCTCCCTGATAACTACTGCAGTAAATAATGGGCAGGAGAACAAACTGGCGCTAAAATCACAAGAAAGATGCAGACGGACAAGACAGGCGTTATGGTGCAGACCCAGCTGAAAATGAAACCCCGTCGTATTCTGCTGAAGTTGAACTCTAAGGAAATTAAGTGAACCCCTGGCCATATTTATGCTCTATTATGCAGTGTAAACTGTGTTTGCCTAGCCCTAGGGAGACCAAACTAGCAGCTTATAAAATCTGGACATCAACCCTTCACGAGCATGTAGAGGTAAGGTCAGAGGAGTCATGCCCATTCAAAGTGAGGGGCACGTACCTCAGATTTTTGAGCTAAGTGGATTTTGAATGCAGCTTCCAAATGACAAAAAATAGCCGAATAATATTTTCTATATTTGATACAATCACACCGGCGTGATTAGATCGTTCAGTGCGTCTATCATCAGCTGCTAAATTCAAATCTGCGTTCGCTGGCTGGCGCTGAGCCAGAGACAGACGCGTTTGTACAGGCTGCGCATTATAACCAATCACACACGATTCTGTTGAGTTTATGAATGCAATGACCAATCAGAGGTGTTCAGATGAGTCATCGCTAAAATGTCGCGTTTTCTTCACTTGCTCGCTGACTGAATACCTCTTTCTGGTGAATTCTTTCGTTAGAAACAACAAAGTGCAGATGTGTGTATGAATCTGTAAGTAAGATATTAGTGTAAACAGCTTAAGTGATTTTAATGGGAGTTTTTGAGAGTGCTTGAACTAGACTGTCAGTGAAAATGTTCTTTGACAATGTAAATGTTCTTTGCTCTCTTTCTGTACAATGGAAGTGTTATGATAAGTAGCCTAACTTACAATGTTTTTAATATTCACATTAAATATAAAGTCAGTCGTATTAAAAATAGGCCCATGACATCCATATCTGTTACTTAAGTAAACAGGTTTTTATGCGTAGACAATCAAGATTTTCATGATATACTTAATGCATTTGGGAATGTTTTGAATAACAACCCCCCTGAAAATGTATATATTTATATCATTTCATATAGTAAATCAATATCACAAGAAGAGTGCCATTTTTTCCTCCAAAAATCAGCATTATTACATTTTTTTTTTTTTTTACAACAGTTCTAAAAAAGAAGCTAATTAAGAGACTTGGGGGGGGGGGGGGGGTTTAGACACCATATTCCCTGTTTTTGCTCTATTTCGACTAAAATAATTCCAAACACAGCACAGTTTTGCGTCTCTGAGCAATGATGGTGTTTCGTTCCTGAATGAATCAACCGTTTAAATGATTCAGTTCAATTGCAATGACTCACTTCTTAACAGTGACTTGCTGACACCTACTGGCAGTTTTAATTTCACATTTAAAGTATCTTTTTATTTTATTTTATTTTTTACTTTTATTTATTTATTATTTCTGTATTTGTAACTGCAGGTTAAAAACAACTTGTTTGAGATTAATAGGCCTATCCCAGGGGTGTCAAACTCAGTTCCTGGAGGGCCGCAGCCCTGCAGAGTTTAGTTCCAACCCTGCTCCGCCACACATACCATATAGTTTTCAAATAAGCCTAAATGATTAGATTAGCTGGATCACATGTGTTTAATTAGGGTTATATCTGAACTGTGCATGGCTGTGGCCCTCCAGGAACTGAGTTTGACACCCTTGGCCTATCCCATTTTTGCCTCCCTCCCACTGTTTAAATGTAACTAAGTAATTTTTACTCTGAGTAAATTTTAAACGAGCTACTTTTTACTCTTGCTTGAGTAGATTTTTAGACTGGTACTTTTACTTGTACTTAAGTAAAATTTCATTAATGTAATGGTACTTTTACTTGAGTAGAATATTTTCGTACTCTTTCCACCTCTGTATATTTGTTATTTAGCCAATGTCCACTGTACCACACAGAATTGGTTTAGCTGTATATATAACCTTTATAGTGGTTACAGTATTATGTTTTATATTTGATTATTCACTATCACTATAAGTGTTGTTTTTAATAATACTACCTGATCTTTACACAGGCATCAACAGACGACACAGCCAAGAACGGTGTAAATCCATTCACATTTCTGGCATACAAACCCTCAACGGTAATTAGCTGCATTTTGAGTCTAAACACAAAAGCAATAACACTTTTGTGTTCAAAACAAAGTATTCATAAATGCAGTGTGAAATGACAAAAGTATGAACACCCCCAAAAATACTTTTGCGTTAATTCATGATGGAGACATCATAACTTTTAACAATTTACATGCTAGCATAGCATAGCTGCTATTTAAGAGAATAAACCACATTTATTTCCTCATTGATATCTACAGGAACCTCCTGTTAATGGAAGTAATTCCGAGCAGGTAAGTGCCATTTTTGCTTTAACAGAGTAATATTAGGAGCCACAGTTATAGTATATCATGCTGTAAATGTCACCTCTAGTAACATAAAGAGCTTTAAAAGCTTTCAGATTAAATTTCAATTGTGTTATTTTTTACATATGTCCTGATTCTTATCCACAACAGATGACTAACCATACGCTAAATGCAAATACAACCCAAGAAAGTATTTTGGAAACAACCGTTGCACCGAACCTTGCAGAGGTACCCTTCAGTGCCTTCATTTCTCATGAAAAGAAATCAACTCATAAATCTATCCTGTACAGTTTTATCTAGGGCTTGTAGGGTTCTCAGGGAAAGTGCTATATGAAGTTTTTTTTGTTTTTTACATCATTTATGAAGTTATGAGTTTTTTTTATAATTCTTTTTTATTCACACTCATGTTGTTCCCAGTCATACTGTTATTTTGTTTTGTTTTTTGCATGGAACACAAAAGGAGGTTTGATATCTATATTCACACAATCACATACCCCTTAAAAAATGGGGGTGAATAAATGATAACATGAGGCTATTACTTTAAATATGATTTACATATGTGTGTTGCAGTCATAGCTGCTTGTGGTTTGTTGAGTAACACATGAGGGCCCTCTTGTGTGCAGCTTTTAGTAAAATAACATGTAAACCGAGGAGGGCTCTCAGTCTGCTGTCTGTCATGAGTTCTTGGGTTTTTGTTCTTTGCTCAATTATTCTAACCTCAGTAAATTTTAGTGAGTTTTTAAGTTCATTATGTATATATATGAACTGAAGACCCATATAGTGAAGTGTATAACATTTTTCTTTCACCAGAATGATGGGAAACAAAATGACACATAAGTCTCAGACACAGCTCAAGGGTTACAAAACCCCGAAGACAAGTTATAGTAAGTCAAAGTTTCATGCTGTTTATGTAAAACATATAAAAATTATTGAATTTTGAATGTTATTTGTGAAAAGTTGTTAAACTCTTTTTTTTCTTCTCAGGTTAAAGACAAGTAAAGACAAGAGAATTGGAAAATAACCTGTTAAATTGTCAACTCTGGTGAAATAACACGCTTCAATGTTGGTTGAACAAATTACTTTTGTATTGTACAATATGCAACGTCACATGTAAAAGATACAAGAAACTCAATTCATAACCACAATGACTGTGCTATGCTACACGGTGAATGATAAAACACTGAGTAAGCTATTATTATTATTATTATTATTATTATCATAGTACAGTATATCAAAAATAGATCATTACACGAGTAAAGTTAAAGGGTTAAATAACAATTGTATTAGCCTATGTATGCTTAGCCTATGTATGCTTTTCAAAAGTGTAATTTTAATTATTTGGTGATAATGTCAAACTAATGTAATTAAACTGTCCACTGGGGAAGTTGTTCCTGTATAATAACTACTTTGAAATCACATCTCTAACTGGGATAGTCCGCTGATTATTTTGTTCTTAAATAACATAATATGAAAAATACATGAAGTAGCCAACAAGCCTACAAAACTAAATGTTAAATGCCAAGATAACTGATTTATAATCTCTTGGGTAGAGGGTTAAACCCCAAGGCTAGATGTTGTGAATGGAGAAATCACAAAACCAATAGTCTGTTGCAGTGGAGAAGCAAGTCAGCCCCGGGCCCATATGCAAAACATTTGTACGGGCCCCCCCAAATGATATGGGCTCCAACTCGCACAACTTGTTGATTTTTCTGACGGAAATACCGTTACGTGACTATTCACAAGCTGTTTTAATTAAATGCTTGGAAATAATATTTAACGTTTTTAAGTTGCACGCAAGCCACCCAATAATCGCAATAGGCTTTGTGTTTTTTTATTATAACACAAAGTCTCATCTTTCTGTAAATTTTAAGATCAAATACAAACAATAAATGTGTTTTGCGCTCTTTTATTTGTAGTGAGGTAACTACATTCGCCTCAGTTCAAGCTGCATGTGAATCAATGATATTTTCCTCTTTAATATTTGCATCACGAAATAAACTTGAATAAATTTTTGAATCATATTGAAAAAAAAAAATAGAACAATTTATACACACGAATGTCTCACGAAATCGATCAATTAGAGTTTCAAAAATATCTATAAGCCTATGTGTTATTGCTGTTTTTCGTGTTGAGAACAATGGATGCCACAGACTTTTTTTTTATTATTTGCGGTGTAATTTTTACGTTAATTTCACGCAATATAATATGATTTTATTATCGTCATTTTTACTTTATTCATTTAGTATGACGTTAATCTTATATAGTTATTTTTCAGTGTGACACTGAAATGCCTCTGTAGGGTATTTGTACTGCATGCAAACACAATCTTGGCACAGCAGTCCAGAATTTTTTTTATAAAATAGTATTAAGTTTGAAGATCCTGACTCCCCATATATATCCTCATTGGAGGTGCCTTTAGAGAGAAATGCATCTTTATGGATTACATAGGCTAATGAAAGAGTTTTTGATTTGAATTATTTCTTTGTAAAGTAGTATTTTATAGCATTCTATAAATATATTTATTATGTCAGTGAGGCAAGTATTTGATGAGTTTCGGTTCAGTTTTTGTAAAGTGTTCCTGCTCAAGATCAAGACCACCCTGTTTGTTTTCTTTATTTTAAAATGCAAAACATTTTGTTGATATTGTGAGTGCACACAAATAAAACTATTTGCAGCTTCGAATGATGTATACTCTTACCTTTATGCTGAAAAATTACGGCAAAATAAAAAATGCAAGTGATCTGGCTAGCGCCTCCATGTCCTTCAAAGCCCGCTTCAGCTTCCACTTTTAGCACAAACGATTTTATATTTATCACACATTTATCTTACATTTTTTAATGTATATTGTGAAATGCATGACGTTTTTATGTCTAAAATCGTGTTTATTTGAGAAGGCTAAACTGATAAAGCATATGCTTAACTCACTGTCTCAGTAGCCGCTGGCCTCTTGGTATTTAAAAAAATAATAATTAATAACAATAATTATGTTTTAACAAACATAAAATGTTCAGAATCAGAATCGGCTTTATTCGCCAAGTGTGTGCAAACACACGAGGAATTTGTTGTGGTTTTTAAGAAGCTCTTGGTACATACAGTACATGCATACATACATACATACATATAAACATACATATCTGACATGAGAACAGAACATTTAAATAAGCCTTAACAATAATAATAATAATAATGTGTCTGAATCTGGAACAGAAGATTTATGTACAGATTTGTGCCTTATTTACTCTATATATACAGCTGTATAGAAAATGATGCATACATATTTACATAGTACTAGAGAGAGTAAATAATTAGAGATGGGGGATGAATTACAGGCAAGAATTAGGGTTAGAGAATTACAGAACACAGGTAATAATTACCTAACAGGTCGTGTCCAGGGTGAGAGGGGTCTGTGATGATGTTACCTGCCCGTTTCTTCACTCTGGAGTAGTACAAATCCTGAAGGCTGGGCAGGTGCACACCAATGATCCTTTCTGCTGTCCGCTGCAGTCCGCTGCAGTCTTCTTATATCTGATTTGCTGGCTGACCCAAACCATACAGTTATAGAAGAGCACAGAACCGACTCAATAACAGCAGAGTAAAACTGTGTCATGTGCGCCTGTGGCAGGTTGAACTTTTTCAGTTGACGAAGAAAGTACATTCTCTGCTGGGCCTTTTTCACGATGGAGTCGATGTGAGTGTCCCACTTCAGGTCCTGAGAGATGGTGGTTGCCAGGAACCTGAATGACTCCACTGCATTCACAGAGTTGTTCATGATAGTGAGTGGGGGAGAGCTGGGGGGTTTCTCCTGAAGTCCACGATCATCTCCACAGTTTTAAGCGTGTTGAGCTCCAGGTTGTTTAGACTGCACCAGACAGCCAGCTCCTTAACCTCCTGTCTGTAAGCAGACTCATCACCGTCCTGGATGAGGCCGATGAGTGTGGTATCGTCTGCAAACTTCAGGAGTTTGACAGAGGGGTCTTTAGAGGTGCAGTCGTTGGTGTAGAGGGAGAAGAGCAGTGGGGAGAGAACACAACCCTGAGGAGCTCCAGTGCTGATGGTGCAGGTGTTGGATGAGAATTTTCCCAGCCTCACTAGCTGCTGCCTGTCTGTCAGGAAGCTGGTGATCCACTGACAGATGGAGGTGGGGACGGAGAGCTGTGTCAGTTTATTCTGAAGGGTGTCCGGGATGATGGTGTTGAAAGCAGAGCTGAAGTCCACAAACAGGATCCTTGCATAAGTCCCTGGTTTGTCTAGATGTTGGAGGATGTAGTGCAATCCCATGTTGACTGCATCATCCACAGACCTGTTTGCTCGGTAAGCAAACTGCAGGGGGTCCAGCAAGGGTCCAGTAGTGTCCTTCAGGTGAGCCAACACGAGCCTCTCAAATGACTTCATCACCACAGACGTTAAAGCAACAGGTCTGTAGTCATTAAGTCCTGTGATTTTTGGTTTCTTGGGTACAGGGATGATGGTGGAGCGTTTGAAGCAGGAGGGGACTTCACACAGCTCCAGTGATCTATTGAAGATCAATGTGAAGATGGATGATAGCTGAACAGCACAGGCTTTGAGGCAGGCTGGAGAGACACCGTCTGGGCCTTTGGCTTTCCTTATCTTCTGTCTCCTGAAGACTTTGCTTACATCTTCTTCACAGATCTTGATTACAGGCTGAGAAACAGTAGGGGGGAGGGAGGCGGAGGGGGAGGGTGTTGATGGCTGTGTTGTGGGATGGTCAGAGTGGGTGTGGGGTGTCAGACCAGGCTTTTGTTTTTGAAACCTACAGTAAAAACTGTTCAGGTCTTCAGTCAGTTGTTGATTGGCCTCAGTGCTGGGGGAGGGGTCTTGTAGCTGGTGATGGCTTTCAGGCCTTTCCACACTGATGTAGGGTCGTTGCTTGAAAGCTGTTTTTTTAGCTTGAAAGCTGTTTTTTCAGTTCCAATCATGTTTCTAAATTAACTTAATAAAGAAACGAAACGAAATATAACCACTTTGCCATTAAGAACCAAAACTGAACTTTTTTAATGGCTGCAACAGCAGCTGTGTAAAGGGGAAGAGAGAGAGAGAGAGAGAGAGAAAGGCACGGGCTGGGGTCGGACTCGGGCGGAGAATTATGATAAGCTGTCAGACAAGGGCCGGGCCCGTGCAGGGCTCTATATTCGTTCCCTTGTTTCAATTAAAAGTTCCCCCTCGGCTCGGCAGGCCCCCAATCTGCCGGGTCCATATACACATGCATACCCTGCATGCCCAGACGCTACGCCCCTGGTCTGTTGATAATTTAGGCCTATTTCTTCTTACATTCATGTGTTTGTATTTCTTTTCAAATTACTTCATATATTGTCCAAAATGATATTCTATATGTTAGTCAAAAAAGGATTTACACCTGTGTGGTCTGTATGGTCATGGTTAAGATGGGATAACCAGAGCAATCCAGCAGATATATTTCAGGGATTATTTTAACATGCCCCTAATCTAATTTGACCTGAGACAAAGGAGACTAACAATTGCCTGACTAATCCTTGATTACATTTTTTTTATATTCATATTATATATATGTAGATTGAAACTTTAGATTTTAGAGGATATTTTGTGTAAACTTGTGACAAATAAGCAATGTCACCCTGGACATGTTGGTTGACCGTTACAAGAACCGCAGCAAACACTGGACCACAACCTGCCCCTCGGGGGCTGGCCTGTCATTCAGGCACACACACACACAAAGAGAAAAGAGAGAGAAAGAAAGAGAGAGTGATGGAAGAAGAAGACAAGGGGGGTCCTGGAGGAGGCAGTGACGTATTCCCAGGCCTCAGCATCTCCGCATCTCTCAGCAGCATGTAATGAGCTTAACCATGGCTTCAGTGCAAAGAGGTCAATCGCTCGGATTATCACACTCCACTTTCACATCATAATGCTCCGCACCTCTCTGTTTTTGTGTTCTTTTTTGGAAACCTTTGAACATTTTTGTAGTTTTTATCTTCCTTTCTAAGATTTTTTTTCTTGAAGGTGAAAATTGATAAGCTTTCACAGGTTCAGAGAGGACCGGCAGATCAAATATGGACCGTAGTTTACTCCAGCTAAGACAAAGGGTTTATAAGTGTTGTTGAGTTTGGGGGTGGATGGTAGCGTTTGGAACAGGGATTCACCCTTGTTACCTTTGAAAACCTAACCCAATGCCACTGTGCAACAACAAGGTCGCTGACGATGGAACTTCAGCACAGCCACTGCAAGAGGGAAATGCAATGGTGGACTCCCTCATCAAGGTGAGTCGATATTACAATGTCCAATATCTGAATGTTCCTCTTAACAAACCTCCACACTTTTCAGAGAGTTTTGTGGTGATATCATTTCTAATTATTTTTAATAATTTGGGCACCTTTCATTATTTTTTTTGCAAACAGACTGAATATTATATAAAAAAATATTATGATATAAATCTTTCCCTAAATATTATATGTTGTCACATATTTTCTCTTTTGAGGTCTAATGCTAACTATTAAGATTAAAAAAATTAGGGGAGTACACCAATTAGATTATAAATATGGCGAAAATCATTTTACGTTTATTTTCCATTTTATTTAACACGTGATGACAAACTTATTGTGGTTTAGACTGAAGATGTCAAAGCATGTGCATGTCCTCGTTTCTCCTTATTTCCAGTCTGAATATGAAAGCATCTTATAATGGTGTGTTCCTCAAGCCTTAGGATGAAAAGGCACTATCTCTGAGTAGGGATGATTCACGCTCCACTGCTTCATATCTTCAGTGTGAGCATGTGTCAATACTCTGACTTGAACAGCAAAATGAATCTGTTCACCTACTAATTTTAAACATTAATACATATTCTCTTCAGTTATACAGTAAAAAATTACCACACTGATCAAATCTTTGTACATCTTTTTCAAATCCAAAAGGCCATAGACAGCATGTACTAAACCAAGATTCCAAAAGTTTCCAAAGCTTATCCTGAAATAGCCATCTTATGACAAGCAGATTATAAGTAATATTTGTCACTCAAACTAATCCTTAGTCTGTCTATAATGATATTTGATAACCTGAACATTTATCTAACCTCATAAAACCAATTATATTTGTGATTTTATAACATTAAAGGATCATGTGACACTGAAGACTGTAGTAAAGGCTGCTGAAAATGTAGCTTTGCCATCACATGAAAAAATGTCATTTTAACCCTTTGATGCACTACATGGGTCTAAAGTGACCCGACTGAGTTTATTCTTTCTATATCTTTACAAGAAATTAATTTCATCATTCAGAATTCCAGGAATTCCTCAATTAAGTTGTTTTTGATCATCACATATTCTTATTTTTATTTCTTCTTTCTTACTTTTTGAATAAAAATCATTTTTGTGTCACTCACTACCCTTCTAATGCATCTAGAAATTCATGAGTTTTAGATCATTGGTCTAAAATTACCCATATTCATATGTTATTTCAGTCATGCCTGAGTGATTGCTGAATCTTTAAAATAAATGCATTTTATCATTTATTATTCCAGGTATTCATTAAATATCTTGTTTTTGATTTCCACAAATCATGATGTTTATTTTTCCTTTCTTCACAAAAACACTGTTTTTGTATTTCTGCATCAATTTTACACACATGGGTCAAAAATGACCCATATAGAAACCTTTGATTATTTGCTTTTTTTTTTTTGCAAGTAGAAACATATGTACTGCAGAAAACTATTCACCTGCCCCACATTTCACAACTCAACATGGTATAATTTTGTATAATTGATGCATTTAATCTTATTTTATAATTTATTACCACAGAAAATATTTGATATACTGTGGAAGATAACTGGACAAAATATTTGAATGTTAGGCTAAGGTTACCCTGTCCTTGAAATCTATTCCAGCTCTCCTAGATTAAGAAGACTCATTTTATGACATTGAAGACTTGTCTGATGAGTCCTCTGAAGAGGAAATTCAGACCCAGTCCAATAGATTGACTAAAAATGGTTTGCATCTACTCATGTAAGCAGAGAACATAGAGGTGGCCTATGGTGCTGTGGTGCAATGTGCTGGATGTTGCCACGCTCAATGCCTACACCATGAGCCACAGTCCTGCAGAGTTCAGTTCCAACCCTAATCAAACCCACCTGAACAAGCTAATCAAGGTCTAAGGGTTACTGGAAAGCTACAGGCAGGTGAGTTTTTATCAAGGTTGGAGCAAAACTCTACAGGACTGTGGCTTTCCAGGTCCGACGCTGACCACCCCTGGCCAAGACCAACTTCCCTGCACAGAGGTCCAGGATCTGCCCAGCTGCCAAAGACAGACAAGTCAGCAGCTGGTATTCCCAGTGTCAGGCCTGTTTACAAGGAGCACATTTGTGAGGCATGTAAGCACTGAGATGGCAATTTGAGATGGTGCTGTACTTGTGTGATTTTATTTTGTTAGTTTTATTTTCATCTATTCGGTCACATTCACTACAATTTACTACAGTTCCACTACAGACAGTTCAATTTCAGTGTTATCGGTTATCAGTGATATGCGTAAGTTATGTGTGACAAAGTGGCAAATAAACATATTTAAAGTGTTAAATGCATTGGTCTAAATAACTGCTAAAAAATCTTTTTTTTTTTACAAAATGTCTTTATTCTTTTGTTTTTTTGATGCTTGCATAGATGGGTCATTTTTGACCCATGTGTGTAAACTTGATGTAGTAATACAAAACCTAGGGAAAAAAACTAAATATTAATTTGTGGTCAATGTAAAAATATATTTTGAATATTCATGGATCATGGAATTTATAGATCAGGGAATATTAAATGCTGAAATAAACTGATTTCAAAAGATAAAACAAAAAAATGCCCAGCGAAGCATGAAATAATATAGGAAATGAATTCGGGTCATTTTAGACCCATGTTGTGCATTAGAAGGGGTTTTTATACCGTGTGCATCAAAGGGTTAAAATAGCCTACATTAAAATAGAAAAAAACAGGCATTATAAATTGTAATATTTCACAATATTACTGCTGTTTCTACTTCTTTTATGCAGCCATGGTGAGCATAAGATACTTAATTTGATTAAAAAATCATACCAAACAATTTGACCAACTTTTGAATGGTAGTGTAGTATATATTCACATTGAAAATGTAGATTTGGATTGGATTTAAAAAACCAAACAGAGATTTCTTCCAAAAAAGGAAGGTTTTTTTACCACAAGCACTATTGTTTGGTCTAAAAGAAGGCATAATTTATGACAAATGAACCACCTTCCTTCTGCTGCTCTATAGAACTTGGAATGGAGGTAACAAATGTTTCTGAACCTGGGCCAGTAAGGTATTATATAGGCATATGTAAAATATAATTAATAACAACAGCGGTTTGGCTGATGTATGACCTGTTATTCTGAATGAAACCCATATTGTGCCATCAAACATTTTCAGTTTATTAATACAAAATATCAGTCTAGATATTGGCGAATGAAAAAGGTAGATTCTTTTATTTCTAAAGTTCATAACACCTGTTGATCTGATCTGACTCAGGTGGTGGCATGTTATCGGCACTTGGCCTCCTGTGTTGGTGGATGCACGGACAACTCCAGCCTACGACGTGATCTTCAGCAAACACGAGAGCGAGCCCAAACACTAGCGCTGTCCTGCAGAAACCACCTGACAGCTCGACTGAGGGATAAAACATTACCGGAGGCTGAGAGGAAGGAAACAGAGCTGCTGTGGGTGGCATTCTCCTCTTGTCTCGAGCTCTTTCATGCAGACATGTGCAAGGTTTTCACCATGGTCAAGCACTTTTCCCTGGCCAATAAAAGTGCCATGGTGCAAACAGGCATACAGGGTAAGCATGCATAACTGTAGCAGTTTCATAGCAGATTATTAATTATTTAAGACTGAGTAGCTAGTGACAAAGTAACTTCTATATTCCTTAAACGTGAAACGTAAAGGTGCTGTCACATTAACAAAATTTCAGCCACATTTGGCATGAAAAAACCTTGTCATGTGTCCATCGTCCAATGGCTTAGATCCTTACAACTTTTCAAAACAGTTATGGAGTTGTTTTTGGAAAGGCATTTAGTCAGCTGAACAATCGGAATGTTGTTAAACAACAGTAGAATCCATTGAACGCACTGTACTTCTATCCCTCAGCCTTGTTTTCATTCCCTTCAAGCATTAAATATAGAGCTACCCTGATTAAGTTCTGTTGGACTAACTGGTTTCACAGAGTAACAGTAAATGTGACCGCACCTTAACTGTCACAGTCCTGTAATTAGTCTGATACACGTATTTGCTTAAGCAGGGGGGACAACAGAGGTGGCGGCACGGGCCTTGAGCCTGCCTGACCTGCAGGAGGCAGGTGACGGGTCCCAGACATCCAGCATGGAGGGTCAGGAGCAGAGTCAGCTGGAGCAAGAGATCGCACAGGTGGACCGTACGCTGGAGGACATGGAGCTGAAGGTCAATGTGCTGCGCTGGACTGTAGAGGCGCTGGGTCCTCAGTATGCTGACCCCGTCAGCACTGACAGCGCTTCCCTAGCGCTGCTGTCCATCGACGAAGAGGCAGCTCAAGGCTTTTGCAGTCGCAGCCAGATGTTTGCAGTAATGATGCTGTGTGGTGTGGTGATCTTTGCCGTGGTGCTATCAGTGTGTGTGGTGTTCCTGGTCTGAAGTCTTATCATCACTTGTGTTGTGTGGGCTTTTTCTTTTCCAGAGGTCTCTTTAATTGTGTTCAGCCAAACATCAACAGTCTGTGTATTTATTAACTATGTAACAGTTCCTTACTGTTGATCTCAACAGAGCCTGTGAGTCCTTTTTACACATCAAAAAACTGCCATTAACTTTGGGTGTGTGATCTTTTATAGCAAAATAGAGCATGATGAATAAATCTTCGCTCTAATGCAGAACTGAAATGTGAAGTTTGGGCAAGTAGTAAAATCTGATTTACATTCTGATTTACTGATGTACTTTCAGGATGCTGTATATGAACACAAGTTGTGTTTACTGCAGCTCATGTAAAGGCTGTTCATAAGCTGGTTTATCATGCTGTACCTTCAGAACTCATTTGTTTTATTTTTTGACTATAGCAAATACAGTATCAACACTCACACAAGATTTAGTCCTAACTATTACCTAGCAAGTCTGTATTATATTCTCAAAATACCACCAACAGAAATGCATAGGGATTTAATATGTTATTCACAAGTTTATATCTATTGTGACTTCTAATTATTTAGTTTACGTCAAATGTTTAGAAACCCAGTACAATAGCCAGAAACAATATAATTGTTTGTTTTAAAATGTTAGTCATAATTAACTGGCATTAATACTCAAGTCACAAATAATAAACCAGTAGAGGTTACTTGATAATAAAATATAGGTAAGAAAAAGTTTACAGAAAATTAATATTGTAATTACCTCAATTTGAAGGTTGCTTTTTCAAAGAGATTTGAAAAAGATTATTCCAGTGGTGTTATTTTAAAGAGTATTTTGAGACAATGTTGATAATCCTTTTGTTTTCCTTCATGCACTGTAATTTCTTCACTTACAAATATCTCATGAATATTATATTTTGTAAAATAAATTAAATAAATGCATTTTAATATTAACTGTTAGAACCAGTTTACTGAATGTGTTGTAAGATCTGTCAGGCAACATCAGACATTTAGAGTCAGTCTCTACTGTTTCTCATGTTTATTGGTAGAAAGTTGTAATATCACACACACACACACACACACACACACACACACACACACACATAACATCAGGGGGGTTACGCTTTAGAGGAGTCACGTTTTGGTAACTGTGTCAACAATATTGTAAACAATATTTCGTTTGACCTCCTGAGGTTAACAATAAACATGTTCTGAAGCACCTCTCTTCACTTACCATTTGTTGAACAATAAAAATCATTATTTTTAATCATTTGAGGCACTATTTTGTACTTAGAAAATGCCTGTATACAATTTAGATCAACTTCATGACGTGCTTATGTTCAGAACGTACGTACGTTTATGTGTACGTGAAACGTCATTGTTTACGCGCTCTGTTACAGGAAGTTAGACAGAGGTGGATCTGTCACAGAGAAAGGAGAAAAGTTTGGAAACCTTTATAGTGTTTTTTTAGCACTATAACACACACGTGTTACATTTTCAGTTATATACAATTCTTCTGAATTATTTCAGGTATTTAAGAAGCTTTGTTGTATGTACTGACTTTAGGGGACGGACACAGAGGAGACAAGCAAGATCATGCGGTCACATCAGGTCCCCCATCCCGCAACATTTTAAAGTCCTCTACATATTTTGTACTTTATATACAAACAAATGCTTATTTTCAGCAGAATGAGGTCTGCACACAGCAGACATCTAATCTCGGCGATTAGAAATGTTTTTAACGGAATAGGGACTAATTATTTAAGGTCTGACACGGAGTCCATTCGGCTTTTGAGAGGTTCACGCATGTTGGTCAGAGGTATGTATGTATGTATGTATGTATGTATGTCTGCACATATGCATGTTTTTGCTATTAGAAAGTGATACACACGTCTAGGTTTGCAGATATTTTATTTATTTTCTAATGACCAGTTCTCTATGATTTGCATATTGCACTCACTAATTGTTCCCATTGTCTTTATTTCAGAGTTGAGTACCTCAGTTAAAACTCTTCATGACCTGAAGAAATCAGACATAACTAAGTCTGGCAATAGGAAGTTCTTCTTTGATACTCATGCAATGGTTCAGCTGCTTGAGGAAAGCGGTGAGATTTCTTGTCTGTGTTTCTAAAATGCTCTTGCTAATTCAGTGATTCATCCAAATGGTCTGTGTCCTTTCAGGTTTCGTGACTCATCAGGCAGAGGTCATTGTCAATATGATGGTAAATATCACAAATTCAAACATGGACGTTATGTACGGTGACATGGCTACCAAAATGCAGCAGGTGAGATTTTCATTGTCCTTCCTTTTCTGATTGTTTGAGTGGACCATGCCCTGTGGCCAACACTTATTGATTTAGCTAATGTGAGGTGTGAACCAGAGCTCTCATGAGGTGTTACTTTGTGTATTCAACTTTTGATGAATAATTTGTTGTGTAAATGACTGTCAGATTCATGATTGGCAAACGATTACCAAAGTTAATTATGGTGTGATGTTTTTAATGTACACATAAAAAATGTCTCTGTTGTTGTGGTCAGTTACTCTACTTAACTAGTTTAATTTTACAGGAAATCATGTTACAGAAAGTCATGTCGCATATTACTGCTGTGAAAAAGGACATGATCATTCTGGAGAAGAGTGAATTCTCAGCATTACTAGCGGAGAATGAGGTGAGCTGATGTTGTGATCTGTTATCATCACCCACTCCATTGCTATACTTGAAAATCATTTTTCTGTATTCAGTGTGATTATACACAACCGTTCAAAGGTTTAGGGTCAGTAAGATTTTTTTTTTTTTTGAAAGAGGTCTCATGCTCACCAAGGCTGCATTTATTTGATCAAATATAGATATATTTTTAATATTTAAAAATGTTAAAAAAAATCTAATTCTTGGGTTTGCAAAGATGAATTCTCAGCAGCCATTAATCCAGTCTTCAGTGTCACATGATCCTTCAGAAATCATTCTGATATGATGATCTTATTATCAATGTTGAAAACAAGTGTGCTGCTTAATAATTAAAAAAAATATTTGGTAACATTTTTCAGGATTCTTTGGTAAATATAAAGAACTGCATTTATTTGAAATAAATCTTCTGTAACATTGTCTTTTGAACAATTTAATGCATCCTTGTTCAATAAAAGTATTAATTAAAGAAAAAAACTACTTTTGTATGGTAATGTAAGCATATATTTATAAATCTTTCTTTCTGCAGTTTCTATATTATCTTGAATTCAAATAAATTTAACATAATAGCTGTGAAATAAAAAGTTTGCCATTTGTTTGCCAATTGCTTTGAATTAACTTTTTAACAGCTTTGTGCATTCACCTAATGAAGTATTATGTACTGTATATTAATTACTTTACAGAAAATCAAGGTTGAGCTATCACAACTAAGCATACATCTCACTGTAAGTAAATAAAAAAAAAAAATTGTAATAAAAAAGATGTTTTGCTTTGCTATTTAGAGCTTGTCAAAGAGGCATACATAACCCTTACACATACATCTTTACTATGTACAGTAGTCATTGTAATTTTCTATTTTGTTTTGTGCTGCAGGATGTGATAAACAAAAGGCGTGCAGATGCCATTTTGGATTTGAATGTAGAAAAAAGCCGCGTGAAGGAGTTGGTAAGTACAGTGAAATAATGACTCACCAGAAGAACAGGTTTGGAAGATTCACTTGTAAATTTCTCTGAAATCCAAAGATTTGTTGGTTATTTGAGTTGTTGCTGGCAATTGAGCTGCTTTAATTGAGATGTTTGCTCTTGGTACAGACAGCTGACTTTGACAGAAAGCTTATTGGGACCAGGAATGAATTGATGGAAATGGTGAGACACGCCAGTGTTTAGGACAATAATATTGTCCTGATTTTTTGGGATTTAACTTTTTAAACTGGATTTTCTTTCTTAGAATTCTGAGCAGGATCGTCACGTGACACAGACTAACATGAAAATCCACACAGAAGTGGCGGGCCTGAAGACTTTGCTGGAGTCACATAAACTGGATACTATCAAATATCTGGCAGGTAAAAAAAATACCTTTTTTTTTATAAAATATATATATATATTTTAATATTTTGTTCATTTTACTTGTTTGCCCTCTTGAATTATCAGTAACTTAAATTTATATTTCAGTATATTGAGATTTTTCCACCACACATTTTTACACAGCCACTTACTGTATTAATCATACAGATTCAGAAGTCAAGATGAACTTTTATTGACAAATTAATTTATGAAGTCATTAAAAGAACAAGTTTGTAGGAGACCGCTTCAGTATTTATTTTGATTCATGCTTTATTTTTGTAATTCTTCTAGGTTCAGTATTCACGTGTCTCACAGTCGTACTTGGATTCTATCGGATATGGATGTAAACATCAGCCGACATAGTTTCTCCTGAGAAAATGTCTCATCAGCCTCGGGACATGAGAAGAGCTGTGGTATTCACAGCTCCTGTAGGAGCAAATGTTCAGTCCTGCATTATTTTATCAAGTGCTGTTAGGAAAAATAAATCACATTTACATACCTAGATAGTACCTACATAGTGCTACATCTTGCATTGGTTTTAATAAGCATGAACATCATGAACTAATGTCAACAGATGAATGAATCCCAAGATAATACAGTACACAAATATACCAAAGAAGGTGAAAGGTATGTTATAAATCAAAGATTCTTGCAAATAAATACACATACACTTTTTTTAAACAAACAAACAAACACACACACATAGCCATTGTTTAAAACACAGCTATTAACTTTGCATTAGTTTATGTTGTGCATCAGATAATGTCACATTTTTATGTGTGATGTAATGATGGCGTTTAAATACACTGCATGTTTAAACAATGTCACAAGTAATAGTGCTGTTGTACTGAATATTGGCACAGCTGTGACAAAGCTCTGACAAACTGTTGTATGATGTCAATTAAAGTGCCTTGGGTTGTTTTGGTAATGATTTGAGGAATATAGTGCATGTATTTGTCAAAATGAGTTCAATTCATGTTGAAAACTTGACGAGAGGTGAGAACTAAACGCACAAGATGTACAAAAAAGTGTATTTTTTTATTGTAATATGGTTCTGACTCAATGTAAGTCATGGTTATTCTGATTAATAAAACAGTCTTGAATTATTAAATTTTTTGGACGCATTCTTTGCGAGGTCGTGTATGGAAGCTGTCACTCGCAGTCTCTCCAGGACACTAGAGGGCAGAATGATAAACGCAAGTCAAAGGGACTGAACGATGAAGAAGAGCGCGCGTGCTCCGCAAGCTCACATGTGATGTGTATCTGTGTTTTGGTATGTTGCGGTTAATTATATGTAATTTGGCTGCACGCATATTCAGTTATCAGATTAATTTATCCATCGGTCAGCTAATTTTAGCTGCTTGTAGATATGCCGATAGCAACTCCCATCTGGTTTCACGGCAACTTTTTAAGCCTGTATAATGTATTAGAATGATCCTGTTAACTGCAGTTAAAACAAATCTTGTCTTCAGGGTAGGAAGACATAGTTGTATATTTTAATAAAAATTAACTATAATCACTTATAGGAAAGTCAGGGTCATCACAATGTAAAACTTGTCAATATTCCGGGCCTTTAGTGACAGCTCTGAGCTACTTTTTATTTATTTATTATTATTTAAATATTAGATTGTGTGCTGTTGTGGGGAAGGATAATTGCTTTGATATGTTTGGTCTTTCCTGTAGTATGAAGAATGGAATACTGCTTTTGCTTAATTATAACTGCTTGTTTTTAGACCCAGAGTACTCCTGCCAGAAGATGACCGATGCCTTCAGTAGCAGCAGTGAGGCAGTTCTTCAGCGCACCGTCAGCGTGTCCTCCATCACGACGGGCCGCCATGCTGGGAATCTGCTGCAGCTGTATCAGATAGCGGAGACCTGTCAATTTATCACTAGTAATCAATTCAAGAAGGCAAGACAACATCATTAGAACTTAAAGTCTTCTGTCTTGCTTACTGAAACCAAGTGTCCAACCGATCTATTTAGGGTGTCTGTCTTTATCACAGGTAGCCTTACAGTTTCCAGATGAACTCCTGCCTGATGCCGTCCGAGTCTCTGTCGAAATAGAGAAGGAAACCCAAGCCAAGACCTTCATTTTAGGAGACACATCCTATGGCAGGTAAGAACTGTTTTCGTGTACATTACATTTTCACAGATGTTTTTATCCAGAGCGACTCGGGTTCATTTTGTGTGGCTGCACAACCAGAACTCTGACTTCCGTTTACCTGTTTATTTTCTTTTCAGCTGTTGTGTGGATGAGGTAGCCGCAGAACATGTGAGAGCAGACTGTATAGTGCATTATGGGCCATCTTGCCTCAGCCCATGCAGAAGACTACCCCTTCTGTATGTGTTTGGGAAGAGACCCATTGATGTCCAGCAGTGTGCAGCAGCCTTTAAAGAGCTGTACCATGACCACCAAAGTCATGTCATTGTACTGTATGATGTCACCTATTCACATGCTATAGGTAATTGTTCCTGTTCAGTTTATGCTAATGTTTAATAATGTTCATTTTCATGAATGGGTGCATGAAAGTTCATTTATCTCATCTCTCCTCAGGTGATCTCAGGACACTTTTGTGTGATATCTACCCCAATGTTGTGGTCTCTCTTCTAAAAACAGATCATTCCTGTGGTGCTGAGCTGATTCAGGACAGCTGTGTGGATAGTGATCGCATAGATTCACAGGATAATAGAGTCATTTTTAAATTTGGCAGACAGTTTAGTGTAAAAGCGGGGCAGATTGTTGATAATTACAGTATGTTTTACATTGGCCAGGAAGGCTTGACTCTTACAAACTTCATGATGACCTGGAACCAGTGTGCCTTCAGCTCATTCAATCCAGAAACACACACAGGACGAGTGGAATCGGTTAAAATCAACAAGGCACTGATGAAACGCTATTATTCCATCGAGCGGGCCAAAGATGCCAGTGTGGTGGGCATTTTGGTGGGCACCCTGGGTGTTGCTAACTATCTGACCATCATAGAGAAGCTAAAAGACAATATTCACAAAGCAGGCAAGAAGAGCTATATGTTTGCTATGGGAAAGATCAATGTTCCCAAGCTCGCTAACTTCTTGGAAATTGACGTTTACGTGCTAGTTGCCTGTCCAGAGAACTCACTGCTGGATTCAAGTGAATTCTACAAACCTGTGGTAACTCCCTTTGAGATGGAGTTGGCTTGCAATAAGCACAGAGAGTGGACTGGAGAATATGTCACAGACTTCAGAGATTTACTGCCTGGTATGTCATTGACTCATTTCAACAAATCATTCTACACAGCACTAGAAAAGTATTGTGATGTTGATATTGTGTTTAATATATTTACAGTATACTAAGAATATGGGCCTTGAATGATGTCAGTGTTCGTATATGGTATTGTTCTAGGCATCTAATAGGAAACATATATTATAGGTGGAAGCAGTCATGTGGGCTTCCCTGAACCAGACCAGTCTGCCATTGAGGAAGAGACCACAGATGTCTCTCTAATCACAGGAGCTCTGCGAACATGTTCCACCACCTCATCAGAGATCATAAAAGGCACATCAGAGTCTTGTTCACTCGTCCCGAGAAATAAGACTCTCACTGTGGCCAACACAAACACAGCAGGTATAGAGTCTTAGGCCGTACTGAACTGTAGTTGCAGTAGTAATTCTTCATCTTAGTAGCTTAAATTGACAAGTTTGAGTCATGCAAATGCAGAATATATTCATGATCTTTTCGTTTTGCAGCTTCATTTTTGTCTGGCCGTAGTTGGCAGGGACTGGAGCCCAAACTGGGGCAGACGCCAGTGGTGAAAGCTGTGGAGGGACGGAGAGGCATTGCCATTGCTTATGAGGAGGAGGGTGTGGGAAATAAAGATGCTTCAACACCTCTTCAAAATTCATAAAAGTAATTTATTATTGTACTATCATAAGAAATCATCAAAGGACTGCTTTCACAATCACAGCATATGAATTGCATCAATATATTGAAAAGGATGTAATTGTCTGTGATAATACAGAATAAGCTTTATATTCCAACAGAATAAAACTCATTCTCCTGACTTCAAAAATATGATCTCAATATGTGAAATGTGGAACATACCGCACAATAGAGGTCTGCAAGCCCGTCGGGGCCCGCAATCCATCCTTTGAAAATGGTGAGTGTTCCTTCTGCTACTGCCCAAAAATCAAGGAAGGTAAATTAATATTTTCGTTAAATGTAAGAATGTTAAGTTCTATTTTTGTGCTACTAATGGTAGCAAATTATAGAAAGCGGATAATAGAAAAATGTAAATTGTCAAAAGTGATTTAATGTTATTTAAACTAACATTGTGGAGCTTTATAACTTCAAACAAATTGAATAAAACTCATTCTCCTGACTTCAAAAATATGATCTCAATATGTGAAATGTGGAACTGACTACCGCACAACCAACGGGCCAGTGGGAAAGTGAAGCAGCAAGCTCTGGCATGAATTTGACAATATTAGTAAAAAAAAAAAACAGGCCCTAAAATACTGCCGGTTTCTCCCAAATCATCAAATCAACACAGTTGTAACTTGGATGAATGATTCATTCACTTTGCTGATCCCCATTAAGTGCTTTAACAAAGGATGAGGGGAATATTCCAATCTTCCCATTGCATTGACCCTCAAGCCACTCATCATTGACTGAAAATGAAACAAAAAGTCAACAGAAATAATCTTTAGAATGCCTTAATAGTTCATACTGTATTTTATGCCCATAATAGTAAATGACAAGTATCACAGTTTCAGTTCCTACCTTTGGAAAGAACTGTGATGACATTTCCCTGTTTGAAATCCAGGTCTTCTGGGGTAGAAGAATCATAAGAGTACAGAGCCACCACTTTCTCATGAGGCACACTTTTACCCTTTCAGACAGCAGTTTTGGGAAGTGCCAGAAAAGAAATTTTGCGGTTAAGTTACTGGCAAAGCTGAACAGCAGTAAGTCTTATTTTAATATTACTGTTTTTAAGTGTAGTGTACAGTAAGCTATATTATCATGTTAGTTCAATCTGTGCGAACAATGATGAGTCAAGCTGTTGTATTTTACCTCAGTCACTGAACACCACAGCGTAAGACGGTTATCCTTCACACTATTCCACACAGCCTCCATTTCCGAGTCCTCAAGATTCACTCTTTCATCAATGCCTTCCTTGGCATAACTGAAAAGTACATAAAAATTTTTTTTTTCTCCTGAAATGTTTCAGTACAGTGCTGGGAATGTTATAATTGGTATAGTTACCATAAAGTTAACGTTGATGCAGGCAGCTTAAATTTAGAGCTTATTGTTTGAAGAATGACTCCATATGATTGTCCATGTGCAATTCTGACTGCTATGGTGAACTGAAAGTGCACTTTCACAATGCAGCCTGAGAATTCCCTAATGTTATTAGTCTGTGAAGAATACAGCAGAGCTTGAGAAATAATCTTAATAACAATATGTTCATGATGCCATAAACATAATGAGGTTGTATCTAATAAAAGATGGCCTTTCAATACGTTATGTAAGCATTGTGTGATAGCTATGTTAGTTGATATCCATTTACTGTTAATAAACTGTGATTGTATCTTGAGTATGTAGAGAATACTGAACCTCTTCATTCACAGTCTTCAGGCCTTCTGTACCCACTGGTCTGCTAGGTGGTGCTCTTCTTGGTGGAGCTGGTATATCATCATTTTCATTTAATGGTTCAATCTATAAGAGGTCACATGATATTTCTTAATAATGTAGGACACAAAAAGTAATTTAGCTCAAATGTTAGGACATTATCTATCTAAAAATAAATCACTCAACTTGCACGGTTTGCTTTCTGTAACAAAAACATTTTATTGTGATACCATGTAAGTGATGGAAATGAAAATATGTCATCATGTTTGCTTATGTTACGTCCATGTTATCATAAATATGAATGCCTGACTCAGCGGTATGACTTTCCCAGGTGCACTTGAAGTCATCAAAAGTGGATTGTATGATAAATATTCAAGTTGTTACTGTGTCCCTATTGGTGTTTGGAATACTGTACTGTACCTGCATTGGTTTTGATGTCATTGTAACAATATCCAAGGGTTCAAGGAAGTTATAAGGTACAAGACCCCGCTGGAAATAACAAGAGAACAAAAAAATAAATAGACAATAGGGCATTATTATCTGTACTTTAAACACACATTGATTACATTAGCATTGGACACTGGAATGTCCTCTTGACAGTGAACGCCAGCTCTCATGTGGGAGTTTATATTAAATTTTTTCTGTTCTCATTGTACTTTCCTTTATGATTAACTTTTTTTAATTTAGCCAAAATTTACCTTCTCATTGAAAACAACAGATGCCCAGTTGTCGGCTCCTTTCTGAAGAACAAAGACAATGTTGCCAGGCAATACAGCTAGCTCCTCTTTGGTCTCAGGGTAAAACTCATAGCGAACAGTGTGTGGCTCACCTTCAAATACCCTGATGATTTTGACATTTACATTTATGTAAAATAAGAAGACAAAACAATACAAAAACTCCATAAATTGCAAACATATTTAAGATTTAGTTAGAAGTTCAGATACATTAAATATTGTTTTCCATGTCCATGACCCTAAACTTACCTTAGTACTTCTGGGACTTTTGGTGTAGATGGAACATTGTCAACCTAACAATTCACAAATTAAAGAAATGCACTGTGGTCATTAAAATGGCAGTTTTGAGCATATACATTAAATGTGTATCATTAATGTATAAGCTTATCATTAACATTATCTTCAAACCACTCTCTGTTATGCTTATTTTATGCTAACGTTAATATGTTAACAATTTCATTACTTGACTTATTAACAACACTATTTACTTGAGGCTGAAGTGGAGCAAACCCAGAAAACTCATCTGCAGGTACAATAGACGATACAACCTATAAACAAAAAACAAAACACCAATCTTAATCAGTTTGTCTGATTTACTGGCCAAACTGAAAATGGATCTCTTCGGTAGCGTTGCACACTGTATTGATGTGATAATGTGGGATACCTTGGCTTTTCCAAGATAGTCCCTTTTCTCCAGCTCTGCCACATAGTGCTTATTGGGTTTGAACAGCAGCCCAGCTCGAATCTCTACCAAAGGAAAGAGCTTCTGCTTCTGAAAAGAGGAAATCAGTGTTTTTAAAACAATGCATTAAGACAATCACCACATACAATTCATGCTGTTTGCACTATGCTCATCAGTGTAATATAACTTGGTTATTTTTTTTTAGATCAGACTTTTTCAAGAGTATCCTTGTGCAACAATTTTAAAACATCATATTAATTTGTCATTAAAATTCTTTCAAAAATGCCACAAGAAGTAGAAGAATGACTAGTGACTGGTGTCTGAGTAGAAGTCATCTGTCTTGTGAATTTTGTCCCTCCTGCAGCTTACACAACTTCCCACAAAACCTACCCCGAAACAGTAATTATGCAACACCACATTTCACCAATTTCTAATTAGGAAAACTGCAATATGTTACAAAACAACACCACATATAAGATCATGCCCTTAGATTTTGTTGCCTCAGATACTAACAATAATTTTAAGATAAACTTCAAAATTGGCTTTATATCACTGCAAAAACTGTGCAAATTATTCAATGACTTATGTTTAAAATTGTAGGACTGATAATTATGTTATGTGGAACACTTTTAGCAGTTACATACCAATATGGCATCCAGAGCATGGTCAATATGGCTGAACTTGGCATCTGCCCTCATGCTTAGTGTAGTAAGAAGGTTCTCTTGAGCTTTCTCCCATTTTCCCAACTGAGCCTGTACTAGTCCTATGTTGTGCAGCACCTAAATTGCATATGACAAAACGACCATATCAGAGACTGATACAACTGAAATAAGTCATCAAGTAGAATTAACCAATCACTCACACCACAACTATTAAGTATATTAGGCATACTATTAGCCATAAAACCAATGATGGCCATATTGGTTCAGCCATATTGACCATGCTCTGGATGCCATTTTTTCCGCTTCCGGCGCTGCTGTGTTCAGTCGACGTTAAAGGATGGCTCCGCTCAATTTGTGTTTTTATATACTCTTTTACGTATTTTTACTTTCTCTTTTTACACGATTAACGTCTGCACTATTTATCTATGACAAAAGAACACTTTTGGACATCGGACACCGCTGCACTAACCTGCTTCAGAACACTTTACCCACGGATCCAGCGTGGCCGTTGGAGATTCTTCGGAACGCCGAGGTTAACAAAGGCCACCCGAATAATCCCAGAAGGCGAAAGAAACACCGCGGACGACGCGCTGGAATTCGTGACAGACTGAGAAACAAAGCTCACAGCCCCCCTCTCCCCAGTATTCTGCTCGCTAATGTCCAATCCTTGGAAAATAAGATGGACGATCTTAGAGCCAGGATTAGTTTCCAACGTGACATTAGAGACTGTAACATCCTTTGTTTGTCTGAAACATGGCTCTCTCCCTCGGTACCGGACACTGCAGTAACTCCGTCTGATAACTTTGCTGTTTTACGGATGGACAGAACAGCTGAGGCCGGAAAAATCAAGGGCGGTGGAGTGTGTTTCATGATTAACAAGAAATGGTGCGACCCCAGGAATATCTCCATTCTGTCGCGTTCCTGCTCGCCTCATCTGGAACATCTCTCCATTATCTGCCGCCCATTCTATTTACCCCGCGAGTTCTCCGCGATCATCGCTACAGCCGTTTACATTCCACCTCAGGCAGACACGAGCTTGGCTTTGTCCAAACTCCACGAAGAGCTCAGCGTTTACATCAACAAACACCCTGACGCTGCCTCTATCATCGCTGGGGACTTTAACAAAGCCAACCTCAGGAAAGTAATGCCGAACTTCCATCAGCATGTATCCTGTCCAACTAGAGGACCGAATACACTGGATCATTGCTACACTCAGTTCAAGAATGCCTATAAAGCTCGTTCCTTGCCAGCTTTTGGTAAGTCTGATCACGCGGCCATTTTCCTCACACCGGAATATAAACAAAGGATCGTTCAGGAATCCCCGGGGGTGAGGGAAGTGACGCGCTGGTCCTCCCATTCTGAAGCTATGCTGCAGGCGTCTCTTGATGACGTCGACTGGGACATGTTCCGGGCGAGTTCAGCTGACGTCAGCGAGTTCACGGATGTAGCACTAAGCTTTGTTTACATGCTAACCGAACAAGCCACTGAAACGGTAACAATAAGGACATTCTCCAATCAGAAACCGTGGGTGGACAGAACGGTGCGGGCTGCGGTTAACCAACGCACTGCCGCATACAACGCCGGTCTTCTGTCAGGAAACATGAGCGTTTACAAATCATCATGTTATGCTCTCCGACGGGCAGTTAGAGCTGCTAAACTCCGATACAGAGAGAGAATTGAGTCACACTTTCAGCTCAATGACTCTCGACGCATGTGGCAGGGACTGAAGACCATCTGTTCCTCTGGATATAACCCCTCCGCCGAGGTGAGAGCAGATCCATTGCTGGCCGAAGAGCTAAACATCTTCTACGGCCGCTTCGATCGCAACGGCGGCGCGACTCTGCCGATCAACGCGTCAGGAAGCAGCAGACAGAGCAGCGATGTTGATCATGTTATCACCGTGACGGAGGACGAGGTCCGGAGAGAATTAAGGAGAGTAAACATCAGAAAAGCCGCCGGACCTGATGGGATTACTGGTCGCGTTCTGAGATCGTGTGCCGATCAGCTTGCTGGTTTGTTTACTTCCATCTTTAACGAGTCCCTTGCTACCTCTGTGATTCCCACCTCATTCAAGAAATCTGTCATCATCCCTGTGCCTAAGAACAGTAAACCCTCTTGCCTGAATGACTATCGTCCAGTTGCCCTCACATCAACAGTCATGAAGGTTTTTGAGAGACTTTTAAAGAAACACATATGCTCCTCCATCCCTGCTACCTTGGACCCTCTTCAGTTTGCCTATCGCCCAAATAGGTCTACTGATGATGCCATCTCTCAGGTACTGCACTCTTCCCTCACTCATATTGACAGCAAAAATGGCAACTATGTCAGACTGTTATTCATTGACTATAGCTCAGCTTTCAACACTATAGTCCCCTCCAAGCTAGCTGTCAAACTCTCAGACCTCGGCTTAAACACTCCACTCTGTGACTGGATCCAAGACTTCCTCACCGGCAGACCACAAGTGGTGAAAATGGGCCAGTTCACCTCCAACTCCATCACCCTGAACGTAGGAGCCCCGCAGGGCTGCGTTCTGAGTCCCCTGCTCTACTCTCTCTACACACACGACTGTGTGTCCTCTCACAGCTCCACTTCTATTGTTAAATTTGCTGATGATACTGTGGTTCTGGGCCTCATTTCCAACAATGATGAGACCGCATACTTGGGTGAGGTAGAGAGACTAACATCATGGTGCCAGGACAACTGTCTCTCTCTGAACGTGAGCAAAACTAAAGAGCTGATTGTAGACTTCAGGAAGAGACAGCAGCGGCCCTACACTCCTCTTATGATCAGTGGGACCCCTGTGGAGAGAGTAAGCAGCTTCAAGTACCTCGGTGTAAACATCTCCGAGGACCTGACTTGGACTGCACACATTCAAACACAGGTCAAGAAAGCCAGGCAAAGACTGTACCATCTGCGACAGCTGAGGAAATTCAGGGTCTCACCAGCAATCCTGAAAACTTTCTATTCAGGGGCCATAGAAAGTGTATTGACTCAGTGCATCTCAGTGTGGTACAGTAACGCCACAAATCAGGACTGCAAGGCCCTGCAGAGAGTCGTGCGCTTAGCTGAGCGCATCTCTGGGTCTGCCCTCCCCTCTCTGCAGGACATCTACCTCAAACGCTGCAGAAGCAGAGCTGCAAAAATAATCAAGGACTCATATCACCCCGGTAACCGTCTTTTCATCACACTTCCTTCGGGCAAGCGCTTCAGAAGTGTGATGGCAAAAACTGAGAGACTGAGAAGGAGCTTCTACCCTCAGGTCATCAGGCTCCTAAACTCAGTCTCATAAACATCTACAGGACTCATTTAATTAACTGCGACACCCATCATTCTCCATCATCCGCATTGATGCTATGTGTACATACCCGGTTCATCCTGTTTGCACATTCATCTTGCACATCCCTGGTTATATTAATATTTATTAAACCCTCAGTTGACTGTATTGCACATTTTAGTTCATTGCACATTTTACTCCTTATTTTATTTCTTGTTTGTACTATTATTATTATTATTATTACTTTTATTTTTATCTTATTCCTACCTATATTTATAGATATGCTCCTGTGTTATGTATAATCTTTTATTTTTTTTATTTTTTTTTTGCACTGTCCATTGAGCGGACCCGTCCTGATCTACATTTCACTACTGATTATACCCTGTATGATTGTGTATGTGACAAATAAACAAGAACCTTGAACCTTGATGGTCAAAAAACAAACAATCAAACAAAAAACAATATTCTGTGCACATAAAGTGTCCAATGTACGACACATCTCTGGTCTTACCTCACAAGCATACAGTTTATATCTCAGCCCTAGAGGTTTGTAATCTATTAGTTGATTTCCTCGTAACTGCTTAAACGCCTGCTGGAAATCCAGAAGAGACTCTTCAAACCTGAAGATACATTTATGAACATTGTCAATATATAGATTATGAACAGTGTCAATGTATTTCTTCTGAAGAGACAGTATGTGGTGTTTTGTAGTTCCCTCTAAGAACAAGGCATAAAATACTTTTTTATTTAATGGCCTTACCTTTCCTTTTTGTAGAATGTTACTCCTCTCTGAAAAAATGCCACAGCCAGGTGCTCATCTTTGCCAATACTTCTGTCAAATGCCTTCATATATATAATAGAAACAAATTCCCCATAAAGAGTGAAACCACTTTTACTTCCTTTTTACAGCCACAAGCTTTTTTTAAAATAGCAAAAACAGTGTCAAATCATAATTCAGAGACTATTAGTCTAAAAAATACCTGATTTAAACTGACTGTTTTCTTCAGTAGCATAAAACACAGAATCTGCCATGTAACTGTACCTTTTCAGCTTCATCTAACTCACTGTTGTTCAAATAAAGACAGCCAATGTTGAAGAAGATCTTGGAGCTTTTCTCCTCGATGTTGAGGAATATCCTGAGAGCAGAGGCAGGGTCTCTTTGCTCCACACAAGCCACGGCCTCGTCCCACTGACGGAGAGTGCTTACAAATGACATGATCCCTCAGAAGACTATTAGCAATGAACAAATGAATGCTGTTCTTCTCTACTGTGAGCCCAGCAGAGGCAATCTGAAACTTTTCTTAGAGAAGCCCAGCCCACGCTCTGAGAGAGAGGAAGTGATCAGCTTCATGTGTCACTGGCTTTATTTCTTGTTTCCTCACCTGGTAGTTGAGTAAGTTCACTTTATTTGGTGTTAGTAAGGCATATTTATTAAAGGATTAAAAAAAAACAGGCACTTATTTTATTAGTTGCTTTAAGGTGTGAAGCACATATTCTGTCTCTTACAAAATAAGTGCTGTGGTGTCATGATTGTATCAGGTGGTAAAAATATGCATGATGCTCTCATATATACCATGGTGCTAAATGATTACCAAATTAATGTATATTTACATGGCCCTTCAATGCCTGAAAAAAAAAAACATCAACCTTTCTTAAAACCCAGGGTCCTAAATACCATAGACAGGCATGTTTGTACATACATTACTCTGATTAAAGTTAAGTATTTACCAAAATGATGTTTATATGCTCTACAGCTACTGAATGTCCTGTAAACATGCTAATCAACATATTCCAAATAAAGACAATAACATTATTTTCCTACTGTTCTCTTGTGGTGTTCACAATCATTCAGTTTAATTCAGTTTTAATCATTCTGCAAGGTCATTTAATCAATAGTGTTCTTGACATCAGTACACAAGCAAGCACTGAATTTTAAAATGTGGGTCATGAGAGCATCTGTATTTGTGTTCTTTGCCTTCAAATCCTTTTCATCAGTTTCCTAAAGGTCTGTCTTTGAATTTTCGGGAAGTCAACAAAAACAGAACAATACATTATTGTCAGCATGATACTATGTATGTACATATACTATGTACATGATACTATATCACTAACACAATACTTTTGTGTTAGTAATATTTGAGTCCAGTTCAGAGAAGTGCACTACTTTTTTTAGAAGTCTTGTTTTGTATTACAGTCCTACCCATCAGCAGAGGTGCACCAAGTGGAGATTTAGGAGTGATTCAAACATTTTAATTGTATTTATGTTATTTGTTGAATGTGACCCTGGACCACAAAACCAGTCTTAAGTAGCACGCCAACAATGCATTATATGGGTCAAAATTATTGATTTTTTTCTATTATGCCAAAAATCATTAGGATTTTAAGTAGCCTAAAGATCATGTTCCATGAAGACATTTTAAAACGTAATTTTTGATTAGTAATATGCATTGCTAAGGACTTCGTTTGGACAACTTTAAAGGTTGTTGTATCTCGGCCAAATATTGTCCTATCCTAACAAACCATGCATCAATGGAAAGCTTATTTATTCAGCTTTCAGGTAATGTATAAATCTCAATTTCAAACAATTGACCCTTGTAACTGGTTTAGTGCTCCTGGGTCACAAATGTCTCCTGAAAATTCAATTAAAACACACGATGCAACCAAAATGGCGCTGGTTGCCTGAGCAACCGCTGGAGCTACAGGGAAGAGGAAATAGCCACTCAGCTCCGAGATCACTACGGTTAGGGATTCATGGCATTTCCTGTCAGTGTAAATAGACAGTCGGCAGACATGGCTTCACTTACAATCCACGACTGCCTTTGAGTAAACCAAAGGTCATCTAACGAAGCTTTCTCCATGAAAGAGCCATTCTTCACTGCAGATGCATGCGGCGGTGGGTTAACGTGCTGATGTTAGCAAGCTAACATGGACCTTGGATCAATGCTGTACAACAGTTTGAAAGATGTAACATGGAGTACGACGACACTACCCTTGGATAGACTTGTTAGTGCCTACAGACTACCGCAGATTGTGAAGTTGGACAGCGGTAAGGTTTGTCCAGAGTTGTGCTGGTGTTGTGTTGTTGTGTGCGGCAGCAGCTGCGCGTGGGCGGTCGCGCTCCTGTGGAATTCCAATAATTAGCCGCTTCGCGCGCTAAGCTAACGCGAGCCTCCACTCTCTGAACACATTCAGCGGGATACCTTAACGGAGGGCTTTATCGACATAACTTACAGGGTCGACATTAAGAGTGATGCGTTTTGTAGTTGTTCTGACACAGTTACAGATCAAACAGCCAAATAAATTGCGAAAAAGAGAAGCATGGATGTTAGCAGGCTAACGCAAATTAGCCAGAGGCCAGAGTTAACGTTAAATAACAGACTGCAGGCAGTAAAACACCGGCCTCATATTTATTGTTTCATCTATTACAAACCTCTTTGATTTTTCTAACTAGACAACAACCTCCGCAACCCCTTCAATCTGAAACTTTAGAAAGGAGCCCACACAAGTATATGAATATTTACAGTTTGGGGAGGTGCTTTTTATACTCGATAAATTATAGTCGTAAAGCACGAGTAATATAGTCTTTTAACTTAACAGGGTTGTTTGTTATTCACTGCTTTATTATAAAGAGACTGAAGTGTAAGCTCTAAGTGCTGTTGTGTGTGAGCTGAGCTCTGCGTAAAGATGGAGGAAGTCATAATGTCAGGGGAACTAGATCATTATCATTATGGGAACTTGGGCACTATCATTAGACTCTCTGTCTAACTGAACCCTTATGAGCGCTCACTGGGGACAACAGACAGAGTTAAAGGCACACAAAACCCATCTTACCTCTCATATTAGTTTATGTAAATGATCTGCTTACAAATGCTATATTTTGTCAGTATATAAATAAGAGTAAATTATGCCCTTCATGTTATTTAAATTCTGTTTATGGTGCACTTGCTATTAGTTATATCCCTAAGCACCACTTAACCGTAAAAAAATATTATTATGGTATGGTTTTCATATCATTACAAAAGTCAGTATCAAGGATACTGTTCCATACTGATGTGATATTGTTTCGCCTCAGGGGAGTCGGTGGAAGGACTGAGAGAAAATGACTACCTCTTGATTCATTCATGTCGGCAATGGACCACAATTACCGCCCATAGCCTAGAGGAGGGCCATTATGTCATCGGACCGAAAATCGAGATCCCTGTCCATTATGAGGGTAAGACCACTCAGTTGTTGTAGTGCAGCATGTACTGTACCTAGAAACGACTTTCCGACACTAAGCATTTTCAAAAAGAAGGCAAATGAAAGAAAAGTTATTCTGCTAGGATTCACTGTTTTCTTGCAACTTATATTAAAACAGAAAAAAAGATCTGTGCTGCTGTATTTCCCATCTGCTTTTAGTAGGGAGTTCATTAGCTAATTGGTCTCTTCATATTGACATTCCTCTGTCTATGGAGAGGGTTCAGTAGGCCACTTAAGGAAAAAATACCTTTTTGAATTTGGTTCATACAGACCTAGCAAACTGCCTATTTTATGTGCTTCTTTCACTGTTGCAGCATTTTTAGATAATTTAGCTAAATGTTATTTTATTTCAGTTCAACATGCCCAAATTGAAAAAAATTGCGTTCATTTCTTTGCTTTGCACTGATTTGGCAGAATAACGTCATCTACATGAAATGATGTATATTTTATATTAAAGCTGCAGTCCGTAACTTTTGACGCTCTAGCGGTTAATAAACAGAACTGTGTGCGTCTTGCGGAAGAACATTGTAGCCGGAGCTACTTCTCTGTTTATGTCTATGACGAATTATGCAGGTACCTACCCGAACCAGTCTAAAATAGTCTGAATATAAACACTTCTTATAGGTGTACCGTAGTGATTCAGGACAAGCCAAAACCACGGTTTGGAAAACGGATTCATGGTGTACTCGCTTATATAAATTTTGTACATTTTGGACTGCAGCTTTAAGTATTGTATATATAATATGAAAATGTGACGATGTCGTGATGTTACAAAATTGCTCTGTTTGTTACAGGCCAGTTTAAGCTGCTGGAGCAGGACAGGGACATTAAGGAGCCAATACAGTACTTCAACAGCGTGGAGGAGGTGGCCAAAGCATTCCCTGAGCGAGTTTATGTCATGGAGGAAATATCCTTCAATGTCAAGGTCTGGTTTTGTGCTTGCAGATTTAGACTGCCTGCACTAATGTATCTTAATATTGGCATAATCTAATATGCCTTTATCAGAATGGCTCTCAGGCATTGTGTTTGTAATGTGAAATATCTGTTCACCATTTCTTTGACTTGTAGTAGTCAAAGGTCTTCTGTAAGACTAGCATTATTTAGACTACATTTTTAGGTGATCTGTTCAAAATTGTCGTTTTTCTCCCAGGTGGCATCAGGAGAATCCAACGAGGACACGGAAGTGTACAACATCACACTGAGCACTGGCGATGAGCTGACACTAATGGGCCAGGCCGAGATCCTCTATGCCAAAACATTGCGAGAAAAGTCACGCTTCAACACGATCTTCAAACGCATCGGCAAGCTTAACTCCATCAGTAAGCTTGGCCGTGGAAAGATGCCCTGCCTTATCTGCATGAACCACCGCACCAATGAGAGTATCAGCCTGCCTTTCCAGTGCCGAGGTCGCTTCAGTACCTGCTCCCCGCTGGAGCTACAGATGCAGGAAGGAGAACACACTATTCGCACAATTGTGGAGAAGACCAGGTTACCTGTGAATGTTATGGTGCCCATCAGCCCGCCACGTAATCCGCATGACCTCCATTTGATCCGCGAAGGTCACCGATACAAGCTGGTCAACATCCAGACCAAGACAGTGGTGGTGTGTTGCGCGTTACGTTCAAACAAATTACTGCCAGTGCACTTCCCCTTGCACGTGTCCACAGCACTGCCACATTTACTGGTGCCTGAAGGGATGCTTCAAGGAGAAGCCTGGCTGGAGACTGTGGTCCACCGCTGGTTTGCGTACTGCCAGGAGCAGTTCGACATTGACGACTACTCTAGGGCGGTCCGTGACGTGCGGGTGGACTGGATCGAGGATGGCAAGAGCCCGAAAAAAAGTAGCGCAGGTGGAACTGGAAGTGGGAGCGCCATCTGCAACAGCAGCGGAAGCAATGGCTGCCCCTCACACGTGCATTTGCCAAGTTCTCTAAGCTCAGCCCGAGATGAGCTCACGCAGTCATTTCATCGCCTGTCTGTCTGCGTCTACGGAAACAATCTGCATGGGAACAGCGAGGTGAATCTTCAGGGTTGCGTTAGCTTATGTGGAGATTGTGTGCCAGCAGAAGCTCCGGATGCAGATTATCTGTTCCCTGAGCTGCAGGAGAGTTCTTCTGACTCCCTTAAACCAGACGTGCCATACGAGGAGCTTTGGTTGGATCATGTTAAGAACTCTGGATCTGTGCTAGACCACATCGAGGGGGTCCGAAATTCGACTGTCTCTGGCTGCACGACTGTACTGCCATACCCCACAGCAGGTCCCACAACCGCCTTGCTTGGTGAAGATGTCAATCTACCTCCACCTCCGGTGCCTCCAAAGTCTGAAGCTGTGAGTTAATTTATACTAGATTAACCTTAGTAGTCTCTATTTGAAACAAATAGAAACATTTAAAGTTACTTGTATTCAACATTTGCACAAATCTACACTACTGTTTAAAAGTTTGGGGTCTCTAAGGATTGTTTTGTGATAGATTTTTACGAAAGAAAAATCTATTTCAAATACCTGTTCATCAATGAAGCCTGAAAAAAATCTTTAGTAGATCTTAGTGTTTTCAGCATTGATGTTTCTTGCACACCAAATCAGCATATTAGAATGATTTCTGTATGCCATAGCATATGCCAAGCTATAGCAAAATGTGAGTGAATTGTTCTTTTGGTTGAGGCAAGGGTTAACAAAAAGATTAATCTGTAAAATCAAAATCATTTTTAACCAGTAAAACATGAACAACTGGAAAAATCAGTGCTCGAACTACTGCTCGAGTGGGAACCCTGAATATTAAGATGAAATTAAAGTGTTTGTAAAAATCTTTATTCATTGATTGTCCTGTTAAAAAAACAAAACATGATTTTGAGGTTCTTTGTCTGTTTTCCACTTTTAGACAAGGCAAAGTTTATTCTGTGCTTACATAGTGACTTATTTGTGTACTCTGTTGGTCAATCACTACAGGTCTAATTATTTTCCAAGTAGGAACAAAGGTTACATTTCATATGTTTTCAAGGTCTATTTGATAAATTTGCACAGCCTGTCTCAAAAGATTTGTATCTGTGTTCATTCACTCCTCCAATAATGTAATTGTAATATTCACATTTCTAGAGCCATGCATTTTTTATTTTTATTTCTTGTTACCTTCGCAGGTGAAGGAGGAGTGCCGGTTGTTGAACGCTCCACCGATTCCACCGCGGAGCTGCAAGCAGGCAGGCTCAAGCAGTGCCACAGTGCCATACCCTCCTGCCAAGCCACGCCAGACAGACACTCGCTCCCCAAGCCCAACACTATCCTATTACTCATCCGGCTTACACAACATGTGAGTTATGCACTGTTTTAATTGACAAAATGGACATTAGTTTTATGTGAACTGCACTACTTATGACTGAATGATCCTCTTCTCCATCTCAATAGAGGTGGAGAGGGCGAGTCTCCGAGTGAGTCCGATGATCAGAACCATGCATGTTACCCATGTAACTGGATCAAACCAGATGCCAGTGAAGGCTCCAAGCCTCTCCCTTGCCTCAGTCCTTCGGTCGATGCCTCCTTCTCCCGCCTTTCCTGGCCAAACGATTTCTGTGGTGCAGACTCATATAAAGGTGAGGACTTTCCATCGCTCCACTGCCGGAGTTACTCTAGTTATCCTCGGAAGAGGACACCTGGTACTCCTAAGGCTTGTCCCTCAGGTTTGTTAGACTTCAGCAGGAGAGCGAATGGTGAGGGGGGCGCTGCGGCCTCCAAGGCTCAACAGGTTTCCCAGTCTTGCACCAAATCCACCAGCTACACCATGGAACTGTGCAGAGACAAATCTACAGAGGAATGTAACACTAAGCAAAACCAGTCCTGCCCTATCTTGCCTCCAAGAACCCCTAAATGTAACGATACAAAGAAAGATACAGATCCCGCTACTACGGCTACAGCCGATGCGGACGCTCTGGAACTTGAGTCCAAAAGCTGCTTGCTCGATCAACCGCATCACGGTACTACAGATGTGTTATCCATTTCGTATCCTGTAGCTACAGTGTCTTGGCAGCCACCAAGCAATCTATCAGGTATCTCCATTGAGGAGGTTTCTAAGTCACTACGGTTCATCGGTATGTCAGATGATGTGGTCTCTTTGGTTGTGCAAGAAAAAATTGATGGAAATTTGCTCCTACAGCTAACGGAGGAGATAATGTCAGAAGACTTTAAGCTAAGCAAACTTCAAGTGAAGAAACTCATGCAGTTTATTAATGGCTGGAGGCCCAAAATGTAAGGCTGAACAAGCAAGCAAGTATAGAGCAAAACACATGCAATGTGCTGCAGTCACAAATATTGGCCTTCAGTATTGCATCTCAATGCTATGCACAGTCTTGTAATGATTTTAATTGCCATTTTGTTTAAAATATACATGTATATAAATCTATATATTAACTGCTTTGTGTATTAACCTGTACCCATCTCTATGTAATCTCTCTGACTTTACGGTACCTGCACAACAGACTTTATTTGCTCAAACCCAAAGCCTTTGAAAAACCTGAAGATATTTTGACCCAATCCAACTGTGGCCTATGTTTCTTTGGTTGTTGATCAATAAAGACAATTGACTTGATTAGGTGGTTTTTAATCACTTACACGTTTGCTTTACCATATTAAGAAATAATATTATCCTTTACCAAGTTGTGACACCAAACAAGGTGGTTGTCACACTAGCTTAATGTAAATGAAAATGCTCTCAGCACCATAATTTTTACACCAGTGATTAATAAGGGCTGCTGTGTTAAAATAAAAGTGGAGAGGATGAAGACTCACCCTTTCATAATAGATCACTTTGGCTTTGACAATGTTGACATGTATATATGCTTTATTTGATGACTGGTTTCCTTCAGAGCAGTGCAAGGGAATATGGCAACTGTGTTCAACAGTATTTCCTTCATCAACATGAGGTCTGTTTAGTGTAATCTCGTTAAATTCTGCAGTACAGCTAAACATTACTATAAAAGCATATGACAATAGTTGTTCTGAAATCCGTCTTCACACTATGAAAAAGGGTTTACAAAATTTAGAATTATACAAAAACCTTGTATTTCAATACTGTATGTTACCCACTATTTGGTTCAAATCCATGGTTCCCAGCCTTTCCACACCCTGCCCAGTATGTTGGGGTCAGTTGCCTGATCGAGCAGGCAGTCTACCTGATCTTCAACACTTAGGTCCTTCTCATTGTGTCGAGCTCGTCTGTTGTGCTCTTTTTCGCCTCGAGCAACCGCCAACATTCCCTTATACTCTGGGTTCTTCTCAAATCCAAGACAAAGCTCCTCACTAGAACATTAATAAGTCAACATGGTTAGAAGTGTCTTTCTGGAAAATACTTTTTTTGTTTATTTTGTCCATAAAACTATTTTTTAAACTATTACTTCACAAGAATTAGGAAGAAAAATGTATTCATTTAATGCAAGAGAACATTATCATGATATGCTGCCAATGTAAATATTAAAATGGTCATGTTTATTTGCCAGAAGTTGTGGTTGGATCTACCTTGTTATCACCGAGGGATTGGCTCCCTCTAGCTTCCTGCGAGCAAAGTTGACCTTCTGTAGAGGGAACCAATTTATTTCTTTGGTGTTCACACTATCTGTCCAGGTACCTCCTTTCTTCAGCTGCTTCAGCTCAAAGTTCTGTAACATGAGGAATAGAGCTGTTGTCTTTCGCAATTTAGTTAGCCTATCTCTCTGATAATGACTCAATGTCTAAGCTTTTTATAGACCTTAACTCTTAGGTGTGAAACTAAAAAAAATTGGAAACAGGTCTACAACGAGGGCAGATCACTTTGATGATTAAATTGAGGGCTACCTATATGTGACAATAAGGAAAGCAAGCAATTAATTTCTGTTTATATGCTTCAAATATGCTTCGACTGAGTTCTTCTACCTTCCAGTCAAGCGAAGGCTCCTTCACAAAGACGTCCATGGTGTTGAGCAGCAGGTCTGGGTCATCTCTGAAGGCTCGCAGTGAATGTACCATCACACTCTGAATGAGACCAGACTCTGCCATGGGTCGCATCAAGTTTATAAACTGCCGTGTCAGCCTAAATGGCATCATTTCAGGCACTGGGAGGAACTACATGCAACATACAACACAAGTTATTGTTCTCAACTCTTCATCAAACCATCAAGTCAAGCTGTTCATCAATCTTGTATCTCTAAATTGGTACAGTAGCTCTTTGTACCAGTACTTGTCTCCTTACAGAATCATTGAACTGTCAATCAATACTAGACAAAAAGCCCACCTGAGTGGCTGATCCAAATGCATGACCAAAGTCAATGCCGATCATACCGCCAGTCTCTGTGTTAATCATGAAGTTAGAGAGATGCCGATCACCAATGCCCAGAATCCAGTGACTGATGCAGAGCACAGCATGAGAGCAGCTGAAATGGGACCTCAGCGAAAGGAAGGCTTCAGGTGTGGTACTCATCCTTACAAAAGCACGTCTGAAAACAAGCATTCATGCCATCATTAATTCCTTTTAGAATTAGGACTAACATCAGTAAATTACTATATGATCAACAGTAAAATTGAAATAAAATACTAATGTATCACGCGAAATAAGTGAAATGCTGCCATACTTTAACAAGTCATCAGGCACCATCTGCTCAATTCTCCTAAAGTTGTTCACAGTGTCCACACGTTTTGCTTTCCTGCAGTGAATCAAATGTAAATGCATTAAGAAGTATTAATATTATTTATAGAAGGTCAATTTATACATGCTCTAAAGCCATTGTAGAATGCTGAGTCACTGACCCATGACAAATGTTAAAACGAAGTGATGACTTACTTGTACAGTTCAGAATATCGTCTAAAGCCATCCACCTTCCCAGCAACTTTACTGATCCAGTCATCATAGGACTCAATGGGCCTAAAATACATTAAACCAAGTAACGCTTGATTCACTCAGTGCAGGGTATGAAAGCATGATGATGTGTTTTATTTGCTGGAATAAGGAAGGAATATTCACTTTGTGATTGTCCTCTGCTCCTGTTCAGTCCTTCTGCTGGAGAGGAAGTCTTTCAGGGTGCAGGTGTTCTCCATCCACTCAATCAGGCCGATCCTGTAAATGTCAGCATACATTAAAGACCCTGTAGGACCAGTTAAAGACTGGCCAGCAAACAAGTTGAGTCATGAGAAGCCCATCCAAGTACCTGCTTGTGATGGGAATGACCTGATAAGTGCGGAGTGCCAGGCTCCGCTGAGAACAGGCAGTGTCCTGACTGAGAATCATGTTCATCACGCCAAAGAGCTGCTCGATGCGCTGGTCCTGCCGCAGGTCCTCGCCACCCTTCACTAGGAACGGATGATCCCGCTCGTCATCTCCTCGTATGATGATGCGCTTCGGCCGACGAATAGATGTCATAACCTTTACCTAAGTTTGGGAAGATGAACTGTTACACACTGAAATCATCTCAAAATGACATCTAATAATTAGAACATTATTTCTCGTACCCTTTCATCAAAACCTGTGATTTTTGCATGATATTCTGGCAAAGGCTTCGATTGACCATCATATTGACCTGTAGAAAACCAGAGCCAGAGAAAAAAACAAACACTTACACTAAATGCAGAACTTTAATGAAGCGACATTATTTACAAAAAAAGTTTTGAACTAACCTGGTACCTCCAGTTCGTTTTTGAGTGTTTCCGTTTTGAAGCTGCTGAGCCAGGGTGAATATTCCTTCATGTTCCCTGGTTCCTTCTGGAAATCTCTCATTGACATAGCCAGGCGGTCCACCTGCTGAAGGAACTCCTTATCTTTTCGCTTTTCATACAACTTGGACCCACCAGCACCAAGCAGCTTCTCTACTTCTTTACAGTATTTCTGCAACAAGGACATAAAATGTATCTATGTGAGAGACAGAGAAACCAGCAGAGGCCTGACTAATCTCATTATGGTTTTATTTCGATAAATTGTGCACCCCTAAGTAATGCAAGTTGTGAACCTGAATGAATTTTCTTCTGAAAGATCCAAATCCTGGAGACTTCGAATCACCAAGCATTCCAGCCATTTCCTCATAAAGCTGCTTCATTTTCTTTTTGTCCATGTCGGGTTTGTCCAGTTGATTCTTCACCTCATCCCACCAATCCTGCCAAACCATTACTTGAGAATCAAGACTACCACAATAGCACCATAAAAATGTCATGTCTCAATAAGTTAAATGTAGCATATAATTACTGTGCCAGCAGCAGCACAAACTGAAACTGCAATCTGTTCAAGCAGCTTGAATGGGTCTGACATCTCAAAACTGGCTCAACCAATGGATCTTTCAGGGAAAAAGGAATTTGTACCTTGAAAAGCATTTCAGGGTTAGTAAGCTGCTGAAGGGCATCTACAAACTCTTGGACGACGCCACCTTTATCCAGTAATGACTTCAGCCTGGAACACAAACAACACATTGTCAGTATCAGGAAGGCCAAAGCCACTTACAAAGCCTCACAGACCTTTACATACTTTTCAACAAACTCCCGGTTCCTCTGACCACTTGCAGACTCCTCAAAGGTGTAGTTCTCACTGCTGATCATGTATGGATAGATAAGGGCTTGTGGATAGCATTCTGCGATCTCCTCTATAACATGCTGAACTGCTGTCGCCTGTGGCTTGTCAAGCAGAGCCATCATTTGACTGATCCAGCCAATCAGCATCCAGCAAGGCACACTAACAACCTATCAGGACAAAAAAAAAAAAAAACATGACAAAAATTAACACTTCTTTAACGTCTCTAAATGTAAGAATTAATATATATATATATATATATATATATATACACACACACAGGTGCTGGTCATATAATTAGATTATCATCAAAAAGTTGATTTATTTCACTAATTCCATTCAAAAAGTGAAACTTGTATAATGTATACATTCATTCCACACAGACTGATATATTTCAAGTGTTTATTTCTTTTAATTTTGATGATTATAAGTGACAACTAATGAAAACCCCAAATTCAGTATCTCAGAAAATTAGAATATTGTGAAAAGGTTCAATATTGAAGACACCTGGTGCCACACTCTAATCAGCTAATTAACTCAAAACACCTGCAAAGGCCTTTAAATGGTCTCTCAGTCTAGTTCTGTAGGCTACACAATCATGGGGAAGACTGCTGACTTGACAGTTGTCCAAAAGACGACCATTGACACCTTGCACAAGGAGGGCAAGACACAAAAGGTCATTGCAAAAGAGGCTGGCTGTTCACAGAGCTCTGTGTCCAAGCACATTAATAGAGAGGCGAAGGGAAGGAAAAGATGTGGTAGAAAAAAGTGTACAAGCAATAGGGATAACCGCACCCTGGAGAGGATTGTGAAACAAAACCCATTCAAAAATGTGGGGGAGATTCACAAAGAGTGGACTGCAGCTGGAGTCAGTGCTTCAAGAACCACTACGCACAGACGTATGCAAGACATGGGTTTCAGCTGTCGCATTCCTTGTGTCAAGCCACTCTTGAACAACAGACAGCGTCAGAAGCGTCTCGCCTGGGCTAAAGACAAAAAGGACTGGACTGCTGCTGAGTGGTCCAAAGTTATGTTCTCTGATGAAAGTAAATTTTGCATTTCCTTTGGAAATCAGGGTCCCAGAGTCTGGAGGAAGAGAGGAGAGGCACAGAATCCACGTTGCTTGGGGTCCAGTGTAAAATTTCCACAGTCAGTGATGGTTTGGGGTGCCATGTCATCTGCTGGTGTTGGTCCACTGTGTTTTCTGAGGTCCAAGGTCAACACAGCCGTATACCAGGAAGTTTTAGAGCACTTCATGCTTCCTGCTGCTGACCAACTTTATGGAGATGCAGATTTCATTTTCCAACAGGACTTGGCACCTGCACACAGTGCCAAAGCTACCAGTACCTGGTTTAAGGACCATGGTATCCCTGTTCTTAATTGGCCAGCAAACTCGCCTGACCTTAACCCCATAGAAAATCTATGGGGTATTGTGAAGAGGAAGATGCGATATGCCAGACCCAACAATGCAGAAGAGCTGAAGGCCACTATCAGAGCAACCTGGGCTCTCATAACACCTGAGCAGTGCCACAGACTGATCGACTCCATGCCACGCCGCATTGCTGCAGTAATTCAGGCAAAAGGAGCCCCAACTAAGTATTGAGTGCTGTACATGCTCATACTTTTCATGTTCATACTTTTCAGTTGGCCAAGATTTCTAAAAATCCTTTCTTTGTATTGGTCTTAAGTAATATTCTAATTTTCTGAGATACTGAATTTGGGGTTTTCATTAGTTGTCAGTTATAATCATCAAAATTAAAAGAAATAAACACTTGAAATATATCAGTCTGTGTGGAATGAATGTATACATTATACAAGTTTCACTTTTTGATGATATTCTAATTATATGACCAGCACCTGTATGTATGTATATATATATATATATATATATAAAAATAGTTGTTTATGGTGGCCTTGTACCTTCAGTTTGAGCTTTTCTTCTAAAATATCTAATCTCTAAATATTGATTTAAGTACCTTCAGCGCTTCCGGATACTCTGATTTCCACTTTGCATCAGGCTTTATTTTGCTATAATGATTGGCTGACTGTACTGTACATGAGCCCTAAAATCAAAGCAAATGATCTTCTCTCACCTCTCTGACCATCAGGTCCAGGGTTTCTGCGGGGTAGAGTTCTACTAGCTGCAGTAGACGAGGAAATTTGAGTCTGGCCTCATCCGAATTGAGCTTCAATGCCTTCAGCATCATCTTCACTACATGTCCAGGCAAGGACTGCAGTTTAGAACTGATTGCTAGAATCAAACATCTAAAGTGTTGTTATAAGCACATCAACTTCTCCTGCAATGCAATACTTGGATGCACTGAATCACAAAAATATATAAATCCTGTGAGACACTCATAGGGTGCTCTACATTCGTTTTAACTTTCTATTAGAATTATGAGAATAGTTGGGTGCTGCACTGGTGCACAGTTGCCTCACCTTCTTCTTTCTGTTCACTCTCTCTTAGTCTTCGGTCACAGAAGTTGACCAAGGTCATGTAGGCTTCCACAATACCATGTGTGTTCACATGCTGCTGGCTGAAGGACTGCTCTTCCTCTTCTGCCTTACGTGCAGCACTTCGCAACATCTCCAGAGCCTGCATCTGCAGACCCTCCACCACCTGAGCAGAAAAATAACACTCATGATTATCAAAACAGCTTTTTAATAAATCTGTATAAACTACAATTAATAATTTGTGTTCAAACTGTAAGAATCTAACCTTGATATTAGGGCTGCACGATATATTGCATGCGATTGTCAGGCGCATCTCGTCAGTAAAGCCGGTTCCGTGATTAGTCGTAAATCTCCATCACCTGCTTTCAGATGGAGTGGCAATTCGCGCTCAGAATCGCAGATGAATCGCCTGCGATAATGAACGAGACATTGCGTAGCTTGTCAGTGAACTATGGCTCTTTGTATTAAATGCCGCTCCATCTGAAAGCAGGTGATGGAGATTTACGACTAATCACGGAACCGGCTTTACTGACAAGATGCGCCTGACAATCGCATGCAATATATCGTGCAGCCCTACTTGATATCAGAAGCTACGTTTACATGGACACTTTTTGCTTCCATCCGAATGAATTCATTCTGATTGCCAAATCCGAACGTAGTGTTTACATGAACGCCAAATAAAGTGATCGGGTTGATGTGAGCGTTTATATGTCACAAGCTTTTGATCAGATTTAATCTTTTGACATGCGCACACCGCATGAATATTCAGCTTCCCGCTGTTGTCGCGTATTGTTTTAAAAAGCACACTTGATATTTATTTACTTCGGGTCCTAATTAGTCGACGACCAGCACATTAACTATTGTGCAGTGCTGCTTAATTTAGAAAGCCGTAAAAGTGCCCTTCCCGTGCCCAAAACCAGTCGTCTGTGAATGAGAGTCTTAAACAAGGACTGGTGGGACGTTGTCCTGCGCCACTTCACATACGCTGAGTGAAAGCAGCTTTTTAGAATGACTGGACACTCATTTATAACACACTTATTCACCAGGAAGTACAGCTCGTTCCGTGCGTCATACGTCATTACGCTATTTTTACGTCACTGCACATGCGCAGTACTTTCCAGTTTCGGTTTTCAATCTGATCAAGTGTTTACATGTCCTCTCGTTCGGATTACAAAAGGAATAAACCACCCCTTACGATCCGATTGAAATTTTAATCAGATCTGGCCAATTCAATCCGACTGACGTGTTTACATGTGACTTTTTTATTCCGATTGTGCTTCTAGTCCTATTACGATCGGATTATAGGGTCCATGTAAACACAGCTAGAGATTGCATGGGTTTTTGCCCAGTTAAAGAGGTGCAAACATGTACACTACAGTGCAAAAGTTTGGGATCAGTAAGATTTTTTTTAATACATTTTATTCAGTAAGGACATTTTAATGTTAAAAATAAATATTCTTTGAACTTTCTATTCATTTAAATATCTTGAAAACAAGTATCACAGTTTCCACAAAAACATTAAGCATACAGTATCTCATAAAAGTGAGTACACCCCTCACATTTCAGCAACAATTTTAGTATATCTTCTCAAGGGACAATACTGCACAAATGAAACTTGGATATATTTTAGAGTAGTCAATGTGCAGCTTGTATTGAAGTACAAATTTACTGTCCTCTAAATATAACTCAAGATATAACCATTATTGTCCAAATAACCGGCAACAAAAATGAGTACACCCTAAGTGAACATGTCAAAACTGTGTCCAAAGTGTCAATATTTTGTAAGGGCACCATTGTTATCTAGCACTGCCTTAATCCTCCTGGGCATGGAATTCACCAGAGCTGCACAGGTCATTGCTGGCATCCTCTTCCACTCCTCCATAATGACATCACGGAGCTGCTGGATGTTAGACACATGGTGCTTCTCCACCTTCTGCTTGAGGATGCCCCACATGTGCTCAGTAGGGTTCAGGTCTGGAGACATACTTAGCCACTCCATCACCTTCACCTTCAGCTTCATCAGCAAGGCAGTTGTCATCTTGGCGGTGTGTTTGGGGTCGTTATTATGCTGGAAAACTGCCGTTTGGCCCAGTTTCTGAAGGGAGGGCATCATCTTCTGCTTCAGAATGTCACAGTACATGTTGGAATCCATGTTTCCCTCAATAAACCGCAGCTCCCCAGTACCAGCAGTATTCATGCAGCCCCAGACCATGATGCTACCACCACCATGCTTGACTGTAGCAAGACACAATTTTCTTGGTACTCCTCACCAGGGCGTCGCCACACATGCTGGACACCATCTGAGTCAAGCAAGTTTACCTTAGACTCATCAGACCACAGGACATGGTTCCAGTAATTCATGCTCTTGGACAGGTTGTCTAAAGCTAACTGTTTGCAGGCTTTCTTGTGAGCCAGCTTCAGAAGAGGCTTCCTTCTGGGACGACGGCCATGCAAACCGACTTGTTGCAGTGTGTGGCGTATGGTCTGAGCACTGACAAGCTGACCTTCCACTTCTGCAACCTCTAAAGCAATGCTGGCAGCACTCATGCGTCTGTTTTTTGAAGCCAGCTTCTGCACCTGACACACAGCATGAGGACTCAACTTCTTTGATCGACCCTTGCGAGGCCTGTTCCGAGTGAAACCCATCTTGAAAAACCTCTGTATGACCCTGGCCACTGTTCTGTAACTCAGTTCCAGGCTGTTACCGAACTTCTTATAGCCTCGGCCATCTTTGTGGAGAGCAACTATTCTAATTCTCAAATCCACAGAGAGTTCTTTGCCATGAGGTGCTATGTTGAACATCCAGTGGTCAGTATGAGAAAATTGTACTCAAAGCACCAAATTTTAACTTCTCTAATATAAGATACACCAATTGTTATAGTCCTGTCAAGCAGACAAAAACATGAACATGATGAATAGGACATATGGCTTTGCATGGTTAAACGATGTATAGCTGTTATCACTTAGGGTGTACTCCGTTTTGTTGCCAGCTTTTTTGACAATAATGGCTGTATGTTGAGTTATTTTCAGAGGACAGTAAATCTTTACTGCTATACAAGTTGTACATTGACTACTCTAAAATATATCCAAGTTTCATTTCTATAGTATTGTCCCTTGAGAAGATATACTAAAATGGTTGCCGAAATGTGAGGGGTGTACTCACTTTTGTGTGATACAGTAAATATGTTCATGTGATACTGAAGACTGGAGTAAATGAAATAAATGACATAATATATATTAAAAAAGAAGTTATTTTAAATAGTAATAATATTATTTCGACTTCTTTCGCCAAAAAAACCCCCCAAAAAGATCAACCCCAAACTTATGAACGGTAGTGTATTTGCAACATGGTGCTGTTTCTGGCTTTTTTCATATTGAGGACATTAAAAATATGCAGCTTAAATGCAAAGCTAAACATCTCTGTATCAACTTATTTGAAACATCACCAATTCTACAATAGCAATTACCTAATCTGTGGTTTCAATAAACAATATATCCCAAAAAGCTACACCTTAATAACTCATTACCTGGGTGATGGATGAGGCCCCTGACAGTTGGAGAATCTTCTGTACTTTATCTTCCCCGAGAGTCTCCACAGCAGAAGGACTGCGATCCGCAGCTCTGGCCATGAGGTCATAGGTGGTGCCCAGAAGGATCTTTTGGTCACAAAGCATTCGAGCAGATGAGCCTTCACTCTGTCTCCCAACGTCAACTGTAAAATAAAGTAATGTGTCTACCATGAAAATCGCTCAGTACACTGGTATTACACTGGTAACCTAAACTTGTTTTCAGCAAAAATTCAAAACTTGAAAAGTAAGCCTGGTTCAGGGGTTGAAATGATGTGAAATGACAAAAGGGGATCATTCATACTCAGAAGTGGAACAGTCTTGAGCAAAACATTAATCTTTTCAGCAGATCCAAGGCCAGCGCTTTTTCTGTGAGTGAAACGGCTGAAGCTGTGGACCCAGCGGACCAACCAGGCATCATCCGTCTTTGCATCACGGTGAAGTTCCTTCAACAGCTTGGATGCTACCGGAAAATTATTCTGTCAAACAATTTTAACACATTACATTCAGCTTGTTCCTAATTCTTCTGTTTCTGTGGTTTAAACACAAAAATATGATCTTAAGTGATGGTGACTAGGCACCAACACTGATATTTGTAAACCCTGAGAACCTGTTTCCATGCACTGTCTGCCATTTGTAGTTTCATGTTGAACTTGCAGCTCTTCACCAGCGCTCTGAGTTCCTCTCCACTCGCCTGCTCTGCACCATCCACCTCCATGCTGTTTTCAGGGGTGGAAGTCAGCCTCTCCAGAATCTTATCCAAGAAGAAACAACTAAAAAAAAACAAAGATGAAAGCAAGGATGGGACATTTTCTCCACAATTAAGCTTTATAACATTACAGACATCTCAAGGTGAACCATTTCTTCACTATAATAGCAATAAAAAGAAATCTGTATTTCCAGTAAGGTGTTGTAAATTACCAGACTCACCGAGATGTGATGATGTCATCCCAAACATTCATGGGGTCCAGTTTAGCATCCGGATAGCGGCTGGTCCACCGTCTGATCATGAACTTCAGAGAATTCACTGAGACTAAGAACAGATACAGTTACACTTTAAGGTGATGCTGTTACCATGTAATTACACAAATAAGTACCAAGCAATATTAATTAACTACATTTACTTACTATAGGTCGGTATACTTGGGGCTAGTTAGTTGTAATTTTGCATAATTTACTGTTCTTGCGTAATTGCATAATTACTCACCCTCTCCTGAGATATAATTCAGGAAGTCTTGGATCTCTGTCAGAGCTTGGACAGACTGAAGCACTGTCAGACGGCTGCGGTTCAGCAGTGGGTCAATACTTGAGTAGTTCTACATAAAACCAAGTTATGTAGGGAAAAAATCAGGTATTTGCATTTCTGACAATATTTGCTGAAGGAATGGAGAAGCCCTCCATTCTTCCAGATCAGATCTCAATTCTCAAACTATTCAATGACGAATAGACACAAATAGAAATCTGTGTTTGTGTCTGTCTGCATGCCTATGTAACACCCCATCTAAAAATACATACTTTCTGTGAAACAACTAATTGATTTGTTGGTTTTTATCAAAACTGACCTGCATGAAGACTTGCATGCAGCTGTTGGCATAGTATTTGGCCCTGTCATAGTCCTCTTGCAGGATGTACAGTAGACTCAGCTCCTGACTGTAATGGGTCTCCATGATGATCTTGTGCTCTTCTTTCTTCATAGCAGTATCAACAAAGCTGAGCAAATCCTGAGATCTCTCCCCGAGCTGCAACTGCTTCAACATACTACGCATCATGTACTGCAGGTATGTTTCCTATTAGAGAGAAAACATAAGCAATTACTGTAGCATAATGTATTATTTGATCATGGGTGTGATTCCAGATGATCTGATGTTTCATGGCAAAATAGCCAAAATTGAAACTGCTCAAAATTACTTATAGTACCACATAAAACGGCTCTGTCCACATATTTTCTAGCTTGACAGGTGAGTTGTCATCAATGTTGACCGTGGCACAATACTGCAGAGATTTCCACTCTGTCAGGTGATTATAGGCCTCCAGCGCAGCAATTTCCCAGAAATCTTTCTCTGTGTTTGTGGGCTCTCCATCATTCCAGTCTTCTTTGTTCAGTGCCTGAATCAAAACAGCACATTACAAATAGGTCAGCTCTAAAAGTCAGCTATACAGTCCTCTGTGTAAACGCCCAATTTTCTTTTTTTTTTCATATATTTGTATTTACAGAACTTCATATACATGTTCTGATATGCAGAAATAAAAAACAACTAGCACTGCATAAATACTGAATATTCATAAATTAGAATTCTCTAATAGTTGCGTTCCGAAATAGCAATATTGACGATAACCATATGGTATTTATCCAGTATTGCACTGGTTGCCACCTGTCATAAAAGAGAAAAAGGAAGACACTGACAGAGTGTGTAGCTACTACTGCTGCACAAAATCATTTCAGAGGAAAACAAGGTACTTGTTTATGTTCCCATATTGTGTTTGTGACCAAGAAAACACACATCAGTACCTCATTGTAGAGCTTCACAGCTTCAGCATAATCACTCTTTGCCTCTGCTTGCAAGGCTGTGAATGTTACTGACATTGTGCCAATCTTGCCACTAAAGATTCCTCTGACCACATCATAATCTCCCAAAGACCTGTAAAGTCTACAGAGGAATATAAATCAGTAAAGAACTGTTGAGGCTGTGGCATGATAAACAGTGAGCACTTCAGACATTTCTGAGGGAGTTTGATCTTACTTGGCAAGGTGGATCCATCTTTCTGTGTCAGGTGGCAGCTCTCGTTTGCCCCGTGCTCGTTTTGAAGGAGGTTCCTCTGACGTTCCAGTGCCATGAAGCAAACTCTCCTCCAGTAACAGGATGCCCATGGGCTGCTGCAGACTGGCGAGACAGCTGGCACTGACGAGAGCCGGCTCAACACCAAGAAGGGCCTTGTGATGATAACTCATGTCCTGTAATGTATAAAATGTACTTGCAATTAGTAATACAATTAACAAGCTTAATAATCCAAATTTAAAGACTTTCAGAGTTCACATTTCTGCATAAGACTAAGCAAACAATAACTCTGTTTAACACTTTCCTTGCTGTCTATTGCCTCATTAGTTTATAAACACACTTGTCACTCCACTGTGTGTACACACCTGCACACAAGAAATGAATGGAGGGAAGTAGACAGTGCTCATGTTGAGGAAGGTGTTCAGGGTCTGCACTAAATCCTTAAGAATGGTAGTTGTTTCTTTACTAGACTTGGATCCCTCCATTTCAACCAGCACTCCAGCAAACAGTGAGCTGAACAGCTGCTTCGCCAATGTGGCATCCCTCTGTAAAACAAAGTTAAACAAGAACTGACTGTTATAAATGTGTTTATATTTAGGCAATTACTTTCAAACATGTTGTGAAAATAATCCTGAATCACAGCGAACCTGTGCCAGAGCCTGTAGCGGGGCGATGAGGCTGCTGTACTGAATCTGAATATCAGGAAGATCTCCAACTCTATAGCTGCGGTACAGCGTGACCTGAGCATCCTGACGGATCTTTAAATCTGCTCTTCTTTCCTGAAGAATACAGACAAGAATGTTATGAAAAACAACATAAATGATAATGCAAATGCCTATCTATGAAAGACGACCTACCCTTTCAGTTCTTTGGGACTGAATTTCTTTCTTGGCGAACATGTTGCTCTCCTTCTCTTTATCTTTTAGAAATCTCTTCCTGAGCCTCAGAATGTCTGCACGCCGCTCCCGCTCAGCTGTGTGAAAACCAACCAACAGAGTTTCACTGTGGAAGTGCTTGATACTAACCTTTAATGGCGAATTGTCAGGAATCCATTTTAAATCAAATATATTTTTTTAGGTGTCTCACCTGCACTCCGACTGTCTGTTTCGTCACTGGCAGCGGTCAGGCGTTTAGAGCCAAACCCTGCACCCACGGCTCTCCAGGCAGCTTGGGGCCGTTCTGATCTCTTTTTCTCAAATACCAGGAGTGATGATAAAGTATCAGATGAAAGGGAATAATCAGCCAGTGTGTCCACATTACTCCCGGTTAACCAGTTATATGCTGAACGGCGTCCTGAAAAAACAGATGTTTATTATTACACCGAAAGATACCTGAAGTGTCATTAGTCAACCTTCAAGAAATTTCTCCTCACATTTTTCAGACAAATCTGAGCTGGCTGTTACAAAATCAACTGAACTGAATACTGTATACTACATAAGTGAAAGAACTGAAGTTCATTTTATATTTCATGAGGTACCTGCACCAGGAGCCAGAGTCTGAGAGAACTCCAGGGACGTCTGTGTGGCCCTGATCTGACCTCTCATTGTGGCTGCCTGGGTTCCTGCGGCCTCTGAACCCTGAGTGCCAGAACCCTGGGTGGCTTGGGTCTCCATAAACATTGGTGTGAGGACCGTACTCCGCAAACGCCAGTTAGAGTCAATGGCGTAGTCCTGGAATACATGAATAGAACAGAAAGCATTGAAATTATGGTCTTGGAAAAACAACTTACATTTAAATTAATCAAATACTAGGTATGATTTAAAGACCCAGGGAAAATAAACAGCATGTAGATAGGATTTTTTTCAATGCTGTAATAAACAACAGTTCTTACCTGAAACTTGCACTCAGAGAGTGGGAACTCAAACATGTTGCGTGTGTAGTCAGGGCTGCGACTGGTCATCTCGAGGAGCAGGTCAGTGGCCAGACTGAGGAACTGTTCTTCAATGCGGGACGAATACAGTGATTTCAGCACCACAAGCATGCGCTCCAGTGTGTCTTGAGGTAAACGGCTCTCATGACTCCAGAAATTACGCACATAAAGCCTAAAGAGAAATCACATAGGAATGTGAGAAATTACTTTAGGGTCATGTGTTGAGATTGATTTGTGAGAAGCTTCAAATTCACAAATGCTAAAGCTTTTACTTAAAATTCAGAAAAATCTAAGTGAAATTAAAATGATCAAAGCAGGTAACTAGTCTGCTTACTGTAAGCCGTAGTTGTCATCTGTCAGCCCCTGGAGGAGAGTTTCTCTAGCTGCACTGAGCACTTCAACAGAGGTGCTGTCTTCCATGCTCTCAGAGTCACTGCAAACACAGCATGATTATATGTACACTACTGTTCAAATGTTTGGGTCACTCTCAGTAAGATTTACAACAACAAAAAACATTTATTCAGCACAGATGCATTTATACATTTATTGATCTTTTACGTGGTTACAAAATTAATTATCATGGTTTCCACAAAATTATTAGCCAGCACAACTATTTTCAACAATGAAAAAAAAAAAAAAATTGTTGAGCACAAAATCAGCATATTAGAATGATTTCTGAAGGATCATGTGACACAAGTAATGACTGCTAACAATTCAGCCTTGCATCACAGGAATAAATTACATAATAATATTTCAAATTTTTTTTGTTTTTACTGTATTTGTATTCAAGTAAATGCAAGCTTGGTAACAGAAATCTTACCGACCCCAAATATTTGAATGGTAGTGTACATTTAATTTGTAATTAAATATTAAATGTAAAACAGTTAACTGTAAAAGAAAATAAACTATGAACAATCTGGGAGACTGAGAGAACAACACAAAATCAGAAGAAACACATTAGAGAGAGGAAATGAACAACAAAAGTCTTTTTTCTAATTTTTGTGATGATGACTGATGAAAAGGCGTAAAACAGGACTGGATAAGAGGACTTTTGTAGAGTCAGTTACCTGTAGTTGTCCTGGATCCACATCAGGATGTCATACATTCTCTCTCTGCAGACAGGAGAAGGGTGAGACACAAATGCTGTGACTGCTCCCAAAATCTCCTTCAGCTCTTGGGGTTTCAGACATGCCAGGATCTTATGTATGATATCCAGACAAACCCGCTGCCTGCCTTCATCTCTGAAAGACACAGCATGTGATGTGAAGAGGGTTTATCTGTAATATTTTACAATCACAGGCATAAAACCTGAAATAACACAAGGAAATGAACTCCTGCAGTATTAACAGACTTGTGGCTCATGATCTGTGAGAGGCCTTTGGTCTTCAGGTGCAGGTAGATTTCAGGGATCACATCAGCACGACTCAGAACACATTCAAGGCAGTGTGTCTTCAAAATGCCATGCAGCTTTGGCAGCAAATAAAATACAGGATTTACAAATCTGTGGAATATAAAGACAGACATTATTAACAGAACTAGCATTAAGCCTTTAATACATAAGATGAAAATTTTTCATCTCACCGATCCATTAAGGGTGGGAAGTGTTTGGACACTTTGCTCAGGCAAACAATAAATTTGTCATCCACCTCCTTCTTTCTCAAATCCGTGAGCTTCGTAATAGTAATATTAAATAAGGGCCCTTCATTTTGCTACAAAGAAGAAAAACAATAATTGGTTACTGGATACCATCTAAAGACAACCTTCACATTTACAACAATACGTATATTGCAATGTAAAACAAAATATTTCAGATGAAAAATGTGATACAATTTGGCAGGAACAAACAGCCAAACTTACACTTTCTTTCTCAGTCATGTAGTTTAGGATTAAACCAATGATCTCAGCAGCCGCTGCGTAAACCTCTTTATATCTGATGAATGACAAGTTGTTGGCCAGTGACTGAAAGTATCTGTAACACAGGAATTGTAAGAGAACACTGGTTTAAATTCATATTTATAATTACAGAAGAAAAAAAAAAAAACAGGAAAACATTTGTATGATAAATTTAATTCTAATGCAAATACACACATATTATCCTACATACATACATAAATAAATATATACATACATAAAGCAAAATTTTTACCTGTCATGCTCAATGCCACATGCAGCATCATAAGGAGGAAGATTATTGGCCATTACAATGCCTAAAAGCTGTAGTCCAACAGAGTTATCCTTGCTGTTGGGATCTGTTCCAGCAAACCGTTCATATATCAAACTATGGGAGGAAAAGGGAAAAAAATCTCTGAGATTTTGCATCCATTCATCTATGCATGGTCATCATGGAATCACAAACATCTAATCCTAGAATTTCAGCAACTGAAATATTCACATTCTGAAATATTTTCAATTAATTTACAAACTAATAAATAATAAAGTACTTTGATCGATTTGTTTTCTTACTCATAAGGTATTTTGAGGCAGTCCTTCCAGCATTCCACAACTGTGCGGATGATCTCCAGGTTGTGGCGGAAAACAGCCCGTTTGGAGTCAAAGCAGTTCTTAACCAGAAACCCAAGGAGCCTATTGGCCAAAACCTCATCTCTTGTGCTACCCTAAACAGTAAGAAAAATAAGGCAATAAAGAGACAATATGTTAAAATGTATGGAATGCATAAATTTTTTTTGCAAATAATGTACTCTGAGAATCAATACATGAGTGAAAATACCATCGCATACACACCTTTGGTGTGGCCACACTTGCCCATGAGAGGACAGTCACCACAATGTCCACTACCATAAAGTGAATGCCCTCTCCTCCATTGCTACTAGAAACCACCAGCTGCACCAGTGGGCCCAGCCAATGCTTCGCATATGGACGAAATATCTGGACATAAAGATGTCAAATAAAAACACCATATACACAACATACCAATAAATCCAGAGAGAGGCAAAGAGAACCCTCTGAAGCAGTACCTCTTCAGCATTGATGATAAGTTTGGCTATGAAGAGTCTAATGTTCAGCGGGGTGGATGGATTGTCAAGCTTCCCCTGCAGGAACTTCATCCAGGGAGGAAGATCATTAGGTGTCACTCCCTAAAATAAAACATATTCAGAAATGTTCTGACTCAAAATGTAGGCAAAATTGTTCATGCCCTTGAGGTCAAGCTGAGACTGACCTCCTCTATTTTAGGGGTGATGTTGTTCCTTTGCATGTGGTGCAGCAGTGCCGTCATATTGGCCATACATTCATGCTGATTCAGCTCATCCATCTCAAGCTCCACAGTCTCATCCTGAGACACAACCTCCTTACGCTCCTAACAACGCAGACAGTTATTCATTAAAATTGTAGATAACTTTCTGATACCTATAACATCTGCTTTCCAAAAAAAAAAAAAAAAACGAATCTCTCCTGAGACGTACCCGAGTCCTGCTGCTCCCACCTGAAGGATTCTGGGAGTTGTAGGAGAAGCTCTGAACTCCAGTGGAAAAGTCAAACTGACTCATCTCCTCACTGAGACTGCTGTCTGCCATGTAGGACTGAGAAGAGAGGTATACAGGTGCATCTGAAAAAGAACGAGGACTTATAAGAGCAGATAGCATCTATAAAAGTGCCTTGTGAATTTATGCTAAAAGCAGTCTGCCCAGGAATATACATGACAACAAATGCATTTTCATAAATATTCATGGCTGACATTTATCTTTCTAAACATGTAGTTAACCAGCTTGTAGATATCTCAGACAACTCACCTCCATTTTCTCCACTCACTTCTTTCCTGATCATGACATATTTCTTTTTCTTCTCAATAGGGACCTGTAAATGCAAGTAAACATGATACAATACAACACAAAACAAATAAAAATATAACATATTTAAAAGCTTTACTTACATCAATCTCTATAGGAAAGTTGTACACCCTTTGTGTATCAATGAGGTTGTCAAATATGAATTGATTCTGGGGTAAAAACAAACAACAAAATTAACTTACAAATATAGAAAAAAGTTAAACTTCAATCAGAGAGAAGGACACACTTGAAGTTATAAGTTTGTTGTACTAGGAATGAACAAATATCATAAATAATTATACTGTAAGAATGAAAATAATAAATGTAACAAATATTATGAACACTGCTTGTACAGAACACATATCGAGTCCTTTGTGTACAGTAACAGACCTTGTCAGGTTTCTCAGTGAAGAGGAAGCCCTGGTAGAATTTGGTCTCATTGAAGCTACAGCTGATCAGGGCGATGGCACAGTTATAAGCAGCACAGTGATACTGTCTCCTCAGCTCCAGCAGAACCGTCTCTCCTGTCATGATCTCAGTGAAGGCCTCAAAACACGATCTGACATGCATTGTATTGATTAGGTTCAGATTTTAAAAATTACATCTACTTCACAATTATGGCATTTGCAGCAGTTTGCTCCAGAATTCATATTATTCAATTATTCAGACATAATTGTATTACTTAAACATATTTAAAGGAATAGCTCACTCAAATAAAAAAATACTTTTTATTTGTGTAGAATACATAAAGAGTTACTTCACAGAATAATTTTTAATTGTGGGTGAATTATTCCTTTACAGTCAGCATGAAGATAATGTCCTGTCTGACTTGAAATGACTTTCCAAACAACAATATATATAACTTTAATAACATAAAAGGGGCACAAGAGAGTTAACATAACTGGATAACCTGATCATATAAAGTGTAATATTTGCTCTTAAAGGTAAAAAAGAGAAAAATGCATATTTCAAATACATACTTGAGGAGGTTCTTGGAAAGCTCATTGCCTTCTGCACTGCCTATGCCACAGAAGGCCTGGTTGATAGCTGAGTTTTTAGAATAGACTTCCTCTTTAGGCAGACGAGAGTATAACACCTCCAGCAGCTTACAACAGCCCATTTTCATCATGATCTGACTCTCAAACACTGACTCAACAGACTGGAGGACAAATGACAGGAAAACACACAATAGCAGTATGTCTAAATAAAAACATGTTTTTAGATTTGAACGGATCTACCTGAATCATATTTAGTGTACTTTAATAACCCAATGTAACTCACCTTGGTGAAGCGTGTCTGTAGAGTAGTCATGATATCAGCAATATTAGTAATGAAGAACTGAGAGAGTGCTTGAGGGCTGCAGTGAGAGGCCATTGGTAGCAGGACTCTGTCTATAAGACCCATAAGCATGGAGTTTGAAGGCACATCTTTGGCTTGAAATGACTGGTACACAGAGCTGAGGAGAAGAACCTGTTTTTCCAACTGGGACCTGACAAAAAGAAATAATATGCATTGTGCATATTAGAAATAAATCTAAGCAACTGTAAATATAGACACATAAAGATTAATCTTTTTGAACTTACTGGCGAGCAATATTTTGAAAGCAGGTCTGAAAGAGCTCCTCCATGATATGTTTTTTGTCCCGACACAGAACTCTAGCCATGAGCTTCAATAACACGGGACTCTGAGACAGCTGCAGGGCCTCTAAAAACTGAGGTTATCAAAATGAATGACCAATTATTATCCTTTTACAAAAAAATAACATGAATAACTATTTTTTTTTTTAGCTCTTCCCGTTAACTCCACTTTAACCACGATTCCATGAAGCAACAAAATGTTGTAAAAATTCAAGTCAGTGTTGTTAATTTACTGATTTCAAGACATAATGAAATTGTGTAAGAAAAAAGAAAAAGTAAATCATGGTATCTGTAGAATTAAAAGTATATGCACTTGTGAGTATAGTCATTAAGAAGAAAACATATTGTCTGACATCTAGTTTAAGCATCTCACCTTGCGGATGCAATCCATGTAGTTGTTACACTGAAGTGATCCACGAGGGAATTCATCTGACTGCATAGGGAAATGTGCAGCCACCAGAGTCTCCAGAGCCCTCCTGAGCTCTTCCAGTGGCATGCTGGGTAATGTAGTGAAGAAGGGCAGCATGATCAAAGCCTGGCTCTAATAACAGAGTGAAGAGAAGAGAGTGAAATCAGAGAAAGATATACTCCATTAATCAAAACATGCACTAAAATTCACTAAAGTTTTGATCTTAGTGTCAATATAATTTTGTCACTACAAGAATGAGTATAAAGTAAAATCAGTGCAGATTTCGGTGCATATTTGCAAAATACAGAGTAAAGCTGGAAAAGGTTACCTTGAGATTTAATGGCATAGATATATCTGTGAGAAGGGCAGTGAAAGTAGTGAACACAGCATTGAATGCTTTGTGATCTGTATTGGAGCATACAGAGGAATCGATCTGTAGGGGGAAAATGTAATTAAAATCTCATGCATGTACCCATTTTAGCTCTTCAAAGTGCACAGAAAATAAAGTATAATTGATGTGGTACCTGGAGCACTTTGGCAAGCAATGAAAGGACTGAAGTTTTGCTCTCTGGCGAGGCTGCAGGACCCTCCCACCACGGCCTGAGTAAATCCCAGCCCTTGAGCACATGTTCAGCCAATAGCGAGCCTTGGGACTTTCTGACTGAACGCTCACGGAAACTATGGTCCAACATGCCGTTCAGCAGAACACTAACCTAAAGAGACAGCTGAACAACTTTCAAGATCTCAGTGCTTATGCAGAAAATGCTCATGCCGTTTTTAATAGCACTTTATTTGTAGTCTTTATTTATGTCTTGCCAATTAGTCAGAGAAAGAGCATGTCAGAAAACCAAGATAGACAGTTTCAGTCATAATAAGTGAAGAACAACTAGAGTTTACTGTTAACTAGGTCATTTTATCCTTCTGGTGTATTCCTTTACCAGTACTGCAGTTCCTGTCAGCACCGCAAGTCTAAGCAGATCATAGGGTCATTGGTGCCAGTGGTTTCTTCAATCTACACAGGCTTCCAATGCTTTTAGGAAACATAGTTCAGTCTAGTTTGATGGCTCACCATGATAGGGTTCTGGTTGGCTGAAGCCAGCAGCAGCGGCACTGTGTGCTCCACTCTGCAGAGTAACTCAGTATTGAGAGATGTCTGGAAGAGGCTGTAGAAGTACTCTCCGTGAGAGAAGCTGAGGAAGTGAGGATTCAGACTGCCAGAGAGAGGGACGGAGAGCGTAATGGTGTTCAGCAAAAGGCCAACAGTCTCTTCACTCTGAATTGTTGAGGGAAATAAAGACAGGTTTCAAAAGCTGATTCATTTAACAGATGAATACAAAAACATGAAGAGCCAAAGATCTTCAAAATCTTAGTCCCTTATTTTAACTGTAATTCAAACCACTTGCCTGATCACCCAAACAGAATGCCAACAGCACAAGCCTGTCTGCCAATTTCCTGCTGCCAACATCCATGGAGGGCAGAGACTTTCGGTCACTTCCTGGAGCAATGCTTTTATACACACTAGTGAGAAGTTTGGAGCCCAGAGAGCAACCATAACTAGCATCCTACAGAGAAATGGTAAACATCACAACCTAAATGTCAATGTAATCATTGTATAGACTGAACAGAATTACAGTGACATTTATTTATTCAGTGTGTACCTGACTGTGTAGAACCGAGTTGAGCAGCCCAGACTGGTGAAGCTGCTTACAGGCTAAGAGTAACAGATGCATGCTAGCATGACTGTCTCTGTTATCCGCCTCATACAGATCAATAGTACACAACTCCTCCACACTGTCCAAAAAAAGACAGAGAACACACACACATAAATGAAGTGCATATATAAACCATATACTCAATAAATCTGTTCATTTAAAAATGTCATAAATAATATTTCAATTGTAATCCCAATTTATAGCAAATGTACATGTGGAGACAATAGGAAAAAAAGACAGGGGAAATAGAATTGGGGGAATAAACAAACTAGATTCGAGCTTTCAAGCATGTTTCAGAGTACAAGACCACACAACACAATTTACTGAAACTTACTAAAAAAATTAACAGACCTCTGTACAGTTATTCTCTTCCTAATGCCACTCTCCAGCTGTGTCCTGTAAGGCGTTGATGCCAAAGCTTTAAGCAAAGGAGCGCACACCTCTGGCAGCTGAGTCATCACCTCCAGATCTGCCATGTTAAACCCAATGGAAGAGGGCTCACTCACTGTCAGTGCCACCAGTGTGAAGAAAGAAGAGTTGAAAACATCTTGCTCCATTATCTAAAGAGAAAGTGAAAAAGTGTCAAGAAGCATGATGTTGTAACATTCTGATAGCTTCACTAGATGTTTTGAAGGAAGACTTTTAAAACAAAAGTAAATACGGCAAGTCACTATATTTTGTTTTGCAATTTACTATGTTGCCTTTAAAATATAAATCATACCTTCCAGAGGTCCTGTGGACATTTCTGCAGTACCATGGTGGAGAACTCCAGAATTCGGACAGTGATGGAGCATTTGTTGTAGTTGTACTGCTCTGTCTCACGAGGGCTGAAGTGTGACTGACCGGCATTACCTATTTTGAAGCAAGCCCTGGCAGCCTGAACGTCCTGCATGGACAGCTCTGTAAGGAAGAAACGGAGCGCTGGCAAAAAGCTGGACTTCTCACCAGTGCCTGGATGAGGAGAGGAATGGGAGACAGACAGTATTAGCATTAATTTAACAGTTACAGATCATTTCAGGGATATAGACATTTTTTTGCAATATATCTTAAGGCATTTCTTGATGTGGATTCACCCACCCAGGATCCTCTGGGGTTGCATATAGCGCAGGTTTGTGAAGGTGTTATAGCAGTCAAGAGCAGCCAGCAGCAGATCCATCCATTGTAAGGTGCCTCTGACGCTAAAGGGGCCTCCTACCTCTCTCAAAGTAGGCTGGGAGAGTAAACCGCCTCCCTCTAAACACGAAATGAGAAACCCTGGACCACGGTGCTTCACCTGTTCATCCAGCCATGCAGCAGGAGATGCATTACCTGACAAAAAATATTTTTTAAGAAACACTGCATATGCTTATAGAAATAAAGCTGAAAGCCATATTAAAGAAAATGTTTTGTTTTGTTCTTCCTAATAATCTTAATGGTTATTCTGATATTCAGTTCTGATGCAATCCTAGCAGTTAAGAGGTGCAAAATTACCTAAATCATAAATACCTAAATCATTACCTAAATCCATGCAAAAATTCAAAGACAATTCTACAGATTTTCTTTTATGAACAAGCTTTCTAGAAAACCTGTAATGATTTACAATTGAAACTACAGTAAATAATTCAGAACATATTTCCAGAAATTTTGAGATTGGACACAAAAAAAAGTATCTTCCAGAATGTTACCAGTGATTTTTTTTTACAGTTGTTCACTTTAAGCTCTATTGAACAATTTGGCATGTAATTTCATGCCAGTTCTCTTACATTTCTTTATGTAGTTATGTTGTTATGTTATATGTGCAAATTTTGAAGAAGGACAATGAATAGTCTCCAAAGAGGAGAGTCCTTGATTGGCAACAAAACCACTGTATTTCCTTCATTAGAAATTTCCTGGCAGTACCTGGCAACAGAGGCACAAACTCATAGAAGAGCTCCATGCTTTTGTGTCGGCATTCAGTCTGCGGTCTTCCACACTGGGTCAGCAGCCACATGACTACATCTGACAAGCACACTGTCTGATCTGGAGGGAAACCTCTGAAAAGTAGAAAATACATGTCTGTCAGCTAGCGACACAAAATGTTTACGCTTTAACCTTATTCACATTACTCATTTGATTTTTAAATGAAGTTTGTAAGGATAATATCAAAACCAAATGTACATGCACCTAGGTATACGTCTCTTTGAATTCTTATTGAGTGAGTCTGCCTTGTGTTTAATGATTCTCCTCAGATGATCCAGGGAGCTACAACACTGCTGGACAGTTCCTGTGTAGACAATAACAATATGAAAGCCAAGATAATAGTCATGACCGTCAAACAAGATGTCTTGATAATGAAAATAGTTCAGTTTAGTTTCTTACCCAGGGATTTTTCATCAAAGTGGGCCAGAGCTAGACTCTCAACAAACACCACAAGTACCTCAAAGACAAACTGCTCCACCAAAGAGCTCTCTTCTCTGAGAAACAAAACAATATTTGGATAAACACTGCATAACATTTGCCTTCACTACAGACATATTTCTTACATTTACTCAAGATGGCACAGAACACATTGCTGAATTGTTGATAGGCTACAGTATATGTAGCCCATCTAATGCGACCACTGACCTGAATAGCCTATACATGCTGTTAAAGGCAAGCGCAGCTCCAAGCCTCTTGAAGACGCTGGGGTGTAAGGCCAGGCTGTAGATACGTTTGAAGAGAGATTTTATGTTGGCTGGGCTCTTTTCCTGCTGTTTGGGGGTTGTCTGTTTAATGGACCATTTGACAAATTCCTGGATACAGGTGCCACTGAAGTCTCTGAGGGTGCTGTCTAACGGATCCACAATGCCATCCTGTGCAACACAAACAGACACAATTACAGCAAATGTTTAAACAAATTTAGGTGTAATTACAGACATCTGGCTCAATTTTGAATAAAATAAAGTTTTTCTACTAGGGGGTTTACTCACCAGAATGGCCTCCAGCACTGCCACTGTGTCTTGGCTCTCAAACTTTCTGTTGTTGGTGTACCAGTGGATCAGCTGCATTACCAGAGGTTCAAAGAGCTGCCTTGTCACCTGAAGAAGTATTAAAGTTTCAATGTTTGTCAAACTTACACATGATTATAACAGAGACTGATGAAAGGGGACAAAATGTACATATTAATCCATGAACTTCAAGTGGTTTTCAAACCAGGGGCCTCAGCAAACGTCCAAGGGGACCATAAAATCACTTGAATTTACTTAAAATAAATCACTCGTACATTCGTTAAAATAATTTTAGGCTTTTATCAATTAAATAACTTACAACTGTAAAAATTAAAGTGCAAACAATGTGCAAACATAAATTATTTACTTTTTGCCCCATCGACAACTTTTGTTTATATTGAAGAACAATTATTGAAACATCCCAGATACTGTTATTTAAAATGTTTGAAAACAAGCAGGTGTGCAATCATTACAGGAGAATAACAGAGGACATATCTCGGCCTACATGGGCAATCTTGGATGCAAAAAGGTTGAGAACCACTGCTTTAGTGTCTGATGAAGGACAAAATCTGTTCATCACATTTAAAGAGCACATTAAAGACCTGGTCGACGTCACAGGCCAAGCGTAGAAGAACAGGAAAGACTTTTCTGTGTAGGTTGTACATGGGAGGAGCAGACTTGTCGTCTTCTGTCATCTGTGCTCCTTTTCCCACCATGCATATGACCAGACTATGCAGAAGCTCACACGCTGCCACCTACACACCAAACAGAATGATACATTTTTAATTTATTGGGTTAATTAATAAAACTTTAATGAAATTTATCAACAACGACAAGAAAATTAGATAAGATGGTTCGGGACTATGATTACTTTAGTTTGTCTGTCACTGGAGGACAGTGCAAGCTCTGTGACCCGTGGCAGGAAGGAGTCCAGGTAGATCACAGGCTTCATGTCTTTAAAAGGCACGGCAAAACTCAGCCTCTTCTCACAGTCCCATGCTACAAAACGCTTCATCATGTCCTCCGCAGAAACAGCTTGGGTTGGATAAGAGAAAACTTTAAAAAGAGCTTGTTTTTAGGCAAGATAAAGCAAAAACAAGTACTAACTGTTTAAGAAAGCCAATGATGAATTTATTTAAAAGCATCAGAAACTAAACAACCTGTCACGAGGCTCCTATTGAGCTGTCCTCCCAAGTGTCCAAGCAGACGTACCACCCTGCGTCTCACAGCAGCAATCGGAGACTCATCTCCCTAACGAAGACCACAGGAACATCAGAACACTGCTCTCAATGTGCTTAATTAACCATCGCTATAAACAAGCTATCGAATGCCTGTGCATGCATGCAATTATATATTATTTCAGAGTTACATCTCCGAATTAAACAGACAAATTCTAAATATGGCAAACAAATCAATTTTATTACCACAGAAAAGTGTTTTGATTTCTTCAGAAGCCTCATCATGACTTTTCCATAACTTTTTGAACTTCCCGTGGACACAAATGTCACTTCCATATTGCCATCATCTTTTTCTAATGGGATGATTAAAAAAAAAAAAAAAAAATGACTCTGAAACAGCTACTAGAGGAATTCCATAATAATCACTGACCCTTAGATATATTCAAAAGTAAATTTACAATAGTAAACAGTGAACATTTCTTTGAAAGTACAGTATTTAGGAAATATAAGATGACATTATGAATAACTGACCAGAGTTAGTGGTTGTTTTGAGGTAGCCATCTAAATGTGGCAGTATGTCTGCGTAGTGTGGCTGCATGATGGCAGCAGGAATAAGAGAAGACCAGGACTCCAGAGCATCTAGCGCTGCTGTGGCTAAAGGAGCATGACTCAAACCTAGCCGCAGAGCAGCCTGCAACCAAAACAAAGAAAATAGATGATGATATTCCATTCTATAATAATATCATGTATCAGTTTGTTTCTGAATGATTTCAGAATGTGATATCTAGCTGCCGTTAATAAAAAAATATCACAAAATTGGTATTCATTTTCTAACCTGCAGAGCTGGGATATATGCCTTGATATCCAGAGCCACCATGTCAGGATGAAGAGAGAGGATGAACATCAGACAGGCAGCCAGGAGCTCATCTTTATATTGTTTCATACGCACACAAACCTGAGGAAATAACAGAAACTTTTCATCATCGTCTTCATCATATACAACCATATGAACAAAACTTTCTTTTAGAAAAAAAAAAATCCTTTAAGCTCACTGCAATGTTCAAGCATCCAACACAGAAATAAAGTGGCAAAAAGAGTTAAAAATGCACCTCCTTTCCAAACTTTGCAAGCAGCGAAAAACAGGCATTCTCCATGGTTGAGCCACCGCCAACACTTTTCGACTCTTGCTTTAGGTCCTATAAATAGGAGGTGGTTTATGACTGGTTTTGTCAAAAAGTTTATCAAGACATTAAATTGAGATGTTAATATGTTAGAATGTGCATACCTGAAAATAGTGGATTTTCTTGGCAATGCTCATAGAAAGGGAGAGGAGCTTATAAAAGCCGCTGACCAGAGGGAAACGTATCGATTGCAGAATAAGCTCGTGACACAGGGGGTGCATCCACTGGGCAAAATACTCAGGATTTCTTGAAGGCAATAATTCACTATAAAAACGATAACAATGATCTTATATATTCAATCTCATTTAATAAGAGCACAAATAAAGTGTGTTTTTGTTTGATTGATTTCTGACTGTTCAAGTGAAAGTTTTGACACCTGCAAAAGTCAACCAAGTTGATAAAGGCAATGAAGTCTTTGGGTTTGTTAGGCATAAGGTTTGCTGTGGGGTCAGATGAGGGCATAAATCCAGAACTTGCATCACTCTGTGCCTAAGAAAAAATAGAAATATTTCACTAAACTGGCCACAATACTCAAAACCATCCACATTTTTACTATTCATTCAAGGTGTAGCACTGCAACAGTACCTCCTCAGCTGCATTAACTTTCTGCACTGAAAGATCAAGTTTCTCCAAAATCTTCATGACTGACTGCACCAGTGCGTCATATAAATGTCGGTTTATGTCTCTTAGGTTGTAGTTCTTGGCAGCTGAAGCTCCATCCATGAATCCTGTGTCCTAAAAACACAGCAAATTAAATCAGTAAAGACATTAGATTAAACTTTCAAAACAAAGTAACCAGAGTACACACAAAACAACTTTTTTGATTAAAGGGTCACATTCTAACCAAATAACAAATTTTTAAAGTAGTAACAAATTAAACTATTACCTTTACTAATACCACTGTGTCCTACATAAAAAAATATAATAATTTCGTACTTTAAGGTTTTCACAGTCCAGAAGCCCCTTAAAGAGGTCCAAGTAGTCCTTAGAGGAAGGAACTTTCCATTTCCCAGAGCGCACCAGGGTGGAGTCCTCAGTTTGAGAAGCACCTGAAGGAATGTTCTGCTCCTAATGGGTAGAAGTTAATATTATGATATCGTGATAATCACAATATGAACAGAAAAGCAAAAGATCAACACTTTCAGCAAAAACACTTACGTCTGACTGAGGAACTGGCTTAGAGCACACTCTGATCAGGCCTTGGTGAACTGTTGTTGAAGAAATGAAGAGTGTGAACACTAGTAAATCTAACCATGAATCAGACCAGCCAAAGCTAACCTCCATTTCATCCTTACCCACAGAACTAGTGAAACTCCAGAGGACTGGACCTCGAATTGCCATGGCAACAAACACCTTGATGATGGAGCGGCAGGTGGCATACTGCATTCTCGGGCTGTACTGAGGGAAGCTGTCCATCTGAACCACAAGGAGGCGCTCTAGCACGGGAGTGTACACTTCAGGGATCTGCATCCAGTTACACAATTACATTAGAATCTGTTAGGTGAAAACAGGTGAACTACAGGCAGAGTGAAGAAAGGCAACAGCGACAAATATTGAAAAACTGCATATATTCATTTGACTCTATGACATGAGACACATGAAACTAAATTTCTGGGATCTTAAAACGATGACCAAACCTATTAGGTGCAGTAGCATAGAACAGAGGACTAAAAACTGACCTACATACTGAATATTTATTTAAAAAGCCAATTTATCAACATTTTAATGGATTAGATCGAGCATTGTACAGCTCACAGTAAAGGAGATTTATCATACCCGGTCAAGGTGTACCAGAACACTAGCTATGGAGTCGAGGAAGCTTGGCAGCTGGTAGACATTGTCATCATCCCGGTCAGTCTCAGTCAGATACATCTGCTTGCACCGCTGAATCAGCTCTGTATACATCAGATCTACATCCTGAGGGCACACCACCTTACACGGCTAAAGGCAAACAAACACAGAACACAGTTGGAGAATCTTAAAACTAGAAACAGAAACAGAAAAAAATAGAATAGTGCAATATAATTTGACTTGCTGAGAGACATTGATTATAGACTATTGTGACTATTCTGTTCAAATGTACAAACCGCAGCAAACAGGCCATATCCTCTGATAGCAATGGACAGTTCTTTATTAGTGGAACCCATGGTCCTGATGATAGCACAGAACTTCTGCATGAAGTACTTCAGCTTGCTCTTGTGCAACTCAATGTTCTCTGCCACAAGAGTGGCCACCTTTACCACAGTGAGAAGAAAAGTTTGACAAGATGTCATCATAAAGTTAAACATCCCATAAAAAAAAGAAAAGAAAACATTCATACATTGAATAACCAATAAACAGAAAATACCTGTTTTAGGAAAGACTCTAGTGCTGTGTAACTTCTCTTTTTCAGCTCTCCATTTATATGTCCACAAAGTTTGGACATAACATCAAAGATAGACATATAATGATCCATGAGACAACTGCCGAACTGGCTGGAATGCTTAGCAAACAGTTTGAGACCGGCTGTCAAGAGTGAAAAAAACAAAAACAATGAACAAGCTAAACATTGGATGCACTGCATAATTACACAACGATATCAAACTCCACTCACCAAAGATGACTGCATATCGTTTCATATCAGTCTGGAGATGCAAAGAAGGAAGAAATGTATGTATTTGGGAGCCCTGAACAGAAAATGTGACATACTACACAAAAAAGGTAAACTAATCTACCTGTGGACAGATTGCCTTCAGCGCATAATCAAATATTTCTTTTGACGTAGCCGGGTCTGTTTAAAGAAAAGCAGTGAGCATATTCATTCAGTAACAGTAGGTTAAGACCAGTTCAGGACAGTAAATTTACACAAACACATGCCCACCTTCTTCCATTGATTTGGTGAAGTTCACCATCAGAGCTGTGATTCCTTTCAGGCATCCAGCAACAACAGGAAGTTTTGGTTCCTTTGTAGTAGATGTCATCTGAAAACCATTGATTTTAGCACCGTTATACATACATATAATATTACTTTTCCATATGCGGATAGGACGTCTTTACCTGTCCTTTCAGTTCACCCAGGTAGGCCTTGTAGAGTTTGTCAGAGTTGTTGACCATCTCACTGGGGTGCACTTCACCAAGCACTCCGAGAAGTTCATAAATGTAACCCAGTACTGTTGGTAAAGAATTTGGTGTTTCAATAACGCATACAGTATGTGCTAAGGTTTTTGTTTGTATACTGACATGCAACTAAAAATACATCATAACGTTAGTCTTGTTAAAATGACCAATGACAACGGCAACATACTTTTGCTATAACAGAAAATTAAATAAGACAATAATAAGCCTCAACTTGCCTGTATCAGGTATCTTACTCTTCTGGGATAACTCTCCGTAAAATTTGTTGAACACATCACCAACTTTGAGATCCTGGGTGATGCTGGAGTCTTTTGTGAGATACAGTATCTAGAGAGATTTGTGGGATGTGTTAACACTATTTGTCTGTATTGATCAAAATATGTCATTAGCACAGGTTCTCTGTCTCCAAGTCAGAGGTATCATGACATTTAAAGAAAATCCTTCTCCTTGCAGACCTTAAATCAATTGGCTACAAGTCTAAGTTATGTCTCAAGTGCAAGTTACAGCACACAGTAGGTCAACAGAACTTACTTTGATTAGAAGGTCTAAAGCAGGGTTTCGGCACTTTGCAGCTTTGTCCTTTGTGTAGACAACAATACAAATGTCCTATCCATGCAGAGAAAGTAAATTAGTGTTACAAATGTTATATGCAATTTCAGTCAACCTTTGAACAGCACATTAAAACATGACGCCAAACCAGAAAGAAATCTGCCAACTACTGTTTTAATGTACTGTACCTTAAGTTCGACCGCATAGTTCTTCTCCCATCCTCGGACAGTGACAGAGATTCTCTCCAGAAATGTCCCTAAAAAACTCAGAATGTCCACTCTTGTATCCCGCAGCTGTGGAAAAACATTTATTTTTATTTTTTTAGAACTTTATAATAAATGTGTATTATGTCAGGAAGGATTTACCATATATCATTACTAGAATTTGCCTGTAAACATCTCTTACCATTTCATTAGAGAGAGACTTTCGAAGAAAGCTAAGCAACCCCTCTTCCTTTGCAAAAAGCAAAGACGTCTGTAAAACTGAAAATATATTCATATTGATATTTCAAGATCAACTTTACTTATTACTGTATGCACATACCTATATACATCTATGATGATTTTATATGCACACTTTTTTGTGGTGAAGGACAGCGCTGTTATTTTCAGCTAAAAGGTGATTTTTACTTTAGGTTACATCTTTATACGAGTTTATGTATGCAGCTGCCCATCCTATATAATACATGAACCGAGATAACATTAGTTTTCAAATCTCTGTCAATCTGCTGCATGCACCCCTTGCTTAACTATCCATAAAAATTATGAATAATTCAAGGTTCAAGGTTCTTGTTTATTTGTCACATACACAATCATACAGGGTATAATCAGTAGTGAAATGTAGGTATAATAATTATATTTTATATTTTGCATAAACACAACGCAATGCTTTTTGCATGAAGAAGTTCTTACCCAGTTCATTCTCATTCTTAGTTATCATGCATTCCTGCCCCAAGTCTCCAATAATGTCATGGCAGACTAGAGCAGCATTCCTGCTCTCTGTGTCTCCAAGGAATGAATGAAGCTTTAGGAGATAACCCTGGATCCCTCCAACAGTGGAAGTATCAGAAGACATCATTTGTCTCTGTTGCTTACATCAGAAACGAATAAAAGTTGACCAAGAGCTTATGTAAGTAAAGTGAGTTTGCGTCAAGGCGGCAAAACAGAACAACACAAACACTTCCTGCTTGAACCGCCAATAGCATCTCGTCAGTCTGGAGGAACAGTAGCTCATGTTAACCGCTGGATGGCGCTGTTTGCTCGCCGTCAGATTCTGTCGCCATGCAGCTCCTGCAGAATTCTTCTCCTCAGAGTAATAACTCTACATTTATCTGTACACGGTGCAGAATTGTTTTGAAGCTCTGGTGCAAACCAGTGCACATCATTTGGGCCCAACACATAACTAGCAAGTGAAATTGACAGCCTTGCTTTATATGACTCCATTCTAAGCTTTAGGGAAGTCTTGCCAAGCCAGTACTGCTAATGCTGGATAACTCTACTTCCTGTAGCCTACTTTAACTCTATACTGTAACTCTATGCTATCTACAGTGCATACAAAAACAACAAAAAAAACCTTCTTAACCTTATAGTGTCTATAGTGCAAAAATAACCCTACCTTACCCCATACTATTAGTGCAAAAAATAACCCTATGGAACCCTGTACTATCTACAGTGAAAAAAATAACCTTACTTAACCCTATACTATCAGTACAAGAATAACCCCACCTAGAACTGTAATATGTACAGTGAAAAAAATATAACTCGATCTAACTCTATACTTCAGGGGTCACCAGACTCGGTCCTGGAGGGCTAGTGTCCTGCAGAGTTTAGCTCCAACCCTAATTAAACACACCTGAAGCAGATAATCAAGGTCTTACTAGGTATTGAAACTGTGCGTTGAGACAAGTTGGAGCTAAACTCTGCAGGACACCGTCCCTCCAGGATCAGGTTTGGTAACCCCTGCAAACTCTACAGTGCACAAAACCACCCTACCTCACCCTATACTTCAGTGGAAAAAATAACTATATTTAGCCTTATACTATCTATGGATTTTGTTTTGTATTTATTATTATTGTTAGTTGGATTGGTAGAAACTCTATCAATCTGTCTATCTATCTATCTATCTATCTATCACCAGAGGGGCATATTTACATTTTGAGACAAAAAGTGGCAGTATATGATCAAGAATGAAAGTGTATGATAAAGAATTTGATAAAGGTGGAGATATGAAATTATTCATAAAATTAAGCTTAGTAATAAGACTGCTGATATAACAAATGAATTATCTACTGTATAGGGACGGTTAATGCAAAGATAATACTCAGAAGCTGGTTTTAGAGTTACAGAGTGGGTTTCCGTGTAAAAACATTTGATTGCTTGAGAGCATATAGTTCGAGGCTGTTAAAATGTCTTAAATGCTGGTTAAATTAACATTAAATTCAACAAAACACAATAAAACTATGCAAACTGACATATAGTAAAAAGCCAGATAATTTTCACTGACCAGCCTGTAGCCCTTATTACTACGTTAATACTCAAATTCTCCATTAGTCTGCAGTAGATGTTGGTCCATGAAAAGATATGAGAAAGTTTGGAGTGAATGGATTAAGGAAGTGAAATAGTCTATTATTTCCAAGCATTCACTGTCACCCGAGCAAGATGATGCATGATAAACAGTACGACTGTCATCTTAATGTAGAAGTTATGGTTATATTTATTGTGCATAGTATTCAAATCTGTTTCTGCTAATAATCCCAGATGCATGTGTATGCTTAATATTTCCTGTATAATTACACAAATAGCCTTCAAAAAATTGTCATTTTGACATTGTCATTTTTTACTTTTTTAAATTTTATTCTCTGAATTTGAAGACAAGAGAAATGAAACAATGAATATCATTCGATTTAAAAAAAATAAATAAATAATGTTTTTTGTTTGCATCTAACATTTTAATTCATTACTTAATTCTGCAAAATTCAATAATACGGCCAACAATGATTCCAAGATAAAAACAAAAATGTTTATTAGAGACAGGCAGTGAGAAAATTGGTCCACAAGTTCTTAGTCATCTTGGCTATTCTTCGAATCGTCTTGGCTCTCTCTTGCGAACAACTTCAGAAAATGCACAAGAATTATTTTACCTCAAATGCATTTGTTTAGATGACAATAATTTGAGAGAGAGAATTGAAAACATTTAATTTGCCTGCTTTAGTCTTTCATCTCTTGAGATGAATGGCTTCTCCACAGCTGTGTCATCACCGGCTACAGATCCTGACAGATCCATTTCCACCAGTGGCTAATAATTAAAGCAGAGGAATCAAATGCTGTGCTCTGTTTTAAAACTCAGAATACAATAGCTTGGATCAAACATTTACTCAAAAAAACCTTAGTGAAATAATGATCTAAAGGGTATGAAATTATCTGACATGCTGGACGCAGTAGGGACATCACCTCATGAAACGTTAAACCCCTCAATCCCTCAGCAAATGACAACATATGAGACCCAGGAAACTGAGAGGAAAAAAAGAGCAAGAAAAAATATCTTAAACATAAACATGTTTAATAAGGAGCATTTCTACTAAGTTCATTTTCATAAACATTTGTCATGTTTTATTTGACACTCAGCAAACTGAGAGACACAAAAGAAAACAGATTTGCTAATCATTATTTAACATGACTTAAAGAAGGAATGGTATAATGATTAATATTATATTTGTACCTCAATTAAGTAAATTACAGTTTAGTTGCACCTCAAGAGAAAAATTTATATAAAATGTAATATTGCTATTTTACTATATTTATAACTAATATGACAATATTATCAAAGTTATCATCTCACCCTTGTTTTATTGACCTTATTTGTCAAGGCTCCTTGTATAAAGATGAAAATAAGTAAAACTTTGCATCCAGTCAAATGTAAGGTTGATTTTTGCTTCATTGCACCAGGATAACTAGACCTAAACACTAGAGCTATCTGCTTCTACTGAGAGTGAGGAGGAAGTTACACTGCAATATTTATATTGAACCTTGTTATAAAGTCATGTGCATTTGCAATAATGACAAAATGTGCATGTTCCTGATAAGAAAAATGTTGCAAATGAAAGAGATAAGCATATTGTTTAAAAACTTTGGTAAGACACTTCCGTTTAATGAAATGATCACTATATATTCACTATATATTATCAAGCACAACTTTATTTTGGTATAGTTAGTTTTTTTATTGTTTTTGTATAGTATTGTCCACCATTTAATCCTGTTCTTTTATCTTGAGCTTGTAAGGATAAAAATAATAAACATGTTTAGTGCACTGAATTATGTTCATAATTTGTTTTTAGAATGTTTATTTGAAAAATGTTGAAGTAAGGATCTTTTGCCAACAAGCAGAATTATATGGATTAGCATTACCTGCATTATATTAGGTCCTGTGATGAATGACTCCTCCATCTGAACTGGGGCTTCATCAGTTGATATCCCCAGATGGTTAATTAAAGCAGAAATCAAAGCTGTGTTTCAGCTTTAGAATGTGGTAAAAAGTTTAGAAAAATAGAACTGTATTCATTCAGACTGCAAACTCTTAGATCCAAGTTCATTTTTTTTTTAATAATTAATTTGACTGCCAACTGTGGATGTAGATACTGTAAGAGTATCAAAACTATACGTCTTATCTCAAATACCTTCAAGAGCAAGAGTGCAGATTGTATTCATTCGTCAAAGATTTACTTTATTAAGCACTCAGATTACAAAAAAGTAACTTTATATATTTATTACTCAAAGTCATAGATGTCTAAGAAGCAAAATAAGTGAGCAAACCGTTTTGATTTGCAAAAACACCAAGTTGCAATACTTTACTTTTGCAATACATTCGTGATAATTTAACTCACTAATATTCTGTCATCTCTGTTGCAAGTACGCTACACTGCATTACAGCTCAAGAGGAAAATAATTTTTGTATAATATTGCTGTTTAGGTGGTCATCTTACCCATGACTCATTCATATGACACATGACTCAAGAATGAGAATATTTTGACTCCTGTCAAATTTTTGGTTACCTTCATTGTTAAAAGATGGAAGTAAATCAATGCTAGAGACATCTGCTGCTGCAAAGTGTGGAAGCAATATTTATCTCGTAGCGTTAAGGTTTAATCTAATATAGTTGTGCAAGTGAAGGTCAAATTTCTTTACTGCATTACAGTACAAATAAAGTATGTGCCCAAAGACAAATATGTTGCATGTTTTTGTTTTATAAGAACATATTTTTAGATATGCTCTTATAAAACAATGTACATGTATTGTCAAAGTGCTCTCAATTGTATCTCAGGGTAGGAATAAGTCACTTGGGGCTCATACAGTTTTCATCTCACTGAATCTCAAACGTATAGTCTAAAAGCTTTGGCAAAGCCAGTGAAGACATTGCAGTGTGTGTGGATGTGAGGTTGTACATGGAGGATAATGCAAATCACCCTCACCCTCCCAATCACACACCCCATACTCCTTTTACACAGTATAAACTAAGAAACAAACCTTAAAGGGAAACAGACCGAGTGCTATAGAAAGATACAGAGACGAGATGCAGATGTGCAACCACAAGACTGGAGACAGTTGTACATCTGCTAAACAGGGAGGATGTTCCTAGAAGAAGGGTCTTATCAGATTTAGCAAAGAAAATCAGTTGCGCTTTATTTCACAGTGTGCTTGTTACGGTGTAATTTTACTGAGTATTATTAATTAACGACACACACTTATTATGGGGTTAGAGTTGGGATTAGAGATTTGTTTAGGATTATTGCATGTAATTATGCATAATTTACTCTTATTACTATAGTAAGTACATGTAATATGTAACAAGGACACTATAAAATAAAGAAAAATCTGAAAATCTTCAAAAAATGTGTCCCCAAAGTGTAGCTGGGTTAGAAATACACACAGTGTGGGCCAGAACATTTCTCAACCACTGAAAGCTGCATGACTTGATATTGCTGTTCACTAGAACTGATAAATGTACCTCATTGTGAAACATGAACATGTTTGTGTTTTTGCACGTAGGATACTGTGAGAAACTATTTAAAAATGACCACAACACAGTTTTGCCTAATGTGAGCTCATCTTGCACTAACAGTTAAATTAGGAGGTAACAAAGGTAAGTCCTCCAGCAGCACCCTTTGTTGTTCCAAGTGGATGTGTATTCACATGGGTGCATGATTGACAGATCACACTGTTTAGTTTAAAATGGTAATTTATGTGTCTGCATTCATTATTTTGGTATGAATACTGTATTTTATGATTTGACGTGGGATATTTTGAAAATTGTTTTCTGCATACTTTGATGTTCTCTACTGTTCTACACCAACATAACTGAATCTATTTATTCCAATAAATCATTATTGCCTTTTCAGTTTTAAATAAAACAGACGTGCTGATGCTGGGAAATCTGAGAGGTACATTAAGAGATAGAAGATCAGGGAACGCTTTAACGATTGCTCTTGAGGAAGTTGTCAGCACTCCTAGATGACAGTACACATCAGTAGAATGCAATCCACATCAACAGTTGGGAAACTGGGGTTCATTGTCCAATTTAAAATTCCTTCAGTCATGCACATCTGGGAAATAGAGGAGGGTAATCAATCCATGGTGGAAAAGTTGGTCTGTCCTGCTCATGTGTTTTTATATATCATGAGTCTGTTTGTCAATTTTTGATTTCAAGTGCTCCTTGTAAGCCAGAATGTCCCCGTTCCATTTGGTGATGGTCTGCTTTTCACACACCCAAATTTCCTGAGCCACCTAGAACGAGATGGAAAAGCCATCCATCACACAATCCAGATCACAGACATCTAGTCAAATGTGAAAACAAACAAGACTCAAGAACTGATATATTTACTAGCTTTGAAGATATACCTGCTGAATAAGTCGGAAGTCGTGGCTAACTAGCATCATTCCTCCCTCAAACTCATTGATGGCTTCAGCCAGAGCATCAATTGTCTCAATGTCCAAGTGATTAGTTGGCTCATCCAGAAACAGCATGTGCGGATTCTGCGACGCAAGCCAGGCGAAACACACCCGACACTTCTGGCCATCGGACAAGTTCCTGATGGGACTGACCTGTTAAAGGGGGATATGACAGTTAAAACAGAAAACAACCTAAGCAAGTACAGTAGTACGCTATATTGTCTGGCTTTCAAAATAATGCAGGACTCATGTTAACACCCTTACACAATAAACACAACCACACACATACCTGCTGCTTCCCTGTCAGGCCGTAGCGTCCAATGATCTTCCTCATCTCCTCATTTTCTTTGATTTCTGGGAAGCACTTCATCATGTACTCCAGAGGAGACAGGTCAAGCTCTAGCTGCTCAGTCAGGTGCTGCAGGACAAACACAACACAAAAGCAATTACAAACAACTGGCAATAACTTAAATGAACATGCTTATAATCAAATTATGAAGAAACATGTAAATAATGTGACTCCAAGTTTAATGCCTCAGAACCGTAACAAACATACATATCTCCGTCTATATATATATATATATATATATATAACATGACTGTTGGGAAAACGGATAGAATAACACAATTAGCAAGACAACTAATCATCAGGACTGTATTTCTATAAAGACGGTACCTGGTGATACCTGCCAATCTTGACATGCGAGTGCTTTCTTATCATTCCGTCTGTGGGGAGAAGCTATGAGATACATAAACACAGGCCAATGAATATCAATGGCTTTAAAACTCAATCACTGTTCAGAACTTTAAAAGACTTTAACTATCCAATCATATTAGCCTATTTTTCATAACTGACCTCTCCCATCAGTAGCTTGAGAAGTGTGGATTTGCCAGCCCCATTGGGACCCACAAGTGCAACTCTTGTGTCCAGGTCAATGCCAAACTCCAAATTCTTATAAATAAAATGCTGTAATAATAAATAAATAAATAAAAGAAGTAAACAAATGATTTTATGAAATATTTGTTTTTACCACTTATATTTTCTACTGTGCTTACAAGACCTAACCACTCCAAAACCTGTTCACACCAAGAACAATAACTATAAAGACAACTACACTGATGGAAAATAACATTCTGTTTATTATAAGCGCACTGCAGTTTTGTCACCTGCTGCTTTAAATGCTTGATCTCTGTAAAGTCAAGTGGATTCTAATTGACTGTTAATGTTTTTTATTTTTAGCTGAAAAAAATTGTTCTGAAAATGATTCAAAATTATATAATTCCTGTTATTATTATAGTATTGTTATAGCTGTTACTGTTATATTATACTTGTGGCGTGGTCTTGACTAATCTTACAAAATTAAACTGATTATTAAAGCTTTATAGTTATCGTTATAATTATCACCCTTTGTGAAAATGGCTCTCGATGCCTTGATGCTACAGTAAATCAGTGCATACCTAATTTAGACATACACAATGTGACAACATACAGTATCACTGCATATGACAACACAAGAGAGCTGAAACAAAAATGAATGTCCCAAACCAGACAGTTGTGTAAATGTGATATCTGCAGTGATAGGCTGTTTGAAAGGCTGTGGACTCACTGTGTCACTGGAGTATCTGAAGCTGACATTCTGCACCATGATGACAGGAGGGGGGATCTTCCCACAAGGAGGAAAATAAAATGACAAAGTCTGAAGGAGAAATGTGTGGTTAAAATTCTCTGATAACTTAATCCATGGTGGAAAATAATAATAATCTTTAACAGCAAAATCAGTGGCACCTAGAGCCCAAAGGATAGCCCACCCTAAAATGAAAATTCTGTCATTAATTACTCACCGTCATGTTGTTTCAAACCCGTTAGACCTTCGTTCATCTTCAGAACACAAATTAAGATTTTTTCTTGATGAAATTCAAGAGCTTTCCCAGGCAAAGAGCACTAAAATACACTTTATTTTAGTGCACTTCCATAATGTACTTAAAGTGCTCTATTTTCACGCACTAATTTCTGAACTTAATATAAAAAAAAATATTATTTAGTACTTCTTAAGATAATCTTAATGTACTCAACGGTGCTATTTTGAGACACCATGAAGAACTAAAATTTGCTTTTAACATATCACTGCATTAAAAAAATGTATTTAGTTAACACTTGCAGTACACTTGAACTCATCTTTCGTACACTTTTATATACTCATCATACATAGAAAATATAGACGTATGAATTATATAAAATATAAGAATAATATATAATATATACAAAATGTGTTTATAATGTATTGCCCACATATTTTTATAAATTAAATAATTAATTTCAAATGTTTTGTAATTGTTAATATCCCTTTATATGTAGTTAATGGTGTCTTTAAATAATACAATTAAACACACTATTAGTAGCACTTTTTTCCACATTAAAAAATATAGCACTTTAAGTACTTTGCTAAAAGTATACTTACTGTTAAATTGTGAATTTTAGTACACATTTAACATTTGCCACAAAACACTTAATTATAGTATTTATAGTTTATAACTTTTACAATTTTTTTTAGCACAAAAAAATAAGAATGTACTACAAATGTACTTGCTTGTAAGTATTTTTTTAGTGCAGTTAAGTATACTTTATTTTTACCTGGGTTCTGACCCTGCATAGACAGTAACACAACTGAAACGTCCCAGAAAGGTAGTAAGGACATCGGTAAAATAGTCCATGTGACATCAGTGGTTCAACCGTACTGTTATGAAGCTAAGAGAATACTTTTTGTGTGCAAAGAAAACAAAAATAACGACTTTATTCAACAATTTCTTGTCTTCCATGTCAGTCTCCGAGGGTATTACGGGTTTGGAACAACATGAAGGTGAGCAATTAGTGATTATTAGTGACAGTTAGTAATTAGTGACAGAACTTTCAGTTTTGGGTGAATTTTCCCTTTAAGATGTTTATAGTCACTACAGTAAATCAGCCAGACTCACACTACAGGAGTTTTAGACCAATTTATCCCAGATTTTCTCCTCCCAAGAATCGGAGAAAAAAATCTTGTTGAGGACCTCGGTTGGTTTCGATGTTCAGCCCGAATTATCTGGTAACGCGATGCACCACAATTTTCAAATCTTGTAGTACATGTTTAAGATTTGAGGGACGAAAATCTGCGAAGATTCTCCTTATGTGTGTGCTGCAACCAGATTTCATAATCGCTTAGGATTTTAAAACTTCTGTAGTCTGAGCACGGCTTTAGTAAAACCAGCAACTTCCTGTTGAAGAAATTACAGACAACCATTGTAAAATAAATATCTTAGATTAGCTCTACATTATTGGTGAAAAGTATTTTTTAACCAAACCACCAAACCTGTGTCTATCTGTTTTTCTGGTTTACATGGTTCTCACTATTCACCTCTTTTGTCTTGTTCATGGTATTGGTCAATTGAACAAAGTGAGTTAGCAATTCTCAACTGATGCTTCATGATGATAACAGGTCTTGGGCAAGAGTAAATGACATACAGAAACACAAAAATGTCTCACTGACAAGCTACAGAGTGTGTGTTAATGAGTATTTGCCTGTGTGACAAACCTTGTCGTTCACCACACGAGCTGTTAGGCCAGAGGCCACCATTTTCTGCAGTGTTTTTTCTTTGCTCTGAGCCTGGCGAGCTAGCTTTGCAGAGCCGTGACCAAAATGGGCAATATAGTTCTACAGGAGATGAAGAGAATAATGATGACATTATTTTTGCAATGACATACATATGGTGAACAGCAGCAGTGCAGTACAAGAACTATAAAACAAAAATACAATTTAAAAAGAGTAGGGGTGCTCCGATCAGGATTTTTGAGGCTGATCACCGATCGCCGATCACAGAAAGCAGTATCTGGCGATACGATCACCGATACCGATCTTTTTAAAGCCTTCTTTTTATCATGTAGAATTATTTATAGTGATGATCCAATCAAGATTTTTAGACATTTATTCAGGGCCTAATTTCATTTTTGAAAATGAATTCCCCTCTTATAGCGCTTTTCCACTGCATGGTACGGCACGGTACAGTTCACTTTTGTGGGGTTTTCCACTGGGTACAGTACCTGGTACCTGGTACTTTTTTCAGTACCACATCGGTTGAGGTTCCAAGCGAACCAAACCATTACCAAAATGTGACGTGTAAACTCTGCTGATCACTGATTGGCCAGAGAAAATCGTCACTGCCTGCGTCATTGAACTTGCGGCATGAGACACAACAGGCCCGCTAGATTTAAATCAGCACAGCCAGCGAAGGATCGAATGCAATGGTTTTGAATGAGTACACCTTTTTTTAACAACCAACAGTTTCGTTGTCTGTTGAGGAAGTACAGACGTTCTTCTCGTTGATAGCCGAGGAGCGGATCCAGCGAGAGCTTGATGGAGCGATGCGGAATGAAAAAGTTTTTCAGGAGTCACCACAGTAGAGGTGGCACAACTGTAACGACATGTGAATAATCCCACCCACTCTAAAGCGGTACTAAACTGCAGTGGAAATGCAAACCGAGCCGAGCCGTGCCGTACTGAGCCGTGCCGAGCAGAGTTGTGCCATGCCGTGGAAAAGCGCCATTAGGTGACTCTTGTGAGGGGATTTTTTTAATCTGCCATTTTTTTTAGATTTTTCAAAAATATATACAGGTGCATCTCAATAAATTAGAATGTCGTGGAAAAGTTCATTTATTTCAGTAATTCAACTCAAATTGTGAAACTCGTGTATTAAATAAATTCAATGCACACAGACTGAAGTAGTTTAAGTATTTGGTTCTTTTAATTGTGATGATTTAGGCTCACATTTAACAAAAACCCACCAATTCACTATCTCAACAAATTAGAATACTTCATAAGACCGATAAAAAAAACATTTTTAGTGAATTGTTGGCCTTCTGGAAAGTATATGTACTCAATACTTGGTAGGTGCTCCTTTTGCTTTAATTACTGCCTCAATTCGGCGTGGCATGGAGGTGATCAGTTTGTGGCACTGCTGAGGTGGTATGGAAGCCCAGGTTTCTTTGACAGTGGCCTTCAGCTCATCTGCATTTTTTGGTCTCTTGTTTCTCATTTTCCTCTTGTCAATTCAGGTCTGGTGAGTTTGCTGGCCAGTCAAGCACACCAACACCATGGTCATTTAACCAACTTTTGGTGCTTTTGGCAGTGTGGGCAGGTGCCAAATCCTGCTGGAAAATGAAATCAGCATCTTTAAAAAGCTGGTCAGCAGAAGGAAGCATGAAGTGCTCCAAAATTTCTTGGTAAACGGGTGCAGTGACGTTGGTTTTCAAAAAACACAATGGACCAACACCAGCAGATGACATTGCACCCCAAATCATCACAGACTGTGGAAACTTAACACTGGACTTCATGCAACTTGGGCTATGAGCTTCTCCACATTTCCTCCAGACTCTAGGACCTTGGTTTCCAAATGAAATACAAAACTTGCTCTCATCTGAAAAGAGGACTTTGGACCACTGGGCAACAGTCCAGTTCTTCTTCTCCTTAGCCCAGGTAAGACGCCTCTGACGTTGTCTGTGGTTCAGGAGTGGCTTAACAAGAGGAATACGACAACTGTAGCCAAATTCCTTGACACGTCTGTGTGTGGTGGCTCTTGATGCCTTGACCCCAGCCTCAGTCCATTCCTTGTGAAGTTCCAGCCCGATCTCACGGCAATTCGTACATATTTTACGAGGTGGCTAATTCGTACGAATTCATACGACCTCACTCATACAAATTCATATGATTTTTGCTAAATCGTACGTATTTTACGAGTTGCCAATTCGTATGAATTTGTACGAATGACCTACACCTAACCCCGCCCCAAAACCTACCCGTCACTGGGGTTTAGACAAATCGTACTATTTATTTATTTAGTTATTTTAGTCATTTAGCAGACGCTTTTGTCCAAAGCGACTTACAAATTCGTACTAAATCGTACGAGTGAGGTCGTACGAATTAGCCACCTCGTAAAATACGTACAAATTGCCGTGAGATAGCATTGGAAGTTCACCCAAATTCTTGCATCGATTTTGCTTGACAATCCTCATAAGGCTGCGGTTCTCTCGGTTGGTTGTGCATCTTTTTCTTCCACACTTTTTCCTTCCACTCAACTTTCTGTTAACATGCTTGGATACAGCACTCTGTGAACAGCCAGCTTCTTTGGCAATGAATGTTTGTGGCTTACCCTCCTTGTGAAGGGTGTCAATGATTGTCTTCTGGACAACTGTCAGATCAGCAGTCTTCCCCATGATTGTGTAGCCTAGTGAACCAAACTGAGAGACCATTTTGAAGGCTCAGGAAATCTTTGCAGGTGTTTTGAGTTGATTAGCTGATTGGCATGTCATCACCATATTCTAATTTGTTGAGATAGTGAATTGGTGGGTTTTCGTTAAATGTGAGCCTAATTCATCACAGTTAAAAGAACAAAAGACTTAAACTACTTCAGTCTGTGTGCATTGAATTTATTTAATACACGAGTTTCACAATTTGAGTTGAATTACTGAAATAAATGAACTTTTCCACGCCATTCTAATTTATTGAGATGCACCTGTAATTTATCACACCTAAATGTTTATTCATGCACTGCATTTTTGTTTTTACAATTGTGCAATTGTTGCACAATAGCTTACACACAGCCCAAGCCTGATTTCGTAGGCTGTATGTGAGGGACATTTTTCACCAGGTTCCCACGTATTCCGTTTGCTGTGTGTATGCAGTCCATGTGTGGTACGTAAGCGGTGCAGAAGGAGCAAGGATTCTCATTGTGCTTTCACACAGGAGTCTGCAACTGATCCGTGGCTGTTTACTACAAACACAACATTTATCCATTATTTTGATTTCAAATCCAAACATTGTTACTTAAAATGCTTTTTCAGCATTGTGATTCTTTTTTATACAGTACAGTAATACAATCTTTCATAGACGTGTTTAAACACAATATATATAAGAAACACATTATTCAATGCTTTTTACTTTTGCATTTACTTCTAGATTTATATATTAAGTTGCTCAAGCAAGTGGCAAAACATTTGAAATACTTTTCTTACATTATCACAAACATTCTATATTAAAACTTAACACTGACAGAAACAGCCAGCTCTACTGCCTTTTCTTTTCTTTTTGCATTTAAATCTTTATTACAAGCAATCCTGCGGTTCATAAAGAACTTTCTTTTCCTACCTCCACAAGTGCCATCTATTATTGCCTTGTTTATATAAAAGTGCTTTTTTCCTTTAAACCCCAGGAGAGCGCATGAGCACTGAATTGTTTAAACACTGGCAAGAATTAAAAAGAAATGCAATTTATAAACTTTAGTGACGATGCGACACTGCCTCGATTGTGCAAGAGACAGTTCCTGTGTCGACTGTGCAGCTCGTTTATAGACGCAAAAAGTTTTCAAATTACTTTATAAGCTATTTAATGAAGAAATATGAATTGTACCTCACCTTCAGCATTATAATTATTTCACCCGCGCCGGACGGTCCGCTGCATATCATGCCAAACCTCTTACGACAGGCCCGTCATCAGCTTGAGATCAGGTTTTTGAGATCGCCCTTTATAGAGACCGCCGATCAAACATCTCAAAGCGATTATTGGTCAATAGTGATTGGTAGCCGATCAATCGGAGTACCCCTAAAAAAGAGCAATAAGGCCACAAGGCTACACTGTTTCACCTTCATATGAGCTATCTGGTCCTGCTCCCAGTTGTACCGCTTCATCTGGTTTTCCTCCAGCTCCTCCCTGGTCTTCACATACTGATCGTAGTTACCCTAAAAAAACAAATTTTCATTACATACAGCATACACTGTTACCACTCTCATACCTTTGTTACTTTTAATATATGTGATGAGTGTGCTAATAAACCAGACTCAGGATCAGCAACAGTTCATAATTAGCAACAGTAATAAAAGCATCATATTTCATGCCTTTTAAGGCTAGACCAGGAAGAGCACAAGAGGAGCCTCAGGATCAGGTCTCCTATTAAAGGCAATAGTACAGATTTTTTGAGGATAACAAAGCTTTTGCATACAACTTCTGTGAGTTGGATACACTTGCACATTTTCAAAAAAAAGCTATGACATTACACATCATACCTCTGTCATAACTTTTTATCATCACCCTCATGTCGCTCCAAACCTATATGACTTATGGAACAAAAAAGAAGATATTTCTATTTCATTGTATCAACAAAAAAACAGAGACATAAAGATCATACAGGTTTGGAGCAACATGAGGGAGAGTAAATGATGACAGATTTTTATTTTTATTTTTTGGGTGAACTATCCCTCACTGCTTTATCTGGGTGAACTATCCCTCACTCAAAACAAACGTGAACATTGTGCTACAGCACTCACGGTGTAGTACTTGAGCTTCCTCTGGTGGAGATGAATGATGTTCGTGCAGACACCATTGAGAAAGTCTTGAGAATGTGAGATGAGTACAAGAATTCGCTTAAAACTGAAAGAAAAAAAAAAAATCTGTTAACTATAAGAATCGTTCTGACAATTCCTTGTTTAAAAAAATGTATTGTTTGTCAACGTAAACTACAATTCCTACGCATTTGTGTTACATGAAACTCTTTGAAATTTAGTTTTGTTTCTGTGCATGACAATTTCCATCTCATTTGATTGCTGGTGTACTAGAAAATCTAATAAACACTGAAGACAGTGCTCACGATTTAAGTTCTTCTTCCAGCCACACACAGGCATCCAAATCCAGGTGGTTAGTAGGTTCATCTAACAACAGCATGAAGGGCTTTATGAACAGGGCTCTGAAAGAGGGAAATTAGAAAAAGGAAATATTAAGAAAATGTATTATTGTGCTTGTATTAAATTGATAAATTATAACTTTTGGTCTCATTTGGATTTTGGTCCATTCATTATGTGAGGATAACCAATAAAATCCACAACATGAGTGGTATTATAACATATATACAAAAAGAACTATGAAAATGTTTATGTTAAGTAAATAATACATATTTTGTACTGACACAGAATAAACATTTAAATGTCATTTTCAAACCTGGCAAGGGACACACGCATCCTCCAGCCTCCACTGAAATCTTTCAGGTTTTTTTGCTGCATAGCAGGTGTGAAACCAAGTCCAAAAAGGATTCGTGAGGCTCGAACTTCAGCTTTGTCTGCGTCCAACTCTTCCAAGCGCTCATAAATCTCCATCAGCTTCTCACACTCTGCTGCAGTAAAGAGAAAAAAAAAAGAGAAAATGGGACATGTTGTACTTGATTAAGTGCTGTGCTACTTGTTAAATCAAATTTACATTTGATCAATAGCATTAATAGCATTAATAGCATTTTATAGTATGTGTAACCAATAATAAGAGAAAAATGACCAGGTTTGTCAACTTGCAGATTAGTATAGCAAAAACCTGATGCATATGTGTGTGTTTAACTCACAGTCCTCATGAGCCAATCGCTCAGCCTCCTTCTCTAGTTTTATCCTCTCTTCATCAACTTCCATTACACACTGCAGCGCTGTCTTCTCACTAGGGGCCATCTCTCGTGTCAGGTGGTAGATGTCTATGTGTTCTGGGATGGGAACTTCTCGATGCCCAATGGCAGATAGGAGCATAGACTTGCCTACAAAGAGTGTTCAAGAATATTCTCATTCATGGAAGCCCCTAACCTCTCATTATACAATCCCATTTCCTTCACTCCAAGTTTTGTAAAATGCAATAAAAACAATAATCTGTGATTTATTAATTCTCTTTAACCTTTATTTAATTGACAAAGAAACTACAAAGAAAAAGATTGAATGTTTTCACTGGGCTAATTGTCTTTTGTTTATATAATATAAACAAATTTTGATTATATCGGCTGCAACAAAATCCCAAAAAATTGGAACAGAGGGAAAATAAAAGTGAAAAGTAAAAAAAAAAAAGCACCACCAAAGACAAGCCAAGATGGGTTGTGGCTTATCATTTTGTGCTGAATTTAATGTGAGAATTGTCAAACTGTTAAAAAAAATAACATTTCTCAGAATTGCACATAATTTAGGTATTTCACCATTTACCATACTGTACAAACTGTTGTCACTTTACACAGTCTGTTGCTGTATCAAGAAATGCAACTTGAAACATGACTTGCACATGTGTGAAGGTTCCACTGAGGCTGAGGTATATATTGTGATTGTACAGAGACATATGCTACCATCAAAAATTATGTATTTTCCTGGAAAAAGAGCAAGGCAATGCCAGGCCTCATTTTACTAGTGCAACAACAGTGTGGTTTCGTAGACATATGTTGAGATCGCAATACAATTTATGTTGATAATGATGATAAGCTTTGGACATTTTTACTTGATATGGATTATCTAACAGGAGAAATAAATGTGACAACAGCAAGTCAGTGCTTGTCGCAGATAGGCTATTTTACTAGTAGTAAAACAGTCTGCATGTTCTGTGTCTCTCTGTAAAAATGAATGGCACGGTTTTGTCTGAAACACAAACTCCAACACTCACAGTGATTTCAGCGTCTACATCTCAATACATGAGGAAATGAACACATGAACTAAAAACCTTCATGACAACATGTCAAAATAAAAGCCCGGTTTAACGAAGAAATTTTGACAGAAATATATTACTATTGTACACTAAAATGCAACTCAGTAATAATAATAATAATAATAATATTTTGAAGGAATATAATACAACCAAAGTATTTTTAAATTAATTCATATTTAATTTATAATAATTTATTTGTTGTAGATTCATTGTTTTCATTCCATTAAATTTTAAAAGACATTAAAAAACATTAAAAAAAATGGAATGAACCATAAAACACAGAATCCAGATTTTTTTTTTAATATTGTGATAAATATCAATATTGTATCATATGGAAAAAAATATTATGTTTTTGGCCATACTGCCCAGCCCTATGAAGAGAAGAATAAGATGACCACGCTGACCACTGCTGTTGAGCAGGTGAAGTCTTGTATTGGTCAAAAATCCTCTTGCAAAACGGTTGTATTTAGTATCCTCAGTTCAGAAACAATTAAAAAGTGTGATTAAAAGGAAAGGTGATGTTACACATCTGTCCCAAAGTTTTTGGAGTGCGCTGCAATCATGAAAGTCAAAATTTGTTTATATTTACAAAATATTATTAAGTTGATGTTACATATGAGATCTTTTCTCTAAACCTTTGTCAGTTAAATAAAGGTTAAACAAAATTAACAAATTACAGATACTATTTTTATTGCATTTTACAAAATAAATAAATCTGAAAATGGTTTTATTTGTTCACAAGATTTTTATGTTAATTAATGTTATTGTACATACCATAAATACCACAAATAATATGAACTTTTAGACTCAGGTCTATGTGCAAATCTTGATGAAGCTTGAGAAGCAATGGATGCATCAGCCCCAATGTCACTTAACATCCATACCTGTGCCATTGAGGCCAATGAGACCGTAGCGCCGGCCGGAGTTGAGCTCCAGGCTTGTGTCGCTCAGTAACTCTTGGCCATGAAAGGTGAGTGAAAGACTGCTGATGTGAACATCAGTGCTGTCGGGGTGAGAGGCCAAGACTCCCGTCACCGCCCGCGCCTCCATCTTACGCATCTCAAACTCATCCAGCTCCTTAGTCAGAGCAGCAACATCTAAAGGGGAAAGTGAAAGATGCGACATAGAAAAGTAAATTATGTGTCATAGGCTAGCTAAAGCTACAGGTATGTTTGCGTGTAAATTTGTCTGACTCTGCCTTATGAGTGTGAACTGTCAAAATGTTTGCCCTCTTCAAACTTTAGGCATGATTTTAATAAACACACCTCCATTTGTCTCCCCATTAGTTACTGCACCATTCACTTGGCCATCTTGAAGCTCTCCTTCTTCGTTTACGTCATCATGCTTTTTCACATGCTGTCGAGCTTTGGCAGCCTCTTTCTTCTTTGCAGCCTTCTTCTTAGCAAGATCCGACGGCATGGCTGTGGAGTACAGTAATCTGTGATGCCACATCTAACATGATAATATTTTCATACTCTCATGAACTCATAAATTACTGTTCCACTATACACAGATAAATGTGTCATTAAGCTGACCTCACTTTATTGGACCTAAATCAACAGCAAATATCCTTATAAACAATGGTTTGTGAAATTACATAAGGACATTCTTCATAGATAACTGTTTATAAGATTCTTCCTGCATATGTTGTTACATTTCATACCCACATACAGTTCCCGAATCCCAACGGCTCAGGTAACGTTAACCGTTTCTAGCACGACCTCGACCTTTGAGTGTCTTCTGACCCCTGCCAGATTATTACACCCCTAGTTTTGGTAGGTGTTAGGGTTAGGTGTGGGGGAGGGGTTAGGATTAGGCAATCAGATAGCGATTTCAACGAGAGGGGTAATAATTTGGCAGGGGGTCGAAAATGGGCACAACACCGGCATAATAATGGCCTTGCTAGCTAACTATAGCGCTTTACTGACATCTCTATTTTTGAGTTTAAAGAGTTTACAGTTTTGTATATGTATAAAAATATATACATTTACAGTCGTGTATGGCTTAATTTGTATCAGGGTTACACCTGGCACCGGTGACAGATTGAAGTGACAGCATGAGGCGATCAGCTCAGATACAAACTGTATAAGCCGGATATTACCTCACTTACAGTATATTTATGTCTCACGTACAATGTAAACGTAACGGTAGTTTCAAGGAAACACTGACAAGCTGAAACAGAGTAAAATAGATGCAGAATAGACGTACCTTTCTGAGAGGATCAGACACTCAGCGCGCGCTGACCGTATTTGGTGAAGAGCAGATCACCGCCTGCTGGTCAGATGAGCCAAGCTTCACATGCTGACCAATGCATGGTGTAACTGCGTAGTAATAAAAACTGCTTATCGTGTACTGAATGACATCGGTAAAAGATAAGGATTTTACTGCAGTGGTAGAAGGTACTAGTCTTAATTGATAAATATGCAACACAGCAAACAGTAGGCTACTCGTGGACAATGCATTTTAAAACGGAGCAATATGCAGTAGCCTACCAAACATTGCAATAGTATAAAACTATAATAATAAAGGGTCTCATGTGCATGCAGGGATGTAGAAGAATTAAAATACTTGAATCGACCCCAAAATAAAGATTTTGTCAATCTTTAATCACCTAACCAGCTTTTTTTCTTTCTTTTGTGAAACACAAAAATGAGATGTAAGCTAAAATGACAATTTAATTATATATTTTAAGTAAATGATGACGGAATTAAAACTATCCCCTTTAAATATACTTTTTAAATCTATTTGAGACCTTTTGAAATTAGGAGTAGGCCTTAAAGCAGACAAAAACATATTATATACATATATAAGGCCTCTAACACTAGCTTGCTCTATTCTTTTTCTATTCTATCTGTTTTCTTTTTATTTATTATATAGTTTAAAAAAACAAACAAACCTTGCTACATGTACTGTGTTAAGCTAACTGAGACTTGTTATAGCACTTGCATATCATTGCTCTTTTGTTGATTTTGATTGCTTCATTGTCCTCATTTGTAAGTCGCTTTGGATAAAAGCGTCTGCTAAATGACTAAATGTAAATGTATTATATCAAAGAAGATATTTTGTATTGCATCATGACTTCAGTCGTTTCTGTTTGTTTTATTGTATCTCATTCATCTTTGTGATGAAGAGGAGAGAGGTCTCATAATTGCCCACATCAAAGTCTTTTTCCTAAAGCAATTTGTTGAAATACATTGCTAAAGGCAGATGAACTTGATTCAGAAGTACACTGTCAATGGGCCATGAAGCCATCCTTAAAGCAATACAACTATGCCAAACAACTAGGATTTCTGGTAACAGGAAATTGGTTTCAGTCTAGCATCTGTTTGTCTGTAGATACATACATTACTAAGAAAAAATCTACACACACATTCTTTTCTTTTAAATAATACAATTAAATTAGCTATTTTACTTTCCCTGAAGAATGTGTTGAATAGACACCTTTTGAGAACCAGGGGTAATTGTTATACAGTTATTTTGTTGTATTTATTTTTTTCTTTTAATTTATTTTGTAGCTATTCTTTTATATTACTCAGAGTCACTTTGACATGTGTCTGCCAGAGCTTGTCATTGCTGGCTGATGGGGGATAACGGGCTCGCTGTCAGACTCGGAGCAGGAACTCTTGTGCGCCTGCTGCTTGTTTCCTTGGGTCTGTTTTAACGCATTGACTCAATCCTCCTCTTGAGCACATCCGTAGGTAGACTTGATACGTGACCGACGATGCTAGAGACATTCCAAGAAAGTCATTTCGCGATTGTTTTTGTATTTTTCTTCGCCTCCTCGGAAGAGACGCAGGGATTCATCTGAAGTGAGCGCAGTCTCGGCGGATTACTGTGTTTGTGTTTTTGGGGGAAATATCGCTGGTGGCTGCTAATGTTGCTCAGCTTCACTGTGCAAGCAAAGCAGCTACGAAGCTACGCCAGACAGTGGAGGACTTTTTATTGAATGTAATTTATCATCAGTTGTTTTTAAGACCACAAAATGGCTATTATACCCTGATATCCTGAACTTTATCATATTTCAGTCCTCGGTCAGCTGTGCATGCTGGTTGGCTTCAAATGTTGTCGACTGGTTAGCGATCTAAGTTAACCCTTTGTGCATCACCAGTGGAGGTGATTTCTCATCTAATAATGTAAATTTATTTCTCAAATACTGTGTTCATACATGCAGCTCGCGCATACTGAGTGCAGGAGGATGTCTGGCTAGATCAAAGTCGACTAATTTATGCGGACTGAGGGAGTGGTAGTGTCTCGGTTTTGCATGTTTGGATGGTAAATCAGACCCATATGTCCCGATGTTAGTCATCTGACTGTGAAGAGGCAGGTCAGATTGGGTGCTGTTGCTCCTCCTTTTGTTTTGTCTTTTCACTGCTGAACTTGACATTTTCGTCGTCCATTAATCTGATTGTGAAGAGTACACCAGTCATGTTAAGATTGCATGCATGGTGTCAGGAATTTAAATACTTACCTTTACAGAATCCCTGTCTAGTGCCTCTACTCTGATCAACTGTAGACGAGAATTGCTGTTACTTGAACTGCTCTTTAAGGAGACCTATCGAAACTTGACATCCACTGGCTTGCAGAGGCTCCACCATGCGCCTGTCTTCTTTCCTGGCTGTTTTCCGGCCTGCTCTGCCTCTCATCCTGGGCCTCTCTTTGGGCTGCAGCCTCAGCCTCCTGATGGTGTCCTGGACGCAGGGGGAGACCGATGAGGCTTGTGGAGATGAACTGGGCAATGGGAGACTCATACACAGTGGTCATATCAGGGATGTCCCGGATGGTCAAGATGGGGATGGGAATGAGGACTTCCAGCCTCGCATTGTGCCCTATCACAAGGACCCCAACAAACCACACAAGAAAGTCCTCAGGTGAGTCCCTGGATATCAGTTCATTTTGGCTTCATTTCTTATATAAAAGGACCGAAATTTCAGTAAGAAATGGTTCTTTTAGTTGTTATATCTAAATTATAAAAAAATTAGACAAGATCCGTATTTAAGAACAGAAGGCCATAAAATACATTTGCAATGAGCTATGTAGATTTAAATGTATTTAAAATGATATTAAATCAGCTGTGACCTTTGGATCATGCTGGTATCAGTAGTACTAGCCAGTATAGAAATGTGACTTGTGAGTGGGGTTTGTTTGACTTGGCAGTCAGTTAGTAAGGTCTCAGCCGTGTATTTTTCACCTCGCCTCTGTGCTTTTCTTACAGCTGAATTCTTCACCACTTTGTGAAGCCACAGACATAGAATCCCTTATTATTCCTCTCATAAAAACACCCACGGCTGCATATGTAAGTCAGCCATGTTTTGTGCCCCAAGAGAGGTTTAGATGATAAACAGTTGGGAAATTTTAGTCTCACTTCTGTCAACTGGGACTGAAACGTTAGTAACTGTTTGTGTTGCATCTTCTTGTAAATGAAATCAGATTAAAAAATTAGAAAGAGCCTGTTTATTCATCAGGCTTAACAGCTAAAAAACATATTGGCATTAATTTAGATTACAAAACAAATTTGCATAAATACAAGGGCATTATTAATAATGAAATATAATGCATGGCAAAATGATTTTGGATATTGGTTATTGGACATTTAAACAAAAATCATGCTGTGAGAAAAATGATATCAGCTAATCTCCACAATTGTCTTTAACTTTTACATTCTATTAGATGCCGTCATTTCTATTAGAGATGTAACTAACTGTTTTAATAAAACTTTGAGTTGAGCACACTTTGCCATTTTCATCATAATCCGATTACCAATAATAAATTAAATAAAGCTGCGGTCCGTACTGTTTTTTTGGTTAAAAATGATCCGAAATCAATATTTGAGCAAGTACATAACCAGCCACTGTTCAAAACTATCGCCTTACTTTAGCCTGATTCACAACGGTTAGCTTATGATAATGTTTTCTAATTTGAGTGGTACGTGTTCGAGCATGGCACTGCGTCATTACATCACGTCTGTAAATATAAACAAGTTGTCCCGGCTACTAGGCTATAGCATGTGAGGATCCTGCAGGTGGCGGCTCATTTATAGCCTTTTCTCACAGAAGCTAGAATAATTAAATTGATCATTTTGATGGTGGATTGTAATCCAGAAAGGATTATGTTTATGAAACACATGTGAATGAAATTAAATTATATTCCAGTTTTAAATGTGCTTCTGATTACAGATAGCCTGGGATTACTCAAGATTTGTATTTTAAAGACAACCAGTTCGAAGGGAGCATAGTTTGCTTTTTGGGTTAAAAAGAATTTCTTAATATGAAATTCGAACGGCATGACAATTAGATATTAGACTGGACAGAAATTGAAATCTACACGCTAATACACACTATATACTCATAGTCACGCAATGCTGATGTTGTTAACCATAATAATTTGAGAATAAAGTATAACAATAATAATAATTTGCACGGTTAGATGTGATATGAGCTAACCGATCATTAGATTTAATCACCTTTGGTAGCACGATTTATTGTAATGTTTTTTTTCCTCAGTTGGTCAGAACAAACGTGGCAGACTTGTTACTTACTTGTTCAGATAACAATATACGGTGAAAATTCTTATTAGGGTCATATATTCCAAGACATAGGCTAGAATCTGTGATTGTGAAGTACAGTAAATATCCACACCGGTGCAGTGACTGACAGCCACACATTCACTTCAAAACATTAGATTCATAGGAATAAATTTATATAATTATTATAGCAATAAACATTTTAAATTAAATTCAAATAGGAAAAAGCATTTCAATTTATTAAACATTTAAATTCTAATAATATTCACAATATTACTGTTTTTGATCAAATAAATACAGCCTTGTTGGGCATAAGAGACATAAAAAACATAAAAAAAACCCTCCAAACTTTTGAACGGCAGTGTTTATGTACACTAAAATGAAACTGGTTAAATACCGGAAACGGTTAAATACTGGTGGTCAATTTTCTACTTTTTGTTTGTTTGCCACAGGACACGCTACATCCACACAGAGCTGGGTATCCGAGAACGTCTTCTGGTGGGTATCCTGAGCTCACGCGCCACTCTCAACACACTAGGGGTGGCTGTCAATAAAACGGTAGCGCACCGTTTCCACCGTACCTTCTTTTTCACTGGCCTTCGAAGCACAAAGGCACCGCATGGCATGGCTGTTGTTGCTCATGGTGATGACCGACCCGTCTGGCTGATGTATGAAACCATACGCCACCTCCACCAACACCACGGCAATGAGTATGACTGGTTTTACCTTGCACAAGATGATACATACACACAAGCTGAAAGGGTCATGGAGCTGGTTAATCATCTTAGTGCGGGGCAGGATATGTACATGGGACGGGCAGAGGAGTTTATCGGGGGTGAAGAACGTGCCCGGTATTGCCATGGTGGATATGGGTATCTGCTGTCACGTAGCCTGCTAGCTCGACTGCAGCCCCACCTGGACTCTTGTCGAAATGATATCCTCAGTGTCAGGCCAGACGAGTGGCTTGGTCGCTGCATCATCGATTACCTGGGTCTCAGCTGTGTGGAGAAGCATCAGGTGGGAAAATGTTTTTTTAAAAGGATGTAAATGAAAAGCTAAAACCTATTTACTAAAACTGTGGTGGTTTGAGATATATCAAAGTAACCGCAGTGTCATGTGCTCATAATCATAATCTCATAGTGAAAATAGAAAGTAATTATTGTGTGGTGCTTGGTCATTTTGTTTACATCCATTAATCCATACCAAAAGCTCAAAGAGAGAGAATCCAAAAACCTGGGTTATGATCAGTGTTATTGTGATCTTTTAAAATGTTGCAGGACATGACATACCGTTACTTTGAGCTGCAGAAGAACGTGGACCCTGAGCGTGAGGACAGTGCACAGTTTAAGAACGCCTTCACTGTCCATCCCGTCTCTGAACCTGCCCTAATGTATCGCCTACACAAACGCTATAACCAGATTGAACTGGACTGGACCTATGCACAAATACAGCAGTTACAGGTATGTTACTGCACTTCTTATTAGAAGAAAACATTCTCTCATTCTCATAAAGCTGCTAACTTCTAGACAAGATACTGCAGAAGGGTTTGTTCATGTAACATTTATTCTAAAAGTATGGCAGAAATGTATTTGTTTTTTGGTTGTTTACAGTATTTTCTGATTTATGGAGTGATAAAGACGCTTCTGTTATAACCTTTAACTCCTTTATCATTTAATAGGCCAACAAAAAGAAGCAAGAATTTTGAAACTAGCTTTATCCAATGTTCAGATTTCAGAGTTTCCAAAAACTTGTAGTAAAAAATAAATGTGTCTTGATGTACTGTGATTAATCAACAGGGGAAAGTATGGTGTATCTATAATAAGTTACAGTGTTTAGCCTGTTAAACCTGTTGTGTCTTGCCTTAAGTTCATTGTCTTAAGACATGTCTGCACAATCATATGCAGAACCAGCACCTTTTAGACTGTATTAAGACCTCAGTGCATTTTAACTAAGCTGTGCCTCGCTGAGACCTACACAAATATGCATTCTGATCGTGGATCTGATGTTATGTCTCAGAGAGCTACAACTCAGTCAAGCTGCAATCTTAATCTGTTTGTCCAAGTAAGTGACACAATATCTAATCAGATATTTTTAGGATTAAGTACTCGTCTTTTGGAGCAAAGAAACAAAGACATGGTGGACAAAGACATGTTACAATCACATTATATATGCATGTTAGTCCGATTAGCAAACATTTTAGATTTCAGTCAGACTAAAGCATTTACATTGCATTTTAAAAAGATGAATCATTACTTTAGTCCAAATGAAATTTCACTTAATATAATGCCTAGCTTTGACGCATAATGTTTCATGTCTGGGCAAAGATGCTGCATAGGTAATGGGGTAAGGTGTTTGCAGCTGTCAGCCAGCCATCACACATCACATAACAGCAGGAAATTAACTTAAAATGAGCTACCTCTTGTTTTCAACTGCCTTTAGATTGGATAGGATGACTTTGACCCAAGGAGAAAACTTTCCTTTCTGCATAATAAAAGAAAGTGGAAAGACAATTGACAGACATACTGAGACTTTATATTAGGTGGCCTTAACTACTATGTACTTGCTTCAAAATAAGTACAATGGAATTGTGTTCATATTGTATTGCAGAACACTTTTGCTGCTATTAAGGGTGAGATAGGGGTAAGGTTAGGGACAGGTTTGGTGGTATGTGTAGGTTTAAGGGTGTGCTAAGGTGTAAGGGATGGGTCAACAGTGTAATTATAAATGTAAATACAGAAATTAATTACATGTATGTAAGTACAATGTAAAGAAATGTATGTACACAATAATTGCATTGTATCAAATGATTAATTTAAATGTAACTAGATAAGGCCACCTAATATAAAGTCGGATTAATGACAGAAAGGAGAACTTGTTCTCTTTACCAGGTTAACATTTACCGCAGCTCCTTACAATGATGTATTCTGTTGTTTTTGGCCACAGAACCAGATCAATAACTTAAGTGAGCTCACTCCAGAGGGCAAAGCCGGAGCCACCTGGCCCATCGGAATCAACCCACCTTTCCGACCCAAAACCCGCTTTGAGGTGATCAACTGGGAATACTTCACCGAAGAGCACATTTATTCTTGTGTCCGACAGCTCTCCAAAGTGTGAGCTTCGAGGTGCGGACAGGGCAGACGTCAATTCAGTTCTGGAGACGGCAGTGGGTCGTCTAAATGAACGCTATCAGCCTCAGTTGCGCTTCCGTAAGCGGCGTCTGCTGAATGGGTACCGGCGCTTCGATCCCACACGAGGCATGGAGTACGTGCTGGATTTGGCTCTGGAAGCTTTTACTCAGAAAGGTCACAGTCAGGTCATCGCCAAACGGGTGAGTCTGCTGAAACCACTCAGTGCTGTCGAGATCATCCCAATGCCATATGTAACAGAAGCGACACGGGTACAGGTGATCCTCCCTGTGACGGCACACGATCAAGACTTTGTGGGTAACTTCCTTGACATGTATGTCATGAATGCTCTGGATACACATGACAATGCTCTTCTCACCTTCTTGTTTGTGTATGATCCCTTCGATGCCCAAAGAGTCAGCCAGACGGACATCTTTGCAGGTGTCAAAGCCATGATTGGTGAGGTAGAGAAACGTTACGGTGACGTAAAGATTCCTTGGATTAGTGTAAAGACTGAAGTTCCCTCACAGGTCAAGCTGATGGACATCATCTCCAAAAAACACCCAGTAGACACCCTGTTCTTCCTGGCCAGCGTTTGGACTGAGGTCAACGCTGACTTCCTTAATCGCTGCCGTATGAATGCTATCAGCAATTGGCAGGTTTTCTTCCCGATCCACTTTCAAGAGTACAGTCCCGCTCTGGTCTACCGTGACCAACAGCCTTCCGCCGCTTCATCGTTTGCGTCTGAGGCACTGCGCGATGGCCACTTTGACCGCCACGTCTTTGAAGAAGCCTGCTTCTACAATGCAGATTATATGGCTGCCCGCACAAAAATGGCAGCTGACATCTTGGACAATGACGAGTTGCTTGAGAGCATGGACGTCTACGAGATCTTTGTGCGTTATTCGGGGCTGCACGTGTTTCGGGCTGTCGAGCCAGCGCTAGTTCAGAAGTATGTGCACAGAGAATGTAACCCGCGGTTCAGTGAGGACATCTATCACCGCTGTGTGCTCAGTAACCTCGAGGGGCTGGCCTCTCGATCACACCTAGCGATGGCTCTGTTTGAACAGGAGCAGGCTAACAGCACCTGAACTGACTACTACTGCAACCCTAAGATGGCTTAAACGTCTTGATTCCTATTTAGGTGGCCTTAAATGACCTACTGATATTGACCGAATGAATTTCACCCTGATGCTGTGAACTTCTCTGCACAGATCATCCAGTCATCTCAGTTCAGCCAAACATGGTGAAGTTGTGTTAAAAGTTGTTCAAAATCTGTCTTACTTTCTTTTGCTGAACTTAGAAGACATTTTGAAGAATGTTTTTTTTTTGTCTATACAATGAATGTCAAAGGTGACCAGTTCTCTTTTTTTGTATTCTGCAGAAGAAAGAAATTAAGGTTTGAATTGACTAGAAGATCAGTAAACAATGATAGATTTTCCATTTTTTGGGTCCCTTTAAGGATTTACATAAAATGAATGAATATATGAATGTGTAACTAATTTAACCAGAGAACAACATTCACAGTATCTTCATAACTCCTTTTAAATAAAACTTGAGGAATGCATTTCACCTCGTTTACATTAATACCGATGATTGAATGCAGGAACCTGAAGTTAGCAATGGAAACGCATAAGGACCGCATTCATCTTTTACTATATGAACATGTCAGACTTTAGGTGGCTAGTAGAGGTTCTAGTCTCAGCTACACAGGTAACTTGAGCCATCTTTCTTCCTCCAGATATATGATTGTATGACCTTTGAACAGAATGTGCTGAATATTTCAGGACTGAATAAACAAATAATCTGTGAAACCCGATTATGAATCATTACTATGATGCATGATATATATATATATATATATATCAAGTATTAACTAAGCAACACTGGTTAAAGGGTTAATCCCTGGTTACAAATTCCACATTTTTGCATACTCATGTGGTTTCTGGTTTGACATCAGTGACACTGAACACCATTGGTTCTCACATATAACTAAAAGTGACATTCCATTTTTAAATATAGGCGCCTGCGAACCAGACTTGAGAAGAGACCTTTAGAGATTGTTGTACAAAGAGTGCTTATACTCTTGAAAAACAGACTGGAGGAAATGAACATGTTTTACTTAACTAGCTTGGTCTGGTTCACCACAATCTGCATATTTTCAGTCCCTTCCACTTTTTCAACTGATTTTTAGCTGATGAGAGATGAAATTCAATACACACTATAATGTTTAGAGGGGCCTGAGACATTGACGTGAAATGGTACCTTTTGTCTTCTTCCACAGGGAGCATAGGTTAATACAGAACATTCTCCATCCGACTATATGTATGGAGGTCTTTTTCTCCGCTCTGTTATTTTCATGTATTTCAGAGAACAGAGGGAAGCCCTGTGGATTTTGCCAGGTCAAGAGTAGAGAGGTAGTGAATGGTTCTTTCAAAGCGGAGGGTGTGGCCAGCTGCTGAATACAAACACCACTTTCCTCAGTGGCATAATGACACATTTATCATGTGTTAAGAAAAGGAAAACAAATACTGAATAAATCACTAGTAATTAATACACCCTGCTGTATTACCACAAAAATAATGGTTTTCAGAGATGAGTCTTTTATTCATAACTATCACAATCATATTATCAAACCACGTGTAACTTCATTTGATCTAGTGATTTCCCCCCTTGGATTTTACACAAATGCAGTGGTTCTCAACCATTTTGATTCAAAGCCCCCTTTGTCCAAGAAAATATTCAAAGCCCTCCTATCTAAGGAGACGTACCTCTGGTACTTCGGTTGGTTGTTTGTTTTTTGCAGTTTTTAAAGATTGTTAAAATAATAATTTAAGTAATTTGATATAACTTAATGAGGTCCCCTATTGGGCCCTGACTCCTTGGTTGAGTACCACTGCACTAATTCACATCACCAGAATAAACAACACACTTTCTGTATGGTGTTCCATTCACAAACTTTGGCAAGCGCTTGTTTATTTACATCCTCACTATGCTACACATGTACGTCTGTAGTTTTGATCTCTCTAGCTGAACAGTGGAACAAGATGAGAAAGCAAACGTATACAGACTGTGAGAGAGAGAAAAAAATACATAGTGGATCATTAAAACCTACTTGCTCAGATTCTGCTGGCAGTACTTCTATAAACAAACCAAGGAAAAAGACAAGACACTATAACCAAAACCTGGTTATAATGAAGATTTGAGAGCCCAGGAGAACTCTAGCACTGAACACTTCTATACTTGTGTGGCATTTAATCAAAGCGATATCAATAAGCGTGATTTTAAGCACCCAAACTGTTGGATATTTTCCCTTACAGAAGCACTGGAGGGCAGCATGATCCACACTACACATACAAGCAAGAGAGATGGTAACATTGGACCCTTGACCACATGATGGTCAGGTAAAGCACAGTTGGTGGCTTAGAGAATTAGAGAAGAGGTTACTTTACACATGAGAACAGAAAACCTTGTTCAGTCACTAACACAGAAACACAGGTAGATGTTATTCTTCAAGTTTATAATGTTCAAAATGGCTGACTATACATGTAGTACCCACAAGATTCGATGGGAGGCGCAGTTGTTGCCCAACAGGCTCTAAAATCATTGGTGTGCTTCTCTTATCCATATTAAATTGCAAAGTCTTTTTAAAAGACAAAACAAAAAATAATATATGACCTAAAATGGCCCCCGCTGTACATGTTGGTACTGTATGTAGAGGCTGTGACCCAGACACAGAGGGTCACTAAATAAAGAAACTCAGTGCTCTTCTGATCAAGTCCCAAGCAGTCAGAAGGTTTCTCATGTCCTTGTATGAAAGTATAAAAATGTGTCCATGCAGCATGCATAGGTCTGAAAAAATACTCTGAGTGACAACACACAGGTCACCAGAACTCCTCTTTCCTCATGAGAAGATGCGTGAGGATCACAGGCAAACTGCAAGAACACACAATAATTGACCTGGACAAACCCTCCTTCAGCCGACAGTAAAGAAGGGAGGGTCAGAGGGTTCACGATCAAAACCCAGAGCCAATGAGAAGTCATGTGACATTTATTCCCGAGTTCATACTTCATTTCTCTACTTTTTTGTTTAGGTGACGTATAATTAGCACGGAAAGCGTTCAGAGCGCTCAGTTATGATCCATGATTTAGTGCAAATACTCTATGAGTCAAAGTAATTTTTAAAAGCACTGTTTTCACAGCTATGGAGAAATGGGAATTTAAAATGTGTATTCTCTAAAAATGCATCCTTCATCTTTTAAAAAGTCCTTCATCTAATCAAATACATCTACAATGTATTATTAAAAGTAAATTACACCTTTGGTAAAACATCAAACAACACTAATGCTATAAAATCCTACGACATTAGTGAGAAACACAAATGCCCACAGTATGTTATATTAAAAAACACTATTGAAATGGATAAACAAAATAATGCAGGGTTCAAAGGAACTTCTCCAAGAAAATGGTAATGCCAGGTGCACAAAAAAAGGTTTTGGTGACGCATAAAGAAATGTCTGTGAAAAGACAAGATTTTACAGAATATTCACTTTTATCTAGCTGACTGATGATCTGTCGAGTCTGACGTCACACGTCACCACATCTGGGTCCGAATGCTTCTTCAGATCAACAAAAACAAACAACAAATGGTGCTAATATACACTTATAGTACTACTAAAAAACATGATCCTAGCCTTTAAGTTCAAATTGAAATCTCAGTTGGCTAGACAGTGATTCATCTTTTCTGACTTGTTAAAATTTTGGTGACTGGGACACTGTGAGCCCAGATTGTAGTGTACACTGGAAGCTTCGCTTAAAGGTGTACCATTAATGTGCAGTGCTCATAAACGGCAGCTGAGATTGTTATTACGGACTGCTGATTCTTATTTGAAATGGAGGCTTGGACTCAGACAGTATTTGATACGTCACGACTTGACAAGCGGATTATATTTCTGAATAACTCGTGTCAGCATGCTGGTATGGCCCATTTTCCTTGTATATGTGAAAACTTCTCAAAAACCGTGACCTATCAAATTCCTTCAAAGTGAACTAATGACTGTCAGTACTATCCTACAAAGGCAAAACGCAGCAACTACACAGAATTCAGTCAAAAAAGTGTGAAAATGGATCAAAACTTTAAAAATACTTTAAAGTCTTTTTCACTTGAGTGTGGGTGTAGTTACGGTTTTATCTTTATATGTCAGAATAGCTTTTAAATACTTGATTAAAACAACCTCCTTCAATCTTCAATCAATGTTTATGTACACTATTTACTTAAAAAATGCAGCAAAATGTCATTATTGTGGCAGGGACAGACAGCAGAGAGTGCCACTAGCTCAGTTAATACTGAATGATTCTCCTTTTTAAGCTGCCTCCCTCAATGTACTTCATAAATACACTTCTAGTGTATAAAGTGTTAATAATGGAGCCAATTATTGTAGCTCCACTGATTCCCAACATTGACAGACATACAAAATGACCTTTTTGATCAATACCCAAGAACAAAATTGGTACAAGTGTGGACTAAATTAGAGACATCATCAATACCTGAGTCCAAACACACGTTAATCACAGGGAAAATGTGTGTGAATGCCAGGAATTGATGACTGACAGGAAGGAAGGCTGAATCACAACTGAATCAATGTTGGATCCACAGTCTAGGAGAGTGAGCCGGCTCTGAAGTCATCAAGTTCAAAATGCTGGTGGGATGTGATTGTATTAAAAACCAGAAATCCAAATAGTGCATTGTGAGATGATTTCATCCAGGAATGGAAGACACAGAACCGTGATTGGCTGAAATGCACCTAATATACAATGGGGCTGTTGAAGTAACAGGGTGTGATTGGTCCAGTGTGGTGGATTGTAGGTCAAAGTGACAACAATGATGACTGACCACACACACAAACCCACAAACACTGCGGAAAATAATGCAGGGACCTCCATGTGGAGGCAGTGTTGTCACAAATGAGCCATGTTTTCTGAATGTGGTCGGTGTGAGTTCTAGGTGTTCCTCGAGGCCAAGGCCTGCTCCAGCTCCTGCCTCTTCTGCTGAATCTTTGGAAGCAGAAAGACAAAGAGCCAGTCAGTTTTTGTCCAGTGCAGTGAGGACATTGACACTGACGTGCAAGCCGTTATAACATCCTGTTTTATAGTAGACCAGGAGGAGGTTCAACAATAGTCATCGTATCTTTTGATATTCTTACCTTGCAGTAGAAGTAACGGCTAACAGCCTCCTGAGACCAAGGCTCATGATAAAACTCTGCTCTCCTCTCTTCCTCTGGGTTCCCAACAACATCTGTCATCAGCTACAAACAATCAAAATGTGTTAATTAATTTTAATTTATTTATGTGATGGCAAAGCTGAAGTTTACTCCAATCTTCAGTTTCACACGATCCTTCAGAAATCATTCTAATATGCTGATTTGGTACTCAAGAAATATTTCTTATTATTATCAATGTTAAAAACAGCCTAATATTTTTGTGGAAACCATGATACTGTTCTTTCAGGATTCTGTAATGTATAAAAATTTGTTAAAAATCTTTTGTAATAATGTAAAAGTCTTTATTCTCCCTTTTAATTAACTTGATGCATTATTACTAAATAAAAGTTTTTTTTTTTTTCTTGTTTGTTTTAAATCTTGAGCCCAAAATGAATGACCTTCACCCAAAATTTTGAATGGCAGTGTATGAGAGCTGTTGAAGCTTCAGATTTTACTAGTGGAAACCACTGAATATGAAGCAGATACCTTGTTGAAGCTTCTATAAATCTGGTTCAAAGTGTGTAATTTCTGTATCATTAACAGCATCAACAGAACAGCAAACGTAATTTCCAAACAGGTTTACCAAACACTCCTACTGCCCCTTCTGACCTGTTGTTCCAAACATGTAGTCCTGCCCTAAACTCATGCCATTGGTTGAGCCAGAAGTTGACATATCGGACCACTCAAACAATCAATGTTTTGAAAACCAGCACAGAGCCACTGTTTACACTTTTTGGGACTTCAGCCTACAGCTGGCTTATATGTATCTGTCTCAGCACATTAAACTGAAATATGAGAAAGCACTGTAACAGAAAACACTTCATTTTCAAAAAATATACATTATATAAATATCAAGAGTCATGTGTAGAAGAATGAAAGTTGTTGCAGACCTTCAGATCTCTGCTCTGGGATTTGAGCCAGTCCTGGATGTAGCCTTTGGGATCTCTGGAGAAGCTGAGCATGAAATCTCTCTGGATCTTCAGCTGATTGATGGACTCAATAGTCTCGTGGATCTGCAGAGGATTTAGAACCAAATTGAAAAATCAAGGATGTATTCACAGGCATGATGGCACGGCAGAAGTTGTTAAATCCTGATTATTATCCTGCTGTCAGCTTAACTGTAATAATACGAGTCGAAATCAGATACCCTATAATTCAGAAGAAAATGTCTAGAAGTTCAATCATCTGCTCCACTGTGCCCACAATGATGTGGGAGACGTGCACTAACCTTGTTGTCCAGAGAGGCAATCTCTTGCTGATTGGCTGTGGAGAGCAAGAAGCTGCTCATTTGTGCTTTAAGGGGATCTTCCACCTCTACATCAATGTCATAGCACGCTGTCTTTTTCTGATCATTAGCATCGACGCTGTACAAAAATAACCTCAATGAGAATTCATGTTATGTATTCTTCATAAAATTAGTAAGAGAAGATAGAGAAGACCAAAATACTCCTGTTTTGGATTATAGGCATATCGACACAGAGATGTGATGAGGTTGAATTAAAATAATTTAAAAAACACTGTTTAAGAGTTTGGGGTCATGTTCTTGAAAGAAGTCTCTTATGCTCCCAAAGGCTGCATTTATTTGATCAAAAACATAGTAAAAGAAAAATATATTGTGAAATATTCATATTTATAATAACTGTTTTCTATTTGATTATATTTTAAAATGTCATTTATTCATGTTATGATAAAGCTGAATTTCCAGCAGCCATTACTCCTGTTTTAGACATGGTTGTGTACAAGAGGTAAAAAACGATATAAATACTGTTCGTTTTCTCACACAAACCGCTCGTTTCGTGTCTTAGGCCATCAATGTGTAGTTACGATGGGGAATTGTTTAATTTGGATTTCTCTGTGCATGTTCTTTTTCCCTCTTATAGAGACAGTGACCTATACCTGCCATTATATGACTGACAGACTAGAACGGATTGACCTAAAAACATCAAAATTGGATCTACTGAAGAAAAAAAGACACCTTCATATTGGATGCCCTTGGGGTAAGCTGATAGATACCAAATTTTAATTTCAAAGTGAACTATCCCTTTAAGTGTCATTCTAATATGCTGATTTGGTGCAAATTTTTTTCAGGATTCTTTGATGAGTATAAAGTACAAAACAATTGTTTATTTGATATAAATCTTTTGTAAGATTATTAATGTATTTACTGTTTTAATGTCCTTGCTGAATAAAATATATGAATTTCTTTAAAAAAAGACTAACCCCAAACCTTTGACCAGAAGTGTTTAAGAGGTAGAACACTGTATTTTGGTAGATATCTGCAATAAATATGACACATTTGTACAGAAAAGCAAGTAGACAACAAAACCACATAATCAGACATCCAAACCTAATCATGTGATTGATGACAATAGGGTCGGGGGGAAGTAAAAGGTTGGTGAGGCGCTGTGGAATTTCAGAGAACTTCAGACGTGGACAGTCAAAGATCTGTGAGAGGAGAAACACAAAAAGCTCTTGATTAAAATACAGTATACTGGCTTTAGATAATAATTCCACCATGTGTTTCTACCAGCAGTGTAATTTTAAATATAACATACATTATAGGGGATTAAGTGAGGCTGATTCATTCATTAATTACAGATTGTGATGAATGTTAATCAATGATTCTAATCAAGCGTACCTGTTGGAAGTACTTGTCACAGTTGATGTACTCCTTGTCATGTGGGTCCTGCAGTTTATTGGTTTTGACATACTGCCAGAGGGCCTGGATGATACTGGAGCGAGTCTGTGTGTGTATTCCCAGCAGACGAGCCAGACGCGGATCCAGTTTAAACTGAGGCGGCTGCACACAGAACACAAAGCTCTCAGGTAAATAATGCTTTTCACTCACTTTTAGTGTGTTTCATCTTCATTTCAGAGTACTGACACATGCTTACATTTAATTAACTATTAATAATTTAATACATTAATAAGTTTCAATAACTTCTAATCTAACAAAGTAGGCACAGCAGAAGAATATTTATCTATTTTGACTGTCACAATGTAAAGCATAACAAAATTATTACCAAGTAGACCTGCTACTCACAGAGTTCGGTTCTAATATACTCATATATGTGATAGTCACCCATTACTTCAATGAAACTCAAGGCTTAAAGGTCTGACAGAAAGATATAATCAAAAAGAAAATCACACAAGACCAAGAAAAAATGCTTTAAAATTTGACATGATGAAATTATACAATTGCATTTTGCACCATGTTGCAGTTCTTGATCAGTAGTCTTCAGTTAACATACAAGTAAACATTACTGGATGCATTTTGTTGCCTTTACCTGGTAATCCAGCATTAACAGCAGGGTGCAGCGCACGTTCACATCTCCAGGCCTCTTCACCTGGAAACCGTCCGTCTCCTGAGTGGTTTGGGTACGATGCCACTACAGAAAAAAAAAAAGAAATCAGCATGCTTGCACACACTTAAAAAGCAAAAACAGTTACTGCCATAACAGAATAGAAAAATAACCTGAATGACAACATCACTACACATCTGTACTAAACAAAATGCTATATAGCATGTTTATATGAACTACACTGAAAAATACAGTGTCTGCAGGACATAAATGCAGTTAAAATAGAAGATTGTGGTTCTGGTTCTTGGTTTTAAGAATTTCCGCAATGAAATAAAATTGTTTCACTGTTATTTAGAGTGATAAGCAGGAAATCAAACACCAACCTCAACCAAATGGTTATCAGGGCCGTAAAGGTCTTTGTCAAGCTCAATCACCAGACTCTTGAAGAATGAGGAGAACTTCCTCTTCATCTTTACCGGCTGTGCAAGAAAGCATCGAATACTGTTTTCAGAGCGTGCCACTGAGCAAACTATCCAGTTTCAAAGATGAAGACATAGTTGGAAAACAAGAACTTTACACCACATCATAAACTTTCCTGGTAGACTTTCCATGGAAGAGAACGGGCTGAATGTTCATTTCAAATGTGGCATACTGGTGGATGATTTGCTGAGCAGGACAACATTCCATTCATCAATAAGTACTAGTTTCATTTCTTTGGGCATGGAAAAGCATGCCTCAAGTGTATTAGCTAAACGGGTCTTGGTTAGAGACTGACCCAAGAGGCTGGATTTATGCTGCGCTGCGTAAACACTTAAGAATTTCGTCCCCATGATGCTTCAGCTGCACTCACATGAAACGGGTACACTAGCAGGTATTTTAGATCACAAAGTAAAAAAAAACTAAAACATTTTTTGCATGTTTAGCCATGCTCCAGTGCCTTTGTGGCTTGAGATAAAACAAACATGCAATGAGCCTCAGCTTTACCTTCAATTTAATCAAATTGATGGAAAGCCACTAAACAGATTTAATATTGATGTCAAATATCAAATACCAAATTACAGATAGCAGGCAAGTTAACTTAACCTTCATTTTAAAGGGGAAACATTTTATGGTAACTTCTGGTTATTCGTTACTAATGTAATTCCTGTGGGTGGAGTCTATTGCATATAAACAGCCCTTCATGAATAGTTATGTCACGTCCCTTCCTGGTATATCAAAGCAACAGGGTGGAAAGGTAAATGATTCTTTCAAAATGGGAAGGTTTGAATGATTATTTTGACTGGGAAGGTAAATTATTTTTTAAAACCAGTGTAACATGTATATTCATATGCGTATACATTTCAAAAGTGTGATCACTGCATTTTTTGAACATTTATTCTGGGTGATGTACACTTGCCTGCTAGACTGCCATTAGGCGCATTCTTTTTAGGTTGAATTTTCCTTGTGAAAATAAAAGCATGCCACAAAGGCATTCGACAGTTACAGATGTAATTAACCGAGAATATTCCTTTAAGATACGCATTGTTGGTTAAAAGGGTGCATGGCATACAACTATCAAAAGAGCAGAGTAAGGAAATCCAGTCCAAATCAATGGACCCACAGAACTCTCTGGCATGTATGTTTGGATGGAGGCTGGGAAGTGATCTCAATGGTAAGTGAGGCACATGTCTGTGGTCAAGACGTGGAGCCTGGGAGAGTAAATTTAACCTCACTAATTCAAAATGCACATAGCTGCCATTCACAAGGTATGATGTCAGAGAGACTGAGCACACGATCAAACATTGCAGACAGTTATTTGTGATACAAAAGTCATACTTTTTCCCAATAAAAGCAGCAAAACGAGCACCAGCACGTCTGGGTTTCAAAGCAAAGGATTTAAAATATCTGTGTTGTGCAATTATTTAAGTACAACTGACTCACATCATCCAGCAGTTTGCCCTCCACACGTAGCTCCCAGGATGCAATGCTTCCTTCAGAGTCCTCTGCATCAGGCTTGGCAGGGTTAAACGTGTTGGAGATGTAGAGACGCAGTTTTCGCTTTTGCTTCAAATAGGAAAAAAATGAGTTCATCTGAATATTTATCTTGATTCAATCCTCAAGATGATATTAGTCCTGTATGCTCACAAAAACACAGAGGCATTATGTTGGGAAAAATGCTTTTAAGCTGATAAGTGGTAAAATATGAGAAGCTAAACACTCAGAATAATGGCACCAGCCTCATTTTATGCTCATTTAAGTTGTTTGGTGTCTTATCCTGTTGATTTATGCAAGCAAATGGTTCAATAAGAGACGACTAGACTGCAGGTGAAAATGCTTGTTCCAACGTTCCTTATGCCTGCTTGAAATTGTCTGATATATAGGTTAACAAAAGTACAAGAGCAAACGCATATATACTTTTAAAATTGGTTAAATAAAACAGTCTGTCCAGGAAAATTAAATTAAAAAGAATCTATGGATTATGAGGATGAGAAATACCTTCATGGGTCTCTTAAGTGCCTCTTGGATGTCCACCCGTTTGCGCATTATGGTCTGGTCTAATTTGCGCTCGAATGCCAACAGATCCATATACGCCTGTGACTCCGGAACAAGCTCACGGATCTGAAAAAGGAATTCAATAAAACTTCATTTTGCAGATGGGAGCACTGGTAAGGAAATCCAAACTATCCTAGTTATTTCCCTTGTTCTGTGTACGATAGTCTGAGTGTTTCGTCAATGACTAATGCGTCTGGCGTCTCCACTGGAGTTGTATCTATCTATAAGGCCTGATAACACACACATAATGCTGCTTATCTTATCCAACACAACCAACTCATAGTGACACAGAGACTATAAAAAACTAAGAACAGAACCATTCATATACAATGTTTAAATCCTATTAAATTATATATAAAAAAATTATTTACAGCAACAGCCTTCACCATGTCTCAGCCATCATCATGTCTTATATTTTAGATTATATGTTGTAATATTAGAATAACTCAGAATACACAACACAATTGGAAGCTGACATGAACTAGAACAGATATTATGTAGAAAAAATCTAGATACTTTACAATATACAATATATTTTTAAAAATGACCTGCTGTCAGTGCAGACTATATCTGCATTGTCTTGTTGAGGTGACAATTACTGAAGGCAAAAGCCCTCCAAAACATTTCTGTCTACCGTATCGCTTGCTTGGTAGAAGATTCCACCCGTCTAAAAGGCCGAGATAGAGAACAGACGCGCACACCCGTGCATCTTCATCCGTGCACATTTGCACACACAAAAAAAACCCCAGCTAAACCAATGAAAGCAATGAAAAGGCTCAGATCTCTTACTCACCCTTTGTGGAAGGATCTTATCAGCCATCTTCCTCCTCTTGGCACTGCAGAAAGAGGGAGAAAGGGGAAATGGAGAGGAAAGGCAGAAAAAAACCCAAGATGTTACTATGGAGACTGACAGTGGAGCACCCGGGACATCTGCTATAATTCTGGGGCTGGTCCAGGATGCGGGAAAGACGGTGTGGGAGAGTGTGTGTGCGCGACGCCAGCCCAGATGGTACTGGCAACCATTGGCACAGAGGACGTTACTAGAATCAACTAGAAATGTTACTGCTCAAACTTCACAAGATGAAGCTTGGAAAGCAGCAGAGATTCATAGGACCTGCTCATGATGTGCAGACAGCTGTGTCAATACGGCAATGCATATCTGTGCTCATATATGAATGCTCTTCTATTTATTTGAGCACAGCAAGTAACATTGTTTTGGTGTTCTTTTGCGCAAAACTGCTAGTTGAGAGAGCTGCATGTGGCATTACCCGTGGAAGCAAATAATCATTGGTCCTATAAACTATACTAAAAAGATGCTGGACATTTGTTTGGCATGTTTTCATTCCCCCTCATAGAAAAGAGATTTGTACACTCAAAAGCAGGATCCATACAGGTGACCATCACCAAACAAACACCGTGAGAAGATCAGGAAAACAACGACCAAATACTATTTTTGTTATTCCACAATGAACATCTGGGTAGAGCTAGTTAGTTTATGTGTGGTATTAAGTCAGTATTTGTTTTAAAATAAAAAAAATATCTGCACACTTCACCAGCTTAATATATTTATGCAACCAACTAAAATGCACAAATCAGACTGGCTTATTAATACATGTTTAGTTATTTGTGAAAACATTCAACACTTTACACTGAAGTGTAAAACAAGCTCTCAGAGATACTGCCATCATGCCATGCAACAGGACATGCAAGCGCATCCATGCTAAATCCAGGAAACTGTTTAATAAAGTCACTTCAACCTTAATATATTAACATAATTATAATACCTTTGATTTTATAATGTCTTTGACTCAAATGTCATGTTAGGTCTCATGACATGACTAACATGATGACTGACATCAGCTGATCTGTAACTTAATAAATTAAATCATTGCCCTATAAAGGAATAATCTTTGATAATCACCATCAAACATCAATCAGAGCAGAGGTGAAGGGGGGTAATCCTTATTAGGGATATGTCTTTGGAGGCAAGATGTGCCAGGGTAAAGGGGTCAAGGCTTGGGACAAGGGTGGGATCAAAATGTGTGAATCCATCATGCAGCAGAATAAACTCCTACTTTGATCCGAGTGTGGGATCTGATTGGGCTTCTCTCATGTCCATCTGTCTCCCTGGCATCTCATTTGGTCCAGGAAATCCAACAGGCTTCCTGATGGCATTCGAAGGGTCCTTCATTAGAGGGTACTGAGTGTGTTTGTATGTGTTGCAAGAGCATGTGTTTGTATGTAAGTTTAGAATTGCTGAATATGTTGGGGACACATTACAAAAAGCTGAATACACAAAACAGACAACATGGGAATTGTACAAGAAACAGCAGAAGCAGAGGAATCTGATATGCCATGTGTGGTTATTACACGCACACGCACGCAGGCTCGCACGCACGCACACCCACCCAGTGCATTGATTAGTCTGATGTGAGACAGGAGGGCTCTAGACAATGCAAGATAATGTTACACTAATGTGTCAGACAAGGTCGACAGACAGAATGAGCAAGTATGTGAATCAATGAAGCTGATTCAGAGAGGACACAACAGAGAGAGAGAGAGAGAGAGAGAGAGAGAGAGAGAGAGAGAGAGAGAGAGAGAGAGAGGGACAGAGATCCAGAAAAAATGTAGAAATAGATATAATATACAATATTACTCAGTGCGTGGCCCCTTTCTGTCACAACAGCACAGTCAAATGATTGGCCAGCAGACTGAAGACTCCACAGATCAGATTAACTGCAACTAAATAACAGCTACTGCGCAAACTTAGACGCATGTCACAGAGATTTGTGATACAAGACCACAGAGTGACCTCATTTAAAACATAATTTTCAGAGATTTACATGTAAGGAACTTGGGTCATATCGGATCAAAACCTCATAACATCATCAACATCATAAGGATGCAAAAAAAAGTGATGAAAATAACACAATGTCCTAAACATATTCCAGTAGGAAGTAATTTATTTCTTCACATTGAAAGTGAACCTGCTCTGTAACATGATGATACAATCAGAGACAAATCAGAAGATATGTTGATATCTAATGTACAGCTACATTATGTGGAGCAGAATTTTGGACCAATTAGATTTCACTGTGGGCGGGGCTACCCAGCACTCCACCATCAAAATCTGCAAGTTAAATCGTGACAATCGTGAATACTGTTTCCGCTTTGTAGCCTCTACTCCATTTTAAGGCTAGAATTTATGAGCACTATTCATTGATAGCACACATTTAAACTAAGCTATTAAAAACGTACACACCGTAAGTGTATATTAGCACTAGGGATGTCAATTTTCGATCATTTCCATAATCGATCGTCGTTTAAATTAACGATCAATTAATCGATTAATCGTTAACCTTAACTACTGCAAAATGCGTCTATTGCAGTGGCATATAGTCACCGGCATGACAGGATGTGCCAATGCCACTCAAAACACCAGCTTCCTCACCCGAATGAAAAGGGTTTTTAGTCTAAATAAAAGGCTAGTGGCAGGATGGTAAAATGAATAGATGTGATTATGATCATTTGATAAAAGGAAGAGAGCGCGCCGTAGTTACGCACGGGATCATTATACTTTGTGTGCTGTTTCATATCCTGTCACGGAGACCGCTGAATGCGCCTTTTTAAATGGTTTGATGGTGCTCGTTTTTTTATTTTTAAAACATCATAGCAATGTTTGCAATTGACATTATCGGGATTTAAAATAAAATGATCCCAAACACAAGTACGGTGCGTCAGTGATCCGCTTCCAGAACCACCGGCGTTGCTACAAACACACTGTTACCCATTTGAAACATTTTAATGTGAGTATTATGACACAAGTGAGGTACAAAGCTTTGTTAATAAGAGAAATAATTGGTTAGCAGGCAAATGTTACATCGCGACCATGCTTTTTGATTCATGCCGAGCGCATACATTTAAATCAAGTCATATGCGGCTTTGTGTTCTGTTTTTCCGGATGGTCACGAATTTAATATTATTTATTGTTTCTTTTCCCAAATCCTCACTGTCTCACCCTCTAGATTCGCAGGTTTATTTTATTGTTGTTCACTTTTAATCACTGTTTTCGCATCTCTTACTGTGGTAAACGTGTGGGGGGAAATGAAAGATTTCGTGGCCATGAATTAAGAATTCGTTACTATGACTTAAATTGTTCCCGCATTTAAGTTAAATCATGTGTTTTCTAGGGAACAAATTAATGAAACCTGGACAGCTGCCACAAATTAATATGTCGTAGGAACGAATTAACAAGTTGTATGAATGAATAGACTGTCCTGCTCGCGTGCGCAGCCCTGTCAAAGCGAAGTGCCCGATATGCAACATTTATCTAGGGAAATTATAATTGAACATGACTTATTACTACATTTCAATACAAAAGAACTTTGTACTGTATCTGTTTTAATGTACTTTTAAAGTTTGGATCATATTAAAAGCGTAGTTTGTACATTAGTAAATTATTTTCTTGTAAGATCCAGCCCCTTCACCGTCACTCACAGCCGTTTGCACGTGTTTTGCGCACGAGCCGCACGCACCCCAAAATGAAACCGCTTAATCGAACATCGATAGCTTTTATCGATTATATCTCTTATCGACAATTAATCGATCGTCGATTAATCGTTGACATCCCTAATTAGCACCGTTTGTTTTGGGATCTGAAAGAGCGTTTGGACCCAGAAACTGTGACATCAGACCTAACAACCGAATAGAAATCAAGTAACAGACAAGGTGTCCTGTTGTGGTTGGTTAGGCCAAAAAATTTGAAAGACATGAAAGAGATATTTTTATTATTTTTCACCTGGCTAAGAGACCATGTAAGAAAAAACTCATGAAATCTACATCAATACAGCCGTAACCATTTTATTGTTAACAGCTGTTTGGCATATTTTTGCAATTGCAAATTCTTTTGCTTCTAATTAAGAAGCATGTAATCAAATCTTATGTCAAACAGGATCAGGCTATTCTGTTGAAACAGTTCTTGTCAGATGAAGAACCACATCTTCCCAGCCAGCCGTCAAAGCAACAGAGACGATCTACATACTCATCAATCAAAACTCATTCAGCTCTGACTGTATTGAACACTTCAGTTCCAGTGTTTCTGTATTATAGATTATAGGAATACAGTAAACATGCCCTTTGCAGCCGCCATTGGTTCATACAAGAGTGTTGTCTAGTATGGAAGAGCTTTTTTCCATGCTATCCTTGACCCAGGTTAAAGGAGTAGTTTACTATAATGTCATAATTTTCTCACTCTTTGTGACTTTCTTTCTTCTGTAGAACATCAAAAGACAAGATTCTGAGAAATGCTTCAGTGCTTTTTGTTCATACAATGAAAATCAATGGTCATCAAACCTGTTTGGATACCAACATCCTTCAAAATATGTTCTTTTGTGTTCCACAGAAGAAAATCAGTCATACAGGTCTGGAACAACATTAGTAAATGATGACAGAACATTTTGGTGAAGTGTGCCTTAAAGTATCCTTTCACATCTGTAAGGTTAAAAAGTGGTTAGCGTTACTTTTAACCCTAGATTATTGCTCCAAAGCAGGGTTACTATCGCCAAAATAATCCAGAATAATTTTAACACTAGTAAGGGGTTAATGATTTTTTTTTTCTTGTAATCCTTTATTCATATGAGGGAGAAAGGAACATAGGTAGAAAATGGGAAACCTGTCAGTCCATTTATCTTTTGAGAGTTCACAATTTCTAAATCCTACACAAGTATACAACCTGTGTGACATCCTCCAGGTTCTTGTTATGAAATTTTCTCTATATATTTTTTATGTGGGTTCCTGATCATTAGCATGTGTCACATTATACTCACTTCCTGTTTCGATTCTGTACGGCCTGCTGCTGTTGTATCTGTGAAGTAGCGGGCCGTTTACGACTGGCTTCCATGGCCTGATTGGTGAGTCCGGGCCGGACAGCAGGGCTTCCTCCATATGGTGGTCCTGGAGGCCCCATTGGGGCCCCCTGATGAGGCATTCGTGCTCCTGATGGCATACCGGGCCGCTGTAAAAAAGGTGACAACAAAAAGATGGACATAAGAAACTAACTTGGAGAAAATTTACATGATTAACGTACTCTAAAACAAGAGATTACAGATATACAGTGAATCGGTATGATGATGCATTATAAACATACACATAAATAACAATCAGTTTTAAATAGTTTCCTTAAAAATGGAAATGAAAGTTTGAAAAATAAAAAGAATGTGCACATTTGTGTTTAGGTTAAGCTCTGCCACTGTTAGACCTACAGTAACTTACTAGTACAACAGCAGCTGTTGCTTTCCTTAACAGCAGCAGCAACTGCACACACAACTCAAGTGCAATCTATTCAACACTTGTGACACCACACACAAAAGGTCACACATACAACAGTTCAGGACAGTGAACAAATGTCTTTGAAAGAGTAAACTTGAGTCACACTCGTTTGCATAAATGTCTCTCCTGAGAACAGATGGTGAGTGTTACAACTTCGTATGATACAAACTCATGCTATTTAACTTTTAGATGCAATTGAATGGCATTAGTTAGGTTGCTACTCTAATTAAACCAGAATAAGCAATTGTTTTACTTATGGAAAAATAACATTTAAACAACTTGATTTTTATAGAAATTACAGGAATTGTTCACTATTGAATTGAACCGGTCAATAAATAAAACAGACAATCTAATAAAAATATGGTGTTGCCAATATGTTAGAGTAACATAAATATTCCACAGAATTTAGCATCAAGTACAGAGATACACCACATATTAAAGAGATACTAGAGATGTAGCTGCTCTGAAACATGATATGAAAAAACATCTCCAGGCAATAAGTATTTTCTTGGCTACTTATACAACTGGGAAGACGTCAAATAATGGTTATGATCACGGGGTAAAAATCAGGGGGGCTATTATTACAGATATTGTTTTCCTGGTATTAAAGTTGCAGTCTAAGCTATCTGGTGAAGTAATTGATAATAGTGACATAATATATCCTCCAATATATTGCTGCCAAGACAAGACAAATGAAGATGTTATTGAGAATGACAGACCTGATGGGTGCACTGGGAGTGAAGGAGTGAGACAATACAACTGATGGATGAAAGATCAACATGATACTACACAACATGAAGAAACAGCCAATAAGATGGACATGACAGGAATAGGTTAATGACAGCAGCAGACAGGATTTTCTTTAGAAAGAGAAAAGAAAGCAGAGGGTTAGGATCATGGTGCTGGCAGTGAAATTGGACAGGCAATCGAGAGCATGTCAAAGGTACGGCTTGGAGTGACAGAGCAAACACACAAATACACAGACAGTGGTCAAAAGATCAGGTAACGGAAACTCCAATCAGACAAAAATAGACAAATGTACTGCAAGAAGTGTACACTCTAGGGCTGTAACTAACGAATATTTTGATAATCGATTAGTTGGCCGATTATTCTTTCGATTAATCGGATTAAAAAATAAATTTTCTTTTTTAATTTTATTGACAAAAAAAACACTATTTCACATTCTGCCCAATGCCCTTCAAACAAACGTGTCAACTGAATGCTATGAAAACATAGTGCTTAACAATTTATTAGACCACATGTCATAAAGAGAAAACAAATATTTTAGGAATCTGTCAAAAAAAAAAAAAAAAATCTAAAAATTATATTGTCATTTATTGGGCAAATAACAAACTGAAACAACTAAATGGTATTAATTCACATAATAACAAAAATGGCCTCCTATGCCTTGCAACAGCTTGCATTCTTGCTTGCATTATGTACTTTTTGACTGTAATTGGGTATCTGAAAAAAACCCACTATAAAGCGCTCTGCCTTTCATGGATAACAGCAATAATTATATTATAGCATTAGAAATAGCCTACTACTGTTACTAAAGAGCTTACGCATATTGGAGGACTAACCAATACAGAAAGCTAAAAAATGATTTTGGTAATCACCAATACTGTTAGTTTAGAGCAGCCGTGGCACAAACCTTACATAATGTGTTAAAAACCTTACATAAATTTGTTAAGCATTGTATATAGTGAATATAGTTTAAATCTCTATTAAAAATTAAAATAATAATAAAGATAATAAAGACGAATAAAAACACAAACTCAGTGTTAACCAACAGATGAGAGTAATGTTCTGCAGGAACACGTTCACTTTGATCACAGTCACGTTACTGTCATTTCTTTATCCTGTAAAAGGCGGCTATGAAGCGTCTGATATTTATATTCAGACAATTACACGCTGTTATCCCTTTAAAGTTCCTACTCTCATAAAATACTCGCACTGCATGTTGACTTTTAACCCTTAATTTAACTTTCAACAATAGATATTTCAGCACAATGGATATTTTTGTGCTGAATAGCCTATTAATTGTCTCCCTCTCTGTGTTCCGTCTGTCTGCGCGCGTGCACGCGCCCGCCGCGCCAGCGCTCATTCGCTATTTTAAACTTAACACAGACTGTCAGGACGGACCTTTATGCAAAAATGGAAATGCTCACGTGAATTTGTAACATTTATAGATAAGGATATGACCGTAAACTGAAAGTTTTTGCTCTGACGACGCACACGCATGTGTCAAAGCGCCTGACAGAGCAAGTCATTATGCTAATGCATTAACTTAAAGCTTAAAATACAGAATTCTCATGTTGTGGGCAGCTTGGATCACGTAACTCTCCTGCAGCATCTCATTCTGTTTCCTCCACTATTTGTAGATGCATTTTGTCCACAGAAATGCGTTATTCAGTGCTGTAATTTGACGCAACCGGCTGAAGCTGGACTGCACTGTGGGCAGACCCGACTAATCGATCATGAGAATTGTTGTCGATGATTTTCATAATCGATAATAATCGATTTTATCGATTAGTTGTTGCAGCCCTAGTACACTCCATGTCTTTCTAAAGTCATAATGGGAGGACAATGAGTTCAATGAGAATAACTAAAGTCATATCAAACAACAAGACATGCTGAGGGAACAGATGAAAGAGAAAAGTCAGGCAGATATACAGTGACAAACGTGAGAACGCAGGACAGAACTGGATCATGGGAGAAAATCAAGTGTAAAAAATTTATTGATTACAGAATTGATGAATCGACTGGAATCACAGCCTTATTCTATGTATTACGCATTAATTTCTTATCCAAAATACAGTTGCACCTCTGCAAGAGATGTGTCTTCAGTGTATATCTGAAAATACTTATGAGTCATTTATACCACAATAATCAAATCAAATTCACTAACATTAATTATAATCATCATCAAAGGAGGCTGTTCTCTTTTCAGTTGACTGTGAGAAACATTTTCTTAAAATTTGGATTCATAGTCTTAGAAGTATTTTTTTTTACCAATTGGTAATCAGAATTGACTGAAAATCACAAATATGTTTATGAATATTGTGGCGGGAGGAGCAAACGACAGACACAGTGGGTGTGGCGTCAGGCCTCGGAGAGGCTTTTATTGAACAGAAATAATAAAATAAAGTGTCCAAAGGGGATGAAGTGTCCAAAATAAACAGGGGATCTGGTGTCCTCGTCGTGCTGCGCGGGTTGTGAAGGAGGGGCAGTGTTCTGGAAGGAAGGGTCCAGGTAAGGGGCGGAGTCCGGCGGCTGCACGGGCTCCCCTCTCGGGTCCGGAGCGCGAGGGGCGGCGGCTTCTCCTAGCGGCTTCATCCTCCTTCGGCCCACGGCCCCTCCGGGGACTATACGGCCCGGCATCCTGGCCCGTCAGCCGTGTAACGGGTGCGGCACTTGCTCTCTCAACGCTCCCTTCCTGGACCCACGAGGACACCAGCGTGCATGCACGGGGAAGAGACCGGTCTCCAGAGGAGAGGCGCACTCGGCATATAACAGCGGCGGTGATGAGGCTCCATTCACTTCAGGTGTGCCTCATCACACGCCGCCAGACCTGGCTGTTTCAGCGCCCCTCCTCTCTCACACACCCACTCCCGTCGGGAGCCTGGTGAAGGGCGGCGATTAAGGGACGGGGAGATGCTGATAATTAGGGGGAGGCAGCCGACTCGTCACAATATCTCCAGTTATTCTGTAAAGCTTGTCTGGGGATGGAGCTAAGTGAAGGGTCATTACACCAGGATTACTGTATATGCCTGAAATATAATTTCTTAGGGCTGATTCACAACAAAATAACCAATTTTTCCAGTCCATTGTGCTACTTTTCATTGTTATATTTCAATGTAAATATGCACTAGACAGATGTATTTTTTTAGTTGCCCTCAAGTCTTTTGCAGCATCTTGCACATATGACACAGAGTTCTAAAAAAAAATGCAGTGCTCAAGCTGAAATGAGTTCAACTTTTAAAAAACACGTCTTGAGACTCCATTGACCACATTTTCCAAAGCAAAAATGCATTCTGTGTGTATATAAAGTCTCCAAAGAACCACTAGAGAAGATCTGAATCTGTCAAGCTCCGTTTCTAATGGTGTGAACTAACTATTTGACATAGTTATGTTAAACACGATTACTTTCACCTTGTGGCTGCGGTGTGAGAAACCTCATTTATGCACTTCAGTTAAACAGGAAGGGCTCACACTGAACTGCTGCAGATGTGGAATGTGGAACAAATGTGTGAGAGTAACAACTAACTGCTGATTTTGTGTTTAATTTATACAAGGGAAGTGATTGTGATGTACCCACTAATGATGTACCTCACGTGGGCTTGAGCTGTGTTATGTCTGCAGGTCAGGAGATTGATGAAGTGAACTCTAGACTGTTGTGAAATAAGAGCAGGCTGTGCAGAGAGCATTGAGTTGCAGGCTAATGAAAGACAATGAGATATTTAGCATTCGTTAAGGCCACACACTTGCAGGTGTAACATTTCTGTTATTCCCTGAATACTGCAGATAAACACTTTCTCTCTCTCTCAGTCTGATGTGCTACCAGATGCTTTTAACTGTCTTTGTCTGCTGTTGAGCTGTCTTACCGTTACATTAACACAGGAAAAAACTGACCAGCAGGAAAAATTATCATGTTTGATAGCTAGAGAGGAATAAAAGAGCCTTTCATCAGATTCCTCTTGTTATCAGAATAGCGTGTTTGCGCATGAACAAAAAATTGAACATTTCAATAGTCCTGAAATGTACCACTTAAAATAGTTTAAACAATTACTGTCCTTTGCTGTCTCTCTCTGTGTGGCTGCTTTGTTCACAAACCACTTTGAATATAAATTTGGATGCAGGTAGGAAGGAAAACATTTTATTTGGAATATTTTCCAGCAGTCACACCAAGTGGATTTGCACTTCAGAGAGAGAGGCAGTGTTTGTGCTGTCAATCAGCTTTGACTGATGAGCGCTTCTGCTCGATTCCTGCTGATAAACAACAACTTTTTGCTCAAGAACACGCTCGTCCCTCTGGAGTTTCTTTGCTTGCTGTTAATATGACAACTGCACAGACATCTGATTGGACAGATGACATTATTTGACTCCTGTGCTTTCCATGAGTTACTGAAAATGTTTACATAGCAACGAATAATCAGACCGAAAACTTTCAAGTAAACACCTCAGTCCATCCAGTTAAAATTCAATTAAATTTAGTTTGAAAGGGGCGGTGCAGATTTTAATAGTAAAATTTTTGTTGCGTAAACCCTTGAATCCAACTACTTGTGTGGGTCTATTTACATCTTGCCTATGTCTTATAAACTTATCTTTGTCTTAGAAACTGGTCAGTGGAAACAAATATGCAAGTCTGATTGCAAAGTTTAGGATTAATATAAACATAACTTTCAGAATCTAAAATCAGATTAATTAGGGATGACATAAATTTGTGCATATTAATACACAGGACAAATGGAAGGTACACTGGATGGTTTTAAAACCATATTGCAGTGTTTCACAATATGATTTGTTCTTTGAAGCAACAAACAAAATAGGGTAAAAGTCATAGTGGTTGGACCTATTCTTGTTTTGTTATTTTCAAACAGTGTATTACAGTCCAACTGATACATAATGTGTAAAAATACTGTTACTCCTCATCTCACTGTATTTTACCATGGTAGTAAGTTTGCGTTGTTTACAGTGAACTGGAATGAGTTTCCGCTCCTAGAGTGAAACGACCTTTAGGTCATCTTTATTTATCCACACAGTTACACAGTAAGACTGAGTCTGTCATTAACCAAGATTGTGTGTTTTATTTTGTGCCTGACAGAGAAGGAGCAAATAAAACAGATTACCAGTAAAGTGTATTAGAGAAACACTGAAACTGTGACACCTAATCTGAACTCATCATTGAGCCTAAAATAAACACCTGGTAGAGGAGATCAAAGAAAATACGGACCGAAACAGAATATGCATAAAACTACCAATCAAGTCATTGTCTAAGCACAAGTGAGACAAAATGCTCTATATCAAGCAAATTTCAAATACTTTAAGTTTTCTAAAACAAGAGATGGTTACAGTTATTGTACAGTATTGGCCACAGATTTCCTTCCCTACAAAACAAACTTTGAGTACTCATTTCACTCATACTAGCGGCTGTTTAAACTGTTACTTAATTGCAAACCTTGATGTGCACGTACTGTTCCTTGCCTTGGGAACAAGGCTGAACCACCACATTCTTGCAGTTCAAACATACAATGTCATGTAACAAAGAATATACAGTATAACTTTCATGTACCAGGCTTCAGACTGAGTGCAGCAGAGAAACAGTAAGGTGAACAATAGCAAAGGTCAGGCTGGGGTAATTCAGAGAATACACGAGTCCAGAAAGAAACATAGAAGACACAGAGGAGAACAACACAGGCATAGAAGAGGACATAAAAGGAGATGAAGCCAAAATAAGGAGTGGGAAACATTTGCCCAGGAACAATCAGTGCTTCGTCAAGGTTAATTAGTCTGCAGAGGCAACACCATCATTTTCTTCATTCATCATCCAAACTCAGCATTTATGTGTTGTGTTGTTATGTGAAGTTGAAGCAGCTTAATGCAGAACTGAGGCAAATAGTGAACAAACGGTTGTTTATGAAGCAAACCAAGACCATTACTGAAAGTGGAAAGTCTTCAGTTACAAAAGAAAATAAAACACAAGCACATACTAGAATTAACTATTAACCAAGGAACTTATACACTACCATTCACAAGTCTGTGAGGTTTGTTTTGGATAGAAGTCTCTTATGCTCACCACAGTGCATTTATTTGCTCAAAAATAAATAATAGTGTAAACACAATAATATTGTGAACATTTTTAACTTTTTACCATTTTAATATATTTTTTAAGATGTAATTTTTTTTTCCTCTGATGGTAAAGCTGAATTTTCAGCAGCTGTTTCTCCAGGCTTCAGATTCATATGATCCTTCAGAAATCATTCTAATACACTGTGGATAATATTAGTATCCATGTTTTTGTGGTGATACATTTATAGTATTCCTTGCTGAATAGAAAATAAAAAAGAACAGAATTTATTTCACAATCTTTTATAAATGTTTTTACTGTCATTTTTTTGTCAACTGAATGCATCCTTTATGAGTTAAAGTCTTCATTTATTAAAAAGAATCTTCCTGAGCCTAAACTTTTAAATGAAAATGTATCTCACACAGTAGCTGAATAATCTCCATATCTAAATAATATACTAAAAAACATGAAAACTTAAAAGTAAAAGAAATAGACAATCAAACATAGACACCAACTAATGAAGCTCTTCAGAAATATCATAGCCTGCCATACATGTAATAATAGTAATAATAATAATTATTATTATTATTATTATTAACATAGCACCTTTTTAAAACCCAGTCACTTCACAGAAACAAGAAATCATATCAAGAATAAAATCACAAAGCACAAGAAAATCAAGAACTAATAGACAATAAAAAAGCAACAAAGAATGAAAATGCAGTTTTGTGCATTACGCTCACTACACACTGCTTTTTACTTCAGATTGATCTGCTCTGGCTAGACAAAGCCCTGCTAATCATAAATAAAAGATTACACCGCTACTGTACTGTATGTACACAAAGGTTTAGACAATAAGTGGATCTTTACAGCCTCTTCTGCATCAAACCTTGAATAGTGTCATATGAGAAACAGCAGTCCGTGTTACAGTGCTATTAGTAGTAATAATTACAACTCGCTACTAGTGCATCCTTTGGCTCTAAGACTAGCTTGAATTTTTAATGAATGACATGACAACAGACACACTAATCTACATAGTAGATGTTATCCGAAGCACTTGATGTGTTCTTGGAGTTGTGTTCTTGTGAGCTTGTGTTTTGAATGAAAGCGCCCGTCACCTTAGGCACGCTGCCAAACGCATGCAGCCTCCAGTGACCAAGTGGCTACCTTTGGCCTTTCTTTCACGTTCACCGATCCGTCTCGCTCTTTTTTTCTTACATGCTCATCTCCCTCATTCGCCTCTTCTCCCCACCCTGTCTCCGCTTCAAAAAGAAGAGCGGCGAGGAGCCGGGATCCGGAGGACTGGAAATAACCTTCACATGGACACTGTTCACCGCTATCAGTCAAACGCACGGGCTGTGTCTGTAGCTGAGCTCAAACACACACACACACACACACGCGCCGAGAGGGTACATACCACTCCATGGACGAGGAACTCAAATAGTTTGCTCTTGGTGGCTTTGCGAGCTCCTCCAGCGGTCTCCTCCGAAGCCATTTCCCTCTGGTCTCCCTCTCTTTTGTCTTTCCCTCTCCCTTGCCTCTCTTCCTTTTCACCCTTCGCTCACCTCCTCAACCCCCCTCCGAGGCTCCCTGCTCCACTTCCCTTACTTTCTGCTTTCTCTCTCTCTCTCCGTCTCGGAGTGTGCTGCCCTGTCGAGTCTCTTGCTCTCTCTGTGTCTCTCACGCTTGCGTTTGGTTGAGCTGCCTTTCAGGAGCCCGGCTGTGAGAGAAAGTGGGGGGTTGAGAGTTGGGGGTCTTTCAGGGGGGTTCCTGCTGGCCCACCATGACCGTCCCCCCCTCCCCCTTTTACAAACACACTGACTGAAAAGCACACGCTCACAGGCTGCTGCAGCTGTTGCATTCCATTGGTAGATAAGGGAATGCTCGCTGACTGGTCACTCGCAGCCCTGCTGCGGTGTAGTTAGTCTCGCCGCTAACCAAACCCCTCCTCCTCTGCCTTCACTACTGCTTTCTCTCCTGTCCTTTGCTGCAGTCAAATCCAGCAATGCTTGGAATACGCTGCTCATTCTCAAAAAAAAAAACGGAGGGAGGTTTCTTAAAGCAGCAGCAGTGAGGAAAAGCTGCCCGGTTTTAGATTGAGGTGGAAAAAAAACAGGCTGAGACAGCACTGAAGGTTGATTTTTTACTCTACCTGTCATACTGAGCTTCTTAATTTGCTGTCTGTTGCAATTAAATACTAATACCTTCAATAATTTCCTGGTCTTCTTTTTCTGTTAGATGAATTTTGCTGTATTAATGGATTATGCTGTTAAAAATGTGGGTTTTAAAGCCATTACGCACCATTAGTGATAATGAACAAACAGTTAAAATAACTCCAGGATCTTCCCATTGTGCAAAAAAAGGGGGGGGGGGGAGCACAATATCCAATATACTAGCTATACTTTTATTTAACAAGATTATTTTGTACTAACATGTTTTGTCTATCTTGTCTATTGTGTACATATGAAGAGTTCAGATGCAAAAGCCGTCTGAAATTTTCTTCTAAAATTTTTATTTTTCTCAGACTCCTATGTTTATGTTCAGTTTTTTCACTTTAATGGCAATTTAAAAAACCTATTCATTGCCATTAAAGTGAAATTACTGAACCTACACATAATAAACCTGATAAAAATGCTCATTTTAGAAGAAAATTTCAAATGGCACTTAGAGGCTTTTGCATCTGAACACTTCATATGTTGATTGCCTAGTTTTAAGGGGTGTATGTCGAACATCACCTGACCAAAGCAGAAAACAGGTCTTATCGCATCCGCTTGTTGGAGAAAGTGTTAACAGCAGTATATGAACCGAGGGCGATATCTATGGACTTTTATGGTAATCAACTATCAACTAAATCAAAGCGTCGAGGCCAGAATAGGAAGTCTGTTGTGCATAACCCCCATTTATTATCTGTGTTTTACGTTTTTTGTACTTTGAATTTTTTTTTTTTTGGTGTGTGTACTGGAAGCTTCACCAAGACGTGTGTAAACATACTTGGTAATAAATCTGATTCAGAGTTTGATTCTGATTCAGTTGTCGTCTCATTCCCTTACTCATTTGATGAGTCAGTTCCTCAAACGTCCATGTGCCTGATTTTCCCCATAACTTCAAACCTATGAACTAACAACATGAATTAAAGTAAATATCATCAAAATATTCTCTACCATCCAGCTACACTTCTTTATAAAAATGTCTGAGCTATTTCTATGCACAGAGCACATACTGTAAGTGGTACCTGTTACTTTTCTCAGTGCTAATAATATTAAACCAGTTACTCTGTCACTCGCACAGTGATTCTCAAAGTAAATGTAATTACATGCCAATGACCAAATAGTAGTAAACATACCTCATAGAAACATGTTTACTACTATTTGGTCATTGGCATGTAATTACATTTACTTTGAGTTATTATTCAGCACTTTAAGCACAGTCTATTTTCCCTACAAATTATTAAAATGTTTCAGCCAAAACTTCACTGTCAAACACTGATTGACGTATCTAATTTTTTTTTAAATGTCACATTCAAAAATGACTTCAAAAATAAAGATTTTCTTTGTTAAAAAGATAGTTCATATAAAAATGAACACTCTGTCATCATTTACTCACCTTCATGTTGTTCCAAACCTGTAGGACTTTTCTCTTCTGTGGAACATAACAGAGGATATTTTGAAGAATATCTCTGTGTTCTCTGTCTCATACACTGATGTCAGTGGGGTCCAACATTTTTCTAAATATTTTCTCTGTTTTCCTCAGAAGAAAGAAAGTCCTAAAGAAATTGCTTTGTCTATGTCACTGTCAAACAAAAAGATTGTGGATGGCTTTGTTACCTCGTGTACAGTGTAAAAACAGCACTCTGATAGTGTTTAATCATGTTGTTTTATATTAACATGTGAAGGTGCTAAAATGTTGCCCCACTTTAGGTTTAGGCATATTTATATACATATTTAGAATTGAGGGTAATAATTTAAAAACTGAGCAATGAAAACCCCTTATTTTTTTAACACTAACCTAAATATTGGTTGTTTTTTCGGTTCTTAAGATTTCAGTTTTTTTTCCAAAACAAACAAAAAAAGTGAATTAATCAATATATATATTTAAGTACAATTGTTAAATACATTTTACTTGAAATTGTCACTAATGGCAGGTCTCTGAAAATAGCTTAGTGGAGGAGGCTTACCACAAAAATTCCTCCCAGCCACAAGTCTTCTCCCATCCCCCTTGACTTCCCATTTGCTAAACTCTAAAAGAGCAGTGAATGCTAAATTATTCATGAGATGTTTTAAATGACAAATTTCATTGTGTGGTAATTGGCAAATGACAGCTGAAAACCTTTACACCTTAAACACCTTTTTTTTTGGAATAGCACTCAACAGTGAATCAAGCAAAACCAGAATTAAAAAAAATATATATATGTAGGGTCGTGTTAAAATAATCAAGTGCCAAATTGTTAAATAATGCATTAAAAACTTGATAGACTGACAAAAATAATTTAATTTTCTCTGATATTTTGTTACACTGAAGTTCAATTGTTAGCACTGTGTTTTGACATTTGAAAACAACACTAAAATATGCTGTTTAAATAAGCATTCAGTGTAGCAGGAACTTTAAGTTTACACAGATGTAGAGAATTTGCCCTAACAAGGACATAACTGACAAACTACTGGCTACAATCTGTGAATCACAAAAACATTTGTCCACATTGTCTGACTGAAAACTCCAAAGTTATTAAATCAATATCAATATTCATGCTATGATTCTGATGGAGAGCTGGAATATGAAGACTAAACACCTTTCCAAAATCCAAACCTAATGCCTAAATTAGGAAAAATACCCAAAGGTTTGGATACAAGTGGCCACTGTGTGTTGAGTAATCAGAAAGTGTCTAAAGGTTATTCATCAAAACTCTACGCATTAACAAAAAGGAAGTTTATAAAAGATGCCAGAGAGACTGAGAATAAGGTACATCAGTCAAACATATCTCTGTGTAACACAGGCCTTTATGGGAGAGTGGCACAAAGAAAACAGTTACTCAAAATGAAAGCATGTCTGGACTCCAGAGTCTGCCAAAAATCATAATAATGTCCAATTGCGGTGTGGGAAGTGATTTTGTGGTCAGATGAGAGAAGTGGTAATGTGCGACACAAACTTAACGCAGACTTAAAAAAGAAACGACCAGCAGTCACATACGATTACAATGCTCAGAAAAATACTTTGAGCGCAGGACCTGTTTTTGTCTGCTTAAAATCTGGGAGAGAAAAAAACAATGTGGCATTGTGACCCCATTTTACTTTTGATCACCCCATTTCAGGATGTAGTTCTACAAAAGCATCTCATCAAAGAGCTGAAAAGATGTGGTGGTCTTAGTACCCCTTTGAGCCCCCACCAAGTCTCCCTTTTCCCATTACAGCTCTGCCAAATACTCAGGTCCCATTGACTGGGAGGTGAAGGGGGTGGGGAGTTGTGTGGGGTAAGGAGAGAAATTTGTGTGTGTGTCTATTGTTGGAGACTGCGGGACAGTTTGACCTCAAGCTGCAGTTTTAGGTTTCTCCTGCAGAGGTCTGTATACGCCTCCCAATGAAACGATTGACTCTAATCAATGTGCCAAAGCACAGAGGCATCACATTCTCATCGCCCAGAACTGGCCCTAAACAGGGAGTCTGGGGATGGAAGACAGAGTGAATCATTTTAACTCCTAAAACACGTATTTATGTACTGATTAGGAAACGGAGGAGGTAAAAAGAGGGGGAATGAGAATGGACAATCAAAGATCAAATATTGAATCATACAGATAAAAAAAATGATCTAAAAATCAAATAAAACTAATAAAAAAAACTCTAATATTGTCCAATAATCTACCAATAATATACATTTAAAACAAGCTAGGAACTTTTCTTGAATCATAAAATGCTGTTTCATATATCAGTAAATCAAGCGGCACAATAACTCAATGAAGATATGACCGTTTTCTTGATTCAACTCAGCCTCCTTCAAGTATACAAACTTTCTGAATGTTCATATATCAAAAGCTTGAATCCTGGGTGGTCCGTATTCAGAATAAATGCACTCTTGGCAAAATAGTCAGTAGCCAAGCCAAACAGACGATTTGAAAATGAAAGCAACCTACTCTTTTCATTTAAAGACCAAAGCAAATTTAATGCGATTCTGGATTACAGTGAAAGTACCGTAATAACATCTAAACTCAGTTATTTGCTATATTTGCTGCAGTAAGTACTATAAATTACTGTGTTTAAACTGATGTTCCAAACTATGCATATGAGTTTGAGCATCTGGCTAATTTAATATTCAAATCAACAAAGAATAAAAGAATAGAAGTAAACCTGAAACAACAAAACTAGAGATTTGCTACAAAGACATTGTTAATTTGCAAGAACATGCTTTCATGGAGAAATGCAGAAAATATTAAAGGCAGCAGGATTTTGTGTTGGACTGACTAAACATCTCTATCCTCTGTCTGCTAGAGTTCTTGGCAAGACCAGTTTCTCAATCTCTCTGAAAAACAAAACTGGAGAAGAACTGTTCTCATATAATCCTTATAGAAAATAAAGAAACGTCTCATTTGGGATCCACAATAGTTTCAGGACAAACTGTTCTCTTAAATTGTAACTAATATTATATAGCTGATGATAGTTGCGGCTTATGAATATAAATGTGATAAACAACATAGGTAAAACAATTAAAAAGTAGTTTACATTAAAAAAATAAGACTATATCTTACAATGATACATTTCAAAATAATTATAAAGAGAATTCCTTAGTTTGCTTAGTAGACTGTTAGTTTGTTTTTTATAACTAGCAAACTCTTTAATTAATTTTATTTAATATAACTTGATACCTTATGTAACACGCAACCAATCAAAAGTATGCAGTCAGTACGTTTTTTTTAAAGAACTTAATATATTTTATAAGCTATAAGAAGCATTAAATTGATCAAAAGGGACAGTGATGATATTTATAAAGTTACACTTTTTTATTATTTCAAATAAATGCTGCTCTTTTGAACTTTCTATTCATCAAAGAATGCTGATGAAATGTATCACAGGTATCAAAAATATTAAGCAGCACAACTGTTTCTTGAGCACCTAATCATATTAGAATGATTTCTGAAGTATCATATAACGTTGAAGACTGGAGTAATGGCTGCTGAAAATTCTGCTATGCCATCACAGAAATAAATTACTTTTTAAAATATATTAAAATAGAAAACTTATTTTAAATTTTAATACTTCACAATATTACTGCTTTTACTATATTTTTGATGAAACAAAGGCAGCCTTGGTGAGCATAACTTTTTTCAGAAACATTGAAAATCTATACTGACCTTAAACTTTTGAACAGTAGTGTATGACACATTGTAAAATGTTAAATGTTGTGCATGTATTGTATTGCACATGACTGAAAATAGACCAATGCAATCTAAGCAAAACTACCAGAACATGAAACAGATATTGAGTTTCTTTTATTTCCCTCTATCTTATATCTGTTCCTCTTGATCAACCCATATACATACACAAATACTGTACTTCTGTGTCTCTTTAACCTACATCCTTCATTCTCATTCTGTGTATGTGGACAGAGAGAGAGGATGGACAGAATGAGGCCAGAGACAGCGAGTGTCGAATTGAGCCTGCTATAAAGAACGCCTTTCAAATGTACATATTACAGCACAAAAGTGAACATTCATGTACTTTGACTGCATAACAGACATGCAGAACATCCGAAAAGCACCCAATCAGCATTAAAGGCATCAACTCCATGTGTCAGATGCCAATTCAGTATGGATTAACACAATAACAAGCCATTCAGCTAACCCAGACTCTCTCTCTCTTCCCCTCGCTCACTCGGGTAGTGGGGGAAGCACTAAATGGGATATTGAGCCTTTCCGCTATAAAAATGGGTCAGCTCTCTGCAAGCCAGACAGTCTGTCTCAGAGACGACCAGAAAGCACCGTAGTCGGGCGGAGCAGCACACTGCACTACAGACCACCCTGCCTCACAATTGAGCCCTTTCTGAGTCCAGGACTTTAAAGAGATGTGCGCTGAGAGAAAGTACTGAGGCCCACCACACAGCAGCCAAAGACTTAAACTCAGAGCAATTCACCTGTAATTACACAAAAGGCCAGGGCTGTAATCAGTGTAATCAGAATATCAACAATCAATATAGGGGTTGTTTGGCTCTGAACTGAATATACTTCATGCAGGACAGTGATACAACCAGGGCATCTAGTTTTTAGGGCGCAACTGAACTCAACTGTCTGTCAGTGATTGCCCAAATTTTCATGCATAGAAAACAGCACAACTGTTTGTTTATCATGAAAATAAATAAATAAATTATTATTATTGATTATAAAACTTAACCATAAATACTTAAGCTTTCATTGTAATAATTGCTGCAGTGTTTTAAGATGCAATTATACTTTTCATAATTATGCTTCTAAGTGGATTTTTTTTAGCCCTTGTGAAAAGGAACTACACTTAAGCATAGTTTAAAAAAAAAAAACTTATTACAGAAATAATACATTTAAAAAAAAAAAATGTAAACACTTAATTTCATGTTAATGCAATAAAAAATTTAGCATAGCTTATATTTACATTAAATGCAGCTGGCTGAACTTCTGAGTGATTTTCTGACCAACTTAAACAGGGCTTAAGTACATCTTTATGTCTCATATGCAATCTGGTTCAAGTCGAATGACAAGCATTTATAAAATAAGCTTTAATATCATTTATATTGAAACTTGCATGTCACGTTTTTAAATATATTTTAATTACTAGTGCTGTCAAAATAGTGCGTTAATGCATGCGATTAATTTTTCCAGTTTAACGGCATTCAAAATATTTAATGCAAGTAACGCAGGGGCAGAACTAGGGTTGCATCTGTCTCTTTTTTTCTTGACAAGAATTGTGTTTATTTGAATGCAGAACGTCTTTTCCACCACATCAAAGGGGAGACTTTTCAGAAGCGCACTCCACTTTGCCTCAGTGCCAGGCGCTAGTCAAACAAGCACAGAAACGGTACAGGTGATGAGGAGCTTCAGCAGAACAACAGTGAAATGAGACGTTTCACAATTGCATGCACAAATAGGGCGGTGTGCGCTGTGCCTGTATCATTTCATATTAAATTGTGAATGAAACTACGAGCATGCGTGTCAGATCCGCATCACATTCAGCAGCGGCAGCTCTTAAAGTAATAGCATCCAAATAACCCAGTTGCTGTGATTTCTGTTAATCAAAGAACAAAAGAGGAAAACAATAACTTTTGTAGCTTTAAAGGAGACCTATTATGCCCCTTTTTACAAGATGTAAAATAAGTCTCTGATGTCCCTAGAGCATATATGTGAAGTGTTAGCTCAAAATACTCCACAGATAATTTTTTATAGCTTGTTAAAATTGCCACTTTTAGGGTATGAGCCAAAACGCGCTGTTTTGAGTGTGTTGCTTTAATGTAAATGAGCTGTTGCTCCCGGAGAAGAGGGCGGAGCTTCAAGAGCTCAAGCTCTGGCATTAGCATTGCTAGCCTTTGCAAATAAACATTACACTATTAATACAAGCCTGATATCTTTACAGAAAACATACTTGTTTCAAAGTCAGTCATCTGATTATACTGTGCATAATAAATTCGCGTTTATGAATTACACAGACGGGGAGCATGGCGGGATAAAAATAACAACATAGCTGGTCTCATGGTGCATGGCATGCTATCACAAACTTTATAAGTCCCACTTCTGATTATGAGCATGACAACTTCAAGCGATCGACTCACATTGCTTTCATATGTAAATTTGAACTACCACATTCCTATTTAAGATCATTCTGGTAGCACTTAAAGGCAGCATCAGTGAAAACACACAGAGACAATGATAGCTTTAGCAATAAGCCTTACAGAGTGCCAAGAAGCTCTTTCAGAAAGGCAATTTGGAAAACAAACGTGTGATACTTACTTTGTCTGGAGCTGAGGTTCTCGCACGAAGCGTTGGTATGGATTCTTAAACATTTAGGGACTTTACCGATTTTTCCTTTGAAAATGAAATTTAACCACAGTGTCCTCGGCTCAGATGGGAGGAGATTATGGCGACTCCTATGTTCATTAGTGCATCCCAAAACACAACACTTGTAAAGCCTCTTTGGCGCTGATATTGTATATAACTCCTGTAACGGTGGACCGCAGCTTCTCACTCAGGGCTAGGGATGGGTAACGAGAACCGGTATTTTTTTGGACCGTGCGTAATTGGGTCAATACCGGACTACCGGTAAGCTTCAGGACAAACAATACTGTTATCGATACTTGCGTTGTTTTATCTCCATATTCTTCAATGTTAAAGACGAATTAGAAGCTGCTGCTTGACATTTTCCTTCACTGAATTATGTGGCCATCGTTTGCTCGATGTGCGTGTGATATCCATGCGCATGTGCGGTGTGTGTTTGCGTGCAATCAGTCATCGCGGCAAGAGTGAAACGTTCGAAAGTGTGGGCTCACGTTACAAAACTAAGCGACACCAGTGTCAGATGCAATATGCAGTAGTGTTATAGTGAACAAAGGAGGCAACACCAGTAATATAATGAAACATTTACTAACAAAACACATCTACCTCAAGCAATGCGCTGTATTTACTATGTCTCCCGGCTCCACTCGCGAGACACATTCACATCAAATGTTGATTCAGCAGTAGAGTTACACTCACGAGACACTGCACTTATTCGCAATCACAAAAGTACATTATTTGCGTGTGCATTACAACGTGTACATTATTACCTTGTCTGTTAAACATTTCATTCGCGTGCTGTTCTGACATCCGTTTATTCAGAGCGCTTACACCTGAAGCGTGCGTACACTAAAGGCCGGTCAAGCAGCACAATCATGTTAGTTATCTTACTTAGATATCTTAAGTTATCGTCTGATTGCGCTAATACTGTCAAAACACACACGGTTTACATATAAACACAGTTAGTTATGTCTAAAGTGAAAGTAAACAGTCGAGAGAGAGCAACAGATGCGTGCAGGTCTTAAAGGGACAGAACTAAACATGCTGCCGATATTCATTAAAGGGATAGTTCACCCAAAAATTTTAATTCTGTCATTATTTACTCACTGTCATGTTGTACCGAACCTGTATTAATTTTTATTCTTGTGCTGAACACAAAAGAAGATATTTTGAAGAATGTGGGTAACCAAACAGTTGCTGGTCCCCACTGACTTTGATAGTAGGAAAAAAATATATATGGAAGTCACTGGGGACCAGCAACTGTTTGGTTACCCACATTCTTCAAAATATCTTATTTTGTGTTCAGCACAAGAATAAAAATTAATACATTCTTCAAAATAATTTTTATGTTTAACAGAAGAAACTTATTCAGGTTTAAAACTACTTGAGAGTGAGTAAATTGACAATTTTCATTTATGGGTGAACTATTCCTTTAATGTTAATAAAATAAAACACAAAGAGAAAAATAACTCCCTGCTCCTGACTGAAGTACTTTAATACAGTAGCTAAAGTTCAGCAGTAATAAAATAACTTGAAATTTTCAAAAAAAAAAATTCACATCATATCTTTTTGCACCAAATAGTATCGATAACAGTATCGATAAGTACCGGTATCGATAAGCAGTATCGATATCGGTATTGATAAAATGTAAACGATACCCATCCCTACTCAGGGCTGTGTTTATGCTAATAGGGCAGAGAGCGTCACAAATGGGCGGGACTTTTTCCCCTCGGTGACGTGCACAGAGGGAGAATCAGAAACAGCTCATTTGAAACTACAATCAAATTCTAACTGCCATATATGTAATACTGCTTCATCAGGCACTTTTCTTCATATGTTTTGGGAATGTCCTATCGTCATTAGTCTATGGACACATGTAAACCTGGTTTTGTCATCCTTACTGCGAATTGATTGGTTTGCTAACCCAAGTTTGTCTCTTCTTAAAGGAAAACACCACCGTTTTTCCATATTCCAATATGGTCTTCCCTCAACTTAGAAGAGTTGATATGTACCTCTCCCGCCTCAGTGCGTGCACTTAATCGCCCTAGCGTGCGGCACCACTATGCTAGCGTTTAGCTTAGCACCATTCATTCCTTAGGATCCAAACAGGGATGAATTTAGAAGCCACCAAACACTTCCATGTTTTCCCTATTTAAAGACGTTTACATGAGTAGTTACACGAGTAAATATGGTGACACAAAATAAAACGTGGCGATTTTCTAAGCGGATAAAAAATTATAACTATAATGTATGGCGGAAGAGCACTTCGCAGCACTTCGACCTCGGCGCAGTAATATCATCACTCCTGAAAACTCCCCCTCCCTCTCTTCCGTCATACAACCAACGTCAATCACTATCAGGAGAGGGGGAGTTTTCAGGAGTGATGATATTACAAAGTGCTAGTGCTCTTCCGCCACACATTATAGAAATTTTTTATCTAAAACGCCACGTTTTATTTTGTCCATATTTACAGAACTACTCATGTCCGTCTTTAAGGGAAAACTGGAAGTGTTTGGTGGCATTTGGTGAATGAATGGTGCATCTGTGTGGTGCATAGAGCGATACAAACATAATAACACTGTTAAATATTGGAATATGGAAAAACGTGTTTTCCTTTATATGCTCTGTAAAGTTCAATGGTTTGTTTGCTGGTTTTATGAAAAACATAAAGCTGGTTTACCCACACATGTGTAGAAAAACTATTGGATCTGCCTCCTGCAGCTTGTGAATGTACAACGGCGCGAGTCGGTGGGGCCACAGATGCTTGGCATTTTTTTGTTTGAAAATAGAAACTTTTGTGTTTTTGTTGTCCTTCCCTCTCTCCCTCCCTTTTGACTGGACTTTGAGATGTTGAGTATGTGTCTGTTGTTTTGTTTTGTTATATTTTGGATGCTGTGTTGTGTTATGTGTGAAAAAAATTAAATAAATGTTGATAAAAAAAAGAAACTAACTGTTCTTATATTGATTTTATAAAAAAATGAGTGGGTGGATTTTTAACAAGCTGGTTGTCTTCACACACTTACTTATAAAAGGATTTTTGCTTTTGGTTGTTTGATAACATTCACAATCCTTGCTGAAAGGCAAAGGTAATTTTTATTATAATGGGTTAATGTAAAGATTGTTTTAAGTTCTTGTTTTTATTTTTTAAACTCTGGTATAAGTTAAAATCAAGCTCTCATCAAACTATAGTCAATGGTAAAATATTATGGGGGAAAAAAAATTCTAGAGACTCATAAGAGTGATATATCTGAAAAACATGCAATTTTTAAAATACATTTAAAATATATTAAATGTTTGAGTAACTAATACAGCAACTTATAATCAAGTACTTAGTATGTTAGTCAAATCAAAATAAGTACAACAAATACAGAACAAAATACTATTAAAAAATTATTTAAAATTAACTTTAAAAGTAAAACTTTTAATATGACATTATTATAAAGTGAACTTTTTAAAAGTATGTCAAGAAATTAATGCTGCAAGTGGCCTTTTATTTCATATTACATTATGCAAGCAAGTTTTATTTTAAAGATACATTTTAAGATTTGACAGTCCAAAAAAATTATCACGATAATTTTTTTCCAAATAAGATAAATGAAATCTTTATTTCTTTCAAGTTTAAAGACAGATTTTTGCTCAATTGTAAAAACCAAATTAATTTTCTCAAAATAAATATCTAAATAGAAAAATGACATTTCTGCATGGTCTAAAGATATTGTTTCCAAGAAACAGGTTTGGGTTGCATAATATTAATATTAATAATAATAATAATATCAATTTTTTTGTCTCTTAGAAATGCATTTGATAGTAGCAAAAGAGTACATTTTTGACAAAATCTAACATCTGTATTTGAACCTCAGTTTTATACGGTTAAATTTATTCTGGATTTATTATTTTTTTTTATTAAGCTGGTCTCCCAAACAAAACAAAACAAAAAAAACCTTACCGTGGTAAATAAATATATAACTATGAAAAACAGAAAAAACATTCAGTAAAGCACACATGATACAATACAAAACTTTAAATTATATACCATTAACTTACTCCTGAAAGAAATTCTATTACACATTTCTGTCACAATACCATGGCAGTGAGTGTTACCAGTAAATCAAGTATGGATACTTGGTCTGGTTGCACACTTTTCTCCTGTGTTTGGCTTTGGCTAAGTAATTTGTTCATATTTCGCGCTTCAAACAGTTTGTGCTCCTGTGAATGTCTGCTCTATGGCGCCGCGCGGCACTGAACTATCCGAACGGATAGGTCCTTTTGGCGTGACTGCGCGCTGTTTCGTTCCGCTTTTGGCGCAAAATATCAACTCTTCACCAAGTTATATCGGATAATTATCATCTGCAAACAAATGACATTCAATACAATTGGCAAAACTTCTTGCAGAATAAAAGTATAAATTGTTGACCAAGCTAAGAACATTCAAGGACCGAACTAGAGAACTAAAACTTTTTTTACTTTTAACCAACTGATCCCAAGATAAAATTAAAATATTATACAAAAAATGTACACAATATATTAATAACTCACAAACAGCACAATAATAATACCAAAAAAGTTAAAATCTATTCTGCAAAGCATTAGGCTCTGTTTGTATTTGTTGTATTGGGCATCAAAGACATTTAGATCCTCTTTTAGGCAATCATCTTTTCGTTTTTAATAACAACCATCACTGTTCCACAATTGAAAAAAAAAGAGAAAGAAATTATAACAATATTAATATATTACATTTAATATAAAAAACAATATAAATGTTATATTAACAGACAAATGTTAATAACATTGTGCTGTCTTCAAAATATAATTTGGTTTGATATTTTGTTATATTATGTAATGACATTCATATACTTTTTGGGTCCATTCTGTGTGTCAAATAAATAAAAAATAAAGGTAAAATTCAAATACACGAACAGGCTTGGATTAAGCACAAATACGCATATAAATCAGAGATGCAAATACTGCAGGTGTCTTAACAAATGAAAAGACGTATTGTTGAGCTGAACAAAAGGCAGCGTGACATGAGGCGTTTCTAGAATACAGCATTCTAATTCCTCACATTCAGACCTGCAGAAAGGCAGTAAAGGAGAAAAAGAATGAATGAAAGAAAGCGAGTATTTAATAATCATCCCTTCATCTCTCTGCTTGCAGTCTCGCTTGTGAAAGAGCCAATTCTCCCTAAAGCTCTTGAGGTGTGACAGCTAGAAAAAGTGGGTCCTTGAATACTAATGGGATTTCTCTCACTCTCAGAAGATTGCTGGGCACTGAAGCGAACTTCTGTGATCCATTCTAAGAGTTTCTGGCCTCGCTGGAATTGTTTCCAGAGAGAATACAAGGCCTCGAGCTCAAAGACACACCTGCGACTTGGTACTTCAGACTACAACCTAGTACTACAAAAATGTCCTCATTTGCAACAACTGACTTAGTACTTTGAAGCTAATCTGGCCACACAGTGTACGATCCCCAAAGATTAAAACATTTAACAGATGTCTTGAGTACAAAAACTTCTCTTAATGTATCAAGCTTTACAGCACTGACTGTACAGCAACAAACTGTACAGCAATTTAATATAAAAATTACACAACTTTATCACAAATTACTGTACTTAAATTATTGTTTCTTACACAAAGCCATCCAATGGCTCTAAAAACTTGAAGTGTAGTTTACATGTTATATGGACTACTTTAATGGTATCCTACTGGGACCAATTCATTTTTGTCTTCTATAGAGAAAAATCTGTGCTTTCAAAAAAGAACAACAAAATGTTGACTTTCTCGGCTGGGTTTTTAGAAATGCCTGAAATAACAATTTGAGGAACCAGGGATATACTATTTTATAATCATCAAGTTGTTGTTTATTGTAAATAATTTTCATTTCATTGTTTTTATTTTTTACATGGCCCCTGTAAAAGACATGAGGACTGAGATATTCCTATTAAACTTTGACAAGCTATTACACAAATTATTAGGCTAAAAATGCGTGTGTATTATACAAATTTCCCCAAAGCATTAATAAATCACAAACATTTAGGAAATTAAATACATACTTTTAAAGAAATTAATACTTTTATTCAGCAAGGACACAATTAATTGATGAAAAGGGGAGAGTAAAGAGAAAAACTAGAACGGAAGACTGTGGCTACAAAATTCCTTTGCCATCACAGGAATAAATTACATTTTAAAATATGTACAAATGGAAACATTTTCACAATATTACTGTGTTTACTGAATTTATCATCAAATGAACACAGCCTTTGTGAACATAAGAGACTTCTTACAAAAAATCTAACAGACCGCAAAATTAAATGATAGTGTATGAAGTTGACAAAGGTTGATCAAATTGTATTCTTTTATGCTTCATGATTAAAATAAAATTAAATAAAAATAGGGAGCATAATCCTATAGGGTTTGAATGACAATGTTGAATAAATGATGACAAAATTAAAATAAATTTGTCCATTAGAATGCATTCAGTAATCATACTGTTAGTCACTCAAACTCACATACAACATTAGATACTGCATACAGACACAAAAAATACCATCAACGTTAAAGGCACAGCCTCAGCTCACACAGAAACCAGCATTGGTTAGATTGGTCAACATGCACTATATGAGTGCTCCAGCATGCTCAGCCTATCTACAGTCAATGGTGGTGTACATTCCTGCAGTGCATCCAAGCAGAAGCGATGCAGCAGTTACAGAGCATTCCAGCAGCATGCATCTCACCACAGCTCAAAAAACTGTATTGCATGACTACTGAATACTCTTGATTAAAATATAAATTAGTGCCGTCAATCGATTAATCGTGATTAATCACATTCAAAATAAAAGTTATTGTTTACATAATGTGTGTGTGTATGCTGTGTATATTTATTATGTATATGTAAATAGGCCTACATATATATTTAAGAAAAATATGTTGTTTATATATTAAATATATTTATATATAATATAAATTATATGAATATAAATACAGTATATACACGTAATATACTGTATGTAAATATTTTCAAATATTGTGTGTGTATTTGTAAATACATAAATATACACAGTACACACATATATATTATGTAAACAGTTTTTTTTATTTTGGATGCGATTAATAATCGCGATTAATTGTTTGACAGCACTAATATAAATAAATAAATAGTTGTATTCTGGTGATTTACTCAGCAACCATCTGAGTTGGATATACAGTGGGAATTTTTTTTTACTTGATCCCCTGCTGATTTTGTACGTTTGCCCACTGACAAAGAAATGATCAGTCTATAATTTTAATGGTAGGTTTATTTGAACAGTGAGAGACAGAATAACAACAAAAAAATCCTGAAAAACGCATTTCAAAAAAGTTCTAAATTGATTTGCATTTTAATAAGTATTTGACCCCTTCGCAAAACATGACTTAGTACTCCTCTTTGCAGATCCTCTCCAAGTCTTTAAGGTTTCGAGGCTGACGTTTGGCAACTCGAACCTTCAGCTCCCTTAGATTTTCTATGGGATTAAGGTCTGGAGACTGGCTAGGCCACTCCAGGATCTTAAAGGAAAACGCCACCGTTTTTCCATATTCCAATATGTTCTTCCCTCAACTTAGATGAGTTGATATGTACCTCTCCCGTCTCAGTCCGTGCACTTAATCGCTCTAGTGCGCGGCACCACTATGCTAGCGTTTAGCTTAGTGATGATATTACTGCGCCGAGGTTGAAGTGCTGCAAAGTGCTCTTCCGCCACACATTATAGTTATCATTGTTTATCCGCTTAGAAAATCGCCACGTTTTATTTTGTGTCACCATACTTACTCGTGTAACTACTCATGTAAACGTCTTTAAATAGGGAAAACATGGAAGTGTTTGGTGGCTTCTAAATTTATCCCAGTTTGGATCCTAAGAAATTAATGGTGCTAAGCTAAACGCTAGCATAGTGGTGCCGAGCGCTAGAGCAATTAAGTGCACGGACTGAGACGGGAGAGGTACGTATCAACTCGTCTAAGTTGAGGGAAGAACGTATTGGAATATGGAAAAACGGTGGCGTTTTCCTTTAATGTGCTTCTTCTTGAGCCACTCCTTTGTTGCCTTGGCCGTGTGTTTTGGGTCATTGTCATGCTGGAATACCCATCCAGGACCCATTTTCAATGTTCTGGCTGAGGGAAGGAGGTTCTCATCTAATATTTTACGGTACATGGCCCCTCAATGCAGTGACGTCGTCCTGTCCCCTTAGCAGAAAAACACCCCCAAAACATAATGTTTCCACCTCCATGTTTGACGGTGGGGATGGTGTTCTTGGGGTCATAGGCAGCATTCCTCCTCCTCCAAACACGGCGAGTTGAGTTGATGCCAAAGAGCTCAATTTTGGTCTCATCTGACCACAACACTTTCACCCAGTTCTCCTCTGAATCACTGACAAACTTCAGACGGGCCTGACCACATTAGCCCGGTTCAGTCAACACTGCACTGGCTCCCTACTAAACATCGTATAGATTTTAAAATCTTGTTAATTACTTATAAAGCCCTGAATGGTTTAGCTCCTCAGTACTTGAGCGAGCTCTTATCACATTATAGTCCTCCACGGCCGCTGTGTTCTCAAAATTCTGGCCATTTGATAATACCTAGAATATCAAAATCAACTGCGGACGGCAGATCTTTTTCCTATTTAGCTCCCAAACTCTGGAACAATCTACCAAACACTGTTCGGGAGGCAGACACACTCTGTCAGTTTAAATCTAGATTAAAGACCCATCTCTTTAACCTGGCGTACACATAACACACTAATACACTTCTAATATTCAAATCCGTTAAAGGATTGTTAGGCTGCATTAATTAGGTCAACCGGAACCGGGAACACTTCCCATAACACACAATGTACTTGTTACATCGTAAGAAGATTGACATCTACGCTAATATTAGTCTGTTTCTTTCTTATTCCGAGGTCACTGCAGTCACCAGATCAGATGGTGGATCAGCACCTAGAGACGAACTCTACAGCCCTGAACGTCAGCGGAGACCAGGACACCTAGATGAGCCCCAGAGACAGACCCCCAGTGAGGACCCCGTCACCTAGACAGCCATCGGGAAAAGACCACTGGAACCAGTTGAGCCCTTACAATCTGACTTTGCAGCAGTTGGAATTGAACTGCTGGGTCGTCTGGCCAGAGGAGAAATGGCCCCCCGACTGAGCCTGGTTTCTCCCAAGGTTTTTTCTCCGTTCTGTCACCGATGGAGTTTTGGTTCCTTGCCGCTGTCGCCTTTGGCTTGCTTAGTTGGGGACACTTCATTTCCAGCAATATCGTCGACTTGATTGAACAGAAACTTTTTGAACTGAACTGAGCTGGACGATGCCATCACTGAATTCAATAATGAAATGCCTTTAACTGAAAATTTTGTGTTTAATCTTGTCATTTTACATTATTGACACTATTTTCCTATTTTGATATTGTGCAGTTGCTTTGACACAATTTGTATTGTTAAAAGCGCTATATAAATAAAGGTGACTTGACTTGACCATGTGCTATCTTGAGCAGGGGGACCTTGCGGGAGCTGCAGGATTTCAGTCCTTCACAGCGTAGTGTGTTACCAAATGTTTTCTTGGTGAATATGGTCCCAGCTGCCTTGAGATCATTGACAAGATCCTCCCGTGTTGTTCTGGGCTGATTCCTCACCGTTCTCATGATCATTGAAACTCCACGAGGTGAGATCTTGCATGGAGCCCCAGTCCGAGGGAGATTGACAGTTATTTTGTGTTTCTTCCATTTGCGATTAATCGCACCAACTTTTGTCACCTTCTCACCAAGCTGCTTGGCGATGGTCTTGTAGCCCATTCCAGCCTTGTATAGGTCTACAATCTTGTCCCGGTCTACAGTCTTGTCCCTGACATCCTTGGACAGCTCTTTGGTCTTGGCCATGGTGGAGAGTTTGGAATCTGATTGATTGATCGTTTCTGTGGACAGGTGTCTTTTATACAGGTAACAAACTGAGATTAGGAGCATTTCCTTTAAGACAGTGCTCCTAATCTCAGCTCCTTATCTGTATAAAAGACACATGGGAGCAAAAATCTTGCTGATTGATAGGGGATCAAATACTTATTTCACTCATTACAATGCAAATCAATTTTATTTTTTTGTTGTTGTTATTCTGTCTCTCACTGTTCAAATAAACCTACCATTAAAATTATAGACTGATAATTTATTTGTCAGTGGGCAAATGAACAAAATCAGCAGGGGATCAAATATACTGTATGAGGAACATCCCACTGTATGAGGAAAACAAAAATGGGAGGGAATTGCAACTCAACACTGGGATCACAAATGCTTTATCACAATATTATTTTGAAATTGCAACAAAACATAATATATATGTGACAGGGAACTGACCTTTTATGAATCTGTGGCATATGCTATATATGCTGTTTTATAAAAGAACACTTCTCTCATGACCCCTTCCCCCAAAGGAAATTGTCTATAAACCTCCAGCTCTTTACTGGTATGAGTGAACAGACATTGATATCAGGGTCACTCCAGTCGTATAAGAAACAGCTAAATTATGATGGAGCATCATAATATCAGTCCTTGTGGGGAATAAAAGCACATATTAAGAACTAGGTTACCCAAGAGTGGAAAGCAGAATGCACCCAATGCACTGAAGGACAGAAAAAAATCAGAACACTTTCCTCTAAATAAATAAATATAAAATAATAAAATAAAAGTGAAGAAAACCAAAACTAAAAATATTAAAAAAAGTAGCCAGTCATTTTCATCCATGTCAATATGCTTTTACACTTTTGACTGTAGAATGTAAAAAGTGCTTTTATCTATTTATTGTAAAAACACAGTCATGCTTACCGTCATTCAGATGTATAGGACTATTACTTTTACAGTATATCTAAACACATCAAAACAGTACTGAATAGTATGTGCATGATCACAAGGAAATTGGGGATTTTTCAGATCACCATGGAGGGAAACACAGAAAACTATTTAAGTCAGAAACAATAAAGTTGGGTCCATTTGTGAGTTACCACCCTTACAAACGCAACAACCAGATTCTAGACAATCATAATGTGCTGCCTCATAGCATAGCATTAATATTTGATTTGACCTCTTGGCAAAGCCTGCACTGTTATTACTTTGGCCTATATCTGTAAGGATATACAGTATTTGAAAGTGGGGAAATGACAAATATTCAGATTCAGAGAGTTCGAATCTGTGTAGGAGCATGAAATAATATATCCCTTTCATGCATGAATTATGGAAAACATTCTAAAAAAAATTAATGATTCTTTTTATTACTTTAATATGTTGCTAAAATTGAAATACATTTTCATTTTTACAAAATTCTGTTTTATTTAAAAATTACTAAACTGTCCACGTATGTGGACACCATACAATAAAGGCGTAAAATGGGACATAAAGCCACAGCTGACAATATGGAATATTGTGTTTTTTTTAATGGCATGTTATGCTATTTATATCAGCTCCGTTATTAAAAACAATAATATTACAATATAATAACAATAAAACACATTGTAGGAACAATAACAGTAGTTACATACAGTATGCAGGTGCATCTCAATAAATTAGAATGTCGTGGAAAAGTTCATTTATTTCAGTAATTCAACTCAAATTGTGAAACTCGTGTATTAAATAAATTCAATGCACACATACTGAAGTAGTTTAAGTCTTTGGTTCTTTTAATTGTGATGATTTAGGCTCACATTTAACAAAAACCCACCAATTCACTATCTCAACATATTAGAATACTTCATAAGACCAATAAAAAAAACATTTTTAGTGAATTATTGGCCTTCTGGAAAGTATGTTCATTTACTGTATATGTACTCAATACATGGTAGGGGCTCCTTTTGCTTTAATTTCTGCCTCAATTCGGCGTGGCATGGAGGTGATCAGTTTGTGGCACTGCTGAGGTGGTATGGAAGCCCAGGTTTCTTTGACAGTGGCCTTCAGCTCATCTGCATTGTTGGGTCTGGTGTCTCTCATCTTCCTCTTGACAATACACCATAGATTCTCTATGGGGTTCAGGTCAGGCGAGTTTGCTGGTCAATCAAGCACAGTAACACCATGGTCATTGAACCAGCTTTTGGTACCTTTGGCAGTGTGGGCAGGTGCCAAGTCCTGCTGGAAAATGAAATCAGCATCTCCATAAAGCTTGTCAGCAGAAGGAAGCATGAAGTGCTCTAAAATTTCCTGGTAGATGGCTGCGTTGACTGTGGACTTCAGAAAAAAGTGGACCAACACCAGCAGATGACATGGAATCAGCTTTGCTTGACTGTATTCTCAAGCTTGCAGTCATCCCTGTTGCTTGTGCACCTTTTCCTACCCAAATTCTTCCTTCCAGTCAACTTTGTATTTAATATACTTTGATACAGCACTCTGTAAACAGCCACACCTTTCAGTAATGACCCTCTGTGACTTACCCTCTTTGTGGAGGGCGTCAATGTTCATCTTCTGGATCATTGCCAAGTCAGCAGTCTTCCCCATTATTGTGGTTTCAAAGAACAAGAGATACCCAGAATTTATACTGTATGGATGGTCATTTATTGAAATTCAAATGTAAATATTCTAATATTTTGAGATACTGATTTTTGACTTTCATGAGCTGTAAGCTCTAATCATCAAAATTAAAACATTTTTTTTTAATGTTTTACTTTACATGTAATGAATCTAAAATATATGAAAGTTTCACCTTTTGAAATAAGTTACAAGAAAAAATGAACTTTTTCACGACATTCTAATTTATTGAGATGCACCTGTATGTGGAAACCTATTAGCAATATGGACAAAACATGGAAAACATTCACTGCTGTTACAGTCCTCTGGGATATTCTCTATTATTCTGTACTGACTCCTTGACCTATGCTGTCCCTGTTTGGAAGGCAAAATGCAAATTTGTCTCCATATGTATGCGTAAAGTTGCCATTTAATGCTGTAATATGTCATTTTAAATGGTTATTTATGTTGATATATTTGTTAACTGTCTGTTTTATTACAATATAAGACAATTCATAACATCTTTGAAAAAACAGAATAGATATACTAGCAGGTTACAGAAAACTTTATGCAATCTGACTCCACTGTTGCATGACGTCCACATACGTGGACAGTTGGTTTTTGGTGAATAAAAACTACATTTTACTCTAAATTTTAGTTTATAAAATACAAACATATTCATCATACTTTACTGTACATAATAATATTTTTTTTAACCTCAATTGACCTCCTTGTATAAAAGTTTTTCACAGATATGCCTGGGGCATTTAGCACATGGCTATGGCTGTCAGCCATCTTGGGTTAATGATGTCATCAAGCAAATAATATTTGGACTGCACGATAATAGCCACTGTTACAATATTGCTGTCAATCTACTGACACTGTCCTCAAGTGGTTTGGACAAAATTACCATGATAAATGAACCCTAAATGGAGTTAAATTAACTGTCCGCAAATGTGGACACCATGCATGAAAGGGATGAACACTTTTTTCACCAAATAAATTTTTCATGACTTCTCCAATTGCTTATGACTACTTGGAAAAAGATTTCAGAGACTAGGCACCGAAAGCCTTGTGGGCAGTGCACAGACATACAGCGACGTTGTGGTATGGGCATCCAGAGTTCGAATCCCGGCTCTAGGAGCTTTTCTGATCCCATCCCCCCTTCTCTCTCCCAATTTGCTTCCTGTCAACTCTAGACTATCCTATCACAATAAATAAAATCTAAAAAAAAAAAATCAGATGCTGCATTCACAAAAAGCCATTATTCAAGTCAATAAAAATATTTCCATGACTTCAGGCTTGAAAATACTTTTTAAAATTCCTGATATTTCCAGGTTTCCCATCAGTACAGAGGAACCTTTACAAAGAAAAACAAAAAATAGCTTGGTGAAGAGCAAAATGATGCTGACAGCCTCTTTATAAGCACTGCTTTAGCCTAGTTATTCCAGCATTGATCCACTTACATAAACATACCAGTGTTAAATCACATACCTTCACTCAAAGACAAACAGACTGCATTCACATGGTTTATAAGTGTGTATTTTGAGGAAAGGCATCTTTATATTTCTAGTTAACGCTTGAAACAACAACTGAAGCTGAGAGGTAATTAGGCTCTTAGCAGAGTACAGGGGAGCATCTGACGTCTCATTACATCTCCACTACAGCCTAAGGATAGTTCACCCAAAAATGAAAATTCTGTCATCATTTACTCACCCTCAAGTAGTTCCAAACCTGAATGAATGTCTTTGTTCTGCTGAACACAAAGGAAGATATTCTGACGAATGTGGGAAACAAGAGCAGTTCTGGGGCACCATTGACTTCCATAGTAATTTGTTTTCCTACTATGGAAGTCAATGGTGCCCCAAAACAGCCTGGTTACAAACTTTCTTCAAAATATATTCCTTTGTGTCGGCAGAACAAAGAAATTCATACAGGTTTGGAACTACTTGAGAGAGTAAATGATGACAGAATTTTAATTTTTGGGTGAACTATCCCTTTAAGTGCTGCTTTGAACCTCTCATGAAGAACCCCTCATCCGTACTGAAGATCAGTGATGGAGAAGACCGGATTAACACGTGCACCAGTGTATGTGTGAGTGTGCATTCAGGACTAGTTCGTGTGCTCTGTCTGGCTTCATATAGTCTCTTTCTGCTCTTTACATTGCCAAATAAACTAGATCCAGTCGGAAAACTCCCATGCGCACTAATCTGACTGTGATGAGATGGGCGGATTATACACCATCAGGACGGTAACAGACCGCAGACACTGAACACTGTTGATTAATAAGTGCTCCATGGAGCAGATGACATTCTTATGTTGCTGCTGTAAATGTCCTACCTTCCTCTCCATGGCAGATGGTCACTGTGGCCGGCTGTTAAGGGCAGCGGATGGCAGATGAAGAAGCGGATGTGTCTCCGGAGCGATGGAGATGAAGCTCTTTATAGCTGGAAGCACAAGCACACACGCAGTCCCTGTTGCTCGGTGCTGGAGTGACTGGACAGTCAGTGTGTGGAGCGGCAGCGGAGTGAGGAAGAGATGCAGCCAGAGACGGTGAGCGCTGAGGCGCAAGCGCGTTTACCCCGCCGCTTCGAATAAAACTCGGGATTTTGAGGGAGCGTCGTCAAATTACGCGCCGCTCCCTACAGGCAGTCACACACACTGACGGAGAAATACAGTGGGAACTTTGTCGAACAGGCCTGAAACACTACGCAACATGCGCAAGAAAAGTCCGCCAAATATCTGCACATGAAGATACAAGTAAAGAAGAGATGGCAGTAAAGATTAAACAAGTTTCAAAGGACCAGTGGTGGTCACACACACAAGAAGCCAAGAGCTGGTTTCCTCTCTCAATAGCGACGTCCATAAATGTGTGATGCTAGCTGACAACAGCTATTAAAACGGATTATATTGTAGAAACTTAATTTCCTGTAAAGCTGCTTTGCAACCATTGTATCGTAAAAAGCGCTATACAAATAAACTTGAATTATCCTCAAAGATTAAAGTTATTATTTATCGTTAAAGTTAAATGTATTGTTATTTATATTAAGTTCATACAGTGAACAATCCTTTTAAGTAGCCTCATTGATTTAACTTATTTTTAAGGATGCCAGTTTGTACTTCCCTTGCGTTTTCCCATGTCCCGTCAGGCTCCATGCAATCCAAGGGTCCAGAAGCAGAGACCCCTGAGTTTCTAGATTTGTCCCATCACACATTCAGTGAACAATGATAGTATTCCAGCACTTCACTCATGTCATTACAAACCTCAGAAGAAACTGTTCATAAAGCTTCAGGTGTTTCTTGATATAAATGAGCGTTGATGTCAGGGTCACACTTCTCATAGAAGAAACAAATTATGACGGAGTATCATAATATCTTTCTTGTTGGGATCAGAAGAAAGCAGAACTAGGCTGCATAATCTTGAAGCAGAATGTGGAGAACCGCAATCTATTCAATATTGCACTTAAGTCACATGAACTGCAGAAAGTTGTGCTTTCAGAAGTATTTATTGGAGCTGAGATGCAGTTATTTTCACTTTCTTTAACAAGGTATGGTAAAATGAGATTACTACCAACAACCTTCCTGATGCCGATCATGTCCAATTTCACTCTGACTCACTCCTGACGCTTGCGTAAGCTGTCTATCAGAAGTCACTGTCAAGGTCACTGATAATGTCTAAGTCTAGTCTTAGAACACAAATACATCCTGCATTTCTTTTTTTTTCTCCAAGTTAATGTGCACAGAAACCACATCAATTTTTACTCTTAGATGTTTGCTCCTTAGTAAACCTAACAAACATGTCCATAAATCATAGCTTTAGATTCTCACTGTGTTTGTGTTCAGAACTGTGATGCAATAGTGAAAAGAAGTTTTTGGACTTTGGACAGTTTTATTTTGTGTGATTATTACAGTGACTATTCAAAATTTCATGTCAATCCTGCACATCAAAATAATCAACTGTGGGCTCCTCTTTAGATTGTTTCATCCAAGCATTACTATTGTCGGCCCTGAAATAAATGGGAATAAAAAATGCATTAGTTATGATAAACTTTACGCTCAACAAAACCCTTCATATTACACAAACACACAAAATATTAACTAACAAACAAAATATTTTTTTCCACAAAATATTATTGTACATGCCACAGCAGTTCTATTTACTGTCAATGACAAGAGAGTGTGGTTTTAAACACTCCACTTCATTACAGTATCCGTTCAGTAGCTCATATGCATAACCATACAGATCATTTTAGAGTAATCCTACTACACAGCAAATGTTGTTGTTGGTTTTTTTTTTTTGGGGGGGGGGGGGGGGATTAATACTTCAATTGAACAAGAAAGTAAAGACATCTGTAGTAGATTTCTATTTCAAATAAATTATTTTGAGCTCTTTAGCCATCAAAAAAATCCTGATTAAAATGATTTCTAAAGGATCAGAGACTGAAGAAATGGCTGTTGAAAATTCAGCTTTACCATCACAGGAATAAATAAAATACTTTTTTCAAAAAAAAAAAAGTAATCTTAATGCCCAATGTTTGAATGGTAGTCTAGTGGTGAGATATGCGTGAACGTACTTGCTTGTGTGTTGTTTGATGTGGGCAATGGGAGGAGGTGCTCTGGAAACAGTTTCCCTTTCAATCAAAGCAGCCAGACTAGTGTTAGGACACACCGATTTCCCCCTGAAAACACAACATGTAAAACAATCATGTTGAAGTGCAACTGACACAAAGACATACACTTAACTTAGAGACAAGCCCAATCTAAAATGTGACAGTTTCTGCTGACCTGATGGCAGTAATCACAACATTGCGCTTGGGTTCGCTATCATAGCTGACACTTTCCACACCATATGCCTCCGCTAGCTCATGGATAATTCTCCGGTGTTCACGCTTCATAGGTGGAAAACAGTGACTCCTCTTAGGCTGTTTACCCTGAGGAAAAACACAATTACAGAGCTCTGAAAAACGATGCTAGAAGTGCTCGATAGTAGATAGTCAACTATTTATAATGTGATTATTGGACTACATTTTACCTTGTTAGCCAGTTCAACTAAACTCTTAATCTCCTCTTCAATTTCACTAACAAACTTGAAATCTTTCCTGAATTAAAAAAAATGTTTCATTAGTTTGAGCATTCAGGCTTTCACTTGGCTCTGTAGTAGACTAAACATTTAACTTACGTGTGTATATTCTACACTTCAGGTTTTCTTTAAACTGTCAAAGCAAATGTGCAAGAACCCAAACTCAACTGGCAATTCTTTAGTACACAGTTACTAGTGATGTTCAGTCATGAGACTAAAAAATAAAGGATAAGCATTGGTTCCTTTTATAAATATGCTACAATCCCCATTTTTGTATTTGAAACTTGAATGCTTTTGAAAATACAGTCCTGTACAGTTTATACATTTGGCAAGCAACTGAACCTATTAAGCAAAGTGAATCAAACTGCAAGACTGTTTTCAAAAATACTTCTGTTGCATTCTTGAAAACAGTCTTGCAGTTTGTTTGATTCACTACTCTTAATAGGTTGCTTAATGGTTGGTGCCTTCATCGTGAGCTCTTCCAAATAATTTGAGCTTGGTAATGTCTCATACAACCATGTCCTAGCTTTATGCACTGTTGATATATTCTTGAACTATTTTAGAATTTGAACCACCTTGCATCTTCTTTGAGAGAGTCACTATATTTGGAAGACGCTGACTTGTTGAAGGTATCCACTGACTGATCAACCTGCAGGGCCTCAGCCAGCCGCCTAGAGCCAAAACAGAAAACATCAAAACCTGCACACCCACACATAGACATTTCTAGTAACATATACAGGCACAGATAGAGGGAAAGCATGTGTGAATAAAATATTTACGTTCACCTGTTCCTCTCCAGTGTAGCACATTCTTGATCACACTCCAACCTGTGCGAGAACAACCAAATATAAAGGTTACTCCACTTCAGCTGAAGCACATTACTAACAATGTACTGAGGTAAAAGTTGTTAGATGGATATTTTCTTCTTTTCATTTAAACCATGTATTATAATGGAGTTACTAGCCACTGGTAATTTAATCACAAAATCAATTTTTACTTGGATTTTGTGGTTAGTGAGTGTTAATTCAATACCCTGCTCTCCTTCAGTGCAGCTTTGAACTTGTCAGAAACAGCAAAAATCACTAATGCTGTCATTTACGTAAGGTAAACACTGACCCACAGACTCTTCTGGATGACTAATAACAAGCAGTCTTGCAAGCGTTAGTGTGCGAGTATACCTGGCCTTTCTCTGCTCTTTCTTTGTGAGCTGTCCAATGTCAACGGACTCTCCCAGCTGCATATCTGACAGCTTACTGGCAACGGCAATAGCAGCATATCTGCAAAATATAGAGATTTAACCTCTGATCAGCTAGAACATACAGTATGACATTGATATAATTTTTTGTCTTGTTTACATATGTATATCATTCATTTTAAATGTATTGGCTTGCTATGAGTACACAATCATCAGTGGGGAAAAAAGAATAAAGAAAAAAGAAAAGGCTTGTGTCAGCCAATTCATCAATATAAAACATTGCTTTGAATGTCTACGAAGGATCTGATTCTGTAGCGTGGCATTTTTTAACCTTTGGTAGGAACTGGCTGCATCGGCACAAGGAACGGTCTCTTTCTTTCGGCCACAGTCACACTGCAGTGCCACCTAGAGATTGAAAGTGGGAAATAAATATGAGTAAGTTTCTCCATTTTGAACACTGATTTTTTTTTTCAGCATACAGAACATGAAAGTGTCTACAAAAATAAAAAATGTCTGAGGAATTTTTGCTATTCTGCTCTTTTGAGCCCGTCTTCTACACTTAAAAACAACAAATCATCTGAAGATTAATTCTGATAAGCTATAATAAACAACTATAACAGACGTTTATGAAAACCATAATTTACTCTTTCAAGCCAATGTTTTACATAACCGATAATGTACGTTTGTCTGTAAGCATGAGCCAGACCACATGCACCCTGCAGCTGAGGAATTGAAGGAATCAAATCAGGCTACAGCTGAGGAAACAAAGGACTGCTTTGAGCAATAACTGCATGTTCCATCTATAAAGCATCTGTGTAGATTTTGGATGAGGGAAGGGCTGTACCTTGGCACTGCAGATGGTGGGTGGACAGGGGGTGCCTGGGTGGCAGGGAGCAGCACAGGGGTGTCCACAGCTGGCTCTAGGGTGAGTGCATGGCTGCTTACACTCTCCCTCTGCCTGGCATTCCCCACGGTGACATATCTTCTTACAGTGATGAGAACCACAGAGTAAGAGCTTGTCACACACTAAACCACATGAGATGTCCTGCAGGTGGCATGGGATGTTACTCCTTTGCTAGGGAGAAATGTGAAAATGGTGTGGAAGATGAGATTTGGAACTTTTCTTGAATAGAGTGCAAAACAGGATTGTATATGCTTAATTTAATTTAAAAATATGAAGACTGTCTTGTTTTAAAAATGTCTCTTTACCTCATGATTACCCATGCACCACTTCTTGGTGAGGTAGGTACAGGGAGGACATCTCTCCTCATTATGGCATGAATGGAACACTATGGAAAAATCATAAACAAAACAAACAATCTGCTTATTCAGCAAGGGTGCATTAAGTGACAAAGACTTTTATAAATGTTACAAAAGATTCCTATTTCACATAAATGCTATTCTTTTGAACTTTATATTCATCAAAGAATCCAGAAAAAATATAAAGCATAGTTTCCACAAAAATATTAAGCAACACACTGTTTTCAGCATTCATAGTAATAGGAAATGTGGCTTGAGCATCAAATCAGCATATTAGAATGTTTTCTGAAGGATCATGTGACACTGAAGACGGGTAAATTCAGCTTTACCATCAAATAAATAAATTAAATTTTAAAATATGTTTAAATAAACAATGGTTATTTCATATTGTTAAAATATTTCACAATATTACTGTTTTTACTGTAATGAATGAATAAATGCAGCCTTGGCAAGCATAAGAGACTTAAAAAAAAATTATATATATATTATTTTTGTAATTTTTGAAAGTAAAAAATATCGACCTCAAGATTACAGATTGTCCAGCGCAGTTACATACAGACGGGTAACCTTCATAATGAATCATACAGCATATGTGTGTATAAATCTTGACATATATCCGTTAATGAGTATATCTGTGGTTGACTGAGCAGAAGTACCTGGATGATCACAATCATGACTTCGGGTACATAAGTTTTTACATTCAGGAGGCCTGGTTCCACAAGGGATGGGTGGGAAGAGCACAGTCTCCCCACAGTAGCACGCCAACTCATCAAAACCTTAGAAAAAAGACAGTGCTGTGTAAGAAGAAAAGAGATGGACATCCATTACGATGATCTTGAAGGCCAAGCTTACTGGTTTGCCAACAAGGCTGGCAGTTGCCACGGTGACAAAGGTCCTGACATCGATGTAAACCGCAATTGAGTTTGTAACCACAAATCATTGAGCACTTATGCTCCACATCCTGATAAAGAGAGAGAATGTTTACATAAACCTTTCTTGTGGGTATTACACTCCCAGATAAACCTTTCATGAAAATATAAAAGACTCACCACACAACACAACTCTCCACACTTGTGCCTGCCACAGGAGCGCTTCTTGTTGCAGCGTTTCTCACAGGTAAACACCATGTCTTCTGTAAAGGATTACACATTAGCATTACAACTGCTACTTTGGTACAGTACATGCAATTAATTTGTTACACAATTAACTAAAGCCTTACGTTCAGTCTGAATGGCTGCACAAGGAACTTCCTATGAAGACAGAAGAGAGAGTATGAATTACATCTGCAGGTTTCAGAACATCCTGAACATTGTGCAGCTGTGCGATAACCGTCTAACCTTGCTGTTACTGCCACATCTGCATTTAATAGAGGAGGTCAAAGAGCACGGGCCACAGCTGTCCTCATGGCAGAGCTTTTCACACAAGTGGACAGAATCTACAGCAGACACAAGTGAAAGAGAAATATAAGAATTTCCAACAATGTTGAATCTGGGATGTAACAATTCACTCAACTCACGATGCGATACGATTCACGATACTGATTTCACAATACATTTTTCACTTTTTTTTTTTTTTTACAAAATTAGATTTAAGACAAATTATAAATGAAAAGGTCTTTTATTTTTGCTTGGACAAAATGCTGAACATTTCTTTGTGTAATTCAAATATGTCAAATAACAAAATTTTAAAACAAACCCCAAATCAATTAAATAACACAAATAAAAGAAATCTGTTCATATAAACAAACTAAGGCTTTGCCTGTGCTCTTTCCATTTAAAATTAGAGGCAACCACTGTATTTTAATCACAATACAAACAAAGATGCTGCATACATGTAGCATGAGCAGTTTTTAATCTAAATTAGATTGTATAATTCCAAAATTTGAAGCAACAGAATGGTCTGGTATTAGTGTTATGAAACTATACTAAATAAAACATGTCTAAATAAATAAAAAAAGCAGACGAGCTGAATGAGATGCAAATTCGCTCTCTGCCAGCAGGTGGTGCTTTTGGAACAGGAATGATGTTTCCTTGGTTACCTCTGTAAACAAAGCAGCCCTGCTTATGAACATTATAAATTCATTATACAGAGGCAAAATGAAAAGAAAAGCAAAACTTTTCTAAAGACAGTTCCCCTCAGAGATACAGTACATTCACATAAACTGCTACCCCCAATTGTATCACGATTCATTTAACATCTCAACCGATTTGGATCGTCACATATTTGTATCCATTTTACATCCCTAGGATCCCTAGCATCATTACATCCCTAGTGTTATGTTGAAAATGTTAAACTTTTTGTTATCGTAAGACAATGGAAATGACTAGAGATTGTCAAGTATGTACTCCCAACTCTGGTCACACTCATTCTTTGAATTTGAAATGAGGAAAAATGTAAATATTCAATATTTTGCCAATAAATGATAATTTGCTAACGATATATGAAAATGTAGTCTGTTAACTTAACTAAATCTAAAATTGCATGACTCTAGAATGCTCTGTAAGTCTTTTCTAGCTGTTTCCAAACAGGTTTCTAAACACCTACCACTACCTGTCTGCCATTATTCTGACATACAGTCTCACCCTAGTTACAAAATACTATAGGTTGAGCCAGACAGTGGTGAGTTGGACTGCTCAAACAAATCGAGCAATGTTTTAAAAGTATCACTGAACCAGTGGTTTGCTTATTGTTTCTGTATACTTAAAGTACGCATGAAATTAAATTGTGATAATCTTTTCTTTCCTATTGTGGCGTATTTCTGAGAAAACAATGTTGTTGCTGGCGGAGGGGAAGTTAATGTTTTCGATTAATGATTACAAAGGAATGAGAATTAAAAAAAACTAATGACATGCTCAGATAAATCATTAATGATCAAACACTGCAATATTCCATAAAAAAAAATGATTTCATGGTGAATTTAGGGTCTTTCCTTTTAACTGAGATCAGAAGAAAAATTAACAACAAACTTTAATTCCTGTTCAATTTATAAACAAATGTCGTCCCAAATCAGACACATACCACCATCTCCACATGGCAGCGGCTTGTAGCAAGTCTTGCCACAGGAGGGGATAGGGTCAGTACAGGTCTTTCTGTCTGGGTAGCCGAGCTCCAGAAGCTTAGATAATGGAGTCTGTCCACATGAACAACTGCGCACCAGCTTGGGGCTGAGTGGACATGACTGGCACTGCCCAGGGTGGCATAACTGCTGACAGCGATGGGACTGGCAGTCTAGCATCCTAGAGCAACAGATTGAGAGATGAGAGCTCACACACATTTATTAAAGGGGTCATATGATGCGATTTCTTGTTTTCCTTTGTCTTTGGAGTGTTACAATCTGTTTGTGCATATACAAGATCTGTAAAGTTGCAAAGATTAAAGTCTCAAACCCAAAGAGATATTCTTTATAAAAGTTAAGACTCTGCCATGCCCCCTAAAACGGCTCATTTAAACACGCCCCCAACATGTCTACGTCACGATGTGAGAAGATCAGCGCATTTTACGGAGGACTGTTTCCTGATCCTGGGAGAGAGTAGCCTACAATGTGAACACTATGAATGGCTGTGAACACTATAAAGTGGGGCAATTCCAACGTCGCAAGGACAGTCTGGTGCTTCTGACTCACAGCCTGTAAGTACGTTTCGAAATTTAAAGAATTTGCTACTGACTATTCAAACGCGAGTTTTGAGCAGTGTAGAGTAGTGCTTGTTTGGCATTTCTACGATCACAAATGCAGACATGGTAATGCGTAATAAGACCGTATGAGTCATTATAATTAGTAATTATGTCCTCACTGAATGCAACAAATGCCTCGTTTATAGTGGGTTTTATTGATGTATGTCTCGTCGTGCCGGGACACGGCATCACAACATGGTAAGGAGCGTAACATTTGCATCACTCGCTTGAGGTATTTGGCCAATCACAATGCACTGGATAGCTGGCCAATCAGTGCACATCTTGCTTCTCAGAACGATGAGCTTTGTAAAAAACGATGCGTTTCAGAAACAGTATGTGGAAAATAATGTGTTTTTTGAACCTCAACCCGCGTAAACACATTGCATTACACCAAATAACCAAATAATGTTCTTTTTAGCAACATCATATGGCCCCTTTAAAAAATACACATACAAATGTCTGTATTTACCAAAATTAAAAGGTCAACAGGCCAAAAAGAAAACATTAATAAAAAGGTCTTATTATTTAAGACTAGAGAAGAGTGATATTAACAAAAAGGTCTGCATACAGAACTTGTAAAATGATTAATGTCATACATTGACAAGTTTTGTTAGTACATACTTTCCACAGGGCTTGCAACAGGAGAAAAATCCTGATCCATCAAACTTTTCACGATCAGTCCCACACGCCACCTCCCTGAATGCCACACCACAGAAGCAGGCTGAAAGTGTACAAAGACATGGCAGGAGAATTATAATGCATAAAATTAGATGACTGCATAGACACTGAAACCAATTAAATGACACAAGGACTACTTACCTTGCTGAACACGAAGTCGGCAGGGTTGGCATGGCCCTGAATGGCACACCTGGGCACAGAAGTGCTCTGAGCAGTTCAGAAGAGCCCCACAGACGTCCTCACAAAGCAGAGGTCCTGTCTGACTGCAACGGACATGCTTTCTGCACACACAAGAAACCAGTGTTGTTTGGCCTGCATATATCTGGGTAAATGATTACATAGAGTTAATTACAAAAAGGTAATTGTACCTCATTCTCCCACAAATGCAGGACTTCATGATAAAAGCTGGACATTGTGGGCAGGGCCCAGGATGGCACAAGCTACACAGAGCAAGAGAAATTATTATTACACAAGAATAACAACAATAGATTGATCAATGATATAGCACATATCATATAACCATACACAAAATTACAGCTGTGCAAACAAGTCAGTTGCCTGAACAACTAGTTGGGTAATCACTCTTAAGAAAAACACAAAAAAAAGCTGGTACAAGCAGATGGTTTCAGGTTTACATGAGACTTCTCAAAAACAGCTAGTATTTTTCAATCATTGTCACTCAACCTGAGCCAAAACCAAGTAAATGCATTGATTGTGCTGCTGGGCTCTTACATGTTACAGGGGTGATTGCACTCCCCTCCACTCCTCTTTTTCCCACACATATCTCCACAGCTATGAGGGATCTCAGTGCGCTGAAACTCAGGATTGGTCACCTTCCCTGTCCATTAAAATGAAAGATGAAAAGACAAATCTAGAGGACAAAATTCTTCAGTTTTACAGCATTATTCATTATAAACAAAGCCACGTTATCATTTTACAAACTGAGTGATTTAGATCAGAAACAAAAATATCATGTAAGATGCAGAAACCAAAATAATCTTACCACAGAAGCAGGTATACGAATTAGGGGCTTTAAGTGTCACATGCTGGCATGCAGGACAACGCCAACCTTCAGTGCCATCTGTAAATATTGAACCATTAAAATTTGTTATTAAACTATGGACTAGCCCACTGTATTTAGCATTTATCTTTTCGAAATCATGTCTACGGTAGTCTGTCTGTATAGTAATGTCAAAGTTTCTTTCAGGAAAGTCAGTTCACTCTGCAAATGTCAAACTTGTGACGCCTCCAGGCAGCTATTTTAGGCATGCAAGACCAACTCCTATCTACTGAGGAAATACTGAAATCGTAAAAACTGTTTTTTGCATTGCCAAATTGTGCATTGCAGATTCTCCCATTCGAGAGCACCGTCTTTTAGTGCATATACAGTCTTTGGTAATGTCCCCTATCATAGGTGAGAGGCAGTTGACGTACCATCAGCTTGAGATGCAGGTGAGCGAGCCCATTTCTTGATGCAGTTAAGGTGGAATACATGGAAACAGTTCTGACAGCTCCAAACCGGAGCCATGACCTGAATCACTTCACAACAGACCATACACTCATACTTCTCCTCCGTCAGCTGCTCAATTAGACAACCTATATACACACACACACACACACAGTTGACAAAATGTTTACAAAATCTTGTAACTAAGAGAGACACAGAAACACTATCTAGAAATTTGTCCATTATTGATTATCGTACAAAAGAGTTAAGGGTATCGCTGTAAGTGACAATAATTTGTAAAGAATAAAACATACACTTGTATATTTGTAAAAGTCCTGGGTCCTGTACCATGGAGCTAGCTGAACAAAATCTGGATTACATGATTGGTTTGAAGTTGACAAAACCAATCCAATCAGGTATTGTTAGTACCAAGATGCTGATTATCAACTTCCTCTCTAAGCTCAGGCTTTAAACTTAGTTAATTAATAACTATTGAGGATTTGAAAGTGTGAGAGTCTGACATCAGTAATGAACAGCCAATCACATGCTGTGCAAAACTGAAAATGTGGTTTACTTCTCACAAGAAAATGAGTGAGATTCACTTCCCTCTTCTGCTGAATATTAAGAGGGGACAAAAAAAAGGGGGACAAATAAAAGGACATCTACCTACATCAAAAAAGTTAAAACAAGTTATTTTGTATAGTTGATTATATCTATAGGTCAGTTCACAATAAAATTTTTAAAGTTTTATATATTGAGTCTTGCTACAGTATACTGTATATATTTACATTTATTTAAACTAAAGGTTTACTATTAATTGTAAAATTGAAACCTGTGGAGTAATTTCATTGCGTCAGAGAGATCACATTGCTCAGAGCTGATTGATCCGATATTAATTTTAGATTGCTTACTCAAAACAAAACCTGCTACAGAGCATGTTAGCCGTGGAGCTTAAGTTATAAGGCGACAAACACTTTGTGATGAACCACTTTCATTGTGCCTAAAATCCAGGATTGGCACATACAAATCTAAACCGGCTTCATGGTACAAACCCCTGATCTAAAGCACATCACCTGTCTGGGTTTCTTTGCTTTTGGGAGGCTCCATGAGCTTCACCGGTCCGGTACGTCGCTCTGGACCTCCACCTCTCCTTGGCCCTGGATTCTGCAGTAGTGGCCTTTTCCCTCTTGCACCTCCTCTGTTCCTGTTGAACTCCTCACGGCTTCCACCCTCACCTTCTGCACCTCTCCTCTCTTCCACTCTCGCAGCTCCTCTGTTTCTGCTGGACTCCTCGTGTCTTCCACCCTCTCCTCTGTTTCTGCTGGACTCCTCGTGTCTTCCACCCTCAACTTCTGCACCTCTCCTCTCTTCCACTCTCGCAGCTCCTCTGTTTCTGCTGGACTCCTCGTGTCTTCCACCCTCTCCTCTGTTTCTGCTGGACTCCTCGTGTCTTCCACCCTCAACTTCTGCACCTCTCCTCTCTTCCCCTCTCGCAGCTCCTCTGTTTCTGCTGGACTCCTCGTGTCTTCCACCCTCAACTTCTGCACCTCTCCTCTCTTCCCCTCTCGCAGCTCCTCTGTTCCTGTTGAACTTCTCATGTCTTCCGCCCTCACCTTCTGCACCTCTCCTCTCTTCCCCTCTTGCAGCTCCTCTGTTCCTGTTGAACTCCTCAAGTCTTCCGCCCTCACCTTCTGCACCTCTCCTCTCTTCCCCTCTTGCAGCTCCTCTGTTCCTGTTGAACTCCTCAAGTCTTCCGCCCTCACCTTCTGCACCTCTCCTCTCTTCCCCTCTTGCAGCTCCTCTGTTCCTGTTGAACTCCTCAAGTCTTCCGCCCTCACCTTCTGCACCTCTCCTCTCTTCCCCTCTTGCAGCTCCTCTGTTTCTGCTGGACTCCTCACGGCTTCCACCCTCACCTTCTGCACCTCTAATCTCTTCCCCTCTTGCAGCTCCTCTGTTTCTGCTGGACTCCTCATGTCTTCCGCCCTCAACTTCTGCACCTCTCCTCTCCTCTCCTCTGATCGGAGCAGGCTCTCTTTCTCTCCAGTTACCCTCAATCCCATGGTTAGGGGCTGGCCCTTTCCTCCAGGAACTGGGCTGCATGCGGCGATCTCCACCTCTCCATCCCTTATGGTTCCTCTGCTCAGGCTCTGGATGTTCCTGAACTGCTGCAGGCTTTGTGTCTCCTGCATCAGCCTGGTTTTCCCTGTTCTCCTCATTGTCCTTGGGCTGAGGCTCCTTTATCGATCTCTCAGCTCTTGCTTTATTGGGCTGTTTACGTCGACTAGCTTGATAAGACACTCTTACATCGGCTTCCACAGTTGTTCTTTCTTTCTTCTCCTCATCCGTGGATCTATTAGAAGTGGGTGAGTTGGGTCGCTCACGGCCACAAGCTCCGTGGGCCCTTCCTGAGCAGTCGCTATCACTTCCAGGTTTTGTCCATCTCTCGTTCGGAGCACGATAATCATTACTGCGCCTACCATCACCGCGTCCACCTCTTCCTCTACCTCCTCTTCCTCTACCTCTTCCGTCTCCTCCGATGGGAAGTTCAGGAGGGGGTAATGTATTATTGGCCAGGTTTTCAGACTCATCTTGACCGTGCTTAGTCACATCGGACTGTCTAAAGTGATGATGAGGCCTAACATGTTGAGCCCTCCAGTCCTGAGTGTGGTTCTGCTGCCTGTAACTTCCCCTAGAGTAGGCCTGGTTGGGTTTAGCTTGTGGTACAAACTCAGCAGACTCTGGATTCAACTTCGATGTGTCTAAAAGTAAAGACATACGGTTGTCAGGCTTATTTTCTTTATTACTGAAGCACTATCTATAAGCCATGTCTGGATTCTTTGCATAAACTGTAACATTACATTCTATACTGACTCAGCTTTTTTGCAACAGGCAGTCACATGGCAAAGATAAGACGTGACCTGCCATTCTCTTTACTGTTAGAAGGTCAGAAATATAATTCATGAATTTACTGACACTCTTTTCGTGCTTTTAATTTGTTACACATTGACAAACTTCCTCCCGCTTCGTCCTAATGGACGTGACGTGACGTAAAGTGATTTAATTCTTCTGTAAACGGTCAAATAAATCGCGTAAAGTCACAAAACACCTCTTTTTTTTTTTTAGTTTGATTTTCTCAAATACTTAGATAATATTGCTGAGATGAGAGGCCGTAACCAACCACACTTCACTACAGCTAGCCGTTAAGAGGCGAGAAGCCATAATTAACCGCTTACCTGTAACGGAGGCTTCAGCCATTCAGACGAAACTCAAGCCAGTTTAGACGAGATTTCCTCAGAACTGCGGAGAATATGATAATTCAACCGAGAAGCCGATAAGAAGATGAATTGTTTCTGAACTACACTGACTGAGTTGGTGCTAGTTGTGCTGAACCTGCTCGTCCAATCAGAGGACAGAGATCGCTGACAGACAGACACGTGATTGTACGTCACAACTGTGACGCATAAGTTTTTGTGCAACTTATTTACATCTCAAAATTGTCGAAATATAACATGTATTTTATTATAATTTTTTATACCAACAACAACAACAATGCTAATAGTATGCCTAGTTATATGTACTATGATCATTTGAATTTGACCTTTACTGAAATACGTTTTTTTCCTCATACCTTGGCAATACAACTTGTGCACTTTGACAATTAACATTTACAGAAATACGTTAATCAGGATTAAGTCTTCAATAAGATTAGACACATTGTTTTATGCATTCAATATTTTTCTCATAAAGACAATAAAGACAGTAGTCGTACTGAAAATCGTGCACTCACTTAATAAATACGCCAGGACCTGATTATATGTCATCGGAGATCACATACCAGCAACATTTTACTAGTTATGTAACCCACCTGTTATTGGACACTTTCACTCGCGGAATAAAGTAATCATGGCTAATTATGAATAGAGCTTTTGTGTTTAACACAAGAAAGAAACTCATAAAGGTTTGGAACAACTCGTGTAAATTATGACAATTTTAATTTTTGGTTGAACTATCCCTTTAAGAATCATACTGACAATGATTTGAGCTGCTGCACACATTCATTTGGCCATAGCATTTATTTTCACCTAACTGCTATAAATATTCATACATGTACCAACATAACATAGCCTTTAAGAGAAAACAGGAATAGAGACATTCATTCTAAAGACCAGATGAATGAAAGGAAGTTGTCAGTTTAAACAACTTTATTATTTAATCAAACTGTATAATGTAATCAAATTGACAGTAGTAACACAAGAGTACACAGATTACATCATTGTGTATTTCACTGTCTCTCAATGTGTGGCACAACATGAAGATTATGATTATCAAAAATTCAGGTCGCTAATATGTTTGTTTCCCCGAATTTTGATACCAGGCATCACTGCTGAACAGAAAATTAACCTCTTTCAACAAGCATTGTTCGAGAATATTTCACACTATTAAACATCCACTTCCTCCTTACATTAGTGTGCACTCATACACATTCAGATAGATTCAATGTCACACACATACATACACATTCAGGTTACATCTGCTGAAAATAATCAGGTCTTCCAGTGAAGAAAGTTAATAAAAATAGAATTTAGACCTTGATTTTTGGTGAGACACCCTGTTATGAGGATAAAATTGGAGACAAATGTATCTCCCTTGCATGCATGCTTAAACACCTAACAGACATTGAAAAAAAGGAAGAAGGGAGAAAAAAAAGAAAACAGAAAAGAAACTCTCAGGAACTGCCTCGATGCATAGGTTTGCTGAAATAATCAAACAAAGCAAAAATATCTACCATTGTCCATTTCATGTGGTTGTACAGTATTAAGGAAATGTTTTACAACTGTTTTATATATATTTGTATATATATATATATATATTTGTGTTTGTTTGAGACTTTTCAGGAGAAAGTAATATGTGCCACAATTAACTGCATTTTATAAGGATAAATATTGTAAACTTTCAAACTCAAAATCCATTATTATTGAACACGATGGAAAATATTATTTAGAACATATTGAATGTTTGTCATATAAGGTTGTAATATGCTGTGTTACTCTTTCTGTAGAGTAATTAATCACATTCTTGAAGTCAAAATGAATTCATTTTTGCAGTTCTCAGTTTCTCTCTGACAGCTCTGACTGAAAGCTGTCAGTAGACACCACTTGTCTTGACTTTCAAGTTGAAATCAGTATGAATCCTTGATTTCAACTATGGCGTTTTTAAGGGATCATTGTGTACCATAATATTACAACAAAAACAAAGACACACACACAGTCTCACAAGCGCCTGTCTTGTAAATATGTATTAGTAACATAAGATGAGAAACAAAATTAACTTGGGAAAAAAGCAATATATGTGCATTAAGTGGATATGTGCAAAAATGTCCTAAATGGTTGGAATATGGTTGGATGAAAGAAATGTTAATTCATACTGTTGACATATTTGTTCACAGAACATTTTCCAATTATATTCAAACAAGCAACTAAAATCATCCAACATACTCCAAAACATCCGTTCAAATCAAAGAGATGAAGTCATAAAGGAATAGGAAAAAACATAAAAACCCTACAAAACCCTTTTGAATATATATAAAGGTCAATATATAAGATTTCCAACACATAAACTGAATGAATGTGCATTTCAGAGACTGTCAAGACAAGAAAAATCTCTCCGAGAGGCACATCAAATCAGAAGATCAAACAAAACTGCATTCAGTTCAATGATGATTTTGAGGGTGAAAGGTCAAAACCTCATCCTGTACAATAAACAAACAAGAGCTGTTTCCCACGCCATGTCAGGAACCGAGCAGAAGCTGCTGGGCCGTTATTCATCCAGCTGATTAACAAACGTTTCCTCTGAATGTGGACTGTTTTGTTTTGAGTGTTGAAAGCTAGATCCAAGCATTTGTTTCTGGATGCCTCTTCCGTTCAATCACCACACCCTCACTGTGTCCAGTTTCATCAGTGTTTTGGAGGGTTGGTGGAACTTTATGATTAGAGATGTGTGGATTTGTAGCTAGACATCAAGAAGGTTGCTGGGCTGTGTGTGACTCAAGAAGTCAAAGGTCGAATCTCAGCACTGCTCTGTTTCAATAAAGCCTTCTTTTTCTTGACCCATAGGCTCCACCTCTGCGTATGCTGGATGACCAGAACCTCGATGGAATTTCATCGCTGGCCATCGGCTGGGACGTCTCTGTAAATGTACGAGTTTGATATTAATAAATTATTTTGTTTTAAATGCACTCCCCATCAGAGACAAGACATACATGTTCTACTAGGTTGTTATAAATGTTTTTACATATACATTTTTGCTCAAACCATCCAAAATTCATGTTAGAAATACTGATTTAAAGCAACTGTATGTAAATTTTTACCTTGAAATATCAGTTTCAAAATCATTCAGATGGTACACTGACTTCTAATAAAGTGAATGGCTCATGTTACTTTCCTGGGAGTATGTAAGTTTGGTGAGCAGGTATGAAATTCCATGAAAAGGCAACAACAAATACACATATACAGCTATTCACTGTAATCATGACACAGATATATTTAAATTTGCAGTAAAACACAAAACTATTTAATTTGCAATTAAATCTCTGAACCCATTTTTTATTTTTAGAAATCGTTTGAATAAAATGAAAATTCTGTCATCACTTACTGATGTTCCTAACCTTTCCAGACTTTTCTTGCTCTTGCAGAACAAAAAAATAATTTAACTAAAATGAATGGAGACTAAGGCTTTTAAGCATCAAAAAGGATGCAACAATACCATAGAAGTGTTTTTCACATTGAATCAGTTGATTCGATTAACAGAAATACTCAGATATCAGAGTAGACAACCTTTTTATGGTGCTGTTTTTTTACAACCTTTTTTGAGCTTAAAAAGAGATAGTTCACCCAAAAATGAAAATTCTGTTATTAATTACTCACCCTCGAGTCGTTCCAAACTTGTAAGACCTTCGTTCATCTTCAGAACACAAATTAAGATATTTTTGATGAAATCCGAGAGCTTTCTGACCCTGCATAGCAAGGGAACTACCATGGTCAAGGCCCAGAAAGGTAGTAAGGACATTGTTTAAATAGTCCTTGTAACATCAGTGGTTCAAACTTAATTTTATGAAGCTACGAGAATACTTTTTGTGCGCAAAGAAAACAAAATAATGATTTTATTCACCAATTTCTTCTTCTCTCCGCCACCATTCACGAGGGTACCTAAGCATTTCTGGGCCTAGAACATTCCCTGTCTATGGAGGGTCAAAAAGCTCTCGGATTGCATCAAAAATATCTTAATTTGTGTTTCGTAGATGAACGAAAGTCTTACGGGTTTGGAACGACATGAGGGTGAGTAATTAATAACAGTTTTCATTTTTGGATGAACTATCCCTTTAAAGCTTCAGTACCAATCCATTGTAAAGACAAGTAGAGACTTCAGAAATTCACCTTTTGTGTACCACAGAAGAAAGAATGTAATACAGTTTTGGATGTCTTTATGTGCTAAACTATACTCTCACCTCAATGAAGAAGAGTCCCGCGGCAGAGCTCGGGTGGTGGTAGATGTAAACTGGTCACCAGGACGACGGCCACCATCACGAGCAGAAGCAGGAGCATCCCAAGAATCAGCCCCATGTGCAGGGGGTGAGTGCTGTTCTCTGCTGTGCTTTTTGCTGCCGCAGCTGTAACACACATTACACCGTATTTATAGTTCTGAACACTGATGCATTTCAGTTCACTTACACCGTCAGAATACATCAGTCTGTCTTTGTACACATATAACTGCACTGCTCGTAACATAACAACCTCAGGAAAATGAATCATGAATGGAGACCATCAACAATCTTTTTCATCAACAACTTTTTTCCCATCAACAATCTTATCTTTTCCTTAAAAATCTGGTTGGAATCCTGTAGTTCTACTTTTAAACAGAAGAGAGCACTGTTTTCACAATAATTTTGCTATTTCTGTCTGTATTAAGGTTTCTGTGGCTTGTGTATCTCTGTCCAGCAGGCAGATAAAAAGATTAATGATTGAAGAGAGACAAGGCTGTAAATCTTAATTTTGTATAGTGGACATTTCCAGCCGGCCCAGTGAGAAAGATTTACTGTGGTCTGCAGTTCTTGTGTTTTTGCACCACAGCCAGGCCCCTATAAAAACCTGAGCCTGCTGAGCAGACTCAGAGGCAGCTTTTGAGACGACCAAATCAGTAGGAATACCTCATTCTTTTTCTTACAATGACAGTCACGGATCTACAGATGTCAGTTGGATCTGCTTTATCGAAATGTTAATTATATAAACTTAAAATGCACTACTTTCATGTAGTAACATCTAAATTAACTGTTTTTGGGTCAAAAATATTTAATATACGCAAGACATTTAACCTGACTACATTACGTTAAATGAAACTTACAAAAAACTTTTCAACTATCCCAACTACATTGGACACCACTGACTTTCATTGAAGGGAGGAAAAAATGCATTTCCCAACACATTCTTTTGTGTTCCAACTCCACTTAATCTTTGATTCTATATCTCTGCGGCTCCATGATCAATGAAAACATCCATCTCTTGACAGGGTGTCATTGATTTTCTTTTCTGCCGGATTACTTTACACTACATTATTTTATTTAATTACAGCACCCACACATACGGCTCCTTACAGAACAATTATATTAGCACTTCATTCTGCAACAGCGCTGCTGTGTTTCTCTGCAGACGTGTACACATTAACACAACCATAGAGGCACAGTATTTGTTATCTGCTTATTGCAGTAATGGGCAGTGTACATCGAATCTAAAAAAATAAAAAACCTTGAAAAATATTGTTTTTACTGTTATATGACAAAGACTGTACAACAAACAGACATAAGTATAACATATTTCTTAAGAGCAGGTTATCATGTTTTAATGTGTATACGTCCAGAGTAAAATATTACTGCTATAATACTGAATAACTGTAATGTTTTGTCAAAATGTTTGCTAATTTCTGTCCAGAAATATCTGAGAAATTAATGACTGTGAAAGTAAAAATCCATTTTCTCTATCAAAAAAGCCAAATAAAATTTGTATTATACAGTTCTTTTGCCAAAAGGTGCCAAAATGATTGACAGACATTACAGGGCAGAACTAATTATGAGGCAGGGTTTCTGTTGTTAGTCATTACAGCCAAAAGTGCCCATGACCACTTAAGCATGGGAAGTAATTTATTTTCACTAAGAGGGAGACTGAAGCTTGGCTTGACGACTGTCATACTGAAACAAAATACAGAAAACTGTGACCAGACAGTGTGCTGTGAAACAACACTTCTGGGTTCCACAAATGTTTTGTTACTTACCAGCTATCACAATTTACCTGATCCCTTCAAATACCTTTCTAGATTTCAGTGGAATTTAATAATATTGTGACATTTTTGTTTGCCGCCAGTAAAACTAATGGCGACATTTTGTTGAAATCGGTCATTAATCAAATGCACTAGTTAAATTTGGCAGCACTAGTTAAATTAGAAGTTGGCTGCACCAGTTAAATTGCCGCAGACCCCAAGTTACCTCATGAAAACATTTCTGAAAATCAAAACACATTTTTTGGGTTTAGCATGAAGGTGCATGTAATTTTAACTCTATAACAGACACTGCAGAGTCTGGCTATTGTAGATTATAGAGGGAACATTATGTCTGGTGTGCTGGAGAAGTCAATGTCATGACAGACTGAAATATGTACACAGACAGCTGGCAACCGATCCAACAGACATGTCCTCAATCAAATAAAAAAACTCATATTTCTTTCTTTATTGTATCAAAATGGCCTAGCAAAATCAGGCTTGTATATATAATTTCTGACAGGGTGTGAACTCAATGATGGTTCATTTGATGTGAAAAGCAGGAAAGCTTAGCAAGATTTGCCACCAGAAACAAATACAGGCAGATGGCAATCTTTTGAAAACAAAAATGTTTTTATTCTGTGTTTGTATCATTATGGTGGAATTAGGGTGGTTTAGAATTTTAATTTTAATAGGTTTTCCTTTTAATTAATATAATATTGTATTATATATTCACCTTAAATTGTCCATTGCTATTACACCTGCATCTCTTTAATTAGTTTTAATCAGGAATTATAACTTTCATATTATTCTGCGTAAGGTTAGATAGTGCTTTCTTCCTGCTACATGTTTTCGTTGGCTGCATGTGCTGTTTTCTGCTTTACTGATGAAATGTTGAAGCCCTGACTGCCGTTTCCGACTGGTAAAGAAATATTATTGAGCTTGCTCCAAATCAAAAACACATGACCTGGATCTTACTAACAGAATTCTGGGAATTCAGAGGAGGAAAGACGAAAGAGAGTGAGGGAAAGAGAGAATATATATATAAAGAGAGCAAAAGAGAGACTGTGTGTGATAATCAGAGAGAGTAGAGGAAGAGAAGAAAAAGACATGATACAAAAATCTGCTGTTGGACAGGAAATGAACTGGCACAAAACACTGCTGTGTGGAAAAGATATTTAGTCAAAAATGTGTACTTGCTGCCACATATATACACACATAACCAGACAAGCCAGTCACACAGACCTTATTTGGGCATAAGCAGGAAAAATGACTTAATTATCAGAAAAGTGAGATTAGAGTAATGTCTGATAGTTCACAGACACACTTTGCACTGCAGCAATGCTAAGATCTTACCTCCATTGTCTTTGAGATGTAGCGCAATCTTGGTGTCATCTATAAAAATAGATGAGATAAGAAACAGAAGGAGGGAGAGAAAAAAGGGAGTAAATATTAAAGCTCAATTTTACATGTTGACAGTTTACAGTGAACTGTAACATTCATACACTCTGAAACACACCCACATCTCATCAACAGCTGTAAATAGGTCGCACATGTGTGTGATGAGCACTTCAAAGAGATTAGAAAATATGTCTGTGATTGGAGAACAAGTTTTGGATTTGTAATGAATTTTTAATGAACAATCCACTCCAAGATTCTTGAATATGCTTTCTAGTGAGCTGAAGAGCTCCTGTCTGAGACAGACAGGTCAACATCTGCTACAGGCAATTCTGCTGAGAACTGAAACTGAAATGAATGAAGTAGCACAATAACAGCTGATGCTGCTGTAGTATCCACTGTAGCCAGTAGTGTTATAGCAAGATATCATGTTTCTCATTTACAGCATGCTTTTACTCACACACCTGAATTGCTGCCATATGTTACATTGGGGTTAGAGATAGAGAGAAGAATGTGAAAGTTTGTTAATTCGAGATGACTGTAATAATAAAATTCACTCTGATAAAAATGTTAACATAAAACATGCTTCGTGCTTATTTTATTTAAGTCAAACCTCACTGAATCAACTTGGACACATAAAGTTATGCCAACAAAACTACATTTAAGGTTCTTTAAGATTTAAGGGAGAATAAAAATGTTCATGTAGTTTCAAACATGTATGGTTTACTTTCTTCTGTGGAACACAAAATATTTTTGTCCATACAATGGAAGTCAATGGTCACCAAAGGTTTTTGGTTAACAACATTCTTCAAAATATCCAAAAATATCTTCAAAACATCTTTTGTGTTTAGAAGAAAGTCATACAGGTTTGGAACAACATGAGGGTGAGAGAATGATGACAGAATTATTATATTTGGCTGAACTGTGACAAACGCAGGTTTCCAATTTTATAGTAAATGTACTTTAAATGTACATAAATGTCTTGATTGTTCGATATGGACCTGTCAGCATTTTAATTCTGTTGTCATAATAACATAAGTTAATGAAACAACCAGTCAGTAATGAAGGAGGGAGGAAGGAAGGAGAGTGTAAACGAGAGATACATGCCTTTTCAATGACCTCATAAATCATTGCCTTATTGAGCACTCTGAGAAACTGTTAATGATAAACAGATTGTTTCATGCAGTTAATCACTTTAAGTGGACTCCTGGCAACCCTGTAGGCTTTCCTGTAGCTCAAATGGTAGAGCATGGCGCTAGCAACGCCAAGATCATGGGTTCGATTCCCAGGGAAAGCAAGAGTTGATAAAACGTAAAACTGTAACTTGAATGCAATGTAAGTCGCTTTGGATAAAAGCGTCTGCTAAATGCATAAATGTAAATGTAAAATGTAAATGTAACCCTGAGACTAACATACTTTTTGTAGGCAGATCCTTTCCTGCCTGTAACAACAAAGAGCAGTGGTGCCACTGACTCACATGAAGTCAGCAAGTATTCACAGCTAGCCTGCCTTTCGTTTTAAAACATGACAGAAACAAACAACACTAACATCATCTTCTATATAAGGCTTCCTATATAGCCCCTCACTGGTGAAATCTCACTGGTCCGTTCTCACTGAAAAATTTCTCAAAAGAAAAATTACAGGAATTTGTGCCTTGTTAGGACACAAGTGTTACACTGACAGCAGAACTGCTGCAATAATATTCAAGTAATAATTAGACTTCTTTAGATTGACTTGTGAGCTAGACTAATAAGTAGGAAGAAAATGATATAAGAAGTTTAATTTCTTATTCTGAAATTTGGGTACAACTACTGCTCCTCTAGATTCTAAATATTTATGAGTGTATTCATAATTCACAGTCAGACGAGATTTATAATTTATGCTGTGCTGTTTACTGTCTGATAATGTGTTTGCGCAAATCACAAAGAAAAACAGAGCAAAGCACACAACATGAGGTCGAAGTTAAACAATAGTTAAGTGGTATATGGTGTATTTTTAGTGTATTTACTGTAAGTGTCAGTGTTTATTTAAGGAAGATTCTTGAATGATGAGCATGATTATCTATTGAACCCCATTTATGAGCAAACTCCTTCAGCTACATTCTGAATGTTCTTTAATACAGAAGGTTTCTTCTCCAGAAATTGGATTTTCCCCAGACTCATAAAGCACAAATAAGCCTTTCTTTTTCCATGTCTATTGATTTATGTAGAATCCATTTGTGCCCTCTTAACATTATCCTGCTGCATTCTTACCAGGAGCAATCACTTGTAACTAATGGTTTAGATCAATGGCCTGTTGGTTTCCTGTCGTCAAAGGATTGTAACATCAGTTTCATGTTCCATATTTCAATCTAAGTGGTATGTGTGTTCGTTCAGGTATGACAGTACCTTCTGTTGGTATGCTGGTGGGCATGTGTGATGGAGCTTGGGTAGATTGACCCTCAGTAGTTCCTCTGTTTCTTGTGGTCTTCTTAGAAACTGATGCAGTGGTCAGCAGATTGAGATTGGTAGTACTGATGATGTCACAGGTGTTATCCTTAGTCTGCAAATGAAAGACGGGTGAAGACAGGTGATCTGAGATATGCTGGATATGTTGGTTAATATTCAGGCATACATTTTGGTACTGTAACATTAAAGGGGTAGTTCACCCAAAAATGAAAATTCTGTCATTAATTACTCACGCTCATGTCGTTCCAAACCCGTAAGATCTTCGTTCATCTCCAGAGCACAAATTAAGATATTTCTGATGCATTCTGAGAGCTCTCTGACCTCCCATAGACAGCAATGTAATTAACACGATCCACGTCCAGAAACGTAGCAAGGAGATCGGTAAAATAATCCACGTGACATCAGGGGTTCAACCGTAACTTTACGAAGCTATGAGAATACTTTTTGTGCGCAACGTGGAAACGTTGTCTACGTTGTTTACGCTTTGATCTGAACGAAAACAATGTTTCCGCGTAGTGCCGCTGACACAGAACAGCATACGTTGTTTACGTTCAGTGGATACACTCCAAAATGGCCCTATAGGGTGATGCGGAGGAGACGAATTATTGAATAAAGTCGTTATTTTTGTTTTCTTTGCACACAAAAAGTATTCTTGTAGCTTAGTAAAATTACGCTTGAACCACTGATGTCACATGGATTATTTTACCGATCTCCTTGCTGCGTTTCTGGACCTTGATCATGTTAATAACATTGCTGTCTGGGAGGGTCAGAGAGCTCTCAGAATTCATCATAATATCTTAATTTGTGTTCCGAACATGAACAGAGGTCTTACGGGTTTGGAATGACATGAGAGTGAGTAATTAATAACAGAATTTTCCCTTTAAACATGGCAACCCTTTAAATATGGCAATATTAAAAGTAATATATATATTTATATATAAATAATATTTAACCTTTTAAATATGGCAATATTTTATTATCTAAAAACTAGGGCTGTCAGTTCAACATATTAATTTAGTGCAGTTAATTAATAAAAAAATAAAGCAATATGCTAAACACACAGAATTCACAGCCCTTTACTCAAATTACATCAGCGCAATAACAGCCGTAGATGCCAGTCTGTACATATAGTTAACCAACATTAATAGAACATCTTGTGCAAACAAAGATAAAAAGAAAGAAAGAAAGAAAGTAAAGAAAGAAAGAAAGAAAGAAAGAAAGAGTTTAAAGTCAAAAACCTAAAATACATTGTCATACATGTTACTAATTACTAATGGCCCTGTACATGGTGGAAAGAAAAAGATAAATAAGGGAGAGAGAGTAAGCATAGCATATCCTTTTTTTCTCTGGAAACTGCAGATGAGTTCATCTATCATGTAGGCACAGAGATTTAGGATAAAAACATATACACACATCCACGTACACACCTCATCTGGGCAACTGTTATCTACCCAGTCCTGCCGATGGCGATCAAATCCACTGGAACATCTGTCAATAAAAATTATAGCAGTCATTAGTATTTTAAAGACAGCTAGTAAACACACAAACATGATCTCCATCTTTTATAGATCGCTGACCAGTGCAGAAAAATCCTAACTCTTCTGAGATACACTGTAAGTGTGTGTTCCACGAAAAAAAAAAAAAAGTCTTATGGGTTTAAAAACAACAAAAGGGCGAGTAAATCATGAAATTAATTTTCATTTGAGAGTCTTCCAAGAAACTTCCATTAAGAATGCTCTGTTCACTGTGGTCCAGAACAGGAAATTCAAAACGGTGAAATATACAGAGGACTGTCTACAGCAGTATATCACTAATAGATGCTGGCTTATAGAGTCAGGACTAGGCAATACAGCTAGTATTTCTTTTCCTCCTCCCCTGCCTTCATTTTTTCTTGCACGCAGAATGGAGCACAATGGCCTCGGCTGCTTGGCATTCCTGATGTCTGCTGAGATACAGTCACCCTTACTCCATATCCTTCAGCAACTCCCCATTCTCCATTCATCTTTAAGTGATATATTATCTCTTTTCATTTTACTACAGTTCACCATACTGTAACAGTCACCGTCTGTCACAGTTATGTTCATGTTATGTTCATACTGGCCACTAGGGGGACACATGTAGCTCACCCTCTATTAAATAAAAACAGGAAGTAGTAGAGTAAGTGTTAGGTTCTGTTTGAAGCTGCCTCATGGTTACCTGTGACGTACTTCCTAATCCTGTTTGAGAAACCTTTGTTTCCTGCTCAAACGTAAGTTCACTGATTGTATCCATTGTTTTGGTGAACATAAATTTATCTTGCTTAGTTTATTTGATGTTTTCTCCTGTAGAGGATTATTTATGCTGTAGCTCTTGCATTACTAAATTGCTGAAGTAACTCCTCAAGTGCATATGGAATGAAATCTTCATGCTGACCAGTCATCCAAATGTAGGACATCTTCATCAACCCTCATAATTCTACTCATCTACAGATAGGACTGGGTTCATTACTTTACAAACTGTTTAAGACCTCAAGCAACCTACAGTGGGATTCTGTGCTGACCATTTTGACTCCTCTCACAGATACACACACAGAAACTCATACTCGGGTCAGATGTATTGAATTGTCTGTATATATCTGTATAATGACTTGCAGTATTTGGGGTTTGTATCTCACTAAATGTATATATTGTTAGAAAACATGCTGAAAGAAACACTGTTTTTGTGTGTTTAATTTTGGTAGAACATCAGACTATTTCTAGTTTTTGCACAAAAGGTGACCCCCCTTTTTTTCTTGTAGCTCAACCAGTGCAAAGTAACTGGGACGGTTATAGATTGGCGCCCAACGTGGGGCCATTTTTGCAAATTGAGTGTGAAAAGTCGACAGCTGTTGTTGTTTTTTAATAATTGTATCTTGATTAATGTGGGTATTGTGTTCTTGAAGAAATGACTCTATAGCATCGCATGGTGCAGAGGATCTTTGAGTATGAACTCCCAACTGATTTCACTGCTGGTCCTTTTGTTACTCGAAGAGAATCTCCACGGTTATCATTAAAAGATCTCATAAACACTTTCAGTGAACTCTACCTCAACTCCGATAATGACAACGACTCTGATGCTCCATCCGACATTCCTCTTCCTCCTCCTCCAGATGACATAATTTCTGATTCCCTTCCTGCCGAGCAATTGAGTCATGACCTGACTGAGCGAATCACAACTTTTGCAAGGTGACCTTTTGTGTCAAACTTGCCTGCAACAGTTAAGTCAATGCTGTTCACAAACTCAAGGTCGTCTTGTTTATTTTATTTGTCACATACACAATGTCATACAGGGTATAATCAGTAGTGAAATGTAGATTCACTACTGAGTTTCACAAAACTGAGTTTACCAAGCAGTGTAGGTTGCTAGAAGAAAAGTTAAATTACAAAATAGAAAGAGAATGTGAACGAGTTAAGAAAAGACTTGAGTTAAGCATTCAAGATTTGGGAAAGTCAATGGTCGACTGCCTGAAGAGAAGGGATGCTCAAATTGATGCTAAGCTTAAAAGTCATGCCCCTGTCATGTCTACTCCAGTTCATCCTCCTTTGGTTACTCCAGCATATCCTGCAAGATCTCATCAAATTCCTATCTGAGATACCAGACAGTGTGAATTTGGGATGTTGCATATCGCCCACCTGTAAAAGTTGAATTTCCCCAGTTTGATAATCTGATGACAACGATGATCCCGTCTCTTTTGTAGAAAGATGTGAAGAGTATTTTGCAATTAGACCTCTCACTGATTCAGAAATACTAGCATCCCTTACTTCTGTTTTAAAGGGTACTGCTAAAGATTGGTGGTTGGCTGAAAGAAGACGTGCTTACCTGGAAACAATTTAAGCAAGATTTTTTGCATGCTTTCCTTACTGATGACTATGAAGCCGAAGCAGCTAAGCGTCTTTTGGAAAGGAAACAAGGTTCAAGAGAATCCATTCGTGACTTTGCTTACCACTATCGAGCACTTTTTATTATCTAAGGTGGAAGAAGGAGATGAAGGAAAAAGAGATTGTTCAAGCCATTTTGAGAAATTGCAACCCCCGACTTGCAAGTCTATTGAGAGGCACTGTGAAGGAGGTGAATGAGTTGGTGAGAATTGGCACACAGATCGAGAGAGACTTTGAAGAAGCAAAAAAATATTGGAGCCAGGTCAATGCTGATGCTAAACAGAAGCAGAAATTCCCCAAGTGAACGAGACCCTCATTCTAAGCCTAATCCTTCATCGACACGCATTCTACAACCCATATCAAGTTTGACGCAATTTAAAAATTCAGCCCCTGCCCCTACTGATGCCAGAGGAAGATACTGTACAAGCTATAGTTGATACAGGAAGCTCTCTAACATCTGAATACAGGAATCATCTTGTGAGACAACTGAGACAAAGTGAACAGTTAAGTTCAAGTCGCGGCCAAACTTTCCAGCAAAGCAAATGGGAAAGTGTTACCTGCCATAGGAGTTTGGCACTGCGAATGTAATCTGCAGAGAAGGAAGTATGACTTAAACTTATTTGTCATGAAAGATGATGATCTCACTGTACCAGTCGTATTAGGTATGGATTTCTTGGTAACAACATGGGATTAATTTGAATTTATGCAATGCTCAGTATACTTTACCTGCTACTTCCGTCTATCAAGGTGGAAGAAACATTTTCATTCTTGCCTTCTCCTGCAACAGACACAATAAGTTGTCTCTCTTCATTGCTTTACCCATTCCAGAAGAGTCACCAGAAACACAGCAAGCTATCCTTTTTTTCATCTGATCACAAATGCTGACACGTCCCTCACATACCAGTTACAACTGCATCAGTTACTCAAAGATTGGCCTACTGTCTGCACGAGATGAAATTGGACACACCAGTGTAGTCAAGCATCGTATCATCACCACAAATGAGGTATCTGTCCGTAAGAAAGCCTACCGTGTATCTCAAGAGAAACAAGACTTCATCTGACCAGGAGATCAGGACAATGCTGGATAAGCAAATTATCCAACCTTCATTTTCTTCTTGGGCTGCACCAGTGGTCCTAGTGCCAAAGAAGGGAGGTGGACAGAGATTTTGTATTGATTTCAGAGGTCTGAATGCCAAAGACTTATCTGGACGGACATCCCATGTCACAGATACATGATATCCTTGAGTCTGTGCATGGTGCTACAGTATTCAGTACATTCGATCTCAAGAGTGGGTATTGGCAAGTTGAGATGGAATCCGAAAGCAGCCAATAAAACTGCTTTTGTAACACAATCAGGGCTATATGAATTCCTTCGTCTATCTTTCGGCCTCAAAAACTCTGCAGCCTCATTTCAACGTCTCATGGACCATTTGTGTTGAAGGATTTGAAAGGAAAACCTTTGTTTTGTGTACATTGATGACATTGTGGTGTATCTCTTCTGAGAAGGAGCACCTTAATCACCTGTAAGTGTTGCAATGTTTGAGCAAGGCAGGTCTAACCTTGAACCTCCAAAAATGCAATCTGATGCAAAAATCTTTGAAGTTTCTTGGACACGTGATTTCAGCCGAGGGAATAAAGACAGACCAAGACAAGGTTGACTCTGTTGCCAACTTTCCTGTTCCTAAATCACTGAAAGAAGTACAGCGATTTCTCGGTTTGGTGGGATGGTACCAGAGATTTATCCCTAAATTCTCAGAGAAAGCTGCATCACTACATGCCCTAAAAAAGAAAGGAGCTACTTGGATGTGGACTGAGGGGTGTCAGAATTATTTTGAGTTGATTAAGAGTGAGTTGATCAATGCGCCAATTCTAATTGCCCCTGACCTGAGTAAACCTTTCAAAGTTCAGACTGACGCAAGTGACATTGGTTTAGGAGCTGTCCTGACCCAAGATACAGGAGTGGAACATGTTGTCGCCTATGCTTCACGTCTTTTACGAGGAGCTGAAAAATCCTACTCGGTTTCGGAGAAGGAATGTTGTGCTGTGGTATGGGCACAGAAAAATGGAGACCTGTACCTGGAGGGACAGCCATTTGAAGTGATCACTGATCATGTTGCACTTACCTGGGTCTTCAACCATCCAAAACCCTCATCGCGACTGATACGCTGGGGTATCCGTCTTCATAGAATTTGAATTCACTGTCAAGTACTAGAAAAGAACAATGTAATATTGTTCCAGACACACTGTCCCGTAGTTTCCCTGAATCTTCATCACTCAACATACTCACTCTGCTAAAACCAAAGGATTCATCAACTGCTTTTGCAACCTTGCACTGCAGAATGGTCAGACATCGCCAAAGCACAACAAGAAGATGCAGAAATCCAAGGACTCATTGCTGAAGCTCAGGCAACTGCTGGCTCCCAATCCCAATCGTATTCACTATGTTATGAAGAATGGTTTTCTGTTCAGGAATATATCTCGAGGACAAGAAGGAGAAAAACTACAACTTGTCATGCCGACTGCTCTGAGAACTGACTTTTTGAAATATGCCTTCACGACAACTCCCTTAAGTGGACATTCTCGGCAGGCTTCAAGACGTTGTTGAGGCTGGTGGATGATATGCTACTGGCCAACGATACGTTCTGACGTTTGGAAGCATTGCAAGGAATGCCAGGTATGTCAGAAGTACAAACCAAGCGTAGTGGGACGGTTACCATACACACATCTCCCTCCGTGTTTCTCTCTGATATTTTGGGGTCAGAAGAGAAGACACACATTTGCTGCCCAGTCCCTTCACAGGTGGTAAACAAACCAGTTGTTTTTGTGTATGTGTGTTTGTGAGATTTTTATTTCGCTTGTCACAGCCCGTTACATTTAAACAAAAATCAAAAGGATGCTATTCCTTTTTGTGGTTGAAAAACAAATCATTTTATACAAGAGTTGATATAAATGGACAAAACTATTAAATAAACATGGGAGAAATACTTTCATTTATGCAATAAGTTAATATAAACCGACAGTCTATGGAAATTGTGTGTCTTAGATCAGCATTTTTTCAATGTGTTTTCTTTCTTTCGTTCCTTTTTTTTGTAGCGTGTGTGAGCATCAGCATCAGCAAACACAAGACACTGCTCTATACACATGATGTGCTCTTGGGAAAGAAGCACCTTGACCAGTGGTGGCAGGGGGCACTATAGTGTGCGTCAGACTGTCTAAATGAAAGCTTTGGATTAGAGATTTCATGACCCACGGACAGGAAGAGCTCTGCTAAGAGCAGCTACTGACTGGAACTCATACACACACACACACACACCAGCCTCTATAGGCCAAAGATTTGCCACAGAATACAGCCGCTGGCTTTGTGAGGCATTTTATTTCTACTTCGCAATTTTGTTGCTCTTTTGTAGTAGCAGCAATTTTGTAATAGTTTATTTTTTCTTTTTTCATTTAGCTACACTTTTCTCCAAAGCAATTTGTTAATGAATAATACAAATAAAAATAATATAATAATGCTGGTGAGTAGGAGTGCACAGTATATTAGTATCATATCAGATACAATAATCTATTAATATATTTATATTAGACATTTCATTTTATATCCTCATTTCCCCTATTTTTATATTAAGATTACCACAGCATTCATCTAATGCTCAAATATGCCTTTTATATTGTTTTTAATTAATTTATCCAATAAAGTAATATATTTATAGTTCAAATCTATTAACATATTTACTGACATATTGCTCGAGACTTACTGATATAAAAATTATAATGAAGCTTTATTTGGAGTACTACTTGTGCACAATGCACATTTCTTAATATTAAGCTTAAAATGTGTTTTAATGTAACTATTGTATGATCTTTGAATAATATCGGTCTTTAAATGCCAAACATTTAAAGTGTACCTGAAGTATACTTGCAATAGTTCCACTTTAGTACAAAATATATTTCAGTATATCTTTAGTTGGACTTCAGCACGACTTCCACACAATTAAAGTGCATCAAGTACAAAATTAGTTGTTCCAATTTAGCAGACTTTAAGTATACCAGTTTAGTATACTAAAAGTACAATTGCAGGGTATTTTTATTAAGCACATAAATATGTAAATGTATTTGTAGTATACTTAGTATGAAATAAATGTATTTTAAATACATTTTAGTATATTTATTTTCCACTAGGGCAGATTAAATGCCATGAAATGAAAATAATTATCCACTTCAGGCCAAAAAATGTATCAGTTAACCCCTATAGGGTGAAAGTAACATGACAAGTGACCCAAAAGTGCACAAAGTACAAAACGTACAAACTAGATTTCAAATGATTTAATTATTTAATGAACAAATTTGATTGTGTAATTTACTTTTGTAGCTTTGTCATGGTCATTATGTATTTCTTTCATTTTCTCTCCCAAGTACCCAAGCACTGATGAATCATACAAGGAAGACAAGTAAAACTGAAATATATCTCTGTAGATTTGAGGTTATGGCATTCTGGCATATGGCCTATGCATATGACATTCTTCTCCAAACTTTCATAATCTCATTTACATGTTAATGGCTGCAAATGCAGTCAGCTCAAATTTATTCTGATCCAGTAATAATCTGACCTTCAGGGTGAAAGAATGCTTTTCCAAATATGCAAATCTAGGTTTTTGATGCACATAATCATTACTAATAAACTCCTATGTTAAAGTAATTTCATTAATTCAGAGTAATGACATATGAAGGATATTAAGTGCAACACTTTGCTACAGTATTACGGTCTTCTGTTCAGTTACAGCTTGTTTTTGTGTGTGTGTCAACTGCATCAGATCAGACTTCGTCTGCTCTCTCCAAAGACAAGGGCTAAATTGTTGATAAATTGCATTGGGAGGAGCAGACTGTCAGTTATTATCTTAAGTCAACTGAGTTACCTGCATTTACTGTTTCATTAGTCTGCTCTTTTACTCTCTCCCTCTCTCACACACAAACACACAGCCTTAACCAAGCCAAAAAAACTGACTTTAATTACTGCAGCAATTTCTAACTCTACATTGTTTCCATAACCTCCAGCCAAACAAAAATGGTTATGCATATTGATGAAGTCTGAATATAACTCCATTGTTTACCAGGAGACGATTCAAGACTCAGTGTTCTGATTTAATTATACAATCCAGCAGGTTTCCTAGAGTGGATGGAAAAACCAAGGTCCCACTGACATTGAAAGATGTGCTTGTGCTATGCATCATTATTTTGTGTACGAAATGATTATAAAATAACAAACTGCACTGAAAAATGCTACAGCTCAATAAATGTGTGCAGCACATATGCTCTTGATAAAAGGAAAAATGAAAACTCCTCTAACACAAGTGAACTGGCCTTTTTCTCTCTCTGCCAGTCATAAACTAATTCTCACAATAAACACCAACTGGGATTTTATATTCCTGAATCCCTCAAAGTATGTGTATGCATGCGTGTGGGTGTGTATGTATGTGCTCGAGAATAAGAGTGAGGGATTGAAAGAGTAGACAGATGGAAGGATTGCCAGGAAAATAAAGCAGAAGGAGGTCGGGTGTCTCGTCTCGTCTGTTTTTTGGTATGTGATCTACAGAGAAAAGCTTGTCTGAGTTCAAGACGTGAGGGTCCGGGCATGAATCAGCAAGAATGTGACTTTATTTTCCCTCTTTCTCACTTTCTCTGAAAAAAGCAATCTTGGTTTGAAAGATTCTCTGCCACATTTAAAGCACTATTACTTAGATAAATGCAATGCAAGTCAATGCAAGAGACATTTCGTTAATGGTTTACACATGATGTTTACAATTCGTTTCAATTTTTAGGCCATTTTTATATACAAAGGCAATCTTGTAACATTGTGACTGCTGAATTAGAAGTGGTGAATCATCTCCACATCTTGTGAATGTCTGTGTTGAGAGTGCTTGTGTGTTTTAAGCAACTGCTGACAGAACTTGTAAAATGCAAATTACTCCACTCGTTCATTGCACCACCTCAAGGCAAGCGGTCTGAGAACCACGTCTTCAATTCCAGTAAAATGACGTTAGAATAGGGGAAAGAGAGACGGATGAAGAGAGGTTTGTTTTCTCACCTATTGAGCCGGTGGCACCAGCTGCAGTTGAAGTTAATCTGTGATGCTATGCAAGAAGTGCAGCTTGTGAATTGAAGACATGCTGCGGAAAAGAAAAAAGACAGAAAATGCATCAGCACAGAATCAATCACGAATAGAGCAAAAGGCTAATAGAACAAGGAACTGGATTTCCATATAACTTGTGATAAAAACTCTAATATAAAATCTGACATTGCAGATAAAGAAGTACAACAAAATAAGCCTCTATTAGGTACATCACATAATTTTTCTATAGTTCTATTAGCAATACTGTTTGTGTGTGCATGTACATTGTGTGTCCATTGGCTTACTGGGTAGTGGCATCATTTCTACAGTTGTACTGCTAGTAATTTTGGTCTTTAACAGCTCCACTCTGTGATACTCATATATAGTCTTCCTCCGCACATCTAGAGCCAAACAAACACATATTACAATCACTATGTGAAGCATTTGAGTTGTTGAAACTTCTGTAGCACAAGTAAATAGAGAGAGAGTAAGAGCATTTTTCTGTAAAGTTCTGTCTTATGTACGTTACCTCTTAATTGCCATTTTGAACACATTTACAGTACTTTTAACTTGTTTAATCCACCTTATTTTTTAATGTGTGGGGATTTTTAACTTGAATGTTCAAGGCTTCTGTCATAATCTGCTTCGTTATTTTAGCATAATGTTTATTTATTTATTTAACCTGGAAAATGTGTCAACATTAATTGTAACTGGAACATGACTTTATACTAGATTTAAAAAAGTGAGGACTTTGTTATTCTTATAATTATTTACCAGGAGCAGCAAATGAATCTGAAGTCTTGTTCATTCATATTAAATAGCTTACTTCCACACTGAAAAATCCACATGCTCTTTTAAAGGGGTCATATGATGCGAATTTCAAGTTTTGCTTTCTCTTTGGAGTGTTACAAGCTGTTCGTGCATAGATGATATCCCTAAAGTTGCAAAGACTAAAGTCTCAAACCCAAAGAGATATTCTTTATCAACGTTAAGACTCATCCACGCCCCCTAAAACGGCTCATTCAAACACACCCCCCACATGTCTACGTCACGATGTGGAAATATTTGTGTAATGCCGCCCAAATGTGCACACAAAGAAAGAAGGCGTGGTTTCAGTAACCGCAGTAGTGTTGAAGCAGTCATGTCAGGGAGACGCTGTGCGTTTCTAGGCAAAAGCAAAAGCTCTTTATTTGGCCTTCTGAAAGTAGATGCAATTAGGAATCATTGGTTAAGATTTGTTTACAACAGAACAGCACAACCCAAATGTTCGAATTTGTGCAACGCATTTTATGGACGACAGTTTCGTGAACCTAGTAGAGTACAAGGCTGGCAATGCACGAAGGCTATTTCTAAAAAAAAAAAAAAGGCTAAATTCCGACTTTGCTATGACAATCTGGCGCTTCTGAATCAGCTTCAAGTATTTGCTATTGACTGTTCAATTGCGGAGTTTTGTGCGTAATGCGTCATGTGTGTGTGTGTGTGAGGGGAAGAGGGTCACATCACAGCGGAGTGTACAACCTAACAGAAACCATCTTAACCGCAGCTTGTGTGCAAACACATACGAGCATCATCACTGTGTCTGTCACGCGACTCTGTTCCCCTCTCGGGCTTGAACTGATAAAACTAACTTGAAAGCTTAAGCTCGCGATTATGGTAAGGGGCATTACATTTCCGCCGCGTGCTTGTGGTGTTCGGCCAATCACAATGCACTGGGTCAGTTGGCCAATCAGAGCAGACTGCACTTGTTGGAAGGAGGGACTTTGTAGAAAACGACCGTTTGAGAGAGGCGGGGCATAGAGGACCTACAATAATGTACAGTATTTGAAAAATAATGTGTTTTTTGAACATTAAAACATGCCAACATATTCTGTTACACCAAATACACAAAATAATGATCTTTAAAATAGCATCATATGACCCCTTTTAACAAGATGTTATCCACAATTGTGAAATTGTCCTAATATGTTTTCTTTGTACAATGTATGAATTCACTTGGGCATGTCTGTCATTCCACAAATAGATGGAGAAGTTTCATTTCATATTAAATGATGGGAATCATTACCAAAAAAAGGAACTAGTAAAGATGTATGTGCTCAGTAAAGATCTGTATCCAGGCTGAAACTGACAAAACCTGCATTGGGCCACTGTGTGAGAACTTAAGAGTGCACTGATTGCATGCAAAATTTCCAGACACTCTTCCCTAGCATTGGGATGCATGATTCACTGAATTGACATAGTTGTGAATACAGTATATTTCACTGAAAGAACTATTCACATTGTTTCCAGTGCTAAAAGGAGGGAATGCTTAATATACTTGCTAACAGAAGCTCTTATCCAATATACTGTTAAACATAAAAACAAAAAAGACCTGTGTGTTTACTAAACTAATTAAGTCAACTAAAAAGAATCCTCTCTTTGGTGTCCCTTCCTCAATAAAATGTTACATTTAAAATAGAATGAAAAAATAACTACTCTGCTAAAGGCTATCACACAACACCGACAGATCAGACAAATGCCGATTCAACATGTTCAATCGGTAAAAACATGCACTGACCAATGGAAACAGAAAACGTGTCAGTTGCCGTTTGTTAGCTTCTGTTGGTGCAGTGTGAATTGGCCTTAAGTGAACTATGCATTGGTTATGCAGTACTCATACTCAGTCTCTAATGCCATGAATCCCTACGACTCAGAATGGACTTTTCATAATTTAAACGTTGGTTTAAAATCAACCTACATCTGAAAGTAATTCAGTATATAATACACTTTGAGTTAAAGTTAAGCCCCCCATCATTGACACACGCTGGATCAAACACATGTACACGCATGCATGGATATAACTGCACATATAGATGCATCTAGTAATACATCATCTACGTGACTGGTAGCTGAATTACCTAAAAGCAGTGAAATGGAAAATTGAATTAGAATGAAGAGAGGATGGGTACTGTAGCAGTATTTCTATATGTGTATGTGTGTGTGTAGGTTTGATTAAACTAGTTACACTCTAAAAAATGCTGGCTTATTTTTTTAACCCAAATGCTGGGTTCAGCCTGTTGGTCATTTTATCGGGTTGTTTTTAATATTTGAACCAGGTGCTGGGTAGTTTTTCTGTACCTAAGCTGCTGGGTCATTTTTAATGCTGGGTTATTTTTTTCTACCCAACCGCTGGGTTGAGCCTCTCCGATGAAACAATCCAGCTGCTGAGTTACAGTTCTACAGGAGAGAGCGGTTCTCAGCACCGCTGATTTGGAGCACTTCTTCAGAGAAATAAAGGTTTGTATACGTTTTATTTAATTTATAATATCTTTACTGTGGTAAATTATATTATTTTATACAACGCAACATAAGGACGAGATATCAGTCAGCTGTGTTAGCACACTCTAAAAAATGCTGGGTTAAATACAACCCAGCGCTGGGTAAAATATGGACGAACGCGAGGGAGCGCCAGAATTCAAATAAACAATCTTCCGTGTATCTTTGACTTTTTTTTTTTTGGATGGTCTCATTCTGTTTGGGACATTGCCTGCTACAAAATCATGCTGTTTTTTTACCACCAAGATGCTGTTTTTGAGCGTCACCATAACGGACACAAACAATAACTCTCCCTGAAGAGATGAGACGTAAACAAATGAATAACGATCCAAATTACAACGTTGTTGTTTCTTTGGACTAAAATTGCTCGATGGAATGTTGTTCAGTGGACCCTTATCTCTGAAACGAAACCGGGATTTACAGCAGTGGATACGTTTGAGAGTCGTTATCAGGATGAATCTGGTATGTACTGCGGTTTTTTTATACATGTTTTGATGTGTACTGCTTACACAAATTTAGCAAATACATTCATTATAAGCTTTCTATCGAAAAACAGCGATCTGTCGTCGATGCTAGAGGCTTAGACCTTCAAAATGATATATAGTTTGTCAAGATTAATTTTGTCCTGTTTTACTTTATCTGTTTGAAAACAATGACGTGTGCAAACAAAGAGCTTTCAGTGCGCTGGCATCCTGGTGCATGTTAACAGGTTAAATTAAAATGCTACTTTTAAATTTTACATTTTTATTTCTAAAATGATTGTTAAACGTGTTTAAATCTATGTAATATTGTAAACTATACTGTGTATTCAATAAATTAAATTTGTCTTGTATTTTGTCCATGTGTTCTTGCTAAATAAATGTTTATCTTTTGATTATTGCTGTTGCCTCTAGTAATTCTGTGTGTGAATTTTAATTTCCAGCCCATTTTAAGGCAGCAATTTAATCATTTTTAAACAATAGTTGACTTAAATAAAACAACCCAGCATGTTGTGTAAAAACATTAACCCAACCAGCTGGGTCAAACTAACCCAGCATGTGTTCTGTCCAATATTTACCCAGCACTGGGTTGCCAAATAACCCAAGTTGGGTTGTTTTTAACCCAGCATTTTTTAGAGTGTGCAACTTAAAAGGCTCATAAATCATGCAAATCACATTTTGTTCTTAAGTTTATTGATGTCTAAAGGTTTGTGTAAAGAGTTGAGGTCACCTCTGTATAAAAACACTGTCCTTTTTAATAGAATGAAACAAATGTGTGTGTGTTTGTGGGTGTGTATATGGCTTTTCATGTGTCGCCTCTCTGGATGAATGTGTACAGCAGGGGAAAATCTCTCTGATAAAGTGAATGTGTGTGTGCAGCTGAGGAAGTAACTGTCTGACCTTGCTGAAACCTACATCGTTGGAGTATTAATACATAAAAGAGCAGCTAAACTTTAAGACAGGAAATTGTAGCTTGTTCAGTACAGGCTGTTTTTCTCTTCCTGTGGGTAATTACATTTCTTGCCCATGGGGTGTCACAAAACTCCTTCGTAGCATGCTGATAATGCCTGGAGATACGCATGTGTGTGCTTATGCATCTTAAACAGTGTCACCTGATGAGTCTCCAGACACTAATTAGTGAAAGAGAGGCGAGACCCATGCAGGCTATTACCGCTCTCAATCACTCCATCTCATTCTCGACACTCTCCTTCCCCTCAGAGCTGTCTCTCTCTTTCTCATATTGTAACAGACAGACAGACAGACAGACAGAATGATGCAAATCCTGCCCTTTCACAGCAGACAGTCACAAACAAACACAGACACACATACACTCGGAGAGAATAAGCTGTCATGGAAAATCATGAGCCTCCATTCATGATGTCCTGACAGCAAACACATCCTCTCCTCCTGTTCTCTTCCACACTCACTCGCTGCCCAACTCCAGACATATTTATCTGCTAAATTTGTTTCTCCAGCTCAGCCGGGTTTGGTCCTGCTGGGCTCACTGTTACTACAACATCAAATACTTTTCCTGCTTGGCACACCAAACAACAAACAGACAGCTTGAGAAGGGAGGAGGAAGGAGCTTTGAGATCATCCCTGAAGTAATCGACTGTCAGAACAAACATACTCCCAGTTTTCTGATGGGCTGAATAGCACCTGTCAAATTCAGTCATCAACTCAAATCTCCCAAAAAAAAACACACACACTTGGAATACAGAATGCAGATGGTTTACTGGTGTTACGTGTCACTTTGACTCACTGGGGATCTGCTGAATCTTATGGACCACCACAAAGGCATCAGACAGTCCAACCTTCACTGGATGATTGACAGAGCTGATCTTTGCAATCTGCACTGGGACCTGAAATGAAAGCACATACTAGTTAATTCATCCATCATCGACCTGAGGAGGTGAAGTTAGACGGCTAGTTTGAAAGAAGGAAAGCGAGAAAGCAAAAAAGGAAGACCAGAAAACATGCAAGAAGGAAAGAGAAAGAAAGAAAGAAGACGTGGGGAGAGGGAGAAGCCTAATTCAGTTAAGAAATTTGCAGGCTGAATATGCTTTGCAATAATCAAATAAATCTCAACAGCATTTACAAGAATGTCTTCTGACTAGAGGGTTACAATATTTTTTTACATACTTCCTTCTACAATGTTACTCAGTACAATTTTAAATTGTTTTTATTTTGCATAACACTATATAGTGTGTGTATATATATGTGTGTGTGTGTGTGTGTGTGTGTGTATATATATATATATATATATACACATATAGAATATAAATATTCTACATTTATATATTAATATAATAAATTATATTTAAATAATGTATGTATATAATATAAAACATAACATAAAATATATATATAAAAAGTTAAATATAATAGATTTATTTGATGATTAAAATGGATTTCATGCATTTCAAGCATGTCACATTTGACTGCGCATGATTTGCGAGGTTTGCGGGCTGAATATGCTTTGCAATAATCAAATAAATCTCAACAGCATTTCCAAGAATGTCTTCAGACTACAGGGTTACAATATTTTTATATATAAATATAATGTAGATATTATACATGTACATGTATATATTTATATACTATAAAACATATAATACATAAAAATATATAACAAAGTTGAATATAATTGATTTATTTGATGATTAAAATGGATTCATGCATTTCACACTTGACTGCACATGATTTGTGAAATTGATGGAATATTTGAACTGTACTGGATACTTTACTTTGCCATTACATGGTACCTGACCATGTTTGTATGTGGCAAATTGAAAAGACAGTGGCACTGACACAATCACACAAACTCTGATGGAACAGGAAGTAACCACAGAAAAGCCATGTCACAGACAGAGAGAGTAATAGAAAACAGGATGAAAGACATATGGAGGAAGAAAAGAAAAAATATCCTTCAGACCTCTTTGTAAGCAAAGACAATTCGTCCATCGCTGTGTAATGTGGCCTGGAAGGTGAAACTTCCTTGATTATAAGAATCCTGAAGATGGACGTGATCCCACTGGACAACCAAAGCAGTTCCTAAGAAACACACACACATTTACATAATATTTAAATATGATTTTACATATTAATGACGACATATTTAATACTTATATTCTCTACTAATAATACAGTTTCAGCTTCTGATCGCCTCTGTAAACAAGAGCATCTGGAAAACATAACATGACACATTTGATTTATGGCAAGTCAAGGTACAGTGTTTTTTTGGGTGTGTGCATTTGAAGATGGGAAGGTCTGGCAGATATATATTGGATATTTCTGTTCCAATATATTTTTCCACTAGATATTTCTGTCAGATAGGACACCCTCTGTCTCTCTCTCACACACACACACACACACACACACACACACACACAAACATACACACACAGTCCAGTGCGTCTGTCTCTTACCATTGTCAAAATAGATGACAGTTGAGTTTCTGGAGAGGCTGGGGTCAAAGTTTGCCATAAGTGGAGCGATATATTGTGTTGCTGTCAACATTCGGTGAACCACATCTCCTGTGTAGATGAACCCTGAAAACACACAAACACACACACAATCTAGTAACCTTTACAATACTCATTCTTAATATAAAATAATAATAAAAATTATTTTCAAATCTGATCTTCAGGATGAAAATAAGATAAAAACACAAGTAAAAAAAGTTTTTTTTGGCACCAATGCATGAACATGTGCTTGTCTTTCTACTCTTAATCTCTGTGCTCTCCTCCTTTCTCATCTATGCATCCTGGCAAACAGCCCTGGCCTGTCTCCAAAGTGATTAATACTCTAATTAGCCATATAAATGCCTCCTTCCATCCCACTCACAGAAAAGAGAGAGGACTTTCCACACATACATAATCTAAAATGTGTCTTCAGCATTTGTCTGCTTAAATCAATTCAAATCTTTCCACAGGAATTCAGCAAACCTGGACTAAGCTGACCAACTTCGCTTACCCTGTAAGCACAGAGCACTTAAAAACGTATTATATTCAATTCAATGCAAATAACATAATTAAGACAAAAACAGGTCTCACTGTTATTTGACAACACAAGAAAATAAAAAAGAAAAACAAACCTCAAAAATGATTATAGCAATGTGTGCTCATATTTTACCTTACTTGTGCCTATTTCTAAAGCACAACCCTACACCTACCCCTAACCTTATTGAACATGCTGATCAGTAAAGGTGTCCTCGAATATCCAAGAAGTGGACCACATGGTAACAATTCGAGTGGTCAATGTGCCAGCCCATCCGATCAATGTGAGGATACCACATCCAATTTCAATTAAAGGCCTATTAAATACCCATTAGGCACTTTATTTCCACTTCTCAAATATTTTCTCAATTTTTACTTAACATAAGTCACTTCCAGCTGATATGATACGGGAACAGGGAGAAGAATGTGATTGGAAATCCACTGTCCACTAAATCCGCTGTCCTTGCTCTCTGGGTTTCTTTAGCAATTTTGTCTGATTGAACCAGACAACAGAGTTACTACAAAAAGCCTTTGCCAACAAGATGGGCTGTTTGCACTTAACGTAAATAGACACTCTGATTTTAATAATTTAGCAAACATTTTCCAGTTCTGTTTATTAAAAAATTCTTAAGGCTGGAAAAGTACCTCTTAAAACAGTGCATAATTTTTCGCTCCTGAGAACACGGCTTCACTGGGAGATTCAGATCACTTGTGTTTCACCGTTTATAACCGCAGAGAGATGACTGATGTAATTATAGGGAGAAATTATATGGCGGTTTTCTGTCTCTATCTTTCCCTCACTCTCACAGCTTCATCTTAGACACATTCCAGCAGCCAGTGAGTCACAAGAACCACAATCATAATAAAAATCCCCACACATGCCCTCATATCTCCAGCATGCACAGTCAGCTGTTATTAAGAGGAACCTCTCACAGCTGATAAACACAGCCTGATCCGCTAGAACACTGTGACTCAGTCAAGCTCTTATGCCTACAAGTAAGAACCAATCAATTATATATTCCTCTTTAAGCTCATATAGATCATATGTTCTGCTTCAGCCAAATAATACTCATATCGCATGAAGGCAGGCAGATGCTCTCTTATAACCTCATCATTGGCTGTGCTGCACACATTACACGCAGGAGGACAGTTTACTTACCGCCGGTTGCAACAGTGATCTCTCGCAACAAATGCCCATAAAATGGAAAATCAAAGGAGAGATTGACCCGCTGAGGATGAAAACAAGACAAAGTTTAGCTAGCAATTATAAAAAGATCTAAACAATAAACAGAATCAATATAAAACTATTAATCAGAGACAGTGAGAGTGAGGCAGTGATTTCAATAAAACATACAACAAGTGTAGATCTAGACAGACTTTGACTTCTTTGAATTTGACTTCTGTCCTAAATCTATGGTGCGCTTCTCCGCTGTGGTTTCTTTTGTTTGGAAAGTGCAATGTGAGGATATCGCAGTCTGTTCCAGTAATGGGATGGCGACACACCAAAACCTGATCCCATTTCAGAGAAATGTGGCATTTGAGGATCAGCACTTGGTCTGTTCCTTTCATAATCCACACAAACAGACAAACCCATCCATAAGTGACAAATAAAATGATTTTTTCCCCAAAATGCAAACAGTAATTGTTCTTAAATTTAGCCATTTCATATAGTTTGCAATTCAGAAGATGTGTACTGCTTTTTATTTGAATATGAGTGATTGAATGAATGTATGAATGTTGTCTTACCGCTGCTTGTCGGTGTGTATTGGACAGGATGCCATGAATCTTCACCTTCTCCTTGTCCATCTGATCGATATTTACCCATAATTCTTTGCTCATAGGGTCACTGGGGCCATAAGTCTTTGAGGTGTAGTAGTTATGATCTGTGTCCTCCTGTGGGGAAATACCAGACAGCCAGTCAGGTTAAAGGACACAATACTTACTGTCAAGAAAATCATACAGGACTGGAACAGCATGTTCGTGTAAATAACCACAGAAATGTTCACTTTTCGGTAAACTATCACTTTAATAAACACCCCAACACAATCCATATTTGTTTATGGTAGGCTTTTAGCAACCAAGGGCCACGAGCCCATTCTGATTATCACATCACAAACGAATACCATTTCAGGTCTTTCGGTATTAAAAACTCCCCCGAAAGAAAAAAATAGAGAGGCGTGTTTACAAAAGACTGAGCCAATCTCTGTTTGTTTCTATGTATTTTCAATGCTGACCACATATTTATGAGTGTCACTAAGAGGTTTATTGAGTTAGTGTTGCTCAGCAGCACCTGTAGAGTTTGCTAGTCTCTGCCTGGAAAATATGATGATAACAAAACAGCAAAAAGGGTCAAGTGAGTTCTTTTAGCCCAGTTCTCCCTATCCACTTAGGTGAAAAGAACAAAGGGTCAATCATTTCACCAGCTGGGTGAGAGAAAGATTTGAGAAAGAGGTGATTGAGATACAAGGTCATAATAAATGAGGCATATATGTGTTTAGATACGGTATGCGTGGATTTATGTATGTGGGTGTACACATACAGTACTTGCAATCAGAAGTTCCTGGTACTGTATATATTTTTACGAGCAAAAGTGACAATATAAAAACTTTGACGTTTTAACTAAATGAACAGTTCTGCAGGTTACATATGCCAAACAGATGGATGGAAAATCTGAGTGCCAGGAGAAACACAACCCATGATGACTGCTGATTAGTAACAGCATAATGCTTTGGACAGGGACAGAAGAACATGACCAGCTAACGGAAAGAAACTCAACTCAGAGAAATTGTATCCCTTAATTTGCTGACCATTACTAATTATTTTCTACAAAGGCCATCATCAGTGATCCAATTATTATAAATTTGTGGCTTTTAAAAAACAAACCAAAATTCATATTTTGTCTACCAGTTAGTCTAATGCGTGACAAAAACATTTGATCACATGACCAAGGCTATGAGTGTGACATGATTATTCATGACATTTAGAGAGTTTGAGTTTGATTCTGTTCCCTGCTTTCCTCTCCAGTCAGTTCCTGTCTCTGCTCCACTGTCCTGACATGATAAAGACAAAAAAGCTAAAAAATATACCATTACAAATATATATGGGTAGTTGACAAATAAAAATTGTTCTATGTCCTATGGTGTGACATAGCAAAAATGTAGAAAAAAAACACTTAACATACAAATAACATGAGAAAAATGTATCTTCATTCTTAGAGTTACAAATAGCATGAGAGGTTTATCTTCAGTGTCAGAGTTTTTTTTTTTTTTTTTACATTTTTGCTGTCACACCATACCACACACATTGATACGTCAACTACCCATATGAATTCCTGTATGGACACATGAGTGGAAGACATGATGCATGACGAAGTAACAATCCAAAAGAAGACCCCCTGGACATGACACTTAGAGCATTAATGAAATCGCCCCAGACTGATCCTGTTGTTTACTGAGCAAAGCTATGCTGTCTGTAAAACCCTATAGGAGGAAAACACTTGATCCTATTCCTAAATGTCTGCACTGTCTTATCAAACAGCCTGGCACCGAGGAATTCAGCATGGAACTATATGAATAATACAATTCTCATAAAGAAAGAAATGTGTCAGAGTTAAGGAGAGGTGAATATAAGGTACATAAACTTTGACAGTTTAATCTGTTAAAGTGCAAAAGCAGAGCGGCACAGGCTGAAAATAAAGCAAACAAAAACCTAAAAGGCTAAACTAAAGCCTGAGGCCATGTCATAAAAAGCAATAGAAATTCAGTCCTTTGAAACTCACAAAATAAAAAATGACAAGAAGTACTTTGTTGTGTGTGAAATAAATGATGCAACAGGTGTATGTGTGTATGAGTGTTTATACAGGAATGTGTTTGTATATGAGAGCTGGTAGGAGTTCAATCACTAAAACTCCATCACACAGACCTTGTAAAGCAACATCAAAGAAACCAGCCCGTGGACATAAAAAATGAGCAACTACATACTTTATACACACACAGTGCTTTGAAGTAATCATCATGTGGGAAACTAATTCAATACTAAAAAAACTTGTGCATGATGTTTTTCATATGGTTAAAATTATCACACAGATGGATGAAAAACTGCTCATTGTGCACATTAGAGTTTAATTAGCCCAGCCACTAAGGAAAGCTGAATTTTCAGTAGCCATTACTCCAGTCGTCAGCAGACAGACAGACAGATAGACAGATAGATAGATAGATAGACAGATAGACAGATAGATAGTAGGGGTGGCACGGTACACAGATGTCACGGTTCGGTACGTACCTCGGTTCGGGGGTCATGGTTCGATACTAATCTACTATGCTCGGTTTCTTTTCATTTATTTTGAACACACAGTTGTGCAAATTAAAAAAAAAAATCCATCTAGATGTGAAAATACTACATATTACATGTTATATATATAAAATCTGTTTTGTTTTCATTGTGAGTGTACACAAATAAAAGCAGACCTTTATACGGTGATTATTAATAAGACAATAAGTGTTTAAAGTTGATTCTGCTGGTATAAGGAAACAGTTGAAGTGATCGCACCGGAGCGCGCACGCACGCACACACACACACACACACACATACAAAACACATCAGTTCCAGCGTTGCTAACTTGACAGAACAGTTGGTACTTTATCAAAATAAAATACAGTGAGCCAAACATCAGCGCGCCCGCCTCTGTGTCACCGTTGGCATTCGCTGTTCTTCTGCTGGCGGTTATCAAACAGCGTTGCATTGCTGCGGGTGCCCCCTTCTGGATTGGGGGTGAATTGCCTGTATTCGTCGTAAGGTCTCATGCACCGAACCGAGATGCCTGTACCGTGACGGTTCGGTACAAATACATGTACCGTGCCACCCCTAACAGATAGATAGATAGAGCAACATACTGTAGCATTTGGCAGTGAGATGGCTGCCGATTGCTTCCGTTTTGTTGTTTGTTTATTTTGTTATTAAAGCTACATTTTGTTAATAAAATGTGTTATTTTTAAAGGGACAGTTCACCCAAAAATGAAAGACCCGTAAAGGCCAGGACACACCAAGCCGACTTTAAAGAACTAGCGGTGATGAAAGCTGACGGTGTTGTTGCCTCGCGTCAACAGCATTCTGGACCAAACTCTGCACTTGAACACACCGCTCAGACTCAGCCGACTACAAACTAACACGTACGTTCTGTGTAAGAGGAATTAACTGTCTATATCATCAGCTATCAATAGTATATATTCATCATTTAAAACGAGAAACCGAAACAAGGATATACGAGATATACGAAACGTAAACAAAGCAGCGCTTGCTTACCATTTTGAATATCAGTTATGTTGATAATTTTCTTCATTTTAAGCGGCTCATGTTGTTATAAAAATATTTGCATATTGGAATGCTTGGGAAAGATCACGTAATATTAGAACAGCCTTCTGTGTGTGTTGCCTTCATTTACTTACTAGTTTTCATAACTTTCGCATTAATTCTCTAGCACTGGCTCTTTAGCTAAACTCCAATCCAATCAGAGTTCTCACTCGTGCTGACGGCCCCGACAGCCCCCCAAAATTCTGACACGAAAGAGAGGAAATTGTCGAATAAAGCCTTTTTTTTTGTTTTCTTTGCACACAAAAAGTATTCTCGTAACTTCATTAAAATTACGGTTAAACCACTGATGTCACGTGGACTATTTTATCGATGTCTTCTCATACATTTCTGGGCCATGAATGTGGTAGTTTTGTTGCTGTCTATGGAGGGTCAGAAAGCTCTTGGATTTAATTAAAAAATATCTTAATTTGTGTTCTGAAGATGAACAAAGGTCTTACAGGTTTGGAACGACATTAGGGTGATTCATTAAAGACAGAATTTTCATTTTCACGACTCGGGGTTTGATAACCTGTGTCCGTTTTTTAAAAGTAGAACATTTTTCAACTTGAGAACCTCATTTTTAGAATGCCATGTGAAGTGTGAGTGACAATCATCAAAGAAGTCAGTCTAGCGTGTGTTTACTTAGGAAAACAATGAAAAGTAGCGCAGTGGAATGGAAAAAGACATTCTGTGTGAATGACCTCTTAGGGAAAATTTATATTTTGTTAAAGTTTAAAGGCTACCATTATTTGGGAGCTGTTGTCTGCATCTTCATCAGCAAGTATACCAGGTGAATCCTGAGACTCAGGCTTCAAACTGTCTTGACTGGCTTTGTTACTTTCCATTGGAGGGGGCTCCATGAGAAGCCAGCGTCTCCTCCTCAATAGCTCCACAGTGACATCATCATCCTGTGACCATCCCTGAAGAATTGAATAAGCAGCTCCTGGAACAACACAAAACAACAGACAATCCTATGAGCATGAGAACATTTTGACATTACATAACACAAAACTTCATTTCGGAATAAATGATGCTTGTTTCTTTTGAAAATGCAGACAGAATTCCCTCTTCAAAGCTTATTACTAAAAAGGTTTACAGAGGACAAGTGAATTGGCTTCATTGCTTGATTATGTCAAATAAAATCCAGAGAAACCTCATTTGTCTCACTACTGGCTCTCACAGTTGAAACATTACACACACGCTTACGCATTTTTTGATATGGTTTATACAGACACAAAAAGCATCACTTTTTCTTTATTCTCCCTCTCTCACTCTGCAATAAAAACAGCTCCATTTTGTTACAGATTAACCTGTTTAACTGTAGTCATAATAAAGAAGATGGTCCAGTGTACTCCTGACACTTGGTTTATTGTTAAACTGAGGCATGGTGTTACAATGATACACCAAACGGCTTCTGTGAGAGCCGAGGGTGAAACACAAAGAAATGGTGAGCCAAGAGTCTCAGCCCATCCCAGTCTGCTTTTATTCTTCTTTGGTCTGTATATCACTCTTTATGTGCCTAATCTCTTTCTCTTATTCACACACAAACACATACACTGGGCCAAATTCTTATGCAAATCAAGTCTCAAGTGATCAGAGTTTAATTAAACCTTCTATTTACTTTGCTCTTTAGTCCTCTCATTGGAAAAAAAGATGTGAGAGATGATGGGAGTGTGTAAGCTGGAAATCAGGGCGACTGAATGGCCAAAGTGGGAATCACAAAAAGCACTTCATAATGTGATTGAGCAGACTAAATAAAAAGAAGGGGAAAAAGAAGAACAAAAAGAAGGGACCAATGAATCAGCCTGGAATGTGGGTTAGCGCTCTCTAAACACCAGCTTAATCTAAACTAAAAGTCCAATGCGGTTGTCTGTACAGGTTTAGTCATAATCTGGTGTTTTTAGAAGCTGAGGTCAATACTGTTCATATTATAGTACCTTTATGTTTTTATTTTTATATTATACTACTATTATGTTTTAAAATGAAGTTTATTCTGGTGATGGCAAAGCTTCAGTAGCCTTCAGTCTACAGTGTCATATGATCTTGTAGTTATATGCTGATTTAGTCCTCAAGAATCACTTCTCTATTATCAATGTTGAAACTGTAGAAACTGTAATAGATTGTTTTTAGATTTCTTTGATGAAGAGAAAGTTTTTAAAAAGCATTTATTTGATGCTTTTTATTTGATGTATTTGTTTTGATCAATTTAATGCATCATTGCTGAATAAAAGTATTAATTTACATCATTTATGAAGTATTATCACTGTTTGATTTGTATAATAATGTACTATAATATGTCTTCTATAAGAGGAAGCATTCTCAGTCAGATTCACACAGTTTAGTTCACAATTTGTGTAGTGCCAGACACAATACTCCTCCTCGATACAATGCTCCTCTTTTGGGATCTTATTTAAATTTCAAGAAACCCTTCTTGGATATACAGTATGACTGAGTTCTGGAAAGAGGAGCTTAATTTCCTGCAGATATATTGCTCTGATAATCCCAGCAAACAGCTCTTCATTCACGTGAGCATCTAATCGGTTCTCTGCACTGAAAAACAACCCAAGTGAGAAAGAAAGGGGGAAAACTGCACAACTTGCAGAATGCACTTTGTTTCCAGGTCATCATGGTCTACTGTTCCTCCTTTAAACCCTCGATGTGAGAAAAGATTCCCAGAGCCAAGTCCTTCTGTAAAGCCCATTATACATAACAGGTCAATGAGGATTTAGAGAGGCGGCTGTCACTGACTTTTATTGTCGCTGAGTGGAAATCAGTGTCTGATCGTGACATGCTTTGAAAAGCCACCACAGCAGGGACAGGATCTCTTTCTCTCATGCTTGTGCTTTCTTTTTGCTGCGAGACTAAATCCAGTCCCACATTTCCCTCTCTTTCTCTCGTTCCTCATCCTCTGAGTGGAAGGTACCTTTCTTTTCAGCTCTTAAGATGTCCATGAGTGAATGAATGAATGAATGAATGAATGAATGAATGAACGAACGAATGTCAAGCTATACATACAGATGATGCGACAAAAACTTTGCACTACAAAAACTTTCCTCAAAAAAAATGATTCAAACCAATTGGAAACAATAACGTATTGAAGTTAAATGTAATTAATATTTTCATAAAATGTATATTCTAATGGGAGGAAAGGAGGAAGAACCGGCGTGTGTGTGTGTGTTACCCATAAGAAGGGAGAATGTGTATCTTTATGTGTATATAAGAGACAGACAGAAGAAAGGGAGAATGCGGGAGAGAAATTTACCCACAAATGTGAATTTCCCTCCAGTCATGTCTAAAATTATCAAAATGACTGATATATTACTCCTAATTAATCTAAGGAGGACAGCCGGAAGGAGAGAACAAAAGGGTAATGGTGGAAAACAAAAGTTAATAGACCACATGCATGTATCTTGAGTCACTGCTCTGGAACAAAAGGAAACATAAAAAAAGTTATATGAGGTACCAATGTATAAAAGAAAGAAAGGGGGTTGGGGGAGGGGTGCTGGGGTTATGGGGTTCAGAACCATTCACAGGGCACTTTAAAGTTCAAAACCATTACAAACACTCCAGTGTACAGTGTATGAGACTAGCTACAGAAGTCTAGAAGAGTTTGATTGATTGGCTCGCTCTCTCTCCAGCCTCTATATGAAGCAGATATATTAGTGTGTAATTACAGAGAAGGTGAAGCATGCTGGAACAGGTCATCTGAACTCAGGATACACACAATCACCTCTATATGTGAAAAAAAAAAATGTGACCATACCATCCATCTTTATCAAACCTGAGCCCAAAATAAATTAACTTTATATATCATTCAAAAGTTTGGGGTCAGTGAGATTACTTTTTAAGAGAAATTAATACTTTTATTCAGCAAGAAACATTCAGTTGATCAAAAGTGACAGTAAAGGCATTTATAATGTTACAGAAGATTTTGATTTCAAATAAGTGCTGTTCTTTTGAACTTTCTATTCATCAAAGAATACGGAAAAATGGAAAATGTCAGCTTCCACAAAAATACACAGCACAACTGCTTTTACCATAATAAAAATAAATGTTACTTGTGCACAAAATCAATATATTAAAATGATTTCTGATATTAATTTTACTGTACAGAGAAACCCTTACAGATTACGGGACAGACTAAATTTCTGTTTAAATGGTCGTTAAAAACATTTTACATAAATTGTCACATTTAATTCAATGAGTATCTAGAATAGTTTTACATGGTTAGAAACATTTAAAAAGAAATGTGTTCATTCTGCTCATGTTTCATGAAAGTGTGTGTTTTTAAGTCCAGGAACATTAATGAGAAATTTTCAATCATCAATACCACTAAGGATAAATTTGTCTCATGTATTTTAAGATCTTTGAAAGGGACATCCTCTTATAATTGTACACAATTGGTTTATATATGTTTTTAACAAAGTGTTCACAGACAATTATTCACACTGCGCAGGCTGTGAGTATTGATGTGCATAAAAGGTGAATTGAATCACAGCATGGTTGTTATTGGTTTCAGCAGTGGCCGGAAAAACATATCCACATCTGTCTCAGAGACTTTTCATAAAGACTTACACGCACATACATAAACAAATGGACACGGTACTCGTACTGTACATGGAGAATTTCATGGAATTTCATTTTCTACTTTGTATCAGTATGACTGATTGTGTTACATAGTTGAGTGATGTGTATGTACTTGACTTTGTAATCATTTCTAGTGTGTGTCTGGATGATAGTCTGCGTACATTATATGGTCTGTGGCTGACAGTAATGACAGAATACAGATGGCTGGCTTTGCCCTAGGGTGATATAAGGTTTCGTTTACTAACCATTCACACAGAGAGGTATACTTAACCCAGCTAAACACTGGCCTCCAAACCCATGCTCAAACCACACACAGCTTCAGACCATCATTTTTAGTACAATGCTGTGATGGACAGAATGAAGACAAGTTTAACTTCACATCTGTTCATATAATTCATCTGTTAAAGGATGGCACTAGCAATGTGACTGCCAGGGAACACATACAGGGCATGTAGCCAAGTAAAACTTGACGTAAACTTCCCCCCCACATGCACTGACAACAAAAAGTTTTTTTGACTTCACACTGACACCAAAATTCTTTGCCCTTGTTTCACAAACCACTGTGTGACTGCTTGCTTTAATCTTAAAAACAGATCCGTGTACTGTACCTCCAAAACACTGAACACATCAATCAAAAGCACAGTTCATATGAAGTAGTCGTATTTATTTATAAACCAGTGCGTTTGTGTGCGCAGCGCATGTATAATTAAGAGTATTCATCCCATGCTCAACAGCTTTTAATTAATGTCCTCCTCACCGTTTAACCTCATCTATCTCCTGCTCTCTCACCTGTATCATTCTCTTGCACTGTTCAGACACACCAGTATTTTTTTTCAAAAGCCTCTATTTCCTTTGACCTGCTGCACATCCTGCTAATTTAAAGTGCTAATGAGTGGAAGGTGACATTAGAACATAAAAGGATCTAAACACATGTATTATGTGTGTGTGTGCAGGAGGATGAGTGTCCAGCACACACACACACAAAAACAGAATAATAAATTTTTAAGAAATCCCTGATACAATGTAGAATAAACTGAATCAAATGTCAAATACACATTGTCAAAGTAGAAATGTCAGTGTGCCATTAAAGGTCAGCATCATACATGATAAAGTGTATGATAAAGTTGCTCTTTAGGCCACTGGTTGATTCATTTGCCACAAGCATTTAATTTGCAGGGACAAGCATTTAGATATTTAGAAATGTCAAAGATATGACCTCAGTATTGAGCCGACATAGCGTGTATATCAGTAAAGTCATTCCTGTAATCCCCTCTTCACATAAAAGCTTCAGCTGACAGGCAGATGCAATTAACTAAATGAGAGCCATAAAGACGTGTTTATCTCAGAAAGAACACACACACTGCTCGGCTGCACTCACACACAAAATTATACAATACAATACAATACAATGTAATATATAAGATTGCCAACTTTTTTGTTCAACAATTCATTGGTTCAACCAAAAATAAACTTAATTTAAAAATCAATTAATTCATCAAATTCATCAAATTTATTTAGTAATCAGCAGCACTCAAAGTTGTATACACGCATTACAATTAACTATCAGTTTAGTTTTCATTATCATGGACTTTTAGTTTTGTTTCATTTCCCATCTTTGTTCTAGTTTCCCGCTCTATAATGGCAATTCATTTGTTTATCACACCTGTTCGTTATTTAGTTCGTTATCTGTGTATACTTACATTCCTTGGTTCATGACGGTCGTAATTTGTGTTTAAGCGCACACTGTTACATTGGCTTGGATACCCTGTGTTTATTCTTTGATTAAAAAATCTTCGTGTTGGAAACTTTGGACCTGTCTTCATCTTAGGAACCTTAAGAGTGTGACAAATTGCACCTAAGGAAGTTTTAATCTCAACATTTTAATGATATCCTACTCCAATTTGTTTCCTGAAAAATTAAAAATTCAACATAGGCTCATTGGAAATACGTGCCTCTATATACATTTCTGCAAAACTGAAAAAAAACGTACCTATATGTACGATTCACTGCAGTTTCCAGTTGAAATGAACTCTAGAGGCAGTAAAACTCTGACAACTTTTATTCCTTTTCACACAAAGTATGATTTACAGGTACAGAGTTTTGATTTATAAAGGCTAATTTTCAAACAATTGCTTGCAGAATATTATGTTATAACTTCAAAACAATTTTAATATCCTGCGCGATTTGAAAACAGATACTTTTGAACTTTGTCGTCACATATACAGCTTCATATGCATGAGTTTTCTAATTCAGTAGGTTTGCTCGGTAGCTCACGTGATACAGATTTGCACTTGAGAGATGAAAAGCTCCGGTAAGAAACCGTGAAACTACGGTTCGACAAAACAGCTCAAATCCGCATGAGGAAGTTAAAATACCATGGCTGCATCAACAAATGTGTTTTTATATCACTTTTGCATTTGTAAATCGGGTAGGTTTAGGGTTGGGTTTGGTGTAAGGGATATTTCCAACACGATAGAGCATTAACCTTTAGCGACACTCCCAGGATTTTTGAATTCTGAACAGCCACAATACATACCTCAAGCAGCGTAATAAAAACACAGGAATACGTGCCTGTACCAGCGTATTAAAAACGTGCCACGGTCACGTATTGAACGTGTTGTTTTAGTGCCACTCTCTGGACATTTCACTTTGAAACTGCCGCAAAACCTGCAGTAAGGTATGTAATAACGGTGTTGCAGAAATGTATTTAAAGGCACGCATTTCCAATGAGCCTGGGTTGAAAAATTTATGGCGGCTGAAATAAAAACGTTTTTCTTCGATCCCAGTGAAAACAGTTAAATAGTTTGTTGTGTGAATGATTCAATGACTTATTAAAAAATGCAGCCACAGTCATTTATTCATTAATCAGAGTTTTGAACAAATTGGTTAAATGAATGATTCAATGACTCACTAATACAGACAGTCACTTGTCATCACTCTAATGATGGGAAGTTTGGATCATTTTACTGTCTCTCGTTCATCAAAATGAACAAATATTTATTCAAATAATTTTGTTCACTTAAAAGGCTATATACTTTTAACAGCCAAATTCCCTGAACACATCCACGCAATCTTGAGCATATTCCGAATTGAGAAATCATTATAATACAGCCAAAGATAATTTACAGGGAACATAAATAATTACTTTACCTTCTGAGTTTTTTTGTTCAGTTGTCACATGACAGACGCAATGAACGAACAGATCGCTCATGAATGACCCATCACTAACCTACTCACAGAACAATGTACCCTGCAAAAAAAAGTTAATGAAAAATCCCCTCCACTACCATTCACTCACTACCTGGAGCCCTGGAATTGATTATATACTGTACGGAGGAGCTCAATTTGTAGAGATGCTTTCCAGGGGTGTGTGTGTGTGTGTAAGATTTAGTACAAGGGACTTGAGGTCCTTGAGCTACAAGTCATGAGTGGCCTTGTCCTACACCATTAATTTAACACCCACCCACATACCGTTTCGATTATGAACTATGTTTGGGTGAACTATTCCTTTAAAGTAACATCCTCTGATTGTTCGTACTAAAGGTTATTTGTGGTAAACACATGAACAGCTTGAGAGTTCATTACTGTAAGGACTGCTGTGCTGCTATAGCTTTCTAGCACAGTGTGCCCACGCTTCTCTGCTCTAATATCTACCTCATTACAATGAGCTTCACAGAAGGAATGAAGGTTCCTACATTTTTAAAAAGGTACTTCAACAGTCCTTTGGATGACAAATGTTTCTAAGTAGAGCCATTAACTTTCAAAGGACCCCCTGTGAGCTAAAAGGATTCTCTGCAACTCCACACAGTTCTTGGCATATCAACTCCTCTTTAGTCTTTTAGCTTCTTAAGGTTCCTGGGTACAACAAAATTCTCTGATCAAATATGACAAGGTTTATGAAACAGTTATATTTTGGAGTGACTAGTTTGACTTTTCTATTCACCAGTTGTATATTATATTACAATGCTGCATGCAAAAATGTTAATTCTTGTTTTCTTATAGCCTAAACTGTATGTGCACATACACTATCTTTTACAACTATCATTACAAACCTGAACATAAGAGCCCTTTGTCTGTCATGTTGTGGTTCCATATTTTTATTCCAGCCCTTTGTAAGGTGTTGTTTTAACCCTGGTCCAAAGGGTTTTGAATATATTTTCCTTCTTTAAGAGCAGAAAGCCAATCTATTTTCTTTGGCCGTTTAACCTTAAGAAGATCTAGGACTTATCTTCACTATCATCCCACAGGCATGCAGGAAGCTACAATAACACATTGTATTGCAGGAACAATCAAACCATACCTCTCTTGACTGTAGGAAATCTCATTCAGCGATTACGTTTAACTTGTTATCAGGCAGAGGTTGAATGCTGTACTGCATACAAATGTCTTGACTGTTGCACTAGTGCCATTTTCATTCCACATATGGGAGATTCACAGATTTGTTATACACTTCAGCCATCCAACTGAAGACAAAATTACCAGACAAAAAAAAAAAAAAAAAAAAAAAAAAAAAACACCTTAAAAAGTTCTTGTTCTGGTATCAGTGTTTACAATTCACTCTAACAGCAATGCTCAGTGCAGGTTATATAAAAATCCTTTTAAGGAATCCACAAGAACAGGCAAGAGTGTTGTCATTTCCTGTTTTTAAAGAGCCCAAGAGTTAAACCCAACAGACATTCCACTCCCTCTCGTACTGACACACACACACACACACAAACACGTTTATTAGGGCTGTAAAAGGAAGATGGCTGGTCTGGGATGAAACAACCTCACCCTGCATGTCTCATTCATCTCGCTTAGGGCACTGTAACCAGGTCAAATTGGTTTCATATATGCTGTGTGATTTGCTTATATGTATGTTTGCATTATGTGTTTGTGTAGATAATGTTAATGGTAGTGAGTAAATTGTTGTGGATAAAATGAAAAGTTAAAGAACATTTTTAACTTTTAGCCATGTAATTAAGCACACTCACATTCCGGAATGTTAGACTGATGCATTAATGACATTTTCCATGAAATCACATGTTCAGATTTAATTTAAAAAAATAAACATAACAGAATGGAAGAACTGATCTGTTTCTAAGAAAGCCAAAAATCTTGATAACATCTGCTTGTTGGCCCATCAACAACAATCATCCAAACATAACTTGTTCTCTCATGGCTACAACCATGAGTCTGTCTTTTCTTCAGTGGTCTGACTAATAAAATGACAAGTCACAGCAAGTAGTTAACAGTACTAGCTTTACTATTAGCACTACAACTGGTATGTACATTGTACTTATACTGTATGTTAGGTGACTAAATATCTTATTTTTAGGGGTGGCTCGATACCACTTTTTCAGAACTGATACCTATCCGATACCAAAAAATCTGAGTATCTGCCGATACCGATATCGATCCGATACCTGGGCAGTTTTTTATATCAGTGTTGAATTTTTAGACCTCAATGTGTGTTGACCTGATCATGACTTTTTTTGTGTTACACACAATCTACTAAATATAGACAATTTTATTGTAAAGAAAAACAACAAATGAATGCATATATAATTATAATCTATGACAAAAATATAAACTAGGTTAGTGGATAATTCAGTATAGCAAAAGTCATGAGTGCACAATTTTATAAAATCTAAAATTAGTGGGGAAAAAAACATTATTTTACAAATAAAATAAAAATAAAACATAAAAGTGAATAAGTGTAGGACTAAATCTAAAATGATAATGTAAAATGATATACATTGCTCTTTGTATTGTTTTAAAATACATTCATGAAAAACAAGTAATATATTTATATACTGTAAAATTAAAAGACATTTCTTTTAAATGTATAGCACAGTAATGAGGCAGAAACATATGATAGATAAGACGAACAAGAAATGCTATTAATAATCTTTCATTGTGCAAAAGTATTATGATACGAAAGGCTCCAAATACAGAGCGGCACAAAGCGTTTAGGCGCATCTCATGTGCAGAATGATGCGCTTGAAGCAGCACGGAGTCTCAGTCAGCGCTCCGCAAATCTGCATAGAAAGGTTCAAAGCACAAAGTGAAGAGATATTAATGCGTAGTGTATTAAATCTGTGCGATAGTTTTAGAGGTCGACCGATAGTGGATTTTACCGATACCGATAGCTAGGTTGGACCACACTGGCCGATACCAATTAATCAACCGATAGTTTTTAAAATGGATACTGAATGAAAACTAAATAGAGCTTTACTATTTTTTTAAAAAAAAAGCAGTAACAGTACTGAACCATACTTTATAAATGAATAAAAATGTAGTATTAATATTAATTACTATTTTGATTATTAAAGTTATTTCATAGTTTACAAATGTTAAAAGAAGAAACTTTAAAATTTAAAAATGAAGCCTATTAGTAAGAGTAAATGTTGAAATAAAATGAACACACTCTAACAAGGAACAATACTTCTACAGCTTTCATTAATGTTACAAATGGACTCTTATTGTTAAATATGACCATTTAATTTCAAAAGTCATGCTTAAAGATGGCCATCTTGAAATACCTACAAAAGGCCATATTAAAATGACATGCACAGGTTATTGCTATTCTATGTGTACTCTCACATTTTATTTGCTGCTATTTTAGAACACTGCATGATTATCTAATCAAAATATAAACAAATATGCAAATGACACACTGTGCAAAAGCGCAGCGCTGGAGAATTCACGGGTATCACACACACCGGACGCGTCACGTTCAATTCAAGCAGCGGTCAAAAACTGTTTATTTAATCACCAAATGGACATAAGTCTGCTTTAATAATGAACTATGCGGCATAAATGAGTCTGAAGTTCGGTGTTTAATAAACAGAGCAAACGGAAAGAGAAAGCGCGATCTGTATTACAGCTCTCTATATGAAGCATACAGACTGTATTAGAGCCACTGAAAGACAAACGTTTTGCTGAAAAATGCACAATACATAATTTATAGCCATTATACATCCTTTCCTGTCATTCAGACCTGCAACACATTCTTGGATGCTGCTTTTGTACCAAATCATAATTACAATCACCTGTTGACATCAACTGTTTCAAAACACATCATTATTTAACCAATTTACCTCATTACTAGCCCTAAATTGCTCCTGTCCCAACTTTTTTTGGAATGTGTTGCAGGTCTGAATGACAGGAAAGGATGTATATTTACAAATGACATGAAGTTGACCAGACAAAACATGAAATATTTTGTGTTCATATTGTCTGCAATGAAATACAAGTCAAAGTAAATTTAGAAATCACTACTTTCTTTTTTTATTTGCGTTTTCCATACTGTCCCAACTTTTTCTGATTTGGGGTTGTATAATATTAGGAACATTTAATAATCTTGCAGAGAGTTTTATCATCTTGACTCTAGTAACCGAATGCGACACGCAGTTTGAATGCTGAATGGAGGATGACACACAGCCACAGCGGAGAGAAGAGTTTACGTGAACTTGACTTAAATATTCATCTCTACCTCACATTATACTATGTAACGGCTTCAGAAAACTTGAAATATAGTGCACGAAAACTTTATGGTGTTTTATAATGTGTTTGTGGCTTTTGTGGGGCTTAATAATAACACAATAGTATAAGCACAATATCGGATTTGGATCGGTCTCGTCTGACCGATACCCCAATCCGGCAGAAAATGCCAGTATCGAAGCGATACCAATACTGAATATCGGATTGGCGCACCCCTACTTTTTGTTCTTTAAAAGACTGCCATCAATTTAAAATTATATCTAAAGTCAGTACAGAGTAAAATTCAAATTCAGTACATAAGATTTTACAAGTAATTTGCTGGGCTGAAGCTGAAGTCTTACCCAAGTCTGAGCGAAGCAGCAAAATACAGACTGTTATTTTATAACATTATAATATGCATGCAGCGCTCCAACATACTGTATAGAGCAAGAGTGATTTGGGCGGCCCATTCCCTGCTGTTCCTACTTCATAATAAAGGCATAGATGTCAATGAAAAAAAATTATGTCTTAAAATCTTAAAAGTCAACTTTGTACATTTACATTTATGCATTTAGCAGACGCTTTTAGCCAAAGCGACTTACATTGCATTCAAGTTACAGTTTTTACATTTTATCAGCTCTTGCTTTCCCTGGGAATCGAACCCATGATCTTGGCGTTGCTAGCGCCATGCTCTACCATTTGAGCTACAGGAAAGCTGTACAATTGTATATTGTTTTTATTTTTGTATGTTTTGTTGACACTGCACTGTTCCTCAGGCGAGGCACATATGATTCACAAGGATTTTCCCTCAACTAGTAACTTCAAAGTGGATTTCTTGGTTGCCATGCTCATTTCCTCTGAGAAACCGATAGACCTCACAACACATGGCCCAGATTTGCACTCACACAGCCTGGTCCTATTAAAGCATGTTTCAACATCTCAGTTTATGACGTGTGTGAACTTAAAAGCCTTTTTAATGGTTCTTTTAAACATTTAACACTCCTTCAGGGTAATGTCAACATAAATTATAATGAAAATTTAAAAAAAAATCACACCAACATTAAAGGGTTAGTTCACCCAAAAATGGAAATTATGTCATTAATTACTCACCCTCGTTCCAAACCCATAAGACCTTTGTTCATCTTCGGAACACAAATTAAGATATTTTTTATGAAATGTGAGAGCTCTCTGACTAATGCAACTGCAGTGTTCCCAGACCCAGAAACGTAGCAAGGACATCGGTAAAATTGTCCATGTGACATCAGTGGCTCAACTGTAATTTTACGAAGCTACGAGAATACTTTTGAACAATTCTTCTCCCCGAGTTACCGTCTTCAGCCATTTTGATAATGAACGTAATCAGCATTGTTTACGTTCAGCATGCATGTGCTGTCTACTGAACGTAAACGACGCTGATTATTTGCTGTCTATGGAGGGTCAGAGAGCTCTCAGATTTGATCAAAAATATCTTAATTTGTGTTCTGAAGATGAACGAAGGTCGTACGGGTTTGGAACGACATGAGGGTGAGTAATTAATGACAGAATTTACATTTTTGGGTGAACTAAGCCTTTAAACACAAATCACTGGTTACTGAATCATCACCTGAATCACTTACTGAATATCATGTGCTACTTGAAATTAAGCAAGAACTGTTTTGTATACCAAAGTTTCATAATACTTCAGTAAAAGTTCAAAAATCAGCATCATTACTGGCTGGTTGTTTAACATATACACACAAAGTTTGTATAATAAACTACATTTTAATTTTAATTTAAACAACATTAAACTATGAATTAATTTAAAACACTATAATTCACCAAAACTGCATTGCTTTTTAATATACTGTTACTGTATAGTAATGCACCAAAGTCAGGGCATTTGAACAGTTTGAATTGATGCAAAAGCAGTATTCTGTAGGAAACACTGACTCATGAAATGCACACCAAAAATTTGTTTTTGGCTTGACACCCTTGACATCTGCAGTTAAACACATTAATAAGAAACGCCCTCCACACCAGCTGCTTTTGAACACAGACAGAGACCTACTCTCATATATCATAACAATTACTGAATGCTCCTTAATGTATTGTGACTGAACACATCTGGACACACACAATAATGCTTAAATGAAACATTTTGGCCTGGTTAGCAAGACTTGTAAGTTCTCCCATCTTTTTATTTATTTTGCTTTTGTTGTGAGCTGCCGTATTGGTCTGGTTTCTGACCTTTTTTCTTTGTGAGCTTGGTGTTTGTTTTACTTCTGGGGATACAGCTAAATGTTTTCATGAAGTACATCTGTCAGGGGTCACCACAGGACTCTTCACTGAATATATCAAATCTGTACTTGACCAGTGTTTTTCAGACCAATACAATATAAAAACTGACAGTTTTACCCGACAGTGACTTCTTTCAGCTTTAGCTGTATTTACGAGTGTAAATGTGTGAAAGAGGGATGTCGGCTCTCTCTAACACAATAAAAACAATCCACATGACATTAGGAGCACTTATATGCTCAAGATCGATGAAACTTGGTAGACCGTTGAGTTAACAGCATCACCACAGGAAATAATCAATAATGTACCTCAAACTCAAAGCACCTGAAAGATTTTTGAACCGGAGAAGGCCCCTGCAAACTAAATATATAAAGAAAGTCATACAGGTTTGGAACCACGTGAGGTATGCATAATACACAAACACCAGAAGATCCCACAGCTATAGCTTCCTCTATTTCAGCCAAATAACTAGACGTCAAGGTTATGTAACATTTCACAAAGCTTCAATCATGGCTGCATGCATTTTCTAGCATAAATAGTTGGCATCACACTGACACGAACCCTGACCTCCCGCCAAGGACAGAGAGCGTACTATGCATAATTTATTCGTAATTAACATGTCAGACTTAATTTTATTGTGCTTAAAAAGTGTCAGCGGGGGCATAGCACAAAAAAACATGTTCATTATGCTCAATTAGGTTTCACTGATTAAATTATCCTAGAAACATAAACCCTCAATACTCCACAACACACACAACTATTAGCTTGTAACACTGAGCTTGCTCTAAGTTCAAAAGAATGATAAAAACCACAGTGGGCCCTCACAATTAGATTAATCTTAAAACATATGACTAGATAATATAAAACGTTTGGCCACTTGTAATGGTGCTTGAACATCTTTAGTTGGATATGAAAAGTGAGTTTTAATCACAGAAGTTGATCAAATCATTATACTGATAGTAGAATACAATGAACAAAGTAAAAGAGGACATCATGAGCTAAATTTAGTTGATATCTAACAGATATTTTAAAGGTTATTGACATTAGTGATAATAGAAGGTTTATCACTGTAGGTTATACAACCTAGATTCACACACTTTTAAACGCAGAAATACAACACCAGTTATGGATTATGCTGTTGACTGCCTTGGGAAAAGCGTGATGTGAAAATAATATCCTTGGGGCTGTTCTTAGATCAAGCAATTCAGACACTCGCCCACAAAACCTGAGACAGCACAGTTGGGTCTCTCTTTTATCTCCCATGCACCGCCATTACTGTGTGTACAACAAGACATTCGGTAATGAGCAATAACAATCAGTATGTAGATGGGCAGCGGGCCTCCCTTAGCACAAGTGCTCCGTCTGCCTCCAACCGCAATGTCACAATAACACGAAACTATATTAATTCCTAATGAAATGCAAATTGGGGCTGCAGAGAAAATGTCAGTAAATCTACAGCATAATTGTGCAAATTCATTTGTTTGTAAATAAAACATAAATATACATTTATTAAAAATAAACTCACATTTATTAATACATTTACATTTATTAATTAAAAATGTACATTTATGCATTCCCTGTGAAACAAACCCATGACCCTGTTATTGCGCCATGCTCTTCTGTTACAGTGGTGCATAAAATAATGTAGCTATAACAGATGAAAATATTGGAATCAGTGATTTTGGTTTGTGATGAGGGGGACACTTGCCAAGATAAGTGTGAACTGAGCAAAACAACTGCCAATATGGTAGATGTGTTCTCATAATTCATGTTTTATCATCCCCAGTTATTAAAAAACGTACAACAAGCTAATAAATGGTTCACTTTATAGGGATCTTAAAGTGCTCAAAACAAGCAGATGTTGCAAACGCTCTAATGATCACTTCATGATCTTCAAAACATGAGGAGGTAAATTTATTTGGTGCTTATATAGTTTAGATCTAATTAATTGAGTGTAAAGCACAAGTTCCAAAGTATGGAACACAGATTCTAAAATACTGCATTCAAACTGCACAATACTTTTATTTACTTACAAAAGCATTAACACACTGGTATTTTACATTGGATGAGGCCCAGGGGAGTTTCTTATAGAAATACTCATGAGCACTAAGTATAATGTGTTTATGCTTTACAGCTCTGCAGATCAGAGTGTTTTTGTCTGTTTCTGCTAAAGTGAATTTCCCTCAACCAACAAACACACACCCACCACTCATACATACACTCCCTAAAACACACACACATACACGGTTCCAGTTGCAGAAACACAAAGCTTTATTGTTAAAGTCTGAGTTAGTCATAGCCCACACAGTCCTGTTAAGGCTTGCATGCAGCTGAAAACACCATCATGAACATGAGTTGGGAATTTATGTGCTACTGAGAGACTGAACATATTATTTTGAAAAATTACTTTAGACATCTTTAAACATTTTAGGCAAAAATAAACAGCCAGAGTTTATTAATGCCAAAAATACAAAAGATTTAATAACCCTACTAGCCCTACTAGCATTAAATAAAAATGCAAAAATAATGACTGTTTTCAAACAGGTTTTACAAACACTGCCCAGTCTGCCATTGGTCAGCCAAACAGACAGTCCCGCCCCAAACTCACCCTATTAATTGAGTCAATGTTGCTGCATTGGACTGGTGGGGACGCTCAAACAAATAGACCAATGTTTTGAAAATACCATGGGCCATTTGGTGTTAGCTATTTTTGATGAAATATTAGCACCCAGAGACATTCATGTCTGGCACAAGGGTGTGGTGTTTTGTTTATGCTTGTTAAAGTGCTGCTTTTAAAAAACACTGTCTCTCTTGACTCTAATATCAAAAATTTAAAAGACATATACTACTTTTTCTGTGATTTCTAAATTGCACCTCATTTAAAAACTTAACAGAGAAGTGACAAACATATTTAGCTGTATAAGGGGTACACAAAGTATTTAACAATATAAGTCCATTATCTTTAGATTAACTCTGGCCAAACTTGTCAAATTCGAGGTATTTTATATTTCAGAAATTCTCCAAAATATGTTCTATGATTCTAGATCAGGGATATTCAAACTATTTGATGTCAAGTACCACCTATGATGATCTCCTTGTGTAAAATATTTAGGTAGCTCTATGTTTTTCTGTATTAAATGCACTTATACTGTGTGAGTATAAAATAGCACATTACATTATAAAAACAACAAAACATACACTACTTTTCAAAAGTTTGTGGTTGGGTTTATGTTTTGAATGATGTCTAATGCTTATCAAGAATGCATTTATTTGATAAAAATCCAGTAATATTGTGAAATATTATAACAATTTAAAATAACTGTTTTCTGTTTTTATATACTCCATCCACCCATCCTTCTCCAAACTGCTTGCCTTCTGTAGGGTCACAAGTACTTTAATATATTTTAAGAGATGCAAAGCTAAATATTCAGCACCATTACTCCAGTCTTCAGTGTCACATGATTCTTCAGAAATCATTCTAATATGCTGATTGAGCGTTCAAGTACTCGAAAACTTCTTATTATTATCAATGTCAAACAGTTGTGCTGCTTAATATTGTCTTAGTGGAAACTGTGATATTTTCTCAGGATTCTTTAATTAATAGAAAGTTCAAAAGAACAGCATTTATTTGTAACAGAAATCTTCTGTAATTATGTAAAAGTGTTTACTGTCTCTTGATAAATTTGATGCATCCTTGCTGAATAAAAGTTAACTTTCAAAAAACTTTACCGAGTCTGACCCCAACTTTTGAACAATAGTGTACTGTAGGTACATATTATTTAATATATATAAGCAATATCACATGAGTAGCTGTGCGATATGACTGTATTGGCACGGCTGTGATTCGGCCATAGGTAATCACAGCGTGCCGATATACAGCCATATTGCATGGCTACGAGTGTGATATTGATTTATAAAACAGTTCAATGGCACGAGTGTGTAACTACATAAAAAACAACAATGGAGTATCTTTAAAAGCGGAGTGTCAACAACAGAGTCTCTTTTGTGAAAACTACTTCCTTCCTCCATGGATTCAAATCTCAAGGTTGACAGACTTTAGAAATAGTAATGAAGGAACATTGTGTTGCTTCATTGAAAGCTTATTGTATTACTTTATTAAAAGTTCACTGTATTATGTACAGTAAAGTATTATGAGAGAGAGATGAACTGAGCGAGTGTGATTACCTGCATCTGATGCAGCATTTATTCTTGAGCTCATAATCACAATAAAACATTAGTTTGAATTACATCTTTGTTTACAACACTGTTTCAGTCTCTTTCAATATAAAAGTCTTTACTGCTGACTCACTCATAAAAACAGTCTCTTGTCACCATCTAATGTAACTAATCACCACCACAAACATGCTGTTTCCCAATACTAAATACTAGGGCTGTGCGATTAATCGAAATACTGTTTCAATTTCAGCCTCCAACGATTATGAAAATATAATAATCGAGATAAAATGATTATTGCACCCAATTCTGCCCCCTCATGCGCTTTCACTCCTCCATAAAATGCGGTGCTTAGTGGTTATTCATGTAAACCCTCATCGGTTATGTAGTAAATTAACTTAAACTGTTGAGAATGAAAATAAGTGTGTAAAAGTAAATTGGATCCGTGCAGCTCTTAAAGTGACAGCGGGCTCCTGCTGCCGACTGTGTGCTTAATATTAATCAAACAACAAAAAACAAAATCACTCGCTGCTCTTGACTGAAGGACTTTTTGTAGCTTTAATAAGTGACAAATGAAGTTTAATTCTTACAGTGAAGACTATGTTGTTTTATTTTAAATTAGATTATTCATATATTTTATTTAAAGATCGCTATCTTTAAATAAATTATTGATTTAAAGTTTTAGTCATATGGCCCACTCATAATCTTGTTAAATAATTGTGATTACAATATTGGCCAAAATAACTGTGCCTTTAATAACAGCATTAAAGTTACATATAATATAACGTGATGAGATTTATCAATTTATCAATATAAATATAAATATTTGTTATGTAAAAAAGACTCCAGAAAAATACCCAACAAAATTAAAAATATAATGATTAAATAGAAAGTGAATGCAAATGTCCATAATGTCACGGTGCACACAGCAGGGTGGAACGAGGAACACGAGACAAGGATAAACTCAAAATAACAGTCTTTAATGTAGACAAGGCAGGGCAAGACAAGGTAGGGCAAGACAAGGCAGGGCAAGACAAGGCAGGGCAAGACAAGGCAGGGCAAGACAAGGCAGGGCAAGACAAGGCAGGGCAAGACAAGGCAGGGCAAGACAAGGCAGGGCAGACACACAGGAACACCGGGAGTAACGAGTAGACCAGACCAAAAGGAACTAAACAGACAGGAAATAAATACACAGGATAATTAACACATAATCACTAAAACACAGCTGGATGTGAATTAACTAATAATCACACTAAACAAGGACAGGAAACTAACCAAATATGGACACAAGAGGGCGGGAAACACACAACACACATGACACAGGACTGACACATAAGAGGAAATAAGATATATTTTATTAGAACTGACCTGAGTGAATACTTAAAAAGATATTTAGAGCTGCATGATAAATGGAGCAGCAAAACTAGACATACAAGCAAACACAACGTCCTGCCAAAAGAAAATGTAATACAAAAAGAAACATCATGAGAAGAAGCATTCTGGTTAATTGTCCTTTGTCTAGCGCTCAAGTGCTTGTGAGTTTGCATGAGTGAACTGAAACTTTCATTCCCCTTGAGCCAACCTCTGCTAACCCCCCACAGTGACACTCTACACACACACACACACACACACACACACACACACACAAAAATCCTGAGGGACACATTTACTACTTCTTGCTATTCCAATCTCTATGCCTCATCACCCATTCCATCTCATTCACACAGAGGCTCTGTTCTAAAGTCACTAGATGCTATGCATTCACTACTTATGTTTGGGTCAGTGCACATGAACAGGTGCAAGAAATCCTTTTAAGTGTCATGAGAGCAGATTAGCAACTAGCCACCCTCTGTTTTTTCAAGAAGTTAAAAAAGCACCCAGTCTACACTTTTAATGTGTAAATGCACAACTGAGGTTAATAGCACACGTAATCTGTTGTTAGTCGGCTATGTTTGAGAATAGTGCATTGAATATGTTTGTGAAAGAATAACAAACACTTCAGAGCGGTGTAATTAACTTTTGTTGAAAGGTAATTAGCTAAGCTATGAAGAAAAGGACCTCATACTGAGTACCATTATTGCAGCCCTGGAGAGAAAGACAGGGAATGGCAAAGAATGATGGAAAGAGATCCAGAGAAGAATTGAAAGCAAAAGCACCACTGGAGGCCTGAAAAGCATTGTGAGCATGTGAAACACACAAGACCCTTAGAGCACAAAAGACAACTACTGGAAACCTCTGTGACTTTCACCAAGAAACTCTCTCTTTCTCCTCCCTCTCTCTTTCACAGCTGTATTCATTGAGGTCATGCGGTGCACTTTTTTAAATGCGATTTAGTCTGGTTAAGGTTGAGGCATACTTTTACCTTCCTCTTCTTTTGTGGCAAATGTAACTGAACAACTTCATACCACTTTGAGCATGACTGTTCATTCATAAAGTACAATATTAGTTCTCGTTAATGGATCGGTGGATGCATGGTGGTGTGTCTAGGGACAACGGTCAGGCCCTGCAAGCATACCTACCCAGAAGGACCCCCTCGATCCTTTTCTTCATAGCTCTATTCATGCTTTCTTCAGAACTCATTCAAGGAGAGATAAAGCCTGACTCAAGCCATCCATTCACTTATCTGCCATGCTGAAAGAAGCAAAGGAAAATTGCAGACTGTGATGTAGGATCTCCCTAAGCATGCAAACCAACTCATTCCAAATGACTGTCTTGCCCAACATGTATTGTTTTTCATCTGTTTTCTCTGGCTAATTCTTTTCCCATCATATGACTATTTAGTGCTGTGTTCTTTCTTTTTGGACTATGTCTTTCTTTGCTTCTCTCCCACTCACCTCCCAGGATCTTCCTACAAACGGCCTTCTCCCCCTACAGCAGTCACTTCTGAGAGACATGAAGGTCAATGGAAGTTCCACTGGCTGCCTCTGCAGGGCTTGTTTTTTGTGTGCATGAGTTTGTGTGTGTGGGAGGCTGCTGCTTTTGGCATTATGATGGATGATGAACTTAGAACCAGGCTGTGTATTAGAAACAGGCTGTGCATCAGTGCTATGGTCAGTTAACTTGATGCCTACTTGATGCCAGGAGGCCTAATTCGGTCTAAACAGTGTGTGCGTGTGCGTGAGAGTGAGAGTGAGAGAGGGATTCATATCCAACTTAGTCAAGTTAAGGAAAATCAGGATTGAAAAATACCCAATGAGCTCACGACGTCTTCCATCGTCTCACTGTCTCATACACGGTCACACCAACAGGCTCCATTCAAACAGGCTCAGGGTTGTGAGAATAAAGTTGCAGACAGTCTTGTTAGGCAAAAGATTTACAGAAAAGGAGAGAGGGATGGAAAATATGCAGGAAGGATGTCTCTAATGATGTCCAGATGGAGCAACCACAACTATCTGTTACTAAAGGACAGCTCCAATAGTAAACACTTAGCATGGTATAATTCTCAATATATAGGTTTATAGGATAATTTCTTACTTTATTCTTCAAGGGTGCAAGAAAAAAGAAAATAATAACAGGACATTTCGAAAAAACACCTATACTTCAAAGTTCAAATTTTCACAGCCAGTACATGTCCAGTACATAATCCATACCAGAACCACTGAAGACCAAAACAAACTTCTGGAAGTATGAAGATAAAAGAATGACACAAACTACTGGGAAAACTTGTGATACTATGAAACAACGAAGATGGAAGCTGAACCTGATATTTACATAGTCACTCTAATCATTTATAAATATCTGCCATATTCTTGAATTGCAAAAGATTAAGAGAATCAGATGTGCTAACATGGTAACTTCCTATTGAGTGGGCAAAAAAAGAGATCAGAAACCTGCAAAAATTGCAAATTGTGATCCGGTTTGTGATCACATGAAGAAACTCGCTAAGTGAAGAGGCTAAACTTCTCAGGTTTGTGTGTGAACAAGAATATGGTACCTGTAATATATCTGTACATTTCAGTGTGCATGTCTTCACCATAAAATAAATGTTTTGAATAGCATTTAATGTAAGCATTTATGTATCAAATTCTGGCCCACAAACAGGAAATTCCACCTGTGTGACATCTTACTTTGCTCCACAGAATTTAGCAACAAACTATTAATATTGTTGTATCGGTGGAGAGAGAAACACACCCAGCTCTTCACTCCTATTAATAAAGTATTTTCTGACACAGCACTGCAGATGGCCAGCGCACTCTATAAATAATGCTTTATCTGGGCCATGAGCCGAGAGACAGCCACTTTATGTGTACAAGAGATGCACATCTCAACCACATGAAGAGATGAAGTTACCTGACTGCTCATGTGAGCTGTGAATGTTCAAGTAAGAGAAAAACATTACGGGTACAAGTAGACACAATCTAGAGATGCTCAATGTGATGGGTTTGAGCTGCCAAGATGTAATTTTATATTGCTGCCAAGGTATAATGGATTGATAATCCAGGGCCAAAGACATCGCCCAAGCTCTGAGGTGGTCTACAGCCCAGGAGCAGCTCTGGATTCAATGTTCTGATAAGATATTAAAGCTTTACATCAATCCCTAAGAGATTTCACAGTGAGTATGTGCAGTGCCAAGGACTAAAAACTGACCTGTGCAACTGGTAAAAATCTCCACAGGGTAATGCTCTTCAATTTAACATGCTGAGAGATTCAATACAAGAAACAAACATTTAGAGACTTCAGGCTTTAACTTTACCTGGATTGAGATCTGAACACAGACTCAAATATTGGGGAAGGGGTCTTACATTTGGCTTTTCTTTTTCTTTTCTTTTTTACAAAATACAATACAAAAAGGCTTTTTTATTATTCACTAGAGCTCACAAAAGAGAAAAAATGTTATGGTAAAAAGTATAACCCTTAGGAAGAAATTGAGGGCAGAGAGAAAAGGAGAGGAGCCAAAGGGAGGGGGTGACAAAGACAGACTGAATACAAACCTAAACCCAACCCACTGGATGAACTACTTAAGAATTGTGGGGGCCCCACATTCTCACCATCTATCCTTTGCTACATCTCTGCAGTTTCAGAGCTGTGTTTCCTGAATCATCTATAGCAGACTGGTGACATACTCCTTTTAATAAATATTAACTATAATTTATAAACCCTTCTTGTTGAGTAAAGTCTTTCTTCAGTTTTTGCTTATTAAAGAACCAGCAATAAGCCTTTGTTCCCTTTAAACCACTGTATCTTAACCCAAATAAATGTTCTGACTGAATGCATGATGCTCAATTTATATATAACAAATATCTAGTATTAGAGGAAGAACTGAAAATCATTGTGAGGGTTGACTCTGTTTTTATCTACCAACTTGAACTGTGTTTTGGTATTCTGAATTGTCTGAACACGTTTACCATTTGCTCAGTCTCAGGATCTGTATCTGCATGAGGCAGGAAAATCATGATTATCACAATCTTATATGTGAATCACCATTGTGTGGCTTATGCAATGCTTTAAAACACTTGACCTACTTTGTTGTTTTACTCTATCACAAGAAATAAAAGATCAGCTATTATGCAAAAACACACACAACCATACTCAACGTACACATGTGAGAGACATATGCTGCAATGTTTTTTTTTGTCTAAAACTCACATGCAGTTTCCATCCTGCCAAGGCCTGTAAAGTAGGCTACAAACTAGGTCACAGAGTTCTGTTTCTGTTTCAGAATTTTGAATACTTTATAAAAAACAAGAACATTAAACCACTTCTTCAATGGTGCAACACCCTTTCCACAGCAGTTAGTTCGGGATTGATTGGCCAAGCGGCCTGAGTGCTGATTTGTACATCATGCTGCCTTCAAGTGCACTTGGAAATCCCCTACTTCCAAGTTGGGCATTCAATGTTTTGACATATCACGCATTCAAGCTGGAAAAATATTACAAATCAATAACAACATTTATTTTAATTTATTTAATTTTTCATATTATTTGCATTTCTTATTTAAGAATGGTATCTAACAAGAAAAAATATTTTGCATAAAGCAAACCACGAAAGGTGAGTGATTAAAGTCGGCATGAAGCAGACATTGTGATAGTCTTTTATCTCTTACTGTGATGTTTATCTGAGTGAAATGGCTTCTCAAACAAGAAAAATGTACAGCAGGGCTTTATTTTGTCCATTGGGAATTGACTGGATCATTGGATTGTCGTCGTTTGGTAATTGCTGCGATCTGATGTGAGTTACAGATTGCTAGAAGGGAAGGATTAATGCCCAGCCCTCACACCGGCATAATAAACACTGCAATATTCCATAAGAAAACAAGGATCATCAATTTTGATTTCATTTGTTGTCTAAAAGCTAATTTGTAAAGAGCACCTGAATGTTATTAAAAAAGTATTATTAAAATAATCAATAATCAATAATCAATTCCATTTCGTCAAATAGCAAAAGAAAAACTAAAAAAAATAGTGTTTTCATGACTTTCAAAAAGAGGAAAAAAGAGAGAGATTGATAGGAGCAGTCAGAGAGAGAGAGAGAGAGAGAGAGAGATTAAATTTTACCGTCACAAACTAACGTCGTTAATAGTGTTTTGTAATGTGAAGGTAATATAATACAAAGTATAGTCTTATAAATGTACATACATTTTTTTGAAATAAAAGTATTAAAAAAATTGCAGGATTTATGATGTTGATGACCACTGAAACGTGTCATCACAGTCTGTGAAAAGAGTCCATTGTTTGGAGCAGGGTTTCTCTTACAAACCCGGAGTTGAGTTAGTGCAGAATGATAACAGGCGGATTGAGACGAATAGAAATTTGCTGCCGCTGCAATGTTCTGTTCCAGTGTTTGCGCTGCTCGCTGACACACCAAATTTTTAGGCTTCATTTGGAAAGAATTTTGTTCACAAAGAGAAAAACATGAATAAATCTACTCTATATTAGCTTTTATTTATAGAACTGTTGTATTGAAGGGATAGCTCACCAAAAAATAAAAAATTGCCATTAATTTACTGACCCTCAGGCCATCCAATATGTAGGTGACTTTTTTAACTAAAAACCGTGGTCGTTGGAGATAAAATGCAAGTCAGTGGCTACCAGACTTTAAAATAAAAAAGCATATCAAGAACACAAAATTAATACCGCTGGCTCCTGACGATAAATTAAGGTCTTATGAAGTTAAACGATCGGTCTGTGCAAGAAACTGAACATTATTATCTGTATAATTACCTGAATACCATAGCCTCGGGCAAACGGTCCAGAGTGATGTCCGGTTTGCGAACTAAACGCTTCTTTGTAGTGAACTAGATGAACCAGTTTACCAAATCGGACTGAACCATCCGAAACAGCTCATGCCCGTGGAACGAACAGCACAGATCTACAAGTTACTCAATCTAAACTCACTTTCGGATGTGCCTGACAGTCACTCCGACTCTAAATGAGCCAAAATACCAGCATATAAGATGCTATGATGCTGGTTTTTGCCAACTCATTCAGGACTCCACTTACTCCAACAGTACACTTAACTGAGAAAACAGTTCAGACTTAGACTGAAGAACTGATGAGCCTGTGATAACCGAGCACTTGAATGAAGAGGTGGAATTAGGTTTTTAGGTTTCGCATTGTTTATGTGAAAAGGTGGTGAACTAATAAAAAATAGTTTATTCAAGGGGTGGTTGATTGGGTTTTTTCTAGGCTTGATTGTGTTTATGGGGTGCAGTCTAACGTGTTAATGCTTCATTTAAAAAAAAAAATATATTATTTTTCACATAATTTACCTTTATTCCACACCGCTCTGTCCCTTCTCCTCTAAGCGCGCAGATCATTTCCTGCTTTTATGAAGCCCCTCCCTCAGAAATACGCAATGGGCTCAGATTGGTTAGCTGGTCCAGTGTGTTGTGATTGGCTAAACCGCCTCTAGTGCACGTCTAAACGTCCCGCCCCTCACCTCAGCGGCATGCGCTCCGCTTGTATTGTAAACAATAGCGTTGTCTATATTGCTTATCAATTTGAGCCCGATTGAGACCCTGACAATATTAGTGAAGAGGATTGCGCAGAATCTGTGCAAGCACGGCTCTTAATGGTATGTTTTTTGTTTGTTGTTGTCTAATACTTTTAGATATGCTGTTATTTGTAAATGCTACTGCTTCTGTTAGCTTTTAATATATTAAATATTAATATATATATATATATATACAGGTGCATCTCAATAAATTAGAATGTCGTGGAAAAGTTCATTTATTTCAGTAATTCAACTCAAATTGTGAAACTCGTGTATTAAATAAATTCAATGCACACAGACTGAAGTAGTTTAAGTCTTTGGTTCTTTTAATTGTGATGATTTAGGCTCACATTTAACAAAAAGCCACCAATTCACTATCTCAACAAATTAGAATACTTCATAAGACCAATAAAAAAAACATTTTTAGCGAATTGTTGGCCTTCTGGAAAGTATGTTCATTTACTGTATATGTACTCAATACTTGGTAGGAGCTCCTTTTGCTTTAATTTCTGCCTCAATTCGGCGTGGCATGGAGGTGATCAGTTTGTGGCACTGCTGAGGTGGTATGGAAGCCCAGGTTTCTTTTACAGTGGCCTTCAGCTCATCTGCATTGTTGGGTCTGGTGTCTCTCATCTTCCTCTTGACAATACCCCATAGATTCTCTATGGGGTTCAGGTCAGGCGAGTTTGCTGGCCAATCAAGCACAGTAACACCATGGTCATTGAACCAGCTTTTGGTACCTTTGGCAGTGTGGGCAGGTGCCAAGTCCTGCTGGAAAATGAAATCAGCATCTCCATAAAGCTTGTCAGCAGAGGGAAGCATGAAGTGCTCTAAAATTTCCTGGTAGATGGCTACGTTGACTGTGGACTTCAGAAAACACAGTGGACCAACACCAGCAGATGACATGGCAGCCCAAATCATCACTGACTGTGGAAACTTCACACTGGACTTCAAGCAACATGGATTCTGTGCCTTTCCACTCTTCCTCCAGACTCTGGGACCTTGATTTCCAAATGAAATGCAAAATTGACTTTCATCTGAAAAGAGGACTTTGGACCACTGAGCAACAGGCCAGTTCTTTTTCTCCACAGCCCAGGTAAGATGCTTCTGACGTTGTCTCTGGTTCAGAAGTGGCTTGGTAGCCCTTTCCCTGAAGACGTCTGAGCGTGGTGACTCTTGATGCACTGACTCCAGCTTCAGTCCACTCCTTGTGAAGCTCTCCCAAGTGTTTGAATCAGCTTTGCTTGACTGTATTCTCAAGCTTGCGGACATCCCTGTTGCTTGTGCACCTTTTCCTACCAAAATTCTTCCTTCCAGTCAACTTTGCATTTAATATGCTTTGATACAGCACTCTGTAAACAGCCACACCTTTCAGTAATGACCCTCTGTGACTTACCCTCTTTATGGAGGGCGTCAATGTTCGTCTTCTGGACCATTGCCAAGTCAGCAGTCTTCCCCATTATTGTGGTTTCAAAGAACAAGAGATACCCGGAATTTATACTGTAGGGATGGTCATTAATTGAAACTCAAATGTAAATATTCTAATATTTTGAGATACTGATTTTTGACTTTCATGAGCTGTAAGCTCTAATCCTCAAAATTAAAACAAATGTTTTTTTTAAATGTTTTACTTTACATGTAATGAATCTAACTTTTTCATGACATTCTAATTTATTGAGATGCACCTGTATATCAGTGGCGTTCCGTCCATATAAGCTGCGAATGCTCTGCATACCCAGGCCATTTGAGAGAATAAGTTCAAGGGATAACTAATCTAAACATGATTATATGTTGATCCTTGTCGTTTGAAATGTAACTTAAAGCTTAAAGAGCTAGGAATAAGTATGTAAAAAGATTTATTTGCCAAACGGCAGTAATTTTCTGTAAATCTACATCAGTTACGGTTGCTTCCGGGTGAGCGGATTCTCCGCAGCTTTCTCGTCTCTGCTCTGTGGCTATGACTCGTCAGGATTGAGGCGCGTTCTCATTGGTTTACTGGTCTGCGGCTGATTTAATGCACGAGGTAAGCTGTCCGTGAAGCGCTCGCCCAAGCGGAAAAATGCGCTGTTGCTGTCAGATCTCGATTGCCGAAAATCACATTGTGTTTGATGCAAAATCAACTCGACTAGATCAAAAGAAAAAACACGCTGTAATTGTATTTTTATGTTTTCTCAAGCAAAGCAGATTTTAAAAGTCCACTGAAAACACATCTTCTTACATTTTTGGTCATAGACAACGTATGTTGATATGTTATTGTCAACATGCCTAAGCGGTAAACTAAAAAAAAATAATTATAAAAATGTGGGCTATATAAAATGTTAATAATAAAAAACATCAGGAAAAGAAAGAAACATGAATCCCCTGAACATTTTGAACATTAACATGTTATTGTTCCCTTTGTTTTGCGTATGCTAGTGTTGCTTACAGTTAAGGTCCTTCTCTGATTTTATTGTTGTCTGCCATGTTGCAGTGTTACTTGGCAATATTTTAAAGATATTATTTTTGGGTATTTTGCATGGTCTGTGAGTAATGTCACCTGGGTTGGAGTATTAACTCCTATATAATTCCTAATAAAAATAAAATAACATAAAAAACCTTTAGCAGATGCAGAGATTATAGACCGGGGGAATCCCCCATCTCCCTCTGAATATTACCTATAATGACGTAACTACGTGAAAACGTTGTTTTGGCGGTTTTTACTTAGGAAATCAGCTATATTTTTCTAGCATTCCAATAACAATGGATAAATCTGAAACGATAGAAGGATTGGAGATGAATTTAATTTACAAATAAGGTAGGAAATGTAGGAATGTTCCTATGGTAGGAAATCGACACCTGCCACGGTGGTTCTTATTTGTCATCTTTGAGTGCGTCCCAAAAGCTGATCAGGGGAGGGCGGGGAGGGGCTTAATTTTATTACTCAGCATACCCTGTTAAAAAAGTCACCGCTCGCCACTGATATATATATATATACGGTTTTATCCTGATTAAAGCTTTAATACAGTATGGCAACCGCACGCGCGTCCATATAATGCTTCTCATAGCTATGTGGAAAATAAGTGTATAATTGGAACAGTTCATTGTTTGAGCTGAGCTGGTTATCTGAATGAGAGAGAGATAGCGAGAGAGCGAGCAGGGGACACGAGGAACAGGATTGAGAACCGCTGCTTTTGAACATTGATTTTGAAACTTGTGAATCTATTAGAATCGTTAGAAGACAGAATTGTGATTCATATATGAACAGATTTTTACGTGAACCCCTAGTTTTCTCTTCCTCTTCTCTAAAGCAGCACAGGCTCTAAAGCCTCGCCCCCCTTTGCTGTGTGTTCCCGGGGGCGGGGTTTATCTGGGCTCATGACGTAACGAACCCGGGAAGTAGCTCGTTGTAGTCCCTACAAGCCATTTTTATAGGCATTAAACTACCAGAATTTTAAAAGGCGATAACTCCGTTTGCATTGAACTTTCAGCGTCCAACTTTGCAGATATTGTTTACGTTCAAACAGCAACATTACACACTAACTAACGTTAAAAAAGTGAAATCGCAATTAACCACCCCTTTAACGTTATATGCATGAGACATCTACAACATCCATATTTCACATAATTATTGGGTGCTTTAATAACTAACCTACAGGCCCTACATTACCTCATTTTGTGATTACCTAAACGAACTGGTGAATCAGTTATTTGAACCAGAAACTAACTGTCCAAAAGAGCCATTTTGCACAAAAGAATCAGACTTCCATATTTACCTGAGGCTATGGAATAAGGTAATAATATTGTAAATAATTCAGTTTCTTGCACAGACCAATCGTTTCACTTCATAAGACTTTAATTGTCAGGAGCCAGGGGTATTTATTTTGTGTTCCTTGATATGCTTGTTTTTTGGTAATTCTGGTAAAACTGACAGCTGCTGACTTTAAATTAATAAATCACCAAGGACTACGTTTCAGCTAAAAATTTACTTTACTGCTCTACTGAGGAAAAAAAAAAGTCAGATGGCCTGAGGGTGAGTAAACTAAAAGCAAATTTTCATTTTTGGGCGAACTATTCCTTTAAAATGGTATCTCACCTGCTATATTGTGCTGTTATTCTGAAAATCGTGCTGAGATTCAGAACAGCAGCTTTCTTACTCTTGCGAAATCGGTCAAATAGTATCTCTATAAGAGATCTGTACAGAGAGAGACCCAGACAAAGGCAGGTTATAAATCGGACACATGGGCTCAAGTCGGATGGGTCGAAACATGGAAACACTTTGGAATTTACGACTCGAGGAAGAGTCAGTTACTCCAGTGTACTTTCCTCTTAAAATGTGTACATGGCCAATAACAGTTTCAGTGCAGTCTGTTGAAGCCTCCTGTGTCTCACGTTAAATAACCTTGCGCAGTGTGAAACGACACAGTAGAAACCCAATAGCTGCTCCAGTGATGAACAGGTTATGTGCTTTAGGGCAAAGTCAACGAAAACAATCCTGCTCCACATAAAAGAAGCTGAAGGTACAAGATTTTCCCAATCATATTCTTTCTGCAAGAAGCGATATTACGTTCACATACCGCTTGAAAACAGCTGCTGATAAACATCGACTCTGGCATATAAACAGCACAGATCACAACAGCACAGCAAAACCACACGCTCAACCCATATTAGCTTATTCGTTGTGTTATTAAAAATAAATTCAGCATTAACATTAATAGGCTATTAATACGAAGAAGACCTAAAAGTTCCCATGAGTGAAAAATGAAAGAATAGCCTATGCAAAGACTTGTCAGCTTTTCTACGCTTTGAGATGAGATGGAAAAAAGTAGCCTACTGTATCAACTTCTTATGAAAATGTATTCAGTATTTTCATTTTACAAGTCCATATATCAAGGGTATAAATGACGAATAGACGTAGGCTCAGGTCATGGTGTGAATACCTGATTTTCCACATCCCTATCGCCAAAACAAACTCCTGTCATCAATAAAGGGTATACTGGAGTCCACGAGCACTCACCTTCCGCCGTTAATTCTCCTCTGGTGATCTGGAAAACACTTCCCAAAGCGTGTAAAACTAGAACAATTCCCACAAACACTTCGAGCGTGCTTGATCCCGCCATATCAGATATCCGCCGAGGCAGATGTCCTCAGTTTCTTAATGCTCTGTCGTCGCCAAAGAAGATGTAAAATAAAGACAAACCGCGTCTGGTCAGTCGCTGAGCATTCCTCGCCCGCTGCTGGAGCTATGCCTCACCGCTCCTGTGCTGCGAGGACTCGCGCGTTTCCTTCAGACTCCAGACCCAAACTAGTCCTAGCAGAGTTCGAGATAGTCTAAAAAACAGCCCAGTCCAGCTCGCCTCTTATCCATGCATTCACCACAAAACCAGGAGGTGTAGATGGCGTCACACATGCACCACCAATAGTGTCCTGAATCTGACTTGCAAGGGGGCTTCTCAGTCATGAAGTGGATTTGGCATTTTTGCCACTGTTTGCATGAATACACGGTTCACTGATTCTTAAGACATAACAAAAGACATGTCACACGTTTTTAGAATAGTAACAGTTCCACTTTAAAATTCTCAAGAGATTACTAAAATGTTAGGAATAAAAATATATCTTTTTTAATTTTTTTTCTCATCATTTTATAAAAATAATGAAATAACACTATCACTCACACCCTGAAAACCACCTGTCCTTAGACAATAACACTTAATATTGACAGAAATATAGGCCTATAAGAATTTTTTTGTTTATATTGTAATATAAATATAATCAAATAAATGTAGTATCAGTTTGTATTACATACATATAAACATCACTAACATGCTGTTAGAGAAAGAAGATAATAAAAAAATAAATTGTCCACAATTGTGTTGTCCACATCGTCAGACATTTATGATTACATTTAAATATTCAGGTAATAATGAAATCAGGACAAAAGTACAGTATACAGTAAATGTAACATCTAACATTTGTCATTTTTTACAAATAAATATTTGAGACATCTGAACATGTTGAAAAAATAAATCTAGATAATATGAATACATTGAAACATTTTTAATTTTTATATATATGATTAGAATACATAATTTATTTAAAAATATATAAAAAAATATATTAAATGGGCCAAACAGACAACTGCACAACTGAAATGCAGGATTATTTTTTTTTTTTCAAAATAAATAAACACAATACTGAATATATATCAGTTTAGCCTGTTTTGACCCATGTGTCAGAAACTAGTGATTCACATAATTTGGCCTATTACTAAAATATATCTTGTATGCATGAGAATTATACGGATCACAACTGGTCATGTTGAATCACTCTCAGTACTGATTGTCCTTGATGTTAGTACAGTAAATTCGGTAAAGATTGCCTCTGTTGTCTCCTCCTGAGAGCCCAGAGGCAAGACAGGCAACGGAGGGGGTGAACGGGGGGGGATCATTAATGTTTGGGAATGGCACTGGCAGCTTTTCCACACTGTCTGCCAAGCAGAGTCCCTCTAGAGGACTGAGAGGCAGTGAGCTGTGTTTGAGCGCTAAACACCTCCCCTCTGCTCCTTCAGATCAGGACAAGCAGCCGAGCAAAAACATTTAAGGATGAAGCATGCTAAAGCCGCTACATTAGCATTCCAATTTAAACACGCTTACAGTGTTACACCAAGAGCCAAAATACGTAGAAATGCTGACTGGTTTCAAATCTGAGGACCTTGATTTATTGTTTATGACAGCATTCCTCTGATAACGATTTGCAAGGTACTGTATAAAGTATTTAACTGTAAGCCAGTTGCCCGTTATCTATAATTCTCTTTGAAGTCCTCAAGTAAGTGTAAACTAAATATGTAAGTGTAAAAGTCTTCACACGTGCTATATTAATAAACACAATGTAGGAAGACACTGTTTGTGTGAGAATCAAAACCGTGAGAGTGAGAGAGACAGAGAAACAATAAATTGGGTACAATGTAAAAAATGAATCTGCACTTCTGTAGATTTAATAAAAATGCAATATATAATTCAAACTAATAATGTAATTCTGTTAAACATTATGTGAGTCAATCCAACATGATGCAAATAAGCAGTTTTACATTTATTCAAGCATTTCCTGCTTAAATACGTCCCATTCTCCCTCTTCCCAGCATGCACTTGGACACAAATCATTCATAGTTGCATTGTTTACTATCTTTGGGAAGATTTCTGACAGAAAACATAAGATTTAGATTAACTATGAATTTAAAACCAAAGTGAATTCTCATGAACTCAATCTTGTTGTACAACTTGATTTCTTCTAAAAGAAATTACTCATTACTTCTAATGAAACATTTTGTTTGTGATCTGTTGCCAGTAGATACACTTTATCATTTTTAGCAGGAATAATAATTATTGTCAGATGTTTGCTTGTGGCTTTTGCTTGTTTATTGTTTCAGACAGTTTGACTTTTTTTCATCACTTTATTCTAAGATGAGTTTACTTGGCTACCATTTTGGGGAAAAATGGCCCCCCATTTAGTTTGACATAACTTTCCTTTGGGGACGTTTGGGTCTAAGGCTGGAGTTATGGTTAATCTGAATTAATATAAATAATTTGAATTATATTTTATAGACATAAGTCTATGATATATCTTCTACTCTGCCAGTCAATTTCTTTATTAACCCAATTCAGCATTATAAAATGAACAATCATTAAGTTTAGTTAAGGGCATTTAGATACAATTATAAGAAAACTACTGGAAAACTACTCTGGTGCTTCTCTATCAATTTCTGAGACTCTGAAGCACTGAAAGAGATGGAGAAATACAGAAAGACATTAAAATGAAAGTGCAGAATTGATGAATGGACTATATGCATATTTTTTTATTTCGCTAAGACTCAGATGAACTGACTGCACATTTAAGCATACTAATGAAACTCCTCTCTTCAAATGTGAGCATGTAAATGTATGCATGATGAATATTATACTGTCTCTCACTATTAGTTTTTACACCTCAGCAATAACACTTAAATCTGGCAAAACATTTTCACTGACTTCAAGGAAATTTAATTTCCTATCTCACACGCTTTTAAATAGAAAGATCTCAGCTGTCTACGTACATAGCAGGGTACGGAGGTCCCTGTTTGAAAAACAAAAGGTTTCATTATGAACATGATAAAAAAAGACAATAAATCAACAGGAATATCTAGGTTTAAAGAAGGATATAAGAAGGAGGACCAAACCTGTGGCAGAAAGTTATGGAAACTGATAAAACATTCTAAACAGAATAACTACAAAATTGTGTAGACTGTAAACGGTGATTTGCTGTCTATTGTCAGGGTTCTGTTGTGTGTGTCACGTGTTCCCGCCTCTTGTGTCCATATTTGGTTTGTTTCCTGTCCTTGTTTCATGTCATTATGAGTTAAGTATGTTCCAGCTGTGTTTGTCTCGTTATGTGTTAATTACCCTATGTATATTAGTCCTGTCTTTTGAGTTTGATTTCGTCTGGTCTACTCGTTACTTCCTCGGTGTATCCTGTCCATGTCAGTCCTGCCTTGTCCTGCCTTGTCCTGCCTTGTCGTCTGATTAAATACTATTATTTGAGTTTACGTCCTCGTCTGTGTGTCCTTGTTCCTCCCTGCTGTGTGCACCGTGACATCTATACAGCTGACAGTAAAAATTTGTAATAGTGTGTAAAAGTCTGAATTCAGATTTTTGTGTATTTCTTGAGACATATCCAAAGAAAAACAATGTGTTGGGCTTATTGATGCTCATGTAATGTGGAGCACATTTCAGAAATCCAATCTGTATGTTTTTAATGAATACATAATTCTAAAACATCTTTGACAAGTGTATGTTACAGTCTGAGCAAAGACACATTTCCTAGATAATTCATCTAGATGCGAACGCTCTTATCGAAACCATGTTTCATTTCATGCTTTGTAGTTCATTTTTGTGCTATGACAAAGCATTTGTTTTGACATCTGACAAAAGAGAACCAGAAACAAAAGGACAAAGAATGGAGGATTACAGACAGTTTGTAATATTGAAACATTTCACCAGAGTTTATCATTGTACATTTACAGCATTTGTACCAGTGCTCTGGTACCAAGGAAAATTTCCTTTTCCCTTAAACACTGGCACTGCACAGTTAACTACTTCACTTGTCTTTGTGCATGTTTTGGTATCATTACAGTTTTCAATTTTATCATCTGTCAAAATGTGGTCTGCTTGAATCCAAAAGGAGACCAAGTGGTGATTGAACACACATTTAAAGTAGTGAAAATACAATATTCTCGAAACCAGAGATCTGGAAGGAGAGCAGGCTATGAAAAAAACAAAACAATCTCTGAAATGGCACCCAGACTCCATATTAGATTTGATAAACCTTCCCAGATTAATGTTACATTGTGGTCATCTTAAATATTTAATTTCATTTCATTTTAATAAAGCTATGATTCTCTAAAAAAAATACCTTTATTTTCTGAAAGACACTGTTTGGTATTTTCCAATTAAACAAAAATATAATGTTCAAAAAATGCCTTCTAAATTATAGAAATTAATGTTACAAAGTATGAAAACTGAACATGAACATTCACAAGCAATTAGATACTATTAATTGAGCTGTTGAACATACAAAGGCATCTATCAGCATAGCCCCTCATGATAAAACAGGCACTGAAAAGTGTTGGCTCTTGTAAAATAAGAAAGATGGAAGTTTAATTTCAGTGCCTCGGAGAGATTTCACAACATATGGAATGTATTACATGTCACAGATTATTATAAGAAACTTTCTTTTTACGACTGATAGTTTAACTACTTCATTTTGCTTAATTGGAACTTGTTTGTGGTCACAATTTTTCCTCCCACCAGTTTGTGTTAAAAAAAAGCCCTCTAAACCTTAAGCAAGTACAGCCATGCTGTCGGGGAGGCTCAAATGAAGTAGAAAGTGCTTTAAATCTATAGGGACATGACAGCCAGTGTTTGCGTGTCTGTGTTTTCTTCAAGCTTCAGAACTGTTTGAGCACTTGTAGAGTGGATTGGAGAAAGAGAGCTTGCTTTCCTTTGAGCTGGAGACCTGAACAACACACACAAGCAAAGACGGGCCCAGATGAACAAATGAAAACCACTGAGTCTTCTTCTAGTCCATTTATACAGAGCAATTCTGGAACACTCGAGCGGCCAGCAATTGCATCCCATCATTATGATGAGACATTATGATGGACCTTTCTTCCATTATGATTTGTCCGTATTTTCTCTGGTACCTTATTTTCATTTATTGCTTAAGCAGAAGATTAATGTAAGTCTTCTGGTCTCAAGCCTCAGTCAAATCATTGCATGTCAAAGCTATAACTGCAGCCAGTTAAAGTGAGTGCAGAGCAATAAAACAGTCCACAGATTGCATTGTACATCACCAGTATGTCTTTTAAAATTAAGTATTTTTGGGCTGGAAATGAATGGTCACTATGTTAAATATGACAACCAGAGTTTCATACCTTTGGATCCTCTCTCCACGGGTAAACGCTGATGTTTAATTGAGGATGTACAGGCCACCTGGGTCTAACGTCAAGAGAGGGCGGCTGAAACCAGAATTACACTGTAATATTATTTCATAAAATGATATAGGAACAACCGTAATAATAATACTTTAATATCATCTTTCAAAGTTCACACTCAAATTATATTAATGTAATAAGTGGCTAGAATAAAAAAAAAAAAAACTATTATGAAAATCAGTAATTGTTTTCAAAACACTAGGGTTCCTACTGCATTACATTTTTAATTCAGCTCACAGACATGAATGCATAACTGAGCAAATTATGGAGAAATCTCAGTTATCCCTATATGCCAGACTTCACTAAAAACTACCCCTCACTGCACAGGAGAGTGAAAATTACTGTGTGCCGCATGCAAAATACAGCGAGTTTAGCACTGAGCGCTAAATGTACACACATACACCAACACAAACACACAAACTTAAGCTTGCGGGTCAATATTTCCTATCAGCAGTGTGACAGAGCTCTCTCACACCTGCAGAGCGGTTCAAATTACTAAATAACACTGCTCACCCCAAAGTGGAAAAAAGGCAGTAAGTGGAAAAAAGAAATGGAGTGGGATAAAAAAAGAGAGTCTAGGGAATGTATTAGAGAGATGCAACATGGCAGGGAAAATGAAGGTCTCTATTAAAAAACTAACACACAACTGCATAATGTGAGCCGTCAGAGAAATATTTATAAGTTGAGGTATATGACTGACCTTTTTCTGCAAGTCAAAGGTTGAGCAATCCAACTCTTCATTATCAATAAGACTGGAGTCTCTGTGCAGTCAATAACAATGCAGTCAATATCCATCCATTTTATAGATACTTGCCGAGTTAATTTGAATGTGAATGGACTTACTTTAGTGAATGTCTCCTTTGAAATAACAAGAACAGAATGAATCCAGTTGCAATGACCACCAGGATCAATGCCACACTTAATCCAACACTGACAGCTGCAGAGTTCACAATTAAACACACATATTATTGCTTATCTTTGCATGGAAAATAGTACATCTCTATTCAAATAACAGCATGTGTATATACTCACCAATCCAATTACCTAGTTTACTATCTGGTATCATAGGTGTTGCGGACGCAGTTGTGAGAAAAGGTTTTTCTTTTATATGGCAACGATTACCAGTCCACTGTGATGGACAACTAGAGAAAGACAGAGAAAAACATCATAATTGCAGAAACACGCACACACTGACTTTGAATGGCAGAGATAATTCATAAGGGAATGCTGGCTCCTCAACTTTCCAAAAGATAAATAAATAAATAAATAAATAAGTGCATGAGTATTTGCCTGGAGACATCCACATGAGCTTAATATCAGCAACAGCCTTCCCTTGGCTCCTGTAATGAGAAAAATACACGCATTCTCTCTTTGTCCCTTCTTTTCTCTTACTTTCTCCTTGTTTTCTTTTCCTTTTCTAGCCTGTGGGGAATATCTTTTCACATAAAGAATGCCCTTAAGCTATTCTGCAATCAACCTCATGCACACACAGATACACTAGTGTCTGCGAACAAGAGACTTAAGTAATTCTCATAATTTATTAGTGATGACATACACCATTTCAAACAGAAAGACAAGGAGAGAGAAAACATTTGAGGCTTTGGGGGGTTAATTCAAATGGAGAAAGATTGTGTTTCTTGGCACAAGCGGAACAGTAATTACAGAAAGCCTGCTTTGGCAGTTCGCTGAAAAGTACAAGTTTAAGCTGAGAGTCAGGGTGCTGATACTCTTTGTATAACTAACACACATTTCAATGTGATATTCGGCTGGCACTGTAGGATAGCATGAATAATTCAATGCAAAGATCTCCAACAGGGTCTTGTCACCTGCCTGACCATGACCGACAGGTGAAGGTGGGGATTTTTTTCCCCCCAGGTAAAACTGAAAGGAGGTTTTAGGTCAGATTTTAGCAATCACTTTTTTCTAACCAACAAAAATCATAATCTATTAGTCCTCCGTAACAAACATATACTTTGCATTAATCTGTATTAGCAGTACAAGAGCAGCGAACAGTAAGATAAAGCCTCTTTAACTAGTTGCTTTAAACGACGAATGCTCTATTCCTTTTATTTGATTATTAACATTTTGGGATCCACTGTGTGTGTGAGTACTATTGTGCTTGGGAAACTTAACTCACATGCACACTGGTCCATTTTCCTTTACTGAACACCTCCCTCCATTGAGACAGTACCCAATTGGACACTCTGAAAAATAAAACATCCACATATAATAATGACTTATGATAAAATCATCATCATAACTGAATGATCAAATGTGATAAGGACCTCATTTCACACCATTAATTAACACAGATCAAGTGGTACTTCATAGTGGTTAAAGTTATGGGCTGGCAGCTAAAGGGCACAGGTTCCAGCTCGGTTAGGGGCAATCCTTAACAAGAGTTACAGAGAGTCCCCATTAATGACGTGTCCTTGACCGAGGCTCTTCACCCCTACAGTGCTCCTGGGCCACAGCTCCTTTAATCTGAAGATTGCAGGGATATTCCCCTGAAGGAAGTGCCCACTTAATGAGAATTAATATATTATGCAACTCCTAAAAAGTCACTTTACTTTGATGGGCTTTATGCTGTTCATAAATTTTTAAGCTATAAATTTAACCTTTCATTTAGGGAATAAAGTTAGGGAAGTACGTACTGATCTTGTCTTTGTCTATTCCTTTCTCACATTGTCTGATGAACAATCATTTGCGGTCTCAGAATCACTAAATCATTTTTCACCCCTGAAAACACTCTTAAATTGAAATCACAAATAAAAAATAAAAAAATTCTAATAAAACAATATAACATACCATTCAAAATTTTGGGGTCAGTATGATTTTTTTCAGCAATGATGCATTAAATTGATCAAAAGTGACAGTAAAGCACACGTTTTTTGAGCACAAAATCAGCAAATTACAGAAATACTTTATTATTTAAAATATATTAAAATAGATAAAAGAGTTATTTTAAATTGTAATATTTCACAATATTACTCTTCTTACTGTAATGTTCACTCCATACTTTTGAATGGTAGTATACTGTACTTACTACCATTAGTTGTCTGTATTTATTGCCAAGCATTAAATTGTTAATACGTAATTAACTATTTCACAAATTTTCGCAAGTCAAATTGATAGTTGTAAAAAAAAAAAAAATATTAAGTTATATAAGAAAGGGAGATACAAGTTATATGACTTGTATATTGACAAGTGAGATGTGTCATATCACGAGAGAGTGGCGTTCCAGCAGATGACGTAGGACGTAGGCGTAGCATAAGCTCTGGTGAGAAAATGCTAATCTCGCCGGAACCAAGTTTTGTTTACAGCAAAGGAAAACCAGTCTCCTCTTGGCTCATATCAAAATCCTCAAACATTTTTCTTTACAAATCCTTGTTTTGTAATTCTAATTCTTGAGTGGTGTTTTGTTTTGCTTTCTCCTCTACACTTCCACGTTCATCACTTCTCACTGGAGCTTACGCTACACCTAAGTCCTACATCATCCGCTGGAACGCCACTCTCTCGTGAACGAACGTATGACAGTTAGCAGAAACTAGAGTTTACTGTTCATTAAGTTTTAAATATGGATATTTTTCTTACACAAATGCATCACTTCGCTTCAGAAGGCCATTGTTACCCCCCCGGAGCCATGCAGAGCAATTTTTATGATAGATGGATGCACTTTTTTGGGCTTCAAAATCTTGACCCCCATTCACTGCCCTTATAAAGCTTGGAAGAGCCAGGGCATTTTTTAATACAACTCAGACTGTATTCGTCACAGCAGCAAAACAGTAACTAATTAAACAATACATTAATGATATAACCCCTTTAAATAAGAATGTGAGATGAACGAATGTGTTTGTTTTACCATAGCAGCTGGACTCATCAGGGTTAAAAGGAGGGCAGTCAACAATATCATCACACCGACTCTGATATGCTACACAGTTTGCTGTCGCCTCACACACTAGTTCTCCATCATCACATATCTTAACAGCTACAGAAACAGAGAATTTCATCAGTTTGTTTTACAGCTATGATGTACTACAATGTATATGAAACAGATTTGTGCTTGGGTCTTACGGCATCCATATTCGTCTTCTCCATCTGGGCAGTCTAAAACCATATCGCAGCGCAGCAGAGCTGGAATACAGCTGTTGTTCATGCAGCGGTATTCTCCCGTCGCACACCCTGTTTGAGGAGTCATAGTGCCAGGAACCACACTCGCACACATCTCCTCATCCGAGCTATCCAGACAGTCCACCTCACCATCACAGTGCCAACTCAGTGGTATACAGTCAAACAGATACAAACACTGGAAGTGATCCCTGTGGCATGTTTGTGGGATGGGGGTCACTGGACCTGAACATATACAGAAACAAAACAGTAAACCCATATTCAATTCAGGAAGAGACAAGAATCAAAACCAATCAGTTGTTCTGTACCTCCGACAAGACATTGTCTGGTGAAAGAGATGTCATCCACAGCAATGTCAGTCCACTGGTCTGCTCCCACTTCTGCCTGAACAATCACTCTGAAGGGTGATGCATTTGATAAGATTACATTAGCATAATGCCAGCTGTCTCCATGGTTTCCGCAGATTGCCCACATTAGCAGGGGTGTTCCACTGTGGCCCATGGTATACACCTGTAATATAGTGCCCAGAATTCATTATGCTGCCTTCAAGAGGTGCTTTAAAGCTCAGTGTTTTCAATATAAAATAAAGGCAGTGAAAGGAATTTCATTGAACTCCTGCACAGTTGGCTCCAAAAACTTTAAAGCTTATTTTTCATTACTCATTTTATGAATCATAATACATGCTCTTCTTTTCATGGAATAAGACCAGAGGGGGGAAATTTACTTCATGACTGATATTTAGCAGGCTGCAGTGCTCTAAAATGCTCATCTTTGCGTGTAAAATACTGCCACATAATGAAAAGGGAAGACGTGAATATACACTACAGATCCAATTTTTTTTTTAGAAAGATTTTTTTTTTTTTAAATTAAGGTCTAGTCAAATGGTCCCCTACTAAGATTCTAATGAGAAGGCCCTGATGTTACAGTTGCGTTCTCAATAGTACCCAGTATAGGGCTCCATATTTTGTAAAAGGATCTCAATGATCCTTTGGAAGAGTGTCTGATTTTTTCAAGGTGGACGCATTGCAATACCTCTCGCATCCAATCCTCATGTGATGGGGGAGAGGTATGTTTCCATTTAAGAAGGATGGCACGCCTAGCTAATAAAGTGGTATAAAGGCAATGACGCAGTGCACTGTGGATGATGCAACTGAATCTGGAAGAAGGCCGAACAGAACAGTCAATGGATGAGGGGCAATGGTGATGTTAAGGGTCTGTGAAAGTGTTCTAAAAATGTCTGACCAGTAGTTCATTAGCCTCGGGCAAGACCAGAACATATGAATATGATCAGCTGGAGATTGTTTGCATCTGTTGCATGCATCACTTCTGTTAGGAAATATTTTAGCCAGTTTAGCATTAGTGAAGTGACCTCTGTGAAGCACTTTACACTGTATTAGAGCATGTCTAGCACAAATAGACGAAGAATGAATTAAACCAAGAATGTTCTTCCACTGGTCTTCTGTTATATCAATGCCCAAGTCCTGCTCCCAGATTTGTTTAAGAGAGTCAACTGGAGATGAGATTAAGGAGATTATTTTACAATAAATGGTGGATATCAGCCGTCCTTGACCAGGGTCAAGGGTGAGAATTGTATCAAGTTCTGATTCAGGGGGCCGATTGGGAAAATGGGGAAATAACTTTTGAATAAAGTGCCTCACTTGAAAAAAAAAATGAAAAAGGCTATTAGGAAGATTGAATTTAACTGATAACGAAGAGAAGATTTATTTTTCATACAAGTCGTTCAAAGTACAAAGACCCTTACTTGCCCAAATATCGAAGATACGGTCTGAAAGGGACGGGGGAAATAAATGATTAGTTGAAATTGGCATATAAATCGAGGCTCTGTGCAAACCAATTTTTTTCCTGAATTGAAGCCAGATCTTAATAGTGTTGATAACTATTGGATTGAAATTGTGTACTTCAAGAGGAAGCTGCGAACAAATATTAGAAAGTAAGGAATGAGAAGAAGATATCTCTATGTCTAACCAGGGCGGGCTAGAGGCACAACACCTAAGGCCAACCCAATAAAGTAATTTAGTAATATTACACGCCCAGAAGTAATATCGAAAGTTTGGAAGTGCTAAACCCCCTTCAGATTTGGGAAGCTGGAGAACTGATTTTCTAATACGAGCTGGCTTGTTACTCCAATGGAACCCATTCAATTGCTGGTCTAGATTAGTAAAAAAGGATTTATTGATACAGAATGGGACATGTTGAAAAAGATACAAGAACTTTGGCAGGATAATAATTTTAATAAGATTCATGCGACCTATTAAGGATAAGGAGAGGGAGCTCCATCGAGCAAAATCGAATTTACATTTGTCCAAGAGTGGTATAAAATTCTTAACAAACAAGTCTTTAAACGAGTTGGTTATAAATATGCCCAAATATTTAAACCCATCCAAGGCTAACTTAAAGGGGAATGAAGAAAGAGGAAGAGATTTAGCCAATTGATTTATAAAAAATAATTCACTTTTTTGAAAATTTAACTTGTAGCCTGAAAGGCGGCCAAACTGGTCTAGAATGCCTAGTATTGGAGGGAGAGAAATTAAAGGGTCGGAGATATACAATAACAAATCATCCGCATAAAGGGAAAGTTTATGGACCTGATCATGGCGGACAATGCCTTTAAATGCATCATGGCTACGAAGCCATCCAAGCATATTTTATAATATATAATCCTATTTATTATTTGATTATTTAAATCTCCTGTTTAAAAAAATAGGAAAATAGATGTGCTATAGTTGTACAGGTGCATCTCAATACATTAGAATGTCGTGAAAAAGTTCATTTTTTCTTGTAAGTTATTTCAAAAAGTGAAACTTTCATATATTTTAGATTCATTACATGTAAAGTTAAACTTTTCAAAAGTTTTTTTTTGTTTTAATTTTGATGATTAGATCTTACAGCTCATGAAAGTCAAAAATCAGTATCTCAAAATATTAGAATATTTACATTTGAGTTTCAATAAATGACCATCCATACAGTATAAATTCTGGGCATCTCGTTCTTTGAAACCACAATAATGGGGAAGACTGCTGACTTGGCAATGATCCAGAAGACGAACATTGACACCCTGCACAAAGAGGGTAAGTCACAGAAGGTCATTACTGAAAGGTGTGGCTGTTTACAGAGTGCTGTATCAAAGCATATTAAATGCAAAGTTGACTGGAAGGAAGAATTTGGGTAGGAAAAGGTGCACAAGCAACAGGGATGACCGCAAGCTTGAGAATACTGTCAAGCAAAGCTGATTCAAACACTTGGGAGAGCTTCACAAGGAGTGGACTGAAGCTGGAGTCAGTGCATCAAGAGTCACCACGCTCAGACGTCTTCAGGAAAAGGGCTACCAAGCCACGTCTGAACCAGAGACAACGTCAGAAGCATCTTACCTGGGCTGTGGAGAAAAATAACTGGACTGTTGCTCAGTGGTCCAAAGTCCTCTTTTCAGATGAAAGTAAATTTTGCATTTCATTTGGAAATCAAGGTCCCAGAGTCTGGAGGAAGAGTGGAGAGGAACAGAATCCATGTTGCTTTAAGTCCAGTGTGAAGTTTCCACAGTCAGTGATGATTTGGGCTGCGATGTCATCTGCTGGTGTTGGTCCACTGTGTTTTCTGATACAGACTTGAGTCAGCGGCGGGCCGGCGGGCTTGAGGCTCGCGGTCAGCGGACTCACGGCAATCCCACCGAACTCCCACGCCGACTTGACGCGGGCTAGGGCGGAAGGACGAGTGGCGACTTCCATGCCGCGGGACCAACAAACAGACAGGAACTAAACAAAAGACTTTCAAAAAACGAAAAAACAAAACGAGGTGAAGTGGCACCGCTTACTGTTTAGGTCTGGTCTTCTGTCACGGTGCACACAGCAGGGAGGAACAAGGAACACGGAGACGAGGAGTAAACTCAAAATAATAGTCTTTAATGATGACAAGGCAGGGCAAGACAAGGCCAGGCAGACTCACAGAAACACCGGGGAGTAACGAGTAGGGGTGGCACGGTTCGCGGAAAAAAAACGAACCAAACGGTTCTCCACACACGGTTCGGCACGCACTAGGACCGCGGTTCAACTTAAATCTGACAACGCAGCTGTAATATGGTTTGTTATAAATAACACGTAAAACAAACAGAGTTCGGCTAATGTATGTTTCTGTTAATGGATGCGCATTCTGGCTTCCCAGTACATTACAATAACAGCGATGAAAAAAAAAAAATGTGGACAAACCATTCACTCTTGTTAAACGCGAGTTCCCTATGCTGGATTATGAGCTGTCATTTATCCCGTCATCACCCGGGTGCTGATAGCGCGCGCGCACAGGTGAGACCTGAACAGCACACGTTGATATCGGTGTTTAAACTAAACTCATGTAAGCTTTGCCAGTTTAAACATTTAAGAGCCAGAGGACGTGAGCTTGCGCGCGCAGTGAGAAGATTTGTGCACGCGCTCATCAGAAGCGTGCAAACCCGCGCCTCAGAACGTGCGCAAATATTAAGCTCTCTCTGAAGTATTGTTTGAATGGACAAATTCCACAAAAATTATGAAAATGCCCGTCTTGGTAAATATCAGTGCAAGCTGTTACAGTTCAGTCCTGGATCCATGTGCTCTTAATATTAATCAAACAGCAACAACAAAGAAATGTCTTGACTGAATCCTTTTGTAACTTTAATAAAGTTTCTTTAATTTATACAGTCAAATATGCAATGTTTTACATTTGTTCATCATTTCTGTCAAAAACTAATTATAAAAAAAAAAACAGAAAATCACTGTTATTTTATTTGTATCTTTACTCTATTGTATTTATTTGTGTGTTGCTTGTAGTAATAGATTATTCTTATTTTCTTTATTGTTATTTGACAGTATAGTTTTTCTAAACATACCGTCGTACCGAAACCATGACCTAAAACCGTGATACAAACCGAACCGTAAAAAGTTGAACCGTACCACCCCTAGCGAGTAGACCAAACGAAATCGAACAGACAGGACTCCTGGCAAACACAGTCTATAATAATCACATGTACAGGAAACAAACCAAATAAGGAAACATGTCACACACGGGTCTCAAGCCCCTAACGTTATGTTCGTGTCTGTCTCGTGTTCACCAGCCATTCCTTGTGTGGATTTACCCTGTTTTTGGATTATATTAAAGACTGTTACTCTGATCTACATCTCCGTCATTCTCTCCGACACAGTTTGTGACAATTAGCATGCCTGTTATTAACATATTAGCTGTTTATTAGTACTTATAAAGCACATATTCTGCATGACCATATTCTACATCCCTAATCCTATCCAATACCTAAACTTAACAACTATTTTAAAGTATTATAATTATAAAAATATTATTGAGCACCAAATCAGCATAGTAGAATGATTTCTGAAAGATTACATCACACTCAAGACTGGAATTTTTTTTTTTTCAAAACAAATGTCTAAACCGAAATCATTTTTCACAATATTGCAGTTTTACTGTATTTTGATTAAATAAATGTAACCTTAGTGAGCATGACACTTTTTCAAAAACATCAAAACTTGTATGGTATGGTAAGAACTTATGTAAAAGATGTTTGTATTTCAAAATGTATTTGTATTAAAGTACATTATTATCTCACCTTCAGTGTACCCATGTGCCGTGAGGCATACATGTGGAACCAAAAGCGCAGATGACATATACCGACACTCGCAGGAAACTCCAGCTGGCTTATGAATCTGGCGATATCTCCTTCTCTCTGAGCACTGGAGTTCACATACAGATACCCCCCTCCTCCATCTGAAAGAGTAAACCAAATGTCACCTACACGGCATTAAATATTTACTTCAGCAAAGATGCCTGCTAAAACTGTTAAAAAATGTAAATTAATTGTTTAAAAAAATTAGCATGTTAAGTTTTTACAATTACCATTAACAATTACGTTAATGTTCACAAGCATAAAAAAATCTACAACATAAAATCTATAACATGCATTAACAAGAAAGAATGAATTTGAATGTATCTCCTTCTCTCTGAATTTGAAAGGTAAACCAAATGAATTTTCATTTTGTTAAAAAATGTAAATTACTTGTTTAAAAAAATTAGCTAGACTTCAATACTTTTACACCACTACACCCAAGAAAGAATGAATTTGAATGTGAATTTGAAAGGTGAATTTTCATTTTGCCTAGACTTCAATACTTTTACACCACTACACCCCTGCAAATGATAGAAACAATTTCTTATCTTGTCAAAAATTAAATTATATTATTATAGTATTATGATAGAGATTGTAACAACAAACATTATTAGATTTCACTGCATAACTCAGCTTTACTCAAAAGACACACTGTGCAGCTATTTCCTTGACTCTTTGTCTGGCATGAAAAATCAATAGTAGGTTAAGTAAATCGATCACCTTTTAGAGGGCAGACTCATTTTCACAATTAAAATAATGTACACTTAACGCTTTTACTGAGAGACACTGATCTTTCAGCAGAACCGGACATGAGTATATGAGGGGCAGAAATCCAGATCCTAATTACACCCATTGATGAAGTAGCTGGAACACGGCTTTTTGTGATGAATTTTTCTGACCTTCAACCCTTTGGTTTTTAAATCACGCAATGATTCATTAGATGATTCAGACGGCTGGCTTCAATTTTAGAGAAACTGCATCTCATATTCATGGGAAAATTGTACACAAATTGCTATTTTGTCCACATACTGTATATTTACATAAACTAGAAAGGTTTAGACTTAGATTAACATGTGGCTTGTTTGGATTTAGAATCAGGTATTATCAAGCTGTCTGTTTCACTGTTTAAGGGAGGAAATTGTCCAGTCATTGTCCAGGCAATACAATCTGTCTGATCCACAGGTGCTGTCAAATCTCAGCCAATCAGAAAGACACACTCATTATGACACATAATGATAATATTTAGTTTTTAGTAATGCATATTTTCTAATTATTAAAAGCAAAATAAAGATTTTAATATGTTACTATTTGGTGATATGTGTGTGTTTACTAGTCATATTTGTAATAGCCAGGTGATTGAAGGTCATTGTGAAGTTTAGGTTTTACTAACCGGGGCTGTGGTCAGCTGATGGTCCTGTACCATTACGCATTCTGCCATAGCCTATATCCCAATCAAAGTCATTGTAAGGATCCTGAGACAGCTGACAGGTCTCTTGCCAAAGGCCGCTGGGCATGTCAAAATTACAAGCTCCTGGAACATGCACTAACACACCACATGAACAGTTGAGATATTAGCTCCATAGATATTGTATTAAAGGGTTAGTTCACCCAAAAATGAAAATTATGTCATTAATTACTCACCCTCATGTTGTTCCAAACCCGTAAGACCTCCGTTCATCTTCGGGATACAAATGAAGATATTTTTGATGGAATCTGAGAGCTCTCAGGCCCTCCATAGACAGCAAGGGACCTTACACGATCAAGTTCCAGAAACGTAGCAACGTCGTTATTTATTTTATTTTTTTGCGCACAAAAAGTATTCTCATAGCTTCGTAAAATTACGGTTGAACCCCTGATGTCACATGGATTATTTTACCGATCTCCTTACTACGTTTCTGGACCTTGATCGTGTAAGGACCCTTGCTGTCTATGGGAGGGTCTGAGAGCTCTCAGATTTTATAAAAAATATCTTAATTTGTGTTCCGAAGATTTGGATTTCAGAAGGTTTGGAACAACATGAGGGTGAGTAATTAATGACAGAATTTTCATTTTTGGTTAAACTATCCTTTTAATACCTATTTTGTATTTAGTGCAGATATACTTACAGCAGTCAATCTCATCAGACTCATCGGAACAGTCAGCTTTACCATCACACTCCAAATGATACTCAATACAGTCTCCATTATTACACACAAAATCTGTTACAGCGGGGCATGATCCAGGATGCACAGCTCCTGAAATACAAGGACACTTTTTCAGTCTCACTGATCTGAAACAGCATAATTAAAAAAATACATGGTCCATGTAATAACAAAAACTATCATCTAACAGTGAAAAGATGTGAAATCCAAATGACATGTGAAGTATGACCATATTCAACATCATTGCTCAAAATAGCAATAAAATAGCATCCATCCAGAGCTTTTTAGTATGAATATCTTCAAATTCATTGAACGTAACATGACAGCAAAGTAAGATCATTCATGCTAAACTATGTCCTGTTTAATTCTCCGAAACTTTGAGTTATTATGCCATGGGGTGGAAAGTCTTTATCTAGGAATAGAAATTCTTTCCAAAGCACATATTGCCACAAAGAAATAGGTTGTAGAAAATGGATTTCATTTCTCTGCTCCTCTTCACGGTTTGATAGAGCTAATTTATTTACACTGTACCACTGATCCAAGTTATATAGTCTATTATATTACACACAGCTGTTGGTAACTGTAGTTTAGTTTAATTATTTATGGGTCTGGTAAAACTTGCTGTACATTTCAAAACCAAAAAACTGCAAAAAGGGCCATGTTCCTACAACTAAAATATATGATAATAATTTCTAATAATAACCATGGTATTTGTAAAACAAAACAAAACAACAACAACAACAACGACAACAACAATGAATTATGCTTTGATCACAGATTGGGTTGGATATCTTTGCATTACACACATAGTCTCACTAAACGATCCAGAAGCTCAAGTCTAATTACTGTGATTTAGAAGTGCCAGTATGCAAATTAAATCTGACATTTTCCATGTCAAGCCTGAGAACCAAAAGAGGAACTTATTCTGACTTTCATGTTGTTCCCTGATGGCTTGTCAGAATTAGCAAATCAATTCTCATCCAATTAAACGGTGGTACTGCTTTCCATCAGGCGCTGCAGAACACAACCCTCAGAGCCCTGAGCTGGTCAAGCTTTATGCATGAACGTTAAGCAAAAAAGACTCATGGGAAATAAATGTGGAGATGAAAACTGGAGGCATTGTTGTGTCCCTCTGAGCATCACTGCTCAAATTAGACAAACTCTCCTGCAGCTTTCACTTGTTGTCCGTAGAACACGTCTCAAACTTACATTTGCATTTATGCTCACATCAGCTGAGCTAGTCAGATATCAAATTCCAGCTTGTTTAAATCTATATTAACAATAAGAATGGAAATCAATTACCTTGAATGAAAAAAAGAGCACTTACGTGGTGCACAGTCAATGAACCGCAAGTCGTCCAGAGCCGCTCCACCACTCACGTCTTGTGTTCGAACTGCTTCAAATATGAGAATAAAGTTCCTCAGGCTCTTCAGAGATACCTCCGCTCTTCTCCATTGCCTTTGCATCTGCCGCTCTGTCCACACCTCCCTCAGCTCATTTTCTGTCTATCCATCACATATGCAGAAAAGGTTCTTATGAGCCCTCATAATCTTTAATTAAAAATTCTCCACAGCAAACAGAAAACGACAACAATCCAATGATCCAATCAATTTCCACTGGACAAAATCAAGCCCCATCCTACAATTTCTTTGCCATTTCATTTGGGTATATGTCACAATAGGCAAACAAGACAATCACATTTTACTTTTCATGCTAAGTAAAAAACAAAAAAAAGATTATTTTTTTTCACTTTCTTTGACATTTTTCATAATTCTGTAGTTTCACACATTCATCACCTCCCAATGCTCCTCCCCCATTCTCCCATGAAGAGCTTCCTATGGCAATTATTTATTGCACATAATCCCTCTTGAGGTATGTTTCATAACACAAACTTGAAGTGCTAAATGGTTTATCTCAGCTAAGATTCACACATAACAGGACTGCAAAGTCATGTAAGAACATGTTTCGGCAATTTCACATAACTTACATAACACTAGTTTCAGCTCATGTCAACAGAGCCATAACGACCTCCATACTTTCCCTGATTTAAGTGATATATTCCAATGGCACTGTATGTTTGCTCCACTTGGTAAGATCTAGTCATGTACCTTAATGAAGAGCCGGATGATTCCTGTGGCTTTTTCAGAAATATAGAACCAGAAGGTGAGTTTACATATGGCACTAGACTCCTTCCACACAGAACTTCTCATGTGAGCTTTATCACCCTTCAATCCCACAGGAGTGGCTGCCAGATATACAAAGTGGCCTGTGTAGAGAGAGACTGGCAATTATTAATATCCACGTAATAGCTTTCATTTCGTAGGTGCTCAAACCTACATCCTGGAAGGATTAGTCAAGATTTAGTGCCACACACCTTTGCAATTTTGGCTGGGTCACCTTCCTAAGAACTCAATTTAGCTGTCTTACAACTAACAAAACTTAACAGACTGATAAAAATCTCCATGCCCACACTCCTGAAAATTGTATTGTGCAAACTCCACCTCTTCCATTGATTAGGAAAACAGAGCAAGGATTTGTGAGCATTATCAATCTAAAAAGCATGCATGCATGAGTATTTCAAATATTCACTGAAAACAGTACACTAAGGCAACTTTGATGTTGTATTTTTAATGTAACATATATCATTTTTGATGCACTAATCCTAATCTGGCATAAAACCAAATTAAAGTCTAGTTATTCTGAAAATTAAAAAAACAGATGAACTCAAACAGAGATGAAGCTAAACTGTGATTGTGTATGCTATTGGAGTCAGATTGCCAAATGGTGACGTATAGATCTCTGCTAGGACATCTAACTGTCATCAAGAATGGCTTTCCCACTTACAGTATATTTCATGATATTTTGGGAATAATACAGTTCTGTTGATGCAATAAAACCTTGCTTATGGATGCTCATACACAATATCACAAGCTCACAACTGCTTTATTAATAAAGATATCTTGCTGAGACAAAGTGAAGCAGAGCACCAAATCAACAGAAGAGGCTGCACTGTAGAGACAGGGGCTTGAAATCATAAAACCATGTCTAAGACTGGCAAGATTTCACATCTTAAAAGATAAATTTACATTTTTATTCCACCAGACTGGGTGTATCATTAAAAAAAAAAAGGAAGCAAGTTCTAAATGCAAGAGGAGGAGCCTGATTAGTCCCGTAAAACATTATCATAAATAGCAGTCATTGAGCCACTTCAGTGACAATTCTTCCTGAACCTCTCCTGATTTTCTATTGAGAATGAGAATGAGCTTTATTGGCCAGGTATGTTTACACATACGAGGAATTTGAATTTGCTATTCTTCCTCATTTTATCTAATAACATACCATGATCGGGGGTTTTAGCTTGGATCTTGAGCCAAGCAGAGGTCAGCGAACCATGTTCATTTATCATTATTCACTATGACTAGATGGGCAGGTGAACTCAGGAAATGTATATATTAAAGAACTATATGTTAAATAACAAAAACAAATTCACTTGCTGAATGACTGGTACAAGATCATCCCATTCCCACCACTTCACTTTTATAAAGAACTGATGTCTCAGACTCATAGTGAGCTTTTGACAGATAAGCAGAAGCAAATAAATACATCTTAACCCTCCACAGGTATCTTAATGCTACCAGCAATTACCAGAATAATGCAGATGATAAACAAACATTTCCGCAGAAATAAATGATCTTATTTCAAACATCTAGGTAGGTGCATGATGTGCTGCAATTACCATTATGAATGCTCTGTTATTTATGAAGTAGAGTACAGAACACGTGAATACACTTACACTGGTTTAAAAGGGTATCAAATTAGTTGGGTCAATGTGCTGTAGACACTTTACAATATATTTCTTATGAGGGTGTGAAGGTCTTAGGGTGGCAGTTTGGTTAGGCCTCCATGTGAGATTCATGCATTTTTGTTGTAAATAAACAGTGGTATATAGTGAAGTCTTACCGCTTTCATTTTTAAGTGTGTGATCATGAGGAGGTCTGATCATATGAATGGAGCCGACTCCATGAGCCCAACTAAAGGTATCTGCCATGCTGTTTTTCCAACCACAGTGCCCATGTTCAAATGAGCAGGATGTCCCGCAATCCAATTCATCCGTTTCATCTCCACAGTCATCAGTGAAGTCACATTTCTGCTCTCGTTTGTAGCAATTGCCATTGTTACACTGTAGAGAACCCGGTGGACAGGATCCTGTGAAAACACACACATAGATGAATATTTTAATGCATAAAAACAGATGGTTTATTTTATTCTGTGGATTCTTATTATTATAATAGCATTTTATTATGTGCTTAAAAGTCATAATTGGCATTAAGTATTATACATTTATGAATTATATATATATATATATATATATATATACAGTCGTGGTCAGAATTATTGGCACCCTTGGTAAATATCAAAGAAGGCTCTGAAAATAAACCTGCATTATTAATCCTTTTGATCTTTTATTTTTTTAAAAATCACAAAAGTCTAACCTTTCATCGGACTAAAACAATTGAAAATGGGGAAAAAATCTCATTATGAAATAAATGTTTTTCTCAAATAGTAAAATATCTCTGAAGTATATTCCCATTACTATTTACAATTTTGAGCACTCCAGGGGGATTATGAACATGAAATTATCCAGCCATGGCTTCCTGTTTCACAGAAATATAAATAGGAGGGAAAACAAAGCCCAAATTCCCTTAATCATCCATCACAATGAGAAAAACCAAAGAATATATTTCTGATGTGCAGCAAATGATAATTGAGCTTCACAAATTAGTGAAGTGGCTTTAAGAAAAGAGCTAGAGCAGTGAAAATTCCCATTTTCACCATCAGGGCAACAATTAAGAATTTCCAATCAACAGAAAATGTTATGAATCTGCCTGGAAGAGGACATGTGTCTATATCGTCCTATCGTGAGGAGGAGAGTTTGAGTGGCCAAAGACTCTTCAAGGACCACAGCTGGAGAATTTTAGATAAAGGTTGAGTTTCGGGGTCAGAAAACCTTAAAAAAAAATTGTCAAACAGCACCTACATCACCACATGTTGTTCGGGAGGGTTTCAAGAAAAATTCTCCTCACTCATCCAAAAACAATCTCCAGCATATTCAGTTGTCAGACATGACTGGAACTTCAAATGGGACTGGCTTCTATGGTCAAATTAAACTAAAAAAATAGCTTTTTAGCAGCAAACACTCGAGATGGGTTTGGTGAACACAGGGATAAAAAGTACCCCATGTGTACAATGAAATATACTGCTGTATTTTTGATGTTGTGGGCCTATATTTCTGCTGGAGGTCCTGGACATCTTGTTTAGATACATGGCATCACTGATTCTATCAAATACCAACAGATTAAAAATCAATAAGTGACTGATTCTGTTAGAAATCTTATAATGGGCCATGTTTGGATCTTCTAACATACAATAATCCAAACACAAACCTCAAAAAAAACACAAAAATAGGTCACTGAGCACAAAACCAAGCTTCTGCTATGGCCATTCCAGTCCTCTGACCTGAACCCTGTAGAAAATGAGTGAGGTGAACTGAAGAGAAGAAGCACCGTGTCAGGGTTCTGTTGTGTGTGTCATCTGTTCCTGCCTCTTGTGTCCATATTTGGTTTGTTTCCTGTCCTTGTTTCATGTCATTATGAGTTAAGTATGTTCCAGCTGTGTTTGTCTTGTTATGTGTTAATTATCCCTTGTATATTAGTCCTGTCTTTTGAGTTTGATTTCGTCTGGTCTACTCGTTACTCCCGGTGTTTCCTGTCCATGTTAGTCATGCCTTGTCTTGCCCTGCCCTGATGTCTTATTAAAGACTATTATTTGAGTTTATATCCTCGTCTGCGTGTTCCTGTTCCTCCCTCGTGTGTGCACCGTGACAGAAGACCAGACCTAACCGTAAGCGGCACCCATTCACCTTGTTTTGTTTTTCGTTTTCAAAAGTCTTTTGTTTTGTTCTTGTTCTGTCTGTCTCGCGGCAAGGAAGTCGCCCTCGTCATCCCGCTCTAGCCCACGGATGATGCGTGGGAGTTCGGCGGGATCGCCACGAGTGCCGCGAGTCCTCTGGTCGCGAGCTCTGTTCGGTCCGCCGGCTGGGGCTCTCCCAAGCCCGCCGGCGGGTTGCCTAGTTCCCGGGTTGCCGCTCCCCCAGGCGCGCCGTTCGCGGGAGATCACGCCACCGGATCGCTGCTGACTCAATGCCCGCCGGCCCGCCTCTGACTCAATGCCCGCCGGATCGCCGCTGATTCAAGCCCGCCGGATCGCCGCTGACTCATGCCCGCCGGATTGCTGCTGACTCAAGCCCACCGGATCGGCACTGACTCATGCCCGCTGGCCGCCGCTTACCCTAGCCCCGTGGAGAGTCCACATGTCACGGCCAGGAGTGCCGTGTGTCTGTTTTGTTGTGCCCACAGGAACATTTTAAAGAACCTTGACTTGTCCACGGAGACTCGTCTGGGGCAGGCGGCTCCTCTTGTTGTGGCCATGGAGGCCATTCTAGCCGCCTGCCCCCTTGTCGTGGAGGTGGAAGCGGTTGCTGAGGGACCCTGTGAGGGCTCCTGATGTCATATCATGCCCAGAGGAAGCCTCAGCTTCCAAGCCAGCCCAGGAGGGCTTCTGGTTCCTGTGGGCTGTCCTGTCCTGTCTGTCTGGCCCTGGAAGGCGTTCCTGTCTCGTTTTGTACTGTCCTGTCTGTTTAGCCCCGGAGGGCTCTGATACCCCCTCACTTCCCCAGGGAAATTTTTTTTTGGGGGGGGGGGGTAGTATGAGTTCCAGCTGTAGGGGCCGGGCCGAGGGGACCGAGGAGTCCATCTGCCATGGCCTCCTGAGCTCCCTGCACCGCCATGGCCTCCAGAGCTCCCAGCTCTGCCATGGCCACCTGAGCTCCCTGCAGCGCCATGGCTTCCAGAGCTCCCAGCTCCGCCATGGTCCCTGTCTGTCTGTTCCGCTCTGGAGGTCCCTGTCCTGTGTTCCTGTCTGTGTTTGTCCTGAGGGGCCTCCATAGCGCCCACCCCCCCTCCCCGGTGGAACTGTTACGGCGTGGGACACGCCTTCCGGGAGGGGGGAGTTATGTCAGGGTTCTGTTGTGTGTGTCATCTGTTCCTGCCTCTTGAGTCCATATTTGGTTTGTTTCCTGTCCTTGTTTCATGTCATTATGAGTTAAGTATGTTCCAGCTGTGTTTGTCTCGTTATGTGTTAATTATCCCTTGTATATTAGTCCTGTCTTTTGAGTTTGATTTCGTCTGGTCTACTCGTTACTCCCGGTGTTTCCTGTCCATGTTAGTCATGCCTTGTCTTGCCCTGCCCTGATGTCTTATTAAAGACTATTATTTGAGTTTATATCCTCGTCTGCATGTTCCTGTTCCTCCCTCGTGTGTGCACCGTGACAGAAGACCAGACCTAACCGTAAGCGGCACCCATTCACCTTGTTTTGTTTTTCGTTTTCAAAAGTCTTTTGTTTTGTTCTTGTTCTGTCTGTCTCGCGGCAAGGAAGTCGCCCTCGTCATCCCGCTCTAGCCCACGGATGATGCGTGGGAGTTCGGCGGGATCGCCACGAGTGCCGCGAGTCCTCTGGTCGCGAGCTCTGTTCGGTCCGCCGGCTGGGGCTCTCCCAAGGAGTCATGGAGCTGTGAATTTGAAGGATCTGGAGTGATTCTGGATGAAGGAATGGTCTCTGATCTCTTGTCAGGTGTTCTCTAACCTCATCAGGCATTATAGGAGAAAACTCAGAGCTGTTATTTTGGCAAATGGAGGTTTCAAAAAGTATTGAATAAAAGGGTGCCGTTAATTGTGTCCAATGTGTATTAGAGAAAAACATTTATTTCATAATGATATTTCCCCCCATTTTAAATTTGTATTCTCCAATGAAAGGTTAGATTTTTGTGATTTTTTTAAATAAAAGATCAAAAGGATTAACAATGAAGATAAATTTTCAGAGCCTTCTTTGATCATATTTACCAAGGGTGCCAATAATTCTGACCACGACTGTATATATATATATATATATGATGTTTTATTATATATATATATATGTTTTATTATATATATAATGTAACGAGTATGTATCTGATTCTGCCTGCAAGATATAATGTATACTCATGTTTTGTTTCAAGGAAGAAAAAGATACTTTTCTACAGTTTCTCTACAAAGCTTTTTTTCTTTGAACTTGCTATTGGAAAACAATTAAGCTAAAAAAACAAAAAATGAATAAAAAGGATGTTCATTGTCAATGGATTGATTATGCATTTGTGGAGCATTGTTATACATTTACCTTTACACTGATAGCTTTGCATGTATATATGCCACCATTAGTGCAACTGTACCTGGAAGTAACCGGGGAGTGGAGTCTGTCTCAAAATTGTTGCTAAGAATACAGCCTGATGAGAAGGTGATGTCATCCAGGCAGATGTGAACTCTGGTATTACGGCCCACCTTGCCTTCAAATGTAATGCGGAAGTTGTCAGTAGACGAGAGAGGCAGTTCCTGTCTGCTCCAGTAGTTGCCTTGATTTCCAGTAAGGTTGAGTAAGAGTGAGCGGTTGGAGTTTGTAGACATGTACACATTCAGAGTGCCAATTCCGTCACCAGACATATGGACATAAAAGACCATCTTGGAAATCAGACAAAAAGAAAGAATACTTTATCAATAATATCCCAGTAGCAAGGGTGTTGTTATACACAAATAAGCCACAGTAATCACAGCAGCATTGATGTTTAGACCAACAGTACAATTACTAGATTAATATTATTTACTCAACAGTTAATACTGATGAACTTACATTTTAGATACAATATTCCAAAATAGTTTGCCTATTTCTGCTCAGCCAACATAAAAGGCTTCAAATCAGAACTAAACTTTGAAATTCTCCAAGCCTTCAATTAATCAGTGTTTTGAACAAACTGGTTGATTTAATGAGTTAACTCACTGAAAAAACAAAAAAACTGATTCAGATTTTTTGAACAAATTAGTTAAGTGAATGAGTCAATGACTTCCTCATAAAGATATTTATGTGTTTCTGCTGCATGGTTTCAATCATTTAGATCGCTTGTCAATGTAATACTATATTCCAATCCAAAAAATTCCAGCTAAACTCCGGACTCAATAATACACTTCAAGTAAACTAGCAAATCTGCAAAGATAGTTTGCAACAACGGTGTCTATCTGGAAGAAAAGTTTCTGTTTATTGATTGGTTTTGCTTGTTATGGTGGCTGATATTCTTCTTCTGTTTCTGTATGTATGTGTAAATGACTCCTGTCAGTGTTTGACTGACTGGCGAGTTAGTGGAAGAGTTTGACCTTTTAGCATGAGACAATTGATTGTCACACACAAATTTGCTACTTTTACTAAGCATATACCACAAAATATAAAGACGACAACAACAACAACAACAACAACAACAAAAACCTTGCCATTGTTCATAATTATAATTTACAAAATTAAAAACGTCTAACCAAGGCTGACAAAAGTACACACAAAAGCTGCTTCTTTTGATTGATTGATGCAAGCTGAATGGGAGGACAATGGGGAAACAAGTCTCCATGGGCTAATTATCTCATACGCACATACACACCTCTAAAAAGGATGAACACAGTCTGTCAAGTCAGAGGAGATCCAGAAACATGATTGCCTTCACACACAAACTGATGAGAGCTTTGAAAGGTGCTCCTCTTTCTCCCACAGACATTTTGTGTGTGTGTGTGTGTGTTTGACAGGATGATTGAGTGCTGCCGGCTGGCTCAGTGACTGAGTTATGTGCTTCACAGTAACAGAGACAAATTCTGACATTCACTTCCTCCCATTATATTCAGCAAAGCTATGGATCCAGCAATGCAGGGGAATTAAATATCCTCATTGCGCTAATGATCTAATTGGAAAGATAAATCTATAAAGCTTTTCTTAAAACACAAATATTGTTCAAATAAATTCCTCTATATTACCCAGGGCCATGAAGCCAGCTTGCTGTAGGGAGGTATGAGAAGACTTTGCAGAGGTAAAGCTTTTTTGGACCGGTAGATGATCGGCAGCTACATTGTAACATTTTGAGAGGTTACATGCATTGCTAGGGGATTTTTGAAATGCACAGCAGGGAAATTACAGAAATGCTGCTGGCTCCTATTTTCAGTGCTGTGTACACCTCTGAGTTAAAAAAAATAAAATAAAATTATAAGTGGTATTACTATGAAACTGTGAAAAAAGCCCAGATTTCATGTTTGTGTTCCAATATGTGAACCCAAGATCAGATTTATCATTAACATCTTTTAAGATAAAATAACTAATTGTACTATAAAAACATGACAACTTTGGCTGTAAAAAATTATACTACTTTAAGTACTTTATTCATCCTAAGCCAATAAATAGGATTGAATTTAGTCAGTCTGTTTAAATTATACTTCCATAAACCTTAAAAAAAGTATTTTTGAAAATGAGAACTACCAACTTTAAACTTCTGCAAATGGTTTTCAGAAGTTGTTGGTGGCATCTGCACCACAGATGTCAAAGATGCTGATCTTATTAAAAAATATCAGTTTTCTTTGAAAAAAAAAAAAAAAGGAAGCAAGAACATATGAACAAGACAAGAAAAAAACAAAAGGCATCTACCACTGGTCAAGTCTATGAAAATGTCACAATTATCATTCCTGTATACTGTTTTGTTTTTTTTACCATTTGTTAATTGTTTCCATTGTATTGTACTGAATATAATGCAAGTACAAACTCATCCTGGGCTTCAGTGAATTAAACACATAAAATGCCAGTGAGCACTTACTTTGCAAACTCTGCTGCAGTAGCGGAAAAGAGGTCCTACAATTTGGGCAGTGTGTCCAGTTGTCTGAGGGAAGGACCCATCTAGATATAGGTAGTGGCCAAATGGGTTGCGGAGGGTGTGATCAGTGGATGGTCCAGTCCCATGTGTATGCATATTTCCTGGTTTAATCAACCAATCAAAATCATCATCTTGGCTCTGTCTCCAGGAGCAAAGGTCAAATTCGAAATTGCAGCGACCACTGAATCCCTCTGGGGGAAAAACATGAGTATTGTTAAAGGGATAATGAAATATGAAAATTCTGTCATCACTCATTCACTCACTCACCCTCATGCTGTTTCAAACCTGTATGACTTACTTGCTTCTGCAGAACCCCCCCCCCAATATATATATATATATATATATTTCAAAGAACTTTGCAGTTTGAACAACATTGGAGCCCACTGACTTCTTTGTTTGTTGTTTCACATAATTAGTAAACACCATACCGGTTTGAAAAGACATGAGGGTAGCAAATCATGACAGTATTTCAATTTTTGGGTGAACTATCCCTTTAAAACAAACACAAATGCACATGGAAAATACATTTAATACAGTTGCATACATTCAACACAGTATATGAGGTGTAAAATTATTCCATACACAAATTCTGACCACTGAAATACAGTTGAAAAAAGTGACAGGGAAGAGGATGATGGATTTGTTTCTCACTGCATATGTAATGATTCTCATCCGAGCCATCTCCACAGTGATCAATAAAGTCACACAAGTTGTCCTCAGAGATACAGTGACCGTTGGCACAGATGAATTCGTTGTTACGACAAGGAAGATCAGACGTTATTGGAGGGGCACAGTCCACAAATGCCACGTCATCAACAACAACATCACCCATGTAGCTGATGCCTCGCTCGGCTTGAAGACCCACCTATTAATACATTCATAAATCAAAATATTCATGCTTTTAACCTGCAGTAATCAACATCATCTGCTCCACAATATTTTCCATACGGTGGCATAGTCAAATGCACAAATCTATAAGCACACATTTACTCTACAGGACATATCAGGTAAACAGACTAATGTAAAAAGATGTCATTCAAAACCAATTGATTATCTTAAAAGAAAACAAAAAAACATATGTGTGAAAAGCTAAAGGAAAAAACTATACATGGAGATTGTGAATTGGAAGTGTTTGAGAGCTGCTGCATACTGTGGCCCTGTCCCAAATGACACCCTAATCCCTCACAGTCTTCCTCTGAGTCCACACTTTCATGACGTAATGCCGCTTTGACTGTCGGGTAGAAGTCTGCCGCAGAGCTCGCCCCAGTGCGGGCTCGGCAGAAGTGCAGATCGAGGGTGCATAACGGTTGCAAAGGGGGCACTTCTGAATGCTAAAATGAGAAATGGGACACCCTACGGTCTCATGGACTTAACAGACACGTGCACGCGGCGGCCATTGTAAGTCCGTAAGACCGCAAGTGCACATGAAGTGTTCCATTTGGGACAGGGCCTGTAAGTTAAAGAGCACTAAGGCCCCTGATAGTACACAGCAAAAGGGCAATCAGTACTAATGAGTGAGGGTGTCATGAAGTATCCAGCAGTGTTTATATATAAGAAGTGTTGATAAATATTAATGATGCAAGGGCCAGATGGAGAAAAGGTCATGATATTTCTGATCAAGCATCAACAGTCCAAACATCAGCTTGGCACATAACATTTTACCACACATTTCAGGAATACTAAATACAGTTCTCTGATCACCTTTGTAAAATGTAAGTAAGTTTCATAAATCCTTTTTTTTAAACAAATTTCATAAAATTTGTTTATCTGGTTGACAAACTATGGTTCAAACTATGGTTTGGGGTCAGTAAGTGTTCTCTCTCTCTCTCTCTCTCTCTCTCTCTCTCTCTCTCTCTCACACACACACACACACAGCTTGACATACATGCTCAGGACAAGTTCTGTAATCCTACTGTGTGTGTACAGTATGTACATTGAGCACTGCTGTTCAGTTGCCATGTTTGGGGCCAAATTTCTTTGTATTTTTTATACTTTTTTAAATATGTAAAACAATTTATTTTATTTGGAAGAATTTGTCTGTCTTTTATCAGATTTACCAACTGTTATAACATCTCTAGTACTTTCCTTTCAGGAAGCCAAAGCTAAGTTAAAGCTTCTGGTTGCAAAGCAGTTGGAGAGTTTTTTTAGTTTTTTTTTTTGACTGCATCAATAATACTTTAGCACGAATCTGGCTATATTCACCAACATCAGCTCTCACTATATTTTCACAGGCAAGTGATATCGTCCAGGAATCTTAAAATTGAAAAAAAAAATTAAGGGGTTACCTACAGCATTCATCAGATCTTTCTCTTCCAGCTTACTCCATGTGCACGCACGTCCATGTTGCTTAGTAACGAACACGCTTGCGGCAGAATCGCGTAATTTAAACGGAAACAACAAAATCGTAATTTCTGATTGGCTGGTAGGTGGCATTTAACTCTGTATAACTCGAGACAGCTATGAACTCGGCAGAGAACTTCCCTCCGTATTCCCTCGTCTATTAATTGTACATATAGCGGGACAAGTTATCCCTTCTCAGCGTGAGAAATACAAGGTGTGGCGTGAGAGCGTGTGAACTGGTTGAAATGCGTGAGTCTCACGGTGAATGCGTGAGACTTGAGAGCCCTGTAATTTATTAGTCCTCACTCATATAACAGAAACACTGACCTGAATGTTATGACGGATTCCTATGAAGACCTCACCCCGCCTCCAGCTGTTGCCTTGGTTACCACTTTGGGACCAAACTTCATGTGTGACAGAGCTTGATTTGATGAAGACCTGCACATACAATTTTGAGATTGTTTTAACAAACTGCAAATTGTTCTCTGGAAAATACTTCATAACAAACATTTTAGAATTTGAACACAATGAAAGACAAAATGAAGCATGAAATTTATTCTGTCATATTAATAATATGTTTTGATGTTTTCTAGGCATGGGTTACCAGTGCAGCAAATGAGTAACAATTATATTCATAATTTCTAGATAACTGCACCTGCAGCGTTCCAACAGTAAAGCCACTCATGTGATACCAGAACACAAGTGTACACTGGGGTCCTGTTATTTTAATGGGAGCAGTCAAGAGATCAGTGGTATGACCATATCCTCCATTGGAGCTGTCCGCAAATATATACCAACCCTCTGAAGAACCACTGCAAAATATACACATATACAGATGAGTATACACAATAAAGCAGAAAACACACACCTGCATATAAGCAAATCTGACCATGCATTTATAAACGAAAGCACAAACACATTCCAGCAAATAATGCTGTTTATTGCTCACAGTGTGTGGTCGTTAGCAGGTCTGTGGTTCTGTTCTCCGTGATGAATACTCTCCCCTTGTCCTGTCTGCCAGCGAAAGGAATGAGGAGGAACAGGAGTGGCCGGGACACTTAAATACCATCCACACAGAGCATCACCTTCAAAATCACAATACTCCTTCACTGAGAACAGACAAAAACAGCAATACCAGAAGTATGGATGATGGATGGATAATTCGGGATTGGCAAAATCTTATTCATATTTTTTAAAAAGAAGCCTCTTACGCTCACCAATGCTGCATTTGTTTGATAAAAAAGGAAAAATCATACAGTAGTATTATTAAATAATATTACGATTTAAAATAACGGTTTACCATTTGAATATATTTTAAAATGTTATTTAATCCTGTGATGGCAAATCTGAATTCTCTGCATCATTACTCCACTTAATCATTCAGAAATCATTGTATTATGCTGATTTGTTGCTAAAAACATTTTTATTACTATCAGTCGGGATTCTTTGATGAATAGAAAGCATCTTTTGATGAAGAAAATTATTTGAAATAAAAACATTTTGTAAAATTATAAATGTCTTTACTGTCACCTTTGATCAGTTTAATCCATTCTTGCTCAAAGTAATAATTCCTTTCCAAAAAAAACAACCATTTGAACAGTTGGTAGATAGATAGATAGACAGACAGACAGACAGCTAAACAGATAGATGCATACCACAGTGCTCTTCATCTGAGCTATCAGAGCAGTCTGGTTTGAAGTTACACACTTGACTGAGGCTCACACACTCTCTTGTAGTTGAGCACACAAACTGGTCAGGAGGGCAGCTATGAGGGGGTGCTGCTGACAAGGTGGGGATGGGAGCAAAGGTGCTAGGCTCCTTTGAGGGCAATTCACCTACATATACAAAGATAATGAATGGGCAACTGGATCCATATCGATACCAGTACTAATAAGAATGTAATTTTAAGGATTTCTTTTTTTTTTTTAAGGAAGCTAATTCCATATAATTTTTACTTCACCATCATATGGCTGACAGCCAATGAAAGACAGATCATCTATGGCAATATCTCCTCTGAAGTCATCACCAACAGTCCCCTCCACTAAAATCTGTAGCAGCAAGAAAGAAAGAAAGAAGAGCCTATCTTTATTTTGCAGCGTGCACATTTATCGGATGGGAAACAATTTACTAACAACGATCAAAAAAATAAGTGGACTACAATGGGCATATCAAGTACATGCTTTGGTAATGCCTTTTCTATTTTATATATATATATAAAAAAACTTACTAGACCATTAAAATGGACACATTACGAACAAGCGAATCACTTAATAGTAAGGACCTCTGGATTTATAATAGTTGATATCAGGCTACATTTAGAATTTATAAACCCTTGTTATTAGCGACACCGGTGGCCGTTAAGTGAACTGCAGCCAGCAACTTGCTTGTGCTCGCACTCGTGCACATGTAGCGTACAAAAGACCGAATGTGATTCAGTGGCTTTCAGTGTTCTTCACTTTGAAGAAAAAAGTTGGAAATACCTTTGAAGTGATATACTGTTATTGAACATCTAGGCGCCGTCCACACTGATGAGAGCAGTGTTTAGATGAATTATGAATATGTAAATATGCTCTGTGCGCCTTACTCAACACCCTTACGAAAATTAACCATGGTTTTATTGTAGTAAAAGTGTAGTAACCATGTTATTTTGGCGTATTGATTACCATTTGTATAACCACAGTTTTACAACAAAATACCATGATTAAACTATAGTAACCATGGCTTTTTGGTTTATTTGTAGTAAAATCATGATTTATTGTCTAAAGGGCAGTTCAATAAACAAGAAGTTAATATTTCGTAACTTACTCCAAACAAACCACAAACAAATTCTGCCATTCCTGAATGTGTGTTTGAACGAATCGGTTGAGTGAATGAGTCAAACGTTCACATACAGACTCAATTTCTGCCACCTACTGGCATACCGATGTAACCAGCAGAAAGAGATGCTAAAAAATAACTTGCCAACTATCTGTTTGTTAAATGTGTGCTATAAATGAATAGTGCTCATAAAGTGCTGTATTAGATAGTATTCTTATCTACTATCTACTACTCTAACGAGTAGAGGCTTGGACCTGGAAACAGTATTACTAGTCACAACTTAACAAGTGGATTGTGTTTCCTTATAAACGTTGAATTAATTCGCAAAAGCACTTAAATATAAAATTTCCTCTTATCAGATATGATTTCTTTCACAAAAGAGAATGCAAAAGCATTGAAATATAATTTTTTCCTATCGTCTACATTTTTTTTGTCTGGAAACGCAGACAAGCAGACTTTTGTACTACATATCTGGAATGACCGGAAGTACATGATATAGATTATAATTTATATTTTAATAAGCTTGGAAAATAATTTTAATATTGCTAATACTATCCTACACTTCAGCATGCTTTGTGATGTCTGCTGAGACAGTTACTATAATTGCTCAGACTTTAGTGCATGCATTATCAACAGAGTGCATGTATGAGTATAAAATTTAAAGCTTGAGCAGCCAGTTAATCAAATGATTCAGCACACAAGGACACCAATAGACTCGTACACTCCAGTCCTCATAATTCTGATCAAAACTCACCTGAAAGTGGTGGGCGCTGCTGATCAGCAGTGTCTTCCTGTGCCAGAAGTTGCCTTGGTCACCAAAGCGAACCCACAACAAGTTTCCCCGGCCACTGTTACGTGTGCGCATGTACACAGCCAATCGAAACACATGCTGGCCAAACATGTGATAGTGAAACCTAAAAGCACAGGGTGGTTCGGATTCAGGACCTCGGCGAGGAGTTTGGAGAAAAGGCCGACTGATAAGAACGGCCGTGTCTTTGAACTTCTGTGGGTCTGAAGATTCGATATAGAGGAAGTGGCCATCCGCATTGGCTCGTGTGTGGTCCTTCCATGGGCCTGTGTTGAAAGTGGGAGTGGGTCCTTGGATACGGGTCCAATCAAACATGTCTTCCTCATGTTCCTGAGTCCAGCTACACAGGCCTTCCTCAAAGTCACACATTAGCTCTGGTGCTGATAGGAGAAGAAAAGATCACTGTAAACGTGACTGCTAACGTCAAACAATATAAACTGCTTCAATGACCATTTACTCCACCAATACTGACAGCAGTTTTCCTCATCTGTTCCATCTCCACAGTCATCGATCAGGTCACAGATCTGGTAATAGTCCACACATGCTTTGCTCCGGCTACAGTGAAGGTGATTAGGAGTTGGGCACATCTCCACAGCTTCAGCCAATGAGCAGTTATGGAACTTAATATCATCTAGAGCGGAGACTCCTTCATACACAGCCAAGCTCAGTTTTGCAACTGAGATGTGGAAAGGCCTGGTCTGCCTGCCAATCTGGACGATTACAGGGTGCCACTGGTTACCTTGGTTGTAAAGTGTTTGCCAAAGTATAGTGCTGCTGTCTAAGCCCTCTATCACCAGGTGCATTTCAGCAGCACCAACAGAATGGCCAGAATTATAGTGCCTGTAAGCAAAACAATCAATGTAAATATTAAATCTAAACAATGAATGTTAAAAAATATACTGCAGTAGATTTTTTTTTTTTTTTCGCAAATATTAACATTTATTTTTAAATATATTATATTTTAATTAAAGGGATAGTTCACCCAAAAAATTATGTAATTAATTACGCACCCTCATGTCGTTCCAAACCTGTAAAACCTTCGTTCATCTTCAGAACACAAATTAAGATATTTTTGATGAAATCCGAGACCTTTCCGACCCTGCACAGACAGCAATGCAATTACCACGGTCAAGGTGGTAATTAACATCATTAAAATAGACCATGTGACATCAGTGGTTCAACCGTAATTTTATGAAGCAATGAGAATACATTTTGTGTGCAAAGAAAACAAAAATAATGACTTTATTCAACAATTTCTTCTCTTCTGGGTCAGTATGGTTCTCCACGACAGCACCACGATGCATGCTTGTGATGCTTCTGACGCAGGAGCTGGTGTTCTGACGGAGAACCTGGATGCGCTGCTCCTTGTTTGCAAGCAGAGGAATGCACACATGTGCGTCATGGTACTGTTGTTAACATGCATCAAAGACTGACACGGAAGTATTATTGTAGCTTCATAAAATTACGGTTGAACCACTGATGTCACATGGACTATCTTACCGATGTCCTTACTACCTTTCTGGGCCTTGAACGTGTCAGTTGCATTGCTGTCTACGGAGGGTCAGAAAGCTCTCGGATTCCATCAAAAATATCTTAATTTGTGTTCTGAAGATGAACAGAGGTCTTGTGGGTTTGGAATGACATGAGGGTGAGTAATTAATGACAGAATTTTCATTTTTGGGTGAACTATGCCTTTAATTTTTAATTAATGTATTTTACTAGCTTAGAAAGGATTTGAATAAGGCCAGAGCCTTACCAGAAGGTCATGACACAATCTGAACTTGTTTGCTGGAATGTAGGACTGCGCAGCAAAGCCTGCTGGGACAAACCGCTGCTCCTCTTGAAAATAAACATGAAGTGGCCTTAAAGGGGGAGAAAAAGAGATAGAAAAATTTCAAAAAAGTATTAACAAAACCTGAAAATGGAAATGGCATTTGCAACCATTCCAGTAATTCCCACTTGATTTACAAATCTCCCAGAGGCCAAACATAATTATCTACACAATATGAAAAGCAGCACTATTTTTTCTTTAGCAAAGCACTAAAATTGAAATTAACTAGCTTAATTCTCACACAATTTACACTCCCAGGTGATTTGTAGATAAACATTATAAGTTAAATGGGATTTAAAAAATGTTTCAGTGCTATTGCAAACCAAGTAAAAGTTCTTCGTGGAGAAACAGAAATGTTAGGAAATGTGCACATGGAATAAGTGGATGTGGTTTATAGGTCAGAACTACAGTTTTAGTATCTTTTGGGAGTGAGTAAATTAAATGTGAGACAAAATCATTTCATGATTTATTTAGTCTGTGTATTTATGTCAGTGCCCTCACCTGCACTTGTGTTAGTAGAGTGGTCCTGGGGTGGTGTTTGGTCTGGATAATCTATGGCGACTCCATTAGCTGAGCCTCTCTCCCATTCAAACCCATCACCCTGGACAAGCTCATACCAGCCACATGAGTCGGACTCGAAATCACACTGTGCCGCTGAAAGTCAAATTAACATCATGAAATAATAATCAAACAATAAATGAAACATAAAACCACCCTTCAAAATATAGACAAAATAGTTAAAACCTTCAGAATATCTTATTTATATTCCAAAGAAGAAAGAAAGCAATATACAGTAAGTTTGTAACAACATGAGGGTGAGTAAATGACGACAGAATTTTCGTTTATGGGTGAACTTTTTTCATTCATTGCACAAAATAAAGTATTTGGTATCAATCAAGGTAAATATTTCTTAAACAGTGACATGGCTCATGTTCCAGTGAAATCATGTAAGCTGTTTTAAATTTTCGAGTCTCCAGTCTCTTAAGTAAGCTATTTCTGCAGTAAAAATAACTGTAAGCGAATGACACCTGCAAGACATTCAATTTACAAATGGCTGTACACAGTTACGTTAAAAATAAGATGGATACTCACAACATTTGGCCTCATCCTCTCCATTGGGACAGTCTAATGAAAAATCACACACGTTCACCCCATCTACACATATATTTGCCCCACAGTGAAACTGAGATGGGGGGCACTGAGTTGGAAGAGGTGCCTTGATGTCAGTCTCTGGAGAAAACAATAAAGCCAAAATACATATTTCATAGAAAAGGAAAGCAAAAGGTAAAGATGGGACTCATAAAGTGAAGAGTGGCTTAGAGCTCCTTCCTGAATTATCACCTCTGTTAACGGTGTCATGTGAAGTAGATCTGAACATGGGCACATTATTATGATTAATCTGACTGTCCAGAGTACTGCTGAAATAAATCACAATAATGTGGTATCGTAACACACACACATTTACAACTAAACACATAAACCTCCCTTTGAAACACTTGGTCATAGAAAATCAACCTTGTTCTTTTCTGTTCTGTTCTGTGCAGATCTGTATTTATGTTGGAAAATAAAGCAAGATTATCTTTTCTCAGAAATAGTTAAGCATTTTTTGTGACAAATGTGTAAAATAAAAGTTATTGACTTACTGCAAAGCTGTGTCAGCAATTACATCTTAAAATGTAGACCAATAAAATCTTCAGAAGATAATAAAACCCCACCATGATTTTGTCATGGCATTTATATATACGCGAAATTAAAAATGTAACTGATGTCTCTCCCTCTTTCTATCATGGGCTGAGCAGTAAATTAGAAAGTTGCTGAGGTTCCCTTCTGCCCGTCACTATTGTCCCTCTGGTGTTGTAGTCATCCAGCACAGGCTATAAATGTATTAGACCGTATTTACAGCTTTATATTCCTGCATCTCTTGAGCTCTCTGCACCTCACACCCTTCAGAAATTTCTAAAGAAAAGCCATCACATAACTTCATCTTTGCGTCTTTACAAACGGCAACATTATATCCCAAACATGGACATCATATTCATACATACTGGATAACTTTAATGATGATATCAGGGGATTTTCCAGACTTTCATCAGTAACATGCACATGAGGCCCACCATCAAAAAAGTGTGTCGATATTTTGAGACCCTTTTTAATACTGTTTTGTCTCTAAATAAATTGGCTTTACCTGCTGCACAGTTTCGTTCACAAGCTGCATGTGCAATAAAGAGCTGTTTGATCATTGACAAAAGATAGAAGACATTTGCATTTCCTACAATAAACTGTAGGTAAATATTCACCTAATTCACTGCTCTTTTATAAAATATCCTGTATTCCTGTTATTATGCAGTGTGCAGTGTGAGAATCCGCTGCAAACAATTCAAGGAATAGTTCACCCAAAATGAAAATTCTGTCATTAATTACTCCTTCGTGTCGTTCCAAATCCATTAGAAATTTGTTCATCTTCGGAACACAAATTAAGATATTTTTGATGAAATCCAAGAGCTTTCTGAGACTCCATAGACAGCAATGCAACTGAAATGTTCCGAGACCCAGAAACGTAGTGAGGACATCGTTAAAATAATCCATGTGACATCAGTGGTTCAACCACAATTTTACGAAGCAAAAACTATTCTCGTAGCTTTGTAATATTACGTTTGAAACTAATGTCACATGGACTATTTTAACTAAAATAGTTAACATAGTTGAATCTGGGAACGTTTCAGTTACATTGTTGTCTATGGAGGGTCAGAAGGCTCTTGGATTTCATCAAAAATATCTTAATTTGTGTTCTGAAGATCTTATGAAGGTCTTACGGGTTTGGAACGACATGAGGGTGAGTAATTAATGACAGAATTTTTATTTTTGGGTGAACTATCCCTTTCAGTGCTTGAGTGCATCCGAATGAATCAAACTGAATCTTGAACAATTTCACTAATCAAGAACTAATCCCTATTCCTTAGTCTATTTGAAGGTTTTACCCTCCAGACTGAGAGCCACGAAGGGATGAACTGTTTCTTCAAACTCACTTCTATCATCTTCTCAAAGCCAATAAAGGAGGGACTTTCATCATGCAATTAAACCCACGGAAACAATCATGGAAGCAAAGTGTCCAGCATTTGTACCCTTCCGTTTGGACTGATCGTTGAATATGGCGTTGTGCCCTGAAGTGCCCTTCAGAAGCCGAATTATAATTCCTAAAAAGGAACGCAGTGCTTTTTGCAAACCAGTTTGACCGATTAGATCAAAAGAGTGATTCATTTGTGAATCTGGCATTGCTAGTTCTGATTCTAGACAGTGTAAGAAAAAGTGATGAGGTTGTGTGTCCCACACCCGCTCCCATTCTACAATTGGTCACCATTTGCTCAGGATGTGATTATCCCAAATGGTCTAGAAACAACATAACTTGACTTTCTACTTCTCTATAATAATTAAGACATTTTGGGAAATGAGCATGATCAAACATACATTGTGGAGTGGAATCTGGGTCGGGGCAGACTATAGATTCTTACAACAGCTAACAGAAAACACATGTGACTTGATTGCTTAAGTATTATCAAACAAAATGATTCTCAGGTCAGTATACATCAATCCCACTGACACATAAGGATTTATCAGTAATGTTTTTACTGGGACACTCTTGCCCCAATAAAAGTGGTCTAGCGACACCGCAGAATGATACTGATGTTCCACAGAATAAAGTCAGTCATACAGATTTGTAACGACATATGTAATTTTTAGGTGAACAATTGAATTAGGTGGATTTAGGCAGCCTTATTGGATATACATGGTGCCCTGAAACAGTCCAGACTGTGCTGACTGATTTGCAGAAAAAAGCACTCTTGAGAAGACATATTATTGTTCACCCACCTACTGCTACCACACATCCTCTGCTGAAGGACACATCATCAATCGCTACAACTTCATATGGGTCACTGCTGTTGAATATCAATCCTCTAATCACAACCTGTAGATTCACAGTGATTTGGGTTACTGATTGAACTATCCACCATACATACCAAACAATAATACCCCTTCCCCCTCATACAGTACATACACACCAACCTTAAACTCCTCTCCGCTGTTTAACACCACCACTGTTCGCATCCAGGGAAGAGTGTGTGGATCAGGATTGGAGGTGGACTGAAACCAAACCTCCTGCATCTCTCCTGAAGATTTGAACTGGATCAGAACCTGCAAAGCCCCTGCCAGCATCCCAATATGATGATAGAAAGTTAGCTGTTCAAAGGAAAGGACAACAAAGAGAGAGAAAATATAAATCCCTCAAAAGAACATGCTATGTAAACAGTCCTATGTGAACAAAGGATTCGAGAGGTGCATTGCTCGCTTCATTACACATTGAGCTCTAAAGATGAAACATTAAAGATATTCAGCATTTGCTAAATGAAACAAAATTAATGCTGAAAGCATCTCATACTCAAAGCAGTTTTGTTGTCAAGTGAGGTTATGTTATTGCATCTTACTGCCAAGTTCAATGTCATCTTATTTTCATTTAAGCAGAGAATCACTCAAAGTGAATTACTCCATATTCGATAACGGAGAATCTAAAACCATAGATCACAATGAGTGCATGCACTACCCACTGTGTCACGGCTCTGACAGCCTATGCATAACTCTCTGCTGTCAATAAGAATGTGTTGCCGTGGCAGTGGATAAGTGCTCTACACACATAATCGAGGGCTTGAGCCAAGCACTTAACAAGATGCTGCTTATGGTTTGTGGTAAACTCTGCAGTATGTCTCTCTTGACAAAAAAAAAAACACTAACATATTGCATTGGTTCATTTACTGAACTACTAAAATCGTTCATATACATTTTTTAATAGGCTATTTAATTTGACACTGGGACTTTTCATTGTTTTTATCACCCCGCTTGTCTGTGTTAGTTCGAGACAGACTGTCAGTATCCGCATTAGTGGTGATGATTTGTCAGCAAATCTTTTGCAGGTTTTACATCAGTCAGTGGTGACAAGTGCCTATATAAGTGAACCATTCCATCAGCCTATTCATTCAGGAACTAAGCCAGAGTAAGTCATTGAATCATTCATTCAACCAATTTGTTCATAAACACTGAATCTGCTGTGGCTTTGTTCTGAACTATTTTGTTGGCAGAGAAAACAACATAGACAAATTAACTGGCAATACTGTGTCCAAAAGTCAATATTCATTTTTAACAGTTGTATAAAAGCAATATCACACAGTTATGTACTGTATGTATTATGGAAAATAGTATTTTGATAGCTTGCTCTAAAAAGCAGATGGTGGTTTGACAAATAGGCTACTGATATATGTGGTATCCGAATTTAGGACAGACAATGAAATACAACATCAAAAGATGTTTAGTCATGTTTTTTTTCTGTACCCAGCATGTCTGTGAAGGCTGGAAGAGAGGACTGTATATTTCAGCAGTGACTCCTCCTCCAATTTTTGAGTGTATATAGAGGCAGTGACCTGACAAAAGAGAATAAAGAATGTCCTGAGAAGTCAGGAAATACAAAATAAAACCAAACCTTATTAACATCTAGTATACTGTATAGTGAGAATATGGTGCTTACACTGAGGGAGGAAAACTAATATTTAAAAAATATGCAATTATGGAATTTAGTATGTACTATCAGTTATAGGGTGGAAGGCATGTAGAAGATTGTGTACAACAGGTTTTTCAGAAACGCAGATCGTTAATAATTAGAAGCCTTACAAATTCATCAGTAGGTATTATAGAGTTAAGTGGTATCCATACCGATATAAGACAAACTGTTTTACTTACCAGTAACATTTTCTCTGTGGTCGGTGTCAGTACTGGGACGGCTCAAACCTGATCCTCTTATCCAAATATGATGTTCATTTTGAAGTTGAAAACCACAGAAACCTTCCTCAAAGTCACATCTCACAAACTCAGAGCCTATATGAGAGGAAAGTCAAAGCTATATCAGGCCATTACAGTAAAATAAACACTGGTGTCTGCTAATCATTTAAAATCTGTTACAGAGACACCATTAAAAACATGCAACTCTGTACGGCATCCATCATATAACACATTTAATATGCACTTAACTTAAAATCTGTTGTCACAAAATAGATACCAGAGATGCAAAATGGAAAAAAATCAAGTTATATAATATAATGTGCTGTGTTTACATGGACAACATAAGATGAAAATGAAAATGCTAATGGAAAATCTTTTCTTAGCATCATTAAAAGGATGAAGGTGCAAAACAAAAGCAATAGTGGTCAACCCAAATACATCAACCTCAATTCTGTAATGTTCTGCCTTTTAAAAGCCCCAGAAGGATTAAATCAATATTATAAAAGCACTGTTGTAAAACCTCCCAGTGCGCTCCTTTATGCGTGTGCCATAAATCTCACTATTTACACATGAGGGCCTTTAGGAGCATTTAAAATCATGTTGCCAACAGAGAGGGAAAAAAGGGTCATTACTGTCAAAGAATTGCCTGCATAAGCACACGAAACATACACAAATAAAAGAGCAGACAAAGGAGCTGAAGAGCAGATAAGACTAACTCACAGACTAATACTTACAGTTAGTCTCATCACTGCCATCTGCACAGTTCTCTCTGAAATCACACACATGTTCCTCAGATACACAGCCGCCTCTCGCACAAGTAAACTCCTCAGGCAGACATGGCGTAGATGATGCACTCGCCAGGAAACACAGCAGAAATGAGGCCCACACGCACACCCTCATTGAGCTCTCTGACAGACAATCCAGTAGCTCATTCAGATCTGCATGTAAGCACAAACACAGAGACAGACACACTCACACCTCAGTATCCACAAAACATGAATCCTCAAAATCCAAGGAGTGTCAGTCTACTGTATAACCTCGACTTTGTGCTATGGACAGCCGCGTCTCACAGAACACTAGTGCAAATGACTTTATGGCTGTTACACAATAGCCCTGCTTTCTGTCATGATGTATCTGTGTGTGTGCGTGATGTCAAAGTGTGTGTCAAACTCCATGCAATTGGCTAGAGATAAAGTGACAGTAAAATGTAATCTATTATTTTAAGACATAATATTCTGTGCAATAAGAACCCAAGTTTACAATCGTGAGTTAAACAAACACATTTAGGTGAAGACATAAAAAGAAATTTAAACAAGTATTAATAGAAATCTTAAGTCCCTTCATTTTCAGTTTGAAGAAACAGCACTGAATGAAAAATAAGATGGCAATGTAATCGAGCGTTAGTTCCACCCTCTGTCCTGCACCGGCTTTACAAATGTTCATTCAGCTATAATTTCATTTTTCATGAATCAATGACTAAAATTCAAAATCATTAATGGGGTGTGATAGAAGAAATGCTCTGTTGGCCATAATGATATCAGAATAACCTTCAAGCACAAAATAACACAGTGATAAGAATAAGAAAAAAATAATTAGGGATTACAATAAATAAAATAAGAAAATAATTAAGGGTTATTTTTTATCAGCCCCACATCAGTACTGATAAACTTGACATCCCTCTATAGATGTTACTTAGCTGAAATGGGCTATTGTAGGATAATAACTGGTCAAATAGAAGGTGCCTATACTAATAATCCTCCTGTGAGTGATAAGATCCAGAGACTGCGGTAGTGATGATGGAGTCTTAGGACACACAAATCCTAAATAGTCCAATTGAAGAACAAATCTTGTGTCACCAGGGATGTCACTTGCTGTCTATGTGATTAGTTGGGTTTATTGATTGTCAGCGCCGGGAGATTTAAGTGGCTGTGCTCTCACTTAATGGACACTAATTATTATGTCAGTCGTCAAGACAGACAACACAACAGAAGACAGACAGTGTATTAAGAATTGATATGTCTTTAAATAAGCTTTTGGGCATTTACATACACTTTGGTGGACATTTCAGCAATATTAAGGAAGATTGTTTATCATCTTCTTTTAAAAAAAATGACTGTTTTCAAACAGGTTCCTCCAATATTATCCACATCTGCAAACAGGTGTACAAAATAGGTAGTCCAGCCCCAAACTCATGCCACATGTTGTTGAGTCATTGTAGCCACGTTAGCATAGCTGCTGTAATGTTATGCATCACAGAGACACAATGTTTATTGCATCTGGAGAAATCAACCTGTGAATGGTTCAAAATGCTCTGCATATTAATAATGGTTAGGAGAAAATCTACAAACATCCCCATTAAAGGGATAGTTCACCCAAAAATGACATAATTACTTACACTCACCCATCACCCTTATGTTGTTTCCAAACCTTTATGACTTTCTTTCTTCTGTGCAACATAAAATAAAATATTTTGAGACATTACAAGTTTTTTGTCCAGTCAATACTAACCAAAGCTGTCTGGTTACCAAACAGTTTTATGTTTTTTTGTGTTTTGCAGAAGAAAAAAAAAAACAGGCATAATAAGATCTATCACTTATTAATTCATAAAATAATATAAATTACAGCTCATTAATGCTGTCTACTAACACTAAGACTGTGCAAAGCCCTCTCTTACATGGACACTACTGATCTTGTAGCTCTTCCTCACTTCTCCTTCACAACACATTGTGTTCATCTCAGACTCAAGCTGTCACTGATCGTCCACTCCTGGGAGTTTCATTCTCCTTTTGAATTGAATAAATGGAATTGTATAGTCTGTATGTTACCTGTCAGAGCTAAACTATTAGCCTGCCATGGCTGCTCCTTAGGTCATCTACCCATTTAATCACTCTCTTTCTCCATCAGCCCACAGCCTTCTGCAGCACACCAACCCTGACAAGACCTCCGCTCTTCAATCCTGCTTTCTATAAAACAATACTTGTCACACTATTTATTTCAGGCACCCTCAGATCCCCTTTCTTTGTTTTTCTGGTGGTGTTGTAACCTCAATATTTGTCTTTTACTGGCAGGTCTGTCTAGTTATTTTGGAGTAATTGTTAAGACTACAACTATTTGTTCACTGCTCAATGATCCAAATACATTGGTTGGGAAAGCATCCATATCGAGGAACCCACAGTCCAAAAATACCTAATTCAGGTCTTCCAGTACCTGAAATTATGACTTTTAAATGAGTACTATTATTGAATTCT